>OX442337.1:8967958-11367958 GCA_949358125.1 Idaea dimidiata
TTCATTAAATATGTAGCTAAGGCTGCTAACAGAAAAATAGAATGACTTTTGATAATAATAAAACTCTTTATTTACGGGTTTAATCGCGTTTTATTCATGATTTTTAAACGAACCGAGCTATCGCCAACTTTACAGTTGGATTTTTCAAAGTTGAGATGTAATTTGTCTATTTTAACAGTCTAAAAAGTTATTGTAAACTACCGCCTCATAATTATTTGTAACAAAACGTTCCAGTGTACGCAGACTATAGAGTTATTGTAATAGTTTTGAATTTAAATTATAATTATTATATCCCTAGCTAGCTTAAAAAACCTCACGCCCTGACCTCACTCCCACATCGATTAAACCCGGTAAATAAAGTGTTTTATTATCCAAAATCGCGAAAAACATAGAATAAATTATTTTGATAATAAGTTAGAAATCACGTCGGTACTATCGGGCTAAAATTCAATTTGTATTATTATTTTTGTATTAATCAAGGTCTCCAGCTATCTGCGTATATACTTACCAAGTTTCATCACAATCGGTTCATAGTTTTTGCGTGAAGGAGTAACATAGGTATACTTCCACACAAAAGAGAACTATACCTATTTGGTTTTTAGTCAATAAATAATTTTCATTTTCATGTAAGTTGTAGACATGTGATTAATTAAAATTCGCACTAACTCGTATATTTCATTATATTGAATCCATTTTTAGATTGAATTTACCCGCCTTATAAATATCAAATTAATCACAGTGAGCCCAACAAAATTATGAGAGATTTCGTAAAGTGCTGCACTACTTATCTATAGAGTCATTTATATAGATAGGTACCCTTTTAAAAAAATATTTTAGAAAAGGAAATTCCTTAAATTCAGGTTACATTTTAGATGTACCTAGTAACTTTTCTTCCACGTTAGCTGATACGAGCTGGCAAGCTAAAAACTTGAATCTAATGGGACTCGGGAATTCCGTTGGACTGGTAATTGAGAGAATGGAAAAGCTTTCCATTCCAATCTGCGATCGAGTATTACAATTGTTTGAAACTTGCATGCAATGTTTGTGCTAGATTCATTCAATATATCGTCAATGGAAAGGCTATCAAACCGCCAAAATACATAGTTGTTTTAGGAAATGACGTTTAAAGTTTTTTTTTTTCATTGATTGTGAAAATAAAGCTCGGATTGACTCGAAAACAAGCCATCTAGCCGTTCTACTGACATATTTTGGTAATTGTTTTATGACTCAACTAGCTGCGTCTCGCAGTTTCACCCGTTAAGTCCCGTTCCCGCGGGAATATCGGGATAAAATGTAGCCTATGTGTTATTCCCGGTATCCAAAGCTACTTATATGCCAAGTTTCATCGCAATCGGTTCAGTAATTTTTGTGTGATTGATTAACAAACACACATAGACACATACATACATACACACACACACACATACTCACAAACTTTCAGCTTTATAATGTTAGTAGGAAGTAGGATTAAATTAGTCAAATCTTACCTATGTCTACGTTACGTAGCCTAGATCTTATTCTATTATATCCTACAAATGGTTTGGGGAGACATCCTAAAAGCCTCAAGTAATAAAGTTATACTGCTTTGGTTCGAGTTGAACTGAGTTATGTTCATACTTACTAGACTTTGAATTAACTTAACCATACCAAAAATATACTTATTTTCTCTACGAAAATCGTATCACGCAACGAAAGTCTGCGTTATTTATTAGTGTTAGTAATAAAATTTTATTTAAGACACGTAAAAGCTGAACTTAACAAGAATGACATGGTTATGAATTTTTAACAGACTTCCAAAAAACAGTAGGTCATCTATTCCGCTGTATATTTTTTGTGTCAAAATAGGTGCAGATTGATGAAGCATCAGGTACCATCTTCGCATTGGAAAACTCCTCAATGATTAAAGTTTTTGATAAGTTTGTTATTGTCTTATCTTACTAATTTTTAGTGGGCAGTCGAACGAAAGTTTTTTTTCTATTTTTTATGGTACGACATTACACACAGCGATATCTAGCCCCAAACTAAGCACTAGGGTTGTACTATAGGTATGGGACAACAGAAATACTACATATTATTATACTTTTTATTGCATAAAAATGATTTAATATTGTTAATTTGTAATAGAGCAATTAACCATAAAAGAATAAAAACCTTAATTAGGTTCAAATATAAAATTAAATAACAGAAAGCTTAAATTAAAACAAATTATAAAACTAAACAAAAAATTTAAAACTAAATGAACGACTAAATTTTTTTTGTAAATACATATAATATATTGATTTATTGAATCATCCAGAAACTAAAACTGATATTTATGGTCACCAGAAATATATTGTCCAAATACTGGTAAAAAAAACGAGTACGGTTTTAAGACACGGCAGAATTATAAACTTCAGAGCTGATTTACATTAGAGTCAGTGGCAGAAATCAGTGCCATACAATTTCGACCAAGTTAGTAACTGACGCGCTGTGTGTAATGAATGTCGTGCAATATATAATGGAATTATTTATTTATTCTCTCTATCTACTGACCTAATGAAAATTAGCTTTCATTGATCAAGTCTTTCACCTCCGAGCGTGACGGTAAAATTGAACAACAGAAGGTTTCACTTGAATAAAATATTGGTGTCGTTATAAGATAAAGTTCTTTTCGTAAAGCTAATTTTCATTAGGTCAGTAGATAACTGACCTAATGAAAATTAGCTTTCATTGATCAAGTCTTTCACCTCCGAGCGTGACGGTATAATTGAATAACAGAAGGTTTCACTTCAATAAAATATTGGTGTCGTTATAAGATAAAGTTCGACGTAGATCTGTTATTCCATTTCTCGATCGTCTATTGCGGTGGAAACAAGGCCTTAAGAGGTTGAAGTATTCGTTTCGATAGGTTAATGGTCCGAGGGCTTTGTCCCGTTATAATGTGACTCAAAGGTATTTATGCCTGATAACTGCTCCCTAATGACCACTGCGTAGGTTTATCTACATAATATAAACAGACATACTATCACATATTATCGAAGGTCTTAAGTGGAAAGTTACTGATAAAAGATAATAAAGCTTTAGTACATTTTAATATCATATAAGTACTTCATTGTTTTATCTAGCTTTGGCGCGAAAGTTTACCCTCGTTATCAACGTGAAATGGTCATCATAATTATGTAAAGTTATAACTATCAGTAGTGTATTATTATCTATTCGATTAGCGATATATCCATTTTCCATTCTACGAATCTGGGCTGATACTTATACCTACAATTTCAAACTACAATTTAGAACTTTATGGTTGTTTTCACTAAAATTATTATTTAAAATTTAAATTATCCCGTTTCAAAATAATATTTGTACTTACTACGCTTATGTATTTCTTCAAATACCTAAATTATTTGGATCGTATATGTATGTAGAATTAGTAGAAATAATTGGTCTAGTCTAGAATCAAAAGAACGTTGAGAAATCCTTTGAAGCTAGGCATTTTACATTTTACCTACGCATTTAATAATTAACTACCATATAAATTTATAACCTGCTAGCTTGGAAAAAATATTATGCCTAATTTAATGATTTAAATTTGGAACTATGGTTCTGTTAGCATACAGCCATTTCGAACTGGCCACCTAGACATTAACACATAAAAAAAACTGCCCTTTTTTTCTTCTATTTTATTTCGACGGAAGGGTAAGGAAAAAAGTTTTAGTTAATACCTACCTACTAGCTGCGCCCGCGGTTTCACATGCACGCGTAAGTCTCGTTCCCGCTGGAATATCGGGATAAAAAGTAGCCTATGTGTTATTTCCGGTATCCAGGTATCTATATTCCAAGTTTCATCGCAATCAGTTCAGCGCTTTTTAAAGTTCTAGTAATATAACTTCTTTGGGCACAATCAAATGCAATGACTATTTGATAGTTTGTCGTTTACTTAGGACGAAATTTCGTATAGGTATAACCTTTCTGTTCATATTTTATCAGAGATTTATTTATTTGTTACGTTCACCAACAGTAAGATACACTGTAGCTATTACAGATATATACATTTTTCGTAAGATGGGCAAGTGCGCTTACTAATTATAGGTTTACCAATTTAATAAATGTGTCATACATTCCATGAGTATAAAAATTCAAAACTATATACTTACCTAACAAAACAAGAGTTGGAAATATTGCACGAAAAATAGCGACGTAGGAGGATGTGTTATTTGGTTTATGCCTATTTTTGATTTTGATTTAGTGCTAAGAGAAAATGAATAAGGGAAATTAACTAATTTTCAATTGCCTAACATACGGCCAATTTAGTATAAAACAGTAAAATAAAAAAGTTAACTCTATTGATCTATAAAAAAACAGACTCCAAATATAGGTAGGAACCACAGTTGCTTGTGCAATCCGATGTAGATGCTTCCGTTCCACTGGCATTTTCCGGAGCTCTTTTGTTTTTATAAGAATTTACTGTATCCGACAAAAACTACAGCAGCATAGTAGCGTGTGCTTTTTCTCTTACAGATAGGAGGTAACATTTGAAAACACTCTGTTTTATTCCACAGCAAACCGAACTGGTAGACAATATTTATTTGCAATTCTTTGTATTTATAGGTACCTACGTTCGTTATGGGCGATGCTGAAAACAGCGCAGCAATCAACAAATACAGAGTTGAATGTTTGATATCACGGGCAAATTATCTTCCGGCTTGTGAGAGCACTCTATATTTATGGAGTTATTCTACATTTATTTTTACATTGAAAACGAACATGATGTCTAAATAAAGCATACAATAATGACCAGAGAAAAGTATTGCTTTTAAACAACTACTTAGAAAGTAACGACTTAACGATAATGCATAGACATCACCTACGTACGATTGCCATCCATCCTCACATACAGCCATGCCGCCGAAGTAAATATGCGCAAAAAAAATCTCGATTAAACCAGTAAATTAAGTGTTTTAGCATCTAGTAGATTTTATAGTACCAACATGAGACCGAGTAGTACAGACCGCACAATAAAATCAGGGTTCAATTCAGCCGTAGACTGTTTTTTACGCCTTCGTGTTCCTGAAATACGTACCTTAGCTACCTTCTTTTTTTTCCTATGTCCTCGAATGATGTAAGCTGGGCTATCACTATCAGTTTCACTTGATTCACTTCCATATCCTTTCTGATAACGCAAGCTCATTTTTATAAAAGATAAAATCCTGGTGCAGTTGTTAAATCGACTACTTGACTTGCACATATAAACTAAAATATTATATTCATATAACAATTAAAACGATTTTCAAAGTATTAATGAATTGGCTTAATTGCCCATTTAGACGGTGTGGGGATATTTATTAATGGTAAAAGTACTTAATTAATTGCTATTGTTGTTGAGTAACTCTTGAAATTAATATCCAGAAATTAATCTGTGATCTATTCTTGATAAATATCAAGGATATTTCTCCTCATTACTTATTTATAAATCAACAGAGTCAACAACGCTATTTCATCTTATATTTATTAAAACATCGACTTAAGGGGTTTAACTACTGAGAATTTGACCTTATTTATTTCAGAATAATTATTATACCAGTTGTCTTCCTGTCTATTTCCATATTTAATAAGAGATTCGTTATCAATTTCAGATATAAATGACGTTTCCAATAAACAAATTCACAATCGTTACAAGTTTTCAGAACCACTCAATCTCTAATCAATTCGAACGAAATCGTTGAAACAAAAACCGATTATATGGATTTGATAAAACAGATATTTTCTTTTTTAATACAGATCGTTAGTATAACCAGTGGACCTAAAAAGGTTCCTTATAGCAATTTTGCGAGCAATTTTGCATTTTGACACATTCACAATAACCGTGCACCTGTCATAGAACAAAGCCGTGAGAACCAGATACACATTTATCGTGAATGTGTCAAAATGCAATGTTGCGGGCAGAATTGCTACAAGGAACCTTTTTAGGTCTACAGGAAAACGTATTCATAGAAGCGCCTTATTGTATCAAAACCGAGTCAAAAAATTGAACATTAATAACAAAAAAAACATTAATATTTTGACAATTGCCTTTTTCGCACTAACTAAAAATGAAATATTTTATCTCGCTCTCGCTTCAAACTAAAGAACCTACCTCTTCTTCGTAATTTGTTTTTATTGCTCAAAGCACTACTAGAAATATTTCAAAGGTAAAATCACTTTCAAAAGTTTACTCGCGACGAGATTTGAACTATTTTGGTAGATAATATATGCATTTGGGCAATTTTTTTTTTTTTTACGTAATAAATAGATGTTGTTAAACCATTGTACTTGAAGAATTTTATTAATATAAATGATAGATAATCGATGGGTTATTTTTATAGTGACCTTGTTTGTGGAGAGTACCCACAGAGTACATAAGTAACAATTTAAAATCTCGATAAAGATGGGATTTTGGGTACAGACGAGATCAGCGCAAACAGCGGGGCGCAGCTAGTTGAAATTCGAAAGGGGTCAAGTGGTCATTGGTCCCAGTTTCGAGGGGGACGACTTCACTCCTAACCTATGAGGTATGAGTATATCGTTTTTCTTGTCGTTTGTTTTTTTTGGGTATTATTATTGCTCGCGAGGTCTATACTGTTTGCAATTACTAGTTATTCTACGAGCTATACAATCTAAGTACGAATAAGTACTAGGTGTTTCATCTTTACCACGATATCGATCTGTAAATAGCAGTGCACAATATAATGCAATTTTTGTACTAAATGAGTCAGCTTGTTAGTCTAGCGTCTAAACTTGGATAAAGTATGCCTAAATGATATAGGATTTGCAAATTGTTTGCTATCTAATAATAACTTAGATAATTACTGTCCGCTAAATAAACCGTTTCATGGACTTTGGTTACAAGGTAGTTGTTAAGTACATACCTACTTTCATAGCAGCACAGGAGCTACATAATGTAATGTCCATCTATTTATGAAGAAAAAGCCAAACGTAAGTACCTACTTTACAACAAAGTAAATTTACGCATAGATATACATAATATATTATATAGGTTTTTTTGTTGACTTATTTATTACCTTATTTTAGATGTGCCCCGCGGTTTCACCCGCGTAAGTCCTGTTTCCGCGGGAATATGTAGTTTTTACGTGAAAGAGTAATAAACTCACATACATACATCCATACTAACATACAAACTTTTGCGTTTATAATATTAGTAAGAGTAAGATAAGATACCTACCTAGTTACCCATAGATAGGTACAGATAGGTAGGTAAGTGTTGATATAATTTGTTTTTTTTACAAAAATTCCAAACGCAGCAGAGATATTTCGATGTTTAAAAGAACCGACTGGATTCTTCAGATTCCGTTTACGTGTTGTTCAACGGTAAAAGAGACTCGGTAGGTCGCCTATGAGTTTTCTGTGTGCTCTCTATTATGGAATTCAACGCAGACAGAACGAAATTTACGGCGACGCAATGTGATGTCAACATCGTGCTCTCAAGTAAGTTCTAAGTATGATTTATTTCAAGTACCTACTCCATGTTTTACTGAGAACTCAATTTTAATTAAATTATTAAGCCCCATACGCATGCACTGTATCAAAATACCTACCTATATGAATAAGAATTAATTAATTTTCAGACTGAGACTTTGTTGACTATCAGACCAAAATAATAAGAGTGAAAATGTCGTCGAACTGTTAATTATTATTTTCATTATGAATCTCTGCAAGGGAAAGGACCTTCGTCTATTTATCTTATTCTATTCTTCTATACCTACTGATAATAAAGGAAGATAGGACAAAAAGTCAATACTTGGAAGTAAATATTGATTTAAATTAATCAAATAATAAAGATGATTTATAAAAGGTGATTATCACCCGCGTAAGTCCCGTTCCCGCAGGAATATCGGGATAAAATGTAGCCTATTTGTTATTCCCGGTATCCAACTACTTATCTATCTACTTATCTACTATCGCAATCGGTTTTTGCGTGATTGCGTAACAAACATCCAATCATTCAAACACACACACTTTCACATTTATAATATTAGTAGGATTAGTAGGTTATATATGGTAGGATCGGATTATTAAAAACCACTTCATTCATTGCCAGGCACCCATAAAGTTCATTTTACCACAATTCAAGAATCTTTTGGCGGTATTTAGATAGATGCTGTCATTACTTATTTTCCATTGAGAGTAGTAAAAGATTACGTGAAAGTATCAAACAAATTTAAAACAAAATTGTCCACGATCGACTGTAGCACGTAGTTCGATTTACACATTCCCATCACATCCCATTTACCGACGAAGTCATCTAACAATCGTTTTCAAAGCGGGAAACTGACCGAAAAAGTCGTATAACTATGAAATAAATCGTTGTAGGTTATACAAACAGACATGTCTAATTACTCTACTGCGCTCACGCTGGGATTAGGTACAATTACTTATTGTACTTTATTTTAGGCATTATTTTAATTGAACAAGAAAATTAGTACCTATCTCGCTATATGATTGGACGTTTTTTTCCCACTAATTGACGCAAATAAAGAAACTGATCACAAGGTTTTTGTTGATACTATTGAATGTTATTAGCGGGCCTATGAGACTAGTTAAATGGTGTGCATCAGAATGGCGGGTGTACAAATGCAAATTATCATGAATCTAATTTGGCTCAAATCTACCTTAATTCTACCTAATTCTACCAATAAAGAAATTAATAGTACCTCTCTGTACGCATAGAAAACTCAATAAATATGTGAGCCGCCAATCTGACGTCAGGATGGCGGGTGTATTCCTTTTCTGGGCGAAATATCATTCGTCAATATTTATATTCACTGCCATATAAATCTACCTAATTAGTACCTTACAGAACCGTACGTAGTTATCAAAATCAGGCAAAGGCTAGAGAGTAATTTTGAAAATAAAATTTCAAAACTTTAAATTTCTGCAATGTTGGTATTTAGTAATGGCGGGCGTGTCGAGAATCTGGGCTAAAAAAAGATTGTACTTTTTTTATAATTATGGCCGTTTAGAAAGTAGCCAGTGTCAAGTATTATGTTATAATTGAATCGAATTACTCTATGTTAGCCATTTGACAAGTACATTTTTAAAATAGTAGTAGTATTGATAAATTATAGTAATAGTAGTATAATTTATAATTATGTATCATTATATCATTACAGTATATTATCAATACTACTACTATTTAAATTCCAATCCATCTTATTCCCATTTCTTTCACTAATTTATTTCCTTGAAAGTGTACAAGTGTAATGAAAACCAAACGTGGACTTTTTTTTTCAAGAATTTTACATGAAGTTTGAGACATCGCGTCTCAAACTTCATGTAAAATTCTTTGTTATTAACAGCCAATTACACTCACTCCACTTTTACTACTATAACTTGGCTGTTTCTATAATGCAAAGAATAAATAATATTTGCATTATAGAAACAGCCAAGTTATCATCATCATTTACGAAATAATAAACTATTGACTTTATAGTCAATAAGAAATTTTATTTTATTTTAGTGCATTTTTCATTTACGAAATAAAGACTATTGACTATACTTAAGTCAATAGTTTATTATTTCGTAAATGAAAAATGTACTTGTCAAATGGCTAACATAGAGTAATTCCATTCAATTATAACATAATACTTGACACTGGCGACTTTCTAAACGGCCATAATTATAAAAAAAGTACAATCTTTTTTTAGCCCAGATTCTCGACACGCCCGCCATTACTAAATACCAACATTGCAGAAATTTAAAGTTTCGAAATTTTATTTACAAAATTACTCTCTAGCCTTTGCCTGAATTTGATAACTACGTACGGTTCTGTAAGGTACTAATTAGGTAGATTTATATGGCAGTGAATATAAATATTGACGAATGATATTTCGCCCAGAAAAGGAATACACCCGCCATCCTGACGTCAGATTGGCGGCTCACATATTTATTGAGTTTTCTATGCGTACAGAGAGGTACTATAAATTTCTTTATTGGTAGAATTAGGTAGAATTAAGGTAGATTTGAGCCATATTAGATTCATGATAATTTGCATTTGTACACCCGCCATTCTGATGCACACGTTAAATGTCTTGCAACCTCCTAAAACAAGCTAAAATACAATTATCTACCTACATATTTACTTGCTAAAATGTGTTGTGTTAATGTTACTGTAATGCTTATAATGAGATTCTTTGTTACACGTTAATGTGATAATTGTTTATGTGAAGAACGCAATAAAGGGAGTTTGTAAACAGGATTGTTTGTGTTTCGTGCGTCTGTGCTCCAACATATTTCAACGGAAACGATATCACAGATGACACAAATACTTATTACATTTACATACATTATAACTATGACATGTCGATTGTGCTTAGCTTTACTAGTAGTTATAATGTAGTTACCTACCTAAATTATAACTATACAAGTAACAAACAAATAAAAACATAAAATCGCAGCCGTACTTAAGGCGAAGGATTGATTAACTAAAAACTCATACTACTTTATTATGGGTAGTTAGCTCGAGTTGCGACGTCTCGTATCGTAAGCGCCAAGGTAAAACTGTATTAGGCGTATTTCTATGTATAATATGTAAGTATTTACAAAATAAAAATAAATATAAGTAGTATATCCGTTGTCTAGTCACCGTAACACAAGCTTAGCAGCTTACCACGGGGCTAGATGGCGCTGTGTGTTCGTCACAGGATTTATTTATATTCATAACCAATTTGAAGTGAATATTTACTACTAATCAGTACAGGAAAAAACAATGTTCAAATAATATATGCCGTTTCGTTGTAAAATAGAAAACTCTGTCTCTAAAGGATTGTTTAAATTTTATTTTTGCTGTAAAAATACTATTAACTAGTTAATAATCGTGTATGCAAAAGTACCAAAATGAAGGCAAAAGAAGAATCAATTAAATACCAAAATATGGTGTCCTTATATTTTGTAATTACTGAGATATACAAGATGTAACAGGTAAGCCCTTTTAATCCGAAAGGGGGTTGTTCTAGACGTTTAGGCGAACAACTTTTGTTCTACGACTTTTGAAAATTCGAAGTACTTTTCGAAAAATTTAGGTGTAAAGTTTACTTGAAAATCAGCTGTTTCTAAGAGTTCGAGGTCATTGACCTTATGTTGTTCTTTCATTTAGTTTGGTCTACTACAATCAAACCTTCAATTACCTTTTTTCTCAAAAACAGCTGTTTTTCCAGTGAAACATAATCTCAAAATTTTCAAAAAAAAAAGTTCGAATTTTCAAAAGTCGTAGAACAAAAGGTGTTCGCCTAGACGTCTAGAACAACCCCCTTTCGGATTAAAAGGGCTTACCTGTTACATCTTGTATTGATAACCGAATCTACTCTTAAATCCTATTGTAGCGTAGCCTTTGTTAAGTTCTAAGCTTTTATAAATTATATTACGCGCTAAAAGTGAACAAGTATCTCTACGTCTTTAAACATTTCAAAGATAATTTACTTGTAAAGTTATTCGGTGTATAATTCTAATTACGCAATCACTTAACAAACCGTGTTTTATTTCGCTTTTGGTTTTTAAGTTAGTTAAATTGCTTTATGAATTGAAAGTTAATAAATAATGTGTAGATTTATCTTAATAATAATTAGCTGTGCCCCGTGGCACAGCTGATAATCTCGTGGACTGCCCTCTTAAAAAATCGTCTTAATTAAAAAAGTTTATAGGTACGTTTACCAAGTGTCATCATAATGAGTTCATCCGTTTTTATCAAGCCGAATATTCCGGACAAAGAAAACTCTAAGTCGTAACTACCAAAAGCTATCTAGAAACTTATATGAATTTTAACAGATGACGCCACGCTCGCTACTTTACCCGAAAAGTGTAGTACGATTACTAGTTGTTCTTCTTCTTTTCGTGTAGTGGTGTGACACATCCAAGTAATGACCGAAAGTTGTAGAAAGAACAGTTGTTTTGCTGTTATTTCTGTATTTATGTCTTTACTCTATACTTCAAAGGAAGAGAGGACAAAAAGTCTGTACTTGGAAGTAAATTTAAAAAAAAAAAGTTGCTGAGGGGACTTGGGAAACGTAGTAGAATCAAATTATAGATTTTTTTTTAAATTCAAGTCTCTCTGTTTGTTACTTATACAACTAAAACTGCTAATTCGATTGAAATCAGGTATCCAGTAGTAGATAGTTGAGCGTCGTGGTAGTATACTTTACATCGAAATCCAATTATAAGAACCTGAGTACTGAACGAAAAAGTCGGTTATGCACTATTTTTTGTTAGTCATGGTTATAGTCAGCTAGTTATTGTAATAAAAAAAGAAAAAAAAACACTTCACAACCTCGGAAAGACCCTGTTTGTCCTCAGAAATCTACGTGTAAAAGTGCATTTTGCTCGCTAGCGTGTAGAGTTTTTAAATATCGAACCTTTTTATTCCATAATCTTCTATCTATAGCATGGGGTACTTTTTTTAATTAGGGCCGTTTGCAAAGTAGCCAGTGTAAAATATTAAGTATCTATCTAATATTTATTCGCAAGTTATTTGCATCATAAAAACAGTCAAGTCGTCGTAGGTAAAAGTCAAGTAGAGGTAGCGGTAAAGTTTTGCTACTCGAAATTTGGAAACAACGCAAAAGTTTAGGTTTTGTAACGGTTTTTACTTTAAATACACTTGTTCACGAAACTAAATTGATTAACATGACCCCGAAATTAAACAATTTACACACATTTAAACTAGGTACACGAAAAATGAAAATTTAGACATCACTTAACGCTTTCCCGCCAAAACTCCCTAGTTTACTTATGTGCAATAAATACTTAGGTATTTCTTGCCAGTGCACCAACCTCATTTTTTGGTCATTTGATTAGAGGTGGCACTGGACTGAATATAAACGCACCTAGCGTTTCCTCGCTGTAGTGAGGTTAAAATTTGTGTATTTCACTCGGCAGCAAAGTTTTTTGCATCTCGTACTTTTGAAACGTTCGCTTTTCCAGGATTCAATATCTAGTTCTAGTTCAATACTAGATTTCTTCGTTTCCTCAGGTTTCAATCCAAGTACTTACACCAATAATAAACTTTGCAGCCTTGCATAACAAATAACTATTTACCGACTTCCAAAAAGCAGGATTTTTTAATTCCTCGTACTTATACTACCTACCGAACAGTTAAATTATTATTGTGACTATGAACGAGGCTGTGATTGTATTGTTATCCTTGTGTGGCACATTTTCTATAATTAAATAGTCTCAACATAGCTTCAACATTGTTTAAAGTTTCTCAGAAACGGTTCAGAATTTCTTTTGCAGAGTTTCACTACAGCTGTTAAAGTGTTAGTGACACATAGTGCATACAAAAAAAAACCTTTTTCGGTAAAAATTTAAAAATGCTGCAGAGAAGTTAAAACGATTTAGTTATAAAATACGTGTTTTCACACCTGTCAAATGCTTAAATTATCTAGGCATCAAATATAAGGGACGGCAACTATCCCCGAAAGTATTATTTCTGGAAATGTCTTTGTGTAGCAAACCATTATCAGCCTCGCTAATTTCGCTCTTTGAAACATCGGTCGATGAAATTAATCTTTAGCTATAGGTAGGTACTTCCAACTTGTATACGCCTACTTAGCTTAATATTGAATATTGATAGATGAAATTCTGACAAACAATGACATAAGCCCTCGCTTAGTCTCGATCCTAAGAAGTTATATTTCTAGAACTAGAATGCTGACGTAGAACTAAAAAAGTATTCAGCTACATTGAGCATGCTGTCTCTTTCTAAAAACAGTATTAGATAGGGACAGAACACTACATTGAAGCAGAACACTATTTAGTTCCACGTGAGCATTCTAGTTGAGCTTTCTCGTAATATAACTTCTTTGGTCGCGACAGGTTTATTGACGGCTACGCGACGGGTACCTTTTTGTTCTACAGATTATCATTTTTTGCACCAGTTGAGTTTTAAGCTATTGATAAAGACAAATGATGTATATCTGAATTTATAAGCCGAAGGTTTATGCTTTGAGTGTACATAAGCAAGCTATAGAGCGCTGGTATGAACTGTAAGAACCGGTATGAACAGTCAAAAATGACAAAAACCATGTCATCAGTCACCTAGGGTTACGGGAATTGACTGTTTCTCTCGAAGGAATTTGTTCTAGTAATAATTATGGTCAAATGTTCAGTGCCGCGATGTAAAAATGATTCGCGGATCACTATTCAAGCTCAACATTTGAATATCTATGTATAGAGCATCTGCTTACATTTTGCGCAGTAGGCAAATACCCATAGGCGCGCTCTAAGCTCGCTTATGTATACTCTAAGGGCTTATGCCATGTCATATCACAAAGAAAAACCTATTTTAAATTCTACGTACTTCGGTGTCCAGCACACACCGCTGAAAAATAATTTCTTTTCCGCCGACTGGCCATCTGGCATAGTCTACCGAAGTGCCACCGTAGATTGAAAACTCTAAATTCTAATTTTGGATCAGTAAAATCTGTGTCTTTATTAGTCTACTATTATTATTTATTAGCAGCTTCTCATGTGTTTTTCGCAGTGTCCTGCTACCTATATTACACCGAATTCGGTTCAGTATAGTTTTTGCGTGAAAAAGTAACAAGTCACATACATACAAACTTTCGCGTTTATAATATTAGTAAGAGTAAGAAGCGAGATAAGACTATGTTACTGACATTTGCTTCGTATACATAAATCTAGTGTACCATTAGAGCTACCTACACAAATAAATCTGGCTATATTTCGATTCCTTCAAATATTAGGACGTTTAAGGCTGATTTCACAACTGTACAAGGTTTTTGCTACGATTCGTCGGTGATACCTGTGGTGGTATGGGCGATTTGTACTATCGAACGATACGTGTCACTGTGAAACGATGTGTAATCTTGCTATAAATAAAAGGCTTTGTCCTAACTGACTGACTGAGGGATCAACGCACAGCCTAAACCGCTGCTAGTAGAGAAATGAAATTTGGAGGGTGTGTTCTTTATATGCTGTAGGCATCCGATAAGAAAGATTTTCTTCAATTTCACCCCAAAGGGGGGGAAAAGGGAGAAACGTTTGTATACAACTTCCAAGCCGCTTGACCTACAATTTTGAATTTTAACACATAGATTGCTGTAGGGTCGTTGATGAAGCACTAAAAAGTTAATTCTAAAAATTCAGCTAAGGATGTTAACTTGGGGATGAAAGATCAATGGGAATTGGTTCACCTAACAAATTCAAATTTAACACAGAAATGCTGTGCAGTCGTATATAAAATACTCAAACGTTTTTTTTTTACTTTATAATTAGGGATGAAAATTTCTATACAAGATATAACGGGCATGCCCTTTTAAGTCGAGAGGGGGTTGTTCTAGACATCTAGGCGAACAACTTTTGTTCTACGACTTTTGAAAATTCAAACTTTTTTTTTGAAAATTTTGAGGTTATGGTTCACTGAAAAAACAGCTGCTTTTGAAAATAAACGTAATTAAGGTTCGATTGTTGTCGACTAAACTAAATGAAAGGACAAGATAAGGTCAATGACCTCGAACTCTGAGAAACAGCTGATTTTCAAGTAAACTTAAAACTTAAAATTTTCGAAAACTACTTCGATTTTCCAAAAGTTGTAGAACAAAAGTTGTTCGCCTAGACGTCTAGAACAACCCCCTTTCGGCTTAAAAGGGCTTACCCGTTACACCTTGTATATGTATTTTTTACGATTTTGTTTTCGGGTTTTAATCCAATTTCCGCGTCGATTTCGGTTCTGGCTTCAGTTTCCCGTTTCCCGTGAGAGGGGTTGATTTCTTAATCGATAGACATAAAAAATGGAGCACATGCAATATTCTATTCTTATCGTTGTTCCTGTAGGACACGCGGGCAGAAGCTAGTACACTATAACTGTGTTACACATCCCGCCTCCGGAAGCCAGTACACAAGCGATCAGTTAGGTTTTCGTTCATCGCACATAGATATGTATAGATGTGACACCAGCCTTAAGGGTCCCGCCGCGCTGCGTCGACGTCCTGTCGATTTAATAAAATTCTTCAAGTCAACTGTCTATTGCTTGGAAAAAATGTAGACAGCTACCTATTAGGTTTACGTAGTAAATATAATCTAAAACCTACCCATTTATTCTTAGTTGTTCCGACCTAGCAACGTTCAAAGTGGGAAAGAATGGTCTTCATTTTTTTGCGTTCCGTTACGCTTAGAATTCAATGTGACGTCACACAAGCGACTGGTTTTAATGCCTCGGCACAGTACATAGAAAGGCTTGGGCCTAGGGCATAGCAGTATGAAAACTACCTATAAATGCTCGAAAACGGCTCACTCACACAAACATGCGCGTCGACAAGCCCCTAAGGGGGTTTCGCGTAGATGTCAGTACTGGGTGCCGTGTCACGACGAGTGTGTACGTTTGTGTGTGGAATTTGCATATTGTGTGCAGTTTCCATACTGCTCCCTCGACGTACTGTGGCTTCGGTGGATAAATTGCTATTGTTGGAACACGACACATAGGCTATTATTTCCCGATATTCCTACTGAATCGGGAATTATGGTATTTAACCCGCATATGTCAATTTGTTTTAAATATAAAACACGAAATTAAAAAAAAAGTAAAAAAGCATTATGTTTTTATTGTTTCTCATGAATCACCACTTATTCGGAGCACTAGTCATAGGCGTCAAAACAACCAATACTTAGAAGCTTTTAAGGGCAACAAAATACATAATGTACTAATGTACTACACGTCGCAAGACAATAGAAAGGTGAATGCGTTGTTGTGTTCACTCTGTTCGAATAAGTTGCCACCTAATTAAATAATGGACTCAATTAGCCTCAATAAGAGGTTACTGTACCGACGACTACCTACCATAATAATCAATAAAATTATTTCAGGAGATAATACCTAATCAAAAGTCAAGAAAGTAAAAGCTTTATCATTATCAAGCTTGAAAATTATCATATTATTTGATAACAAATAGCCCCCTTACATAGAAACGATAACTAACAGATGACCAATTAATGTGAAGTTTGTTTCTGTCAGTCAACTTAGAAACTTCACGTCATAGTAACAGACAAACGATACATAGTTATGCAGCTGTTAATCAGCGTTTATAAGTAAGGGGGAAGGTAATTAGGTAATTTTAAGAATCTGGGTTATTATTATTTTATAAGTAATTAAGTTACAGATAAGCAAAATATTAAAATATATAAGTATGTTTATTTAAAGACGGTATGGTCAATAACGACTTACCTAGTAACTATAGTAGGTATGTCATTATTGATCGTATCGACTCTTAGTAATTTGGTGATGTCGCGAACCCCGGATTCCCGAGAGGGGTGCAACCGGGAACATCGCTCAGATGAGAAGAAGTTCGTGTCGAGGGACCGATATCGTTTGCTCTCTGGTTACTTACTTATAGTTATTTTTACTTAGGTAGGTATATATAACTTTTCTAATTATCTATGTTCCGACAATTAGGATTTATGTTCCGTTCTGCTTTATGGCGCTGCCTGGTCCCTTTAAGTACGAATGACGCTAGTTTTAAAAGCATTGCAAATAAACGCTCGCTGGCATGACCTAGATGCTGTCTGCTACGTGTCTACAAGTTTTTGTACAGACAGACCTCGCTAACACTCGCTATTAGTAGTTTAGTAGGTACTCATTGCTTCCATGTTTAAAGATTTCTGTTGAAACGTCAATAAATAAGTAAGTACGTAAACTATAGGTAAAGGTACGTATAGTTTGCGTACCATAATCAAATAAAAAGGCTTATTTAATTATGATTACTTAGTAAAGGAATATTTTACCAATTTATGTACGAAGCAATTTATCAATTTATGTACGTGTGGGAATCTTGTTAGCTTAGGACTAAAAATATCTGTTTTTAAAGGCTCTGTTTTTATTTTCACTACATTCGTTATCTTTCCTGAACAAAATTAATTAATATGCCACCACTGTATGCTAAACAATTTACATAAATAAGTTTCAAGAAAATTTAAATTAGGTCAAACAAAAGTCCTTTATATAAATATGCGAATATTATGCCAAATGCATACAAGACACCTCCCTATAATTTTAAAACCGTTTTCGAAATAAAATGAACCGGGCTGAAGTCAAGCTGAAGTACGTTTGAGACATTTTAACTGTAGAATAAATGCCCAAAGACAGCTCAGCGCTGTGCGTTGGATTGGATAAAGTGGATAAGTTACGTCAAGCAAGAGTATCAAAATTATTAAATTACAGTATAATTTTCAAATCCACACATTACATGTTCGTAAACTGATACTTGTTTGAGCAAAAAGTCACATTTTTGCAAACTACAAGTTAACTACACAGTTTATCACAAAAAATGTTGAGCTTAAGCAATAAATAGTAATATAAAAAAATCATGATAAAAATATGACAGGTTTCAAAGATATTTAACACAACATTTCTGAAACACGTGTTTTACTTAATTATTTCTATCGTATTTTTTTATAATTGTGTTTTCATTTTACATTGGGGCGTTTATATTCTAATTAAAAAAAAAAAAGGGGAGGTAATTGAAGTTTTGATAGTAGTAGACCAAACTAAATGAAAGCATACCTTAGGTCAATGACCTCGAACTCTGAGAAACAGCTGATTTTCAAGTAAACTTTACACTTAAAATTTTCTAAAAGTACTTCGTTCGAAAGGCCTTAATTTAAAGCTAACTCCATCAGATAGCTAACAGCTATACCAGATAAACGAATAAAATAATTATTACCTTTCATAGTAATCCCTAATCCGGAACAAGTAGTAGGTACCTGTAGTAATTAAGTTTTGTGTTTATAGGTGCGTATTTGTTTACAACCGTTGTCTAATACATCTCTACTACAGGCTATACCTATCGGTCGGTAGGCAAAGAGTAATAACGATCTCTAGGTAGACAGATGTACCTACACAGCCTGTTCATTCTTCCATGATGTAAAGAAGTCATCTCTTTTGTGCAACTTTAATGAATAAACTTCCTCCCAGCCATTACCGTTCCACGCATACGTTCTTAAAATTAGTTTTTTCCCTTCCTTTGAGAATGTTTGGATGAGTGTGAAATGAACACGTTTGGTGAGATTCACTCACGTACCTTCAATTCAAACTGATAGGCGGAAACATGGCAGATTCCTTCGTAATGTTCTTTTTTGGAGCTAACACAATCAGGAGTAATCCACAGTTTATTTTCACAGAAGCTTTTCCGTCTATGCAATAAAAAGCGGGCCGCGTAACCACTACCAGGGTCTTTTAAAATAAATAAGCCCTTCCTTAGGGGGCCACTTATTTGCTTTGTGCAATTACGGACTAGAAGATAAAAAATACATTATGTAGATGTAGCTAGTTGGTAGGTACATACATATCCCAAATGTGCCGCTTTTTGTGAACAAGTTTCACTTTTGACTACTTATACTTAGAAGAGGTTTACAGAGATAATAATATGAGCGATTTTGTTACGACGTGCGCCTATCTGTCATCTTACTTCTTACTAATATTATAAACGCTCAAGTGTGTAGGTATTTATATTATGTGACTTTGTTACTCTTTCACGCAAAAAATACTGAGCTGGTTGCGATGAAACTTGGAATATACAAGATGTAACGGGTAAGTCCTTTTAAGCCGAAATGCGGTTGTTCTAGACGTCTAGGCGAACAACTTTTGTTCTACAACTTTTGAAAATTCAAACTTTTTTTTGAAAATTTTGAGGTTATGTTTCACTGAAAAAACAGATGCTTTTGAAAATAAAGGTAATTGAAGATTTGACTGTAGTAGACCAAACTTAATGCAAGGATAATTTCGAAAAGTTCTTCGAATTTCCAAAAGTCGTAAAACAAAAGTTGTTCGCCTAGACGTCTAGAACAACCCTCTTTCGGCTTAAAAGGGCTTACCCGTTACATCTTGTATATGTAACTGGATACCGGGAATAACACATTCGCTACTTTTTATCCCGACAATCCCGCGGAAACGTGACTTATGCGTGTAAAATCGCGGGGCGCAGCTAGTGACTGTAGGTATATAATTAATATCAAACCTTCTGACACTTGGGAATTATAGTATAGTAATTATAATTATATAGTAAAGGCTGTACGGTGCATAGAAATAGGCATTTTCTACTGCATCATTTTGTCTCCTTGTGAAGGCGAACGGAGGCTCCCTCCGACTTCAGAGATTCCAAGTTTCATCGTAATCGGTTCAGTAGTAGTGATTGAGTAACAAATTCACAGCCATACATACTTACATGCAAACTGGCGCGTTATAATGTTAGTAAGATAGTTATAAAAATAACTCGTATTAATTAGTAGTATTTTTACAGAATAACATCATAGGTAGGTATAGAAACTTCGGTTTTAATTTCAGTCGTCAGTGGAAGCCGTCTCTTATTTTAAATTTTTATAGATATTAAATTATATAGGATTGCTTATCATGTTATGTAATTAGCATGTATTTACATTTTCTGCACATTAAAGAGACGTGAAATGGCTACGTATGACTACGTAATGTAATACCTACTACAAATGTATGTGGTATAGTCGTAATCGTTCTAGGTACAATATGCGTCGGTTCCTTAGTTAATTAGTATGTTCATAATGAATACACCTCGATTTCAACGACTGTGTAATTATTTACATTCAACAGTAAATAAATATAACTAGTACTTACATTTAGTCAAATTTAACTTGTAGAAATTTAGCAGTAGATAATCAAGATAGTGATTTATACCTATCCGGACTTTTTTAAAGGTTTTATTTAAGAGCCCTCTATACCCAATTTCGCCTCGATAAACTTGTGAATAATTCAGCATTCATGATATAGTAAAAAAATGTAAATTCTGAAATCTTTATATATAAAATTAATCGTTATTTCGCGTGGTCATAGCACCACGCATGAACGGCTGCACCGATTTCGATTTTTCTTTGTGTTTGTTATGATCGGGAGGCGCAGCTAGTTAGAATTATAAATGCTTTTTCATCACATCTATTCGAAAAGAGCTAATCCAATCCCTGTAAACTAGGCTGGAACTAGCCCTTTGCTGGCGCTCACGCTAACTCGCCGGCAAAACGTTTTGCCTCCCTCTTAGCAGGGATTTTACTTTTCCGGCTACTGATTGGCCGGGGCGATTTGAATTTGGAATGTGTATATTTGTAAAAAGTGTCAATCCCCAAAGAGTTTCAATAGAAATAGAATGTAAATAGAAGACGAATACACTAGAAATAGAAACAGGAGTAGACTAAGAGTAGAGTAGGAGACTCAGAATAGACAAGGAATAGTCTTGGAATAGACTAGGAATAGTCTTTGAAACATTGGGTTAACAAGTTAAACGTACTCATTTTCTCATAGAGGGCGATGAAAAGTAGAATGTCTACCTCAGGAGCAAATACTATTTTTAGCTCGAGTGAGGTACTTTGAATCCCTCGATTCGCTCAGGATTCTACTCAAGAATCCTTCGCTTCTCTCTGGATTCAAAAAACACTCTCGCCTTAAAAATAGTCTTTTCTCCCTTGGTTAGTAGTATATTGTATTACTATTATTATATGTATTACTACTATAATAGTAGATTGTATTACTATTACACACCTACTGCTCTACAAAGTTACTTTATTTGACCAAAAAGGTCAACGTAAAGCGACTCTTTTCCCTAGGTGCATAAAGTGCTCATTATGCACCTAGGGCATAAAGTAATTTAAATTTGGAACTATGGTTCTGGTAGCATACGGCCATTTCGAACTGGCCACCTAGACATAACACATAAAAAAAATAAAAACTGAGCTATTTTTTTCTATTTTTATGGACGGAAGGGTAAAGCAAAAAGTTTTGGTTAGTATAAAGCCCCAATTTTTTTTTATTTCATCAGCTAAGGCCGATGTGTGGTTTCGTCATTTTGATGTAACATTGTTAAATTTAATTAATATTGAGCTGTCAATATATTTCCTATACGTTGCATTAATCTATTTTTTTGTTGTTGGTTAAATGCTTATTTTTGTAGCCCTTTTATTGTCTAGCAGTAGATGTGTAAAGTAGAGTATTCACCTCGGTACTAAAGTCTGTCTTTATCTTGGGCGCTTGAATGCCACGCTTCACTCAGGACTCTAGGTACATGTTTTAAGTACAAGTTTTTTACACCCTCGCTGCGCTTGGGAGTTAACCCTCTAGAGTCCTTCGTACGCTTTGGATTCAATATGACGCCCGCTATTTAAGACCTGGACTTTAGTACCTCGGTGCATAAACTACTATTAGAACCGTGAAAACACGATTATTAAAAAAATACTATAGAACATTTTTTTTATAATGAAAGTCTCAGTCTCAGGTCTCCAATTTTATCGTTATCGGTATTGAATAATTGAATAGAATCTAATCTTACCTATTTTTTTGGGTAGGTCAATTTTTTTTGAATAAAAAGATGCCTAGGTACTTAAATAAATATCTTCATGGTAAGTACGTACTGCTGAACGAAGAAACTGACGAGATATTATTATTATAGCGCCGCCTCAATCTATACGCCTTATTTTTGAATCGGACGTTGCGCTTCAGGCGATTTAAATAATTTGATATCTTATGATTTTCGTTTGATGTCGAACTCCTGCGTTTGCTACCATGCACTCGTTGCGGTCGAGCGGTCGTGCGATTCACATATAATTACAGAAATCGAACGAGAATCAGTAGAAATCGAGGTTTTAAAAATTAAAAATAAAGCCCCAGGTCTATAATGCGGAAGCCCTTTTTATTGTCCATTAAAATCGGTCCAGTAGTTTCGGAGATTATCCCAAATATACATACTGACATACATTTTACCAACGTTACCTCTTTATAATACAGGATGGAACAAAATAAATTGCACTTTTAAAGCATGAATAGAAATAAAACTACAAATGTTGATGTTGATAATTTATTTAACGTAATAATCATTCAATGTTTTTTAAATGACATCGTCCTAATGTGCGCCATCTCGTTGTTGGCACTCCTACAATCGACTACGCAAACTTTTTAAAACTCGCTGACACACATGCTGCGGGGGATTGCGGCTATCTCCTCGAGGGTGTTTTGTTTTAATTAGGAATTATTACACATACACTCGACTTTTCAGGTAGGTATTATCCCCACATCGACAATTGTGCTTATTTCACGTGCCCATTGTTGTGAAAATGGGCCTCTTCCGTATTCCTACATTCTCAAGGCTAGAGAATCGCTCCAACATAGTGTCAGCCAATAACTTACGTTGAGTGTAATCATTTGGTATCCTCTCCTGCACAATTTTAAGCTTAAATGGGTGCAGTTTGAGGTCCACATACAGACTAGATTAGTTCTTGGTATAGTCAGAGTCGCCGAACGCGACTCTGACGCGTCGATGGTTTTGGATCGTTCCGTACGGATATTTCGACCTCTCGATATTTTTTTCGCTTTTTCGTGAATGTGGCCCCCGTTTGTTTAATATTCATTGTCCATCCCGTTTGCTTGAACTTCTTGACAGGAGCTTTGATTAAATTATTACTTAGACACTCACTTACACGGCGTAGTCCGTATTCAATTCTAAACTGGCGTCGTACAGTAACGTAGGAATCATTGTTTCTGTAAAATTGTTTTATACAAAAAGCACGCTGTTGTCCACTGAAGCGCTCCATCTATACTTATAATAAAATCGTAATAGGTGTATGTACTAACGTAACAGACCCCATTTCCGTGTTTAACTCTTTGTCTGTTTGTCCGTTTGGATGTTTGTCCGTTTGTCCGTTTACGCCGTCAGCCGTTCCGGAAACGGTTGGAACGATTTCAATGAAAATTGGTAGGCAGATAGAAGACTTCGATTAACTTTTTATCCGGATATCAAGTCCGGGTATCCAGATAAAAAATAAAAATTACGTAATTTCGTTGTTTTTAATCCATCGTCATCTATCGTCATCCATCGTCATTCATGGTCATTGATCGTCAACGATTGTCATCCATCGTCATCATCACTTACTGACATACAAATTTTGCCTTACTTCATCTACCTACGGCAGTGCAAAAATCCGGTGCGCGGTAGGCCGGGATTCGAAACCCCGACCCTTGGAATAAAAGTCAGGGTATCTAGACGAGACCAACACCTGATGAGTTAGTGAAACTGTCAAATTATGGAACTGACTAGTGATAGCTACCCATAACCCAGAACAATAGCTACCTAAAGGGAAGCTGAAATGGGTCACATCGGGCGAAATGGATTCATATTTGAATCCGGATAAGATTTGCTTATCCTGTCCGATTTTTATTAAATAGGACAATGGACACTTTTCTACTGTCAGAGTAATGGCAAATACTTATAGTTTATAGGTAGTTCAAAATTATAAGAGGCATTTAAGCGGTCTTAGATCAAAACCGAATCGTCCATAAAATATTATGACAATTAACGTAGTAGGTATCTAGTGTTTCCAATTCGTATTTCAATATGAATGAATATGACCAACCATCTTATTTCACCAGTGCTGTTGACTTAAACTTCTCAATATTTCACGAACAACGACTCATACACATCGTCAAGAACATTATTATTTGTAGGTAAACTACTATATTTGGATTTACAATGGAGGTAATTTCGGATTAACGCGGAGTTTAATTGTTGAGGAAAATTCAACAACACAAAACAACGTGACCTAGGTAATTTACCTACATTATTGAATACAAAAAAAGTATAAATAACCACAAATATAAATTGCCGTGGTAAATCAATAAACCTCGACTAAAATAAAGTGACGACTATAATAGATTCACTATTCAAGTAAGCACGATCATTGCAATTAAAGTTAAAACAGGACAAAAAAAAGTTTGTATTCTATCAATATTAAGTGGCCGTAGTCCTTTTCTACGCCTAAAATGCAAGATGCAAGATTTTATTTACAAAACAGCTTTAAATATTCGTGCGATGCACTCGTCCCTTGCCACCAATACATAATACATGTAACAGCCTTTGTCAAATCATAGTAGCATTAGTAACACACTCCGCACATACCTTGAGAGTGATTTAGCTGCTAATCCTTGTGATGTCACCAACTTCTTATGTTGTGTTTAAGAACAGGTTCAATTACGTGGAACGAACTGTGTTTTCGGTCAGCGCGGACGGTACGGTAAACGTAACTCGTAAGCTTGTTAAGAGTGCAATGCGCGCGAGTTGATCGTGGTGGTGCCAGACGAGCGTCGCGAGCGGATCTCACTTATCAACTAAACATATTAAAAATGCCGGTCGGTTGCTACAGTCAAACTTACTCTTCTCAGATTCTACACACACCACCAAAACAACACTATGCACACCGTATTGGTGATTCGTCAAGCGTCATCGGAACTAGCTGTTTGTAACTAAATTGTGGAAACGAATTAGCTACCTGGTTTTAGTCTCAAGGTTACTCGTGTTGATTGATTTTTGCTAGCTAAGTTTAGTCATAGTAGGTTTACCTAATAGGTACCTATTTGTTTTTTTACACCTTTCCGATTAATTATCCTAAATCCTACATCGGTTGTAATGCCTCATTTTCCAAAACATTCATTTCTAATAAACAAAAAGTTTTAAAATAAAGGTTTTTGGGGTTAGCTAAAGTATGGGTTTTGAACAACCGATTTTAATTAGGCCCATTCATAAATGTAGGGTTGTTTGAGTTCAAGTGAAATACTTTTGGATCATGCCTAAAAACCGATTTTATTTTAAAACTCGATCAGGTTTCAACCGTTTATATTAAAATATATCTTTATCTATCTATCCCTATCTTTTGAAAATAAAAATAGCGAGATAATTCTTATAGATAATATAAAAATAAAACCTTAAACGCGTGAACGGCTGGACCAATTTCGCTAATAAAGAATGTTAACAGGTATGCCAAATCAGTTGAAAGCTTGCTACATTAGTTTTTGTTGTAGTCAAAAATACCTATTAGTTATAATTTTACAGGCATTCAAACTTACGATAAATCTTGAGTCTCGCTAACAATCACGTGACGTCATATACAACGCTCCCCTAATCAAAACGTTGGACGACATGTATAGTGACATCGACACAAGTGTGCGAGTGAACTGTGAGTACGAGTCCGCATTTATACGTTCACTAAGTTACGTTTAATTCGTTTAATGAATTAACGTATCGAAATAATTCACTTGTATTTTTATTTTTGACAGAGAATATGGAGAGCTAATCTTCAAAATTATTTTGTCGCATTATTTTTTTGATGTGTTTGTTATTGTGAAAAAACAGTGAAATAAGGTTCTAACAGTCTTTGACCTTTATTAGCTGTGTCGGACCGCCTCTTACATGAAACAGTTTGCAGCGCAAGAGATCTTATGTATTCATTCCTAAATAATTTCGGCCAATACAACTTGATTTAGCCCATGAGATGTTTAAAAATTAATTATTGGATCTTGTTTCATTTTCCTAAATATTTCTTACTCTTTGTTTTAAAATTAATAGGTATGCGTTTGGCCACTATTTCACCTGATGGAAAGCAACTATGTAGTCTAAGATGTTCCACGCTAACCTAGGAGATACCTGTTTACTCGTGATTTGAAGACCCTCAAGTTGTAGACATTCGGGAAGACATACTCAGGCAACTGATTCCATTCCCTCGCAGAACGAATAAAGAATTTGTGGGTTCTTTCCACAATATTAGTCTCAACTTGATAGGTTACTAAGTGAGATAGGTTGCCAAGCAACGGTCCGCTCTCAGTCTATATTGGATGTTGCGTGCGCCTGCGCCTTCACATATTGACATAGCAACATAGCAATATTTCTCGTAGAAATTGAGCGGAAGGATGCTCGCATCTAGCGTTAAGGATGATAGGAAACCGTTTCTGCAGGTACCTCCCACTTGCAAACAGCTAATGTGATGATAATGAAAAGGTAGGTACTAAGGAGATAAAATGCAAAATAGACATTATTATGCACTCGTACTGAGAATTCTGTACAAATTTGGGTAAAAAATATGTAAAAGTACTAAATGATGCTAACGGCCGAATACGCTGCACAAAATTTGAGAGCCAATTAGTTTTTAGTTTAGTTTTTAAAATTCTTTATGAACATGTAGTAACAAATGTTATAAATACTAACTTACAAGTATTAATTACTTTTAATAACATAAATTAAGTACAATAGAGATACACTTTCAGACTAACAGCGTTTTGCTCCACACGCCACAGGGGCCGTCAAAATTAACCTCATATCACAAACAAGCAGTTTTCGTCGTATTCAGTCATGTGATTTTTTTTTCGAACTATTTATAGCTATTTCCAAGTCTTGGGAAAGTAACCAAGGAACAAGCAGCCATTAAATTGAGTGTCAAATAAACGATTACTTTGCGTGAGTAATTTTCGAGTAAGATGTTGGTAATATCGTCGTTTCCATGTGACTCTTTGGTTTTAAAGTTTGGGTCAAGTGCCACACGTCGTTTGTGGGATTATGAACCTTGGAAAGTCAGACATTCCACTCATCGTATTTATGAACTTTGATTATACATAATCGGTTCACCACCGATAAGAAATAGTAATAATAAGCAAACAACCAAGTGGAAATCAGTCTGGTAGTCAATCATAATACCTATTCTATTACAATATAAATGTGCAAGTATTTCTCAGCTCTGTTCTGATTCAATAATTATTAGTTACTAGCTGCGCCTCGCGGTTTCACCCGCGTAAGTCCCGTTCCAGCGGAAATATCGGGATAAAAAGTAGCCTTTGTGTTAATCCAGGTCCCCAGCTACCTATATTCCAAGTTTCATCGCAATCAGTTCAGTAGTTTTTGCGTGAAAGAGTAACAACCTCACATACATACATACAAACTTTCGCGTTTATAATATTAGTAAGAAGAAGTAAGATTCTGTAAGAAAATGTAAAAAAAAACGGTTAAAATCAGCTGTTTAAAGTGTTTTTATCTTATCTATAATCACTAATACTTTGATTTAAAGTTTTTGCTAAATTTACAATATTACTAACAATCGATGAATAAATTTGTCCGATCAAATAAATATAGACTTAGGCATAGTTGGGATGGGACATTCTGCCCTACCATCATCTCTTATAAGTCATAAGTCGTCGCTAAGTCGCCGCTATATCTTTCAGATAAAAAAAATATAGTACCACATCAAATAACCAAATTTTAAAAAGTTTTTTTTATTACTTAATCTGTTTTTTTTTTAAAGTAAACGGGGTATTTTCTATTTAAACTTTCTTTTTTTTTGAGCGAAAAAAGGACGATATAAAAACGAGAAACGATCATGGTAGGGATTGTAATTGTAGAATATCGACCAAGGCTCATTTTGTCCTCATGAGATACCGAATTATAAAATACCTACTTAACTAATATACCTAGTATATTGTGATAAAATGTTCTTTATTTCTTACGAATAACTAGATTTAGACATTCTATTTCATTTGTTCACATTAGTTTTATTACAAGTTGAAATCCTAACTTAACCTAAGACAACACTTCAACTCCTAACTCGAGACAGAATTCTTATTGTTCTTCACTTGTAAGCATAAATCACAAGACACAATGAGCTAAATATGTAGACCTCAAAAGTAGGTACATAATATAACGTATAACATGTTTGAACTTGAAAACTAGAAGCTGAGGTTTCGAACAATTATTTGTTCAATCGTGAAATTTATATTATGGGGATCCTTTGTTCTTTGACATTGAATTTACTTGTAATTAGATACTTATCATTTTCGTAAATCCTAAACTAAAAACCCTTGCATAATTTTTGAACAAAACTTTTTTATTTTTACTCTCTCGTAATATCTCACGTAATGCAGACAACAATAAAAAATAATGCGAGTCAATGAGATTTTAATGCCGTCATAAAACACAAACGCTTTTTTGTTTTATCACGTGAAATAACATAAATCTTACTAATATTATAAATGTGAAAGTTTGTGTGTTAGTAAGTTTACAAGTATGATGTTCACGCAAAAATTACTGAAACGATTGCGATATTATGAAACTTGGCAGATGCAGCGAGATATTTTTTATCTCAATATTCCTTCTAAATGAGGATACCTTGCTGAAACCACAAGGCGCAGCTAGTTCTACATAATTGTACAAAATGTATGATATAGTTGTCGTGTTGGTGGATTATTTAAGTTTTTGTGCAGGTAGGTACCTACCTACCGGTCAGTTCATGGCACTTTTAGTTACATTTTTACACAAAACCCCAAACGAGAAGAAAGTTGCCGCAATGAAATTGCTCCTGTTCTGTCCAATTTAGTTCCAAGACAAGTAAGTACAACCGAAAAACGGTGCCAAACATCCTAACGTGGAAACTTCTTATGATTTCCGAACTAACAACAGAGAAAGGTTAAAAGCAATATCTAAGTTTCCAAAGTTCCTACAAGGTTATGGTAAAGTTGCCTTTACTTACTTAAAACCCTTGACTTGACTTGAACTACGATGGCTTGGGGTCGAAAAGTAAGTATACCTAAAAGTATGAGGTATATATATATATACCTATACCTAGAGGTATACCTAATTTAGAGACAAAAGAGCTAATTCTTATAAATGGTGACTTAAATTGATGGTATTACGTTCTCAAGTCGTTTATATGGTCACTAGCGATGTCTACGATGACCAGCAGCCCTAGACAACATTTTTATCGATTAACAAAATAGCAATCGACAGATTTTTTGTATGAAATTGACATAGTTCTCGAAAAGTCACGTGACTTTTCGCGAACTTATATGTCAATTTCATTTTTTTTTTTTAAATTGTGTCGATTGGCGATTTCGTCTTTTCTTGGAAATAGGATAACTTAAGACTTTTTTAAGAATTTTTTGACTTTAGGTACAGGAGCTTTGTAACAGTAACCTACAAAGTACATTGAGAGCTCTCGAGAGAGGCAAGTTCCTCTAGAGAGGCAAGTTCCTCTAGAGAGGGAGTAAGGACTTATTCACAGTGCAGACGAGTAGCTATGTGCAAACACTTAACACACTGTGCCGAGCCACTCTAACTTTTTTCATTTCATTTTAAAATGTAATAAGTACTTACAGTAAAGTGGGGCAAAGAGTACGAGTACTTAAACTTATATGCAAACCAAATTAAAAGCCAGATAGTTTTCTAAGTTCTTATTAGGGTAGTTTAGATAAACCCTACTGACACACTTTAAATTAACACTGACCCAGATTATCATGATTGCAAACTATGATAATATTATAGTTTACCAATTCATCATCTGAGCGAAGTTCACTCGCGTCGATTGCGTCCCTCTCGGGAGCCCGGGGTCCGCTTTCCTACTTTTGCGTCTTCAGTTCGCATGATCTTCGGCATCCCGTTTAGTAAGGTCATTTGCACGCATATCAACCCCTACGACGTCAAACCAGCATTTCTTGGGTCTGGGTAATTAGTACTTACCAATGACAGAAGGTTAAAGTATTGTAATAGGTAGTCTCCCCATTGCCTATGATTGAGAACTTAAAGGTTTAGGATTTCGAACAAGGGACTAATGACCCACGTACCAACGCGACGACTGAGTACCCTACTTAGCATTAATTGTCTACTTTTCTTTTTTATTCTCTATAAAAGAAGAAATGTAAATTAGACAAAAAATTAAATGTTAAGTGTCTCGATTCACATCACGTTTTCCAAGTTATATCTAAGTTTTCTTTTAAATCACATCAGAAAGCCGCGGTCTTTTATCACTAAAACATATGGCTAAATTTAACAAGGTTGTCAAATTATATTGCATTGTAGACTCACCCTAGATAAGATAGGTAGATAAGCTATAGACAAGTTAGTGATTTACTTAACCAAAGGGACCACGACTTTACAGTGGTCAATAATTAATGAGAGTTAGGTAAACGATAATATTTATATGGATGCTTCTCTTTTGGGAACCCAGGGCAGGGCTTGGGCAGGGTATATAGGGAAATTGCGTTTGTTTATGTCACAAGTTTATGTCGACATATGGGGAGTGGTGAGTGCGCCGACTCTAAGTTTGGACATTGACCATAGTCCTAGACAACAGTCACAGTCAGTGCTAGTATGTACATTTTACCAAGTAATTGTGCTTCTCTTTATAGACTTGATTTATTTAGTACACACTGAATTTCATTAGACTGCAAATGCACACTTTATAATATGTAGTTTAACTTTGATAGTTATAATAATTTGATAGTAAAGATAAATAATTAGAAAACAAACCCTAAAATGAAAAACAGTTATTGAAAACCCACAATGATCTTAAAAAGCTATCTAACGATACCCCACTCGAAAAAAAATGCCCCATGTTACACGTGGGGGAGAGGTAGGTAGCCTAGAAATGTTTTTTGTATTTTTTTAATTGTAGCACTTTCCTGGCGTAAACAATAATATGTATAGTCAGTCACTCATGCAAAGTTACAGCTTATTAGAATAAAGCGTCTCTGAGCTTAAGCCGCGGTCAGACAGACGGACTTACAGTTTTTTTTAACTACGAAAACCTAATTCAGCGTTCGCAGATAGCAAGCTGGTAAATATAAAAGTACCTACATACATACACTCGACTTAAATACGAGTATGTGTGTAATATCTGTTTTAATCTATCTTCTATATCTATCTATTCTATACTTATAATAAAGGAAGAGAGGACAAAAAGTCTGTACTTGGAAGTAAATAACAAAAAAGTGGTCTAGCTAAACTTGCGTAGGGAACTTGCGTGGCCGAGCGGTATAGGCACTGGTATATTGATCCAGGGACGCGAGTTCAAATCTCGCCGCAAGTGAATTTTCGAAGATGAATTTTTCCTTTAAAAATATTTCTAGTGGTCTAGCTCACTTAGGATAGGTACCTAGTAGAACAAAATTATATATTTTTTTAATTCCATGTCTGTCTGTCTGTTTGTATGTTTCTCTGTCTGTTCCTTATAGGTATAATTAAAAACTACAAATCCAATTGAAATCGGTTTTCAGCCTTGGATAATTCTATTATCGAGAAACGTCGTGGTATACTTAGCATCGAAATCCAATTAGTAGAACCCGAGTAATGAACGAAAAAGTGCAACCGCTCGAGAAACGCTCGGCCGCCCGCGCCCGTGATAACGCGTTTTTCACTTCCGCTAGTGAAAACGCGGGGCGCAGCTAGTAATATATATAAACTAGTGAGAAAGTCTATCAGTAATCCCAAGGGTGACTACCTACATTATACTGAATGAAATTTGAACGCCTAAATCATTTTGTGCTGCAATAAACTCAAAGTCCTTAGGAAGCTTTGCGTCGTAAAATATGACTTAGTTTTAGTAGTCCTTGATGTAGGTAATTTTGTTTTCTCTCATTTGGCGTCCATATCATAACAAAAACCAAAACGATTAAATAGATAAATCAATAATTCTATTCGACTTCAAGTAAAAAACTTGCAGGTCACTTCTCGTTGCCTGTACTAGAAAAGTTGCCGCCTAAAATCTACACTTAAAATATCAAATATACTAAGGCACTTAGGTAAAATTAAATTATATCATAATAAATTGTACTTACTCGTAATAGAATATTGAATCAAAACATCCAATTTCCCTACGAAAATATGATTCCACGAGAAAAATAAAACCGAAAGTAATATATCATAGGAAATTTGGGTGGCAAACCCTTTTCCCGACATTTTTTTATTAGTTGATATGTAAGAGTTTGACCACTATCTCACCTGAAGGAAAGCAATGTTGGCGAAGACGACGATTAATGGTTACGTATTTTTTTACATTAGCTTCATTTGGAGCCTAAATACTGTTTAATTAACTCACGATGATGGTTCATAAAAATGCAAATTAATAAATTTGAAAGGGTAAAGGGGTTTTAGTGACATTAATAACGAGTATCTAAACAAAGATAAATAGCTGTAATTAGAAAAAGTAGAAAAAAGAGCACTGCGGCTAGGTTGGCTAGCCTAAAAATAAGTAAAACTTGACCGACATTCGGCGTTCAGAATTTTCCATAATTATTCTTTATATAAATCCGTTGTATTTCTTTTTTTTAGCCTCTTTTGTTTTGTCAATTTCGGCTGAATATTAAGGAACAACTTGGGAACGACTTAAAGAAAGAAATTCGTAATAGAAGTCATCCATACCATCCCTACCTGTAAAAATAACTCCGTCGACGTGTAAGAATGCAAATGAATGACGAAGACTTTCCGTCGCTTAGTTGAACAACAAATGAAAGGGTCACATTGTAATGCGATAGATGTAATGCACAATATTGACAAATATTTGTAAGTAAAACTAATAGGTTAGACTGTGTTATTGCTAAAAAAACTTACAGTCGAGTAAGTATATTTTATTTTATCTTATTTAGTTCTATTTGTTTGTATCTTATTTAGTAAATCTATTTTGTTGTAAACATAACGTATGTATATTATATTCACCTTTAAATTATACATATCTATTTATGTTTGTTATTTTAATGTATATTATTATTCGTCTATTTAAGTAACTATTTCACCTATTTATGCTATGTTATTATTCTGTATCTGGTCTGCCTACCATACAAACTTTATTAACCTTCTCAATACAAAGGTTGCCTGGAAGAAATCGCTTTTAGCGATAAGGTCGCCCATTTGTACAACTTATGCTTTCAAGCTTTCTGTGTATTTGTCTTACTTTAAATAAAAACTGATTCTATTGTTGTTGGTTGTGCAAATAAAGTATTAATCTATCTATCTATCTATTTTTATCCCTTGTATTCGAAAAGTGTTGCATTGTTATTCACAACACTTTTCGAACACATAGCAAAATAGCTTATTCGCTCAGGAACGTTTTAGCGGAAGCAAAATAGCTCTTAGTGGGAGCAAAATATTTGGCTCCCGCTAAAAAGTTCTAACAGAAGAAGGAAATAGTAGATTGTGTGATAAGGGAGCAAAATAGTACTTTTACGGCGAGGGCGCTATCGTAGAATCCCGAGGGATTCAAAGTACATCGCCCGAGGGAAAAATAATTAGCTCTTGAGACATATACCTATTTTACTTTTCATCCTCTTTTTATGAGAAAATAAGTAAGAGACGGAGTTTTGTTCACGTACGCGCTCGAAGAGACCGTACCATTATCTCCAAAAAAAAACATATCATATCGTATATCGGCTTTGAATTGATTAATTTGTAAAAATGTCACCAAATGAGAATACAACTTGACTAACGACGACAACGGTCCCTGAATATGACTAACCCAAAATAATAACAATCCACCTGCGGAATGGAACCAACCTTAGAAGTAACCATTTGCAACCTAACTGATTGGGAAACCGAATCCAGTTTCCATTGAATGATGGGTACTTTAATTTAACAATTCAAATCGACGTTGTCGTCAACTTATCGGCATTTTATCTTAATGGACGATTCAGAAAAATGTGTGCATAACGGTAATTAAGGGGAAACGAATATAAGGCTGTCGATCCCGCAGGAAAAAATTGAAAACGAATCTCGAATTCAAGAATATTTTTCACGATTGCAAATAAATCAACTAAGTATTTAGACATAGGTGCTTTCTGATTCTTATGTACGTATGTATATACGTCGAGTCGTCGTCGATTTTAAAGTCATTCCAATCAAGTACCAGTAGGTTAAACACATTTAAATTACCCTAAATGTAAATTACTTTAGTAGAAAACGCCAAACGGAACGTAAACGGAAATGGCCCTTAACAGAAAAATTGTAGTACTTCAGTACATCTTTAGGTAGTATATCTATGAGGATTATGAGATTTTCATGAAACTGTGTCCGTAAAATATAGGTGAAAACTTTCAACTGACGATCAGGCCTCGTTAGCCGGACTGCAGAACACAGCGAACTAACTAACGATTAACTTAACTGCGATTAACTTTGTGAAGCTTCGCGGACGATGTAAACCGATTAAACTATGTGGATACAAAGGATTACCTAAGTATCTATATAACCAGCAGTTATTTGTTTCAATTTTAAAAATATTACAGTTTTTCTGGTTTTTTTTTGCATTTATAAGCACAGTCTTCCCGGGACCACGGCCGGTGTAATCCGTTTGCCGAAACGTCGGGGTAATTTTAAATTTATTTACTAAATTTAAAATAATTTAGTTGATATAACGCGATCTAGACTCGAAAATCTAATATTTAATAATAATGAACGGAAATCGTGTAAGTTTAAAAAATGTATTTAGAAGCACATTTTGTATACCTACTGTATTTTGTATAATATAACTTTAATAAAACACTTTAATTATCCGGTTGTATTGCGTTTTTATTCATTGTTCTAAACGAAACGTTTGAGCTAGCTAGGGATAAAAATAATTATAATTTAAATTGAAAACTATTACAATAACTCTATAGTCTGCGTACACTGGAACGTTTTGTTGCAAATAATTATGAGGCGGTAGTTTACTGTAACTTTTTAGAATGTTAAAATTAGACAAATTACATCTCAGTCAACCTTGAAAAAGCCAACTGTAAAATTGGCGAAAGCTCGGTTCGTTTAGAACAATGAATAAAAACGCGATTCAACCGGATAAATAAAGTGTTTTATTATGCAAAATCGCGAAAACCATAGAATAAATTATAATACAACTTTATCAAAATATTTCAAATAATTTGTACTCGTTGGAACTCGATGACTACCGAATTATTTTGGCACCTTTTGTGTTATTAAATATTATAGTACAATATTGCACCGGTTCCAGTATAGCCCTAAATATGCGACAATGTGAATCATATTATGATAATTGTAAAAAAAAAGAAAAAAAAATATATGTATTGACGATTGTAAATAAAAACATGATCACAAAAAACCCCCATGAGTTTCTTGTGGCTTCTTATCGGAGGGCGCGTTCCGAAGCTACACTAGAGTCATAGTTGTAAGAACACTCGAAGTATTTAAAGTGATCGATTACATCCAATTATATAAATAAATTTTGATTCTTGATTCTGGTAATTCTTCGCTGTGACCGACCCGTGACTACTTCGCAATGAGTGCGTTCTAAGGGTACATCCGCACTGATCGGAGGCTGGCTTAGCACCTAGCTAGAGCAACCTTTTTCTCGCGTGCTAATATTTACGCAAAAAAACTATGGCGGGCCAAATAGGTAGTCTATAAAATAATATCGGTATTATTTTAATTAAGTATACAAGGTGTAACGGGTAAGCCCTTTTAATCCGAAAGGGAGTTGTTCTAGACGTCTAGGCGAACAACTTTTGTTCTACGACTTTTGAAAATTAAAACTTTTTTTTTTTAATCTTGAGTTTATGTTTCACTGAAAAAACAGCTGCTTTTGAAAATAAAGATAATTGAAGTTTTGATTGTAAACCATCAAACTAAATAAAAGGACAACATAAGGTGACCTCGAACTCTCAGAAACAGCTGATTTTCAAGTAAACTTTACACCAATATTTTTCGAAAAGTACTTCGAATTTCCAAAAGTCGTAGAACAAAAGTTGTTAGCCTAGACGTCTAGAACAACCCCCTTTCGGATTAAAAGGACTTACCCGTTACAAATTGTTTAAAAGTGTAAAAGTAAGTATGAAATGTATTTATGTGTGTGTTTCTCGTTTGTATATCCTACCAATATCACAAACTAGCTGCGCCTCGTGGTTTCACCCGTATAAGTCCCGATCCCGTGGCAATATCGACTAAAAAGTAGATGATTTAGTTTTTCTCATTGGCACCTGGCAATTCATACCTCGCTTACTTCAGAGTTGTTCACAGGTACCGGCAACCCACCATTAGCGGGCCAACTAGCTAATTTTTGTCGGGGAAAGAAGGTAATGAATCATTTTTATAAATATTATAATTTACAAAAATGATTCATTAACCACAGATAAATAATTCTAATAGACAATACCGTTGGGTTCGGCATGTCATAATCAAAAGTTTCATTTCTCGGCATTTCTTTTTCCACTTGGAAACCGCTCAGCAGAACATTGTGAAATTTTTAGTTATTCATGCTTAAACATTGTTGGATTGAACATTTATCAGCAGGTAAGTGTATTAATAATGTAGACTCAAATAAAACATGGAGTCCCTGTCTCCTAAACTAGGATCACCTGTAATATAGGAAAACTGAATAACCTGTATACTTACTATTTCAGTGGATTAGTTATAATTTAATTAATTCAGTTAAAAACGGCGAAGAAAGCGAAGAAACCACTCGCAGACCGGATTTAAACCACTCGCGGACCGGAGATGGCCCGTGTTTCTACTACCTACCTACTGTGGTGAAGCAGCCTTACGCGCTGGTTCGGATTATCATTAGCCGCGGGTCCCAACAAGTGCTAATTTTCAAACGCATTCCTTTAATAAACAGTATTTCCTAAGTGTTTGTTTAAAGTTTCAGAAATAAAGTATCTAAAGTTATCAATCCACAATTTTGATTATAACAAGGTTCTCGATTTTAATGAAGTGCTTCAATCATTAGTACTTAGTTAAGTACCAAGTAAGCTAGTATTAATATCTCTTTTGCAGGCGTCTGTGGTATATATACTTTAATATAATAATGAATATAATATTCTAATGAAACGATATTAAATTCTCCGAAACCCAATGAAAATGCTTGGGATGAAATTGTATAACTCGTTCGGGAACGATCCTCATATAAAATTCCTTTTTGCACCATGTCAAGGAGAGTACACCTATTCTTCTAAACTATGTAAATTTACCGAAGCCCCGTACGCTGGTCTACCTTCCGCACATTCCCCTATGGCATACCAATAACAAAACTCACCATTTCGATGGCAAGAAACAAACGAGGAAAGGGTCTTTCGCCGACGTCGTGGAAATAAAAAGTAGATTGTCGGATATTGCGAAATTTGCGAATGATTTGTGTAAAGGACTGGAATTGGCTTAAATTATATAACACCCTTATTTCTTATGAAACGTTTTTTTTTTTGTGAAAGTTTATACCTACCGTTATTTTAAGAAACTTTTTTTTTTTTCGTTTTTTTTTGTTTAGTCTATATCAATATACAGGTATGCCCTGCGTTTTTACACGCTTATTTCCCGTGGGAATACCGGGTAAGAGGTATCTAAAAGTGAATTTAGGTCATAAACGACGTGTGTTACAAATTTCAGACACAACTTCGATCATCTATTTTTACCAGACTACGGCGAAGCCAAAAGGAAAGAAGGAATGGGTTTTTGGCAGTCTATGTACCTATGTTCTTCTTCTTCTTTAAAATGGCTTTTCCTTTCGGATATTTGCCAGTGTCAAGTATTATCAATTTTTGCAAGTTATTTGCATTGAACAAAACAGTCAAGTCGTCATAGTTAAAGTCAAGTCGAGGGAATCATTGTAAAAAGGGGGCCATTTTTTACAATGTTTGTTCACGGAGCTTTGGAGAAAACACTAAGCTAAAGTACATGTTTTGCACCGGTTTTCACTTTTATTTACACTTGTACACCTTCACGAAACTAAATTGATTAATATGCCCCCGAAATTAAACATTTTACACGCATTTGAACTAAGTTTCACAAAAATGAAAATTTAGCAACACATCTCCATAACGCATTCCCGCCAAAACTCCCTACCTATGTTTGTTTGTTCCACCGTAGCGCCTAAACTACTAAACAGTTTTTAATAAATGAGGTGTCATAATAGATTCGTAATAATAGGCCGGGTGTTATAGGCTTTATAAATTTTATCAACATTTTAATTGACGGTATTAAACCTTCTACCCGGAGTTTTGGCGGGAACGCATTGGAGAGATGTGGTGCTAAATTTTCATTCTTTGTAAAACTTAGTTCAAATGCGTGCAAATTGTTTAATTTCGGGGGCATATTAATCAATTTAGTTTTGTGAAGGTGTACACGTGGAATGAAAGTAAAAATCGGTGCAAAACATGAACTTAGTGTTGTCTCCAAAGCTCCGTGAACAATCTTTGTAAATGGCCGCCGTGTTTACAAATGATTCCCTAGACTTGACTTTAACTATGACGACTTGACTGTTTCGATGCAAATAACTTGCATAATATATTAATAATACTTAACACTGGCTAATTTCCATGGCCATAATCGGTTCACAACGGATAAGAAATAAAAAAAACCCCCAAAAAAAATTGAGAAAATCATCACAAGTTCGGTTTCAAAAGAAATATCTTGGCGAGTACGAGTACATTACAAATATGAAACCGAAAAGCATTAAATCTTATCTTATCTTATCTTAATTCTTACTAATATTATAAACGCGAAAGTTTGTATGTATGTATGATACTCTTTCACACAAAAACTACTGAACCGATTGCGATGAAACTTGGAATATAGGTAGCTGGGGACCTGGATTAACACATAGGCTACTTTTTATCCCGATATTCCCGCGGGAACGGGACTTACGCGGGTGAAACCGCGGGGCGCAGCTAATAAAACATAAAGTTTAAAAACTATACCACGACTGCGTGAAAAAAGGGGTCTAAATAGGACGAAACAAGAAAAAAAGTCAGATAGAAATCCTGAAATGCACAGCAACAAAAAAGATCAAGGTTCTTATGGAGCATTGTTTCGTCCTTTTTAGACACCTTTTTTCACGTATTCGGGTTATAGTTTTTTATAGCTTATTTGATGGATCAAAAAACACCCGAACAACCAAACAAACATCTTAACTTTCAGATTTATAACATTGTACTGGGATTAATATTTTAATTAAAGTTTATGGTGGCGTTGTCCGTGGTTTAGTACTGTGACGTCATCAGCACTCGTATTATTTAAATTTCATAACTTGCGGATGATTTTTTCGATCACATGATCGAAACGTCGCGTCTCGTCGTGGTAAAATAATTAATGAGTAAAAATCACGCGATTGGGACCTGGAAAAATATGAAATGAGTTCAATTCGTGTTAGTTTAAAAAGTCGTATTATCTATCTAGTGGATTACTCGGTTTCATGCGCACTAAGCAGTACATCATTGCTTTGCTTTACTGGTGATGACCACGTTCCACGTTATAGCGTTACGTCAAAGCTGCAAAGCACTACATAGTGCCTATAAAACTGAATTATCCATTAGATTTAAGTATAAGATGGAATTAATTTTATAAAATACTTTTAACTATTATCTTTTCCTAAATTCAGAATTCGTTATATTATTATATTTTGTTTTAGTAATAAAACCAACTTTAAAAAAAATTGTGTTTTTTTAAAGTAGTCGGGGTATTTATTATTTAAAATTTACTTTATTTTTTAAGCGACAAATGAACGACCAAGCAACGAGGAACGATCATGGTAACGCTAAGTATCTAATAAAACATCTCTAAGTAGATTAAGGCCGACTTGCATAACGGTTCTTAAACATGTTTAAGCTGCTAAACGTGTTTAAAATCTGTCAGAATTTCAAGAACTGTCAATGTGTGGCAACATTTATCAATCGACCATTTAATGAAATAGAGTCCAATGTTCGATTTCCCATAAATTATTTTAAAATTGATTTAGTTAAATATGTTTTTAAATGGTGTTATGCAAGTCGACCTTAAAATTTTAAGCCCTTACGAACGTCACACCGAATCAAACAACCTACCATTTGTCCGCACCATTCTGTGTAAAATAATCATGTCTCTTTAGTTTTTTGGCATACGATATTTATGTTAGAGCGCGTACTCAGAGCATCGTCGTGCAAAATTAAATTATTTGTAAACAACAAAATTCGGTGCTGAAATACAGCCCACTTATTTACAATTTCCCTACTAGCATCATGTATGCATGCAGTTGATGTTGTTTACTGTGTAGTTTAATGGAGCATTGTGGCTGAAAACGTTGCTTACCGACATGTAAACAGCAACATTTTAACTTAAATGTTTGTAGTTTAATAATTGAATTTTCCTAAGTTAGTAGGTAGATACTATCACAGTTTATTATTAAGTAGGTAGGGGAACCTGTTGTACCTTCGCTTCGCTCAGGAGTTAAGTTTTAAACACCCTCGCTGCGCTCGGGAGTTAACTGTCTAGAGTGCTTCGTGCGCTTTGGATTCAATATGACGCCCGCTATATTTGACAGGGCTTTAGTACCTCGGTGCATAAACTACTATTAATTCTATTTAAATACAGCTTAGTTCTACGGTTCCTGATACTTTTTAGAAGTAGTTCCGGTCTTGTAACTGAATTAAACTCACATTCAAGTCTCAGCAGAGCATACCATAATATCATCCGAGTAAACGAAAAATTCTAATATTGTCATTTCAAATGCAAAGTATGGGAGAAGCTAGAACTCATGCTTTTTGAGTAGATCTAGGTCAGTTCTACCCCTAACAACTCGATTTGAGTCTAGAACTCACATAAAAGTGTGAGCAGAGCATACCTGAAAATCCAAGTAGAACTCGAACAAGAACTAGAACTAGGTTTAGGTCAATTGAATTTATGAGTTTGAAGATGAGCCGGATCGGTAGGGGGGTTGGAGAGATAGGGGGTCGTGAGGTCTCAGTTCGGGGGAACTACTAGTTATTTATCGCTTATGGTAAGAATAAAGAGCTAAACGTCATCCTACTAATCCTATCCTACTAATATTATAAAACTGAAAGTTTATGAGTATGTGTGTATGTGTGTTTGTTACGCAATCACGTAAAAACTACTGAACCGATTGCGACGAAACTTAGTATATATGTGGTTGGATACCGGGAGTAACACATAGGCTACTTTTTATCCCGATAATCCCGCGGGATCGAGACTTACACGGGTGAAACTGCGGGGCGCATCTAGTAGTATCTATAATAAAGTACGAATTAGTTACCATTAAGAGTTCGTTACTATCGTAGACGCACTTTTGTAAAGTAGATAGGAATGTTTCACTTACCCCACCTGACTTTACTGTAGTCAAGTGCTTATTTGTTCTATACCTTAGAGTATGTAGTACTTACCTAAGTATCTACTTTGGATTCAGTCAGACAATTAAATATATTTCTTACCCGAGAGTTGTAATTATCCTCTAAATCTGCCGTCTCTTGTTCAATGGTTAGTGACAACTCATTGTTTACTTGTTTACTTTTTTATTTGAAAATAATTGACTATTCTGTGTTTACAATTTTTATCAAAGTTTCTGTAAAAGGGTAAAGGTATTTTATAGTACCGGCCGCGGTTCCACCCGCGTAAGACCCGATCCCGAATCCTTCCCCACCCTGTTAAACTTTCGCATTTTTAATAGTACTAGATTATATTTATTTAATTTTAAGGCTTTTGATTTTTTTTTTTCAATTAATTTTCAATCATGTCCACCACGGTCCGAAGACATGGGACATTCGCAAATCCGAGGTAGACTTCCGTGGCGTCTTACTGCCTACTCTCTTAGAGGAGGCCCTTGCCCTGCATGTACTTAAATCATTAACAATTACTAGTAAGAGAATTGTGCTATGTCTCTTTAAAGCCCGGCTGGCAGTACCCCGGCTGGCAGTAGCCGAGCCAGTCGGGTCGGGGGGGGGGAACTACGGGTCCCCCCCTGTGACTAGGTTACCACGGGGTTGGACTTGCCCGGCGTCCCAGAAAGGCTGCATCTATCGGTGGCTTAGTAGGGGACGCCGTCCAACATAGAGGTCGGACTCGTGGGGGTTGTGGTTGCAGTCGCAGAGGGTGGCAATGTTTGCGTCTCCCCGGTATGCTTGTCACCGGGGGCTGCCCTAATACGCGACGAGCGCTTTGCACGTCGTGGACGAGTGCGCGAGGCCATGGGGTGGCCTTTAGCTGTGTCCTTCGGACCTTCGTAAGTCGGACCGTTGGGACCGCATCCCCGGCTGCGCTATGCCTTAATGCGTAGGACACTAGGCTAGATGTGTCCGGTCCTTACCAGGATGTAGGTCACTTTTGGTAGGCACACGGATGTGTGCTGGGAAGTGAGCGTGCCTCAACAGCTCCGGTACCACACTGGAGATGTGGGAGGTGGCTTCTCTGCCGGCCCCAGCGAGGTTGTCGTTAGCTCCTCTTTGAGGCGCGGGTGGTGAGCGGCCTTATTGCTCCGGTACCTGTCTGGACAACCAGGTAGTGTCCTTGGGCACGAGGCTACTCTCCTTTATGAGAACCAGTCTAGCATTGGGGACTAGATCCGTCTTAAACTCGATCCCTGACGTCGCCCTTAGGGGTGTGCGCTCGGGTATAGCGGCCCCTGCTGGTATACCGAAAGGTGGGAACGGTGGGGACGCTATAACATATTGTTATAAATAGTGTTCGAGAACGGGTTGTGTCTCTTTAAAGCCGATTTTTACTATGCTACTTAAGATCCTTGTAGGTTAGAGATAGAGATGTAAACAGAGACTAGGAATAGTCACAGAATAGAAAATAGTCATTACAGGTAGGTAGGTAGATCGTAGGACAGTGTTAAGCGGATCCACCAAAGCCGAGAGAAGAAGAAAGGTGTGCAGTCGAAATATTCAGTTGTGCAGTTATTAAAAATACATCTCCTCTAGTCTCCTCTCACCTTACTTAGCTTCCTTTCCATCCAAAGGTTGCCTGGAAGAGATCGCTTTCAGCGATAAGGTCGCCCATTGTGCCTCCTAAATTTAAGCTGTATTTGTTTCTATCTATTTATCTTGTAATTTTATATGGTGTGTACAATAAAGAATTTATTCATTCATTCTCCTCTCCGCTTTGTGGATACCGGACCGGATACGGTCTCTAAGAGGGTAATCCACGAGTTTTCGTGTTATCCGTCGGAATAGATTTAGTTATTAACTTCAACAAATTATTTCTAGGAACGACGGGCGCTTTTCACGCCTGCCAGTTGGATTTGACAATGATTTGGTCACAAATAAGCTGAAAGCTGCTCCGTAGTAGATATTACTTTATCTACAAATTGGATCTCAGATATTACAACAAACAAAGACACCGATGTACTACTATGTAGATACGTGACTACAATAATTCCGGTCTTGTTTTAATCCACGTTGGTGGGAGAACTTGACAAAGAGGATTAATTAGGGAAAATAATGTGTTAAAGTAACAATTTTAATGACATTTATTTGCTTACAATTAATAGAAAAAAGACAATTTTTTACATAAATTACACTTATGGGATACTATTAATACAGGATTATCTCATTATAAAAAAACTTGGCCCCGGTAGCACTGTAAGTTTTTATAATTCTGGAAACGCAAAACCGTTCGAATCGTAAATGTAATCATCAGTCGCAAAAAATCCAGTGCGGCCGCTTGTATTAAGGCGCTCTTTCACTGCGAGCATTAACTTGTAATGTAATGTTATAGATTAGAGCGTAAAATACAGGCCGCACCTTGTGACACAATGTGTAATATCTTGATAAATCTTGGAACATTAATACGCTTTACTTGTAAGAATATGTAATTTTCAACGTATGCTCGTCATGACTGACAGCATCGTTTTCATACATTACAATGGTACCTTTTTTATATTTTGTTTAAGTGTTTCCTACACTTGATGGATGGCTTAATTTAAAGAAATGCTTTCCATTTTATTTTATTTTTGCCGTCAGGCTGGCAGGTACCAGCTTGATTATAATAAATAAATGAATAAACAATATCGACTATAATTAATTAATGAATTAGGATACACCAATTCGCGTGTTATGTAACGTTCCAGATCCAAACATTACACACAGTGGCAACCTTGTGAACCGAATATGTAATATTACATTACAAGTTTATGCTCGCGGAAAGGGAGCACCTTTCAGTTTCCTTCTGTTACAAAACCGCGTCAGTGTACCGCAATGTGCCCGAGGCCACAATGTGGGTAAATTTCTATCGTAGCACCTTACTATTTACGGTATATAAATCAAATTTATAACTAAACCCCACGTTCATAAAAGTTATTAAACCTTCAATTGGTAACGTAGTTAAAATATGTTTTACCCAAGGGTTGTACCTTAGTCGCACATTAAAATTTGTCAATTTTAAGATCCGATAGACACAAAACACTGATTTCACTAATTGCAATACCTATTGTAAATAGCTTTATTTATTTTATTAAGGTTTATGAATGAGGGGTAGGTAACATTTTATTTCTCAATTTTTTACGTAAGTATTTGTTTAAATGATAAACATCACATACGTTATTACCTAATTTTGGTTAAAAAATAAATCAATTTTATTAACCGACTTCAAAAAAGGAGGAGGTTCTCAATTCGTCGCGTATAATTTTTTTTTTTTTTTTTTTTTTATGTTTGTTCACCGATTACTCGAAGGTGGCTTGACCGATTAAGATGGTTCTTTTTTTAATGGAAAGGTGGAAACCCCGAGGTGGTCCCATAAAATTTTTGTGAGGATCTGATGAGGATCTTAGAAGTGAGGACCGGGAATGCTCCTCCAAAACCTGTATTCAATTCACTTGTTCACCGATTACTCGAAGGTGGCTTGACCGATTAAGATGGTTCTTTTTTTAATGGAAAGGTGGAAACCCCGAGGTGGTCCCATAAAAATTTGGTGAGGATCTGATGAGGATCTTTGAAGTAAGGACCGGGAATGCTCCTCAAAAACCTGTATTCAATTCACTTGTTCACCGATTACTCGAAGGTGGCTTGACCGATTGAGATGGTTCTTTTTTTAATGGAAAGGTGGAAGCCCTGTGGTGGTCCCATAAAAATTTGGTCAGGATCTGATGAGTATCTTCGGAATGATGGACAGGATAGCTTCCCAGAATGTAATAAATTACTCGTTTTTGGACTCCTACCAAAAAGAATAGACCCCTAAAGAACTCAGAACAGATTGATGGGCCACCTAAAACCACCTTCTCATCTGCAAACTCCTCAATAATTAAAATTACGGTAACAATAGGTATTGTTAATTTATTTGGCAGTCGGAAGTAGGTAGTTAGGTACTAAAAAGGGTGAAATAAAAAAATAATTTAAAAATTAAAAAACCGACTTCAAAAAAGAACAAAAAATAAATAAAAATTTAAAAACCACCAAAAAAAAAGAATTGATAAAAAAGACGAAAATAACCTCTACATCCAGCGCCACCGACTAATTAATCTGTTTTATCATCTGAAGTCGGGCAGCCAAACGAAGTACAATATGGAACCATACAGCCAGTAAAATTGCCCGACTTCAGATGATAAAACAGATTAATTAGTCGGTGGCGCTGGATGTAGAGGTTATTTTCGTCTTTTTTATCAATTCTTTTTTTTTGGTGGTTTTTAAATTTTTATTTATTTTTTGTTCTTTTTTGAAGTCGGTTTTTTAATTTTTAAATTATTTTTTTATTTTTTACACACTAGACATTTTGAGTATTAGTACTCAAAAAGTCTAGTGTGTAAAATATAAAATTGATTAGGTCTATAGACTTAGGTCTAGTAAAGTACGATGATAAAATAATAAAAACCCTACGATAACATAGGGGTTTTTTTTTGCAAAGTCCGATTCCGGGCTATAGGGTAATAAATTAAACAATAAACTAATAACGCATTTTTAATTTATGTCAAAATCGGGGTCGTAACATCAACATTTTTCGCTATCTCTTATAGTTTAAATCCCCCTGAAAGCCCATCGAAATGGTTCACCCTGTATACTCGCAGAACTTTTTGATGATGTAAGTACGGTAAGTATTTAGTGTAAGTACGATCAAAGTGAACCACATATATTTAATGTACCTATAATATAGAAATAAAAATAATAATAATAAAACCGCACAACGTTACACACACCGCAATCTAGCCCCAAACTAAGGACTAGGCTTGTACTATCGGTACTAAACAACGGATAGACTACATACTCGTATTATACTTTTTTTTGTAAATTCATATACATATAATGACACAGCTCACACACAGACCGGGAACAAATATTTATTTTTAAGCATAAATACTCGCACTCGGCGGGAATCAAACCCGCATCCTTCTGCATTGCAGTCGGGCCTTCACACAACGCGCCACAGAGTCCGTCAAAATATTATAAAAATATTATCAAAAGTACATAAAATATTGAATTTAAAGTGTAATTAATTAATTACTCACCTAGGTACGTACAGTTCTTAATAGTGATTTAAAATTCATTTTAGAAATTACTCAATATATTAAATGTAGGTACATACAGTAATAATATAATTAATGATATTTACAGTAATTTAAAAGACATACATCTTAGGTATTAATAGATACTTAAAATCTACTGAAATGTTTATTACATTAAAGATATGTTCTGAAGGTTGTTCTTTGTATTAAACTCACAACGTCCTATGGAATTAAGGATTGAAAATTTGTTATTTTCAATATTCAATAGGTAGGTAATAACCGTGGGTAAAACCTATGCTGCTCCAACTAACTGAGCTAGATTTTTATAACCGGTAATGTGCCCTCACACACTTACGGCCGAACCTAGATTCATCATCTCCAGACCGAGCGGATCCATCCATCTTACCAGCCCCTATATTATCTATCATGTGGACGTCTGACAGCAGTGGAAAATGACAGGCACTATGCAGTACATTGCTGCTTTGTGGAAATCACAGGTAATAACCACGTGACGTCAAAGCAGCATTGTACTGTATAGTGCCTGTCATTTTCCACTGTTGTCAGACGTCCACATCAGGATAGATAATAAGGGGGTAGTTCTTTATCTTATTAGTTCAAAACAGGAGATTTCCACGCCATAGGGATCTCTCGTGATGTATATAACACATAATTATGAAACCAATGGTAACCCCTATTTTGCAGATACAGGTAAAACAAATATCTGCAAAATGTGAAGGCCTTCAGCTAAAGGTACTTAGTAAAACTAAATTGTCTTACCAGAATCGTACTGTAACCTAAGCCGTAAACTTTATTTCGCCAGAAGGTCGAAATTGAGGTTTATTTTGTTTCATACACGTACCTTTATGTAATGGAGGTCTACTCAAATCTTGTTTCTCATATTTACATGCATGTTTCCATTAATTCTCGAGAAATTTTCATATTTCCAACATCTCGTTTGTTTGGATTTTGTACCTAATATAAAGTCTGTGATAAAGCGGGTCAAGTCAATGACACATTTTTACTTTTATTAACAAAAGGATCTGTAGGTTTAAACGTAAATAATTAACCGTAAGCAAAATCATTGAAGATAAAAATGAAAATAGGTAGTATTTAAACTTCAATGGTTTCAAATAATATCATTTTCCTTTTGTTTGGGTAAATAAACATAATATTACGAAACAAACTTCTCTGTCTAGTTTCGCGAAGCAATTTTGAGGAAAATAATAATAAAGCTGGACGTCCACCGCGCACTAAACTAAGTTAGCTCCGAATAGTCGAGACAGTTTTTCGTGCATCAACCGTAAACTTCCGTAACCGGAAAGTTAGCCCTGGTTGTTATCTCTGGTAGCATTAGTTAGGTCAAGTTACAGGCGTTAGGGCGACCTGAAAATTCTAACACTGGGTGAGCCGCCACTACACGAAAAGAATGATGGACGTCCGGCAAAAATATACGGAAAAATCACTATAACTAATTAAAAACGATCGAAGTTATTAGCTAGATGTAATTTATGTTTTTATAAGTTATTTCATAGTAGCTAAATATTTCAGAGAAATAAGTGCCTACTCGTACCGTTAAACCCACATCACTCACATGATAAAACCTGATGCGCGGTAAAGCGTAGCCCGCTTCCCTGTGCTACTTAAACTCACATTAAATCACTACTTAAAGACCGCATGTATCGTACGAGCCAGGCAACTCAAACTCTCTGAAAAAAAGTACGAAATTATTTTAATAACCTACCAGATGGTACCCGGTCCCTAAAAGCAGAGAGCATATTGGGATTGTTAGAGACAAAAGAAATACTTGGATAAATGCCAGATTTCTCCCTACGTTGGATCCGGAATAAATGGGTAAATTACTACAAAAAGGTATAAATAACTGACTAAAAGTTTATATTTATTACAGTAAAAACGATTTATTTTTATTATGACTAGGAGCAATCAATTTCCTAGCAACCTAATTTATTATTATTTTACATTTACCTACCTATTCTCAAATTTCGCATTGTGTTTTCATAAGCTCGTATAACAAGAACGGTCACACACTGTAACGGCTTATTTATATCATTTCATTATATAATGAAATACAAGGATATTACAGGAGTTTGAAACATCAATCTTTATTTAATTTCTAACAAATATTACGCCTATTTACCTACTATTTCGTAATTGTCATAAAAGGGAACAATCGATTCCGCATAGACAAACAAACAACCTCTCACTCTAAATACAACTTCGTTTCTTGGTAGGTGATATGAAAAACAGGAATAAAAGCTAAATGAAATTGCCAATTTGGAAAACATAACAATTTGTTTTTCTCTAATTTATATTCTTAGATTCAATATGTGTAGGCATGTTGAAGCAACATTGCAGCGCAGTAAAGCTTAACCTAGATTTAAAATACCATCCAAAATGTAAAATATTTTTCTTAGGTGCAAGAAAATATTATATTTTATAAGAAAGTGAACTCTGAAGAAAATGTGAACTACGAAAAGTTTTTTTAGCGTCGCTGCCGAAAATTCTATATTTTAGTAGTTGAAAGTGAAAAGACATAATTTAATAAAATGTTTTTTTATAGGTAACTACTACAGTCTAAACTCGGTGTATTTTGTTACATAAATCGGTCAAGTCGTTTAAATGTATACAAACAGAAGAATGAACCATTACATTTAAAATATTAGTTGCCAAGTGCCATACTTCAAATAATTGGGTGAATCTAAATAAGAAGATCCTACTATGCCTAATCAGCAAAAAATCAAAGGATCGGGAAGTATCGAACTCGTACAAACAAGCAAGTAATCAAATTGAAAACAACGTCCCAAATTAAGTTATCGCACCCTACTTACAAATTCTGTGATAGATAATCTGTTTACCGTCTGTATCATGTCGAATCTTATTATAAATGATAATTCCGTTTCTTCAATAACCTTCTGGAGGATTCCTATTTACAACATTTTACAAGGAAATATGGAAAAGGTTGACTAGCACAAAATGTTTTCAAAATATTAATTATTAGATACTTTATGTTATAAACTACGTTTACTAACTGCATCAAACAACATATTTGAAATATCTCTTAAAATTTTTCTTTATCTAGTTCAATAAATAATAATAAAAATTATACTTTAAGACTTAGTACCTACACATCAAGTCCACGAAATATTTGATGAATACAATATCCATTCGTAGTCTCAGCTAAAGTCTAAGCTCATAAAATCACCACGGTCTTCACCTTAAATAGTATTTTTTCTGTACAATCTCCATCTGGCTAAACCCTAACGCACCTATCTAATAAAAATATTCGTTTCTACAAGTTAGTGACGTATTCTTGGAGCACTCAGAGGTGGCCTAGTCATACAAGTCCTTCTTGGAGATGGTGGAGATGGTGTAGAACCCGCTGCTGTCGGTCACCTCGTCGGTGCTCTCCGTTAATCAGGAAATGTCGATGTTCTCTACCTTGTAGAGGAACCGACGTCGTCGCATATTTCATAAGTCCCCGTTGGGCGCCATTGTGACCGTGCTGCAGTTAGCGCGCGTCGACCTCGTCGAGCTCCGCCGCAGTCCCACTCCACCCACCGGGTTCAACACTATCAAATTTTCACCTTTCCTTTTGCTGTGACAGTTGCAGAAAAGGAGTTCTTTCATCCCCTTTCTGAAATTTTTCGAGAGGAACGCGTAGAGTAGAGGGTTTATACCGGAGTTGAAGTAGGTAATGAGGAAAGTGAGCGGCGTAAGTAGCGTGCTAAAGTCGCTTGAGCCTTCGTAGCCGCTGGACCAGTACTGCCACATTTTGCGTGCATGGAACGGCAGGTTGCAGATTGCGAATGTGAGCACGACCACGATCAACATGCGCACGACCCCGCGCCGCGCTCGCAGAACGTTGCGTGACAGGTGGCTAAGGTGATGGCAATTGCGCTGCTCGCTTCTACTCGATTTGGTTTTGCTAGTCGATGTAGCCAAGGCTTTCTGTACAAACAAAGATAAAGCACTATTATAGCCATGGAAAAGTTAAACTTACTAGTATTTGGACACTGTGTTTACTTTTTAGAAAAAACTTATATTTTTATAAGGTTGGGTTAAAATAGTGGATTGTAAGACAAGGGCTGAATAAAACGCATTGCAACTGAGATATTTCTGGCGCTTGAACGAAGTGAGAGCGCTAATAGTTCGAGGGAAAATGGGTGACATTCATCCGCGCTAAACACTTTACTTTTAATTTCGACAGTTTTACTCAGTTTACAGAGGAAATTAAAATACTACAGGCACATTTAATACAACAGGTAATATTGAGATTTTTAACTAAATTAAAAAAGAAAGTTAGAAAAATATTAGAACCATTATTTTGATTTTAATATTAGAATCTAAAAGTCGAAATATATACTTGTCTATTAGCTAGCCTGATTGGTTACAATATAATCACGTTGTTCACGACGACATGCATATAGTCGGTAACGCCGACACACGTGAATAAAAGTGGCATGCAATCATGGCATTATAGCTAGTGGTATAATAGAAGAGTAACTCAATTATTATAACAAAACGAACAAATGACAAAAAAGAAAATGTTTTCCACCCTAGGGATGAAATGAGCAACTTTACACCTGGTCATCTACACATGAAAATTGAATTTCCCGAACAGGAGAGATGAAAATAATATTTTTTAAGTCTAAGCAGAAGAAAAATATTGTTTGTTGCGAAGCATATTCTGCATCAGCCACAAGTTTGGCTAATGTGAAATTCAAATACATGTTTTATTGAACCTTCTTCTAAGGTTTGCAAATAACAGAATCACGATTCATTAAGTTTTGTTCGATACTTTTTTACTTTGAAAATTGTGCTGTATTTTCTATATTTTACTCTTTTCTCCTCTATTATACTATATATCGAAACAATTTTTTATTTAATACAAAGGAAATAATCAATACTTTAAATTGCTTATGTGATGATTTTTAATATTGCTTAATTTCCGTAAAATTATCGAAAAATGATTTGAGACTTACGCCTTTTTAGTTTCGTGTTAAAAGCATGAAAACCTTCAATCTAAAATCAACTGTATTACAACGCATCTAAGTAGACGTTGCGCCAACCTCAGTCCGCCGTCTGGCGCCGTCGAAGGTGGACCTATGTCAGTTTTCGCTCCCAAATAATTACGTAATCTATTTTAAATTATATTTCGTATAGATTCGAACTTTTTACATTTTTTCCGGCCAATATGAAAATAATTGTTATGTTATGACGGTCATGTCAAATCATACCTACTGTCATAAAACTGTCTAGCATTGTTGGTAAATAAAACGTAGTGATTATTTATCTTTTTGATATTTGATTGTTGTTGTACTAAAAAAAGAAAGACTAAATAATTACACAAGAAATAAATACTACAAAGATAATAAACTATATAAATAATCTAAGGTGAATGACCATTGAGTCCAAAAATGCCCATCACACTGGTGGCATTACCCCGTTGAATCGCCAACGATACTATTTTTGTACTTAGTGTTGCAATCAGAGTAACTGTATTTACTAGCAATTTGCAATAAAAAAAGCTTTTTCCAAACGAAAGCTTGCTAAAACATCAAAAAGAAATCTAAATATCGTAAGAGAGGCGAAAAAATAAATCTATTTACCTTTTCCATTGTCAAAATGAAAATTGAGATAGGTACTTACCTACAAGGATTTTGCGGAATTAATATAATAAGTATCTACACTTCATCAAGGTAATGCAAGCTAATAATCGACCATTACAAATGAGAAAGTAACTCAGGCTGTGGTTCATTTTCTCGCCCAAGCCGCTAAACCGATTTTGATAAATTTCGATTCAAAGATAGATGGTACTTTGGCAAAGGTTACTTTTGAAATTGATATTCCCGCGGGTTCGGGACTTACACGTGTGGAACCGAAGGGCGCAGCTAGTACTTACATACCTACTAATCTATATCTATTATGTATACTTCTGTAATCTATCTATATCTATAAAACTCTTTGTCCTGACTGACTTACTCACTGACTGAACCGCTGGTAGTAGAGAGATGAAATTTGGAAGGTGTGTTCCTTGTGATCTAGGCATCTGATAATAATATTATTACAAGTGATTCAACGAACAGTGGACCTCGTGGGAACTAATTATTGAAAGGGCTCTTTATATCATCATAATAGAGCAGAATAATCGGATCACATAATGTTTAGATATCTAGTACATCCTTTTGTGGGGGAATTACCCCAAAAATTAAAATCCCCCACAACAAATAAAATCTATTTACTCATAGAACTTGTATACCTTTCAAGTTTCATTAAAATCGGATCTCATAGTGCGGAGATAGCTGTTACCGCTTTTAGTGGGAGAATCACCCCACCAATCGAAAAACCCCCACGACAAAAATAGTAAGTTTACACATCTACGGCTCAACAAAGTAATTTTACACACCTACTGCTCTACAAAGTAATTTTATTTGACCACTAGCTGCGCCCCGCGGTTTCACCCGCGGAAGTGAACGCGTTATCACGGGCGCGGGCGGCCAAGCGGTTGCACTTTTTCGTTCATACTCGGATTCTACTAATTGGATGTCGATGCAAAGTATACCACGACCTTCCTCGAAAATTGAACTATCCAATATTGAAAACCAGATTTCAATCGGATCAGTAGTTTTTAATTGTATAAGAAACAAAGAAACAAACAGACAGACATGAATTTTAAAAATTATATAATTTTGTTCTATTATTTTTCCTAAGTCCACTAGACCACTTTTTTTTTAAATTACTTCCAAGTACAGACTTTTTGTTCTCTCTTTCTTTATTATAAGTATAGATAGATATAGGATAAGAAAAGGTCAACGTAAAGCGAGCCTTTATTCCCTAGGTACATAAAGTGCCATTATACACCTAAGTAGGGCATAATAGTAGTATATGCACCGAGGTACTAAAGCCCTGTCTTATATAGCGGGCGTCATGTTTAATCCAAAGCGTACGTATCTTGAGCGAAGCGAAGGAGTTATGTACCTTGAGTCCTGAGTGAAGCGTGGGATTCAAGCGCCCAAGATAAAGACAGGTTTTATTACCGAGGTGAATACTCTACTTTACACATCTACTGCGAGACAATAAAGAGGCTACAAAAATAAGAATTTAATTAACAACAAAATAATAGATTAATGCTACGTGTATGAAATATATTTACAGCTCTATTTTAGCAATATTTTAAAGGACAAATTTATCTTCAAAAATTCACTCGCGACGAGATTTGAACTCGCGTCTCTACGTGAGTGAATTTTTGAAGATAAATTTTCCCTTTAAAATATTTCTAGTAGATATGCCTTGTGCAATAAAAACAAATTATGAAATAGCTCTATATTAATTAAATTTAACAATAATACATCAAAATGACAAAACCAAGCATCGGCTTTAGTCGATGAAATAAGTTGGGGCTTTATATTAACTAAAACTTTTTGCCTTACCCTTCCGTCGAAATAAAAATAGAAGAAAAATAGCCCAGTTTTTATTTTTTTATGTGTTATGTCTAGGTAGCCAGTTCCAAGTAGACGTATGCTACCTGAACCTTAGTTCTAAATTTAAATTACTTTATGCCCTAGGTGTATAATATCGCTTTACGCTGACCTTTTTGGTCAAATAAAGTAACTTTGTTGAGCAGTTATAGGTGTGTAAAGTAATTTAAATTTGGAACTAAGGTTCTGGTAGCATACGGCCATTTTGAACTGGCCACCTAGACAAAACACATAAAAAAATAAAAACTGGGCTATTTTTCTTCTATTTTATTTCGACGGAAGGGTAAGGCAAAAGTTTTAGTTAATATAAAGTAAAGTAGAGTATTCACCTCGGTAATTAAGCCTTTATCTTGAAAAAGATAAAGACAGGCTTAATTAATTAATAATTGCGCTTGAATCATTTATTTGGAACATTAACATTTGCTTGTATTACAGGTATTTAATAATAAAAATCAGACTGGTACATTCAGGCCCAGGGCCAAATGCACATTGCAAACAAAAATAATTGTCTTTTGGCCGCATGGTAAGGTGATAATAAATTGAAAATAGAAATACCGGAAAAAGACGATCAATTTTGGAAAAAAGAGATGAAACCGAAGTTAACAAGTTTTTACATGGAATGCTTACTGCCTGAGTTGATAGATCCACGCCATCCCAGAAAAAGAACAATTCTCGATCCAGATTACATAACCGTCAAAAAGAGTGTTTGTCAAACCTCTTAATCTGAAATTCCATCGAGAAAACGACTACTTCCGCCTATTGAAAACCATTCAATAATTGTTACACCACCAGTTCAACGTAGGAAATTGGAATTTCATGAAATGTAAATACTTAATTATTTGTAAATAAAAAGGAGTCAGTTTTGTTTACAAATGAAACTTTTAATGCAAGAGTAAATAGTAATAATATTAAAAACCTATTTGTGAAAACTGTAAAATGAAAAAAATAAGAATAACTCCATAGTTTTTCTGTTCGTTGCGCTGATATTTTTGTATCACAACATTTTTGATGAAGTTGCAACAAAACCAATTTTTCATCTCTCCCGTTCGGAAAGTTTAATTTTCATGGGTAGATATCCGGGTTGAAAGTAGCTCATTTCATCCCAAGGGTGGAAATTTAAAAATATTTTTTAATTATTGCAACTATTTGACAAATTTTAAGGGGTATTTAAATAATTAAGTAGCTCTCAAATTTTGAAAGGCCTCAAATTTAAAGTGGATTTAAAATTGATTAAAATTTGAGGGAAACTTAAATAATTAAGTAGCTTTTAAATTTTGAATGGCCTCAAATTTGAATTGGATTAAAAAATGATTAAAATTTGAGGCCACTTAAAATTTGAGGAAAACTTAAATAATTAAGTAGCTTTTAAATTTTGAATGGCCTCAAATTTGAATTGGATTTAAAATTGATTAAAATTTGAGGCCACTTAAGACTTGAGGGCTACTTTAATAATAAAGTAGCTCTCAAATTATAAATATGAGGCGCCTTCTATTTTCTCATAGAGGGTAATAAAAAGTAGAGTGTATCACACTACTCTAGAATCCTTCACTTCGCTCTGGATTCAAAAAACCACCCTCACCGTAAAAATATTATTTTGCTTCATTGTAATACAATCTACTAACTATTCTCATAGTGGGCGATGAATATTTTTCATTCGAAAAATAGTATTCGCTCCCGAGGTAGACATTCTAGTATTACGGTATGAATCGCGTTTGTTGCCTCAGATGAGGGAGGCCGGAAGGGCTCCGAAACGTCGGGCTTGTATTATAAAGCCAACAAAACAAACGCGATTCAAACCGAAACACAGTTTCAGCACGCTAGCTAATTGGAAAGTGTATCAAATTGAATTTGGAAGATTCCGCCCAGACTCCGGACAGACAAACTAACAAGAAAAGTGAGAATGGCACGACAATGGTCAAGTCTGTAATAAGTTAAATAGGTAATTCGGCAAGTCCAGTATCGACAAGTTATGAAATTTTCCAAACATGCCATTAGCCTGGTCCACACTGTACGATCCACATGCTCCAGAATCTTTTATCCTATTTTCTCCCTCTCCGCTGCTTGAGCGCGAATAAGATAAAATATTCTTTAGCGCGGGGATCGTCCGGTGTGGATGCGGCCGATTATTCCCAGCTGTCCCCTCTAGCCCTGTCCCCTGGGTGACAATTCGTGGCGACTGTGCCCTTTGAAAGCTGGCTAAAGGGGACAAATGGAATTATGTTTCTCAGTTGTCACGGTGGGGGGGGGGGGGGCAGATGGGAATCTGTTCTCCCATTTCTACCCCGCATGTGTGTGTTATAATAAAACTAGCTGCGCCCCGCGGTTTCACCCGTGTTCGTAATAAGTACCCTAATGTACCATTATTATTTTAATGAACTTTATTGAACGCATACCACTTGCATTCATAGTACAAAATATTACTATGAATGCAAGTCGTAAGGGGTTTGTCGGTTAGGGGTGAAGTTTGTAATGAAGATCTCGAGAAGCTCTATCACTTATGCTAAGAAATCGTTTTTTGTTTTTACTTCGATCGTCTTTTGTTTTCCACTAATCTCTTCTATTAACTTTATTTTCCCAAAAATTTACAAAGTCTTTTTAGTATCTTCTTAGTGGGACTACTTCACCTCTAGAGTATATTAATATGTATGTAGTCGACTCGTCCCAATGTCTAAACTACCGTCCCCGGTCCCAGTTTCGAAGGGGACGACTTCACCCCTAATCCAAAATATTGCTATAAATGCAAGTCGTATACGTTTATAAAGTTCATTAAAATAATAATGGTACATTAGGGTACTTATTACGAACACGGATGAAACCGCTGGGCGCAGCTAGTTCTATTGTAACACCAACATGCGGGGTAGAAATGGGAGAACAGATTCCCATCTGTCCCCTCCGCCCGCCGTGACAACTGAGAAACATAATTCCCATTTGTCCCCTTTAGCCAGCTTTCAAAGGGACAGTCGCCACGAATTGTCGCCCCGGGGACAACTGGGGAAAAATTCCTAGTTGTCGGAGTAGGAATAATCGGACGATACAAGTTTTGAAGATACAAAACAAACAACTTGCAAATTATTAAATAAATATTATTGCACGACATTTACAGAAAGCGCAATCTAGCTCCAAACTAAGTACTGGGCTTGTACTACGGGTATTAGACCACGAATATAATACATATTATACCTCTTTTTTTTGTAAATACATACATATTATACATAGAAAGACACCCAGATCAGATACAAATATTTATTTTTAAGCATAAATATTTGCACCCGACGGGAATCGAATCCGCAGCCTTCCGTATTGCAGCCAGGCCCGCTAGGAGTAATAGTGTTCCGTGAGCCAGGCGGTCGCCCGACGCACCAATGAGGTCGTATTATAAAATACTTGACACTGGCTACTTTCCAAACGACCATAATCGGTTTACAACCTATGAAAAAATATATAACAGTTTTGATTTCGCGCGCTTGGGCGCTAGATCAAAAAAGTTGCGATGTTCGAAAGTGCATACGTGTGCGTGTGACTCGTGGATGTAGGGGTAAGTGGGCGGGCCGTTCATGACATATTTTTTATTGGAGCTTCCTCTTTGATTGTATGTTTACGAGACCTGAATATATTATAAACAATTTTGATCTTATAAAATGAAGGAGTAGATTAAGGTGTGAAATGTTGTGATAAAATTGCTTAGCTTTGTAATTCAAAACAAAAACGTGTTAAGCCGTTGAAACTAAAACACCTTGTTGCGGTAGACAACTGTAAATAACAGCCTTATACATTATACATATTTAAAACATCCACAAACAAAACTACTATGTACGTCGTCGTTTGTTGACTTGCTGATTAATATTATAGATTCCAATTATAATGTATTTATTTTATTAATATTTTATTACTAGGACGATTATAATGTTATCTAAGGTTATATTTATTACAATTAGCGTGAAGAGTAATAAATAAATAAATAAAAGGGCAAAATCGTTATTAAAATAATATTTGCCCTTTACATCTAATTTTAGATGATTTATACAGCGCAAGCAACTTTTAATCCGTGCTATTTATGGCGCTGTAGCGCCCGGGACATTGTTAGGTGGAATAGGCTTGCCCAAAATCCTATACCACTCTCCCAGCCTAGTCAGCCATACCCAGAGCCGTGGGTTTCCTCACGATGTTTTGCTTCACCGTAAGAGCGATGTTATTAACGCACGTAACTTTTTCGCATGGAAAAAGACATTGGTGCGCGTCAACCGGGATTTGGAACCACGACCTTCGAAATGAAAGTGAAGGTATCTACCACTAGACCAACACCGCTCAAAACCGCTATTATTAGTTTTTAATTAATGTTTACAAATCGAACTAAATTTATCTAAACCCGTGTCTTATTCGCATACTATTACTTTTAAATTCGAGGACGACGCCCGCCGCAGCTCCAGTCCCCTCGCGACCAAGATCATTGTAACATGATCGAAACGTTTAGGTAAGAGAATTAAAAAGTAATAGTACGCGAATAAGACCCGAGAAAAATAATTATGAGTTCAAATCGTGTGAGTTTAAAATTATTCAAAGTTAAATTAGTACATTATTATGTATGTAAAACGATTTTAATTCACACACATATTTTTAAGTTCTGCGTGAGTTCATAACATTGAACAATAGTAATATTGTTTTACTCTACGATTACAATTTGTTTGTACCCCTTGTTGCCGTCATTAGCAATTTGTTTATTTCCTACTTCTAAGTGATTGCTTTTAAAACCTTGACGTACTTAGGACTATAATAAAATAAAAAAGTTTTCTTTTGTACTAAAAACAATTGAGAGCAATTGAAACAACAAAATTGAGGATTGGAGCGAGTGGTGCAAAAATGTAGACTAGAGAACTGGAGCCACAAAGGGCTGTAGTATCGCCGCCTGTAGACTAAGCCTGCATGTATTTTCTAGTTGCGACTATTCCCGGCAACTCGAGGACCTTTTTCCACAGTGTATGATTTAATTTGTTAAAACAAAAAGACATTAAAAAGAGATTGTTTTGAAAAAGTGCCACAAGTAAGCGGTTTACACTTTTGTTAATAACTAAACTAGCTACTAACTAAATAACCTCTTCACGCTTGTAAGTCCCGATGGAATATCGGGATCAAAAGTAGCCTACGTCACTTCTCGTTAATGTAACTTTTTAGAATTTTTGGAGTCGTCGTAGTTTCGGATCCTATTCATACAAACAAACAAACAAATAAATATTTACTCCTTATATTATTTATTACTGTAGAAGTATAGATGTTTAGAGTAAATGGATACATTTTTATAGGGGTGCGAGATACACCTACTACTAAAAACAGTCAACTGTTCGAGTATGGTTGGCAGCAAAGGCATGACATAAAGGAAATCTAGGTACCTACCAGGAATAAGTACTTACCTACGTAATTGAAAAAGTCACGCACACAACTCTTTTTAGACAACTAATAAGTCAGCAGCACGTGGTATTGGAATGTAGACTTCGCGGTACATATTTTTTCTTTGCTGAGATAAAAACTTTGATTGTATCCAGTGGATTCTATTAGCCGTCTGTAACTGAAACTTTGTTTTGTTTTTGTTCTTTATCAAAGGAAATTTTTTGTTTTAAATGTTTTATAAGGAAATTCGAGAATAAGAAAACGCTTTTTATTTCGAAGAACGGTTTTGGAAAATATTTACTTGGCGCTTATTCGTAAAGGGTAGCCATCGCATTCCCGGGGTAAGCTAAATAGGAATAAAGTAATAAAAGGAAACTCCTGTGATTCATCACTCGTTGATCAGGGAAAAGGTTACCAAAAATTACTATTATTTATGTAACAGAATGTATTATGTATCATTATATATCAAATTAGTAGACTTAAAAGGCATTGAGCATTGGGCAGGCCATATAGCTCGAAGTACAGATAACCGCTGGGGAATAAAAGTCTTCCAGTGCCGACCACGATGTAATGCAAAACGGAGTGTTGAAAGACCTACTCGGTGGAGGTGGCTCGCGTTCGCTATTTGTGGCGTCATATAGGGGAGCCAATGTTTAGCTACGGTTAAGGTTAAGGCGGTTAAGGGCTGAGATTATGATGGTGATGAAGAAATATGTAACACGACTGCTAGTCTTCTAACAATACATAATTTTCCGTCCCGCGGTTTCACCCGCGTAAATTCCATCCCGTGAAAATATCGGAATCAAAAGTCTATGTTAGGTAAGCACTCCTTGATAAAGTAACTTTCTCTTGGTGACAGAATTTTTAAAATGTGTCCAGTAGTTTCGAATCCTATTCATTGCAAACAAATATATATTTTCTATAATTTATATTTTATTTATTCAATACACAAGAAACATACCTACATTAACTACTTAATATAAATGAATAATAATTAATATAAATGATTAGTTTTTGCGTGATGGAATAACTAAGTCAGACACACATACTTGCAAACTTTAGTGTTTATAATATATTTTGTAAGTAGTATTTAGAAAAAATATATATTTTTACCATAACAAATACAATACCCAAGCTACCTGTATACTGCCGGATAATAAATATCCGTAGTCTAGTACACATAGTTTAAGTCTAGTGCTTAGTTTGGGACTAGATTGCGCTTTGTGCAATGTAGTGCAATATTTATTTATATTCCCAATTTCATCGTATTCGGTTCAGTAGTTTTTGCGTGAAAGATTAACAAAGTCATGTACATACATGCAAACTTTCACGTTTATAATCGGAAAGTAAGATAAGAATACCTATAATCGAAAATATTACGAATCTCAAGCGCGTGACATTACATCTAAAAGCAGGACCTAAACTACCCTGTTTTGAAAATTGACGTTTATTAGATAAACGAGAGTTAAAAATAATTTAATTACTATTTAAAAAGTCTAACAATTAATTATATAATTAATTAGAATAGAATAGAATACAATTTATTTATTAATATGAAATCTTACCAAACATTTATTAAATTACATTAGAAATCGGCTCTACACTAAGCAGAAGCTTGTATTGCAGGAACTGAGATACTAATACAATAACACAAAACATTTGATAATAATTCAAAAAGTAAATATATACCTTACAGACTAACATACATATAAAATATAAATAGATCTAAAATTAGGTTTTAGGGCTTTCTATCTTCGGTCGCGCTTCCCTAAAGCGTCGGTAGACTATGCCAGCTGGCCAGAAGTCGGCGGCAAAGAAGACGTCCCTAAGCGGTGCTGGGAATTAATTAAAAGAAAGGCTTGTTTATGTTTTAATTGCCCTGCGTGGTTTAAAATATAGATAGTAGGTACGTAGCTGGTACCGCCTACCCCAGTCTGTTTGGGAAAGCTTCATAATTCACTCCTATTTTTGGTGACCAAACCTACCGTATTACTAGGAAAATATTATGCATGAGGGAATTAGGCCAAAAGACATCTCATGGCCGCAATATCGAGTTTGTGTCAAAAATGAACAATGCGTGCTCTATTAATGATCTTTCTTGTAGCACGTGAAGGTTCGAACATCATGTATTGGCCGAATATAGGCCACAAGCAAGGAACACGAATGAGAATATTTCTAGGAAAGTGTACATTTTGATATGAGTTAGACACAAATTATCAACATTGACCTTCGATTTCTACAGATTTTTAACGACTGGTAAACACTTATTTATGAAAAAGATTCAGGACTTTATCATAGATGGCACAGTGAAATTCTATACCTAGATTTTTATTGATCGTTAACTTTAAAACGATCGATAAAATTCATTAAAATGCTATTGTACCATCTATCATTATGAAACTATTTTATATGCAAGTGTAACTTTGCTCGTGGTTTGATACCATAATAAATTGATGTGTCTCAAATATTGGAGTTTAAAATTAAAAAAAAACAGCTTACTGTTCACCGGAGACATGTCACATCGTCGTCCTGTTCACCGTGCTGACGCGCTACCTATTAGGTACTGTCATAACAGGTAACATCGCCATATGAAAATGCGTTTTCCCAGTTTATTGGCAATGCATTTTTGTCTTGACAAGTTACTATATTTTAAAACTATAATTTTTCAAACCTTTTCTTCAGTAGTCCCAATGAACGTCCTTTGAGGCTCGTACTCTAGAGCGCCTGCCGCCGCCGCCGCCGCCGCCGGCGCCGGCGCCGGCGCCGTGGTCGTCGCCTTCTCAGCGCGAGGACATTGCGACGCGCAGCACTGCACCCGGCCGAGATGCTGCAGCGCGTGGGAACTCTGCCACAGCCCCACAGCGATCCTCGTATACAACACCTGGTGAATAAAGCATTTAGTTTATTGCAGAGCCTTGCATCTACACTCATTGTGGGCAAACTAGGTAAGATGTAGCTCTTATTTCAGCCTCGGCATCTTTAATCGTAGGCTTCTATTCAAATTATATCAATAAATAAATCTTGTGACTAACACACAACGCCATCTAGCCCCGTTGTAAGCTGCTAAGCTTGTGTTACGGTGACTAGACAACGGATGTACTACTTACATTTATTTTTCTTTTGTAAATACATACATATTTTACATAGACATACACCCAGACCAGATACAAATATTTATTTTTAAGCATAAATATTTGCACCCAGCGGGAATCGAACCCGCAACCTTCTGCATTGCAGTCGAGCGTCCGCCGACGCGCCACAGAGGTCGTCAATCAATCAATCAAGCAGTCTTTTAGAAATTATTAAAATAGTTTTTTCGTATTGTACTTTGGCTAGTTTTAGAGTTATCAGGTCGCCGTAAGGGTATCTAACTTGATCTAACTGTGATTGTGCACTTAGCAGAGCATTGTCCGGCAGATACAAAAATAAATCGGCAGCTATCTGAGATAACAACTGGGACCAACTCTTCCCGGACAATTTGAATAGTTAATATATTCGCACAAAAAATAATTGGTATTAATAAATAAAATTAGAGAGACACCATTACAATAAATTAAATATGTTAAGTTAAAGTTCGATACTGCGCAAACGATCAGTTCGACATTGTTGTTGTTGTTCGTTGTTTGTGACTGTCAAGATTCTTAACTCAATTAACACTTGCCCTCAATAAATTGATCTCATTATAGAGTCTTTGCTTGTATGAATTATGTACGTACAAAGTTGTTTTGACATTATATTCGTAAGGGTAAATAAAGATTTATTTTCTTACCAGCTGTGCCCCGCGGTTTCACCCGCATAAATTCCTATCCCGTAACGTATGTGATGCATCACGTATGTCATACCAAGCGTTGCTCAACCCGTATGATTATTAAAAGTAGGTACCCTATATCTTATTTTAACCACTAAACTATCCCTGTACCAAATTTCGTTTAAATCGGTTTAACCGTCATTTTTACCCATCACGTATGTCATACCAAGCGTTGCTTTACCCGTACGATTATTTAAAGTATCGTATTTATACCCTTAAAGTAATCCCTGTACCAAATTTCATTCTAATCGTTACGATAGTTCCTGTTGATCCATCACGTATGTGTCACGCCAAGCGTTGCTTAACCCATACGATCATTTAAAGTACCCTATATCGTATTTATACCCATAAACTAACCCTGTACCAAATTTCATTCTAATTGGTGCGACCGTTCCTGTTGACCCATCACGTATGTGTCACGCAAAGCGTTGCTTAACCCGTACAATCATTTAAAGTACCCTATATCTTACTAATATTATAAACGCGAAAGTTTGTATGTAAGTATGTATGTATGTGAGGTTGTTACTCTTTCACACAAAAACTACTGAACCGATTGCGATGAAACTTGAAATATAGGTAGCTGGAACCTGGATTAACACATAGGCTACTTTTTATCCTGATATTCCCGCGGGAACGGGACTTACGCGGGTAAAACCGCGGGGCGCAGCTAGTCATATAGTATAATATAAACTAACCCTGTACCAAATTTCATTCTAATTGGTGCGATCGTTCTTGTTGACCCATCAAGTATGTGTCACGCCAAGCGTTGCTTAACCCGTACAATCATTTAAAGTACCCTATATTTTATTTAAACCCCTATACTAACCCTGTAACAAATTTCATTCCTATCGGTTCCGCCGTTCTTGAGATATAAATAGTGTAACCAACACGACTTTCGTTTTTATTGCTGCGTCCCGCGGGATTTACTCTCGTAAGTCCCGACCCTGTAAGAATATCGGGATCAAATGTAGCCTATAACCTATAATGGACTATCAAACACAAAAAGAATTTTTCAAATCGGACCAGCAGTTCCTGAGATTAGCGCGTTCAAACAAACAAACAATCAAACAAACTCTTCAGTTTTATAATATTAGTATAGATTATAACATAGTAGGGCATAGCTCAACGACATGCAGACTTTCAGTCATTCTAAACTAGTTTACAAAAACTACGATTAATAAAATAATAAAAAGGTTTGATGTTCTAATCATCAATTTAATCTATAGTGTCGTGGTTCTCGAAGTTTATAGAACCGTGACTCACGATTCAACCACGAATTATTTCTCACTTTCTTTCTTAATTTTGTCTAAGGTTTTCGCGGTTTTTAATAGTAAAACAAAATATTCACCGGGTTTATAACGTCATGATTATCAATGACCGAGCTTACGCTAACTTTACAGTTGGCTTTTTCAATGTTGACTGACTGACTTTCTTTCTTATGAAATTGTTCCAAAACTTTTTATTAAATAACAGAGTGAAATTCTCGGTCTCGGAAGTCAAAATTCGTGCAAATAATGTAGCGACAGTGTTATCTTGTATCCGCAGCATTATAATAATTGCTGAATGGATTTTGATGTTTAGTATCCAGGTCACTAGTTATTGTAATGACTAGACAAGTGCTCACGCGGATGAATCCGTGGAGCATAAGTAGTTCACCAATATTTGCATTCCGTTGAGGCTATTTGGACTGACAAAGATTACCACTTTGTCGGCACGAACGACGGTAAAGGCCCAGTAACGAAGCTAAATTTCACATGATATCTATGAAAATGAGGCACGAGATACGAAATTTGCAGCCCCGGGGCCCCTACGAGATCAAGGATCGGAATAAAATATATATTAAATACTAAAAGATCAATCAAATCTCAATTTATTTCGATAAAAGTCGATAAAACGTCGAAATCATTTCTGTAAAAGCCATTTAACTTGTTGCTACGGAGTTCTGTAGCAGACTCTACGATATAAATTCGTAGCAAGTTCTTCTTATCTTGCTTCTTACTTTTTACTAATATTATACGCGAAAGCTTGTATGTATGTATATATGTAAGTATGTATGGGAGAGGCAAGTGATCACGTGCATTTATTGTTGAACAAGAATCTAAAGGAAATAAACTATTTTGACTTTGACTTTATTACTCTTTCACGCAAAAACTACTGAACCGAATGCAATGAAACTTAGAATATAGAATATAGCTGGATACCGGGAATAACACATAAGCTACTTACCCCGATACACCCGCGGGAACGGGACTTACGCGGGTGAAACCGTGGGGCGCAGCTAGTATTGTATATTTATTGCGTAGTTACGTAGTACGCTAAGCCCTTTTGATTGGCTTTTGAATCAAAAGGGCTTAGAACTGTAATTTAGGTACTTAATAATGGAAATAATATTATTCTTGAAGTGAGTTTTAAATTAACAGGATGTATTTTTTTCAAGTAACCAGTGAAGATAGGTACGAGAAAACCTTCCGTTATTTTGAAAACTATCTCTTTTTTTGTTAATATTTGGTACATTTACTATGAGAATTATATTTCCGAAAGTATTATTACATATCGATGTTGTTTCGAATAGGAACAAACCACTCTCATACACAATATAGTTTGGAGTGATCTTTGAAGAAATGCTTTTTACACATTTGCACCCTTGACAGTCCGAGATAATTAAGAATGTTTCCCATCATCAACATGAAGGGTAGAGTTTTAGCGAGACCGTGTTGAGGAGATATGTTGCTAAATTTTCATTTTTGTGAAACCTAATTCAAATGCGTGTAAATTGGTTGAAATATCAATTTAGTTTCGTAAAGGTTTACAAGTAACGTCTCTGTACCTAGCGACTTCAGCGTTTTCTCCAAACCTCGTAGTAAATAAATAAATAAAAAGCTATCATTTACAATGACTTCCTTGACTTGACTTTTACTACGACATCTTGATTGTTTTGATGCGAACTGCAAATAACTTGCAACAATAAATAACCCTTGACACTGGCTTCTTTCTAATTGGCCAAAATCGGTTCACAACCAATTTAAAACAAATAAAATAAGAAGGCTAGACTTCTTTTCACGAAAGAAGTACCGTGGTAATAAACAGAACTAAAGTTAGTTCTTCAAAATATCCTTCCTATGTATTTTTTTAGCTACCTGTATAATTTTGATTCAAACACGAATTTCATTATTTAATTTAAAAAATAGCAAAAACTTCCACAAAAGAAGGCCCCGCGACTAGCACGCCGCGTCTAGGGGACTTCTTTTGGAAAAGGAGTCTACCTATTTTCCCTTCAACTATGGTCTTTTTTTCTACAGTATATAGTGTGATAACTATTTCCAAATTCGAATTATAAATTACTTAGATACAGATCTAGGGCGACTTGCATAAAACAATTTAAAAACATATTTAACTAAATCAATTTTAAAATAATTTATGGGAAATCGAACATTGGACTCTATTTCATTAAGTGGACGAATGATAATATGTTGCCACACATTGACAGTTCTTGGAAATCTGACAGATTTTAATCACGTTTAACAGCTTAAACATGTTTATGCAAGCCGGCCTTAGAGGTTCCACCCACTTATTCATAGTTAGAATTTGAAAGTAGTCAACTATAGTCATTTCTGCAATAGCTAAGAAAAGGAATGGGGATAGTTGTTTTACAAACTGAGTAATGAAGAATGTTAATAAGTGTGCGAAACCTGTTGAAAATTTGTACACAAATTTGTTACAGTAATGCTTGTATGTATACAAATACACTAGATATTGTTGAAGTCAAAAATATTAACTTTTCTTTGCACATTTACTTCTATAAATCGGAAACGAATTAACGTATCGAAGTAATTCTTACACTAATATTCAAAATTAGTTATTATTTTCTCAGTTAATTATTTCAAAAATAGTAGCCACTGCGGTTCATTAGAACTGTTTTAACTATGGGAGGTAATAACCTCCCCATAGTTGCCTGAAAGAAAGAATCACTCTGTTTACCAAAGGAAGCTATAAATCCAAACGCTGGTGTTGCATAATGTTATAGTATCGCCCTTTGGTCTTAACGTTTGAAGCAGGAAGGTTTATATGTATAATGGAAATCCGAGATGGATTACTATACAAACCTATAGAGTGGTAAGCAGTGAACGGATACATCCGTTCATTGGTGGTAAGTGGTAACTAATCTATGTAATTTTGTCAATAAAGTATGTTTGAAGAACAAAGTTCTTTTATAACATAAAAGTAAGTATTTTGTCTCCACTTATCCTAAATTGATAACGGCATATGTGGCGAATACTCGCCTATAACACCGACGGTTGCGGGTTCGATTCCCCGCCGGAGCAAGCAAATATGCTGACTATAAGTGTCTGACACCTTTCTATGATGATTTCTGTTCATTTGTTATTATTAGGCCTACGGGTCCGGTATTAGACCACGGCCGGTGTAACTCGTGTCTAAATGTGGAGGTATTTAAAATCCATCTAGACATAGTCCTATTAATAATTAAAAAAAAGTGATAAATCCGTTACCTAGACCCTATAGAACAAGCCTAGTTGTTTGGTTCGAGTCTAGATTACGGGCAATTTTTTCCCGTTTTTGCAACATTTGTCTTAGATGCTCCGCTCCTATTAGTTGTAGTGTAATGTTATATATAGCCCATAACCTTTCTCGATAAATGGACTATCAAACACAAAAAGAAGTTTTCAATTAGGACCATTCGTTCCTGAAATTAGCGAGTTCAAACAAACAGTCCAACAAATTCTTCAGCTTTAGAACATTATTGTTGATTTAAGTAGTTTAACCGACACCGCACGAGGTAAAGCCCAGATCTTGAAGAGACTATTTCAGCGATCAGTGTTTCACATTCCTTAGTCGTCTTTAAGGACACCCACGGGAGGAGGCTCATTTTCCGTACAAACGTAAGATAAGGTATTTAAATATTAAAGTGCGTTTCAAAAATTGATAAAGGAAACTCGTTTATGTTCCTCCACTGAGAAGAGAAAAGGTAGTCAATTTCACCATAAATAAGTCATTTATCCTGATTTGCTCCCCGGCAAACATTACTCACTCCCTTAAACGATCCAATAGGGTGCTCCAAAGACAATAAAGCCCACTGACTGCGCATACCGTGAATTTTTCTACAATACACTACTCACCGTTGCATTGACTGCCTCAACGGTGTGAGGCTATAGACAAACTTTGTAATTGCACATCTATACTCAGACTCTTTGTGATTGACCGATAGGTTACCTATCTATACCTACTTTTTTAGCCTTATCAATAAACGAAGAGTAAGGTCGGAGTAGTGAGATGATTTGCCTTTTTCCGTGACAAAAACTTTCAAAGTTAACAGACAGACAAAAAGTTTAGTGGAAAAATTACTTGGACCTTATTCCATGTTTATTAATAGGGTTATTTGTGATAGGCCGTTCATGTACGAGAGTGCTACTAAAAAGACGTACTATTTTCGTGAAAGGGGGGGAATACTTATATGCAGTCAACTGGTTTTATCGTCTTGGGGTTGCTGTGAGGAAGTTTACCTATGTACGTTACGGGGTTTTAAATTAACTTACGTCAATCACATTTAATACGAGGTTCCTACAAATTAAACAAACATATATTTATATACAAAACTAGCCGTATCCCATGGATTCACCAGCAAAATCATGATCCCGTGGGGAATTTCAAAAATTCTTTCTTATCGGAGGTACATAATATACCTCTAAATAATTTAAAGCGTATTTTTCAATACACTCTAAATTAAGGTCTCTCCTTCAGCGGTTTAGGTTATGCGTTGGTCCATCTACAGTCAGATACTCAGTCAGTCAGAATAAAGCACTAATATTATAAACGCGAAAGTTTGTATGTATGTATGTATGTATGTGAGTTTGATACTCTTTCACGCAAAAACTACTTAACCGATTGATTTCGACTTGGAATATAGGTAACTGGGTACCGGGAACTTTTAGGAACATAGGCTACTTTTATCCCGATATTCCAGCGGGAACGGAACTAACGCGGGTGAAACCGCGGGGCGCAGCTACATAATATATACCTCCCTACAGAAGTGCTGATTTAAATAACTAACATAATACCTAACCTTGAAAATATTTATAACTCCCGAGAAGTTATATTGCTAAAACTAGATTGGTCACGTGGTACTACAAAGTGGGCTGCTTCAATGTAGATTTCTTTCAAAGAACAGCATGATCAATGCAGAGTTCTGTCCCTTTCTAATGGTGTTGTTAGAAAGGGACAGCATGCACAATGTCGCTGAACACTTTTCAGTTCTACGCGAGCGTTCTAGTTTTAGTAATATAATTCCTTTGCTCCCGACCTACGCGTAACAAATATTCAAGCAATGTAGGTAATGTCAATTTGATCATGCTTACTCAATGAACTGACATTGGACACATAGCGTCCAATATAGGTAGGTAAGTCTATCAATACTTATAATATTTTTAAATATAACTAGCTGCGCCACATGGTTTTACCAGCGTAAGTCCCGTTCCCGTGAGAATATCGGGATAAAAAGTACCTATATTCCAAGTTTCATCGCAATCGGTTCTGTAGTTTTTGCGTGAAAAGTCACAGACAAACATAGATACTTGCAAACTTTCCCGTTTATAATATTAGTAAGATTTATTTATTACATCTTGCTTCTTATTCTTACTATTTCATAATAGTTCTTACTCTTAAAGAAGTAAGAATAAGAAGCAAGATGTACGACCGATAAATGTTATCGTATTTCATGGATGAGGGCACCACTAACATGAAGTTCGTCATTTTCCGGTTGTACACGTTTTAAAAAAGCGGTCAAGAACACAAGGAATTAAAAAAAATCGGCTATAATTCTCTAGCTTTCACGGTTCACGGATATGTACAGTATGACGAGAGACAGACGGACATTGGAATCTTAGTAAATGGGGTCCCGTTTACGTAACCCTAAGAAAATAACTATGTACCTACGTCGTAATTAATTTTTACTGCTGCCTACTCTTGAATAACTATTTTTAAAAGAAATGCTTACCAAAAAGCATAAATAAGTGGCCAATTTGGTAAGGCGCAGAGGGTCAAGGGTGCAACTTCAAGTCCTGTCGGAGGCGATTATTTGGAAAGCATTTCTTTAAAAAAATATAGTTTCTATTCTAGAAATAAATCATACACTTGATAAAGATATAATGTATCATGTAGGTAACTATAATGCTATGGCATAACAAAAAGTTAATATTACAAAACTGCCCGCCCTAACCCTGACCCGCCTCATTATTTGGAATACTTTATTGGGATTTTTCAATATCATTTCTTTATTTAGAGATTGAATAGAGTATTATTATTACTTTGTGGGAAGGTACCTACCTTATTCCGTTTATTTAATCGAAAAACGTTGAACAATGTAGGAACAAACGATTAGGAAGTAAATTCATCATGGAATTAAATTTAAACGGTTTGGAAGTGACGTCAAAAGAAAAATTAAAGGCTTTTCGAATTTGTTTTCTTTTTGGGATTGCGTATTTGTCTAATAGAGGTGATGTCTAATAGAGCAAAATATCGTTTACTCATGTAGGTACCGACCTGCTGGAGCCCTAGTATGAGTTTGGATAGTTTATTGTCTCGATGAAACTCGCAGTTTACTTCCATACATTATTTTAGTTCATAATAGTTACCGCTAGGGGCGCTGATGTAAAATGTATGTAGTAAACTGCCAGTTTCATAGAGACGATAAACTATCAAAACTCATACTAGGGCTCCTGAATAATAATGCTTCTTATTATAACAACAATATATTCAGAACTATATTTTGATAACTTGAATGAATCCATATCAAAAATGTCGAACGACACGCGAATGGCATAATAATCTCTTTGATCTTCAATTCCGGTCTGCCCGTAAAATGTTAGGTGGCATTACATATAAATGCTGTTTTTTCTTTTTTATTGTTACTACTAGCTTTTAGGTAAGTACAAATGTTTCCAAACGTCGATAAATACGCCGAATAAATGTTATTATAGTGATCGTTACCATAAAAACACAACACAAGGGCTATCCCTCGTATGCTTTCTGGCCATATGCGGCACTGTTAGGTTTTGTAGGTGACCCGCCTAGTATATTATGTACCTAGTATTTTATATGATATCGCTATGTATGTACTTTACTAAACCTTAACGAACCTATAACGTCTGAGTGATTTTATTCAATTATACAATACTGCTGCGCCCCGCGGTTTCACCCGTGTAAGTCCCGTTCCCGCGGGAATATCGGGATAAAAGGTAGCCTATGTGTTATTACCGGTATCCAGCTACCTATATTCCAAGTTTCATCGCAATCGGTTCAGTAGTTTTTGCGTGAAAGAGTAACAACCTCACATACATACATACAAACTTTAGCATTTATAATATTAGTAAGAAGTAAGATGTTTAAACCAGAAGAAGGTGGGTAATTTATACGTCTAGGCAAACTAATTTTTCTTTCTACGACTTTTGGGAATTCAATTGAAACGCGTCCTAAAACAGGGAGGTTACTTAGAACCAACTAGTTGACAAAATAGAAAAGTTTCGGATTGTTCTTAGAGAGAAAGAAGATAAATAAATCTTAGAGTGCTTAAGTTACGTTCAATGGGTAGATGGAGATATCGAGTAAAGTTACCTTTTGGTATGGGTATAAATAACTTTTTGTTGACTTTCAGAAGGCTTTAGTAAACACCCGGGATTGGGTTAACATCTCAAAGTACTTAAGGTAAAATGATTGATTATACTACATTCGCTGCATCCGAAGAGATTTTACTAAGATATTTTACTAAGGTAGTCTCGCTTCTGTACGTATTAGGGCATCGAAACATATTTAGAGCTATAAATGAAAGAAAAAATAATAACAACGCCACCTACCGGTAGCCGTGAGTGCGCGCGCGCGCGGACCCCCACGGCTGTCGACCATCTCATTCGTTTCGAGTGTTTGGGCATCGACTCACTTCGTTCGTGATTTATTATTTTTTACAGTTTCTAGTTTAAATATCTAAATATTTTTTCATAGGACAAGTATTTTTAAATATGGGTAAGCGAAAATCTAAAGAACGTGATAGAATTAGGAGAAAAATACGTCGGTTGGAACGACGGTTGTATAGCAGCAGTGATGATGGTAAGTACATACTTAAATATCTATAATATGGATTGATTATAAAATTTTATGAACGTCTATTAACCTAACAAGTGTTGGTTTGCATAAATTTCTGTTTAATTAAACACTTACGTACCTACAAAAACAAGGTACGCATGTTACCTGATTTTCCAATATTTTTCAAATCTACCCACATTTAGATTTATTTTTTTGCTAAGCGCAAAAGTGAAGGTTAATAAACTTAACCGTGTTTTTATTATGGATATACCTATTGAACCCGGTGCATTTGTACATCTGCGCCTACTACCACAGAACTACGATGCGATTGTAGTCTATAAAACAATGCCTTTTGTATGAACCGTGATGCGATTACGGTCGGCGCTACCTATGTTCCTACTAACTAAATATGACGAACCACGATGCGATTGTGGTCTTTATATTCATGCCCTAAGAGCCGTGATGCGATTACGGCCGGCATTTTTACATATACATGTTTTACATGATCTCTCTCAATATAAGGGTGTTTTGAGTAGTGATGCGATTATTACCTACACGCTTTGAGATAAGGTTTGTATCGGTTTTTCCAGATAACGAATCGGATAATGATATTCGATCAGTAGTGTCACGGGTGACTATATTGTCTGAACGAGCCGACCCGGAAGAACGTTCTTCTAAGGACGTAACTGATAATGAGGAGCCACCGAACGATAAAACGTCGGAAGAGGTTATTGGTGATACGTTACCTTCGGATATTTTGGATGCCCTAGGGGAGTCCAAAAATAAAACCGAATCTTTCGCCCCTAATATTAATCCAGAGATATCTGAACGGTGGGGTAAGATCATAATAGATCGGCTCAGTAAGGAGGCGTTAGATAAGTTGCAGGACATAAAGATACCTGAAAATTTCAAACTGTTAAAAGCCCCTGAATTAAATCTTGAAATCGAGGCTATTCTATCTGATTCCACAAAGAAACGAGATAAGAGAATGGAGCGAATGCAGAATCAATTAGGAAAAGGGATTGCAGCAATTTCCAGTCTTATGTCTACGTTATTAAGCTCTGAATTAAACAAAACTGAAATTATCAAGAGAATATCTGAAGCCGGTCAGTTTTTTTTAGATTTACACTGCCAAAATACAGCAGCCAGGCGTAAACTAATCACGTATGGTTTAGATAAGACGTTTTCGGATATGGTTCAAGGTGTGAAGCGTGACAGTCTTTTATTTGGAGAGAATTTAACAGAAAAGATTAAGTCCAGTAAATCGGCTGAAAAATCAGGCCTTCAAATAAAGAGAAAGTTTAACGCTCAGCCATCGACATCTTATTACCAGACTCCAACAAACACACAACAGGAAAACTTGAGAGGCCCACCCAGGACTTCATCTCTGAGAGGCAAGCGTGGGGGGGCCAGGATCCAAGCCTCGTATCACTCGTCGCACAGGCGACCAGTGATGACCCAACGGTACAACAACTCAGCCAAAGCCTACGAGAGCCACAAAACTCAAGTTCGCAAGAAATAGAGGTACGTTACGCGGGTAGATTACGATTTTTTGTCGATGTTTGGAGAACTATCACAAAGGACCCTGTTGTTCTTGAATACGTTTCGGGTTATAAAATACCCTTCGTTACACCAGTCTATCAAAATTATGAACAAACCAAGTCGCTTTTTACATCTATTGAGATTAATCACATAAAAACCGAAATTTCAAAACTTCTTACTTCTGGTGCAGTAATAAGGTGTGATGATATAGCTGATCAGTTTATTTCACCTATATTTCTTATTCCTAAGAGTGATGGCTCTTACAGATTCATTCTGAATCTTAAGAAATTTAATAAATATGTTGAAACACAACATTTTAAAATGGAGGACATCCGTATTGCTTCCAAATTAATCTGTAAGGGTGATTTTATGTGCAATATCGACTTAAAAGACGCATATTTTTTTGTACCTATACATTCATCGTCTAAAAAGTACCTCAGATGTAAATTTCAAGGTCAATTATACGAATTTCAATGTTTACCATTCGGATTAAGTTCGGCCCCTTTTGTTTTCACTAAGCTAATGCGACCAGTTGCTACATTTCTAAGAAACCAAGGTAATTTATTAGTTATGTACCTCGACGATTTTCTTTACATAAATAAATCGTTTGAAGACTGTCGCATGAAAATTGGACGAATTGTTAACTTTTTACAAAGTCTGGGTTTTTCAGTAAATGTAAATAAAAGTGATCTATATCCTAGCCAACAAAAAACGTTCTTGGGATTTGAAATAGATTCCGCCAACATGGCACTTAAGTTACCTTTTGCTAAACGTCAGAAAACTCTAAAGTTAATAAAAAATATTTCTGGCAAAAATTCTATAACTACTAGAGATTTTGCTAAATTTCTTGGCTTACTGACTTCCATTTGTCCAGCAATAGATTATGGCTGGGTTTACACAAAGCTATTCGAAAGGGAAAAGTATCTCGCCCTACAGCGTTCTAATGACGATTATGATACTGTTATGCCTATAAGTACAAATCTAAAACCTGATTTTGACTGGTGGAGGGCTAATATTTTGTCTTCCATAAAACCATTTCGTAGTAATAATTTCACTCTAGAGAACTTTTCCGATGCATCTCTTTCTGGATGGGGGGTATATTGTAATAATGAAACAGCCAATGGGTTTTGGAGTTGTTCAGAAAGTCGAAATCATATAAATTTGTTAGAATTACGTGCTGCCTTCTTTGTTCTTAAATGTTTTGCAAATGGCCTTTCAAATACAGAAATTATATTAAGAATAGATAACATGACCGCTATTTCTTATATAAATAGAATGGGTGGTGTACAATACCCCCATCTAAATAGTATTTCCCGGGAAATTTGGCAGTGGTGCGAAGAACGCAAATTGTTTATCTTTGCCTCTTATATTAAATCTAAGGATAATAAAGAAGCAGATCACGAGTCTAGGTCTACAAATATAGATACTGAGTGGGGGTTGTTAGAATCTGCTTTTGAACAAATTTGTAACAGGAGCAGTCATCCACTATGGCAAAACCTTACCCTGGTGTCTTGCCGCTTATCAGGGAAGCTATTTCACGACAAGGCTTAAGTTTAGAAACCATTAATATTATGATTACTTCGTTATCCCACAGCACATTTAAGCAATATGATACAGCGTATAAAAAATTATGGGAATATTGTCAGATTAACATGATTAATGACTGTTATTCCATTTCAAATCCAGTTTCTCTTAATTTTTTATCTTAACAATTTCAAACAGGTGCGGGTTATTCTACTATGAATACAATCCGTTCGGCTCTTTCTCTTATCCTAGGAAAGAATTTTAGCTCAGATGTCAATGTTAGCAGGTTTCTTAAAGGTGTCTTTAGAGCCCGACCTTCCTTTCCAAGGTACCAAAATACCTGGGATACTAATATTGTATTGGATTTCATCAGTCGATGGTATCTAAATGAGAATTTATCTTTGTCAACTATCACAAAGAAATTGGTAACTCTGCTCGCATTGTCGACTGCACAACGAGTACAGACGTTATCCTCAATTAGACTTTCAAATATATTAATTAATACTAATGATATTGATATAACTATTGTCGATTTAATCAAAACTTTGGCACCTGGTCGTACTCAGCCACATTTAATCATACCGTTCTATAACAATAAAGAGGAAATCCTTCAGGATTAACTCTAATACAGACAAATTGATTTTGACCACTAAAAAACCTTTCCATAATGCAAGCGCTTCTACGATTGGGCGCTGGATTAAGCAAGTTCTACAAGAATGTGGTATTAACACAAACTTGTACTCAGCACATAGCATCCGCCATGCAGCATCATCAGCTGCTAATCGTAGGGGCGTTTCCATCGAAGTTATCAATAAAACCGCAGGTTGGTCAGGAAACTCTCTTGTATTCGCAAAATTTTACAACAGGCCTATAGTTAATGATAACAATTATGTTTTTGCTAATGCTGTTTTCGATAATGTTAAAGTTTAATAAAAGGTATTTATTTGATTACGTTTATTGACATGTTTTAATGTCTGAAAAGATTTCTCTATTAGGTATACCTGCTCTAAACATCTACCTTAGTAAAATCTCTTCGGATGCAGCGAATGTAGTATAATTAAAGGTTAAACAAACTTACCTAAGTGAAGTTTGACCGTAATTATACGAATCGCTGCATCCGAAGAGATTTTCGTTCCGTCCCATCCCGGGACTCATTTTGCAGTGAGTCCACCCGAATAGTGAAATCTTAGGTGTGCTCTAAAATGAATGAGATGGTCGACAGCCGTGGGGGTGCGCGCGCGCGCACTCACGGCTACCGGTAGGTGGCGTTGTTATTATTTTTTCTTTTATTTATAGCTCTAAATATGTTTCGATGCCCTAATACGTACAGAAGCGAGACTACCTTAGTAAAATATCTTAGTAAAATCTCTTCGGATGCAGCGATTCGTATTATTACGGTCAAACTTCACTTAGGTAAGTTTGTTTAACCTTCAAACATTACACCAATACAATTTTTAGATAAACATTTTTTTTTATTAACCCACTAGCTGCGCCTCTCGGTTTCACCCGCGTAAGTCCCGTCTCCGCGGGAATATCGGGATAAAATGTAGCCTATGTGTTATTCCCGGTATCCAACTAGTACTTATGTTCCAAGTTTCATCGCAATGGTTTTTGCGTTCAAGGTTCAGTAGTTTTTGCGCGATTGAGTAACAAACATCCAAACATCTAAACTTCCAAACACACACACTTTCACATTTATAATATTAGTAGGATTCTGGCCCGTTGCTGGGCAAAAGTCCCCCCCCCCCCATTCATTGGCCGCGGTATTGGGCTACCTTTGGCCAGAATTACAGCTCGAAGCGATCGAGGTCGTCTCACCAGTGTTTTCGTGACCGACCACGACGTCTCCGAGCATCCGAAGGAGCCCATTTTACTGTAATTGCAGCTCATTTATCCCCGTCCATTCTTGAAATATAGCCTGCCCAGTCCCACTTCAACCTGATTTCAAACCCACATCTGTAATTCTGGTCTTTTCACGCAGAATGGTATTGCGGATACGGTCTATATTTGCGGATACGGTCGGCATAAACATTTTTTTAACTTTTTACGTCTTTACTTTTAACATTTCTCAAATTTTTCTTTAACGGTAAAATCGTACCTTTTGGACTAAACACGATAGCTAAAGAAATTAAATTTTAATTTGAAACATTGATCTTCGTTAAACGTTACCTTTATAGTTTTATTGGTTTTACCTATATAAGAATAAATTAAACTCTTTCAAACTTATACTTTTGATGTGTTTCGATTTTTTGATTCGAAGTGTATACTTATTTTTGTTTACTATTACATACAGAATAATATTATGGAACTGTCTCAGTTGATTAATGAAACTTGAAATCGTTATTACAGTGTTAAGTAGTAATACATAACAGTATTTTTGATTGTCCCTTTTTCTCACTTAAATGTAGAATCTGTCAAATGTAGAATCTGTCAAATATAGAATCTGTCATATATAGAATCTGTCAAATGTTGAATCTGTCATATATAGAATCTGTCATATATAGAATCGGTCAAATGTAGAATCTGTCAAATATAGAATCTGTCAAATATAGAATCTGTCATATATAGAATCTGTCAAATGTTGAATCTGTCAAATATAGAATCTGTCATATATAGAATCGGTCAAATGTAGAATCTGTCAAATATAGAATCAGTCAAATGTAGAATCTGTCAAAAGTAGACTATGATGTCAAAAGTAGAATCTGTCAAATATCGACTAAACGATAAAAAATAACATTATTTTCCGGTTATGAGTAAAATCTTACAAATAATGTTTTACTGTTATTCTGGATATATGCCTAATTAGATAATCATCTAAGTAGGCGGTATACCACGCAATTTGCTAAAACTAACGTCAATAACCTTTCATTCATTAATTCCCGTAGGAATTTCGGAATAAAAGTTACAAATAACCAAATATTGAATTTTATCGCAATAGAAACATGATATTTTAGATTTCCAATTGCATTGATTGAATTTGGCGTTACATTTCGAACAGTTGCTAGAGTCGGGACTATTCTGATCCTAGTGGTAGTGGTGTCGTAACGAACAAATTACGAGATATTTTATTCAACACGTACAAGTACTACTTTATTATGTAAATATTAGCAGTTCATACTGTCGACCCCTTATTGATTAGGTTTAGGATCATAGCTTGATATATATTATATATTTATTTTCACTAATCCATCTGAGACTACCAGTGCCCTTCAGTTATAGACACGAAAGTTTTTGATTTTTTGATTTAAAAAAAAAAAAGGAGACATTATAGTTAATAAATCCTCATTTTTAGATTCATAAAAATCGATTCAGGGTTTGCACTTTATACAGGAGTCTAGTCAATTAGAGTTTTTTTTTAGTTTTAGTGTAGAATAGTTTTTATAAATATGTTGTAAATTATTTCTTAAATCACACCCCGCCGCCACCGTAGTGGTCTGTGCACAGTACATATAAGAGGTCGTATTTCTACTTGTTATGAAAACCCGTTAAACAAAAGGTAAAAATAATAAAACACTTTATTTATTGGGTTTAATCGCGTTTTATTCATCAATGATCATGATCATGACTTTTAAACGGCCGAGCTTTCGCCAACTTTACAATGGGCTTGGTCAAGGTTGACGCGATTAAACCCGGTAAATAAAGTGTTTTATTATGCAAAATCGCGAAAACCATAGAAGAAATTAAGGTAAAACTATGTTTGGTAAATAGGATCTGATAAGTAACGGCAAGTTGGCTGAAATACGCGAAAGTTAAAAGGCTAGACTAACAAGATGCGGATTGGTTGACAAAGTTACGAAGTGATGAAATTTTAAGCCTGAGAAACTCAGACAGCCGTGGAAGTTAAATATAGATCTACCTAATAGCAGTAGTTTTTGCTTGAATGTATAAGAAATTGAAAATACATTCCACTTTCGCTTGTATTTCTTTTAATTCCAAGGCATTGATTTTTCTCGTTTCTTCCAAATCTTTCTATAGTACCGTATTTATAGCCACCGTATTTTACTTTTACCTTCCCTTGACTTAATTAATGGTGAACTACTTGAGTGCTTGACTTGCTTTAAGACCGATTCGGTCTTAAAATCGGAGATGAAAAATAACCATATTTTCACTAAATCATATTTTAATCTTATTTATATACATATCTTTTATTTTTATTATCTTTTTTTACAGTTCTTTTATTTTTTGTTACTGTATGGTTACTATTAATTTTCATATGGATACCGACTTAAATTTTTAATACATTTAAACAATTTTATTAGTAATAAAACACTTTATTTATCCGGTTTTATCGCGTTTTTATTCATTATTTGACCCGAGCTTTCGCCAACTTTACAGTTGGCTTTTTCAAGGTTGACTGAGGGTTGGTTGGGGGTTGGTTGAGGTTATGCAAAATCGCGAAAACCATAGAAGAAATTAATTTTATTAGTGATAAAAAAACATATTTATTTTAAATCTATAACTATTTACTTCAATAAGAAACAGTGAAACAAAGTACAACAATTTACCTTCATGATAACCACCAGATAAATAACGATAAGTACATACCTATTCTAGACCTACATACCTACTTGCTATTATGTTATTTACACAAAGGTTCATGTAAATAAATAACAATACGGCTTCAGAGTCCAGTCACGACTGAATATATTTTGAATGAAAACGACGGCACTACCACAGAGTGGAAAATGGAAGGAAAATTCAGTTTACCGATTCAGCTTTACATGACTTTTGGTTTATTCTTTTTAGTATCTGCTACGTACATGCGTACCTATCTACCTTACATACAACTCAAACATTTGACCCGACTACCGCGAAGCCAATAAGAAGGATAATGATTTTGGTAGTCATCATCATCTCAGCCTTTATCGCCCACTGTGGAAACAATTTTGGTAAGTAATCTATTTCGTATAATGTTTAGGAAGATACTAAAAATACATAGTATTCCTTAATCTAATCCTAACCTACAGGTAGCAGTCTAACTCACATGTAGAAAATCAATTGAAGATAATAAGCACTATGGATTAATAATTTTTTTTAATTAAGTTTTAGGTTAGGTTAATAGATACCTACTTGAGATTGTGAGCATGACAGCAGTATTCAAAGACGGTCCTCCTACTGAACCCTTACCTAAGTAGTGCTTTGTCTTACTTTTGGTAAGTGATTAGTTTCAGCAAAAATGTGATTTAGGTACCTACTAGGTATACAATACACCTCAGTTGTGAGAGCCAAAAGAATAATAAGGTATCTAACTACGTGTGTTTCATTTGCGTTACTAACCTTGAAATCTTCTACGTGTACCAGGTTCTTAGGTAGGTCTTAAACTGACAGAGAGGTCGTCAAATATCTTAAAACAATATAGAAACGTAGGAAGTGAGAGGAAACAAACAGCTCCCTTAGTACGTATAATTACTAACTTCCACGTCCGGAAACGAAATGTGGACAAAGTCGGGAAATTCACGTCTCAAAAGATTCCAAGTACCTTGTGCAAGTCTCTTGAAACTGGAACAATGTACCAACGTTTTTAGCAGCCTACTAGGTATTTACGATTGTAAATACTTATAATAAGTATTTAGATCCGTTTGCAGTGTACCCAAGCACTTCCCAGAACACTCCCCGTGAAAATAAACAAAGTTAATTTCAGTAACATCTACTTGGAAGGTTTTATGGTTTTAAGGTTTTAGAAACATCTACTTGGAAGGTTTAATGTGGTGTTGAAGAATAAACATTAAGTAACATTTAAGGTCAACACTTTTAATAAGAACCATTCGGAAGAGACGTTAAGCCGTCGGTTCCGGTTGTTATCTCTGATAGCAGTCATTTGGTCAAGTTAGAGGGCTTAGAGCGACCTGAATATTAGGTGACCGACACCAGTACACGAAAAGAAGAATAAGAGCTATTGAGAATTTATAGCTATCGATTTATTAGAATTTACCTAGGCAGCTATACCTGATATATAAATAGTATTTTGTCTTAAACATTACACTTTGCGTCAATAAAATTTGCCTAACACCATTGTCTGATTCGTAAAATTGGACGACTGAAGCTAGACACTGGAAATAATGACTGGCGTCAAATCATATTATTGTTCTCCTTTGAAGCCTGTTAAAGTCATTTTCTGCTACTAAGCTTTTATAAGAAAAATTAAACAAGGCGTGCTTCGAGCGCAGTGTAGGGGTTCGTTGTTTCATAGTAACATTTAAGAAAAATATTTTTCTGAAATTTTACTTTTTTTTTCTATACTCATAGACTGCTCAGCTGTAATATTTTTTTCAAAACCACAATGATTTTAAAAAAGAGCTAGGTACATCACTGCTGTCTAGTCGATGGGTCTACCCCATCGATGACGCGTGAAAAACATCTTTCATATTACATATTAAAATGTGTATTTGTTTGTTAAAATATGAAGTTACAAAGCATATTTGAGCTTCGGACTAAACAGACAGAAATGTCCAAAATTATAGTGGTTTCTTGTTAACTGCGAAACCCTAAAACGGACAATCTGGCACACGGTTTCCAGCAACGCAACTTTTATTATTCAAAGGCGTCAGGGTAAACTACTGTTATTTATTGTGAATTTGTGAAATAAGGTTGTGAAATACGGATACAACGCGGCTTGGGATGGAAAAGGTAGAAACGAATTATCATTTATTTCGAGTGATTATTTTTTGGGCCGTGTTACACTTTTTGATTTAGTTTAAAGTGTTTCCTACATTTGGATGATAATTTCTTTGAAGAGATGTTTTCCAAAAATTCGCAAGAATATCTTGAAGGCTTGAACCTGCATCTTTGGGGTACCGTACCAATGCCTTGCCAATGGTAGTGTTACAATTGAATGTGCTCTGTAAACAAATTTAAAAAAGAATCAAGGTCACTGGGAAAAAACCGTAGAGCAAGAATTTAGAATAGTTCTAACACGTTGAAATCGTGGGCTACATAATTATTATGTATAGGTATTTTTGGAGTGAATGTAGCATTATTTGATAGACGTTTAATTATGTATCACGAAGACTTAATAAATATATAAATAGAGGTACAGTTAGAAGGAGCTTAAGTGTCTACTGTTTAGGTATTTAGATAGAGTTTTCAACGATCTTGATTTGTGATATTGTAAATTCGATTTGATTCTATCCTATATGAATTCTATAGGGATATATTAGAACAATAACAAACATGTCCTTAAGGCCCCTATACGAGCTAAACTGAAAATCCCTGTCGTATTCATCGAAAATTGTTGATTATTTTCTGATGCAATGTTTTAGAATAGGTATTTGCGTTTGTAGCGTTTGTAAATGACATTGTTCCCTACATTTTGGTGTAGTTTCAAGACAAAAACTTCTTATTGTTTCAAAGCCTTAGGACATTTTATACAAAAATATTTTCTTTGTCTAAAATGTGCTAAGGCTTTAACACTTTTCGACATTGTTATTTAAAATCTACATTGAAATGTAGGGAACAATGTCATTTACAAACGCTACAAACGAAAATAACTAAAACATTTCGTCAGAAAATAATCAACAATTTTTGATGAATTCGACAAGAATTTTCAGTTTAGCGCGTATATACCCCGTAGTTACAGTCAGTTAACAAAGCGAAGTAAGAAAATAGACCCGCTTGTTGCTAACAGGCGGCAGGCCTATGAGACGATCAAAGGTTTAATAATCTGAAGTATTTTAATTAAAATTCATAAAACAATAGCATATCTGCCCAATCGAACTGGAAAGGGCGCGTTGGATAATAATAATTGTCGTCTACGTAGGTAGGTGTGCTTAACAGACCTTATGGAACTTGTCAAAGATGTTAATCGTGGCGTGAGCATGCTGACTACCTAACTGGCAAATATAATGTGCCTAAACCAGTAATGGTTTAGGGTACACACAAGATTAAGTATAATCGAGTAAACTTGACAATTGCTAAACCAACAGAAGTACAGGTACTTAGGTCGATACGTTAGATTAGACCCATGTTAGACCCTACATCTGGAACACGCGTCGTTTATCAAACTCTTTTACAAGGGATGGAAAGAAGGTGATCCGATATCACCGCGAGCAGTCACTTGTAATGTAATGTTACAGTTTCGATCGAGCGTAATGCTCGCGTCACGCACTTTGTAATGATACAATGTGTAATTGTGTAATATCTTGATACAACTTGTAACATCAATGCGCTTTTTACTTGTAATAAAATGTTACAAAGCACTTGAATATTCGTCAGTCAAGCAGTCAGTGTTATAATGTTTGCTCAAATTTAAATGTATAATGTTACATTACAGGTGAATGCTCGTGGTGATGTAGCACCAAAGACGATGAAACCAGTTGATTGCACATAATATGTAATGCCCTGACCAAAATAGTACATATTTTTAGTAGCACTCTCGTTCAAGAACGGTCAATCATAAAGAGTTTAAGTTAAGATAGGTAAATCATCGGCTAATCAGGAAGAGTCTAAGTAAAGATGGATCACGCAATGGCCAACCAATGATTCACAACTACCTCACAACCTGCTCGCAACGGTAGAGTTCAGTTTTGTATAAAAATCGCGGTATGAGCAGTCAATTGGCTTTATTGTCTTTGTGGTGTTATTTTAATAACGGTAAACTCTTCGTTTTACACTATCTCGTTAACTAGACAGATAAAGTAGACAACTGTTGACTAAATAATGGACCGAATCGGACTCCATTAAAGCAAAAGCAAGCTCTTAATGTTAATGGACGGAATGTTTGCGGTCTTTTGAAATGCGATGCGATGCAAATTATGCGACTGAAAATTAACACAATAAAGACAGCATTGTGACAACAACGCAATTTTATAATTATTTCAGTTTGAGGTAAGTAGGAACTGACAACAGTCTATTTTTTTTTACCTATGAATTCTATTATCAAATAAACTTCGTGTACAAATAACCTTGATGGTGGCAACTGTAGAAAATTCGCCTCAAGCTCAGCCCTTCACGCCCGCCGCGTGGCTTTATACTTAGTGAAAATTGGATAGTTGGAAACTCTTGGATCACAGTCGTCCGTCAGAGAAAGCAATATGAGTGTTTGACATGCATAAAAGTATTGAGGGTGGGCTTTCTACCCTCAAAACTAGTAGGAAGAGTTTAGATTTAATTATCCAAATATACTGTATTTGAAAATAAACATAATACTATCAATTTCAAAATAGAAATGTTTTGAAAGCCTATTTGTAAACGTATCTACGCTTAAGATTTGAAGAAGAAAAAATTCGTTGACTGATAAACGCAATTATTTATATACCCATATTCACGATTAGGTACTGACAATTTTATTTCAGAACCATCAATTAAAATGATTTGCTAAAAAATTTGATGTAGCTACGCAAGTATTATAATAGGCAAATGAAGCGTAATAAATCAACCAAAGTTATAAGTAGGTACTTTTGAATGATTTACCTTAACTATAATAAAAGGTTACAAGTTCATGCTCGAAGAACTTTGAGATGCGAAGGCCTTACTTATGTTTTACAAAGTTCAATAACTCCGATTTAACAGTTTGAGGCTCAAATCAAACATAATATAATATAATAGACCTACACCCACCTATATCTTACTTTTTATTAATACTATTATAAACGCAAATGGTTGTATGTATTGTTTGTGTGTGACTTTGTTACCACTCAAAAACTACTGAACCGATTGCGATGAAACTTGAAATACCTGGAGACTAGAAATAACACATAGGCTACTTTAAATCATGATATTCCTGCGGAACGGGACTTACGCGGGTAAAACAGCGAGGCGCAGCTAGTATATTATGTAATATAGCCTGAATTATGACTTCGGTTGAATATACGGTTTCGTTTATAAATATTATCATGTTCGATCGGAATCAAAGTATCTACGTTTCGGTACCGGAACGGACTTTATTACTATGAAATACACCCTTTTTCGTATTTGTGACGTAACCACGAGTACTTGAGGTTTAGAGCACAATTTGAATAACATTTCTTTAGCTACTCACCGTCATTACACATAATGGAGTCACGTAGAGAAGGCCAAAGTTCACCATATCGAATAGTTCTGAGTTGTATTTCCGTCGTTGAGGAGCGCAGAACGTTTCCACGTGGCCGTCTCCGAGGTCGTTCGTCATCGTCTCCACGAATATGAACTTGGGAGCGCTGTACGCTGCGCTCGTGATCCAAACACCCAGGATCACCAGCTGTCAACAAATAGCAACACTCAAATTTCCCTAAATATCTCTTTTGTTGGAATAATAATAAGTGATTCCTTTTGAAACTAGTTGAAACGCCATTTGGATGTGTTTTATTAAAATAGTATTAACTTAAGATTATTCTCTCCAATTACTAATTGAATAGTCGGTATACCAGATGGTCTGCAACTAAATGAGTTTTGTGTTTATCCTTCTGTTAAAATTAGAATTCTGTTTTCTTACTCTTTTTGCTAAAGATTAAGGCAACGCACGTTAAAATAAAGTTATTAAAGGTACTAAACCCTTAAGAAAAATGAGGAGGGTTTAAGTCGGGTTCCCACCGGGAGTAAAGCGATGTCATTAATTTGTCAGACTAACGAACGATCCTTCGCCTTCGTTTAAGTAGTGCTAAACAGCCCGAAGAGCCATACGATCGAAATTGAAAACGATCGATTGTAGCTAAACTGATACATTAATGATTCCGCTTCGCTCACGGTAAGAACGCAGCTTATAGAAGGAGCAAGCTGGTTTATAATTCCAATACTATGTACCACCACTTCTTTGTATTTTAACTAGGTGAGTAGGTATATTAGGTTGAAAGGTTGGGGCATTCAATTGAATCCCCTGTAGACGTTTATAGAATATTACGACATGACCACACTACATAGAGGGAGCAGTATGGAAACTGCACACAATATGGAAACTGCACACATACAGCGTGCACACTCGTCGTGACGGGGATCATGACGCGGCACAGTAACTGACATCTACGCGAAACCCCGCGGGCTCGTCGACGCGCATGTTTGGGTGAGTGAGCCGTTTTCGAGCATTTATAGGAAGTTTCCATACTGCTGCCCCAGCCTTTCTATGTACTGTGACATGTCTCTATAGTCCAAACAACCCTATATAAATAAGCGTAAAACAACAAAAAGGCTTCATCTCTTTGTTATTGTGGTTCAAAGGTTTGTGTTTATTTAATTTTAAATAATACTTTATTACTACCATGTATTGTAAAATCGTCTAAATAGACAGTATTTATTTTTAATTTTTGTTAAGGAAAATATCAACGAACCATATTTGTTATTTTCAATATTATCAACTACACTGCATTTTAAGATTTTTTTTCATTAAAATTTGTCAAACTTGTTTGGAGGATCAAACGCTATAGTCGTTTGATCTCGTGAGGAAATTATATACATGTATCTAGTCATTACATTGTTTTCCAGAACTTTCGTCGTGCGTTATAAGGTAAGATAGCTTACAAGTTACAATTTTATTGTGTATGCATAGTTATTACTTAATTGTAAGTAATCTTATGAGTTTAAAAGATGTTATATATATATGTGTACAAGTAAATAAAAACGAAAAAATAAATTTTTCTTCTGTTTTCGCGATGTTGAATTGAAATGAAACTCATTTTTCGGGTTTCATTAATCACATTGCATTTATCATTTTCAGCTTTGTCGCAATGCTGTTACTAAGTTTCTTTGTCTGTACAGACTCTTTTTTCAATGTTGAAGATAATAAAAGCTACGTGATTAAACCTGGAAAATGATTTTCATCGCAAAAAGCTAATCAAACTAACATTTAATTAGCAATAAACACGCAACATATATTCGTAATTTAGTTAATGGCACGAATGCTGTGATATTAATAATTTAATGTCAGCCGTAATCTAACAGATTACGTTAATGTTTTAGTTGTGACAGTAGTTTGACAAATTTTATTTTATAAACGAATAGCTGGGCCCCTCGGTTTCACCCACGTAAGTCCAGTTCCCGCTGGAATATCGGGATAAAAAGTTTTCAGATCGCCCTAAGGCCTTTAACTTGACCTAACGACTGTTATCAGAGATAACAACTGGAACCAACTGTTTAACGTGCCTTCCGAAGTACGGATGAGTTCAAGAATATGATTTTTGCCACAAAAATTTTTGGTCACCCATTCAAGTAATTACCGGGCCAAGCGTTGCTTAACCGGCACGACCATTTAGGATCGGCTGGTGCAGGTAGGCCAATGAGCTTCTCTTTGTAGGGATCCAACCCATCTTTTTTAGTGGCTTCACGAGTATCCGTATCGGAACACGCACGGGTCCACTTAGTGCTACGACATAGTCCGGTTTGTTATTGTTTATTATTATTATCCACCGTTGTTATTGTTATAAAATGCGCGAAAAAGGGGTTTCTTGGTAGGTCAAAGAAACCCCTTTTTCGCGCATTTTATGACGGACATAGTATACCATAGCCATATTTTTATAAACCCGGGCTACCAGGGAGCACACAATAACCCAGTTTACATTTTTTTGAATAACTGTTTAAAAAAACTTTCGGTTCTTTGTTTACCGGCGGGAATCGAACCTTCAACATTCTGCATCGCAGCCGGGTGTTCGCCCAATGCGTCACAGAGGCTGAAATTTAACCATTATTCCCACATCGCTTTTACATAACTACAATATCAAAGCGTTAAACTTCGTTGTGTTAGTGGTTATCTCGCCTCATATAGCTTTCATTTTCATCAAAGTTCACGTCAAAAAGTACAAAGTTCGCATGTAGAGTGTGACACAAAGATAATTTTAAACACAAAGGAGATTAAAATTCATCAAGCATCTTACTAATATTATAAACGTGAATGTTTTTTTTATGTAAGTATGTATATGTGAATGTGAGCTTGTTACTCTTTTACGCAAAAACTACCGAACCGATTGGGAATAACACATAGGCTACTTTTTATCCTGATATTCCCGCGGGAACGGGACTTACGCGAGTGAAATCGCAGGGTGCAGCTAGTAATATTATTAACGCGAAAGTTTGTATGTATATACAGGGTTACAGAAAAAGTCGTGCTAGATCCGTTGAGGGCGTGGAGTACCCATCATTTCTGACTTATTTCACTATGAAACACCCTACCCTAAACTTAACCCTTTTTGAGATATTCGACTTTTAATTTTTTCATTGAAAATTGCCGATATTTAAGCTACTAAATTTATTTTTGTTTATTTTGTGTGTCTTATTATTATTATTATTGCATTTTGACATGCGTAATAAGATGCTTAAAGACGTCAATCATTAAAATAGTACATTAGTTAATTGAATAGACCGTAGCAGACAAGTGAAAGTTAAGAAATAAAAAAATAAATTAAAAAGTTTATTTTTCTCTAAGGGATATCTAAAAAAAACTATATGGCAATTGTTCGGCAGATGTTTTTTAAAATATCTACGTTTCATCAGCTATCTAACGAGGTATAATAATCAAGTGTTTTATTCAAATACATTATAAAAAAAATTAGTTTCATAGGCGACAGTGGAGAAGAAAATTTATACTTAGCCCTAAAAAATAAAATAAAACAATAGGTAAGCATGAAATGTTATTTATTAAAGCTTTTCACACAACTTTTTCTTGTTTACAGTTCATGTTCAACATGGCCGCCTCTATTTCTGATACATTGTCGCATTCTTCTACGGAGACCAGTCTTCACTACTCCAGTGGTCAATGTGGTCCTCATTTTGTTAGCTGCATCCACAATCCTTTGTCTTAAGTCTTCCACAGACGAAACTGGATTCGGCTCGCTGTATACTAGACTTTTCATGCACCCCCACACATGAAAATCCATGGGGGTAATGTCCGGACTTCTTGCTGGCCATGGCAACGGCCCACCTCGTCCTATCCATTTGTTTGGATAATTTGTGTCCAGCCAGTCTCTGACACTTCTTCTGAAATGGGCAGGGCAGCCATCGTGTTGGAACCACATGTCCCTGATCAGGTTGAGTGGCAGATCATCCAGCAAATCACTCAAGTCTGCTCTCAGGAAATTTTCGTAGCTTTCCCCATTTAAATTATCCGGGAGAAAGTAAGGTCCAATCAAATGATTGGAGATAATGCCCATCCACACATTCACGCTGAATCTACGTTGGGACCCCTTCACTCTTTTCTTATTGGGATTCCTTAGTTCTTTTGGGGCCCAGTAATGGGCGTTGTGATAGTTAGTTATGCCATCTTTATCAAATTTGGACTCATCCGTCCACAAGATATTTCTTAGAAAATCTGGGTCTTCCACATCAGCATTTAGCATAAATCTGCAAAAGTCCATTCTCCTCGCGGGGTCTCCTTCTTCAATAACGTGTACCGGCGTATAATGGTATGGGTATAGGCCAGCAGTGTGCACGGTAAACCACACTCTCCATTGCGAAAGTCCCAGATCACGGGCAACAATATTAGTGGAAGTAGTCGGATCCGCTCGAAAGCGTTGCACTATCTCATTGTCCTGTTCTTCGTCGTCAATTCGTGGTCTTCCCATGTCTGTATTTCGTCTCAAAACAGAGCCAGTTTCACGAAGTCTTCGATAAACTCTGTCAAAAACGGCCACATCCGGCACTCGACGACCGGGGTAGCGAGTTATGTATTCGTTGCGAGCTTGCGCAGACACACAATTGCAGTATCCGTAACAAATAAGCATATCAGCATATTCTTCAGGTGTGTAGGACGTCATCTTCAACACTTCCGTATCGCAGGTACAAATCAGAGTCCGGTTAACAAGCACAGTAGTCACAAATCAGAAGAAACAGTCCAGAATCACAGCCAAGTCGAGAAAAAGAGCAATACAATGTCACATCTACTATGTACAAAGCACAAAAGCAGACTGACTGACAACCAAAACAATACCCCTTGTTGTATTCACAGCCCTAACCGGTCTCTACACATTTTTTCTTTCATTCGCACCTACATAAATCGTCACTTGTCTCGCTCGCACGGTGCGTCTTAACTTGAAGGACAATAGGCGCGGTACCGTTAGAACTACTACTACTACTGGAGCGTCCCTTTTTTCCACGAAATGTAATACAATCCCTAGATTGTTATACGTCGTTAGATAGCTGATGAAACGTAAATATTTTAAAAAACATCTGCCGAACAATTGCCATATAGTTTTTTTTTGATATCCCTTAGAGAAAAATAAACTTTCTAATTTATTTTTTTATTTCTTAACTTTCACTTGTCTGCTACGGTCTATTCAATTAACTAATGTACTATTTTAATGATTGACGTCTTTAAGCATCTTATTACGCATGTCAAAATGCAATAATAATAATAATAAGACACACAAAATAAACAAAAATAAATTTAGTAGCTTAAATATCGGCAATTTTCAATGAAAAAATTAAAAGTCGAATATCTCAAAAAGGGTTAAGTTTAGGGTAGGGTGTTTCAAATAAGTCAGAAATGATGGGTACTCCACGCCCTCAACGGATCTAGCACGACTTTTTCTGTAACCCTGTATATGTATGTCTTTCACGCAAAAACTACTGAATCGATTGCGATGAATGGAATATAAGTATACCAGGAATAAAATATAGGCTACATTTTATCCCGATATTCCCACGAGAACGGAACTTACGCGGGTAAAACCGCGGAGCGCAACTATAAGTTATATAGGTAATATACTATATACAGTTAATAAATGTGAAATACACCTCTTTGATGTACAATGCAAACGAAATTCCAGGTATTATTTGGTAATAACAACTTATTACATTCATCGAAACGTTTAGGTAGGTACGGTGATATTAAAGAAATGTGTTTTCCAATAAGTAACGTGTTTGTAAAGTAGATCTGTACCTACATCATCTTATTTGATCACAAGACCGTTTGATTAGGCAAATCTTGTTTGTACTTTGTATTTACCTACTTAGTATTTCTACCTGTCTATGTATTGATGTATATTATTCAAGTTAGGTACATGTGACGAATGCAATGGCACTTACCCTAAGTCTCCTCGAGGTAAGGATCTGTTTGCAAGTAATCGGATGTATGATCGCGAAGTATCTCTCAGTGCATATCACAACCAGAATAAATATCGACGCTGTGTAACTTAAGGAATGTACGAATTGATACATCTTGCATAAAAAGTCTCCAAACACCCAACTGTAAAATGAAAAAATTGGTCAGTAAATAGATAGGTATATTGTTGACAAATAATAGATTAATATTTCTTGTTTTTATCGCTCAAGGTAGGTATATTTACTTAGTACCTGACTGTACCTAACTTAGAAATATTTCCAGTTGATTCCCGTGCTCAGTGATTAGAGCATTCGCCTGGATAGCAAAAGACACAGGTTCGAATTCTGTCATGGATTTTTTTAAATATTTCTCCTTTCGAAAATATTTCTAAATAGTAGATAGCCAAGGGCTGAATGTCACCCATTTCCGCTGAGATGGGTGACACTCAGCCGAGTTAAACACTCTACTTTTCATTTCGACTGGGAAGATATTAAACTACTAAATGCATCTTTAATACAACAGGTAAGTATATTGAGAATCAGTTAATTTCCAGAAAAAAAAGTTAAAACAGTAGGTATGTACTGCCTACTGTCAACAATAGAAAATTTTTGAAAAACGTTTCTATTGGTTACAATAAATAAATAAATACATAAAGTTTTTATTTAACTCATAATCACGTAAACACATTATGCACTAAACAAGGAAATGTTGTATAAAATGAAGCTAGGTTGTTTCTGCAATTTTGTGAGAAGCTGGTGTCCGAAGTAGGAACTGGAAGGAATCGAACCAGGAAAACGGTCCAAATTATAAAGCTAACAAAATTGATATCCTAAGTTTATCATAGATTATTAGAATGAATATAATCGAGTTGGTCAAGAAACATGCGTCACGGCGGTCTTGTTTTGAGTAATTACTAATGATGACTATTGTTATGTTCGCTTTTTGTGCCATAGAATATGACTTTTTTTAAGCAAATGGTACGAAAAAAACAATTTTCCACCCGACTATCTTAGCCATTAAATATAAAAATCCGAACAGGGGAGATGAAAACAAATATTAATAAATCAGAATGCTCATCGAGTACCTATATGTAAAGAATTTTAGCAAGTTTCGAAGCAACTACAGACGACGGAATCCCTTTCGAATTTAATATTATAGGTAGGTATGCTGTAACTATAAAATGTGCTGTACGCATAGACACGTAGTACAGGTACTTCAATAATAATACACAGTACACAGGTATACCCATTTAGTATTTGTACAATCTACTTAAATAGGTACTAAATTGAATTCCGAATTTCAGCCACGATTTCAATGAACAGCTTGCGACTGAGTTCAAACGATGTACCATTAAGTAAAACTCTTCCCATTATAAACGTAATTTTTTGTTGGAACTGTGAAGACACGATACCCACATTACCGACCTAACGTAACATTATTTTTAAGTAAAACGTGCTGAAATTTCCCATGAGCCCCGTTATTGTAAATATCTTCGATAAAATAACATTTGATAGGTATCTATCTATAGGTTTTTTTAAAGGAAATAAATAACTTTAAAATTGTATGCTTGTTTTTAACAAAGACAAAAAAAGGAAAAAATAATATTTTGTCGAATATTCAACAATTTATTTGTGGATTGAATGCATAACATTCCACCTTCCTGGAGGTGGGGCTGAGGTGCAAAACCTCTAGCGACTCCAGTGGCTTCCCACAACTCCAACATATAAAAGTCACCCTATTGGGTCGCAAGCCATCGTCACGTACGTGACCCTTCAGTTAAGAGTCGGTAGGTACGTCAACTAGGGCCCGACGGATAACGGTGGCTTTAATACCAGGGCGGGATATGCTGGTATACCGCGACAGATTATAGAAATGCCCTTGGAAAGCAAAGAAGTTATATTACTAGAACTAGAATGCTCACACAGAACTAAAATGTGTGCTGCTACATTGAACATGTTGTCCCTTTCTAATAGTGGTATTAGAAAGAGACAGAACGCTGCATTCAAGCAGACCACTTTTAGTTCTAGTAATTTAACTTCTTTGGTGGAAACCCAATTTATGTATCATTGCCGCTTTTTTTTTTCATTAGATCAAAGATCAGCAATAATCAGGATATAATAAATCACAACACTGATAAACAAATATGCAAAATACAGTAGTTATTTATGATTTAATAAACACATTTCTTACTCGTGGTGCAGTGTGCGAAAAATATAAAGGAATAGATGTACGTTCTCCATTGTTTACGTCTGTATTGATGGCCACGTGAAATACTTTTGCAAATTTTCCAGATTAACATGGAGCAAGAAATAGCTATGTATTATCAGCCGTATTGACATAAAAGCCGTAGGACTATAGGTATCATGTCTCTAATTAAAATAAATGACTACACCCTTGAGGTCGGTTAGGTAGATATTCCAATATTAGCCTCAATCCAGGTTGAGGTTTACACCTTTTAATAAAATATACAAACTGCTACGGAAAAAAATAAACAAATAAAAACATAATATAATAAAAAAAGCTAAGAAAGAGGATTTATTCCTTATAATGTTCTTAGGAAAAAGGGTTTATAACTTAGAGTATAAAGAGAGACATGTCACTCGCTTCGCTTTTAGAAGACTGTGCACTTGACAACTTTGGCTATATTAATTTCAATCATGTTTTTGTTTTAAAAAATCAAAACGGTCCTATTTAACCTATGAAACCCTAAAAAGGACTTACTTGGAACTCTCTAACATCAAGCAGGACCAAGTAAGCTTTCTAGTTACAAAGTTGTACTATTTCTATGATTAAGGTTATTATTTTTATTTCTTATCGGTTGTGAACCGATTATGGCCATCAGGAAATTAGCCAGTGTCAAGTATTATTAATATATTATTATGAAATTATTTGCATCGAAACAGTCAAGTCGTCATAGTTAAAGTCAAGTCGAGGGAATGATTGTAAAAAGGGGGCCATTTTTTACAATGTTTGTTCACGGAGCTTTGGAGATAACACTAAGCTAAAGTCCATGTTTTGCACCGATTTTCACTATTATTTTTACTTGTACACCTTCACGAAACTAAATTGATTAAACTGCCCCCGAAATTAAACAATTTACACGCATTTGAACTAAGTTTCACAAAAATGAAAATTTAGCAACACATCTCCTCAACGCATTCCCGCCAAAACTCCCAGTACTTCTTCTTCTGCTTGGCTTTTCCATTCGGACATTTGCCAGTGTCAAGTATTATCAATATTTGCAAGTAATTTGCATCGAACAAAACAGTCAAGTCGTCATAGTTAAAGTCAAGTCGAGGGAATGATTGTAAAAAGGGGGCCATTTTTTACAATGTTTGTTCACGGAGCTTTGGAGATAACACTAAGCTAAAGTCCATGTTTTGCACCGATTTTCACTATTATTTTTACTTGTACACCTTCACGAAACTAAATTGATTAAACTGCCCCCGAAATTAAACAATTTACACGCATTTGAACTAAGTTTCACAAAAATGAAAATTTTGCAACACATCTCCTCAACGCATTCCCGCCAAAACTCAAGTTGCAGTACAAGATTTTTTTGAGATTAGACATCTGCTTAAGTTTTTTTTTATTAAACGCTTTTTTTCACCCATGCGACCAGTGTATTTAGATAAAATATTTTTGGATGTTTGAGTCACTAGAATTTAAAACTAATATTTTTTGAGATGCTACGATAGTTTTTGAGGTGATTTCCAAGATGACCAGGGCATTTAATTGGGCTTTTTAAATCGCCGCCCGGGACAATTATGGCGAGAAAAGACATTCCATCAGACGCAACTAAAAGTCTAAATCGTTCTATGGAATAGTACAAATATTATGATGAATGATTCTAAATATAAAAATAATGTTATCTAAACAGCTCACTATAAATGTTTTGGCAAAATAAACTGCAGTAATAGTCAGTATATCCGTTTTTAAAGTCTGATTTGGACCATTCACACAGTGCCAAGGCATTCCAATACCTACAATTTAAAAGACTGTATCTTTGAATCCACTTATAAGAAAATTGTTTATTTATAATAGATAATAAGTACTCAATAGACAAATAATATTAAAATTAAAATAAGAATTAGAAAATTTTGATTCTATAACAAAATGTAATATAATCTTATCTTAAATTGTAATAATATTTGTGCCATATTTTTAACGCGATAACGCATTGTTTACCATTTGTTCTAACTCACTCACCTCGGTATTAGATACATTGTTAAATTTTGGAAGACACAAAACACTCCAACGCATAAATCTGCTACGGCTAAGTTCGCTAAAAAGAAGTTTGTGATGGAACGAAGTCGCCTTGACAGAGTCACCACTAGTATCACGAGTAGGTTTCCTGAAACAAAGAACATGCTTAATCAAAATTGTCTGCTTCAGGCAGCAGACTCAATGTCGATGAAGCAACCACAAGATAAAAAAAATGTAGTTTTGTAGGTTTAGGGAGTGGTTAAGTAACTCTCTCATAGTCCTATAAATAAACGTGGAGTAAGATCGGAGCAGTGTGAACATGATTTGTCTTTTTCCTTGACAAGAAGTTTCAAAGTTGATAGATAGAAACAAAGTGGTAAAATTGATCTGATTTTACTCCACGTTTAGTAATATTTTACACAAAAGAAAAAAAATAGTCTATAATATACCAATAAAGATTAAAAAGGCTGTAAATCTGATATGCCAGGGTTAAGGATCGTCCTTTACAACAATTTGACTTTTTTCAGTTGGAAATTAGTAAGCCAGTTGGCTAACTGAATTGACTCTGTAGAATGGCACCCTGTAAATGGTGTAACTAACTCGAAATACCTAATACAAGCGTAATTAGGGTGGTTTACAAATCAGGCTCAGATGTCCACTTTCCATGAATGCAAATACAATCCGTAAGTACAAAGAAGGTATTCGTCATTTCAATGAAAGCACAATTTGCAGATACTCGTGCATCTAGAGGCCTGGCTTCAAACAATACATTACTGAACGCGGCAGAATAGCCATCTGAGAACATAATAGTTTTCAGACTGCATGTGACAAATTCATTCACAATAATTTAGATTCTGTTTCAATACAACTTTTAAATTGGATAGTGAAATCTTAGAGTATATGAGCGCCATTGACGGACCTAAATAAAAAAAATATATACAGTAGATAAATTCGATTCAAAAACTACTTGAATGCATTTAACTCGGTTTTCACTTCTTCTTCATATAGAATAGTGGTGTGCCTCACAATGTTAAGGGTTTTTGAGATCGCCCAAAGACCTCTAACTTGACCTAACGACTGAAATCAGAGATAACAACCAGGACCAACTGCTTAACGTGCGTTCCGAAGCACGGAGGATCTCAAGAAAGAGAGTTTATGCCACACAAATTTTCGCTCACCCATCCAAGTAATGACCGCGCCAAGCGTTGCTAATCCCGCACGACCATTCAAGATCGACAGATGCAGCTAGGCCAATGAGCTCCTTAAAATCCTCAGTTTGCACTAATAAATAGAGTGATTGAGATTTATTATAGAGGAAGGATTAAATATATTGGTAATTTGTTAAATTGAAATAGGTGAGTTTTATGTTCCTTTTCTTTTCAAAATAAAATGTAGAAGTATCGAAAATTTACTTTAAAATTGCATTTCTTCTATACACAGCGACGACACGCTGCGTTCCAATAGAAACTTCGACATTTTCAAATCACTAAGGTTATATTGGCTCCACGTTTATACGAATTTACATCCAAACAGCACCGCTCCCTATCCCGGACGGAAAATGTAAACAAATAAATAAAATCAATTTATATCTTTAACACAAACTTTTTTTCTATTTACATAATCGCTGGAGGGAAAATACTTGCGTTGGCACTTGGTTGGAAGTTTTCAATGAGGTGTAGGTATGTCAGACAAATTAGGATCCAGGGTTAGGCCCAGTAAAGTCCACTTTTATATTATATTTTAGACTGGCTGCTCATTGCAATTTTACCCGGGTCGAAACAAATAGCCTGGTGCGGACGAAGAGCAGAACAGACTTTGATCGCAATCAAAATACATTTTTGGATATTTAAAACAATGATTATATTTGATTACGAGTTACTGAGAATGTTTAAGAACAATCTAACCCGCTATATTATTTCAATTAAGCAAAACTCTATTTTGATTGCGATCAAAATCTGCTGTGCTCAGTCTGTTAATGAGGACCTATAATTCAGAGACTGTGAAAAAAAAACAAAATCTACTGACAGCATTTGATGTACAGACCTACCAATAGTTAAGATCAGAAATAAAAATCCAACAAATAACACCTAGTCAAGATATACATAGCTATTTTATTTCTATGTTTTATATTACGTTTCAACAAATTTCAAGTGGTCAAAGTCTCCGTGTCAAACGATCAGCTATCAATAATTTATCTATCCATACTCTATCCATCAATAAAAACCTTTAGATAATTTATTACAAGAAGCTTATTACAATTTCATTGGTTTCTATTAGTTGTCAAAGTTAGTTCAGCGTCACAAGGCGGGCGACATTCAACTTCAGACCAATCTGTGACCTCGCGACGTTAATTTATAGTTATGAATTCAACCCAGAGCAGATGTTTGCTCACAAAGCCAGATGACTGTTTCAAATCAGTTGTGTTGTATAAATGCATTTTAATGTATTTTATGAATTACTGAACAATGCAACACTGAATATTGTAATTATGGTTTCCGTTTATAAGATTGATCCGGTGCAGCAAACATTATTCAAGTTTATATCTACCTGCTATTTATCATATGGTCGAATATCAGAAGTTGATCACGTCTGCAGTTAAGTAATAACTTATGTATGATCGAGCGTTCAATTAACCTACTGTGCATATACGGGTGTCCGGTCCGGGTATGCGTGGATAATTCTGAAAGTGCGCGTGCGGGGTGGGGGCGGGGGTCAATCCCCTAAATTTTTAGTTTTTTTCCCAGGCCGTTTGGGCTCTAGGCCATTTTTAATAATTCATATTTTAATAATTTACAAGACGTCACTAAACCTAAATTTTCATTTTTATCGTAGCAACTGTGGTGTATAAAAAATGTGTAGGACATGTGTGGCCAACTATTTAGAAAATTTGCCTGTTTAGGCAAATTTTAAACACCGCAGTCAATCAATCAATCATTTATTTCATAAATATAGGTGTACAGTACAAATGTTAGTGTTAAAAATTATATATATTTTGAACTCTATATTTGGCCTATTTGGCATATGAAATTATATAGTTTTATCTGAAAATAAATGTCTATTATACATTAAAATTATACATTACTCACTGGAAAAAACTATCAATAGTCATGAATATTAACCTAATAACAAAATAAAATAAATGCAAAAATGTCAATGTAAATAATATAACTACTTTATGTCTTCTACTTTTCGTTTAAAAACTCGTCAACCGACGCTTTGTCAACAAAATATTTTTTTAACTGATTTTTAAATTCACTGAATGGTAACACTCTAATAGACATTGGAAGTTTATCGGAAGTTAGTCGCTCAAAGTAAGCAGAAAAATAAACCTTAAACTTAAAATTTAGATTTAGGCCGGCTTGCACAACGGTTCCTTAACATGTTTAAGCTGTTAAACGTGTTTAAAATCTGTCAGAATGTCAAGAACTGTCCATGTGTGGCAACATTTATCAATCGTCCACTCAATGAAATAAGAGTCCAATGTTCGATTTTCCATAAATTATTATAAAATTGATTTAGTTAAATATATTTTTAAATACCGTTATGCAAGCCGGCCTTAGTGACGTCTTATAGTATCGAAGTTTAATGCAATTTAGGAGCACCATGACTTAAACTGTGGACATGATACCCATAAATGTGGGAAGTAGTAGGTTTTTTAAATATTCACAACAAATGGCCGAGACCCCGAACAGCTTGGAATAGAAAACTGAAATTCAGGGGTTTAACCCTTGCCCCGACCCCGCACGCGCACGTGTAGGATTATCTACTCATTCCCGGACATCCTGTATACTTATGGCTTTACCTACGTGACGTTAAAAATTGTAACTTTATTCTGCAGGTAATGAAATGAACATTACTTGACAAAACCCAACAATGGATGTAACTATGAAGATATTAGGGGTTAAAGTATAAAATTGCCGATTTGTACTGAAAATCTTAATTGTTTATTTTTTAAATTTTTAACAAATTTATTTAATCAAAATAGTTGCCATTATTATCTATACATTGCTGCCATCTAATGGGAAGGTTATTAATGCCTTTGCGATAGAACTCCGACGATCTAGACTGCACAAACTGTGTGAAAGCATTTTGTACTGCCTCCTGGGAAGAAAACTTCTTGTCACGTAGATAATTGTCCAAATCACGAAAAAAATGGTAGTCCGTTGGAGCAAGGTCTGGTGAATACGGAGGATGACGAATGGTTTCTAAGTGCAGTTCCTGAAGGGTCAAAATGGTTTCTCGTGCTGTGTGAGGTCTCGCGTTGTCGTGGAGCAATAATGGTGAAGATCGATTCATGAGTCGGGGCTGTTCTACTGCTAGTTTTGTCAACATGGTTCGGAGTTCGGCACAATAGACATCTGCCGTAATTGCTTGACCAGATCGAAGAAAACTATAGTGAATAACACCATGCTGAGACCACCAAACAGTTATCATTACCTTTTTATTGGTAAGTTTTGCTTTAGGACACTGTTGTGGCATTTGACCTGGGGTCAGCCATTGCAATTTTCTTTTCCGGTTATCATAAAGAATCCACTTTTCATCACATGTTACAATTCGATCCAATATTCCTTCATTTCTGTACCGGTTCAACAAGGCAACACAAGTTTTAACACGCGTTTCTTTCTGCAGATCAGTCAAATCATGAGGCACTCATTTTTCGTATTTTTTTATTTTATTGATTTGACGCAAGTGAGTCAATAAAGTGGGTAAGGTAACGTTAAACCATGCCGCTAATTCCTGGGTAGTTTGACTAGGATCGGCTTCCACTATCTCTCTTAATTCATCGTTATTCACCTGTGGTCTTCCTCGTGGCTCGTTCTTTAAGTCGAAATTTCCATCACGAAAGCGTTTAAACCAAAATCGCACGGTGCGTTCATTAGTAGACCCCTCTCCAAAAGCAGCATTGATATTGCGGGCTGTTTCTGCCGCGTTAGTTCCGCGTCGGAACTCGTATTCAAAAATCACTCGATTTTCGCAGTATCCATCTTTCTTGTCTAAATTGAATAACAAAAACAATTGAAAGTCGATATTCAAATGTTTCACTATTTTTAAAAAAATAACATCACAGAAACCATTTGAAAAAAGTTTCATTCGAAAACCTCAAACCATGAAGATTCTATGTCAATGCAAAGAACCTATTGCAATAAAACGGCAATTTCATACTTTAACCCCTATTATATTAAAAATGTATTTAAATATTCTTTTTTTATTATTGCACTACATTGCACACAGCGCAATCTAGCCCCAAACTAAGCACTAGGCTTGTAGTATGGGTACTAGACAACGGATATACTACATATTATACTTTTTTTTGTAAATACATACATATTATACATAGATAGACATCCAGATGATTAGTTACAGGTTACAGGTAATATATTTAACTAACAAGTTCATTTAATTACTTTTGAATCGTAAATAATTTACGTAAGTAGGTAAAAAAAGACATTCTCGTTATTTTTGAACTAAAATAAATTCAAACAATCATTCGAAATTCTTGCAGAGAAAAACATCTCAAGCACCGGAATGTCATAAACAACAGATAAAACGATATTGCGTAAATAATCATTTAAAGTGGAATCACTTACCGAAGAAACAACAACAGAACACAATTGTGTATAGAGTAATGAAAATAGCTCTAACGTCGGTTCTGTCGAAGATATATTCATCGTTTCGGTCGCCAAGCTGGTACACTTGTAGACTATCGTTGCCGGCAGACACGTTGGCTGCATCCTCGGGAATGATGATCGAATCCGTTCTATTATACGATTGCCATGCGTTCTGTCTGTGATCCGCTGTTATGAAAAACCTCACGAGCATATTCTTCGACGTAACGTCAATCATGGTTCGTTGTTTTTCATTGTTTCCACTGTATAGTCCATTCCTGGAACAAACAGAGCTATTTAGTATAAGAGCCATCTCTTTGCGTTACCTATACCTAGCCATAAATAAAATTATATTCAATAAATATTCTACCCATGGCATTCAGCGCGAATCTTAACCGTAAATAGGGGTAAAACCTACAAAGCTGTGCTTATGAATTATATAATATGTATACAAAGTGTTTAATTTATGAAGCCAAGAGAAGAAAACTATTTGCGTCATTGAAAGTTTAGTCTTGTTTGTTGCATAAATCAAAATGAGACGACGACGGCGCGGCGAGGCAGTCGCGGCGGCTCCGCGCAATTTAAAGATAGTATTCTGTCTGGCGGGAATTGAAATCCAATTATGTACACTTCCTTTGAGGTTCAGAATACAACAAAAATGGATAACTTTAATTGAAAGAATGTTATAATAGTAAGAATAAGTTACCGAAGCGTCGGAGGTAAATAAGCATAGTTCCCATAGTTACAGCGTGTAACATTGACCTATATAATATAAGAACTGGTGTTACAGCAGCATAGAGATGTATATTAAATTAGACTTTTAATTAAAGTTTCATCCAACTTGATATCTGTGTAAAAACAAATCTAATTCTTAAATGTAGTGAAAGTTGAATTTGCAGTTTATTTGTATAATTAAAATAAAAAACACATTAAACTGTGCAATCTAAGATAATCAGTTAGCTAGGTTCAAATGGTCTATTCCTGTACAGTTGAACAATACAAGCGAAGCGTTTGTCCTACAGTTTAAGCCCATAAATCCTCTCGCTCCATGAAACATAACAAGTACCTATCGTCGCAGCAATTTAATTGTTTTCGGTGAACCAAAAATTTAACATCAGGTCAACGTAATTTAAGTAATAGGAGAGATTTACAACGATTTACTGGCTCGGGAAGATAACATTCGAATCTAGCCATAGTCGGTAAATAAAACAAGCAGGTAGTAATACCTTAAAAGTTACTAAAAATTTCAAAAAAGTTTGTAAGTATAGAAGTTGGGAATTTTGATACTTAGGTTATTGATTTTTTATCATGAATATTTATAAACATTGTTAACAAAAAATGTTTATAGGATTCAAAAACATAGTCAATCAGTCGAGTCAGTAACCGCATATGCAACGCACGTACTTAATTTGCGTAAAAACGTTAAACTACCCGCGACTGCTATTACAATGGCACCTAGGAAGTGTTCGTGTTGCAGCAAGAATATAACCTTGAAGTCAACAACTCTTGAATGCAGTAGGTGTAATAAGGTAGTTCATGCGACAGCGAGTTGTGCCAAGCTAACTAACAAGCAGCTTGGAGCCTTACGTAATGCAGAAGGCCTGGAATGGAGCTGCGAGGAATGCCTCAACAATGTGTCTAGGCGTTCTTCTTCTTTTTTTGTACCTCCGGGTGACAGCTCAGATGATGAGGATGAGCCGTCGGCGACTGCTTTTGATCAGAAGAAGCTAGTCGAGAGCCTCTCTCGTGAAATGAGAAAGATTATGAAATCGGAGATAGGAGACCTTACTGTTGCTCTAGAACACATGAGCGGGCGGTTGGCTGATTTGGAGGACCTTGGGAGAAAGCAGGAGAGCACGATTAAAGCACTGGTGAACAAGAACACTGAACTTCTAAATAAGAATAGAAATCTCGAGCTTCGGATCTTAGCCATGGAACAATCCTTTAATGAGTTGGATCAAAAGATGTTGGCAACGACTATGGAAGTAGCTGGAATCCCTGAGATGGTGGGACAAAGTCCTGAACAGGTGATGAAACAAATGGCAGATAAACTGGAGCTTAGTGTGAGTGATATTGTCGCGGCGCGTCGGATGCCTTAACCTAAAGATAGACCTTAGCCAGGGCACATAATAGTGGAATTGAAGTCAAGTACAGTCCGTAAGCTGTGGGTAGATACGACTAAAGGTAAAGAGCTAACGGCTGGAGATATAGTACCTCAATTACCCAAAGAGCAAGGTACCACTAGAATCTTTGTTCGAGAAGCTCTTACTCAGCGTACTAAAACACTATTGTATAATGCTCATCAAAAACTTAAACAGACCCATAAATATGTATGGTGTAAATCGGGAATTGTGTATGTTAAAAAAACCGATGACCAGAATCGTCCTAATATAATACGTTCACTATCTGACATTGAGGCATTAATTCCTAAACACTAAGCTCTTATAAATATCTTCCATAAATCCTAATATTAAAAAGTAACACTTTGGTACATAATGACTTGTAATACATTGAATTTTCCTAATACTCACGAAATATCTGACTGTCCTACTGTTAACTCATTCGTTAAATGCTTACCCTTTAAAGATAACGTGGATTTGTTTTGTTTACACGTAAATATACGCTCTATGATTAAAAACTTCAACAAGTTATTGCTAATTATTGAGTCATCTAGTGTACTTATTGATATAGTAGTCGTAACTGAGGCCAACATCTCTCCAATCACAAGTTCTTTATACGATATACCTGGCTATGGAATGCACACTGAATTACGTCCAAAAAGAAAAGGTGGAGGTATACTAGTTTACGTTAAAAACTTTTTAAAATTTACTCCACTAATTACTAAAACAACGCAATTTGAGTCGCTTATTGGAACACTGATAACCGCGAATAAAAATACTGTAACAGTATGTGCATTATAGTTGAAGACCTATACCACTATAGACCCCCTGCAAACACCAGAACGAAAAACAAGACACTTTTTATCTCTGAACTACACTCTATTTTGCTGAAATGTAGTACACCGAATACAATAATCCTCGGTGACGCGAATTTAGACCTAAAAAGTAACAATCCTATAAAACATGATTATATCAACATGCTTTCCGGGCTCGGATTCATAGTAGGGATAACCGATTACACTCGTATCGAAAAGAGGCTACATAAGGTGACTAAATCATGTATTGATCATCTATTTACGCGTTTGACTACTATGATTCCGTGCACGGCTGCAGTTGACACTGTACTGGCCGATCACAGAGTAATTTTAGTTGCTTGTGAAGGTATGCGCGCATCGTACATACGCGGTGTAACGGGGAGGTATAAAGTTGATTACCATGATAGGGCTGTCTTAGCGGATAATTTAAATGTTGTTGATTGGTCTGTCACAAAAAATATGTCGTGTCCGAATAATATATACCAGCTCATTACATCTAGTTTTGTTTCAGCGTATAGAAAATCATTAAAACAAAAAAATATAAAATCAAATATGCAATTTAAACAACCTTGGGTAAAAGCGTATATGTTAAAACTAGCTGATAAGAGAGACATGTTATACAAAATGGGGAGAAAGGATACAACAAATAACTGCATAAGGCTAGAGTACAATAAATTACGAAATAAAATACACAGAATACTAGAATATAGCAAAAACAAATATTATCAAAATGAAATAAGAGAAAACTTTAGAAATCCTCGAAACCTGTGGCGAATACTGAACAAAATGTGCGGTAGAATAACAAAATCTATTGAAGATATTATCACTAAAGCGTTTAACCCACAGGACCAACATTTTACACCAGTCGCGAACAATTTTGCAACAGAATTTAAAAAAGCTGTTAAAACGATTCTTCCTACTTGTCCGAATAAACTTCTTAAAGAGAGCGATTATTCTAGACCTGTTGATGTTAGCTTAAGAATTAAAAAGGCGGAACAAAAGCATATAATCAAAATTATAAGTAGTTTAAGTAATAGGAAAGCACCTGGCAGCGATGGTATTAAAGCAATTGATTTAAAACTAATAAACGAGCATATATCAGGCCCGATAGCACAATTAATAAACCGTAGTATAAATGTCGGTATTTACCCAGACGAACTCAAACAGAGTGTAGTACGTCCTATATATAAAAAGGGTAAACAAGACAGCGTAAGTAACTATCGACCCATTTCTATCCTACCAACGATTGATAAAGTTATTGAAAAGTTTATTAGCGATGAAATCCATACATTTTATCGTCAGCATAGTATAATAAGCCCTAGTCAATATGGATTTCAACCATTAAAAAGCACGACATCATTGCTGTCAAGGTTTTCTGATGAGGTGAATGGTCATCTGCACAAAAGGAGACATGTTTTAGCGTTATTTATAGATTTTTCTAGAGCATTTGACACCCTAAATCATAAAACTTTGCTCAATAAACTAGACAATACAGGTATTAGGGGTCCCTTATTAAGTTGGTGTCAGGATTACCTCAAAAATCGTACATTTCAAGTAAAAGTTGCCAAAGCTGTTAGTGATACAATGATAGTAACTGAAGGAACGGCCCAAGGTTCGGTCTTAGGGCCCCTTCATTTTATTGCGTATATTAACGATATGAATAACGTCCTGAAATTTTGCTCCTCCTATCAGTATGCTGATGACACTTGCATTATTGTCGCATCTAAAGCCGTAAACAGTGGTCTCCAAAAGCTTCAGCGAGACTTTGACTCTATAGGCAAAATATGGTGTCATGATAATGGTTTGGTTCTTAATGCTTCTAAGACTAAGCTTATGCACATCAGATCTCCATATATGCATAAATATGACACAATATGTAAATTGAGAGCTCATGATCACAACTGCTTCCACAATAATATCCAGCATTGTAATTGTCCGATTATAGAAAGTGTAAAAGAGCACACATATTTGGGAGTGGTTGTGGATAGTAGTTTCAACTGGTTACCTCACGTTAATACTATATGTGATAGACTTAGAGCATTTCTGGCTAACCTTACTATAATTAGTAACAGAATACCAGTCATTAATTACGCAATATCTAGCTACGGTAGAACTTATAAAAGTTACTTAGACAAGATACAAAACTTGCAAATAAGAATTATAAAAAAAATTGTATCACCTAAAGTAAAACGAAAATTTACTGACAACTATGAAAAAATGTTAAAACATTGTAATGTCTTACCTGTAGTCCATAAATTCAATTATAATATATTAAAAGAACAATTTTTTAACACTGAATTGCAATGTAAAATTCAGCATAAAAACAATACTCGGAATGTAATAAATCAGGTTTTAAAGACACCAATAGCCCCTAATAATGTTTATGGAAGAAGAACAACACAGTATATAGTCCCTCGTCTACTAAATAGTTTAAATACTACCGTTCTGCGTTAAACAATCTATATCCTCAGTCAATATTAAAAGTAAATTAAAAATACACTTCTTGGACACCTTGTAAGAACTTGTTTATTCAACTTATTGCCAATACTGCACTGTAAGTACTACCGGCTAGCGACTGAATGTTGTGAACTATCTGCGGGGATAAAACAGTACTTCGGAAGTAACGAATCCTTTTTGTCGCTTGCAATAATTGATTGAATTCTCACGGTTAAGTAGGTAGTCGTACATTAAATTAAATATATAATCTAACTCATACTCATATCACAGCTATTGGTAATTATTGTAGATGGGGAATGCGGTGGGAAGGTATATCGAGATAACTTTGAATGTGGTGTGATGTTTGGTTCGTCTTCGGTTTTGAGTTTTTATTTTAGTTTTTTATTGTTTTTTGTTAATGTGGGTAGATGAAAATGATGCGATTAATACGATATTATACTCGTATGTATGTACGTGCGTCGTGTGTGTATTGTTTGTGAAATAAATAGTGTAGTTGTACTGATTTAATTTCAAACTCAGCACGCCAGACAAATCTTTGTGATTTTTGGCCTGCATTATGTTTTTTAAGTATTATCTTCAATTTTAAATATATAAAAAAAAAATACATAGGAACTTATTCAAATAAGTCCAAGTCTTCGTAACTTGGCAGCGAGCCCAAAATGCTGGCCGCATTGCCACAATGAAATGAATTTTTTATATTGATTATAATCATTTAAGGCCGGGTTGTAGCTCCAAAATGTGGCTGGTATAAAATTAAATGTAACAGACGATCGAATCTACAGATCAGTACATTATGTATAGAATATTATATGTATTCGTCAATACGAAATACGAATATTAATACTTGCGTCATAATAATTGCACATTAGGTTACCTCTACAAAATATGTCAGTGGTGCAGTCGCGTTGGTGCGGTTCGTTCGGCTATTACAGCTATTAGATTCCGCTGTACCAAAGTTATCAAATAGTAATTTTTGTGATTGAATAATACTCGTAGAATATATTATTGAAGTTCAATAAATATATTTTTCATAATTAAGCAGGGATTTAATAACTTTGCTCGATAGTTAATCATGTTGCAAATAACTTGAAAATTGATATTCTTTATTGATTTTCAGTTTAATTCGGAAGACATTAAATTATTGAAAAAAATGCGTGTAATTTATTAAATGTTTGGTAAGATTTCATATTAATAAATAAATTCTATTCTATTCTATTCTATTAAGCTTTGTTTCTAAAAACCGGTCAAATAGTAGACGATTAAGTATAGGCAATGATAATTAAAGAAAAAAAAGGATTTGCCCAACGACTTATTACGACAATAAGGGAAGATACTACTGTAATACGATAATATTTTAGTCTCCACACACGGCGCTAGAACTGGGCCTTAAACTAAGCAGCTTAAGGTGAAGTTTACTTTCCAGCTTAATTTATTATATTATAAATAACCCTTAGTTTTTTTTGCCTTACTCTTTAAAATACGTTTGAAGTATGCCAACTATGCTAATAGTCACTTTGTAACTTTATTATGCATTCGAGGATATTTACCTACTTCGCCTCTCTGTGACTCGGTCCATAATTTCTCGTTAAAATTCTGAAAATTTTATTGCTCGATAAAGAACTGGATGGTAGGTATGCGACATACAAATTATGTAAATGTAAGTATGAAGTTCAATAGCTAAATACTTAGGAAAACTTTATCCTTTCTCTACGCATTTACCTCAATATGGGAGTGTCTTCCATGCTGAGAAACGGGAGAAAGGGTACATACTAAAAACTACTAAAGGGTTTTCTGTGATACAGATACACACATCAACAAAGTCTAGATATCTCTAATTAATTTGTAAATAAGATTCCGGGCATCTACCTTGTATTGAAAATAGACCTAGGTGGCGTGCAATTGGAGAGGCCTAGGTCCAGCACTGGACTGCAACAGGCTGATGATGATGATGTTGATGACCCTGTACTGTAGGTAACTAAAATTTCGCAACTAAACTGGCTTTAGCTGCAAGATACACAGGTAGGCGCCAAGCGCTGAGTGCGGCCGCCGCACTCAGCGCTTCGCGCCGGTCTCGAACTTTCTAGACCGTTCGTTTTAGACAGGCCAGCCTCCTGCCTATGCGTTTCACGATTTTTATATCCTACTAACATTATAAATCCTATCCTACTTCCTACTAATATTAATAGATATATGTGAAAGTATATGTGAAACCGTTCGTTTTAGACAGGCCAGCCTCCTGCCTATGCGTTTCACGATTTTTATATCCTACTAACATTATAAATCCTATCCTACTTCCTACTAATATTAATAGATATATGTGAAAGTGTGTGTGTTTAGATGTTTGTTACTCATTCACGCAAAAACTACTTAACCGATTGCGATGAAACTTGGAATTTAAGTAGTTGGATACCAGGAATAACACATAGGCTACATTTTATCCTGATATTCCCGCGGGAACGGGACTTACGCAGGTGAAACCGCTGGGCGCAGCTAGTTGTTAATAATTCTTTGCAAACAAAAATATGACCTACTAGCTGCGCCCCGCGGTTTCACCCGCGTAAGTCCCGTTCCCGCGGGAATATCGGGATAAAAAGTAGCCTATGTGTTAATCCAGGTCCCCAGCTACCTATATTCCAAGTTTCATCGTAATTGCTTCAGTAGTTTTTGTGTGAAGGAGTAACAACCTCACATACATACATACAAACTTTCGCGTTTATAATATTAGTAAGATAAAAGGCTTTAATTTTATTGCTCGGTGCCGAACTGGATGTTGTGCGACATCCATATCAAAAGATCGTACCTATTTTATTATTATTCGAGCGAAACCTTGCAAAATTTCTAAACAAAATTTAAGCTTTTAGTCTTTGAATTGTAAGTATAGTAAGATATAAAGTAAGTTATTATTTAAAATATAAAGTAAGATATTTTTAAATAATTACATCGTATTGAAATAGAACTAACCAATATTAAGAAAAATACAAACTCATATTATTTATATTATCATATTATTTTTATTTCTTATAGTTCTATTTCCAACTTATTAAATAATATTTTAAAATTATTATTTAGGTATCTACATACTTACTTACGTAATTTAGTTATTTTGGTTACGCCCAATAAACAATAACGTTATCTTATATGTAGGAAAAGTCAAAGAACGAAATAAAAACCCATCGACGATAACAAGTAGGTAAGTATAAAAAATCACAGCGATTTAGTACCGGTGTGAAGTTGGCAGCCAAAGTTAGCAGCCGATAACCCGACTAAATTAAGATGGAATTTTTGTAGGATTAGCAATAGAACCCTAAATAGGTATCTATACATATATTAAAAATAAAATCAGTCTGTATGTCGAAAAAGCGCTGATTTTTAACCTACCATTGACATCTTAAAAAGGTCTAAACAATTTCTTCAAAGAATTCTCTTAGTGTTTAGCTGCTGGTGAATAGCGACCTTTCAGACCGGGATAACTGCATCAAAAATGGCTCAGCTACATAGAATACAATCCAAATTACCTAACCTATGTCAAAAGAATGCGGCTAAAATGGTTCTCGACCCTTCACTGATATCTTGAAAAAGGTGTAAGGAATTTCTTCAAAGAATTCGCTAAGTGTATGGCTGCTGGTAAATAGCGACCTTTCAGACCGGGATAACTGCATCAAAAATGGCTCAGCTATATATAATACAGTCCAAATTACCTAACCTATGTCAAAAGAAGGCGGCTAAAATTGTTCTCGACCCTTCACTGATATCTTGAAAAAGGTGTGAAGAATTTCTTCAAAGAATTCCCTTAGTGATTAGCTGCTGGTGAATAGCGACCTTTCAGACCGGGATAACTGCATCAAAAATGGCTCAGCTACATAGAATACAGTTCAAAGTACCTAACCTATGTCAAAAGAAGGCGGCTAAAATGGTTCTAGACCCTTCACTGATATCTTGAAAAAGGTGTGAAGAATTTCTTCAAAGAATTCCCTTAGTGTTTAGCTGCTGGTGAATAGCGACCTTTCAGACCGGGATAACTGCATCAAAAATGGCTCAGCTATATATAATACAGTCCATATTACCTAACCTATGTCAAAAGAAGGCGGCTAAAATGGTTCTCGACCCTTCCCGGGTATCTTGAAAAAGGCTAAAAATTATTTGTTCATAACTCGCTAGATCATCCGCTGCTGGTCGATTTCGACTAGTCAGACCGGGATAACTGCATCAAAAATGGCTCAGCTACATAGAATACAGTCCAAATTACCTAACTTATGTCAAAAGAAGGCGGCTAAAATGGTTCTCGACCCTTCACTGATATCTTGAAAAAGGTGTAAGGAATTTCTTCAAAGAATTCGCTAAGTGTATGGCTGCTGGTAAATAGCGACCTTTCAGACCGGGATAACTGCATCAAAAATGGCTCAGCTACATAGAATACAGTCCAAATTACCTAACCTATGTCAAAAGAAGGCGGCTAAAATGGTTCTCGACCCTTCACTGATATCTTGAAAAAGGTGAGAAGAATTTCTTCAAAGAATTCCCTTAGTGATTAGCTGCTGGTGAATAGCGACCTTTCAGACCGGGATAACTGCATCAAAAATGGCTCAGCTACATAGAATACAGTTCAAACTACCTAACCTATGTCAAAAGAAGGCGGCTAAAATGGTTCTCGACCCTTCACTGATATCTTGAAAAAGGTGTGAAGAATTTCTTCAAATAATTCCCTTAGTGTTTAGCTGCTGGTGAATAGCGACCTTTCAGACCGGGATAACTGCATCAAAAATAGCTCAGCTATATATAATACAGTCCATATTACCTAACCTATGTCAAAAGAAGGCGGCTAAAATGGTTCTCGACCCTTCCCGGGTATCTTGAAAAAGGCTAAAAATTATTTGTTCATAACTCGCTAGATCATCCGCTGCTGGTCGATTTCGACTAGTCAGACCGGGAAAACTGCATCAAAAATGGCTCAGCTACATAGAATACAGTCCAAATTACCTAACCTATGTCAAAAGAAGGCGGCTAAAATGGTTCTCGACCCTTCACTGATATCTTGAAAAAGGTGTAAGGAATTTCTTCAAAGAATTCGCTAAGTGTATGGCTGCTGGTAAATAGCGACCTTTCAGACCGGGATAACTGCATCAAAAATGGCTCAGCTATATATAATACAGTCCAAATTACCTAACCTATGTCAAAAGAAGGCGGCTAAAATGGTTCTCGACCCTTCCCGGGCATCTTGAAAAAGGCTAAAAATTATTTGTTCATAACTCGCTAGATCTTCCGCTGCTGGTCGATTTCGACTAGTCAGACCGGGATAACTGCATCAAAAATGGCTTAGCTACATAGAATATAGTCCAAACCTAACCTAACCTAACCTATGTCAAAAGAAGGCGGCTAAAATGGTTCTAGACCCTTCACTGATATCTTGAAAAAGGTGTGAAGTATTTCTTCAAAGAATTCTCTTAGTGTTTAGCTGCTGGTGAATAGCGACCTTTGAGACCGGGATATCTGCATCAAAAATGGCTCAGCTACATAGAATACAGTCCAAATTACCTAACCTATGTCAAAAGAAGGCGGCTAAAATGGTTCTCGACCCTTCACTGATATCTTGAAAAAGGTGTAAGGAATTTCTTCAAAGAATTCGCTAAGTGTATGGCTGCTGGTAAATAGCGACCTTTCAGACCGGGATAACTGCATCAAAATTGGATCAGCTACATAGAATACAGTCCAAATTACCTAACCTATGTCAAAATAAGGCGGCTAAAATGGTTCTCGACCCTACCCGGGCATCTTGAAAAAGACTAAAAATTATTTGTTCATAACTCGCTAGATCTTCCGGTGCTGGTCAATTTCGACTAGTCAGACCGGGATAACTGCATCAAAAATGGCTCAGCTACATAGAATACAGTCCAAATTACCTAACCTATGTCAAAAGAGGTCGGCTAAAATGGTTCTCGACCCTTCACTGATATCTTGAAAAAGGTGTAAGGAATTTCTTCAAAGAATTCGCTAAGTGTATGGCTGCTGGTAAATAGCGACCTTTCAGACCGGGATAACTGCATCAAAAATGGCTCAGCTATATATAATACAGTCCAAATTACCTAACCTATGTCAAAAGAAGGCGGCTAAAATGGTTCTCGACCCTTCCCGGGCATCTTGAAAAAGGCTAAAAATTATTTGTTCATAACTCGCTAGATCTTCCGCTGCTGGTCGATTTCGACTAGTCAGACCGGGATAACTGCATCAAAAATGGCTTAGCTACATAGAATATAGTCCAAACTACCTAACCTATGTCAAAAGAAGGCGGCTAAAATGGTTCTAGACCCTTCACTGATATCTTGAAAAAGGTGTAAGGAATTTCTTCAAAGAATTCGCTAAGTGTATGGCTGCTGGTAAATAGCGACCTTTCAGACCGGGATAACTGCATCAAAAATAGCTCAGCTATATATAATACAGTCCAAATTACCTAACCTATGTCAAAAGAGGTCGGCTAAAATGGTTCTCGACCCTTCACTGATATCTTGAAAAAGGTGTAAGGAATTTCTTCAAAGAATTCGCTAAGTGTATGGCTGCTGGTAAATAGCGACCTTTCAGACCGGGATAACTGCATCAAAAATGGCTCAGCTATATATAATACAGTCCAAATTACCTAACCTATGTCAAAAGAAGGCGGCTAAAATGGTTCTCGACCCTTCCCGGGCATCTTGAAAAAGGCTAAAAATTATTTGTTCATAACTCGCTAGATCATCCGCTGCTGGTCGATTTCGACTAGTCAGACCGGGAAAACTGCATCAAAAATGGCTCAGCTACATAGAATACAGTCCAAATTACCTAACCTATGTCAAAAGAAGGCGGCTAAAATGGTTCTCGACCCTTCACTGATATCTTGAAAAAGGTGTAAGGAATTTCTTCAAAGAATTCGCTAAGTGTATGGCTGCTGGTAAATAGCGACCTTTCAGACCGGGATAACTGCATCAAAAATGGCTCAGCTATATATAATACAGTCCAAATTACCTAACCTATGTCAAAAGAAGGCGGCTAAAATGGTTCTCGACCCTTCCCGGGCATCTTGAAAAAGGCTAAAAATTATTTGTTCATAACTCGCTAGATCTTCCGCTGCTGGTCGATTTCGACTAGTCAGACCGGGATAACTGCATCAAAAATGGCTTAGCTACATAGAATATAGTCCAAACTACCTAACCTATGTAGAAAGAAGGCGGCTAAAATGGTTCTAGACCCTTCACTGATATCTTGAAAAAGGTGTAAGGAATTTCTTCAAAGAATTCGCTAAGTGTTTGGCTGCTGGTAAATAGCGACCTTTCAGACCGAGATAACTGCATCAATGTCAAAATAAGGCGGCTAAAATGGTTCTCGACCCTACCCGGGCATCTTGAAAAAGGCTAAAAATTATTTGTTCATAACTCGCTAGATCATCCGCTGCTGGTCGATTTCGACTAGTCAGACCGGGAAAACTGCATCAAAAATGGCTCAGCTACATAGAATACAGTCCAAATTACCTAACCTATGTCAAAAGAAGGCGGCTAAAATGATTCTCGACCCTTCACTGATATCTTGAAAAAGGTGTAAGGAATTTCTTCAAAGAATTCGCTAAGTGTATGGCTGCTGGTAAATAGCGACCTTTCAGACCGGGATAACTGCATCAAAAATGGCTCAGCTATATATAATACAGTCCAAATTACCTAACCTATGTCAAAAGAAGGCGGCTAAAATGGTTCTCGACCCTTCCCGGGCATCTTGAAAAAGGCTAAAAATTATTTGTTCATAACTCGCTAGATCTTCCGCTGCTGGTCAATTTCGACTAGTCAGACCGGGATAACTGCATCAAAAATGGCTTAGCTACATAGAATATAGTCCAAACTACCTAACCTATGTCAAAAAAAGGCGGCTAAAATGGTTCTAGACCTTTCACTGATATCTTGAAAAAGGTGTGAAGTATTTCTTCAAAGAATTCTCTTAGTGTTTAGCTGCTGGTGAATAGCGACCTTTGAGACCGGGATATCTGCATCAAAAATGGCTCAGCTACATAGAATACAGTCCAAATTACCTAACCTATGTCAAAAGAAGGCGGCTAAAATGGTTCTCGACCCTTCACTGATATCTTGAAAAAGGTGTAAGGAATTTCTTCAAAGAATTCGCTAAGTGTATGGCTGCTGGTAAATAGCGACCTTTCAGACCGGGATAACTGCATCAAAAATGGCTCAGCTACATAGAATACAATCCAAATTACCTAACCTATGTCAAAATAAGGCGGCTAAAATGGTTCTCGACCCTACCCGGGCATCTTGAAAAAGGCTAAAAATTATTTGTTCATAACTCGCTAGATCTTCCGGTGCTGGTCAATTTCGACTAGTCAGACCGGGATAACTGCATCAAAAATGGCTCAGCTACATAGAAAACAGTTCAAACTACCTAACCTATGTCAAAAGAAGGCGGCTAAAATGGTTCTCGACCCTTCACTGATATCTTGAAAAAGGTCTGAAGAACTTCTTCAAAGAATTCTCTTAGTGTTTAGCTGCTGGTGAATAGCGACCTTTGAGACCGGGATATCTGCATCAAAAATAGCTTTCTTTTCACATAGGTTAGGTAATTTGGACTGTATTATATATAGCTAATCCATTTTTGATGCAGTTATCCCGGTCTGAAAGGTCGGTATTTACCAGCAGCCAAACACTTAGCGAATTCTTTTAAGAAATTCCTTACACCTTTTTCAAGATATCAGTGAAGGGTCGAGAACCATTTTAGCCGCCTTCTTTTGACATAGGTTAGGTAATTTGGACTGTATTCTATGTAGCTGAGCCATTTTTGATGCAGTTATCCCGGTCTGACTAGTCGAAATTGACCAGCACCGGAAGATCTAGCGAGTTATGAACAAATAATTTTTAGCCTTTTTCAAGATGCCCGGGTAGGGTCGAGAACCATTTTAGCCGCCTTATTTTGACATAGGTTAGGTAATTTGGACTGTATTCTATGTAGCTGATCCATTTTTGATGCAGTTATCCCGGTCTGAAAGGTCGCTATTTACCAGCAGCCATACACTTAGCGAATTCTTTGAAGAAATTCCTTACACCTTTTTCAAGATATCAGTGAAGGGTCGAGAACCGTTTTAGCCGCCTTCTTTTGACATAGGTTAGGTAATTTGGACTGTATTCTATGTAGCTGAGCCATTTTTGATGCAGATATCCCGGTCTCAAAGGTCGCTATTCACCAGCAGCTAAACACTAAGAGAATTCTTTGAAGAAATACTTCACACCTTTTTCAAGATATCAGTGAAGGGTCTAGAACCATTTTAGCCGCCTTCTTTTGACATAGGTTAGGTAGTTTGGACTATATTCTATGTAGCTAAGCCATTTTTGATGCAGTTATCCCGGTCTGACTAGTCGAAATCGACCAGCAGCGGAAGATCTAGCGAGTTATGAACAAATAATTTTTAGCCTTTTTCAAGATGCCCGGGAAGGGTCGAGAACCATTTTAGCCGCCTTCTTTTGACATAGGTTAGGTAATTTGGACTGTATTATATATAGCTGAGCCATTTTTGATGCAGTTATCCCGGTCTGAAAGGTCGCTATTTACCAGCAGCCATACACTTAGCGAATTCTTTGAAGAAATTCCTTACACCTTTTTCAAGATATCAGTGAAGGGTCGAGAATCATTTTAGCCGCCTTCTTTTGACATAGGTTAGGTAATTTGGACTGTATTCTATGTAGCTGAGCCATTTTTGATGCAGTTTTCCCGGTCTGACTAGTCGAAATCGACCAGCAGCGGATGATCTAGCGAGTTATGAACAAATAATTTTTAGCCTTTTTCAAGATACCCGGGAAGGGTCGAGAACCATTTTAGCCGCCTTCTTTTGACATAGGTTAGGTAATATGGACTGTATTATATATAGCTGAGCTATTTTTGATGCAGTTATCCCGGTCTGAAAGGTCGCTATTCACCAGCAGCTAAACACTAAGGGAATTATTTGAAGAAATTCTTCACACCTTTTTCAAGATATCAGTGAAGGGTCTAGAACCATTTTAGCCGCCTTCTTTTGACATAGGTTAGGTAGTTTGAACTGTATTCTATGTAGCTGAGCCATTTTTGATGCAGTTATCCCGGTCTGAAAGGTCGCTATTCACCAGCAGCTAATCACTAAGGGAATTCTTTGAAGAAATTCTTCTCACCTTTTTCAAGATATCAGTGAAGGGTCGAGAACAATTTTAGCCGCCTTCTTTTGACATAGGTTAGGTAATTTGGACTGTATTCTATGTAGCTGAGCCATTTTTGATGCAGTTATCCCGGTCTGAAAGGTCGCTATTTACCAGCAGCCATACACTTAGCGAATTCTTTGAAGAAATTCCTTACACCTTTTTCAAGATATCAGTGAAGGGTCGAGAACCATTTTAGCCGCCTTCTTTTGACATAAGTTAGGTAATTTGGACTGTATTCTATGTAGCTGAGCCATTTTTGATGCAGTTATCCCGGTCTGACTAGTCGAAATCGACCAGCAGCGGATGATCTAGCGAGTTATGAACAAATAATTTTTAGCCTTTTTCAAGATACCCGGGAAGGGTCGAGAACCATTTTAGCCGCCTTATTTTGACATAGGTTAGGTAATTTGGACTGTATTCTATGTAGCTGATCCATTTTTGATGCAGTTATCCCGGTCTGAAAGGTCACTATTTACCAGCAGCCAAACACTTAGCGAATTCTTTGAAGAAATTCCTTACACCTTTTTCAAGATATCAGTGAAGGGTCTAGAACCATTTTAGCCGCCTTCTTTCTACATAGGTTAGGTAGTTTGGACTATATTCTATGTAGCTAAGCCATTTTTGATGCAGTTATCCCGGTCTGACTAGTCGAAATCGACCAGCAGCGGAAGATCTAGCGAGTTATGAACAAATAATTTTTAGTCTTATTCAAGATGCCCGAGAAGGGTCGAGAACCATTTTAGCCGCCTTCTTTTGACATAGGTTAGGTAATTTGGACTGTTTTATATATAGCTAATCCATTTTTGATGCAGTTATCCCGGTCTGAAAGGTCGGTATTTACCAGCAGCCAAACACTTAGCGAATTCTTTTAAGAAATTCCTTACACCTTTTTCAAGATATCAGTGAAGGGTCGAGAACCATTTTAGCCGCCTTCTTTTGACATAGGTTAGGTAATTTGGACTGTATTCTATGTAGCTGAGCCATTTTTGATGCAGATATCCCGGTCTCAAAGGTCGCTATTCACCAGCAGCTAAACACTAAGAGAATTCTTTGAAGAAATACTTCACACCTTTTTCAAGATATCAGTGAAGGGTCTAGAACCATTTTAGCCGCCTTCTTTTGACATAGGTTAGGTAGTTTGGACTATATTCTATGTAGCTAAGCCATTTTTGATGCAGTTATCCCGGTCTGACTAGTCGAAATCGACCAGCAGCGGAAGATCTAGCGAGTTATGAACAAATAATTTTTAGCCTTTTTCAAGATGCCCGGGAAGGGTCGAGAACCATTTTAGCCGCCTTCTTTTGACATAGGTTAGGTAATTTGGACTGTATTATATATAGCTGAGCCATTTTTGATGCAGTTATCCCGGTCTGAAAGGTCGCTATTTACCAGCAGCCATACACTTAGCGAATTCTTTGAAGAAATTCCTTACACCTTTTTCAAGATATCAGTGAAGGGTCGAGAACCATTTTAGCCGCCTTCTTTTGACATAGGTTAGGTAATTTGGACTGTATTCTATGTAGCTGAGCCATTTTTGATGCAGTTTTCCCGGTCTGACTAGTCGAAATCGACCAGCAGCGGATGATCTAGCGAGTTATGAACAAATAATTTTTAGCCTTTTTCAAGATACCCGGGAAGGGTCGAGAACCATTTTAGCCGCCTTCTTTTGACATAGGTTAGGTAATATGGACTGTATTATATATAGCTGAGCTATTTTTGATGCAGTTATCCCGGTCTGAAAGGTCGCTATTCACCAGCAGCTAAACACTAAGGGAATTATTTGAAGAAATTCTTCACACCTTTTTCAAGATATCAGTGAAGGGTCGAGAACCATTTTAGCCGCCTTCTTTTGACATAGGTTAGGTAGTTTGAACTGTATTCTATGTAGCTGAGCCATTTTTGATGCAGTTATCCCGGTCTGAAAGGTCGCTATTCACCAGCAGCTAATCACTAAGGGAATTCTTTGAAGAAATTCTTCTCACCTTTTTCAAGATATCAGTGAAGGGTCGAGAACCATTTTAGCCGCCTTCTTTTGACATAGGTTAGGTAATTTGGACTGTATTCTATGTAGCTGAGCCATTTTTGATGCAGTTATCCCGGTCTGAAAGGTCGCTATTTACCAGCAGCCATACACTTAGCGAATTCTTTGAAGAAATTCCTTACACCTTTTTCAAGATATCAGTGAAGGGTCGAGAACCATTTTAGCCGCCTTCTTTTGACATAAGTTAGGTAATTTGGACTGTATTCTATGTAGCTGAGCCATTTTTGATGCAGTTATCCCGGTCTGACTAGTCGAAATCGACCAGCAGCGGATGATCTAGCGAGTTATGAACAAATAATTTTTAGCCTTTTTCAAGATACCCGGGAAGGGTCGAGAACCATTTTAGCCGCCTTCTTTTGACATAGGTTAGGTAATATGGACTGTATTATATATAGCTGAGCCATTTTTGATGCAGTTATCCCGGTCTGAAAGGTCGCTATTCACCAGCAGCTAAACACTAAGGGAATTCTTTGAAGAAATTCTTCTCACCTTTTTCAAGATATCAGTGAAGGGTCGAGAACAATTTTAGCCGCCTTCTTTTGACATAGGTTAGGTAATTTGGACTGTATTCTATGTAGCTGAGCCATTTTTGATGCAGTTATCCCGGTCTGAAAGGTCGCTATTTACCAGCAGCCATACACTTAGCGAATTCTTTGAAGAAATTCCTTACACCTTTTTCAAGATATCAGTGAAGGGTCGAGAACCATTTTAGCCGCCTTCTTTTGACATAAGTTAGGTAATTTGGACTGTATTCTATGTAGCTGAGCCATTTTTGATGCAGTTATCCCGGTCTGACTAGTCGAAATCGACCAGCAGCGGATGATCTAGCGAGTTATGAACAAATAATTTTTAGCCTTTTTCAAGATACCCGGGAAGGGTCGAGAACCATTTTAGCCGCCTTCTTTTGACATAGGTTAGGTAATATGGACTGTATTATATATAGCTGAGCCATTTTTGATGCAGTTATCCCGGTCTGAAAGGTCGCTATTCACCAGCAGCTAAACACTAAGGGAATTCTTTGAAGAAATTCTTCACACCTTTTTCAAGATATCAGTGAAGGGTCTAGAACCATTTTAGCCGCCTTCTTTTGACATAGGTTAGGTACTTTGAACTGTATTCTATGTAGCTGAGCCATTTTTGATGCAGTTATCCCGGTCTGAAAGGTCGCTATTCACCAGCAGCTAATCACTAAGGGAATTCTTTGAAGAAATTCTTCACACCTTTTTCAAGATATCAGTGAAGGGTCGAGAACAATTTTAGCCGCCTTCTTTTGACATAGGTTAGGTAATTTGGACTGTATTATATATAGCTGAGCCATTTTTGATGCAGTTATCCCGGTCTGAAAGGTCGCTATTTACCAGCAGCCATACACTTAGCGAATTCTTTGAAGAAATTCCTTACACCTTTTTCAAGATATCAGTGAAGGGTCGAGAACCATTTTAGCCGCCTTCTTTTGACATAGGTTAGGTAATTTGGACTGTATTATATATAGCTGAGCCATTTTTGATGCAGTTATCCCGGTCTGAAAGGTCGCTATTTACCAGCAGCTAAACACTAAGAGAATTCTTTGAAGAAGTTCTTCAGACCTTTTTCAAGATATCAGTGAAGGGTCTAGAACCATTTTAGCCGCCTTCTTTTGACATAGGCTAGGTAATTTGGACTGTATTATATATAGCTGAGCCATTTTTGATGCAGTTATCCTGGTCTGAAAGGTCGCTATTTACCAGCAGCCAAACACTTAGCGAATTCTTTGAAGAAATTCCTTACACCTTTTTCAAGATATCAGTGAAGGGTCGAGAACCATTTTAGCCGCCTTCTTTTGACATAGGTTAGGTAATTTGGACTGTATTATATATAGCTGAGCCATTTTTGATGCAGTTATCCCGGTCTGAAAGGTCGCTATTTACCAGCAGCCAAACACAGCGAATTCTTTGAAGAAATTCCTTACACCTTTTTCAAGATATCAGTGAAGGGTCGAGAACCATTTTAGCCGCCTTCTTTTGACATAGGTTAGGTAATTTGGACTGTATTCTATGTAGCTGAGCTATTTTTGATGCAGATATCCCGGTCTCAAAGGTCGCTATTCACCAGCAGCTAAACACTAAGAGAATTCTTTGAAGAAGTTCTTCAGACCTTTTTCAAGATATCAGTGAAGGGTCTAGAACCATTTTAGCCGCCTTCTTTTGACATAGGTTAGGTAAATTGGACTGTATTCTATGTAGCTGAGCCATTTTTGATACAGTTATCCCGGTCTGACTAGTCGAAATTGACCAGCAGCGGAAGATCTAGCGAGTTTTTATTAAATAATTTTAGCTATTTTCAAGATGTCCGGGAAGGGTCGAGAACCATTTTAGCCGCCTTCTTTTGACATAGGTTAGGTAATTTGGATTGTATTCTATGTAGCTGAGCCATTTTTGATGCAGTTATCCCGGTCTGAAAGGTCGCTATTCACCAGCAGCTAAACACTAAGAGAATTCTTTGAAGAAATTGTTTAGACCTTTTTAAGATGTCAATGGTAGGTTAAAAATCAGCGCTTTTTCGACATACAGACTGATTTTATTTTTAATATATGTATAGATACCTATTTAGGGTTCTATTGCTAATCCTACAAAAATTCCATCTTAATTTAGTCGGGTTATCGGCTGCTAACTTTGGCTGCCAACTTCACACCGGTCGATTTAGTGATGTTTGAAATAGGCGGTTTGTGTTCGCTCAGCCAAAATGACGTCGTAAAATGTTTTCAGATAAATTGATTTTAGTACTAAATCATTCCTTGTCGCTTTTCGAAGCTATCTAGGTATAGACTCTTATATATTTTTATACCTAAACAATTGATAGTTGATATTTAATTTTAGTCTTTGTTCACCGTATTGTTAGAACAGGGATAACAATACCTATCAAATATTCAATACTCATTCCTCTTCTGCGCTGTGAACACAACTTAGTGGCTCTGTGGTCTATGAATTATTACGTTTTATAAGTTTCACCCCGTCTTTCTCAGTGACTACACCGGCCTATGTACCTATCAAAATGCGGGCGGTTCCACGAGATATCGTAGCTCCGTGGGGTCTCGATATGTCGTAATATCTATCTATCTATAAGTATAGAAGAGACAACTACGGGGTACATTCCATGAAAATAAATAGGTTTCATTTATCAAAGGAATTTAATACAAAATAATAACAATAATGATGCTAATTATAATTAAAGGAACAAGTCTTCAGTTTTCAAAGTTCGTAACATGTTTTTGCCTGAGGGTAAATTACATTTAATCAAGATGTTTCTCTAATGAAATGAGACCTGGTTAAGTGGTTAAGTTGCTCCTTTTGCCGTTTGCGTTTGCCTAGTTCTAATAGTTTAAGTTGTTTTTTTTTTTTTTCTCTTTGGCAATAAATACTTTTATTATTATTATTATCTTAAGGGGTCTAGGATTTTGTCACTGACAGAGGTTTTTTACATTTAACCAACTCAGTTAGGAATCGGTTAAACGTGATAGAAACCTCTGTAAGGCAGGTTTGAATGTACAAACAAACACGCTTTACGCTGTTGGTAATAATCTAATTTATTAACGTAATCCCGCAGAGTGAAGTATAAATGTACATTCTACCATTTATTTGATCACTAACATTATATATAATACTAGATGCGCCTCGCGGTTTATCCCGCCTAAGTCCCGTTTCCTCGGGATTATCGGGATAATAAGTAGCCTATGTGTTATTTCAGGTTTCCAGCTACCTATATTCCAAGTTTCATTGCAATCGGTTTAGTACTTTTTGCGTGATTGAGTAACAAACTCACAGACATACATACATACAAATAAACTTTTGCTTTTATAATATTAGTAAGAAGTAAGATATACGGTTTATCATGTTGTGTGTTTCGTGTCGTGTCGTGTCTTAAAATATGTCTCACTTTTAGATGTTATTGAACAACTAAATCCCATACTGTGTCCCAGATATAGAAATAAGTATATAAAATCTCAGGTGGGTTATGAAACTTTCAGTTACAGGGCTACGAAAGAACGAAAATGCGAAAAAATACCGTCATCCAGAAAGACAATCTGTCATTTCGTAAGATTACTGATAAAGATTACGCGATCTGTAGTAGACAGTTTTCGTTCGTTCATAGAATTAAAGTACAGGCTCATAGGTAATTCAAGGCAAAAGTGCCAGAACCTCATTATTAGACTCAGTTACAAAGTTTCTCACATAACCAGGATCCAGTTAACCAGGTTTCATTGTATAATTGATTTATTACGAAGATACTATGTATTAATACCTAGACTAGGTGGAACTGATAAAGATTACGCGATCTGTTTTAACCATGATTTTATACTGCGTTCTAAAATAACGGCAGCATCATTAAGCGAGAAACGACCTACCTACTGCTCAACGTCAACACACTTGAAAATACGCCAGCATAAATTATTTTTATTTGCTTTGTAATTTGTATCGTATATCGTAGTACATATATACTGTTCTGTCAGATTACATTGATCTCAAAAGGATGTAAAATTATTCGTTTCTCTATTTTTATAAAAGATTAAAGAACATTTACTTAATGTGGTATGTAGACACTGAAATAAAAGAAAACATCCGTATTTTATCATATTTAACTTTTTCTTTTATTCTCCAAATGTTCCGAGTGGAATTTTTGATTGGTGGTATATTACTACCACAAAGAGGAGTACTTTATCTCCGCAGCGATTATCCGGTTTTGGTGTTTTTTTTATTTACAAGGTAGTCATTTCCACTTGGTCTCTTTTTTTCTAGATACATTTTTCGACTTCTACTTATAGAATGTTATTTATTTACAAGGTATTATATTGATGTCGTTCTCCTGGAACCACCTTTTCAGCATAAACTCCTCAATTAAAAACTCCATAAATGACTCCTAATGAATAACAACTCCATCTACTCCATAAATTAATTTATGTCATTTATTTTATAATGTCTGTTCGTCCTTTTACTTAGGTTAGAAACCTGTGTGACCAGACTGTATCCAACTTAAGTGGTAATTAGGCACTGTTTCTTCATTAAATGATATTATGTATTGATGTGTAGATAATGCCAACGTGCGCCTATTCTCGACTAATACATAAGCCTCAATTCTTATCGTAGCTAGGCCAAGTCAGCATTGTGGATACCCTTTTGGGACTCCACAACAGTAAGCTGATGCCGCTCTGTAGGTAATCTGTATACCTAAATGTTTAAATGCATAATTTAATGTAATAAGTAGGTACCTACCACAAATTGTAAACACGAAAAGCAACATAGGTACATAAATGTAGGTATAAGTAAGTAAAATAACTGACAATAAACTATTTTAGTTTTTTTCTACTGCTTTTTAATCTACTGTTTTTAATAGTGATCCATGTTTTAAATAATTAGTGCTCGAGGTCTAAGGTACTAGTTTAAATTATAAACAATGTACTAATTTCAATCCGAATCCATTCAGCCGTTTTTGCGAGATTAACACGCAAACATCTAAACTTCAGAATTTGTAATTTTGGTAGGAGAGTAGGAGTCATTTTGTATTGCAAACTTTTTGTTAATAGAGGAGTGCATCATATTAAAAGCTCTAAATTTTAAGTCAATTGAACTGATTCTTCGTTACTGATTCCAAAAGTACTCTATCGACCTTAAAAAGATTTTATATTCTTGTCTCAAAACCTATTTTCCAAGCTGTACGAATGCTTAACTAAGCGTCTATCGGTTACGCTTGTATGGGTGACCAACCGTCAATGATAACTAATCGTATGTTAAGTCTAAGCAGAAGAAAAATATTCTTTGTTGCGAAGCATATTCTGCATCAGCCACAAGTTTAGCTAATGTGAAATTCAAATACATGTTTTATTGAACCTTCTTCTAAGGTTTGTAAATAACAGAATCACGATTCATTAAGTTTTGTTCGATACTTTTTTACTTTGAAAATTGTGCTGTATTTTCTATATTTTACTATTTTCTCCTCTATTATACTATATATCGAAACAATTTTTAATTAAATACAAAGGAAATAATCAATACTTTTAATTGCTTATGTGATGATTTTTAATATTGCTTAATTTCCGTAAAATTATCGAAAAATGATTTGAGACTTACGCCTTTTTAGTTTCGTGTTAAAAGCATGAAAACCTTCAATCTAAAATCAACTGTAATACAACGCATCTAAGTAGACGTTGCGCCAACCTCAGTCCGCCGTCTGGCGCCGTCGAAGGTGGATCTATGTCAGTTTTCGCTCCCAAATAATTACGTAATCTATTTTAAATTATATTTCTTATAGATTCGAACTTTTTACATTTTTTCCGGCCAATATGAAAATAATTGTTATGTTATGACAGTCATGTCAAATCATACCTACTGTCATAAAACTGTCTAGCATTATATCATATCTTTGATATTTGATTGTTGTTGTACTAAAAAAAGAAAGACTAAATAATTACACAAGAAATAAATACTACAAAGGTAATAAACAATATAAAAAATCTAAGGTGAATGACCATTGAGTCCAAAAATGCCCATCACACTGGTGGCATTACCCCGTTGAATCGCCAACGATACTATTTGTACTTAGTGTTGCAATCAGAGTAACTGTATTTACTAGCAATTTGCAATAAAAAAAGCTTTTTCCAAACGAAAGCTTGCTAAAACATCAAAAAGAAATATAAATATCGCAAGAGAGGCGAAAAAATAAATCTATTTACCTTTTCCATTGTCAAAATGAAAATTGAGATGGGTACTTACCTACAAGGATTTTGCGGAATTAATATAATAAGTATCTACACCTCATCAAGGTAATGCAAGCTAATAATCGACCATTACAAATGAGAAAGTAACTCTATCAGGCTGTTACGTTTTCTCGCCCAAGCCGCTAAACCGATTTTGATAAATTTCGATTTAAAGATAGATGGTACTTTGGCAAAGGTTACTTTTGAAATTGATATTCCCGCGGGTTCGGGACTTACACGTGTGAAACCGAAGGGCGCAGCTAGTACTTACATACCTACTAATCTATATCTATTACCTATACTTCTGTAATCTATCTATATCTATAAAACTCTTTGTCCTGACTGACTTACTCTGACTGACTGACTGACTGAACCGCTGGTAGTAGAGAGATGAAACTTGGAAGGTGTGTTCTTTGTGATCTAGGTATTTGATAATAATATTATTACAAGTGATTCAACGAACAGTAGACCTCGTGGGAACTAATTATTGAAAGGGCTCTTTAAATCATCATAATAGAGCAGAAAAATCGGATCACATAATGTTTAGATATCTAGTACATCCTTTTGTGGGGGAATTACCCCAAAAATTAAAATCCCCCACGACAAATAAAATCATAGAACTTCTATACCTACCAAGTTTCATTAAAATCGGATCTCATAGTGCGGAGATAGCTGTTACCGCTCTTAGTGGGCGAATTACCCCACCAATCAAAAAAACCCCCACGACAAAAATAGTAAGTTTACACATCTACGGCTCAACAAAGTAATTTTACACACCTACTGCTCTACAAAGTAATTTTATTTGACCACTAGCTGCGCCCCGCGGTTTCACCCGCGGAAGTGAATGCGTTATCACGGGCGCTGGCGGCCAAGCGGTTGCACTTTTTCGTTCATTACTCAGATTCTACTAATTGGATGTCGATGCAAAGTATACCACGACCTTCCTCGAAAATTGAACTATCCAATATTGAAAACCAGATTTCAATCGGATCAGTAGTTATTAATTGTATAAGAAACAGAGAAACAAACAGACAGACATGAATTTTAAAAATTATATAATTTTGTTCTATTATTTTTCCTAAGTCCACTAGACCACTTTTTTTTTTAAATTACTTCCAAGTACATACTTTTTGTTCTCTCTTTCTTTATTATAAGTATAGATAGATATAGATAAGAAAATGTCAACGTAAAGCGAGCCTTTATTCCCTAGGTGCATAAAGTGTCATTATACACCTAAGTAGGGCATAATAGTAGTATATGCAACGAGGTACTAAAGCCCTGTCTTATATAGCGGGTGTCATGTTGAATCCAAAGCGTACGTATCTTGAGCGAAGCGAAGGAGTTATGTACCTAGAGTCCTGAGTGAAGCGTGGGATTCAAGCGCCCAAGATAAAGACAGGCTTTATTACCGAGGTGAATACTCTACTTTACACATCTACTGCGAGACAATAAAGACGCTACAAAAATAAGAATTTTTATTTTTTAATAAGAAATTTAATTAACAACAAAATAATAGATTAATGCTACGTGTATAAAAAATATTTACAGCTCTATTTTAGCAATATTTTTGTAATAGTTTTTACAACAAAAATTTGAACTCGCGTCTCTACGTGAGTGAATTTTTGAAGATGAATTTTCCCTTTAAAATATTTCTAGTAGATATGCCTTGTGCAAAAAAACAGCAAAAGTTTTAGTTAATATAAAGTAAAGTAGAGTATTCACCTCGGTAATTAAGCCTTTATCTTGAAAAAGATAAAGACAGGCTTGATTAATTAATAATTGCGCTTGAATCCCACGCTTCGCTTCACGGTACATAACTCCTTCGCTTCGCTCAGAAGTAAGTTTTTAAAACCCTCGCTGTGCTTGGGAGTTAACTCTAGAGTCCTTCGTATGCTTTGGATTCAATATGACGCCCGGTATATAAGACAGGGCTTTAGTACCTCAGTGCATAAACTAATATTATTTGACCAAAGAGGTCAACGTAAAACGAGTATGACTCGCTAAATATCTAATGAGATATCTGGGAAGTAAAATGCGCGTTTAAGCCCTAGGGAATAAAGTAATTTAAATTTGGAACATTAACATTTGCTTGTATTACAGGTATATATGAATAAAAATCAGACTGGTACATTCAGGCTCAGGGCTAAATGCACATTGCAAACAAAAATAATTGTCTTTTGGCCGCATGGTAAGGTGATAATAAATTGAAAATAGAAATACCGGAAAAAGACGATCAATTTTGGAAAAAAGAGATGGAACCGAAGTTAACAAGTTTTTACATGGAATGCTTACTGCCTGAGTTGATAGATTCACGCCATCCCAGAAAAAGAACAATTCTCGATCCAGATTACCTAACCGTCAAAAAGAGTGTTTGTCAAACCTCTAAATCTGAAATACCATCGAGAAAACGACTACTTCCGCCTATTGGAAACCATTCAATAATTGTTACACCACCAGTTCAACGTAGGAAATTGGAATTTCATGAAATGTAAATACTCAATTATTTGTAAATAAAAAGGAGTCAGTTTTGTTTACAAATGAAACTTTTAATGCAAGAGTAAATAGTAATAATATTAAAAACCTATTTGTGAAAACTGTAAAATGAAAAAAATAAAAAGAACTCCATAGTTTTTCTGTTCGTTGCGCTGATATTTTTGTATCACAACATTTTTGATGAAGTTGCAACAAAACCAATTTTTCATCTCTCCCGTTCGGAAAGTTTAATTTTCATGGGTAGATATCCTGGTTGAAAGTAGCTCATTTCATCCCTAGGGTGGAAATTTAAAAATATTTTTTAATTATTGCAACTATTTGACAAATTTTAAGGGGTATTTAAATAATTAAGTAGCTCTCAAATTTTGAAAGGCCTCAAATTTAAAGTAGATTTAAAATTGATTAAAATTTGAGTCCACTTAAAATTTGAGGAAAACTTAAATAATTAAGTAGCTTTTAAATTTTGAATGGCCTCAAATTTGAATTGGATTAAAAATTGATTAAAATTTGAGGCCACTTAAAATTTGAGGGAAACTTAAATAATTAAGTAGCTTTTAAATTTTGAATGGCCTCAAATTTGAATTGGATTTAAAATTGATTAAAATTTGAGGCCACTTAAGACTTGAGGGCTACTTAAATAATAAAGTAGCTCTCAAATTATAAATATGAGGCGCCTTCTATTTTCTCATAGAGGGTAATAAAAAGTAAAGTGTATCACACTACTCTAGAATCACTCACTTCGCTCTGGATTCAAAAAACCACCCTCACCGTAGAAATATTATTTTGCTTCATTGTAATACAATCTACTAACTATTCTCATAGTGGGCGATGAATATTTTTCATTCGAAAAATAGTATTCGCTCCCGAGGTAGACATTCTAGTATTACGGTATGAATCGCGTTTGTTGCCTCAGATGAGGCAACAAACGCGATTCAAAACGGAGGCCGGAAGGGCTCCGAAACGTCGGGCTTGTATTATAAAGCCAACAAAACAAACGCGATTTAAACCGAAACACAGTTTCAGCACGCTAGCTAATTGGAAAGTGTATCAAATTGAATTTGCAAGATTTCGCCCGGACTCCGGACAGACAAACTAACAAGAAAAGTGAGACTGGCACGACAATGGTCTAGTCTGTAATAAGTCAAATAGGTAATTCGTCAAGTCCAGTATCGACAAGTTATGAAATTTTCCAAACATGCCATTAGCCTGGTCCACACTGTTCGATCCACATGCTCCAGAATCTTTTATCCTATTTTCTCCCTCTCCGCTGCTTGAGCCCGAATAAGATAAAATATTCTTTAGCGCGGGGATCGTCCGGTGTGGATGCGGCCGATTATTCCCAGCTGTCCCCTCTAGCCCTGTCCCCGGGGTGACAATTCGTGGCGACTGTCCCCTTTGAAAGCTGGCTAAAGGGGACAAATGGAATTATGTTTCTCAGTTGTCACGGGGGGGGGGGGACAGATGGGAATTTGTTCTCCCATTTCTACCCCGCATGTGTGTGTTATAATAAAACTAGCTGCGCCCCGCGGTTTCACCCGTGTTCGTAATAAGTACCCTAATGTACCATTATTATTTTAATGAACTTTATAAACGCATACCACTTGCATTCATAGTACAAAATATTACTATGAATGCAAGTCGAAAGGGGTTCGTCGGTTAGGGGTGAAGTTTGTAATGAAGATCTCGAGAAGCTCTATCACTTATGCTAAGAAACTAGTGGTCTAGTGTCAATAGTTTCCGAGATATTGACGGTTCAAGTTTGACAGCTGTCAACCAAACTGATGATCTCGAGGAGCTATATAACTTAGGCTGAGAAACTAGTGGTCTAGTGTCAATAGTTTCGGAGTTAGGTTAGATGGTTTTTTGTTTTTACTTCGATCGTCTTTTGTTTTCCACTAATCTCTTCTATTAACTTTTTTTTCCCAAAAATTTACAAAGTCTTTTTAGTATCTTCTTAGTGGGACTACTTCACCTCTAGAGTATATTAATATGTATGTAGTCGACTCGTCCCAATGTCTAAACTACCGTCCCTGGTCCCAGTTTCGAAGGGGACGACTTCACCCCTAATCCAAAATATTGCAATAAATGCAAGTCGTATGCGTTTATAAAGTTCATTAAAATAATAATGGTACATTAGGGTACTTATTACGAACACGGATGAAACCGCTGGGCGCAGCTAGTTCTATTATAACACCAACATGCGGGGTAGAAAGATTCCCATCTGTCCCCCCCCCCCCGCCCGCCGTGACAACTGAAAAACATAATTCCCATTTGTCCCCTTTAGCCAGCTTTCAAAGGGACAGTCGCCACGAATTGTCGCCCCGGGGACAACTGGGGAAAAATTCCTAGTTGTCCCTCCGGGGAACAGGGCTAGAGGGGACAACTAGGAATAATCGGACGATACAAGTTTTGAAGATACAAAACAAACAACTTGCAAATTATTAAATAAATATTATTGCACAACATATACAGACAGCGCAATCTAGCTCCAAACTAAGCACTGGGCTTGTACTAGGGGTATTAGACCGCGGATATAATACATATTATACCTCTTTTTTTTTTGTAAATACATACATATTATACTTAGAAAGACACCCAGATCAGATACAAATATTTATTTTTAAGCATAAATATTTGCACCCGACGGGAATCGAATCCGCAGCCTTCCGTATTGCAGCCAGGCCCGCTAGGAGTAATAGTGTTCCGTGAGCCAGGCGGTCGCCCGACGCACCAATGAGGTCGTATTATAAAATACTTGACACTGGCTACTTTCCAAACGACCATAATCGGTTTACAACCTATGAAAAAATTTATAACAGTTTTGATTTCGCGCGCTTGGGTGCTAGATCAAAAAAGTTGCGATGTTCGAAAGTGCATACGTGTGCGTGTGACTCGTGGATGTAGGGGTAAGTGGGCGGGCCGTTCATGACATATTTTTTATTGGAGCTTCGCCTTAATGATAGTAGTAATAAAGTCAGTTGCAACTAAAGTTGAAGAAATTCCCGCTATTGGGAATCATGGTAATATACCTTAAAGCCGATTGAATTTGCGTAGCATGATGTAGAAATCTCCAATCATACACCGACTATACCTACTCACGATCTGTCCTCTTTACCGAGACGACTCTTTACATTATCTCAAAAAAGCTTGGGAAAAGGTATAAGATAACAGTGCACAGAAAAAAGGCAAATATTATTTTAGCATACAACCACAAATACTTTAAAAAACATGTTTCCCTGTGGCAGGCTCGGCAAGGCGGCGACAACAATTTTAATTAGGTTACGGTAGGCCATCTCTGTTGTCCGGCCGCCCGGTCTGTTAGCCAGACTGGGCATAATTAGTTAGTCCGTGAATGTGGCTAAGAGGTAGCCGGCGTTGACCATATCTTATTTGGTCTATTAAATAATTCAGCTCAGTTTTACAGCAATCTGGCGTATTAAGTTATTCAAATTAAGGTGCTGGTTCACCGTGAGCTTTCACTTAAAATGTTACATTATAGATTCGACTCACAAGTATCTATAAAGTTACATAAAATAACGCAAATGTTTGAGAGCTAAAGTTCCTTTTCCGTGATTATCAACACTGCTTTTTTTCCGAGATTCTAACTTATGTGAGCACTTCTGTCAGCTGTCCGTTCTTTAAAAGCTCTAAGGCGAAACCTTTGAGTTCCTTCTCGCTCTTCCTCTTTTTATAGAGATTCCTTCACTGCTAGAGCTGTGGAATTGTGGAATGCTTTGCCTGCTTTCTCCGATACTCGAAATCCCTAACAATTTTCAGAAACCGTGTGTATAAACCCTTTCTGTTGATTGCTGACAAGCGTCGAGTCCTATGAAAGTGTCGTTTTTGTAGTCTTTAATTTGGTTCTTTCATGATTATATATTTATTTGTATGTAAAATATAAGTAATATGTATTAAATTTATTTAGGGATAGTTTATGTACCTATGTATAATTTATAGTATTTTTATAAATATATATTTACCTATCACCTTTTTAACTTCCTTTCCATCCAAAGGTTGCCTGGAAGAAATCGTTTTCAGCGATAAGGCCGCCTATTGTGCCTTCTAAATTATAAGTTGTATTTTTTATATCTGTATAAATTGTAATTTTATATGGTGTGTACAATTAAGAATTTATTCACTCATTCATTCTGTTACTCTGATTAAAGTAACACGTTAGACTAGTTCAAATGTACTTTAGTAATTACTTGACTAAAAATTAAATTAGTAATAGTTATAATTATTAATAATTAAGTTAATACATTGTAATTCGATTGAAGTAGTGAACCCCTACTCACAATATTGTGACGATATGTCTGTTATAGTCACATAACCTATGAATAGTTACTTACGGTAACTTACTAATGTATTCTGTGTTTAGGTTTAACCCATTAGGTACCATACCTAAAGAAACATTTTCCTAACTGTCTACGTTAGTCTTGTCCTATTCAAACGTAGACAGTCTAAGTAAAATGCCTCTAGAGTTAAAGTCAAACTTTGTCGTTCACCAAAGCAGCAACGCAGGAACACACCTAGTTGTTGGTGAATGCTGAGTAAATTTATTAAAGTGAATTCCTTATTTAGAATTATACTACTACTATGATACTACTTTAATAAATTAACTTAGTGCAGTGCCCCGCGGTTTTATTCAGTCCCGTCTCGGGGAATGTCAGGATGAAAAGTAGTTTATGTGTTATCTACAGCTATCTGGGTACCAAGTTTCATCGCGATCGCCTCAGTAGTTAACACAAGCATGTAAACAAACAAACAGCTAAACTTTCGCATTTATCATATTAATATGATGAAGTGAGCAGTACCTATGGCATTTATCAGTAATAGGTATACCTATTTTTAAAGAAAGAATCTTAATACTTTCTATATGTGGATGCTATCTATCAAATATATGTTTACTGAGTTTACAGAGATAAGCCTACCTGGGATTTTTCATTTTGTGTAGAATTGAGTCGATTCGAGCTGTGTACAGACAGAATACAGATTATGTATCCATGTAGATATCCATAACTACAGCTATAACGTCCACTTACAACAATGTCTGCGTTAGAATATCCGACCCAAGTTTAGTTTATCAATTTAGTTACAAGCATAGCTAACAGGTGTCGCTACTAGCGCAACAAACAGCAAAATAAAAACTTTATTACCTATCAACTCGGATGGCAACTTGTAATTTCAAATTCATATTCTAAATATTTTATGATTGACAATACCGTCAATACCTATATTATCAAATTACAATAACACTAAATCTTTAAAAAAATTTGAGGAATGAATGGGGCTCGAACCACCGCATATTGAATCTCAAAGCAAGGTAGTTAACCAGTCTGCTAATCCAACTTTTACAACCGTAATAAAATAATGAATCTTTACCAGCAAACGGCTACTTGTGTATCTACCTACAAAATATACAAATATAATGAGTAAATTGTGGGTAGTTGTAACATAATTTTAAATAACCGACCTTTTTACATATAATCATTTCACACAATAAACGAATAAACCATTGTGGTTACTGTGCATTTCTTTCTTTTTTTTTAAGTTTCATTTAAAATATGTTGTAGTGTTATGTAATGAAGAAAACAATTAAATTACATTCGTTAAATCTAACGGTGAGTTAAAATATTGTTGGGAAACTATGGTCATGTCTATTCAATGTCAAAAAGAAGCATTAAAATTAATCTTCTTCTTCTTCTTCTTCTTAGCCTTTTTCAACCGCGCGGGTGTAGGCCTCCTTCAAACCATGCCATCTTTGTCGGTCTTGGGCAACTTCGATCCACTTTACTCCTGCTGTTTTCTTAACGTCGTCATGCCAACGCATCTGCGGTCTACCCTGTGGGCGTTTCTCGCCCCATGGTCTCCACTCTATTAAAGCTTTGCACCACGAGCCCTGTTTTCTGGCGACGTGGCCAGCCCACTCCCACTTCAGCTTAGCAACCCGCTTGGTTACATCTGCGACTTTGCTTTTCTGCCTCAGCCACTCATTTCGTTTTCGGTCCCTCAGTGTAACCCCTACCAGTTTTCTTTCTATTGCTCTCTGGGCCACTTGGAGTTTATTGAGGATCGCTTTTGTGAATATCCAGGTTAAAATTAATAACCTGGTTTATCTACTTACAGAGAAAAACAATCCGGCTATGGGTAAAAATATATGGAGAACCGGAGACCCAGTAACGACATAAAATGGCTTGTGGGGTCAAATGACTTCAAACAGGGACTTATCAGTGGTCAAGCGAAACAAAAGAAAATCTCCAGAATCTAGTGACATCAACTAGGGAGTGGATGAGTGGAAACAATTTGTGCCACAATATGGTGAATAGCATGAAAAATAGACTTCAACAAATAATTAAAAGTTAACGTAGGCCTTTACTTTATAAAATATTGTTCTTATTGTTGTGTTCTGAGTGTGATGTTGGGTGTTTTCATAAAAAGTGTTTGCATTTAAAAAAATAAGATGTCACAAGTGATGTTATTGTGTATTTGGTAAAAAATGTATAATATAAATACGTTTCTACCTATACCATACATGTAATTCACGAAATTGGCATTATTGCAAAGTAAGAATATTTTATAGAACCACCCACAATACAATAAATCTTGTAAGGCGTTGTAAAAGAAATACTGCAGTCAGGTTTCGAACTCGATAGTGTCTGTCACCCAAATCCATATAAGATACCGCTTCACCAACGGATCATTAGTATTATGGTCTAAAATAACTAACTGTTGATAAGCCGTTTCGTTGTAAGTAGACGTTAGCTGTAGCTATGGATATCTACGGTGGCTACTTTAATCATATTCTGTCTGTACTAGTGTGTACGCCGGACAGAATTCACGCATGTGTAGGTAGCAATACAAACTTAAAATCAAGCATAAAATGCAAGGTACAAGGTACTTGTCCGACGGGCAAATCGGCTTGTGTAGACTGCTGTTTGCAATGACCCAAAAACAACAATTTAGCGATTGACCTAAAAATAAAATCTATCAAAGATATATCTTTTAAAGGTGGAATCCAAAACAATCATGCGGGCGATGGGTTTACCTTTAGTTTTATTTCGTCCAATTTGTCACGTACAATGATTTCGCCATAGAATTCGCCGAGAAACCCTCAGGAGAAAATAATCGAACCGGGAATCGGATTGGATTCAATAATACAAGTGTGTGTCACCTTTGCTCCAATTTCTTACACAATCTGTTCACTTGTTATTTCGTTTCTGTTCATCCATCTTGATCTTAACACATCTTTGGCCAGCTTTACATCACCATTTCAAGATCATTTTTATAGCACTAAAGAATAGGACTCTTTCGTAAAAAAAATGAGGACTCTTTCGTATGATTTTTCCCACGTTTCACTATTCTTGTTTGTTTGTTTGTTTGTCGGTCCGGCGGAATCTGGTAACTTCAATTTTTTCATTCCTCATTTCTGGTTGGCGGTGGAAAACAGGTTTAATAAGTTTCAAAGTTTAAATAACTATTTTCAATACTTGTGAGAAAGTATTAAATAAAATTAATCAATGAAAAGTTATGCTTAATTGTTAAGTTAGATGATCCATAGTTAAGTATATTTTTTGTCCGTGTTCCTATATTACCAATATCGAAAGTCTTGACATTGAGAAAGAACTCTTCCTTCTAGGTCCTCTACTAAAAACCTAAGTCTTTCGTAAGTTAAGCCACTGTTCTCCACTTTCGGCTTGACGTAGGCCTTTCTGGGGCTCCATAACTCGGGAAATCGTGATAAATAAATATTGCACGACGTTACACACAGCACTATCTAGCCCCAAACCACGCACTATTATAGGCTTAATTGTACCATCGGTAGACAATTTTTTTTTTGTTAATAATAGGGGTTAAAGTATGAAATTGCCGCTTTATTGCAATAGGTTCTTTGAATTGACATAGAATCTTCATGGTTTGAGGTTTTCGAATGAAACTTTTTTCAAATGGTTTCTGTGATGTTCTTTTTTTTAAAAATGTGAAACATTTGAATATCGACTTTCAATTGTTTTTGTTATTCAATTTAGACAAGAAAGATGGATACTGCGAAAATTCGAGTGATTTTTGAATACGAGTTCCGACGCGGAACTAACGCGGCAGAAACAGCCCGCAATATCAATGCTGCGTTTGGAGAGGGGTCTACTAATGAACGCACCGTGCGATTTTGGTTTAAACGCTTTCGTGATGGAAATTTCGACTTAAAGAACGAGCCACGAGGAAGACCGCCCACACAGGTGAATAACGATGAATTAAGAGAGATAGTGGAAGCCGATCCTAGTCAAACTACCCAGGAACTAGCGGCATGGTTTAACGTTACCTTACCCACTTTATTGACTCACTTGCGTCAAATCAATAAAATAAAAAAATACGAAAAATGGGTGCCTCATGATTTGACTGATCTGCAGAAAGAAACGCGTGTTGAAACTTGTGTTGCCTTGTTGAACCGGTACAGAAATGAAGGAATATTGGATCTAATTGTAACATGTGATGAAAAGTGGATTCTTTATGATAACCGGAAAAGAAAAATGCAATGGCTGACCCCAGGTCAAATGCCACAACAGTGTCCTAAAGCAAAACTTACCAATAAAAAGGTAATGGTAACTGTTTGGTGGTCTCAGCATGGTGTTATTCACTATAGTTTTCTTCGATCTGGTCAAGCAATTACGGCAGATGTCTATTGTGCCGAACTCCGAACCATGTTGACAAAACTAGCAGTAAAACAGCCCCGACTCATGAATCGATCTTCACCATTATTGCTCCACGACAACGCGAGTGTCGTGGATGTGTGAGGCACAGCACGAGAAACCATTTTGACCCTTCAGGAACTGCACTTAGAAACCATTCGTCATCCTCCGTATTCACCAGACCTTGCTTCAACGGACTACCATTTTTTTCGTGATTTGGACAATTATCTACGTGACAAGAAGTTTTCTTCCCAGGAGGCAGTACAAAATGCTTTCACACAGTTTGTGCAGTCTAGATCGTCGGAGTTCTATCGCAAAGGCATTAATAACCTTCCCATTAGATGGCAGCAATGTATAGATAATAATGGCAACTATTTTGATTAAATAAATTTGTTAAAATTTTTAAAAATTAACAATTAAGATTTTCAGTACAAATCGGCAATTTCATACTTTAACCCCTAATAGTAGCAACACAATTATGCTGCAGTTCGATCGTCTGTTACGGCTATAACATACTTTGTATAGTACTTATTAAACTCTGTTAATTATATTCACCAATAGTGTGGGCTTAAATTGTTGTTTTTATTTTTTTTATTGATGTAAAAATAACAGTGTAGGCAGAGGCAGAGGTAATATTTATTTCATGAAACAATTAATCTTGCACAATCTACAAGTCAAACACGTCTTGTAGATTGTAATAGAAGTTTTAGTAATCAATCTTTCAGGACTCAGTAGAGTTGGTGTAAACAAAGAAATACATTGTTTATCCCATTTTATGAATGAATCTAATTTAAAACATCGTATTTTTATTTTTAAACACTTGTTTGGTTTTAGTACCTAGTATTTAAAGTATTTACTTAAATTATAGACATTTTTAAAATCAAAAATACGTCTTCAAATATGCTTTCAGATCAGTACTCTAGTGCTATTCCAACTTGAACTTGAATGCCATTCTAGATATAAAATAAAAAAAACAACTAGGAATACCACTGCAAATATAGGTCTTCGACAGCAATTGACTAACGTAGCTTCATTCATTAACTTCCAATCGATTTTTAAAAAGACATTTTCGCTTCGCAGCTTTTGTGCGGTATGATGCAGATTTTTTCAGTACAAAATATATTTCCGGAGTAACTAGGAAAATAACTCGTTTTATACGCACCATATTTTACATACCCACCCGTCCTATGTCCTATACCGTGAAATGTATAATATGTTTATACTATGTATACCTATGTACCTATAAACCGATTGCGATGAAATTCGGTACAATTATGTAGGTAGATCTGTAGGTACCTATCAGTACCTTATACACTCTTGTTACTCCGATTTTAGCACTGCTAAAGAATTTTCTAGTAAATCCACGGGGTGACGATAGTCACGGTATAAAATTAGAGAATTAATTGTATTAGGTTGGTACACAAATCATATTTCACCTACGACCGTTTAGTGTTACTTTAAAGGCGTTACGTGTACAATTTGAATAGGAACTTGCAAAACTAAGGCCGGCTTGCATAACGGTATTTAAAAATATATTTAACTATATCAATTTTAAAATAATTTATGGGAAATCGAACATTGGACTCTATTTTAATATGTTGCCACACATTGACAGTTCTTGACATTCTGACAAATTTTAAACACGTTTAACAGCTTAAACATGTTTAGGAACCGTCCTTAGGCCGGCTTGCATAATACAACTTAAACACATATTTAACTAAATCAATTTTAAAATAATTTATGGGAAATCGAACATTGGACTCTATTTCATTAAATGGACGATTGATAATATGTTGCCACAGATTGACAGTTCTTGAAATTCTAACAGATTTTAAACACGTTTAAACCGTTAATCAATGTTAAGCAACCGTTATGCAAGCCGGCCTTAGTATTTTAAAACTCGAGCGCTCTCCGTCGGGTTATATAGTAGGTATACAATCGTATATATATAAAAATGAATCCCTATTTCCCTTGGTCACGGCGTCACGCGACCGATTTTGCTTATTCTTTTTTTTTGTTGTGTTTCTTATCGTTAGAAGGTACATACGATAGAAAAATATGGAACTGAAGCGGGTGATACCGCGGGGCGCAGCTAGTAATATTATAAAATTGGCTAACAACATAAGTAGTAAGTGTATATAATGTACTTACCTACAGTTCAATCAATTAATCAATTATTTATTGCAAGAGGAACCTATTTACTTTACTATGTTGTAATATAAAAATAAAAAATAAATCGTAACAAACAATCGTACTACGAGGCGCAACGTGCGTCGTAGCAGAAACGTACATCGGAAGAATCTGAACTACTGACATGGCGAAAAGAAAAAGGGTCTAGGTTAAGTACTTTTTTATATATTGACGTAAATAAACATAGGGAGATCGTAAAATCGTCATTCATTAAAACCATCAATGTCCAACCGACTAAATTCAACTGGATATCTTCTACGAAAAAATGATAAAACATTTTATGAACATTTTAAATTTTAATAGCACATGCGAGTAAGAAAAATTTACCTACATATTTTACGTGGGATGGTCGTTAAATTGTTGTTTAATGTTTTGGGATGAATTTTAAAGTCAGTTAGTTCAAAAATGTTTACATCTAGGTAGGTAGCACGTACAAACATAGATTTGGATATTGGACCGTCCGCGTCCGTCAGAGTTCACACCACTTCCCTTCAACCGAGGAAATCTAATTCGTTAGAAAATGTAATAGGCATTTTCTGAAAGATTGGTTCCACAACAATGAACCTTAATTTATTTTGAGGATTTTTCCATCCGTTGTCCCACAATATTTACTTAAGTGCCTACTTTCCAATCATATTTAGAGCTGCTTTGAAGTGGTGTCTTCGGAAAACCATAATTTGATTTTAAAAAACTTAGAATCAAATTATGGTTTTCCGAAGACACCACTTTAAGCAGCTCAATAAAATCTACTTTTTTTTAAATAGGTTTCATACTTATAGGTTAAAATGAAATCTATGATTTATAATCGTAACACAGTGAATAAATATACCAAATACACTTACTACCTAATGAATCTACTATACACCTAGGTATATACCTACCTTTTTCAGGAATGAGAAATATTTATTTTAAATAAGTATCTGTAGGTTAATGGAACTAGAGTTGAAACTATTATTTCATGTTCTCCTCTAAGATAATTTTAAAACATCTATAAATGACGCAATTAAAATATTCGTATTCATAATAAATGATGCATTCTTATCAATAGAACCATAAACATAAGGCCGGCTCTTATTATAATAATAATAATAATTCTTTATTTCAGACTGTTTGTCCATGGGTTAGTATACATTGAGCTTAAAAATTATGTTAGTAACAAAATTTAACGGAAAACATTATGATCTCCATGCTGGAACTAAATCTGACCTTGAAGTTTTGGCGGGAACGCGTTGAGATGTTGTGTTTGTTAAATTTTCATGGTACCTAGTTCAAATGCGTGCAAATTGTTTAATTTCGGGGCATATTAAGCAAAATAGTTTCGTGAAGCTGTACATGAAAGGGACGTCGGTGAAAAACATTGACTTTAGCGTTGTCTCCAAAACTCCGTGAACAATCTTTGTAAAACATGGCCACCGTTTTACAATGATTCCCTCGACTTGACTTTGACTATGATGACTTGACTGTTTCGATGCAAATAACTTTAATAATTAGTATTACTAGTTACTAATTATTAGACGCAGTTTGTGTTAATAATTTCTTATTTATGCTGATAAATGACGATGTCACCAGGAACGTTGTATGTTAATCATTAAACTTCAATAGAAATAACTGAATGGAATTATTAGATTCCAACAAAGTTTACAAAATAAATAGCTACGGCTGCTATTACCATTGTCTATATTGTAAAGCTAGAAACAACTATATTACCGGTGAAAATATTTATTAACTTATTGTCACCACCAATATTGTGTTTCTGACAATGTTCGAGATTAACCCAATTAAATGTTAACGAAGTTTACTCACACAACGGTCAAAGGGAGGGTAAATATTTACGCGACTTCAGCATCCGAAATTTAAAAAATGATGGGTCAATTTAATAACCGTAAACTGGGGATACTTTGTGACAAGTTTTTAGCTTTTTCTAATATATGATTTTTGCTACTCAACTTACATCTAAATAAAAAAAACTATTATAGAATCTAGATTATTTGGCGTATCTAGATTATATGGCGTAACTCATTTACCTCAACGGTCGTCGGTTCTGCTAATATGGCCAGTCAACTGCCACTTCAGCTTAAATAATGCCGTTTACTGCACAATTATCAAAAAACAATTATAGTTCATAGATTTCAGCGTAAAATTTACTATCGGAAACACATAACTGCAACCCTCAACAGTTGCTATATTTTTGACACAATTAGAAATGTTGCACTTAAGCTGAACGTTCGTTTTTAGAGAAGTGTTGTCACAAAGTAAGGCATACTATCACAAAGTATCCCCAATTTACTCGGTAGGTACCATATTTTATGTCACATTGTTTTTTGCTTCTTCTAGGAATCCTTTCGTTTTACATTCCTAAATATCCGTTCCGCATCGTTGACAAATATTTCTAGATCTGGGCGTGGGCATAGTACCGTTAATTTCGAAAAGATTATGGTGCGTTCAGTGTTAACATCTTGAATTCTGCGATTCCGCTATGCATATGCTCGTAGACCCGGCATAGATACCGCATCTATTCCTGTGGGTGTGGTTTACCACATCGTTTATCGAGGTTTACCTCGATTACGGGATCTGGGGATACTAGCCAACTCTGAGTTATCCTCGCCCCACACGGTGACAGGTAAAATGCTTGGTCCCGATGAGTGTTGGTGTCAGTCAGGCTACTGACCGTAAAAATATTGCCAAATCTATTCGTAGTAAGCCCAGATGGGGATTTGGGATTTTAGTATTTTTTTCCTTCCGAGAAAGATGGAACCAGGAACCTTCTTATCGGTAAATTCCGGAGATATCTAGTAACATACACAAGACATACATGCGAATAGTTAGAAAATACCTCCTTCTTTTGGAAGTCCGTTAAAAACTACAAAACTCCAATTTCGAGAGATTTACTACGGAAAGTGGCATTGACACCTACCGAGCTTCCATAAATGTGCTCAGATAACAAAGTTTGGCTATTCATTAGCAAAAATCGATCAAGGGTGAACAGAACTTACTCACTGAGGGTTTACGTTTATTTGCACCCATGACAAATCAATTAAATCGGCTTTCGGGCACAGTCGGCACGATTCCAGAATTAATTTTCATTGGTTAAGTACTTACTATATTCATTTACTTAAATCCGTTTGGCGATGGATTACTGCTATCAATATTTTTTATGAGTAGGTACTTTTACAAGATGTAACGGGTAAGCCCTTTTAAGCCGAAAGGAGATTGTTTTGGACTTCTAGGCGAACAACTTTAGTTCTCGACTTTTGAAAATTCGAAGTACTTTTCGAAAATTTTAAGTGTACAGTTTACTTGAAAATCAGCTGTTTCTCAGAGTTCGAGGTCATTGACCTTATTTTGTCCTTTCATTTAGTTTGTTTCACTACAGTCAATACTTCAATTACCTTTATTTTTAAAAGCAGCTGTTTTTTCAGTGAGACTCAACCTAAAAATTTTCAAAAAAAAAGTTCGATTTTTCAAAAGTCGTAGAACAAAAGTTGTTCCCCTAGATGTCTTAAACAACCCCCTTTTGGGGGTTTGTATATACCTCAATATTGAGGTATATACAACACTTTGTATATACCTCAATATTATAATAAAACAAAATCTTTATTATGAAGAATTCAAATAATAATAGTTAAATTTCATTAAACTATTTCTACCCATTAATTCGCAAATTCCTGAGGTAATTGAATTTTGACAAACTAATGGAAATTCGAGTGATTCTATGTACAACGTTTTTTACGTTCTGGTGTGGAACTCTGATAAAATCAATCTAAGTTAGGTGATATACGATAAAAGTTTGTGCCTACTTTGATAATGGAGTACGCCAAATTTTAGCGTACAATCTATCTAGATACCAATGGCCAGACTGACAGATCGAACGTGCAGTCTAAACCGCTAGTCCCCACCCCCCAAATTTCATGTGTCCAACATGAAATTTGGGGGGTGGTGGGGGATATATGGGTATCCACTAAGAAAGGGTTTTCGGAAAATTTTGCGTTTAATGAGGCTTTACGCGGGTGAAACAGCGGAGCGGAGCTAGCCAATAGGTACTATAAATATGTAAATTTCCTGACTGACTGAACTTACTATTAATAATCAAAGCAGAGCCCAAACCGCTAGTCCTAGAGAATACAATTAAAAAAGTATGTTCTTTGTGGTATGTATGTTTTTACTGTTTCTAAGAAACGGTTTTTGGAAAATCCCGCGGAAATGGAACTTTGAGGCTGAAACCGCTGCAAAATCTTCGCTGGTCTTTTATAGGATAAATAAATATTGTCATTTAGCACGAGACACATTAAAAAGTCAACAAAACTAAGTTAGTTAAGCTTAATTCGACAGTTTTCAAAACAGTGAGTACATGTTGTCATAGTGTACGGTACACGGACAAGCACAGGCACAAGTTTAACCCTTTGAGTTTTGGCGGGGACGCTTTGAGAAGACCTCGTATCTAAATCCAATCAGTAGAAGCCAAGTATAATGAAAGAAAAAGTCGGCTACACACTATTTCTACGCACACGAAGTCGCGGGTAACAGCTAGTAGTCAATAAATTATTGAGTACCTACTTATAACATTAACAATATTGAGATAAACCCCCGAACGTTGGCTAAAGCGCTTAATTGTTCTTTTGTACAGGAGTGACGAGGTATTGATAAAGTACCTAATAGATATTTAGGTATACATAATATTATATTAAACAAAGATATATACGCAAAAGGCGTCTAAGTACATGATACCTAACTAAATAAGCTAAAGTATGAGGTAACTAATATAACCATGGATATAATAATAAAATCTTAAAATAAAAACCCTAAGATCTATTAAATAAATTATGATATACCTACTAAATCATTACTTATCAAACATTTTGATTCCCACATGGTAATTTAGTAAATACCTACTATCAAAAAAAGACTAACGTTTCATAAGGTAATAAACCCTCAGAGCCTGTTTTCATAAAATGTTATACGAGTAAAAGGAAATGAATAAATGAGCACCACAGCGGTTACATACAACTCGGGGCCAGTTGTAGGAGTCGACAAGCAAACTGACGCCTGACAAGAAAGGATAACAAAATCCAATCCTTACTTAGTTAAAATGTTTCCTTTTTAAGTTTTAGGCAGTATTATGCCTATGCTAACACGGCCATATAATAATGTAGGTATATAACTATTAAGGTATTAATGAAACACAATATTTACCGAGTTTTACTCGCGTTTTATTCCGAGCTTTTGCTAACTTTACTGCTTTTTCAAGGTTGACTAAGACGTAATTTGTCTATTTTAACATTCTAAAAGTAATAATAATAAAAATAAAAAAGTACCTAAGTATAGTTTTGTCTTGGGTTTTTGAGAATTTGCATAATGAAACACAATGTTGTGTTACTCGCTTTTTATGTATTAATATTACAATGTACCTACCGAGCTTTCGTTTTAATATTCTTAAAAGTTACTGTAAACTACCGCCTCTACGGTACGAAGAAACTTATGGGAATTCTCGCTGTGCTTGGTAAGCAATCTTTTTGAACAAAATTGTTTAAAATAATTCTAAAGTCTATGTACACAGGAACGTTTTGATACAAAAAATAATGAGGCAGTGTTTTGTTACAAATAATTATGAGGCGATAGTTTATAGTAACTTTTTAGAATGTTAAAATTGAAAAAATATATCTCAGTCAACCTTGTAAAAGCCAACTGTAAAGTTGGCGAAAGCTTGGTTCGTTTAAAAATTATAAATGAAACGCGATTAAACCCGGTAAATAAAGTGATTTATTAGTGTTATTTGACTTTAAATAAATAAATACTGCGATAATAACATCTTTCCGAGCAGTTTTGGTCACTGGGTTAATCTCCGTCAAATACATCGAAATCATAACGCAGTCGTTTACGAGGTCTGCCCATCGATTTATTGTGTTGGTTTGTTTCAGCTAGCCAGTTTTCGCACTGGTTTGTACACAGTGATTTAAGGCGGAGACCAATCTGAAGATGTTATCAATCCACGATTCACTGCATTTAATAAATATAAGTAGAGATTGATAAAGCACCTGAAACCACCTTCACACCAGAAAACTCCTCAATCCAAAATTACGAATACAATTATGTTAATTTTTAGTTGCAGTCGAAAGTAGGTAGGTAGGTACACTAATAAGGATAAAATGAAACCGACTTAAAAAAAGAACAAAAAATAATAAATTAGTCCAGTGATGCCACCTGCAGCTGGCCAGTGCGATTATTCAAAGAAATGAGGTTGGCGCACATGAAATAAATATTAGGGGTTAAAGTATGAAATTGCCGATTTGTACTGAAAATCTTAATTGTTTATTTTTTAAATTTTTAACAAATTTATTTAATCAAAATAGTTGCCATTATTATCTATACATTGCTGCCATCTAATGGGAAGGTTATTAATGCCTTTGCGATGGAACTCCGACGATCTAGACTGCACAAACTGTGTGAAAGCATTTTGTACTGCCGCCTCCTGGGAAGAAAACTTCTTGTCACGTAGATAATTGTCCAAATCACGAAAAAAATGGTAGTCCGTTGGAGCAAGGTCTGGTGAATACGGAGGATGACGAATGGTTTCTAAGTGCAGTTCCTGAAGGGTCAAAATGGTTTCTCGTGCTGTGTGAGGTCTCGCGTTGTCGTGGAGCAATAATGGTGAAGATCGATTCATGAGTCGGGGCTGTTTTACTGCTAGTTTTGTCAACATGGTTCGGAGTTCGGCACAATAGACATCTGCCGTAATTGCTTGACCAGATCGAAGAAAACTATAGTGAATAACACCATGCTGAGACCACCAAACAGTTACCATTACCTTTTTATTGGTAAGTTTTGCTTTAGGACACTGTTGTGGCATTTGACCTGGGGTCAGCCATTGCATTTTTCTTTTCCGGTTATCATAAAGAATCCACTTTTCATCACATGTTACAATTCGATCCAATATTCCTTCATTTCTGTACCGGTTCAACAAGGCAACACAAGTTTCAACACGCGTTTCTTTCTGCAGATCAGTCAAATCATGAGGCACCCATTTTTCGTATTTTTTTATTTTATTGATTTGACGCAAGTGAGTCAATAAAGTGGGTAAGGTAACGTTAAACCATGCCGCTAATTCCTGGGTAGTTTGACTAGGATCGGCTTCCACTATCTCTCTTAATTCATCGTTATTCACCTGTGTGGGCGGTCTTCCTCGTGGCTCGTTCTTTAAGTCGAAATTTCCATCACGAAAGCGTTTAAACCAAAATCGCACGGTGCGTTCATTAGTACCTAGACCCCTCTCCAAACGCAGCATTGATATTGCGGGCTGTTTCTGCCGCGTTAGTTCCGCGTCGGAACTCGTATTCAAAAATCACTCGAATTTTCGCAGTATCCATCTTTCTTGTCTAAATTGAATAACAAAAACAATTGAAAGTCGATAATCAAATGTTTCACATTTTTTAAAAAAAGAACATCACAGAAACCATTTGAAAAAAGTTTCATTCGAAAACCTCAAACCATGAAGATTCTATGTCAATTCAAAGAACCTATTGCAATAAAACGGCAATTTCATACTTTAACCGTTTAACCCCTATTATTTGGTGCATTTTAGTCAAGTTAGTCATTCAATTCTGTTACTTACTTGGGAGGAGAGGAAACGCGTTAAAGAGATGTGTTGCTAAATTTCCATATTCATGACCTTAGTTCAAATGCGTGTAAATTGTTTAATTTCGGGGGCATATTACGTAATCAATTGAGTTTAGTAAAGGTGTGTAATAAAATAAAAGTAAAAATCGGTACAAAACATGAACTTAACGTTGTCTCCAAAGCTCGTGTAAACCGTCATTGTAAATAATAAATAAATTAAATATATAAATACAAGACAAGACTGATTGACTGACTTACAAGACTTAATTATAATGCAAATAACTCGCCATTCTTTTTTTTAGAAAATATTTGGCACTGGCTTTTCAAACGGCCATATCCGGATCATCCGGTTCGATCTCAACCAGTTCGATATTTGAAAACTCTTGCAACTCCAAATTTCCATGCAGATTTCTAGTGATAAAAACAATCAGAGGTTGTAGGTGAAATAGTAAATTGTTATACAAGAGCTGAAAATCAAGCATTCCACTCGAGATAATAGGGGTTAAAGTATGAAATTGCCGTTTTATTGCAATAGGTTCTTTGAATTGACATAGAATCTTCATGGTTTAAGGTTATCGAATGAAACTTTTTTCAAATGGTTATGTGATGTTCTTTTTTTAAAAAATGTGAAACATTTGAATATCGACTTTCAATTGTTTTTTAATCTTTCTTGTCTAAATTGAATAACAATTCAATTTAGACAAGAAAGATGGATACTGCGAAAATTCGAGTGATTTTTGAATACGAGTTCCGACGCGGAACTAACGCGGCAGAAACAGCCCGCAATATCAATGCTGCGTTTGGAGAGGGGTCTACTAATGAACGAACCGTGCGATTTTGGTTTAAACGCTTTCGTGATGGAAATTTCGACTTAAAGAACGAGCCACGAGGAAGACCGCCCACACAGGTGAATAACGATGAATTAAGAGAGATAGTGGAAGCCGATCCTAGTCAAACTACCCAGGAATTAACGGCATGGTTTAACGTTACCTTACCCACTTTATTGACTCACTTGCGTCAAATCAATAAAATAAAAAAATACGAAAACGGGTGCCTCATGATTTGACTGATCTGCAGAAAGAAACGCGTGTTGAAACTTGTGTTGCCTTGTTGAACCGGTACAGAAATGAAGGAATATTGGATCGAATTGTAACATGTGATGAAAAGTGGATTCTTTATGATAACCGGAAAAGAAAAATGCAATGGCTGACCCCAGGTCAAATGCCACAACAGTGTCCTAAAGCAAAACTTACCAATAAAAAGGTAATGGGAACTGTTTGGTGGTCTCAGCATGGTGTTATTCACTATAGTTTTCTTCGATCTGGTCAAGCAATTACGGCAGATGTCTATTGTGCCGAACTCCGAACCATGTTGACAAAACTAGCAGTAAAACAGCCCTGACTCATGAATCGATCTTCACCATTATTGCTCCACGACAACGCGAGACCTCACACAGCACGAGAAACCATTTTGACCCTTCAGGAACTGCACTTAGAAACCATTCGTCATCCTCCGTATTCACCAGACCTTGCTCCAACGGACTACCATTTTTTTCGTGATTTGGACAATTATCTACGTGACAAGAAGTTTTCTTCCCAGGAGGCAGTACAAAATGCTTTCACACAGTTTGTGCAGTCTAGATCGTCGGAGTTCTATCGCAAAGGCATTAATAACCTTCCCATTAGATGGCAGCAATGTATAGATAATAATGGCAACTATTTTGATTAAATTTGTTAAAAATTTAAAAAATAAACAATTAAGATTTTCAGTACAAATCGGCAATTTCATACTTTAACCCCTAATATTTTGGCTCTTACTTCGTTCGAGCGCCAATAGTTCGAAGGTGAAATGCGTGACGTTCACCCGAGTTAAACACTCTTTTCATTTCGACTGTGAGGAAATTAAAATACTACTAGCATATTTAATAAAACAAGTATATTGAGAATCAGTTAAAATGTTAAGTAAATTTAGAACAATAAACAAAATATCTCAAGTGAAATGCTTGACTTTCAGCTCTTGTATTACAATCTACTATTCGTAATAAAATTTATGTATTATAATGTCATTGCACTTAAAGTATTACTACAAAATCTCTTAAACGTCAATTTAAGTTATTAAACAAAATAAAATCAATCTACTATTCTCATCTGAGCGACAATATTTTTTTTTTCTTAGAAATACAAATTTATTGATTCCAGTTAGAAAATTGTCGAGATTTCCATCGTGAAATAAGTGGAATGGGTCTGGCAGGTGTAACGGAAATCTTTTTGAAGACGTGACAATCATCTAAAGGGGTTATCAAATTTGATTGGGTAGGTAGCTACAACAACAAGAATAAAATAACGTTTTATTTTTTGTATATTAAAATATTTATCTCGTTGTTATTTTACCAAGAACTTTTACCATCATTTATTGCCCAAATAATATCTTTATAGACTCACGATTTCTTACACGTTGTTATTCTATATTACTCAAATAAATATTAATAGGAAGAAGAATAAACATTATTATAATACAATATTATTCGTTGAATACAGTAACATGACAGAAACGGAAAGGAGTTTCGTGCCATAATATTATTTTTAGAGAAAATACATACTTTACTGCCTCTGCATCTACTTTTACCGCTATCCTTAGCGTTAGTCGCCGTACATATACCTACCTAGGTATATTTTGTACAGTCCATTTAGCAAGACATTCAATATTCTTTACGATCTGCCTAGCCATTTGCTGGTCCCGAGATTGAATAATATCGTTTACTTACGCCTCTCTACGTCTTGCTAATACCTAGTATACATATAAGCCTAATGTTAAGGTGACCCTAAATATTACGCATAAAAAGAGTCAATAGACATTATTTATAACTTTCTACATACACATTATTAACATAGGTGAAATAACGTGAAAGATTATTTTAATCTGGCCGGTCCGTGCTCGGGCTACTTTTGTATGAAAACAGCACGGACGCGGCACGAACAACATGCAAAACAAAAGCTGTCTTGATCCAAAGCAGCCATTCCCCACGCCCACGCCGGCCCGGACACGGCCTGCTGTGGTATCATCTAATTAGCATCCATCGCTGGTAGTCGATAAGTTGCAGTACATTACTGCTTTGACGTAACGTGGTTGTTACCGGTGATTACTTCATAGCAGCAATGTAGGTTACGAAATATGTTTTTTGACAGTATAGCAACTAGTAGCGGTGGATGCTAATTAGATGATACCACAGCCGGTCTAATGGGAATCATTCCTTACTCTGTTTTCGTATCCGAATGGTTAAGTATCATAAGTCATAACAACTATTTTTATCTGAACTATTTTCAACTTTACTACCTACTACGGTCGATTCACCGGATCATACGTTGAAGGTCAAACACGAACCCTTAATAAATGACGATTGAAACAAAAACAAAAGGCTATCGGAAACAGAAACAAAATAAGAATAACACTATTAGATGAAAATAATGTTATATTTTAGGTTTGAACAGTACCTAAAACTTGCGTGTCGCAAAAGTTTTATTGTGTTATTACCGGGTACTTAATAAAGTAAACATTTCAAGGAATTTTAAAGGTTAGTTATAGATTGGATAGTTCTATTTCAATACAATGTAATTATTTTCTTAAAAGTAATAAATAAGTACGTCTCATTTTAAAGGTTTGATGAAATTTCTTTAAATATAAGTGCGTTAAAGAACTTGTAACACTATATTAGCAATTCAAGTGGTGCCTTAAATTTCGAGTTACCCTTAATTTACAGTGACTCGTATACGTATATATAATGCAATCAGCACCTCTTCTACAGAACAATTTACCCAACATATCTGTATTTCTGGTATCCCTTAAATATAAGGGAAGCACCTATCTACCTACAGAATACAATATGATTAGTCGACCTTCTTTTGTCGTCATTTCTGTCACGTCTTCATATAACTGTTTTTCCCAGGTTTTTCCCTCGTGCAGTTTGTGTAAGGCAATTGGCCCTTAGATCCGTGTTTTGGTTAACAAAATAAATTTCTAAAACTACTATAGGTAAGATATAAATCTAATTAATCATAATAATCTGCAAACATGAAGACAAATCAAAAACCATAATAGTTACCTATCTATAAGCATTTTAAGTAGGAATGCTCCTCTATCCCAAAGCACAGTTTTTTGTTTTAATTTATCAGAAAAAACAATGCGTTTAAAAAAAACAAAGGTATTTTCACATCTAAAAAACCACGGAGGTTCGAATTGATGTAATACATCAGTCACTTACTAGTTGTGTTCCCTGACGGTTGAGACATGATAGGGGTTTAGATATTCGCTTCGGGGCGTTCGCAGAGACTGTCGATTGCCATTCAGCGTGGCAATGCGGCTAGTTTGCTTGGCAGCTTGTATTAGGAACGTTGGGAGCTAACTTTGAGTAAGGGAGCTAAGTTATTGTTAGAAATATGAAAAAAAAACATAATTATTTTTCCCGGGGCTTATTTGCGTCTTATTATTTTTAAATTCTCTTACCCCCACGTTTCGATCATGTTACAATGATCTCGCGAGTTCAAATCGTGTGAGTTTGAAATGTTTAAAAAAAATTCATCTTTAAAAATTCACTCGCGACGATATTTGAACTCGTGTGTCTGCGTCAAATCAACTTTCGTCGCGAGGGAATTTTTGAAGATGATTTTCAAAATATTTCTAGTAGATATACCTTGAGCAATAAAACAAATTACGAAATAAGTTATTGTTTTTGTAAAATATATATGCTAATGTCATTATTTATTAGTGAGTGGTTCCTATATCTATCCATATTCGGAAAAAAGTACCTAAGTCGAAACATTTAGAACTTCTAAAATCAAGTGTTGCAGTGCAGGAGGTTCCAGTTAATAAGATTAACAAAGTTTAAAGAACTTTTTACTAGGCTCCGTAGCACGGTTAGACGATTGTTGAAAATGAAACTAGGCAGAAGGTACCTGCTTAATGGCTTTTTCTAATAAAAGTTTCAACTAAGTTTATGTCTAACTTTAAACTTTTCCGATTAACTTTTTGCATTTGTAACTTCTTACTGCTGTTTAGACCTATTGCATATTAATGTTACTAATATTATGAATGCGAAAGTTAGTATGTATGTATGTGACTTTGTTACTCTTTGAACTGATTGCGATGAAACTTGGGAGCAGGGCTTACGCGGGTGAAACCGCGGGGCGCAGCTAGTAGGTACAATATAAATAGACGGGAAATACATTTATTTCATATTTTTGTTAAGTTCATTCGGCCTATAGCCGAAGGTTCACCATCACCACGCCGCCGCCTGCGCCCGCGCTCGCGCCCGCTCAACTAAACTTAACTTGGCTTTGCTAAACTCTAAACTCACTTGTTTCAAATACAGGTGAGCTTAGCTTCAGGGTATATACGAGCTAAACTAAAAACTCCAGTCGGATTCTCGAAAATTGTTGATTATTTTCTGACGCAATGTTTTAGCTAATTTTTGGCAAAAGCGTTCAAAAATGACATTGTTTACGACGCGACGTTTTGTTGTTGAGTTTTAATAAACATGTTGATGCCTTAGCAAAATTTAGCCACAAAATGTCTTTTTTGCCTTAATTGTGCTAAGGCTTCAACACATTTCTCCAATCTACATCAAAACGTCGGATACAATGTCATTTTTGAACGCTTTTGTCGAAAAGCTAAGAATTGTGAGGAGTCCGACACGGATTTTCAGTTTAGGTCGTATATACCGCCTAAACTAGCTTAGTTTATATAGTTACATGGTTAACATTCCGATATATCTGGAATGTTCAATAACCAATGGTCTATAAAATTGTTGGGTATTTTAATAAGTAGGTAACCTACATTGGTATGTACCTACCTACTTACTACAAAATATTACCCATTCTTTCTTTTATGCCGTACATAAAGACCTAAAGTTTCTGTTTTTAATATTTTTTTTAAATAATAGGTATTTGCTTTTATTAATGTTCATTTAGTAAGTATATTTAATTTTTATCCGACTTCCCAAAAGGAGGACGTTTTTAAGTGCTTTTTATCTTTTCGAAGTTATTTTGTCCTGTTTGAAATGAATTGTTTAAAACTTATTGGTATTAAATTATTTCGTTCTTTGTTTTAGATAACTTTTAAACTTATAAAAATTAATGTAATAATTAATGTACCTTCAACAAAACTTCGAAACACATACTTATCTACCTAATGTAGAATCACCTAATTGCCAAACTTATTCACGACACGCAACCACAACACCAAACTGCTGAATAATGTCGACAAGCACTTGATTAACTCAAAATTGTATTATTCACATCGTTGGGTTACATTAAATTCAAAACGCACACTGGATAAATAGGCTGGAATTTATCATGAATTTAATAAAGAAGAGGTTGGTGGAAATTAGCGGTTGGAGTACGCGATGTTGCTCTGCTGTTAACCTGTATTACCTGTACATACTAGACGGATTTGACCGGCGGACACAGCGTAGGATCTTATCTGTGCAATGGTATACACGGTTATGTCCGATGGACGCGGTTAGCAGATGGCTATCTGTTTCTGTCGGATAATTATAAAACCTCCCGCGTCAAATATTTACTTCAATATCAATGTCAAAAATATTTATTCAATGGAAAACTTGTACACAATCTGCATAAGTCATCGCTAAGTCGCTGCTATATCTTTCAGCTAAAACGATGCTAAAACAAATAAAATTAAAAAATACAACATTAAATAATAAAAAAAAGAAGCAACTTCAAAAAAAGAAGGTTTTTTTTTAAATATCTGTGGTTTTTTAAAGTACTTGGTCGGAGTATTTTTCATTTAAAATTTACTTTGTTTTTTTTTTTTTATCGACAAAAAGACGACAATACAACAAGAAACGATCATGGCAGAATATGTGAACATGATCACTTAGAAACGTCTTATAGCTATGATTTTATTGTGTTTTCGGAACGCACCCTCCGATGCGAAGAAGGCGCAAAAACATCATAGGGTTTTTTTTGTGAACACGTGTTAAATTACAGTCGTCATAATACAGAATAATTCGAACAGGAGCAATTAACAATCATGTCCATCGATTATTTTTATTAAAGATGCAACGACGTAAGTACCCCTTTAGACACATTATAATTATTTTATTTTTTTTTTATCTTATAATTCTACTATCGCAGTTTATATGGATTATTGTTCATGGTAATGGTATATAATTATGCATTACACAGGTCTAAAATATTACGAGATCCCATAATGCATGCGTTGTGTAGGTATGAATAAGAAATATTATTAGCTGCCTATAAACACACTGGATGGTGTCTGGCGGACCTTTGTACCTACCTTGTAATTTTTACTGTATGTGTTTAAGTTAAAATGCGTTGGTGGGTACCGCCGGATAAATCCGTCTAGTGCGTAGGCAACTTTGGTTATATAATTATGTGGCAGTGTAATGCCGAAGTGGTAGGTACGTATAATAAGTAAATTCATAAGGCTTACGTTGATGTTCAGTGGAAGGTTCACAGGGACAGTTGAGTGGAGGTAGTTACATAAAAAATAAGCTTCTTATACTTATAAGTTTAATCTTTTTCAGTGTACCTAATTACGTAGGTACCTACGTCTAACATACTTTGACTTGTACGTCAATTAGTATATACTTAAAACCTACGCAATCCCTTACTTTCTTTCAGTTTCAGTGTAATGTAGATGCTCTTGAGAAATCCTTACTAATATTATAAATGCGAAAGTAACTCTGTGGGTCTGTCTGTTACACCAACACGTGTAAACCGCTGAACCGATTTTGATAAATTTGCTATCGAGATAGATGGGACCTAGACATACTTTTGATCCCGATATCCCACATGAGCGTACGTCCCGAAATTAGGTAAACCAAATTAGGTGGAGAAATAAGATATGGGGTACTTTAAGGCCGGCTTGCATAACGGTTTTAAACATGTTTAAGCTGTTAATCGTATTTAAAATCTGTCAAACTGTCAATGTGTGGCAACATATTATCAATCGTCCGCTTAATGAAATAGAGTCCAATGTTCGATTTCCCATAAATTATTTTTAAATTGATTTAGTTAAATATGTTTTTAAATTTTGTTATGCAAGTCGCCCTAAATGATTGTGCGGGTTCAGCAAAGCTTGGTAGGATATACGTGGTGGGTCTAAAATAATGTAGTTATTGGGGCAAGGGGGGAAGGGGGTAGGTAGAGCAGGGGGGAGTTTGGACAGGGGAAGGGGCAGGGGGGGCTAAGTGGGCAAGGGGGGGGGAGGCAAGGGGGCAAAAGGTGGTAAGTGGGGACAAGGACATAGGCTACCTTTTATCTCGATTCCAAACCACGATCCTAAAATTATGGTGTAAAACCACGCACGCAGCCCGTGATCGGCTATGCAGCATTTCTACGCAGACAAAATTGCGGGTAACAACTAGTTATAGCCAAAACAAAAACAAAAAGACAAAAATGTTTCAGATGTTATAAAAGACCAACTTTGTTATGAAAATAGGTAACATAATTAAGGCTTTTTTTAAACTTAAGTTTAGTAAAGGACTTTTATAATCGTCTTTTTTTGTTTCAAACTTTTATTCACTGAATCCATGAATTTAATATCAACAAAGCGAAATAATGTAATAAACAGTATAAATTAGATTTCAAGATTATGGAAAAAAAATCCTTTTTGAGAAAGAAAAACAAAACTTTTTATTTCAGAGAAATAATTTGCTGGGACGATCTCGATTATATGTGCTAAGTTACTTATGTAGGTACTTAATTGGTTCTTAGAACAAAAGATGCGTCTATTAGACTAGTAATAGATCTACCAGAATCTCATGATATGAGAAAAAAATTGGGCAAGGGCGTGCCTTGTTGGGCCACGCACAGTGTAGGGTTTCGTAGTTTCCAATAACAGGGAAACTACGAAATTGCAATCTGGAAAAGTCTTTAAAACTAACACAATTTGTTCGAAAATTTACTTTTTATTTCTTTTAATTACTCGTGAATTTTAAAAGACAGCGATATTTGTTCTTTAAACTTAATTATATGTATTACTAGCTGCGCCCCGCGGTTTCACCCGCGCAAGTCGCGATCCCGCGTTGTTCGAACACCTACCTACCGCAATGCAATAATCCACACTTAAACGGTCGCCCATTGAAGTACTGTTGAAGCCAGGCGCTACCGCGCCTGGCATCATCAGTACTTCCCTGGTCGTCCGTTTAAGTGTGGATTTTTGCACTGCGGTAGGTAGGTGAAGTAAGTTAAAGTTTGTGAAAAGTGATGACGATGACGAAGGATGACGATGACGATGGATGACGATGATGATGATGCCACTCTACATCACTTATCCTACCCCTGTGTCGATTTTCATTCATTGAATGGTTATCACCCGCGTAAGTCCCGATCCTGTGGGATTTTCGGGATCAAAAGTATCCTATGTTACTCTCCATCACTTAAACTATCCCTATGCAAATTTTCATCCATTAAATTTATCACCCGCTTAAGCCCATTGAAGTACTGTTGAAGCCAGGCGCTACCGCGCCTGGCATCATCAGTACTTCCCTGGTCGTCCGTTTAAGTGTGGATTTTTGCACTGCGGTAGGTAGGTGAAGTAAGTTAAAGTTTGTGAAAAGTGATGACGATGACGAAGGATGACGATGACGATGGATGACGATGATGATGATGCCACTCTACATCACTTATCCTACCCCTGTGTCGATTTTCATTCATTGAATGGTTATCACCCGCGTAAGTCCCGATCCTGTGGGATTTTCGGGATTAAAAGTATCCTATGTTACTCTCCATCACTTAAACTATCCCTATGCAAATTTTCATCCATTAAATTTATCACCCGCTTAAATCCCGATCCCGCGGGATTTTCGGGATCAAAAGTATCCTATGTTACTCTCTATCACTTAAACTATCCCTATGCAAATTTTCATCTAAGAAATAGTTATCACCTGCGTAAGTCCCGATCCCGCGGGATTTTCGGGATCAAAAGTATCCTATGTTACTCTCCATCATTTAAACTATCCCTATGCAAATTTTCATCCAAATCGGTCGAGCCGTTTGACCGTGAAGAGGGAACAAACAAACAAACAAACAAACAAACAAACAGATTTTCGGATTTATAATATTAAGTAGATTATCACCTGCGTAAGTCCCGATCCCGCGGGATTTTCGGGATCAAAAGTATCCTATGTTACTCTCTATCACTTAAACTATCCCTATGCAAATTTTCATCTAAGAAATAGTTATCACCTGCGTAAGTCCCGATCCCGCGGGATTTTCGGAATCAAAAGTATCCTATGTTACTCTCCATTATTTAAACTATCCCTATGCAAATTTTCATCCAAATCGGTCGAGCCGTTTGACCGTGAAGAGGGAACAAACAAACAAACAAACAGATTTTCGGATTTATAATATTAGTAGATTATCACCTGCGTAAGTCCCGATCCCGCGGGATTTTCTGGATCAAAAGTATCCTATGATACTCTCCATCATTTAAACTATCCCGTTGCAAATTTTCATCCATTAATATTATCACCCGCTTAAGTCCCGATCCCGCGGGATTTTCGGGATCAAAAGTATCCTATGTTACTCTCTATCACTTAAACTATCCCTATGCAAATTTTCATCTAAGAAATAGTTATCACCTGCGTAAGTCCCGATCCCGCGGGATTTTCGGGATCAAAAGTATCCTATGTTACTCTCCATCATTTAAACTATCCCTATGCAAATTTTTATCCAAATCGGTCGAGCCGTTTGACCGTGAAGAGGGAACAAACAAACAAACAAACAAACAAACAAACAGATTTTCGGATTTATAATATTAGTAGGATTATCGTAAACACACGAGACTTATCCAAGTATAGCCATTTGGCTGTTAGACGGGGGTAAACATAACTCTAAAAACTAGCACTTTAAAGCTCAATATTTTGAAAACGGAACCCTAAAACGAAAACTTTTTAAAAAACCCACAATGATTTTAAAAGAGGTATTTAACGAAACACCATACGAAGGGGGTAAACAAGAAAAAAAAAACATCCCCAGAGGTGTCAGCAATAAATTTTTATTCGACGAAACGTTTTTCGAAATGGTGTAGTGAATCCCCCATTTAACATGTAGGGGAGGTAACTGGATACCGGGAATACCACATAGGCTACTTTTTATTACGAATTTCCCGCGGGAACGGCATTTACGCGGGTGTAACCGCGGGGCGTAGCTAGTTGTAAATATATACCTTAGAGACTAACAGGCAGATAATGACGTTTCAGGAAGCCATCATAATATTCATCCATACCTACCCTACTTACGTCATATCTATTGATAAAGCAATTTAGATATCAGAATATGGGCGAACACGTAAGTACCTATCCGTTTACTAATTCACGTTAACATTAGGTTTTTAGAATTCCTGACCTAAAGGGTAAAAACCCTTTTACTAAGATTTCACTGTCCGTCTGTCTGGCCAAGGCTGGGTGTCACCAGGCTGTAGTTTCCTCATGAACCGTGATAGATAGACAATTTAAATTTGATGATGTATTTCTGTGGGGCAATTACAATAAATAATAAATAAATTCTGTGACCAACACACAGCGCCATCTAGCCCCATAGTAAGCTGGCTTGTGTTACGGTGACTAGACAACGGATATACTACTTATGTTTATTTATCTTTTGTAAATACATTATATATTATACATAGAAATACACCCAGACCAGATACAAATATTTATTTTTAAGCATAAATATTTGCACCCAGAGGGAATCGAACCCGGTATCTTCTGCAATATAGATTAAAGATTGTGTATAGATTAAAGGTACTGTACAAGTTGCGACCTTTCTTAATGGAACCATTGCGTATACAGTTGGTGGAGTCCTTAGTGCTGTCGAAACTCAATTATATGGACGCTGTGTTTGGCCCAAGACTGTTAGCCAAAACTCAGAAGCTTGTCCAGCGTGTCCAGAATGCATGTGCGCGTTTTTGTTTTCGTATTCCTCCTAGATCTCATGTAACTCCTTTTTTGAACGAACACTCAATTCTAAAAATGAGACATCGGCAAAAATTACACCTGGCTTGTCTCTTGTTTGGTGTTATAAAATATAAGACCCCTTTATATTTGTTTAACAAACTTTCTTGGGCAAATAGTTCGAGGTCTTGCGTTAGTCGGCAGTGTGCTAGGCAACTTGTGTCGCAGCGTCACAGGTCAGCTGCCTTCAGAGGTAGTTTCTGTTACGCTGCAACAAAATGTTGGAACAATATTCCTCCACCCTTGAGAAACCTGCAAACTGTTCGGGGCTTTAGACTTGCTTTGAAAAAATTCATTTTTAACCATCAAAAGTCTCAGGCAGCTTTGCTCCTCGAAACCAGTGCACTTTAGTGCTTAAAAATAAATTTGTTTGTTTTTCGTACCATCTGATGTCCTTATTTTATTTTAGTTCTATTTTATTTAATTCTTTGCTGTGCTCATACATTATTTATATATATAATTATTTGTATCTACGTATATTCATTTTATTGTTTTAAATAATTTAATTTGGTCATTTTATATGTTGTTTGTACTTATCGCTATACTGTTTGTGTATTAGATTATAAGCTCATGTGCTGACGGTTATACCTACGGACGTCTTACCGTCACGGTTCCAACGGAAGACCAGCGCTTGTCGAATGACTAGCATTTATGCTGAGTTGAGGGCCGTTTCGCAACAATTTGTTATGTTTAATGTTTGTGTATATTATTATTTTTTTGTATTGTTTTTGTGTTTGTTGTTGCGAATAAACAGTTATTCTATTCTATTCTATTCAATAAATAGGTCTTGAACACAGTAAAATGTTTTGCTCCCAAACAACCAAAGTGTTTTTATTTGTGATATCTTATTAGATATCACTAATAAACCCGCTAAATAGTTACGTATACTATTGTATACGGAACTATTTGTTCACGGCTCAGGCTCGCACTTGCCCGGTTTATTTATGACCTACTGTAATTTGATTTCTCTATCGAAGGATCTATTTTACGATGAGGTGTATAAACTTACGGTTTATTTTAACCCGGCTGCAAGGAAAGGGTTATGTTTTTGGCACCTATCTCGTACTTATGTTGTATGTTCAAATTTTCCTCAGCTCGTATCTTCCAAACCACTCGATGGATTTCTTTAATTGTTATTAGTAAGTATGTGTGTGTTCAGTGTTGTAAAATTAAACAATATTTCAAACACTTACATTACTTTTCGGTTTAGTTTTGCTTTGCGATATTCCGCGTTACCATGATCGTTTGTCGTTGCTTTGTCGGCCTTTTATCGCTCAAAAAATATAGGTAATAAAATTTAAATAAAAAATACCCCGACTGCTTATAAAAACAAAAGTAATATAATATTTATTTTTGTTTTTATTGCTCAGGGCATAAATATAGTAATTTTTTTAAATTGGTGTGGTTTTTTTTAGCTGAACGACAACGTGGCGACTACGACTAAGTTGTCAACTTATAAGACATCATGGTAGGGTGGATTATGTATCGTGGTCACGTGGTGGTTTCCCACCGACACCCACACGCACCCGACGAACCCGAATATAAATATACACACACACACACACACCTAAGTAATTAAAGCGCAATTTTCCTAACTGATATTTTAAAGTAAGGGAAATTCCGCTACCTTTCTTTCTGTATTCAAAACAGTTAGAATAAAAATAATAAAATCGTGTAACATTTAACGCTCCCAATGTTGAAACTTTTTTACTTCTTACTTACATCATAAACGCGAAAGTTTGCAAGTATGTATGTATGTGACTTTGTAACTCTTTCACGCAAAAAGTATTAAAACGATTGCGATGAAATTCCGATTGCAAAGAATTACACATTAGGCTACATTTAATCCCGATAACGGGACTTACACGGGTAAACCCGCGGAGCGCAGAAAATAAACGCGAAAGTTTGAAAGTATATGGATGTGACTTTGTTACCTACTCTTTCACGCAAAACTATAGGAGCTCTATTTTTAAAACCAGCGCCACTTCGAGCGATTTGAACGTTATATAGCTGGAGATATGGAATTAGGAATAACATAGGCAACTTTTATCCCGATTATACTGCGGGAACGGGATTAATGCGGGCGAAGCCGCTGGGCGCTACTTGTAGGTAATCCTACTAATATTCTAAATGTGAATAAAATAATAATTCCCCAGCTACGTTCAAAAACGGGTTTTTGGAAATTCTATCTCTAAATGGGTAAAAATAGGGAAAACGTTTGTATAAAATAAATATATATTTTATATTTATTTAGAATGAAACTATTAGGTCTGGACAGGCGTGGCGCGGGGCGCGTGATACATCGCTCCGTGGGACCCTTAGAGTATACGTAAGCAAACTATATTTGCCTACTGTGCAAAGTGTAAGCAGATGCTGTATACATAGATATTCAAATGTTAAGGTTGAATAGTGATTCCGCGAATCATTTTTACACCGCGGCACTGAACCTTTCACCAAAATTATTACTAGAATAAATTCTAACGAGAGAAATAGTCAATTCCCGTAACCCTAGGTGATTGATGACATCGTTTTTGTCATTTTTGACTGTTCATACCGGTGCTTACAGTTCATATTCGCATACAGCGCTCTATAGTTTGCTTATGACCCCATGCAGCCTAACGATAACGTCTTGTCCAATGGCTTGGGAGATATTAGGCAATAAAGAATAATTACTAATAGGAATATAGGCGCAAAAAACAAAAAAAAAACCTCGTAGTCAAGCAAGCAGCATTCTACTTTATTTAATTAAAACACGTAATTTTATAAAACAGGAAATGTCAACAAAATGTGAACATTGTTTGTTTGTTTGGAAGCGGTCGCGGTTGAACGCAGTCATTTAGAAAAGTCAGCATCATTAAAAAGAAAGGAAGAAAATAATCATTTCTCTTAAAAGGAACCGGAAACCCAAAGCTTTCCAATATAGCTGCCTATTTCACGAACTTCAAGGATATCTAAACTTTGGACCATACGTGACCATACCGCATACTTACTACAAAGTTTTAGGTAGGTATCCGATCAAACTTGTTGCCGACAGTTTAATCGGTTTGAATACTCGGCCGCTACCAAATCGCTGTTAAGAACTTTTATAAGTACACTAGCTGCGCCCCGCGGTTTCATCCCTATGTGTTATTCCATGTTTCCAGCTACCTAAATTCCAAGTTTCATGGTAATCGGTTCAGCAGTTTCTACGTGATTGAGTAACAGACACTCATACTCACAAACTTTCATGTTTCAAATTATCGGCAGATAGTTTAATCCGGTTAAAGTCGGTAGTGTGTATGTCTTAAGGACGCGACTAATGTGAAATCCCTTCCGATGGAATGGTTTTATTCATAACCGGTATCAAATAGATCTTTAAACAATGTATTATGTTATTGTACATGATACAAGAAGTGTCCCCTTCATTTCAAAAACAATAAAAAATAACTTTAAATACCACTATTATACAGGCAAAGTTACCCCTGTTTTACAAAATAAATCAATTTTTCTTCTAAATCCTTAACCGCTATATTTTCTTATAGGCATCATAATATTAGAAAATACAATACCTAGAACCCCTTCATCGCATTTTTTCAAAATATTTTTTTAATCTTCGTTAATTATTGATTTTACGAGAAATTGTAGATTTTTCACGCAATTCCATCTCGCTCATTTATATGCAATAGGACAAGGACCGTTGCTTATCATCTATCGCCGCCTTAATGTTTTTACTTACATTTTATTACTCTCACTTCAAAGTGATTTAAAACATAAACCCGAATACGAATAAGGAATGATTTATATTAGACCGTCACAAGCGCTGGCTGGGTTTAAGCTTCGTCGTCCGTTGCTCGGCCGCCACTCGGTTGCAACAGACCGATCCACAGACTAGTCAGAATATACTAAAGTGACCGATCGACTGCCTGCCGAGCAATGGACAACGAAGCTCGAACCCGTGACGGTCTAATATAAATCATCCCTTCCTTTATTGTCAAACATATATATACAGCTTTTTGATTGAACCTCATTTTACAGAAAAAAAAACAAATGCAACCTATTTATATTGCTATTCAATCTTTCAGTATAGGATTAGGTTAACAATTAACTAATTTCCTTTTTTCCTTAAATCAAATCAAATCAAAAAACGTTCATTGTCAAACAGATATACATACACCCATTTGATTGTAACTTATTTTACAGAAACAAAACAAATACACATACTTATGTTGCTATTCAATCTTTCAGTATAGTATTAGGTTATGTATTTGTTACATATAAAGTTATGCATTCAAATATCTAGGTGTACGGAGCAACAAATGGTATATATAGGCATCAGCTTCTTCCTTCCTAGCCTAGCGAGGAAAAACTGACAATACAACTTTTCCAATAGATAGGTGGACATCAAAACACTCTATTTTTGGTGCTTAGTTGACTACAGCGTAACAAAGATGATGTGAAGGGTGTGAGTTACACTGAATATAAAAAAGTGTCAATCATCGCGGAGGAAAACCCGGCTGCGTATTGATAGTATTTCGAAGTAGCGTAGGGGACCCGTTTTCATCAGAGATATGCGAGGATTCGTAATTAAGTAAGTATATCAATCTCACACATCTCTAATGGAATCACAATCTAAACAAAACCCTTTAGTGAGCAAGACGTTTGGTTTCTAGCTCCTAAATACGTCTCATGCCTACTCCCTTTACTTGACAAAATAATTTAAATAGATAGAACCCCACGGATAACGTATATTTGATATTTAGAACTCCGTCCGCCCCGAGCCGCTAGCCGGAAGTACAATAGATCTATATTGAAAGCTCTAAGCTCTGTTTGCGGTCAGAAGTCCGTTGTATACGCTCTCGACAAAATTCGTTCAGGATTTATGAATATGTCGTTCGAACGAAACCGAGGGGAATAATTTCAACTGGGGTGTAGCAAGGTAGGCAATATATTATCATCGGCGTACGTACTAAAAACTGATTTATATGAAGTATCTAACTGGAAATTAATTATTTCCGCTGAAAGCCAATATTTACACAATAAATCTAATCTTAAAATCAAATATATATAATATTTTGGTTATCGATATTACTTTTTTACTAAAAGCCTACTTAGCTTACTGATCCTTAATTTGATTTTGATGTCCAATCGACCATAAGACCATAACCATCTTGATTTAGACAAAACGACACACCTACTACATCTACTTATTATTAAAAAAATATGTTATTGTGTCGGTGTTGATAAATATAGAGGTATGTATTGTTTCTAATATGTAATTTTTTTGTGATGGGCACTTTTGGACTCAATGGTCATTCGCATTAGATTATTTATATTGTTAATTTATCTTTGTAGTATTTATTTCTTGTGTAAGTATTCTTAGATAGATAATTGAAAGAAGTTACTAAAGGATAGGGTAAGGTAATAAAAGTTTTTTTTCTTCATAATATTAATTATTCAACCGGATAATTATAATTGCGTCACCTACAGGGATAATAATCTTTACTCACATGTAGATAGCGTCTCAATCGAGCCTTAGTCGAAAAATAGTAGACACGGGGATGATTCATATTCTTAAATTCGCCGCTCGAGATGGGGACTCGTGTGGCCTAGCTGGTTAAGGCGCAGCGGTACTGAAGCAGAGACGCGAGTTCAAATCTCGTCGCGAGTGAATTTTTAAAGATGATTTTTTCGTTTAAATATTTCTAGTAGATATGCCTTGAGCAATAAAAATATAAAAATTTACGAAGTATAAGTACCTAATAATTAATAAACAGTGTCTCAAATCTTTAGCTTTTTAGGGCTTTTTAGTTAATATATCTTGAAAAAATCTAAGTCCTCGCTACTGGAGTATGGGTATTCCTCTAGAATTAATAAATTTCTTCTGGTGCTGGTGCAATTGCATCTCAATTCTAAATAAAAGCGATTTTTTTATAAAAAATAAAAACCCGACTGCGGTTGTAACTAAAAAGTAAAGAAAACACTTGCCTTCGGTTGTATCAGTCGCAGTCAAGCTGATCTAACTTGGCTAACCCTCTGATCTCGTAGCTTAGGAATACCTAAAGGTAAAGAAACTTCAGGAATCGTTCGACGGAGCCTTAGAAATAGTGGATGGAGTCGGGTAGGATTCCTTATAAAAAGTCAAGTATAAAACATCAAATAGTTATCTACATCATTAGTTGTTTGAAAAATAATTATTTTAGGTAGGTATATTATTCTTTATGTTATTTGGAGTCCCACCCGACTACATCCACTATTTGTAAGGCTCCTAGCGTCGAACAATCTTTAAGGTTTCTCTATTTAGGTATTCCTAAGCTACGAGATCAGAGGAATAACCAAATTAGACCGCTTGACTACGACTGATTCAACCGAAGGCGGGTGTTGTAAAGCTTGTTTTTTTTTGACTTTTCAATTACAATTTTTAAATAGGTATATTATTTAAACCCTATATTTTTAAATGGCTAGGATATCGGCAAGGTGTGGTTGGTCATTACATTATACAGTCGAATCCAGAAACGCTACTTAAAATTTGAGAGGTACCTAAATAATTCATCAGCTTCCAAATTTAAAATAGGTATTGGCATTTTTTAATTTGAGAGCTGCTTAATTGTTTAAGTAGATCTCAAATTATGAGTGAGTAGTGTTTCTGTAGGTATTCGGCTATCTAATGTTTGATTTATGCATGTAATAAATTAACCGTAGGTAAGGTACATTATTTGATTCAGTTTCTTTGAAACTTCTATTGCCTTATTAATAAACGTTGAGTTAAATCGGAGTAATTTTACAATTTTACAGTTTCTGTCTGCAAACTTTGAGAGTTCTTGTCACGGAAAATGACGAAACATGATTCTATGAAAAATATTATACCTTAGCAAGCATGTTCTAACTACTCCGACTTTACTCCACGTTTGTTAATAAGACTACTAAAGCTTCACTAAACAACGCTAGATTACTAAATGAACATTTTTAAGAAACAAAATACCTAACCTAAGTTAAACAATTTAAACTTTAACTAAGTTACTTACCAAACAAAAAGAAAAATAAAACTTTAACACAGCTTTCCTCTCGTCCAAATTTTGAAATAAATTTCACTTTTCACTGTTTCAAAACAATGCTACAGTTATGTAAATAGTTTTTAAGTAGGTGCCTAAACAAATGCTCTAGATTTGGTGGCAAAAGTAGAGTGCACGCGGGTGGGAGGCACGGGAGATTTCCACGACCAAACCAAAGCGAGCCTACGAGATCACTGAAACCGAACGTGAACTAAACGAGCGCGCAGCCCTGCTCGACACACCATGGAGTACATAAAAATAACTTAGTATTGAAAATACTTAAGTTATTTTATTTACTACATAATAGAACTAATACAACTTATTTAAAATGCGTTGTAATGTATCTAAATATCTAAATAAAAAAAAATATCTACCTACCTGAAAATTTAGTTGATTTGCTACTGAAAAATTCTTGCAGTGGGTTACCTTAAAATATGTGAACTTAAGGGTTATATACGAGCTAAACTGAAAATCCCCGTCAGATTAATTAAAAATCGTCGATTATTTTCTGACGCAATGTTTTAGAATATTCTCGTTCCTAGCGTTTGTAAATGACGTTGTTTCCTACATTTTAGTGTAATTTTTAAAATGTCGAAAGGTGTTGAAGCCTTAGTACACTTTAGACAAATAAATATGATTGCCTAAAATGTCCTAAGGCTTCGGAAACAATAAGAAGTTTTTGTCTTAAGACTGCACCAAAATGCAAGGACCAATGTCATTTACAAACGCTACAAATGAAAATACTCTAAAACATTGCGTCATAAAATAATCAACAATTTTCGACGAATCCGACAGGGATTTTTAGTTTAGCTCGCTTCAAAAGAATCGCGTTCCACCCCTGTGAGTCCGGTATAAAATGTAGATCCCTATGTGTTATTCCTGGATATCAGATACCTAGATTAACTAGGTATATTGCCATAAAATCTATTAGCCGTACCTATTCACGAACAACCATATACAAAATGTAACAGGTAAGCCCTTTTAAGCCGAAAGGCGGTTGTTCTAGACGTCTAGGCGAACATATTTTGTTCTACAACTTTTGAAAATTCAAACTTGTTTTTTTTGAGGTTATGTTTCACTGAAAAAACAGCTGCTTTTGAAAATAAAGGTAATTTAAGGTTTGATTGTAGTAATCCAAACTAAATGAAAGGACAACATAAGGTCATTGACCTGGAACTCTAAGAAACAGCTGATCTTCAAGTAAACTTTCCACTTAAAATTTTCGAAAAGTACTTCGAATTTCTAAAAGTCGTAGAACAAAAATTGTTCGCCTAGACGTCTAGAACAACCCCCTTTCGGTTTAAAAGGGCATACCCATATGACTGACTTACGCTTGTAAGTAAATAGTAACATCAGCAAAAATGTGACAAAAGCTGAGTCGACACATAGTGTCGTTGGTAATAACTACCTACTGATGAATGTCTAATCTCAATCGGTTCAGTAATAGACATGTAGCGTCGTAGATATTCGTGTAGGCGTAAGAAAATAGTAAGTAGGTATCTTAAATACCTATCTACACTTCAATGTAAAGAATTAAGAAATGTTAGTACTACACCGTGAAATAAATTAAATCGCTAATTTTACGTCTAGCAGATGGAAGAAATAAGCTTCCACGTTATTTATAAAAAGCTGCGAGAAACGCGTGAACATAAACAAACTAATAAAACACCTCCTTTCTTAGTACCTATCTTGGAAATAATCTGTTGAAATTGTTGAATGAAATTAACATCCTTGTTTTGTTTATTTTTTCTAAGTACTTATTATAGGGTACCTATTTATAATAAACTAGTAGTTGTGCAAACAGTATACCTCGCGAGCACAAACTTTATTGCTAAGCAGGTACTAACGACCTTTTTTCAACGGTTATTATTTTAACTATTTTACATCGAATAGTTTGCAGGTAATACTTAGTTCCAGGTGTGGCAATCAATCTGGACTTTATAGTTAAAGGGTATAATATACTGGTATAATCCTAAAAAAAATTAAAAACCCACCTATATAAATGTCCTAAAAAAGAGTAAAATATCCAAACGAAGGGCAACTTAATACGTTTCAACCCGCTAGCTAGTCAGGAAGTGCCTCAAATTAAAGTTGCAAGATTCTGCCCGGACCGACAAACAAAAAAACAAGAAAGTTAGAGCAAAAAACGTGGGAAAATGAGCAAATCAATTAGTGATTGATTTGCTTGAATTGAGCATTTCCCTTCATAATACCGATGATACCTACAGATCAGGTCTTCATCATAATTTTATGGAATTAACTCAAAACTATTATCTAAATAAATTATTGACATGTTATTATATTGCGGAAACACCGATTAGACCCTTTTGTGGGAGAACAACCCCACCAATCAACAATCTCCCACAATAGAATAAAAACTGTATTTTCAAAGAACTTGTATAAACTTGATGACAAAAAAAAGAAGTAAAAAAGAAAAAGATCGTATTTCTCAACTAAATAATGAAATATGATCTTTACAGGTGAACGTACAAACAAACATACTGAACTGACAGACGATAGCAAATTTTGGCAGACTTGAAACAAAGATACTTCGCTCGCTCAATAAATCGGCGGCGGCCTTTAGGCGTAATAATGTTTAAAGTTTAAATTATGTGCCAGATAAATTGGTTTGAAATTTCAATTTCTTTTCAAAAGTGTGAGTAATTTCCGCCAAAATTTGACTTTGGAAACGATGAAGTTTGGCCGTCAGGGCGAAACCTGTCTAAATTCTTTGCTTACACTATTGACAGCTGTGTACACTTTGACGAGTTTGTTGATGCTCTACAAAATACTAGGTACTCTACTTTGATCTAATTCCAATGTCCAATTACACCCGGGTAGACATTAGGTAGGTAGTGTAGTCTACTTACTCAACTAGATTCGTATAGTCAAACTCTGTAGTTTAACTACCTGTTTTTGATTTCACTGCATAATATAGTCAACATAAGCCGAAGCAAGCAGTTTTGCTATTGACCTGTTAATGAAAAAATAAAAAAGTGGACGGATCTTAAACCTCACACTCATACCGGAATTTGTCACACGTATTTCATAGAAAATCTGAAAACAACATCTATACTCTATATCTTCTCTGTGAGTAGGTACCTAGTATATAAATATTTACCCCCTTACTTATAAATGCAAGTTAACAGCTTCTTAACTATGTAACGTTTGTTTTTTACTGTGACATGAGATTTCAAAGTTGACAGACACAGACAAACGTCATATACCTTGGTCATCTGTTTAACATCGTAAGACAAGTATGGGGGTTAAAAAATAAAACTTTAACGTAAATACCTAAGTACAACTACAGTCTAATGTTTCTATTTACGATTTTAGATGCATTTTATTGCTATTGCTTTTAATATTTATTAAAGTTTAGAGAATTATATTGCAGGCTTACCGATCTCATGATAAAAAAGTTTCTCATCCTTAGTACCTAGTGTCCTTCTGGTAGACCAAGAATGACAGTCAAAAAATTATATTCTTCTTGACAAAAAAACTTACTATTTTATGTTACTTACTATACATACATTAGGTACTATATTCAATGAGCATACCAAGTATCATCCAAATTAGTTGCATAATACAACCTGTAAAGGAAAATGAACACACATAGGTACATACACTCAAACATACAAGACTAAAAAAGATTTTGCTATACTTGAAGCCGAGAGGCTTTTCATGTTCGTGAACTTAGCAGAGCATTGTCCAGCAGATCAAAAAAATATGTGAGTTCTAGTCGCATGCAGCCGAGTTCTATAGTTCCTGATACTTTTTAGAAATAGTTCCGGCGTTTTAGCCATGGTTTTAGCCATGGTTCATGAAAAATAATTTCCTACAATTAACAGTTCATGATTTAAGATTAAAATTGCTAACAATAATTATCACTAATTATAAAAGTGAAAAGTAGACTAAGTAAGCAGTAGTACTTACACTGCTATAAAAAATCATTTGTTAGTAATAGCAATTATAAATAGCAATCATTTCCATGCCTAGCACAGTATCATTGACCATAACTACCTACAAATAGATTTGGCAATATTTTTACAGCCGGACGCTTGTCTGACACCAACCCTCCTAGGGACCAAGAAGATTTTCCGCCACTGCGCGCGGAGGTTGTCTCCCCTAGATCCTTTAGTCACCTTTTCCGACACCCACGGGAAGAAATGGGGTAAGCCTATTCTATGGTGGGGCTACACGACAAAAATAGGAACCTATGGGAAATAAAAAAACGCCCCTAGCGGACGTAATGTGATGATTCAACCTTCCATTACGTAACTAGTGACATGAAATTGCTTCCGGTAACAGCTGCGAGACAACTTATTTGAAATTTACTCAATAATGCATGAAACTAGTTTCGTAATGTAAATTAGGGTCAAAAGTTTCGCGTCAATTCAAACGTGTGTGATAGATAGCCTAAACTAAAGGGTGATTGTTGTTAATTTTCAGTTTGTTGTTGCAGTAAACCGCTGCAGGATTGTTGTAGTGTTCAAGTGTCATTGTTTTTTTATGCGAAAGCTCTTAATAGTGTTTAGAAACATTTTTTTCCCACTTATATTGTAATTGTTCACAGTGTGCTTTCTGAATAAAATAAAATAGACAAATGAAATAACTCTCTATACGGATGCTATGCTGCTACAATTTTGTTTCTAGTTCGTAGGTATGTATACCTACCTACTTTATTTTTAAATATAATATATCTACATTACTTCTAACAAAACAACATTTTGTTTTAAAACTTTTACTGCAGGGCTATTGTAATAAGGAGGAAGGATCGTAATAATTTATTACCTACCTACAGATATCAACGCGAACGGCTGTTAGACATTAAAAACTTTCAACTTTTCGAAGAACTTTGTTTGGCGCTCTTGGCTAATTGCGTAGGTGTGGGTTTCAGATTCAGTTACCTACCAAACTTATATAATATGTCAGACTGTATGAAGCTTTTAAGCTTTAAAATTAGTCAACATCCCACAGAAATTCTTCTTTTTTGATTTCTACTCGGTCATTTCTACTAGTCCGAAATAAACATAAGAAACCCCCAAAACAATAATAAAAAGGCTACAAAAATAAGCATTTAACTAACAACAAAACAGTTGATTAACCGTTACGAAATATATTTACAGCTCTATATTAATTAAATTTAACAATGTTACATCATAATGACGAAACCAACCATCAATATAAAAAAATAGTTGGGACTTTATATTAACCAAAACTTTTTGCCTTACCCTTCCGTCGAAATAAAAATAGAGAAAAAATGGCCCAGTTTTTATTTTTTTATGTGCTAACTAGGTGGCCAGGTGGCCAGTTCGAAATGGCCGTATGCTACCAGAACCTCAGTTCCAAATTTAAATTACTTTATGCCCTAGGTGCATAATGAGCACTTTATGCACCTAAGGAATAAAGAATCGCTTTACGTTGACCTTTTTGGTCAAATAAAGTAACTTTGTAGAGCAGTAGATAGGTGTGTAAAACTGAAGTCGCTCAGAGGGCTATCATTCATTATAGAGAGCTATGTTTGGAGTTTGCCTGCGTGAAATAATCCGAATTTGTATAGACGCAGACGAATTCAAATACAAAATATTTTTATTTATTATTATTACATAAGTGGTACCTATATTTTTTTAAAGTCAAGTATAATATCGTGTCTTCGGAACGCGACTTCCAATGAGAAGAAGACACATGAACTCATGGGGTTATTGGGTTGGGTTTTTGTTGCAATGATCATGTGATTCACATTATCACTTAGGGGTATAGTGGAACTGGAGCAATATTTTACCATAAATTTTACCAACACAGCAATTTAAAAGTAATTCTGTCTGTTTTTTGGCGTTATTTATTTATTTATTATCGGTTGTGTACCCATTATGGCCATTAGGAAATTAGCCAGTGCATCGAAACAGTCAAGTCGTCATATGTAGTTAAAGTCAAGCTAGGAATCATTTGTAAATACGGAGGCCATTTACAAAAAATTTTCACGGAGCTTTGGAGACAACAGTAAAGTCCATGTTTTGCAACAATTTGCACGGATTTGAACTAGGTTTCACAAAATTGAAAATTTAGCAACACATCTTCACAAAGCGTTCCCGCCAAATTCTCTTTTTGGCGTTCGCGCCATAAAACTCTGGATGACAATATTATTAAAATTTATATTCTTATCAATTCTGAACTAATTATGGCCATTTGGAAATTTACCAGTGTCAAGTATTATTAATTTAATTATGCAAGATAATTGAATCGAAACAGTCAAGTCGTCATAGTTAAAGTCAAGTCCTGGGAATCATTTGTAAATACGGCGGCCATTTACAAAGATTGTTCACGGAGCTTCGGAGACAACAGTAAAGTTTCACGAAACTAAATTGATGAATATGGCCCCGAAATTAAACAATTGCACATATTTGAATTAGGTTTCACAAAAATGAAAATTTAGCAACACATCTCCTCAACGCGTTCCCGCCAAAACTCTTAAGATGACATTGACAATGACAGATTGACAGACACAATTAGGAACATTTAAACTCGATGTTGCCAAGATAAGACTAAGTATCCAAAGTTCAATTTTATACGACGGCGATCTAACGATGTCACGACGATACCTATCACAGTGTGAGATAGCGATAATCCATTAACTTTTTAAACAACTCACAAAATACTTAGTTCAGTTACTACTAATATTATAAAGCTGAAAGTTTGGGAGTATGTATGATTGTTACTCACGCCAAAACTATTGAACAGATTGTGATTAAACTTGAAATATCGGTAGCTGGAGACTTGGATGGAATAACACATAGACTATACTTTTATCCCGATATTCCCGCGGGATCGGGACTTGCGCAGTTAGTAATATCATAATTGAGTTATTTCTTACAACTTATACTGTTACAATTACCATCAAATATTACTATTAAAATTAAATTTAAAAAAAAAGATATTATAGTCAATCTAACCGAAAAGAGAAATCTAAAATTCTAATTATTTTTAAAAATTTCTAAAACACTTGTCAAATTTTCGTAATTAAAAAACCATACCATATTTTAGGCATTTTTTTTGATACAGACAGACACCTATCAATTAAAGCTTCTTCAAGCCAAGTTTTTTTATATGGCTTTAATCCATTTGGATATCAGCCAGTGTCAAGTTTTATTAATATTTGCAATTTTTGTGCAGGGAGTTTTGGCGGGATTTTTGTGAAACCTAGTTCAAATGCGTGCAAATTGTTTAATTTCGGTGGCATATTAATCAATTTAGTTTCGTGAAGGTGTACAAGTGGAATGAAAGTGAAAATCAGTGCAAAACATGGACTTAGTGTTGTCTCCAAAGCTCCGTGAAAAATCTTTTCAAATAAATGGCCGCCGTGTTTACAAATGATTCCCTAGACTTGACTTTAACTATGACAACTTGACTGATTCGATGCAAATAACTTGCATAAATAAATAAAACTTGACACTGGCTAATTTCCTAATGGCCATAATCGGTTTATTACCGATAAGAAATAAATAAAAATATTTGCATCGAAATAGTTAAGTCGTCATAGTAAAGTCAAATCGAGGGAATCATTGTAAAACGACGGCCATTTTCAATGATTGTTTACGGAGCTTTGAAAACAAAGCTATAGTCCATGTTTTGGACCGATTTGCACTTTCACTACACTTGTACACCTTCACGAAACTAAATTGGTTAATATGCCCCCGAAATCAAACAATTTACACGCATTTGTACTAGGTTTCACAAAAATGAAAATTTAGTAACACATCTCTTCACCGCGTTCCCGCCAAAACTCCTATATATTTTTTGGATATTTCTCTCAGCGGTCATAGTATGTAGGTAACACTGATTTCTTTTTCATCTGTGGTGGAATGTTTATTTTTGGAAGACCGTGAAATTCTCTACAGAATTTGGAATTACGATTTTAGCTAAAATTGTACGTATATTCCGCAGTTATCTAATGTATTTCGTTTATAGAATTCTGTCTTTCGTTTAAACGTTACCGTTCACCTGCATTTAGTGCTTATTTTGTGAACACAGGTGGTTCGATAGTGATTTGTGAGTCTGAGTAGGTACACTCAGTTTCCTGTTGATGCCGTAGGGATTCCAAGAATAAATTCTTGACATTCTAGCATTTTATGTCCAAAAATTTGTACCGTAAGCCAACTCAAAGATTCTCATTTTTCATGTAGGTATGAAATTGTTGAATTTTAGTAATTACCTATAGCAAATCTTTTCCAGCATAATAACATGGTGCCATATGACAAATAAGATGTCGTCAGAAAGCTGCTTGGTTAAGGCAATATACTCTTTCAAAGGCAAGAACAATGATGAGCTATGTTTCAAAAAAGGTGACATTATAACTGTTACCCAAAAGGAAGAAGGAGGCTGGTGGGAAGGGACTCTCGGAGAAACCACTGGATGGTTTCCGAGTAACTATGTGACTGAATATAAAGGTTAGAAGGTTTATTTTGCATTTCTATAGAATTTGCTTGGTTACTTATATGGCTTTAGTTTGTATTTTGTTACTCTTCAAAATCTTGTAACTCAATCTCATCATCTAATTATATACAACTCAAAGGTGACTGACTGACTGACATAGTGATCTATCAACGCACGGCCCAAACCACTGGACGTAATAAGTTTATTATTTATTGACAACTTTACAAATAAGGACAGATTTGTCATGAGAGAACTTTTATAAATTGTATTAGACCCAACAGGTTCAGTGACAACATCTCCAATACGAGCTGCCTCTGAAATACAAGCGTTTCGAAATGTTGTCCTCAAAGACATCATTGACTCGGAGAAGGCTCATGTGGCCGAGATGCAAGGACTTGTCACAAACTTCCTACAGCCTTTGGAGAGAAGTGATATGTGAGTTTGTTATGATTTAGTTTCATTTTTATAAGCAAAATTATGTGAGTTTCACTATGGTTCCATATTAACAAATATTATTGTTTACCAAGTAACATAATGCCTACCTAAAACTTTCCCTAAATTGCAACACATCTAAGACTAGCTGGTTGGTAAACAAACCTTTTGTTTTATTTTATGCAACAAATTTCACCGCAAAATAATACTTTTGTCTCTTGGAAAATTCTATTGCAATCATTTGACTGGCCTAATGCAGAACTTTGTTATTGTATAAAAAAACTTCAACAGTCTTAAACCAGACAATAACGTGCCGATACCAATTGAAAATGTTTTGCATTGTTTGTAAATACTAATCACTCATTTTTGAGCGACAAACCTAACAAATGTTTTCAGACAAAAGTTTGTTTACATTTTGCTCACTACATAAGGCATTATGAAATGTAATCTCACTTCACTAAAATTCTAATAGGTGTTTATTTTTAGGCTTACCAGAGATGAATTCAGGCAGCTGACAGGAAATATTAATGAGGTGCTACAAACTCATGAACAGTTCTTAGCTCTGCTTGAGGAATGTGCCACGAAGACAGGCCCTGATCAGAGGGTAGGTGGGCTCTTTCTACAATGGGCTCCAACTATAAAGGCGATCCATCAAACTTACTGTGCTGGTCACCCAAAAGCTGTATGCATACTTGATAAGTATAAGTAAGTTCTAAAATAATTTATGATAGCTCTTATACAGGGTATTCCGAGAATAGCCATTCAAGCTGAAAGGAGGTTTTGTTCTACGACTTTTGGAAATTCGAACTAGTTTTAAAGTTTCAGTGAAAAAACTTTTGTTTTTTGTAAATTAAGATTATTGTTTTGATTGTAGATCAAACTAAATAATAGCACCTCTAAGAAACAGGTGACATACTTCAAATTTTTTAAAGTTGTAGAACTAAATTTTTAAAAGTTGTTTGAGTAGACGTCTAGAATAACCCTCTTTTGTGTTAAATGGCCATCCTCAGAACATCCTGTATAATTCTGTAATTAACTACAGAAATTACTTCCTAGGCATTATTAATGTTGTTTATTTTATTAAATTCTTTTGTTTCCAATTTTTAGAGAGGAACTAAACTCATGGATGGAGAATGCTGGAGCAGTCACTCCTGGAGTGTTAGTCTTGACCGCTGGTTTATCGAAGCCTTTCCGTCGTCTCGGAAAATACCCGGCGATGTTGCAGGAGTTAGCCAGGCATGTTCACGAAGCTCACCCTGATAGGGGTGACACGCATAGAGCTTCTGTCGTATATAAGGATATTGCTGTAAGTCTGGCTTTGAAAATTTGATAAATAACTCATTTGTTTATCTAAGTAATCTGTGTTAACATGATGTGAACAAAGAGGCGTTCGATCCCCACAACTGCACAACAATTGAAATGGTTAACCTTGTAGATGTATTTGAGCTACTCCTTGTCCTGTACGACGGTTAGGCCGGTCGTAAGAAGGTCGGCGTTTTTCCTTAGAGCTCAGACCTAGGGGGTCATTACATCACATTAATTAAATTTTAAAGGCATTCCTAAAACACAAGATATGGATTATTCAACTGATTTACGTGATCTAAAGCCACAGTTTCAGTATTTTCGTTAAGTTAAGAGCTCCGAACCTCAAAAATGGCGGCTCAATCTCTCCTAATTTAAGAGAATAGTGTAGTGCTTCTAACTGTTAAACTTTAACATACAGTATCTTTTAATTTAGTGGAAAAAAAAACGAAAATAATAACATTAGCTTTAGATCACGTAAACCCATTGAATAATCCATATTTCTTCTGTTAGGAATGAAAAAAATTCGTATTATAAAAGTAATTTGAAGTGCAAAATTTGTTATCTGTGGAACATTTTTTTATTTTTTTTTATTTTTTTATTATTAACATTTATTTAAGGTCCTAACAGTGACGTTAAGGTCCGTATATATCTAAAATATATAACTAGGAGTTCGCCCCGAACTGAGACCTCACAATCCCCTATCTCCCCAACCCCCCTACCGTTCCGGCTCATCTTCGAACTCATCAATGCTATTGACCTAAACTACGCGCATACCAAAATTCATGAAGAACGAAGCTACGATACTCAAGTTATCGTCTAACAAAGATACAAGCGCCAGGCCCGTCTACACTGAACATTAATTTTTTTTCTGCCAAGCTGCATAGCGGCTTGTCGGCAGTCGGCTGGTCGACTTTTAAAGGTCTTCTTTGATTTCCTTTTTTAAGAGTAAAACGTTGACGATGTGATGCGTACATTCGAGCTGTGTGAGTTTTGGCGGGAACGGGTTGAGGAGATGTGTTGCTAAATTTTCATTTCTGTGAAACCTAATTCAAATGCATGTAGATCGTTTGATTTCTGGGGCATATTATTCAATTTAGTTTCGTGAAAGTGTACAAGTGTAATGAAAGCGAAAACCAATCTCCAAAGCTCCGTGAGCAATCATTGTAAATGGCCGCCGTTTTACAATGATTCCCTCGACTTGACTTTATTATTTCTTATCGGTTGTGAACCGATTATGGCCATTAGGAAATTAGCCAGTGTCATGTATTTCAATATATTATGCAAGTTATTTGCATCGAAGCAGTCAAGTCGTCATAGTTAAAGTCAAGTCTAGGGAATCATTTGTAAACACGGTGGCCATTTACAAACAATCTTCACGGAGCCTTGGAGACAACACTAAGTCAATGTTTTGCACCGATTTTCACTTTCATTCCACTTGTACACCTTCACGAAACTAAATTGATTAATATGCCCCCGAAATTAAACAATTTGCACGCATATGAACTAGGTTTCACAAAAATGAAAATTTAGCACCACATCTCCTCAACGAGTTCCCGCCAAGACTCCGACTTGACTTTAACTGTGACAACTTGACTGTTTCGATGCAAATAACTTGTAAATATTAATAATACTTGACATTGGCTACTTTCCAAATGCCCATAATCAAGTTCACAACCGATTTAAGAAATAATGTGTACATTCCAGAGTGGGTGCTCCGCGCTGCGCCGGCAGAAGGAGCTCGAGCTGCAGGTGATAACGGGCGAGGTGCGCGGATGGCCGGGCGGCGAGCTGGCGGCGCTCGGTGACGTGCTACACATGGGCAGTGTGGCGGTGGGCGCCGCACATCAGGACCGCTACCTTGTGCTGTTCCCCACTGCGCTGCTGCTGCTCTCCGTCAGCAAACGGGTCTCTGCATTTGTCTATGAGGTGAGTGACGGACACAACCTTCGACTTAGCTGCCTTTGACGGCCTCAGTGGATTAACCTCAGGGCCTCAACTCGATCCCTGACGTTGCCCTTAGGGGTGTTCGTTCGGGTACAGCGGCCCCTGCTGCTGTGCCGAAAGGTGGCAACCAGGTAGTGTCCTAGGGCACGAGGCTACTCTCCTTTATGAGAACCAGTCTAGCATTGGGGACTAGATCCGTCTTAAACTCGATCCCTGACGTCGCCCTTAGGGGTGTACGCTCGGGTATAGCGGCCCCTGCTGGTATACCGAAAGGTGGGAACGGTGGGGACGCTATAACATATATAAATAGAGCTTCGAGAACGGGTTGTGCCGAAAGGTGGGTCGGTGGGGACGCTATAACATATATAAATAGAGCTTCGAGAACGGGTTGTGCCGAAAGGTGGGTCGGTGGGGACGCTATAACATATATAAATAGGTTGAGTAAGGACGGATGACGGCCTCAGTGGCGCCGCGGGTTAAATCAGTTAAATCTAATGGTCTGTAGCTCTTAACTCGAAGACTCCAAGGTTGTAGCCTTGGAGTCTTCGAGTTAAGAGTGAATAGCTTTCTGGACAAGCTTGACAAACCGGTGACCTCATCAACTCATCATTGCTTACCATCAGGTATTTCAAGTCACGCTTAATTAGGTAATTTGAATAAAATAATATTTACGATTTTAAACTAACGTGGTTATTTTCACTACTAAAATTACTTATCCGCGAATAAATTATTAAACATGGTAAACACCCCGTTAATAAGTAATTTTAGTAATATAAAATTTGTTGGATGTACCGCAATTAAAAGATCATTCATTTAGAAGCAGGTATTTTAACAAATTTCACTTTTATTATTATTTTCTGCGCCTTGTGTAATCAAAAGTTATATCAAATCTAGCAAAAAATAACCCAGTACTGTGCACAGTACGACCCTGTAAAGCGATGGCGACTAGTCGTTGCGTGTTTGCAGTCTCATTAACTTTCGTGTTTACAAGAGAGTTTTAAAATAGGTACATACTAAAAAAACTATATTTATTTAGTTAAATACCCAATTTGTATCATATACAATGTGAAAGCTGCCTTAGCACTATGAGCGCTATACTGAAGCGGAGTTCAGATGAAACCCCACTCGAACCCTACATTTTAACTCAGAATGCCTCGACCGAACATCAGTGAAAATGTGGGGCTCCAACAAATTTCATGGAGCACCTGATACAGTTTCCTAACTTATAATGAAAGACCTATCTCTATTTTGATTCAACCCCCAAAGTTATAGTTAGCCAAAGGTATCCATTACATATCATCACTTTCAAATCTTCTTCTTTTCGTGTAGTGGTGTGACACACCAAATACACTTTCAAATCAAACACAGGATATTTACCATGTTTGTAATTGGTAAATATCCCGTTCTTTTATGAAAACAACCACGTTAAATGGGTTGGGATTACCATAACCAGCATAAAACCCATGTGGGTTTTATGCTAGTTTTAAACCCATGTAGGTTTTATGCTGGTTTTATGTTTCAAAACTCAGTGCACAAATGAGCCATAAAATGATAACAATTGTTTTATTTTTCCATAATTTTTAGGGTTGTCTCCCGCTAACTGGTATCACAGTCTGCAAACTAGAAGACACCGATACGAGGAAGAATGCATTTGAAATAAGCGGTCCCATGATCGATACCATAGTAGCTGTTTGCCAGACTAGAGCTGAAGCTGACAATTGGGTCAGTTTGCTGAACAAACACTCCAATACCAGCAGTCCATCACATGAACCCAGTCAACCTCAATCATTACCTCATGTAAGTATAAATCAGTATGATGTAAACAAAATCCCATTTTCGTTTAAACTTTTTAGTTTTAAATCACAAGTTCACAAGTTATAGGAAATAAGAGGATTTAATTACATCACAGTCAACCTTGAAAAAGCCAACTGTAAAGTTGGCGAAAGCTCGGTTCGTTTAAAACCATGAATAAAAACGCGATTCAACCGGATAAATAAAGTATTTTATTATCATTTCTTAAATTAGTAATAGTATTTATCCGCAAGTTTCAAAAATTCCATAAAATGATTATGCTAAAATGATTTCAAAATCAATTACGACAAATGTATTCAGTCTTGTCATTTTAATACGATAAAGTTTATGCGAAAAATGGGGACCCTTATAAATTTTGTTTAACTATGTTATGAAGTCCTGTAGAACATTGTACTCAAGGTAATCGATATTGTTACATAGCTGACCCGGTCACCCTCCGAAGGGGCGCTATCTAGTATCAACTGTAGTCGGCGCAGTCTCTATCACGTGACGTTGCCACCACCTAGCTACCCTTCTGCATCACCGTATTACTCGCTAACCAAATACTTTGCGAGACTCGTTAAGAAAAAAGTCATTACTAAACAGATGCTACGCAAACTGTTACACGAACGTACTTGGGCTAAAGCGTTCGAACTGACGGGTTTGCCAGTTCGACGAAGACACAAGAATCATATTAGACTTAGGAGAGAAGAAGACGGAACTATCGGCACGGAAACTGAAGGTTCAGACAGTGATAGTGAGAGAGAAACTGATACCACGGAATCGTATTCGAGTTCGAGCTGCGCGGATGCTGAACCCTCAGGGTGTAACAAAATATTAAGGCAGAACGCTTTAGAAAGTCCTAGGACTTTAAGTTCGTCCGGCAGCAGTTGGGGTAGCGGTTATGTGCGCTATTTCGATAATAACACAAATATGCATTTGGATGAAACTCAACTGATCGTCAAAGGTGATTGCACTCGAGAATTATTTGAATGTGTACCGTTTCATATTCATAATACTGTAAAAACGATCGACACTAATATTCTATTGCAACCACCTTCACCAGAAAGCGAACTTAACAAGATTTTTCCACATTCCGAAAGCATTGAAAATTCTAGTTTCGAAGTAAGGCCTAACCTGGCATGTGAAGATTTGGTAAACATGGACCAAAACACCCAACTGAATAGGCTCGGTGAGAGTACAGATTTTATACCGACGCGACGGAGTTTCCCAAACGTGAAGGCCAAGAATGATCCCTTGCCGAAACCTTGGAAGTCGACAGAAGAAAAATACAGTTCCGGCGAAAATATATCAGATGTAAATTGCGCAGCTACTCTAGACGATATTCAGCACTTAGATCCACCACCTTCGCCTAAAAGGAGTTCGCCTTACAGCATCGATTCAATCATAATTGATCCACCACCCATGTTCCGAAACGAAGACGACGACTTGAAAATAATTAACGTGAACCTAAACACTGAGTTGCCTTTCCGAAAACACTCTATTAACTCCGATAAAAAACTACGGCGCTCTATATCCCGGTCTTTGATGGAATCAGAAAGCTTTAACCGTCACGAAGGAGTACATCTACAGAGAATGAGTTCGCAATCTGAAACACAGAACTCTAACAAGAAATGTGAATGTTGCAATAGGTCCTTGTGTCCAAGTCCGCGCTCGTCTGACTCGGGCGTTGTAGGAAGTTGTAACTTAGCGTCTCCAGAGTTACATATGCACGAATATGCAAGCTCCGGCAACGCGGAAACCGAGTCAGACTCCCAAGAAAAACGGGAATCAGATCACATGAGGCCAGAACGCTTTGAGAATGTTCTTCGCAAGAAGCTCACTCTTTCTGAAATAGATGCGGCAACGTTCGAGGAACAATGTAGATGTACGTCTCCTTTCGGTTCTACAGCTAGAACCTCGTGCGTGACGAGCGTAACTTCGGAGAACAGTCTCGATGTAACCGATTTGTCTAATACTAACCTGACTTCGACGTTTACTGCTGCACCGCTGCCTTCGCCAAAGATCAAACGGACTTCTATTAGGCGAGATATCGAGAGATACGTGCCGGAGATTAAACTGAAACCGGATCCTCCTCCGAGGATATACCGCAAGCCTAGTACTCACATAGAGATCCCTAAAAATGTGCGTCATCCGCTGCCTTGTCAGTGGAGTACTCTCAATATTACAGAACGCACAAAGCCCAGCCTTCACTATCACATGCGTATTTACCGAGAAACCCCAGAAGGCTCTAATGTAGAGAGGCAGTCTCGTGTCGATCACTCTAGAAACCGTGACGTTTGCAAAAACGACGATAAAGATGCGAAGTACACGCAAGTGCCTAAAACGAGATCTCGAAGCGAGGATTTGTCAAAGTTGCAGAAGGGTTTAGCCGAAGCTCAGTCCGGCTTCGTGGTGTACCGTTCGGATTTGTATGCTCACTGGTGGATGAAAGCAAAGTTGCCCATTACTGTGGTCACCGACTCAGGCAAGGATTATTCTTTTGTAAAGAGATACTTTTTGTGTATCACTGGTTTGAATATAATACTGCCTTGAAGTTTTATAACCATTAGATTAATGCTGTCATTAGAGTTACCCCAGTGTTGCAGTGCTTTACTCGATCATCCTTGCCTGTGTTTATTCATTTTACTAACTAAACAGTCACCGCAAGTAGACTCCATAAATATACTAACAATTTACCAATCGACGTGCATGGAGAGGCTTTTCACCGATTTCCCCCTCAAACATGCCGGTGTCCAAAAAAATATTGTGATTATTAAAGAAACCCATTAATATCTGGGTGCACTGTGAACAGACAATCGCTGTCTAACAAGCTTATTGCAAAAAATATATAAGAACACTACACAGACATTCTCAAACAAGAAAGTGTAGTAGTCATATAAATATCTGTGCTTTTCTTGATATGCGTATGAGTGGTTCCGTCAATTATGTATTTCAAGAAATTATTTGTGTTATTTATGAGGTTTGATTCATGTTTAGTTATTATTTATAGTGAGCAATTTTGTCGTATAACACGTTTTTCCACTTCCAGATGGCCACGAGCGACAGCAATAACTCCGATCTGTCATCCGGTCTTACCAATCATAAAAGATCACACTCATTCAACAATCATCAAAGTTATACACAGCATACGCAACAAACGCATAAATCTAAACAAAAGAATCAGTCGGCAGCGTGGCTATTGAATTCTTGCGACTCCCTTGACCAGTCATCTGCGAAATCGAATAAAAATGCCATTGGAAAGAAATTCTCATCTGTTGATTTTATCGACACTGCAGGCTCGAACGTCAGTTCTAAAGGTAACTATACTTTAAAGCTAAGCTAAAAGGCATTTAAAGTTCGAAATATGTATTTGACTATTCTATGTTATTGGGTGGAGACTTTTCTTGTGTCTGTTGGGCAATAAGATAGACTACTACAATAGATTGACTCATACCGATGAACTGTAAGATTTGTCGGTTTTCCTGACAAGGTTTTCTTTGACTATAACAACACATAATAAACATCGCGATCGGTATTTTAATCTGCAACAAAAACTGAAATTTAAAGTCGTGGTATCCTATTACGGCGCCTAATTAGGTCTAGAATAGGCATATAGTTTAGGTCTAGATATCGCTGTAAGCAATGTTCTAGAAGATTCTTTCACTTTCAGGTTGGAGTATAACTTGCTTACGTCCGGCTCCACCTTTAAGACCGCAGTCGTTCACCGTCGGTTCCGATGAAAACATTGGACCGACGCATCCATACGCCCCTCACCAACGGAAATCCAATTCGTACGAGGAAGATGCTCTAATCCTAAAAGTCATTGAAGCATATTGCACTTCAGCACGTTGTAGGAACGCCGTTAGTTCCGGTGAGTTACTTAATCCATTAGCTTAAGATTTGGGTGGAAGTATCATAAAACATTTGTGACGTCATAGTTGCCGTGTTACGCTTAAAATTTATGGGTTATTTTAGTCATCTGTCAAACCGGATTTTCTATATTTAACGATATGACAGTCACGTTTAATTTTAGCTTTTGGGCGATCGATACGTAATCGGGTAGCTTATAAATTGTTTGCATTGCACCATATGTATTAGATTGGAATGTTTATATTAACAATTAACGTCGCTGCGTCGTCGTAACTTTACTGGTAGGACTAACACGCGTGTGTTTATCATGCAGTACCCAATATACCGCTGGAGATATTCGAGTCCACAAGGAGGAGACACGCGAAGTCAAGAAACCGTATTATCAGTTGGTTTTTAGAATGAGAGATCTGTATTTACATCGAACTATCAGCTAGTCGTATCAGTCGTAGCGCTTTAGGGGAAATTCTAGTATTACGTAAGCAACAAAAGGGGGGGGCTTTTGCTATGATTATTAATGACATTTGGCATAAAGACGTCTAGCTAGATGGGTGATTATACCAAGGTTTTGTTGACAGCTTTAAATCTAAACGCAATTTTATTTGCACGCTTTGTTTGTAAATTTGGCAAAATTATTATCTTATTTGCACAGATACGGCAACTCAAAAGCTAGAAGTTTGTTCTTTGATAATGGTTGGTTGGATTTTTTGAAAAAATGACTAAATATTGTGCTTACGTAATACTTGAATAACCCCATATAATGCTGCTATTGGTGTCTCCATAATGCGCACCTCCTGTAACTATAATATTACTATATTAATACTCAATATACTCGCATATTCTAGTATTCGATGGACACTCGTATCTAAGTGCATGGACGTCGAGCATGCTTTAATTATATCGTAATCTCTATCATTATTTACTCGTAGATCTGAACCATTATAACCTATTTGAAGAGTTTATTGTAGAATAGCTAAGAATTTATTTGTTACTAACTAATTAGTCGAGTAACAGTACAAAGTAGCTAGTCGTCGTAGTCAACTTTAGTGTTTATTTATTAAAATTATCCGGAGTAATGTTCAGATAAGACGAAGGAATAATTCAATTAATTATATGCATTTTTCTAATGATGTCTGTGTCAATAAAACGAACGCTCATTACGAAAGCTAATTAAATGTTGCACTCATGATAACATTTCGTGCTCTCTGTTACTAACGATGCATTATCGGTCGGCTCGAACGAGTGTACAGCCACAGATATAAACGGCACGGCACGGTTCGTGCGAACGAACGCACCGAACTTAGTAGTTTCAATATTTCTTATTTGTTACATGCGGCCGCCTTTATATCGCACCTGCAGGAGACTGCGCCCACTTATCTGTCGGTAAAGTACAATACCACGCACCCGCTACTAACATGTCCCCTTATAACTTCACTAAACTGGCGATGCAGCGGAGTAACACCGAGTATCCTGGATGCGGGATGAAGGTGAAGCGAAACAAGAGCTCTTCGGCGGCGGATACTTACATGTACCGAGCTGGGGAAGTGCGAAGGTTGCTCGCTGACAGGAAGCTAGAGTTGAACCGGTCGAACCCGAACCTGAGGGAGTTAGTGGACGAGCGCGCCCACCGCTCGCGGCGCAGTGGGTCCCACCCGAGCCTCGCCGTCCGCGCCACGCCCGCGCCCGCCGCCCGCGCCACGCCCGCGCCGCCTCGCTCCGCGCGCTCCTCCACTTGGTGTTGCGGCTCATTCGTCAAACAACTCACTAAATCACATCATTTCGATTGACATAAGTAGTTCGACTCTAGTTTGAATCAATCTTTTTGTCTCAAAATTAAATGCTCCCAGCCATGAAGGCGCAACATCCCGATCACTAGAAACCCTCGAATGAACGAATGAATAAATTCTTTATTGTACACACCATATAAATTACAATATATACAGATATAACCATCACAACTTAAAAGCTAGGAGGCAAAAATGATCTCTTCCAGAGCTAAGAAAGATGAGAATCCTTGATGATTAGAAGACAATAGTTATCGTTGGAATAATATTCATGTAATATGAAAATACAAGCAGTAGAATTCTCTTCTTGATATATTTAAAGTGTTTCCTAGTGAGACGACACGAGACTTGTGGCAAAAATATGTACCACGAATTCAGCCCAGTCGACTAAAGCCGCCATAATAATGAATATATCTCCTGCGTAGTGATTGAAAGGTTGAGGTTTCAAAATCAACTGGGAGCATTAGAATTTCGTACAAAAAGCATTTTTTCAATCAGTCCTCTTGTTGTGAGGGGTCCAAGACATAGTTTAAATATTCCCCTTTCGCTGACCGCTCGGAACCGTATCGCTAATTAACGCACCCCCAGCTATGGATGATCGTTGAGAGCCGGTGATCTTGAAAAAAAAGAGTTATTTAACCAAAACTGATTCCATTTACTAATACTATAATGATTTTATTGTTTTAGTTTTGTTTGACAGCAGTTTCAGCGGATTGCATACTTTAATTAACTTTATTGTAAAAACCAACATATTTTATTAGTCATATTTTGAACGTTTTACCATTTAAATGATATACAAAGCAAGTGCCATTTAAAGGGGCTTTTTAGTGCCTAATAAGAGTGTTATCTATGTCAACATAGATTTTTATTTTGAATTTATAATAACGCATGTGTGCAGTATTTTGTAGTAATAGCAAACATACATTTAAATTGCTTGTTAGTATTAAGGAACTTGCTGGTGCATATTATTTGTTTAGTACGCGTGCATGTATTGCTTCATAGACGGTAAGGTTAACATCGTTTTTTTTGTACAATTTAAAGAAATGTTTGAACTTTTATTCATATTTTATTGTAAATAATATATATTATAATATATTCTCAGCTGGGTATCTGTATTGAACAGTACTAATTGAAATCATTGTTATTTACATATGTTTATCAGTTATTGACGAAAGTTGTAGCTCGGTTTAGGTAGCTACGTATTTACGCTTTAAAACGAAATCCATAAAATGCTTCGTTCAGTACCCCTACCATGAGTTGCAACGTAAATACGTACACTCTAATGTTAACAGACTATGTTGTTTGACAAATGTTCGCACATGTTGGTCACATGTTGGCCACGCGACCCGATGTTTTGCGTTGCAAACATGCTCACGTTTTTACGTACCAAATCATGGTACTAACCGACTGAGTGATGATGACGCACAGCCTAAATCGTTGAAGAAAGAGAGTTTTCATTTTCAGGGTGAGCTATTTAAATGATGTAGGTAGGCATCCTTTAAAAAAAAGGGTTTTCCAAATTTTCACATCGGGTCTCAGAGGATGGAACCGCGCTAGTTGTTTTTACAATTTGAACTCTACCACGGTTACAAATAATTCTTTAAAGAAAAAATTCATGTACGCAGAAACGCGGGATTAAAACTCGTCGCGAGTGAATGATTGAAGATGAATTATAAATGTTACTAGTAGATATGCCTTGAGCAATAAAAACACAAGACGAAATATCTACACGAGTTTCTAACTAAATTGACTTACAACAGCTAAAGATACGTATATTGTAGTCGGTGTTATTTCGTAAATCTAGAATATGTACGTACTTTATAATACGATGTGGGCATCCATTAGAAACGGGCAAAATTCCCACGGTATCGTGACTTACGCGGGTGGGAACGCGGGACACAGCTAGTTGTTTATACTTACAATTCGCGCTTTGGTTTCTAACTAAATTGACTTTAAACTAAATACGTGTATTGTAGTCAGTGTTATTTCGCGCACTAGTTAATCCAGAAACATTTCACCGGAGTGGTTTATGAAAATATGTTGCGGTTTCCCGCACTTTTTGCAACTATATTAATAAATTTAACTCTCACACTTTAAACTCAACCCTCTCCATTTTCGTATTTATTTTCCGCTTTACGTAATTTATTTTCGAATAATTGGTGCTTTTGTATTCTCATTTTCGATGCAAATTGATCGATTTAATATTTAAGCGGTAAACATTTTTCAGGATTATTTTTTTAATGATGTTATTTAAGTATGATGTTGAAGAGATTAGGTATGTTTATTTTATATCTTGTAGAATATTGTAAAATCCGCTACTATACGGGCCGATTCAATTTAAAAGCTGGCCTACCGGTGCACCAGTGCGGCGGCATTACCACTCGAATAGCTTATAAAGTGCGCAGTTTCGATGCACAAGTTGAACAGCTAGCTGATTATGTTTTTGTTGTTGTTAACAAATCTCGATTGAATCAATTGAAATTGTTGATTTTTGCTTCAATCGTCCCCAATTTGTTTCAATCGTCCCCAACCCAGGGGCGGTTAAAACAGTGAATAGGGTCAGTTTAGGGTCATATAAATGATACAAATTACGTTGTTATATAAGGTTTTAATGAATATTAATCTAACGCATAAGAATAATTAAGGAGATTTTCGGTTAAAAAACACAGTCTTCAATACTTTAAGTACTTCTGACTATCAAATTATTAAATCTTAGTTAAAATCTACTTAACATTGTTTTAATGCAAGATAACAAAATAAACAAAACAAAAAGCATTATAACTGTTTTTTAAACCAAATGACCCAAACATAACGGAGGTTTCCACTCATTCGAATGTGTCTATGGAGCGGAAAATTATTAAATTATGTTTTTTTTGCCATTTTTCACAATTAATTTCCTGATTTAACCTCTTCATAAGTGTATCTACGCGTTAACATGTCTATTTGTACATTCAAAACCTTTCATATATGTTATTATACTATCTAAAATTATCAAAAAGGAATCAATAAAATGTTTTAACTGTACCCATAAAAATTTTATGGGAATTCAGGGGGATATTCTAAATTACAAGAGATAGCGAAAATGGTTGTGTGAACTTCAGAACCAGGGCTTCCTATATCCAGAGTGTCCATGGATCTCCATGTGGTAGTTCTCATGTTTATCTTCCCGAAGTGTAGAAAACTATTTAAAATAAATCCAAAATGAAGTGCATAGTACATACAAATTATAACATTAACGACTTCCAAGACGACTTTAATGTTATAGTCTTTATTTATTATAATCTCATTGCACTTAAAGTATTACTACAAAATCTCTTCGTCTGTTTAAGTTATTAAACAAAATAAAATCAATAAAAAAGTTCATCCTCCAAGGCACTTCGACCCAAGTCCCAAGCAAACTGGCGGCGTTCCCCCTCTGAATCGCGAGGCTTATACGCTGGGACAAGAAACCCCCAGCCCTGCGGTCCCCAGAAACCTCGCAAAGACGGGATGACAACCCCCTAACAAAAGACTTTGCACAGGGACCCCACGAGCCAACAGTCTCAAACCCCAATGGCACGAAAGTGTAACACCCCGGGATGTCGCTGTATTTTATTTAAAGACTTTAAAGTCTCCGCACCAGCAGCAGCGGCGCAGGCCCGCGCACAAGTGGCCCGAAGATGGGATCTTCGGAAGACGACTTTTACGATTGTCATTTTTTGCAATATTTTGAACTTAGTAATTTAATGGAAATCACGTTAGAAAAACATTTCGTAGTAAAGTGCCAATTCGTTTTCATTATCATCACGAATCATCATTTATTTTCATTCACTTATTTTAAATGAGACCGCTTTTGTTAGTCATTGCATAATAAATGGATAGTTTTATTTACGCTAAATTTGCAGTTGGCGTGTGTGTGAATTGAGTCATACTTTGCAGCTTTGAATGGAGTCATACAGTAGTCTTTTTATATATAGGTAGAGAGTGGATTTTTTTCAGGCAACCATGCTCTAGCCACGATAATACGTTCTTAGTAGACCTTCACTTATTTTTTAAATTTGGTGCAAGTCCACAAATCGGTTTATAAAAAAGTTGAAATACAACTCATTTTCCGGATTTCATTGCGTTATTTTTATTATTTTCAACATTGTTGCAATGCCGTTTCAACATTTCTAGTTGCATGAAGGTTACATCTCAGTCTACCTTCGAGGAAGGTGTCTGTAAAAGGAATGGCATTGCTACAATGCTAAAAATAATAAAAACAACGCGTTACCTTTCACGAAAACCGAATTAAAAATTAATAACGGCACCTATCTAGTTAACATTACCACATTTGAAAAAAAATGCAAATGTTAATTATTTCAAGAATAAGGGAAGGTCTACTAAGAACGTTTTCTCGTAGCTAAAGTGGTACTAGTGCCTCCCGCTACTGGATGCCTGAAAAAAAACAACCTGTAAACCATCTACACCATTGTTACTTCAGAATCCAATAACAAATACCTACTGTTAAATATAAAATCGTGCATTATATTCTATGATATACTTGTCTTCACGTAAATACCTTATTTATACGTGTCAAATAATGCGGACGGGCGATGTCGCTCTCGAACGCATGACAGATGAAACAGGCTAATGATGACATAAATACAATTAGTACTAACATTAGTGTAATACCACGAAGCATACCACATATACATACATTAGCTGCGTCCCGCGGTTTCCCCCGCGTGAGTCCCGATCCCATGTGAATATATGGATCAAACGTAGCCTATGTTAGGTACTCCTCGATAATGTAGGTTTCTATTAGTGAAATCGGTCTAGTAGTTTCGGGAGCCTATTCATTACAAACAAACAAATAAAAGATATATAACTATTTCATAAATATTTTTAGGAACATATGTACGTACATAAATAAGGACGACACGAATTTCGCGCAATTTAAGTTTCACGCGAACCAACCAGATGAGGCAGCGTACAGGGATTTATTTTTACAAAAGAATTCATAAAATGGAAACAAATACCTTTGCTATTTTACAATTCCAATGTCCTAACTTAAATTAATATTGAATTATAGAATCCTAGCTGTGTCACGCGGTTTCATCCGCGTAAGTTCCTATCCCGTAAAAATAACGGATTTTTAAAATTGGTCCAGTAGTTTCAAAGCCTGTTTATTACAAACAAAAAAAAATCTTTCCTCTTTATAATATTAGTATAAATAATCTTTTAGGTTAAAATGTTTCGTGTAATTTTAATAACCGTATATAGTTTTGTGACATACCTATTGTTTTCTTCTGGAAAACTTTGTTAAGTGTAATAAGTGGTAATATGATACTAGATCGTAGGTAGTTTCGGCTGGCAACGGGCACACCGCTGTTCATTAAAAAAACCGGTCAATTGCGACTAGAACTCGCTCGCCGAGGGTTCCGTATTTAATTTAAAAAAAACACGTTTGTTGTATAGGAGCCCCACTTAAATCGTTAATATATTTTGTTATTATAGCGGCAAAAAAAATACTTACGTGGGTTAGGTACATCATCTGTAAACATTTCAACTGTCTAGCTATCACGCTTCATGAGTTAGTCTGGTGACAGACAGACGAACAGTGAATCCTAAAAATTATAAATTAAATTAATTGAATACAGCTATATATAAAAAACAGCTATTGATTCTATTCGTAACTTAAGAATTATATTTATGCCGCCGTATTTTTCGAAAAACAAACATTGAGTTGAGAAGGATACTGCATTGCAATTCATGCGCATTCTGTATACGTACACAAATTTAACACTCTTTAACTCTATATTATCGGTTTTAGAATCTGACTTCTGAGTGCTAAAGAACATAATGTAAATTAATGTAACCTACCTACTCAAAACATTTTAACTTTTTACTTTTACTCCTTGAGTATACCTTGAGACGTGTTGCACAGAACATAACATTTTAATTAAATTCGATCTTTATTACTCCGAATTCTTTTTAACAAAATTCGTTTTAAGTTGTTTGCCCTTTTGTTCGACATCAATTCTATTATCCCTGCGCCCTTGTAGGTTCGTTTTATGACGTCGTAACAGTATCTATAAATCTAAAGCTAATACTACTGTGTTAATGGCTAATGATTTTTTACACATCGTATTAAACACCTGCCCCAGCAATTAATTAGGGAAAATCCTAAGCACACAACCAATAATAAAAACCACTTTATTTTTCCGACAGATTTAATTAAATAAAATACTAATGGAAATAAATAAAATTCGTAATACCGTAACACTTCTTCTGTCGTGCCAAAGACTCAAACTTCAAATTACATTCGCCCAGAACTTGGCGAAAGTACCGTTACACATCACACACATGCTATCTACGTGCATTAATTAAAATGAAAACATAGTTATAACTATAAAATCTCAACTCATCGTCGCTGATTACTTTAGTGATTTATTTTTAAAAAAAGTTGTGCGGAATCATCAACGCTTGCATGTAACGAGACATCAAATTAAAAATAAAATTTAGCCTGAAAAATTCAACCGCAGTATTACAAATTATGAAAGTTGGCATTGACCTCTAGGGAATGACTCAGACAACCATAATATGCAAAAACGGGCACACCTTGGTCTGATTGCAATAACTAATCTTATACTATTATAAACTTACCTAAATGAATCAAGTCGAAGTGCCATAATTGTTATTGCGTTAAAGATCTTTGACATTGCGATGTGCTAGCCCTGGGAGATCATTGACATGCGACTATTGATTTGTTGTCAGTGCACAAGTACCTAGAGTCTACTAAGTAAAATGTTAACGCTCCCTTTTTTTCTTGATCTTCACCAGACTAAAATACTCGTAGTTTTCTTTCACTTTATGATTTTGTAAGCTAGAGAAGATGTAATGTATTATACATTATCCGTACGTAATATTGTTATTGAACGAGTAAAGTTCTTGCGTATTTCTCCAGTTGTCAAAGATCCCTTCTCAAACAAACTTTTGTCGTTTTAAACGTCGGAAATGTCAGACCAAAAATATATTAAGAAGAGGCGGTCGGTCGATCGGTATGAATGTAGATACCTACTCGGTTCACATACATGTGCCACATAGATATAAGTTCAGTGGAATCGATCGGAATCAGTGGACATTGGTATTGTAAATCAACCTTTGCTGTTCCCATACAGATGAGGCCCGCCCGCCCAAGTCATCTCTATTATTTCTCCAAATATTTTATTTATAAGGAATTTCCTTTGGGATGTTAACGCTTTTCTTCGGGTAAACAATGTAACATTTTGTATAGGATATAATAGAATTAATGATAAAATAGTAAGTTATAAAATTTGATTACGTCTACTAACATAATAATTGAAGCTAAACAGTATCAATAAGTTATAAATAGTAACAAAACTAAATACTACATAATATTATAATGTGACTGCTTTACCAAGACACGGTCTATAAGTATGAATAAAAACAATAACTTAACGCTTATATAAAAGTACAACGTTATATTTCTTTCTGGCAAATATGAAACTTTATATCACTGTAAAAGACAACATGCATATTTAGTTATTCTTATTTGGAAACATTCATGTGATCGAATGGTATGTAGGTACTCCTATTTTTTACCCGACTGCGCGACGCAAAGAAGGGTTATGTTAAGGGGTTTTTGTATTTGTGTTTCTATAAATTAACCCTGGATTTGATATGCTATTGAAATGTTACCTAGTTATACCAATAAAGTATGTATTTATGGTTATTTTTATACAAATATTTATGCCAAAGAATAAAATAACTCAAAATTACTAGAATTTTAAACGGCTTTACGATGGAATGTTATATTATAAATTATAATGAATTGTTATTCTTAAGTACTTATCTGTAGTTATTTATTTATTAAATTATCTTTATTCTATAGATATTTCTACATATAATACTTATTTCTTTCAGTTGTTTCTTTCTTTCTACTAAGAAAGAAAAAACTGAGTATATTCTTTCTTCAAAGTTTTTTCTGAACTACAGCTGTAAATATGAAAATCTTCATTCAATTCCTGCGATCCATTTTACTGTTTTTTTAATAATTTATACTTAGTTCTTGTTTTTGGCTTGAATAACAGATTTTTAAAATAGGAGACTAATCATGTTATTCGCTGTTTGTCTTACATACCTACAAATTATTATTTTGAATATTTAGTAAAATACCATACTATGTGAAAAACGTAATAAGAATTCAGTTTCAAACGACTGCAGTTATGAAAATGATTACATCTCAGTTAGAAATTCTATATACTTAATGAGATCAATAATACATTGTAATATTCTGGTATTTGAACCAATGAAGCCTTACGTTGAATGTATCGCTTATTGTATAGTGTTTTATATTTATATGTATAACGAGTGTTAAAATATTTATTTTTGTATCGAATTTAATTGTAATTACTATATAATATAAATAATTAATTATGATGATTATTTAATAAAAGTTTCTGTAATCTGCTGACACAATATTTATATTTTCCTCCACATCATATCACTGATTCTGTCACTTTTGAGACACCATTGAAACTTTACCCCCTTACCTATAAACAATGATTAACAGATGACTAAGTAACTCTTGTTTCTGTCTGTCAACTTCAGAACTTCATGTCACAGTAAAAGACGAACGATACATAGTTTATGCAGCTGTTAATCACTGTTTATAAGTACCTAAGTATCGACACTTACAAAAATAAAGCAAATTTAACTAACAACAAAAAGAAAATGGAATGATACTAGAATGATACTAGTAGTCAATTACAGACTATAAAATTTGCCTACACTTTGCATCTACAAAAGTTAATTATACCTACATATTTATTGCTTTTAGCCCGTTTTATCTTAACCTACAAGTCGAATCCTATATTTAATTTGTTAGTTGGGTTAATTTTACATCATGCTTCAATAGTTACTACTTATAAATCCATTACTGGATCAAAAAACCACCATAAAAAATGCTTACCTCAAAATTCTTTATAGATATTTAATCGATGCCTCGCTTTACCTATGTGATTTGTAAAGAATAATTCAGGTGGGTTTTTTACGTTTGTCTTGGAAAAAAGAAAAGAATATCGATTATAGTTATCGTTATTATTTTTTCATTTATGATTTCAGAATGCGACGAGGAGAGTCCGACGATTGAAGGCTTAGTGCGATCCCCTTCGCTGCCGGTTCACTCGACGTCTAACCACGGCTCACCGACCCTCTGGACCATAGTTATGAGACTGCAGACTGAAATAAAAACACTTAAACTAGACGTTAAGAATTTACAATTGCAATTGAACGAAGAAAAACAAGACCGAAGCCTTGCCATTGCTGCTTTACATTCGAAATATGCACTTGCCAATTCTAAAGAGAGCAATTGTTGACTGTATTCAAATCAAGTATTATTTTCTCTTATTTTATTTTAATTGTTATACTTAGATATCTTACATTAAAATATTGTGCCAACCTTAATGAGTTTTTAATTAATCTTACATCTTTTAGAACTTTGTGACGAACTTTGAACGTGAATTTATATTAATTAATTACATTGTACATGGAACGCGGATCTTATCCTATCTAATTATATTACGTTAAGTTAGAATTTAATGGATACAGGCATCTCTTCAGATTTAAGTAGGATACTTCATTTTTATACATCAAAAATGTATAAGACTGCAAAATCATCATCATCCGACCCATGCCGCTATTTATTTGTGGTCGGTCTTCTTCTTTCTTTTATCCTGTCTCACATAGTTCATTCATATTTTCTTCCACTACCTCTTGATCCCTCAACATTCACGCTCATCACTCTTCTAGCTATATAATGTCTTCTCATCACTCACATAAGAACATCTTCTTTAGCGCCATCTCCTACCGGAGATCGCCTATCATAAGGGCTATCTTTACTCTGGACACGGCTTTTTTGAGCCATCAGGTGTATCTGATCAATCCGGGGAAAGAGACCAACCAGTAGATGGTGCACCTTCTACTGGTTGGTCCCTTTACCCGGATTCTTCTCTGATGTATCAGCTGGAGCAGATTGTAATTATCGTTGCGCATAGGTACATAATGAGACTGCAACATACAGAGAGGTTAAAATATAATCCAAAAACGGAAATGACTAAATAACTTAGTGCAAGTTTAAGTGCTCAGACGTTGCATTCACAGATGTGCCTTATTGTTTGTGCTAAGTATTTAAGGCTATTAGCCTAACTCATTCATGGAAGCAGGCGTCGAGTGAGCAGTGAGCGCCGTATCTGAAGTAAAACTATGAAGTAGCTACGTTGATGTGAAACAGGCCGGTTCGGTTCACTGGGTACTTATTCAGTCGACTCTCACACCACGTAGTAGGTACATATGTGCAGAAAATGACGAAACCATCGTTTAAATATTTTTAGCGAAACACTGTTTACTTGCAAATTTTCCTTAATTTTAAGCGGATAGACGTCTTACGATGGTCAAAAGAACAATATTTTTCAACCCCAACTTTATCCGATTCCAGTGATTTTTTATTTTTTTATTAGAACAGTTATCTTTGTATAGTCCTAGTTTTTAGTGAGATAATTACAGAAAAAAACATCAAAGGTATTTTGTACGGAGAGGTTTCGCGTCTTATTGTCCTCTTAATTTATTAACTAATATGTATGCTTACTTGTTTTATAATAGGGGTTAAAGTATGAAATTGCCGTTTTATTGCAATAGGTTCTTTGAATTGACATAGAATCTTTATGGTTTGAGGTTTTCGAATGAAACTTTTTTCAAATGGTTTCTGTGATGTTCTTTTTTTAAAAAATGTGAAACATTTGAATATCGACTTTCAATTGTTTTTGTTATTCAATTTAGACAAGAAAGATGGATACTGCGAAAATTCGAGTGATTTTTGAATACGAGTTCCGACGCGGAACTAACGCGGCAGAAACAGCCCGCAATATCAATGCTGCGTTTGGATAGGGGTCTACTAATGAACGCACCGTGCGATTTTGGTTTAAACGCTTTCGTGATGGAAATTTCGACTTAAAGAACGAGCCACGAGGAAGACCGCTCACACAGGTGAATAACGATGAATTAAGAGAGATAGTGGAAGCCGATCCTAGTCAAACTACCCAGGAATTAGCGGCATGGTTTAACGTTACCTTACCCACTTTATTGACTCACTTGCGTCAAATCAATAAAATAAAAAAATACGAAAAATGGGTGCCTCATGATTTGACTGATCTGCAGAAAGAAACGCGTGTTGAAACTTGTGTTGCCTTGTTGAACCGGTACAGAAATGAAGGAATATTGGATCGAATTGTAACATGTGATGAAAAGTGGATTCGTTATGATAACCGGAAAAGAAAAATGCAATGGCTGACCCCAGGTCAAATGCCACAACAGTGTCCTATAGCAAAACTTACCAATAAAAAGGTAATGGTAACTGTTTGGTGGTCTCAGCATGGTGTTATTCACTATAGTTTTCTTCGATCTGGTCAAGCAATTACGGCAGATGTCTATTGTGCCGAACTCCGAACCATGTTGACAAAACTAGCAGTAAAACAGCCCCGACTCATGAATCGATCTTCACCATTATTGCTCCACGACAACGCGAGACCTCACACAGCACGAGAAACCATTTTGACCCTTCAGGAACTGCACTTAGAAACCATTCGTCATCCTCCGTATTCACCAGACCTTGCTCCAACGGACTACCATTTTTTTCGTGATTTGGACAATTATCTACGTGACAAGAAGTTTTCTTCCCAGGAGGCAGTACAAAATGCTTTCACACAGTTTGTGCAGTCTAGATCGTCGGAGTTCTATCGCAAAGGCATTAATAACCTTCCCATTAGATGGCAGCAATGTATAGATAATAATGGCAACTATTTTGATTAAATAAATTTGTTAAAAATTTAAAAAATAAACAATTAAGATTTTCAGTAGGAAATCGGCAATTTCATACTTTAACCCCTAATATTTAGCTCATATATAGGTACCCATAATTAGTTTTGTAATCGATATGCAAATTTTTGGATTTTAGATTAGCTGTTGATTCAGTGTCGTTTAAAAAAAAGCTTTTGGGCTTGTTATCGACCCTCTGGGTAAGTATAGGTATATGGGCTTAGGCGCGTCTACCTAAACTTTTACTTTCTCGTATAATATCAGCAACGGAATCGCGTTACAAATTTAAGTTATGGATCTCAAAGCTATATTGACTTTTCATGTTCGGCTTTCTATTTCATTTAATATTAAATGCAGTCGCACGTCAAAGCTAATAAAATATAAATTCTATAAGTAGCTTGTTCAAAGGCGGCATGCCGGTCGCGGTGGTGGAAAACCCGCACCAATATTTTATAGATCATAGACAAATGTTGGTCGTAAATTTGTTTGAAACAATTTAATAGTTTCTCGACAATGTTATACTGGCAGATAAGTATTACCTATATATAATACAAATAAGCCTTATATGTATTAATATAAATGTTTACATTATTAGGTCTTCCTACGACCGCGGTTTCCCCGCATAAATATCCACAGCGCATTTCCGGAACCCGGGCTTGTGGAAAGCGCCACTTAGGAACTGTTTTTGAAATAAGTATTACCTGCCATTTACTTTTCCGATAAAATAACATGGGAATTTCAATTGGTTCAGTAGTTCGGTAGAAATTCAAACCAACGAACTGTTCAAACCTTACCTAGGTACCTACTTAAGCAGGCGCAGATGTTACTAGTTTAACAAAATTAATATCCTCGAGCTCCTGTATCTATCAAACAGGTTCAACAATCAACACTGATCATAATTTTAATATTTACATTGCAAAATCTATGAACTTTTGTTATCGAGAACATTTAGGTACCTACCGTACCTTTTTCGGTCCTATTACACTATTACACAATCTAGTAGCCTATCAACAACAAACAGGTATTTAAGTCTCTACCTAGGTAGATTACTTACACCGTAATTTCAAAGGAAAGAGCCATATTATGATATTTTTCACACACATCGGTCACCCATCCAAGTAAAGACCGCGACAGGCGTTGCTTAACTAGCTAGCTCGTGCTAGCGCACGAATACAAAGAATCGGTTGAGCCAGCTAGCCCAATGAGCTCCTTTCTGTACATTGTACAGGTATGTAAGAGTATGTATCTACCTATGTATATTACCTAGGTGTCAATGAAACGCTTTGTCATAAAATGCTTAAAGGTACCTCTAGGAACATTCCTGGTAAATTATTTTCCGGGAATAACTTCATAGGGAAGGTAAATTACTATTTTAAGAGGAAAGGACACCTACTCTTTCTCCTCACAAACGTAGTTGTTTTTGTTTCTTCCCCGCATAAAGACAGAGCAAATTATGTTTATTCCAATTTTAATATCATGAAAATGCTAGGGTTTTTTAAATTTTCTAATAAGAATCGAAATCAAGTTTAGAAAATAATGAAAATAAAATTAAATAAAGTAGAGGCATGGTGATGGCTGAAATAGGTTTTATGGCATTAAAATATTTCCGCTAATGTCTTTATCCAGGGAGGAAACAATCGACTACGTTTCCTAAATCCTTACGGACATTGTAAAATTGGTATGGAGTATCCTTGCCTCTTAAGGTTTCTGTTTATACCTCTAGTAGGTAAAGGAAAGAAATGGTGATTAGGGGTTAATTCCTTATTTCTTAGAAAAATGTCTAAATATCCCATAAAAAATACCTAGATTAAATCTATTTAATATATATTAAAATAATTAGGAATTAATATTCAAATTATTAAAGATAAAATAAAACAACTTTTACTTCTCTTGAAATAAAATATATTTTCTTATTTTTAGACAAAAAAATCGTCTATTAGAAAAGTTTTTATGTTTTGTATGTATTTCATATACTTATAGTTAGATTACTATTCAAGGAAATTTGAAAATGTTTAATAGATAAGATTTATTCATTTTATTAACATTATTTTATTTTGTTATTATTGTATGTAGGTTATTATCAGTATTATCACACATAGTTACCAAACTCAGCAAATATTTGTTTTTTTAGTCAATACACCAATATACCTACCCACTTTGAAAACAGGATATTTATGTAAAAGTACTATATATTACTACCTAATAGAATATAAATGGCACGATAATTATAAGCATAAGTAAATATTTATCTTTGGTAGGTACTCCTTATTCACAAAAACAACATCCCTGTACACAACTTGTCAAAAGCCTTGCTAAGTTACAACTGCAACAACATAGCCACTAGTCTTAAGGTTAAAGATAAGTTTAATCTATTATTCTGAATTCCACGATACAGGCGCTGCCTAGTGTGGAATTTACCGCTGACAATATGTACTAATTTGTTTTTTTTTGTCGTCTAAATCGTACAACACAATTCACCCTAGATAGTGCCTTCCTTAATAGATATGAAGACGCTATATATGTATACAGTATAGGATATGCGACAAACATCAAGTATGATCATAATTTTAAGAATCTGTAGTAAAGTTTCTTCTATAATTTGGTAATGCTACGTAAAATTGCATACCAACGTTATTAACTTGTACATACCTATATGTTTTGTTATATATTAAGGTATAAATCTCAGATGTATAAAATAGACAAAACAAAAATGAACTAACTTAACCTTCGTAGGTGAAAAAAAATGGTCATCCCACAAAAAGCCGCGTAAGTAGGCACCATTCAATTATTATCTGGAAAAAAGTACCTAGTTTAACATGTTTATTTTGGTATAGAATACTACCGTTTACAATGATTAATTATACAACTAATAAATTAAACTCTATCAGGACTATGGTAATGGCACATAACTTGCATATTCATTCGCAATAAATCTACGAAATGCGGTCCACGACAAACTTTGAGCACTATTTTCTAGTTGAAGTATAAATCAAAAACAGAGACCGCCTGCCGCAGTTTTCAATCATGAAGAAGTAAGCGAACACTAGTTTTTATATGTAGGATACTCCTAATTTTGGTAGGAACTTCGTCACCAACTTTTATAGAAGGCTTAACTCTACAACTTTGTTCAAAAACTTAATATTTCAAACTCTTCACGTCGATGTTTAAGTTTCAGTCTTAGTCGAGGAACATATTACTCGTGACTGAAATAAATGAGTTTAGTGCTACGGTCTTCGTTGCAGTGATTAGTTGGTGGTGTTGTTGGTCTGGTTGTTGTATTTTGAGCGGAACCGATACCGGTCCCTCCAACAGTGAACTTGGTTGCGGATCCTGGACACGTCAGCGGCGTAAGTCCGACAGCAGCCGCCCACATAACGCACGCCTAAATTTAACCATTCTTGAATAAACACTTCCACTGGTTCACATTTATCGCGGTCTATCCATCTACAATAAAAAAAGTTTTTGTTACAACCTTCACTTTTCTCAAAGTGCAGAAGTTCATCCCATGTTGGGATGGACTTCTACACTTTTACTTGTACGATTAGACGTGGCACGTATATTTGGTATTTATAAATTTCGCAACTTCAAATTAATAGTTTCACTGCACGGATGACATCTTAAGCGTGACACAGTGGCGGTCATCGCAAATACTCGAAGCTATAAGAGGTGGCCACGTATTTTTGGCAAGCATTTGAGTCGATATTTTTTTATTACATTCCCCAATTTTATTCAATAGAGAAAGAATTTGGAATTGATTTAAGAAACACGACCAAGGATCATCGTTGTCTTCAGTTATATTTACCGAGTTCTTTCGTCCAACAAATATTACCCCTTAATTTATTTAACTAAAAGGAGATTTGCCAGTCCTTTATTAAACAACTTCCGTACCTACTTCCGGTCTTATAATTTACCGTTCCTTAGTTGACTAAATAAGGTAATAACGAAGTTACTTTTTTAAGGTAAACTTACCCTATTTGTGGGTTATATTTTTCACCAGAGTTGGGGTATACAATAAGAGGAATAGGCGAATGCTGTCTGTCGTCGTTGAAACCCTTCATGAGGTTGGAGATGTATGATGGAGTGCAGCAGTTTACCCCCACTGCCACCAACTGATCAGGGTTCGACTCCCAACACTTCTTAGCCACTTTCTGGAAGCTTTCACCGTGCGCTATGGATTGGTTATCCTACAAAGCGTAAGTTAATTATCAACTGAATTGTAGCTGTTAGATAATTGTAGATTGTAATTGTAATTGCTTAGAATATACCTCAGTAGCTAGTAGCTATATTTTCATAGATATTTATGCTTATTCATCGCTGGAAAGTGGTTTTGTAGATCCGTTAAAACCAGCTTAATCCTAAAATAGTAAACAGGGAAGCAAACATATTCGGGTTCGGGTAAGCACACTCCGACGGAAAAGACGCGAGTGAGCCTCGCCTCTACAGTGTTTTGTGAAGATGTTTTTTCACATGTGAATATTTTTAAGTTGGTTTATCTTATTACTCACCTTACAGCTGAATGAGAGCCAAGCCTTGATGTGAGGGAAATCTCTTAATAGATCGCACAACATCTCGGCCTCTTCTTGGCACGGAATTGTCTCTAACGCTAGAAGGTCGACTCCTGCTTCTACAAGCGCTTGAATCCGCGGACGATGCCAATCTTTCATAGCCTGGATAAAAATATAATTATAATAAATACCTATAATTTATCTTGGTCGCTTGCATCCCACACTTCACTCAGGACTCTAGGTACATAACTCCTTCGCTTCGCTCAGAAGTTAAGTCTGCGTTCGGGAGTTAACTCTAGAGTCCTTCGTACGCTTTGAATTCAATATGACGCCCGCTATATAAGACAGAGCTTTAGTACCACAGTGCATAAACTACTTATTTTTCACGTTTTTGAATTTTTTTTAAGTGTTTACTTTTTTTAGTGTTTATTTTTAAATTTTCAAGGGTAGATAACCGGGTAGGTTGAAGTTGCTCATTTCGTATTAGTCATGATTATTGAGTAACTCTAGTATTCTGCTAATCGCTATAATGCATTGATTGTATGTCACTTTTATTTTCACGTGGCGGTATGACCGCCTAGATACATGTCGTGACCAACGCGATTAATTGTAGCCAATAGATACGTAATTAGATTTTTGTTCTAATTTTGGCAGATAGCTTTAACTTTTTTTTAATTTCGTAAAAAATCTCAATATGAACTATTTTTTCCAATTTTATTTTGCATGTATTATTCTAATTTCCTCACAGTCGAAATGAACGGTACGGTGTTTACCTCAGGTGAATGTGACCCATTTCACCTTCGAACTATTGGCGCTCATACTTTGTTGCTTAAATATCTCAGGGTAAATGCTTGAAATCCAGCCCTTGTCAAACAATCTACTATTGTAATAGAAACGAACGTCCATAACAAATAAACAAACTGAAAATTACCTAGCAGAAAACTAAAGAAAATTAAAACCACCCAATCGAACTGGAGTTTGTTAGTTCATGTTTGTTTTAGATAGCCATTTGTTCTAGGTTTCGTTAATTAACTGTCCTCCCCAGTCAAACGCTGTCCGTTCAGAAAAACAAGAGAAATGAAGTGGGAGTTTTTCATATTGCCGATGTAAATTTTAATTTGCAAGCGACTTTACGGTCCTCTTTACGATTTAGCCGGGCGCTTTGAATGGCCTTTATTAGGCTATGCATTCAGGGGTGGTACAGTTGGAGCGGTCTCGCGCGGTCTTGTGTGCGCCGCCTCTTTTATGTTAAACAAATGAGCATGTTCATTCATATCAACGCGGACGTCTACAAGTTCTTACGATTATAAAATAATCCTGTCTCCTCTATGTTACCCTTACATCCCTAACTAACGATGCCGATTAAAAATTATGTTAAATTTTAATCAACCGGTATCCGTTGAGTAAAGTTTCTAAAGGTATTATAGAGTTTATGTCGTGTTGTTTTACTTAAATCTCCATGTCCCTTTTAGTCAGCTACGTGAGTAAATATTATATTAAAAACTGCTTTCAACACGAGGAAAATACACGGAGCTTGTAAAACCGTTTATTAAACCCCAGCACCCTAGTTAACCTTATCCGTAGGCCCTTTTAAACAGCTTAAGTACTATATTTTTGTTTAGTAAATATTATGTAAATCTATGACATGAAATGAATTTATTTTCAGCCCGCTGCTGGACAAATTGCCAACAAATGTATCTAACTATTAAGAAAAGTTAAAGTATCTTTTAGGAACTGCACATACTACATTAAAATTACCTAATCAAAATGCAATTCCTACTACGAATCTCCTAAAAGATTCTTTGTTAACTCCTAGATCGTCATATATTTCCTGGGGTCTGCTTGAGTTACGTTCCTCATCCGGCACACATTGCGTGACGCTTTTACCCCATTGCGTCGTGCGTCGGTCAGAATATAGCCATACTACTTGCGTAGCATATCCAATCTCACGCTTTATGTCGAGAGGTATGTGTCCAAAAAGCCAGCTGTTCTTTTTGTTTTTAATGCAATATACATTTCAGAACGAGAATACTGCACTCTAAATCGCATTACATTTGGCTTAATAAGTATTATATAAAGTCATCATTAAATCGAACTCGACCGGATTGCTTCTGTGTTTATACTTAGCTTAACCTTTCACATTTTAATAGTTCCATTTCTAGCAACTGACCGTTCCCCAAGCACCCGATGACAAGGTGGATTTAGAAATACGTGCTAATTAAGGTCACAGTCGGTTCGATTTATATAAAATTAGGTACAAGGCTAGACTAAATATTATTATTCAAGAAAATACTCGTCGTCGCTTCCCACCAGGTTAGGTGAGGTCAAGTGCAAATCTTCTTTCCATATACTTATACAAATGATTTACCATCTGAACTAAAAGCGATGAAACTTGGTATGTGTACTAACGTCGATTAACAAATTGGCTTGGCTATTTTAAAACCAATACTAGCTGCGCCCCTCGGTTTCATCCGCGAAGTCCGGTTACGTATAGCATCGTAACTCGCAACGTATGAGCCAGCACTTTCCGGGATCTCTTATTTGCAAGGTTGATTAATTTGGGAATACCTAAAAACAATAATAAATAAAATTGTATATTCGATTGCACATCGAGTTTCACAGCAATTTTGATAAATTTTATGACAATCGTTTGTCGATCCTCCCTATTTCGTAGCAGAGTTCGATCGAATGAATTCGGTTCGGAAGAAACACTTCTCGGTCGAAGAATCATCCGTCAATAGGTACATCGATTTTCGCAGCAATTTTCTTTCGCTGCCACATCCGTTCGGATTAAAAATGCTTCGCAAAAATTTCTCTCGGAACAAAATTCATTCGACTAGATGTAAATCGGAGTTAATATCGGACCCAATTGCATTTACCTGTACAGTAGTGGTGTCTGCATAACTGCCGTCATATTCGGAGCCGTCATGAAGGTGGGCCCCGTACGGACCAACTGACCCCACGACCAAAGGCACTTGGTCTAAAATAATAAATGACATCACGTTTAAGTACTTACCTCTATTCGTCCAGACGTGGACAGTGTCACTACACCGCCTACATAACACACTTAAATACCTTTCAACCCTTGGAGAGTGTAATTAATGCGTGCTTGCACCCGACCCTTGTGGGTGTCCTACCCTAGAATCTTTGTTTAGATTACTAAAACAGAAACATTCTTGAAATTTTATAATTTTGCATCATAATTTATCTTAAAGCTCACCTATAGTTGACATGTTACAATTATAAAATCAATATTGCACGACTTTACACACAGTACATCTAGCCCCAAACTAAGCACCAGGCTTGTGAAATAGATACTAGACAACGAATAAGGCTGGCTACCGGTTCTTGGCAGTAGTAATTTGTAAAAATCGTGTTAATTTGATTCATATTCATTTATATAATACTCCGTTTAGAAGTTTTTGCATGAACGAGTAACAAACATTCATGTCACATTATACAAACTTGTGCATTTAAAATTAACTAGTTGCTCTCCGTGCAGATTCCGATCCCGCGACATGATCGGGATCTAAATTAGTTATCCTATAATAAAACACTTTATTTATCCGGTTTTATCGCGTTTTTATTCATTATTTGAACCGAGCTTTCGCCAACTTTACAGTTGGCTTTCTCAAGGTTGACTGAAGTGTTTTATTATGCAAAATCGCGAAAACCATAGAAGAAATTAGTTATCCTATGTCACTCTCTATCACGTAAACTATTATTTCATTGTAATTTTGATGTTGCAATACGTAATATTTTTTTAAATTTGCCGTCCTTTTTCAGGGCTAAGAAGCGGTAGCCAGACTATACTTCTTCTACCTAATATTTTTTGGTAAATACATACATATGATACGTAGACACCCAGACTAGAAACTAATATTTATTTTAAGTAGGTATAAATACTTGCACCCGGCGGGAATTGAACCCGCAAGCTTCTGTACTGTATTACAAAATATTGGTCACGTTAACTACAGCTAAGTAACCCATTACCCATCGACCTACCTACTTATATTATAAAGCTATGTACCTTTTCGAGCGAAACTAATTAAGAGAATAGTATCACAATTCATTCGAAATAGCTTTAAATACGTAGTTAAGATCCAACATAAGAGCTGAGCAAAGTTAGATGAGAAAACTATTTCAAATTAGTCCCATCTCATAAAGCAAATGTTTCACTAGAGTTATACGAAGAAAAAAGTGTAATGTCGTGCGTTACATTTATCAATTTTGATTAGAACTTTTGAATGAAGAATGTTAATAGGTATGCCAAATCGGTTGAAAGTGTTTTATAGTTAAACTTGATACAAATACACGAGTGTTTGTTGTAATCAAAAATCCCTATTAGTTTTGATTTTACAAGCATATAAACTTACGATACTTATTGAGTGTCGCTAACAGTCACGTGACGTCATTTACAACGCTCCCCTTATCAAAACGTAAGACAACATGTACTGTGCTATCGACACATAGGCTGAATTCTATGGTCCGTACTTTGACTTTGCCAAGCAAAAACTTTGACTTAAGACAATTTTAGGTATTTAAATTCCAATTCAAAGTTTATTCTAAGTTTTTGCTTAGCTCAGTCTAAGCAAAGTTAAAGTACGTAAGTACTATAAATTTCAGCTATAGAGCGGGAGCGGACTGGGCGAGTGTGAAATGATGTCACACCCGAATACGAGTCCGCATCGCACGTTTACTTCTATAAATCGGAAACGAATTAACGTATCGAAGTAAATATAGACTTAGATTATTCTTCTGTTTTCGCGGTGTTTAATTGAAATGGAACTCTTAGAAACAACGCGATCAAAACCGGAAAATGAGCTTAATTTCAAGCATACCTGCACTTGATGATATTTAAATTATTAATGCTGATGTTCTTACCCGTTTCCATAACATCTTCATATTCTTCTAGATATAAAGCGCGTGCTTTCTTGGCGAGGAGAACAGCCTGTGTGATCAGCTGATATGCTTCTTCAGCGGTTACCCCCAAGTGCTCTACGAAGCCGTCCACTGACGCTTGGTAAGTATTTGTGATTATCAAATCTGCCCCCGCTGCAAAATTATCCACAATAAGCAAAGTTCACGAGCAGGCCACATTAATCATTTAACACTGGTATCTAATGAGAACAAATGAATCCCAAGATTAATGTCTTCTTAGGCGACTTTGAAATTGTTTTGTTATTGTTTCTCAAGCCTTTTCTCATATGAGATATCCACTGTATGAATATACCTATACATTTTACCTACATGTTATGCCTTTCAAATTAATACATACTGTTAAACTACTTCGATAAATATTGCTGAACTTCTACTTCGCTACATACTGTTATTAACTTAACCGAGCAGGGTGCGAGTAAGGGGCGTAAACAATTAATGTTGTTAAAACTTAGTAATGCAACACGGAACCGACTAGTTCAATAACGGGGAAGGCAGAATACGGTCGGCAGAAGGAACCGTTTTCTGTCGAAGAAAATAATTATGTAATAAATAGAAGACGGCTCACGGCCTGCGAATAGAAAGGTATTAGACAGACAAGGTGATTAATGGCGGCAACAACGCTGCTCTAGTTTCAACACGAGGCAGTATTACTGGCGAGGTACTCGCATCTCCTACCGCCTGCCATGCCTGTACTATGCAAATGTGAAGTAGTTAGTGTATGTGGGAGAAATGCCGGCTTCGCTTGGCAACTTGCTACAGGGCGTCAATCATAATAATCACAACGAAACAGCAGAGTTTCACGTTCTTACATTTCGATTAAATATTCACTGCATACGACTAGACATTTTACCTAACTATATAGGGATAATAAACTTGCATCTTTAGAATTTTGTCATCTTTTCGTAGAATAACAAAGCAAATTCCTGACCTCTTTACAGCGAGCGTAGGTATACCTACCTAAGTGTTCACAATGGTACAGCCACGGCCGACGTCAAATAGTTGAAAAAATTCACAAAACTTTTGTGTTTCAACAAAGTACTTTGTCATATTTTGTATTTTTGCGTATCATGTCTCTTATAAGAAGCAAAGCAAGGCAGTAGGCTTTACCCTCCAGGGAGTTATTTGCTTGCAGACACTTTTCAGCTTTTCCTTATGAAAAGAAACGGTTCGTTTTGTGGCGAAGAAAAGCGCTTTCAGAGGACGATGACACGAGACGAGGTCGCACTCTCGCTGTCAGATGCATGGAAATGACGGGCTTAAAGCGACCCGTGTAATTCGCTAAAGCACGCGTATAGCACTTTTAACGTGGGTACTATATATTTATATAACTCACTGCATTCTTGCTGGTAAGGTATTAATAACGTGAGCATTGTTATCCGCACACCTACTTCTGCTGTACAAATTTGTTTATGGCTCTGCGTAGGTACAAGTAGGTACTAGTCTCGCAATCCATTCAAACTTGGAAATGAGAACAACGCAATTACTTTGTAGCTCAAAAGGGATTATTGTGATGTTCGTGAGGAAGGGGCAGATTCCGTGGTGTAGGTACATTGCGTACTTTTTGAACGACCCGATACACCGTAACGAGATTACGTAAGGTACGATCCTAATACCGTCATGTCCTTTTATCATACTTAAAATACTAAGGTAAGTATATTATTAAGCCAAAACCCGATAATTGAAAATATCAGCCTGGTAATGGAATCCCTAGTTTTGTTATAATAATATTTTCCTTTTACTTTCCTAGAATGGAATCTTATCTAACTAAACAAAACAATAAACCGTGTCTAAGAAAAACAAAACATTAATTTGTAGAGTCTTGTCGTTTAACAAAAGCGTTTACAAGTCCCAAACGGTTTCTATCATTTATTTGTTCCTCAAAGCGAATAGATTTAATAAACAAAATAAACGAGAGATCGTGCATAATATTACGAATTATTCGGTCTTATTTACAGGAGTCCGAAGCACTCCGGAAGTGTAATTTCTTTGATATTCCCAAGGGTCTCGCTTGTCTCAGCAGAGGTTTTCAAATTAAGAACGTTGCGGTATACTCTGAAATACATCCGCGTATGTTTTAAAAAAGTAGATAGCTATAGATATAGCTGATTTAACCACTGTTTCTCTACACATTTAAAAACCGTTAACTTTAACAATGAGTTTAGTTAGTCTTTCTTAAGAAATAATTGCAATAAATATTAGGGGTTAAAGTATGAAATTGCCGATTTGTACTGAAAACCTTAATTGTTTATTTTTTAAATTTTTAACAAATTTATTTAATCAAAATAGTTGCCATTATTATCTATACATTGCTGCCATCTAATGGGAAGGTTATTAATGCCTTTGCGATAGAACTCCGACGATCTAGACTGCACAAACTGTGTGAAAGCATTTTGTACTGCCTCCTGGGAAGAAAACTTCTTGTCACGTAGATAATTGTCCAAATCACAAAAAAAATGGTGGTCCGTTGGAGCAAGGTCTGGTGAATACGGAGGATGACGAATGATTTCTAAGTGCAGTTCCTGAAGGGTCAAAATGGTTTCTCGTGCTGTGTGAGGTCTCGCGTTGTCGTGGAGCAATAATGGTGAAGATCGATTCATGAGTCGGGGCTGTTTTACTGCTAGTTTTGTCAACATGGTTCGGAGTTCGGCACAATAGACATCTGCCGTAATTGCTTGACCAGATCGAAGAAAACTATAGTGAATAACACCATGCTGAGACCACCAAACAGTTACCATTACCTTTTTATTGGTAAGTTTTGCTTTAGGACGCTGTTGTGGCATTTGACCTGGGGTCAGCCATTGCATTTTTCTTTTCCGGTTATCATAAAGAATCCACTTTTCATCACATGTTACAATTCGATCCAAAATTCCTTCATTTCTGTACCGGTTCAACAAGGCAACACAAGTTTCAATACGCGTTTCTTTCTGCAGATCAGTCAAATCATGAGGCACCCATTTTTCGTATTTTTTTATTTTATTGATTTGACGCAAGTGAGTCAATAAAGTGGGTAAGGTAACGTTAAACCATGCCGCTAATTCCTGGGTAGTTTGACTAGGATCGGCTTCCACTATCTCTCTTAATTCATCGTTATTCACCTGTGTGGGCGGTCTTCCTCGTGGCTCGTTCTTTAAGTCGAAATTTCCATCACGAAAGCGTTTAAACCAAAATCGCACGGTGCGTTCATTAATAGACCCCTCTCCAAACGCAGCATTGATATTGCGGGCTGTTTCTGCCGCGTTAGATCCGCGTCGGAACTCGTATTCAAAAATCACTCGAATTTTCGCAGTATCCATCTTTCTTGTCTAAATTGAATAACAAAAACAATTGAAAGTCGATATTCAAATGTTTCACATTTTTTAAAAAAAGAACATCACAGAAACCATTTGAAAAAAGTTTCATTCGAAAACCTCAAACCATGAAGATTCTATGTCAATTCAAAGAACCTATTGCAATAAAACGGCAATTTCATACTTTAACCCCTATTATTAATAAACGATGAAATTTTAGAAAATTGTTAACAACTAATATAAAGTTTACGAGTTTCGCTGTCTATCTATCAAAAATTCCTGAAACTATTTCATAAGAAATTGTCTAATCATTAAAAATCGAGGAACCGATTGTTAACCTTACTCGAACTCAGTTTTTCTGGCCTTGTCAAATACCACTATATCATCACTACACTACTTTTATAAAGATAGCTAAGTTTCAGACGAAAGTTCCTCACCCCAATGGCGTCTGTCCACCTGTCTATTTGTGCACACTAAACTACCGAACTTAATTTGATAGCTTCCGGGCTCCTATACCTAGAGTTTTCACCACCTATATAGTACGTAATAGAAACAGGTGAAAGGTTCAAGTATAAGTGCAAAAAGAAAACGAAGAATATTCACTGGTTCAGGACATTTTAGTAACGGTACTGAGATTCTAATATGTAGTTACCGAAGCGAAAGCTTTGACGGTTAGTAATCAAAGACCACTTACATAGGTACACTCTTAGCATAGTCACTCAGTAGGACTAGTGTTCAGTTACTAGCTAAATTATTTCATAACAATGGGATACCTGAATGCCTATGACATTCCACGTTATTATGGAATACAATAGTTTCCCAACTACAACGTTCAACTTGCTTCCAAATCAAATTGAAATAGCTGCTTAAATTCTTGTCGCTAGTGAAAATACGTGGTTTACAAAATGAGAAAAAGAGATTTTTTAATTGAAACAGAGTCCGTTTTAAAAACTGTTTTAAAATTAATTTACCTTTTGGATATTTAGGTAATAAAAATGATGCATAACGTACCTATTTACTTGGCTCTCAGCGAAATTTCATGTCTTAATCCTAGCTACTATGTCTGCATTGACTGTAGGTTTTTATAAGAGCCGGAATATCCCTTTGATCTTACCCCGTAAGAAATCCAGGTGTGTGTTGACAACTTCATCGGGATGTGTGTGTAGGAACCTGGCACTCCACAAGGGATCACCGTCTATGACGTGACCCACGTGGCAAGACAACTGCGTTGAAAACCCTCCGTCAAGAACAACGACTTGAGGGGGTTCTGGACCTTCTTTCACTGGCGGACTCATATTTCTACCCTGAAATAAAAGGTCAATAGGTTTTATTATTTAATATAATATTTAATATACAAGATGTAACGGGCAAGTCCTTTTAATCCGAAAGGGGGTTGTTCTAGACGTCTAGGCGAACAACTTTTGTTCCATGACTTTTGGATATTCGAAGTACTTTTCGAAAATTTTAGTGTAAATTTTACTTGAAGATCAGCTGTTTCTTAGAGTTCGATGTCATTTACCTTATGTTGTCCTTTCATTAAGCTTGGTCTACTACAATCAAACCTTCAATTACCTTTATTTTCAAAAACAGCTGTTTTTTCAGTAAAACATAATCTCAATTTTTTTTTAAAAAAAGTTCGAATTTTCAAAAGTCGTAGAACAAAAGGTGTTCGCCTAGACGTCTAGAACAACCCCCTTTCGGATTTAAAGGACTTGCCCGTTACATCTTGTATACGTACAGCTCTTATTCCAAACAGTTTATCTAAGACTAGCTGTTACCCGCGACTTCGTCTGCGTAGAAATAGCATAACCGACTTTTTCGTTCATTACTCGGGTTCTACTAATTGGATTTCGATGTAAAGTATACCACGACGTTCCTCGATAATAGAACTAGCCGATATTGAAAACCAGATTTAATTGTATAAGGAACAATTAGAGAAACTGACAGACAGACATGAATTTTAAAAATTGTATAATTTTGTTCTACTACTTTTCCTAAGACCTAGACAACTTTTTTTTATTTACTTTCAAGTACAGAAATTTTGTCCTCTCGTCCCTTATTATAGGTATAGAATAGATTTCATCTGCTTTTTCGAACAAGTTTGTTACCTAAAAAAAACACGGCAAGCTAGCTAATTTCACACTTGGAAGACCAAAGCATAATCTCAAATTTTCAGAAAGTAGCTAGGAGCATATCTATTTTGGAGAAATTTCGAGGTCTAATTTACTTACATTACATATTTTTATAAAGCATGCTATCTAAAAATATATGACGTTATCAACAGTCTGGAGATAAAAGAGTTGTTTACAATCAAGCGGTAGGTCCGTAGTGTTTTAATATTAGGTGTTTAACCTCGATAGAACAAATTAAACGTTTTTACCTTTTTTATGAAAATCATTTTTCACGGGAAGGGTATAAACCGGAGCCCTGACGTAATGACTTAATGACCTGAGTAAAATGAGACTATTGGCACGCTTTATGGCAGCTAAAATCGCTATGTAATTTACAAGTGCTGTGTATATAACAAGAAATTTAATCAGTGAAATTTTAAACGTTGGTACTTTCACTAAGGTTATTGCGTGGTTATATTTTTATAACTTTTCATAATTAAATTTAGCCGCCACTGTCTTGTTACTCACCTACCCTAGAAACCGAATAATATTTAAGACCGCAGACACATTACATAAAGTCCCGTGAAATTTAATTATACACCTGCACAGTGAAGTAAATCATTCGCCTAGACAAGATATTATAGGTGGCTACGAGGAGTTAGTTACCCGTTCTACTAATACCATAAGGATAATATCACCTACGATAGTTAATATTGAATTGGTGCGTACCTACCTAAATCTAGATCGCAATTTAATATAGCGTAACGTAATCTAATATATCATCGATATGGTTCCCAGGAACTAACTTGTGGCAAATATTGCAGATGTGGCCAATGACCGTTCCAGAAAGCAGCGCGATCGATATCAATCGCTATGGATTCGGGAATCGAGAGAACACGAAAATACGAGAAAGCTCTGCTTACAAAAGCGACGGCTGCTAATTAAAGGTAAGTTGAATCAGAAAATGTCTTTTCCATAGGCCTTTAAGTGATAAATAGGGACCTGCCTACTGTCGGAAGCTTCGTTTACTTTAGCCCCTTTTGTAAATCTGGTTCATTTTTGTTTTGATGAGTTTTTATCCAAGGCGTATCGATAGTAGATACTAATATTTTTCCTTACTTTTTTTTTCAAGCGCTTAAAATAAATAGAACATCGGTAATAGTCGCAGAATCACTTATTGATCTTATGAAGTACTAGCTGAGCCCTGCCTCACCCGCGTAAGTCCCGTTCCCGCGGGAATATCAAGATAAAAAGTAGCCTATGTGTTAATCCAGGTCCCCAGCTACCTATATTCCAAGTTTCATCGCAATCTGTTCAGTAGTTTTTGTGTGAAAGAGTAACAACCTCACATACATACATACATACAAACTTTCGCGTTTATAATATTAGTAAGATAAGATGAGTCTATGGTAGAAGACAAAAAAAACACAATTCTTTTAATTTTCAAAGATTTAACTTTAGTTGCTTGCTAGATCCTATAAGATCTTACGATAAAACAAAAAACTCATTAGTAAAACAGTTGTAACTGAAATCGATAGTTTTATAAAAAGTATTGAATAAAAATCACTAGACCGTTCACCATTTTGATACACTGGTACGCCAGACATTATGGAATTTATGGAATAGAACGCACCAAACCAATATCAATATATGACGACAAAATGATTATACATAACCTAGGTACCTACCATTTTGTTAAAAGCTATCTCGTTGCAACTAATTGTCGTTTAATTATGATGACAGCACATACCTACCTACTGTACTTACAAGTTTAATACCACCTAGGGTTGCTACAATTTAACCTTTTATTTAAAACATAATATACATAATCTCACTTGCTTTTTGTATTTTTAAGTCTCTAAAATGTAGGTGTCATTAAAATGTAATGTCTAGAGAATGAGAGTTTGAGAGAGAAACAAACTAGCTGCGTCCTGATTCCGTAGGAATATCTGGATCAAAAGTAGCCAATGTAACTCGTTGATAATGTAGCTTTCTATTTTTGAAATCGGTCCAGTAGTTTCGGAGCCTCTTCATTAATAACAAACAAACATACAAATAAATCTTTCATCTTTATAATTTTAAGTACTACAGAAAATAACCCATTAAGAAACAAAAACATTTTTAACCGTATTCTTAACAAAAACAGCAGCAACCAAAATAAATAAAAGCTATTTAAAACGAAACATACTACTTATGAAATAAATCTACATACCTATGAAATAAATAAATATACCTATTAAAAAGGTGTCCTACCTAAATGATAAACTTAATTTATTTAAATAACCTGTCCCTAATAGTTCCAGGTGCAAAGGTAGCATAGCCACGCTCAATGGTACAAGGCAAACTTCTGCACAGGGTACGATGCGGAGCGGGAGTCACCTCCGTTTTCACCTAAACGGTGCCGGTGCCCTAAATCGTTCATTTTATTTGCTTTACCCCCGGCAGGTCTCTACTGCAAATAATAGTTTTAAGTATAATTCATAAATTAAAACAAATTTTATGGCTATAGTTGCTTTTTTTACTAGCATTGTTGCAATGACGATCCGACGTTTCGGAACCTATTTCAGACTCAAGATAGGTACACTGAAAATCGTCATCAAATAAATCGCCAAATGCTCATCATTCGTCAATAATATTGTACTAAATAATTACTGAAAACTAATATTTCTATCAAAAATGTTTGGTTTGGTCCACTTTTGTAACTGATCTTTCATAACCAGCTATGAACACGGATTTTTTTTCTTTTTTTCATAACCATGTGTAAACATGTTTAAACCGTAAAATAAGATTTATTGCAATACAAAGTCGCAAAAAGAAAAGTAAAATTAATAATAAATCAGTTTGTATAATATAATATTGTAATGAGTTCGGTAGGTCATACCAGAGAATGAGATAAATCTCTTCGACCTACGACCTATCAGGACGTGATACGACCACTAATGGGAGGTCACAAAATTCAGATATATAATAACTTCTCATAGTTACTTACTTATCTAACGTTTTAAATAGCAACAAACTACATTTAAGTCTCTACCTATTAGCCTAATAAATTACACTATTAAGCTGAACTTTTTACGTGAACAAGACCTTCTAGGTATGTCTTATACGGTTGTTACGTTACACGGTAAACTCTTAATTGTTTCCAAAGTTTAAGCTTTTTCGCAGACGACGAAAACTTGTTAAATTTGTTTTAGAATGACATAAAAATGTGAAGGACACTCTAATTAAACATAAATCACTGTACGAAAAACTCGAGAAGGCTGCTTCGTAAACGGCTGCGAAGTTTTTGCAGCTAAAGAAATATCGTTTTCGGTGACAACAATATTTTAAACGTCTCGACATACACCTGAGCCGGGCTCGCTGATAACTAATTATTATTAAAGATTCTCTGGTACTTCATTTACATAGAACTAACCTTTCGGCCTTATCTTTAAAGTGATTGAATGATTAAATGACAAGGGAGCTATTGAAACCGCTGGGTCTAGAAACGTGAGATTCTGCCCTTGTTTAAATTAGCGTTCGGGTCGAACAAGTTAACGAATATTCCAAACAAGTAGAGAAAGTACTCACATCTCTTTTTAAATTCATAATTTAACCACTCTTACATATGATGGTATAAAAGTATGACGATACATTTGCATACAAGTTGAAAATTGAGATTATCTACACAACTTGTAAACAAGTCTTGTCTAATAGAATCGTGACTTTAATGAATATTGGCAAATTGTTTTCACTAATTAAGTCAGTTAGCTCAGTTAAAAAATATAAGTTAAGCAGATAATTTTATTTTAATAAACAAAATTGTTAATCTGCTTCTCTGATTCACGCAATATTTGCTAAAACACAATAATTAAAGTAACTGATAAATTGCACTTGAATTGATTCCTCTGTTTGTTTTAATTATCGTTGTTTGTTTTTAATTAATGTCCTACTAATAGATGGATTTAGTGGTTACACTATGTATAATCTAATTTGTTAATTTTGTAACAAGTTCTTCATTTGTTTTAGACGAGTCAATATTGGGCGCAATAGTGCAATTAAACCAATAACTGTTTACATACAAAATAATTTCTAATAATTATCTGTCTACCTAATGTACAACATTTTACGTACAGATAATAGTAGTTTATGCAATTTACATTTTTTCGCGTTTAGGAGGACAGTTCAAACTGGCCGTATTCTACCAAAGCCGTAGTAATTATATCATCTTTGATCAGAGTTTAAATGCATTTCAACGTCCATATTTCAACTACTTAAAGCCCCTTAAGCTTAAACGCACAGTTTACGCCCTAGAGACTAATGACTCGCTTTACGTTGACCTATTTGATCTTATAAAGTAACTTTGTAGAGCCGTAGATGTGTAGATACATATTTATGTTCAATAAATACTTAGGTACTGTCTGCTTGATAACAGGGTCAAATGTTATTCGATTTATGATAGCTTACACCTACATATTTAAGAGTGATGTAACATGAGGTAACGAAATAGAGACAGATAGAATCCTATCTACTAAGAGACCTTGCTAAAGGTACCCAATCCGCCACACCACTGGCTGTCAGTCAAATTTAGATTTCGGGTCTGCATGGATTCTTTGCCGAAGTATCTACTTACTAAGTATAATAATATTAATTTACAATAACTATTAGAAGTGAGAATGAGTATTACATACCAACTTCTATAACTTATAAAAGGAAAGTGCTGTTTCCATAGGTTAAAACCATACCTTTTGTGTAAGGCAGCAAGTCACACAAACCAGAAGTCCAATATTTGCCCATATGAATTCAAAATATCATACCATGACACATTATTTAACACTTGGCACAAGTTTATAATTTAACTTATTAACTCCCTTACTTATAAAATATTATTTACCCATGACTAAGTTATGTGACGTTTGTCTCTGTCTGTCAACTTTGAAACATGTGACAGTAAAAGACAAACGATGCACAGTTATGCTTATGCAGCGCATCAATTAGTGTTCATAAGTAAGGGGGTTAGTGTTTTCAATATGCATAAAATTGCAAAATTAGATTAAGCTAGAAAAAAAACTATTTCATTGTATTTGTAATTTGGGTATTGTTATTTTGTGAGGTTTTATTTGGTATTAACTAAATAAAATTTAACCAATATAGGTAGGTACTTGGTTTATCATCCAGGTGTGATTATAGTAACCTACTGTAGGTGCCTACCCGATAAGATAGAAACTTGCCTATCTCTATTTTGTAATACACTTGTTGCTTGTCTCTAAATATTGTCTAGCATTCAGGTAGCCTAATTCTAATACCTACTAAATGAATTACAATAATATAAAACGGGTTTGGTGTTACCTACCTATTTGATAGATATTCTTGTTGCTTGGTGTATTTGACAAGAATAGATTATAAGAAGTAAAAAAAATATTAGTATTTCTTTGGTTAGGTCTTATTCATTTTATAATATTGGTGTATGCTGTTGTTAAATACTTTTGCTATAGCATATTTAAGTAATTTTGAAATATTTTTATAAACTCAAGGCTGTGTATACGTAACAATATCAAAAGCAAACTAATAAATCAAAGTGAAATGTCGTAGATCTCAAAGACACTTCAAAATACAATGGGTACCTATAAATAAAATTAATTTTATAATTAACTTAGGTAGGTACTTAGAAAAGGGGGAAAGGGCTTTATTATGTACAGAAATACGTAGGAATGTCAAAACTAGCTGATAAAACAAAGTTATAACATCTATGATTGTAAGAATGTCCAAAATGCTAAAACGAACTTATTCTAGTCACTTAGTTTACAATGATTTTATTTTAACTCTCCTGAAGATGAGAATTTTTTAATTTCGTTCTGAGAAAGAAATATGCCATTCTTTCATGAATATTAAATTAAAACACGTGTGATAATATAAAAAGAGCATTACAGTGTGTTACTGTGTGGTTATAAGTTTTAGACAATTTTGTGAATTTTAAGCTTCATTGACCTAATATAAATGTGTCAATTTAAGCCTAAATTGAACGTAGGCAGTTTATTTAATGTAAACAGGCATAATAATTTTACACAAAGTGCCACGATGATTATTCGAGTGGCTTTTCGGGGTCACACGTGGGAAGCGCTCAATAATGGAAACTTTCCGTACATAGTTTTCTTTTAAATCACTCCGTATGACAACGGTAATCGGAACACCAGATAAAAATATTATTTTTAGACACGATATATCCAGTTTATTTTACTCTATCTGTACCCCGCGGTTTCGCTCGCAAAGTCCTGACCCCGTGAGAATTTTCAAAAATCCTTACTTATCAGTTGCCTACATCACATAAGGAACGATCTGTCCAAATTTCAGCTCTGTACTATCAGCAGTTTTGGCTGTGCCAGTCAGACAGACAAAAAAGCATTTTATAGATATACCTACTTAGATTATGTTTAATACAATATACCTAAATCATTAGGTATATGTTTTAGCGAACTCGTTTAATTAACATTTGAAGGTTAGGTAGGTAGTAAATTTAATAATAAAATTACAATGATGATCTTTCTACATTGTAATTTTATTTGTTTTAGTTCAAGTATGTATCTAATTATATAATATAATAAAAGACTCAATGATTAATACCTATCTCTTAGCTTATTTAGTCTTTAGTGTACTCCGGCTCCGTTATTCGAACTAGGAAGCAACTAAATTTATTTTCGTTCTTTTCTGTGTGAACACATAACTCGAAAACACCACATTGATCCGTAAATAAACAGTAGCACGTTCTTACCACGCGATGGGACCGTGCTCACACAATTACAGAACAAATAACATTGATCTTCAAAATACAACTCAAGGCCTATCTATGTATGTGGTATGCATACTCACTGATGAACTGTGGAGGTATACCAATATTAATACTCAAGGCAAATCCTCGTCATGTATTTTAAAAAAATGCTAATATTTCCTATAATACGAAATGGTAAATCTGTTAAAAACATACTCGTAGGTAAGTATATTATTATAATGTAAAGTATTAATCTCAACCCGACGACGACGACTGAATTAAGTTTTCTCATCGTATTTTCATTTTACAGATTAATTAATCCATTTTGAGTACCTACTACGTAACTTTTTATGTTAACATTATAAGGCTACGGTATTAAATTGTAATATTGTCTGAAATCGTTATTGTTCGACATGAATCTTGTAAAAAAACAGATGTTTTAATTAACAGATTACTGTAGCATTTATAAAAAAAATAGAGATATATCTAATATATCTCTATAAAATTGTCTTTTATCTTTATTTAGAATATTAAATTAAATTAAATAAAATACTTACGGCCACAAGTGGTTTTTACAATAAAACTTTTTATAAATCTTTATAATTTTAAAATAATTAAACGAACTATGGATAATTTATAAAAACATGTTGTTGATGCGACGCGCAAGCGAGCACTATCGCGGGCATACGCGCGTACCGCCCGTATCAATACGCTCTGACACTGTGCTCTCCCACTTCTATAAAGAATAATTCCATGTGAAACTGTGTAACACTCGTCCTAGCGACAAAATCAAGACTGAATTTTAATTCTCGTGAAGGCGAAGACTCACCTCCTTGAAACACATTAGCATATATAAATATTAATAGTTGCCCTCGTGTCGTTCATTCATTAGACAAATTTGCAAAACATCACCATTAAAGCATAGTTAGATACAAAATAGGTACCTACCTATTGTCTAATCAAAATCAAATTAGATGTGAAACTCGAATATATTTCTGGCTTGTTATTAATCCAGTTCAACTCTCAACTAATGTAAACTCGGGTAATTCTGAAAGATTCTGAAAGGTGGCTAAATTCGGAATAAACCCTTAGTCAGAGTGGTGTACTAATTCAATGGCGTAATTCGGAATTACCCCATTGAATACACTTAAAGTATAGTCATCCAAGTGTAGGAAACACTTTAAAATATATCAAAAACGGCCCATTGAATATGTTTATCAGATTCACCCCACCAAAAGACGTGGGTAGTTAAATCATTTTCAAGAAACGTAACGAAACTAGTTACATGGTCGGCGTAACTTATTTCAGATCTAGTGATTTAATGTAACTAGTTATTTTTATGTAGGTACAGTTCACAGTCGCCGTCCGCGTCGCGTCGCCCGAGTAACGCTTTACAAAAATAATTACTTGTAATTGGACTAGAAACTAGTGATTTCGTTACATGTCGCGTCGCTAGTTATCGTAACTAGTTACGTTAAATAACGCCCACGTCTACCCATTAACTTGCTTAAATGTTAGAGCAACTCACCAGAAAAATCTGTGAATAATGAAAATACCTACTAAAAACATTTTAAACTCACAAGATTTGAACTTATTATTATTTTTCCCGGGTCTTATTCGCGTATTTTTTTTTACTTATTTTTTTTGTCCCCTCGCGACCAAAATCATTGTAAAATGATTGAAACGTCGAAGTAAGAGAATTTAAAAATAATAATACGCGAATAAGACCCGGGGAAAATAATTATGAAAATACCTGCTATTTTGTCCCAAAATCTTGACAACTTTCACCAGTGTGCATGGTTTTTCAGAACGATTGATTGGCTCGTGAAGCGCATTTGAGAGACAAGATAGATATTAATAGAGTTATCAGCGTGGAGCAACGTACTCGAAACTACTCGCGGATCATGAACGCTTACCAGGCAAAACTAAATTTACACATCATTATGAGTAGAGTTTATAAATACTATGTTTACAGTTTATTTACAATGAGCCCGTAGGGAATATTACAAATTGTATGTATTTATCCAAACGTTTAGAACACGATTAATTATCAACCTGCTATTTATTATTTTATTAAATTTTATTAAACTTCGATATTGTGTTGTTCATTTATCTAAACTCAACCTTTTAATTTCAAAAACTTATTCAGTTGTTACGCTGACTTAAATTTAAAAATGAATCGTTTAGAGCTATCAGTCTAAATTGAAGTTTAGGAAAGTATAAAAGTATAGAAGAAATACAGTCTAAAATTGATTTTAGGAATTTTTAGGATTCGGGTACAGCAGAATTGCCACCACAATGGTGGCAATTCTGATTCTTTAATTCCAAAAAAATTGGATATATAAAAAAGGCTTTAAAATAATCTTTAGTTTGGCGTTGTAGGCTTTCGAGAGCTTTTCGAAGCAATTATGATGTGACAGTAAGTACTGGAATCACGTCTAAAATCCCAATTTTCTACACTCAATCAAGTTTGTTGGCGTAGTCTCGGTAATAGCATCGCGTGTAAAATACTAAGTTTCTGACTTACCCACCTATCTTCGTCAGTAACTTCACTTTATTCGCTGTTAGTTATGTACTTATTCCACAAGTTTAGCCTCCTAGATTTGATCTCTATCTTTTTCTGAACATTCAATAACATTGTGCTTAATATGCTACGTCCCAACTAAGCGCTATAAGTACTTTGTAGAGGCCTATTTATCGATTGCTATACCTTTACTTACATAACTCACCTTAATTCAGAGCAATTTCTGATCTTTCAATCTGATGGCAATTTCATACATTTTATTCGCAGTCCAAAAACACACAGAGCATGAAATAAATAAATTCTTAATAAAATGTGCAAATGAATCCCTTTTATACGGATACCCTTTGACCTTGTTGGCAAACTTTGACAGTTCAAAACGCCCTTTCCTGCCACATATCGTCTAAAACACATTTTCAAAGTCCTTTTGTTTGAGAAAGATGAGGGCAGGCCAAGCTGTGCGTACGCCCATCCATATACGCCCGCTTCCGATAGAAACTTCAAAAGTTGTACACCAATACAGTTTTAAACAGAATATTGTTTTCTTTTTGGTTCAAAGACTAACCACGTTTAGATATCAAAACTGACAATGAATCAATTTACTGTTGCCATTTCACTCCTGAACCCATTTCGCAGGAACCGTGTCTGAAAACGATAAACTCTACAATAAGCAGCTAATAAAATATATCGAACACCTATATCTACAAGTGTTTGAACCTTTATCGGTCACTCACCCACCACTGGCACTGAGACGATGCGAATAGGTACATTTAAAAATCACAATGTGTAGGCAGCATTCGTAATAATAACGTTACTTGGCACGTATTCAACACGCCATCCTTACATATACTTGACGATGCAATAATCCAGATGAAAACTGACCTAATTTCACGCGTTATTACAATATATGGAACTCGATTATCATGTGGTACACGCGTTGGATACGATTCAATGACACCAAATCTGATTTGATGTAGGTAAATTGTAGGTAATTCAAAATCCACGTCTTGTTTCAATGAAAATGTTCTACAATTAGACCTGTTCCTATTGTGTTTGCTTGTATGCCGTGTTATTGGCACTAAACACGAAGGCACAAATGTGGCCTCCCTTTATTGTTTGCGAGTTTCACAGCCTCCGTTAAGCGTAGATATTTATGAAACTTTTTAACATTACATATGAACTGACAAGTACATGAAGTTGTTTATGTATTTAGGTATGATAGGTACCTTTAAAAGAATATCATCTATAAAAGTACCCACAAACTATAATTTCGTTTAATATAGGTATACTTATTATTTCTGCTAATGTATCACTTTTAATATATATTATGTTATATGTATATCATCCTTTAAAAGAATATTATCTATAAAAGTACTCGCTAAAAGTTAAAGTTTTAACTGTGTGTTTCCGCAATTAGCCCTACAACTGGGCCTTTGTGCGTGATTTTAAGCCGTGGGTTTCCTCACGATGTTTTCCTTCATCGTAAGAGCGATGTTCACAGCGCACATAAATTTTTCTTAAAGAAAAATACATTGGTGCGCGGCTAGGATTCGAAACCACGACCTTCAGAATGAAAGTCGGGGTATCTACCACTAGACCAACACCGCTCAACTAAGTTCACACTAACTATAATTTCGTTTAATATAGGTACTTATTATTTCTGCTAATGTATCACTTATAATATATATTATATTATATGTATATCATCGGGATATCTTTTTTTTTCGATTTCCATATTCTTTTGATTTTGTTTCGGTCGTCTTTTGTTTTCGTTTTGTTTCTGTTTTGATCGTCTCTAATTATATAAAAAATATAGATCTGTTTTATGGATTTTGTGAAAATTATCCAAAAACTTTGACCTTACTCTGGTTACAAAACACTGCCTACTAGTCTCTGTACAATGAACATAGGTAGGCTTTATCTCCGCGTAGTGTTTCTGCAACCAAATCACAATGGCTGTCTCATGCAAGTCAATTATGTCTATCCGCCGCCTAGTTAGTTATCTGAAGCCACTGATACAATATGAATTCAGAAAGAGCGAGTTACAGTTTGCCCAAACTATTAAATCCGATTATGGTTAGCAAAATTAAATTTAAATTCAATTGTGTTATCTCCAGTATATACTGAAGTGGAGGGCGGTCAGATACAAGATATAAATTCGCCAGACACCAGACGCGAACTTATTTTATCTGTAACATTAAATAGGTCGCTATCAAAAGAGTGACAATAGGTGCCTAGTAGAGTATCATAAAGGGGAAAGATAATACGAAATCTACATACATTGTTGCCATCGTAACTTTATGTTTGCTCGCTTAGGTACATTCATAAGTCACATAAGATTTTGTTAACAATTGTTATTGTTATACTTATATTAGTTGAACCAGTTGGTACCTAAGTAGGTATGTGTTATACAATCAAAATACAAAGATAACATTCGATTACTTCTTATGCCAAATACAGATAAAGTTTTCAAATAATTCTACTATATAAAAATAAGTCGGGTTTTCCTTCCTGACGCTATAACTCCAGAACGCACGAACCGATTTCCACGGTTTTGCATTCGTTGGAAAGGTCTCGGGCTCCGTGAGGTTTATAGCTAAGAAAATTCAGGAAAATTGCGACAGAAAAGCGAATGAGTCTATTAAAGTTATAGAGACGCCATTGCAGAACAAATCATTATTGAAAAGCGGCACAAAGTATGCTATACAACCTCATTATTTATATTCATTCACATAATTTAAAGAAGAAATAGACGAAACTATTGTTATCTCTTTCTAAAACATAAGACTCAATGCTACTAGCATGACGTAAGAAAGAGATGTCATAATATTATTATTGAAGCAGTTAGGAGAGAATGATAAAACGTCAAAGTCAAAAACTTCGTTGAGTTTTTGGAAAAAAAACTTTCAAAAAATAAACTAAAATAAAAAATACAGCTTTACTTACGTATAAAGTGGAATATTTTTGCCAGTTTTTGGAGTATAATTCGTGCATCGCCTAAATACGCACGAAGGCATTGTTATCTGTGAATATTGTTGAGAAAGTGAACTAAATGTACTGTGTTAACAAGCGGGTGATCGTGACGTGAGCTGGGATGGAACTAAGACTTCTTTGGCTAGCTGGCTTAGATTTGTGTTGCCAAGAAATTCGCCCTATCACGTATATAGAAGTTTTTGCATATCTCAGAAAAGCTGGAAAATATTTTTTCACATACAGCGACATCTCTGATACATAGCATGTACTACAAACCAATATTTTAAGTAGATGACTCATTGTTCTCTGCTCAGTTAATTTCATGTGACAAACCGGTATTGTGTTCACTGTGAAATTGTGAAAGACTTTTGTTTTTTACGCGTTAGTGAAATGTCGTCCTGAATTTTCATTTTTAAAAAACATTGTTTTATTGCGTTTAAATTGTTTAATTTCGGCGGCAACTTACTAATTTAGTTACGCGAAGTTCAAAGAGTTAAGTGAAAATGAAATACCAGTGCCAAACACGAAATTAGCACGTTACAAACAATTGTTCCATGGGGTTGGAGAAAAATCGTCGTAATTTTTTCTATAGCCTTCACTTCACGCATTGAAAGTTATTTCAAACGATTACAGTACAATAGTGGTAGTTCACTATTCGTACGAGAAATTGGATAAATTGTCCTATATTGCTGACAGAAGCCATAACTAAAAAAAAGAAAGAAATTGTGAAAAAAAACGAAGCCATCTGGTGGCGAAACGGAGTTCGCCGGGTTTGCTAGTACATTTATAGATTATAGATACATATGTAAATTATGTTACAATTTTTTTTCTGTAAGCATTTTAATTTCAATAATAGCACGGATTAGAGAGTTTGCCAAAATATCTATATTACGCTTGTTTAACATGATAAAACCAATTCCAAAACACAAAGTCCAATGGTAAACAATCAAAAAGCTATAAATTAATATCTCGCTCCAAAATCTGCCATTATCTTTCATTTATCCCCTGACTAATTACTCTTAACTCAAACTCAGGAGATACCAAAACGCGGGCTCACAGGATTATAGGGATTAATGATTAAATACAAACAATAATTAGTGTTCCTTGTTTTTATTGTAAATATAAATTTGAATGATTTAAAAAGTTTATTTTGTCAACTGTTTTTAAGTAGATAAATCTTATCAGCAGACACAGACTTATGTAAGTAAACATTCTCTGCGATATTTTTAACACATAAACATATTTAAGTGTTCTCATTTTGTTTGCTATTGAAATTTCATAACTTTCAGGTAACTATCTACTTTTATAACATTATCTTGGTTTTCAGAAACTTCTGTTGAATTAACTTTAATACGAGTTGAGTGCACTTCATCCTATTAGAGAGAACCTAGAGAACTAGAATTCAGATTCAGCTGCATAGTGTATTAGCATTGATACAATCCAATTTCATTGTTTAACAATGAGATTGAATATTGAAAATGCGGCAGAAAAATCTGTTCCGTGAATATTTAATGCGGGGGTATCTAATTTGGTATGTATGTTAGGTATAATGTGGTGAATAATGCATTACATTATTTACGATGGTAATAGGAGTTACTCCGTATGTAATCCCAGTGCGCTGCGCACACTGCAGGTGCTTTGTGGTAGCTCGGTGCTCGGCCTGTGTCGTAACTGTGTATCCTTGTTACGTTTTTATTAGATTGGTACGTTTGTATGCTGTACACGCTATTTCTTTGGGCTGCTACTTGTAGATTATATTTAATCACATGTAGATTGTTAGTTTATTAGTATAGCTGCGCCCCGCGGTTTCACCCGCGTAAGTCCCATTCCCGCTGGATTATCGGGATCCAGCTACCTATATTTCAAGTTTCATCGCAATCGGTTCAGTAGTTTTTGCGAGAAAGAGTAACAAAAAATCACATACATACATTACATATATACATACAAATTTTCGCATTTATAATATTAGAAAGATTATATATGAAACATGGAAATGATAATAGCTAAGTAATGTGTTTATACTAAAAATACTAAAATTGTCAAAAACTTTAGTATTTTATTAAATTTCGAACACGGAGTTTTACAAAAAACATGTACATATACTAATTATTTTTGAATTTAATTATACTGGAATTGTAAACCAGCGCGTAAAACTTATATTACAAATATTACGCTAATATGATATCAGCAAAAAAAAGACGATGAAAGTAGATACAATAATAAATTCAAAATTCGTTATTTCTTAGGGTTTTAATTGCAATAAAACAAATTATTTCGTAATTTGTTTTTATTGCCCAAGGCATTTCTACTAAAAATATTTAAAAAGAAAAAAATCATCTTGAAATATTCACTCGCTGCGAGGTTTGAATTGGCGTCACTTGGTATGTACCCAATAAGTCCACGCGAGCTCCCACTACGAGCGGCGAATTTAAGAATAAATTGTCTGTTTGTACTATTTGTCTACTATTTTTCGACTTAGGCTCGATTGAATTTTTGGAAATGTATTTTTTCCCTTTAAATATTTCTAAAACATATTCTTCTTTGAAACTTTTATCAATGTTTCAGTCACTCGACGACGTTACAATCATATTCCAATGTTCCCCTTGCAACCAAGACCATTGTAACACGGTTAAAACATCGAGGTTAGACAATAAATAATACTAGCTGCGCCCCGCGGTTTCACCCGCATAAGTCCCGTTCCCGCGGGAATATCGGGATAAAAAGTAGCCTATGTGTTATTCCCGGTATACAGCTACCTATTCCAAGTCCCATTTCCGATCGGTTTAGTAGTTTTTGCGTGAAAGAGTAACAAAGTCACATAGGTACATACATACATACTTTCGCGTTTATAATATTAGTAAGGTACCCGGTAAAATGTAATTCATTTTATAAAGTTTTTCTTGTTGACTACGAAACCCTAAAAGTAGAAGCTTCGACGCCTTGTCTACTTCACTGAACATTAATAAACCCACGGCATCCACACTGCGATCCCGTTCCATTCTAAACACGCTCCTAAACGGCTAGTTTGACAATGTTCTAAGTAACATCTTCGTTTCTCATAGGTAGGTACTGCTACGTCGGAAATCTCGTTGCAAGAACGAAAGTTTCCCTTTCTAGTGGTAAAATCAACTTCTACTAACATCCACCAAGTTAATCTCATCTCCATTTGCACCAACATTTATTGCTATAATACGACTACCCACCATTGTTTGTAAAACCTAAACCTCTCACAATTTATTGTTAGGGGTTTGTTTTTGCGACCGAAAACATCATGGATCTTTATATCGCATAAATGGTTCTATAACTTTCATCAGTAACACAAGTGACTAATGCCAATTTGGTCACAGATTACGCAAACAAACATTCTGAAGTTGTTTTTCCCGGGGCACCTGTGCGGTGAAGCCTTTTGAGAATTGCGAAACGGCTTTCATTGCAACCAATGTTTATGCTTTCTCATACCACATACATACTCGTGTCTTGTGTATCTACTAGGTCTCAGGTTTTATAACTTGCATTCGAAGAGAGATCTCGACTGCAAATTGTGCAGAAACCATTTCGTTCCATCGCATCGGGGCGTAAATAAAAATGCTGCACCAAAGTTGATATCATGGTTTCATAATACTTATTTCACGTTCGTAAAAGCACTCAAACTTTATGTAGGCGAGATATTAAACTTTCTATGAAAAGAAAAATTCGATAAGTCATTGTGACTCGGCACTTGAAGCCGTTACAAAATTTACAGCGGCTTATGAACGCGCTACCTATATTTGCGACCCGGGAAACCTTCTAATAAATCTTATTACAATGTAGCAGGAGTGTTCAATTGCCTCTTATTATTATTACATTTAAATGTTAACTGAAACGATCAGTTCACATAACCGCGACAGGTTGTAATAACATTGTGTGGGCTTATTGTAGAGTGGTATGTAGGTATTTATTGAAATATTACGATTGTTTACACACACCAAAATTACAACAAATAAAAATGAGAATTTGGACACAGAGTTAACATTAAATCAGAAGTGTCTGTGTTAAAACTATTTAAGTAATTTTATATGTGGGATTTAATAACTATTTGGTAAAAGCGATGAAAGTCTGTTAAAAAGGATAAATGGAAGACTAAACTATCAGTAAGTTATTGCGTGGAATATTCAGAGTAAGCCCATTAAGCGTTAACCCATAGGATCTAGTCGAGGTTTAGGCTACCCTCGTCACGGACTAATATAATTGAACCGGTGAATTTCAAGTTAGATCTTCCTAAAATATTAATTAGCAAAATTCTGGCCGAGCGCGTGAAGATATATTATACTTAACACCTTTTCAATACCCTGTGTGTACCCTACACCTTTGTGGCATATTCGCTATTTTATAACTTCCTCACTAATACAAATATGGCGTGCGTATTTTACATTACTAAAATTGTTAGATTGTTTTAAAACTAAATTAGATTCACTTCGATTGGTTGAGGGAAACAACTATTTAATTAGAGACAATCCAATAATGGAGTACATCAACCACAACTTCGCAAGGGGGCGTTGCAATTAGGTACAGATATATATAGTTCGTGCCCTGGATTAAGACAAAGCTACTGTTGATCTCATGGATGTTAGTGACGTACACGAGAAAAGAGGAACATTTTTGTTTGTCTTATCTTTGTTACGAAGTAGGCAAAATACACGTTTTTTATGTAAGTAATATGTATGAAAATTAGAGGTGAGTATAAAAATTAGAGAAAACATTAGTAATACAAATGTACATCAACAAACTGATGCTGATAAATAACAATCGGGGAGTCGCTAGAAATTTTATTTATATTCTTTCTTATAGAGAGCATTATTGACAGAAAATCAGTTGGATATTCTACTTGTATTGGAGTCTTTGTGGGCTAAAATTATATAAAGATCGCGTATGAATACACAGTGAAATTACTAAGCGAACAGCAACAGGAGAATGTTTTCGTGGATGTGGATATTTGGAATTGTTCTGTTACGGGGACGTGCGCAGACCCCGGATCCTAACATCACGACCTGCGAGGAATTCGAACGCGGTGCTCGCTTCAGCCCATATGAAATTATCGATTCCATGTGGAAAATAATATATTTTTGGGCTGACAATACTGAACTATCTCCGATTATATTTTCCCTTGTGGCCAAAAATGTAAGTGTAATTTATTTTTTTCCTGTACTCACTTACGAAATCCGGTTATTCGCTTATTCCTTTCAGTTCGATAATGTCTAGTTCGTTTCACTTCTTTTAAAGAGGCTATTCAAGTTCAGAGAGCAGATAGAGACACTAGCCCCAGAATTGAAACCAGAATGGAAGAAAGCTACTTTCTTCATGAATCCACGGATTGATACGGAGGTTCTGTTCTTGTACCAGGGCATACCGGGTGCCTTCCGAGCGATCATCAAAAAGGAACAAAGGAATAAGAAAGGTGCTACAAAGTTATTCCAAGACCACTATAGGTACCCACACCTCACCGCGCTCCCGTCATTTCCGCCCCTAACTTTCCCTGCCCGACTTGACTCGTAATGACAACAAACAGCTCGCTTTTTAACCAGCTTTTTTATTTTTCACGACTCTCTCGTAATGACTTGTACAGTTTAATATTTTTAGCAAGTATGACAATAAACTGTAAAAGGTTAATTAAGTAGGTAGGTAGGTACCTCTACGAGTATACAAGCAGATAGATCCATCATTGTACACATCATCCCTACTCGTAAACAGAAAATCCTTAGCTCAATTATGCTTGGTAGTGCTCCAATCAGAATTAAGTAATTCAGTAGTGGCCTTCGCAAATTAAACGCTAATGCGTTTAATTCGCCGACACGAGCCGCATATCCATGAACGGCAACGTGTCGACGGGTCGGCACGCTAGATTGGTGCAGTTTTAAAATCCGAAACACAATTTAGTGTCGGTACCGACACTAATGACTCTCAATCCCGATTGGAGGACAATGAATTTCGAAGACTGCCCTCCTAAGCCCATAGTTTGCTCTATATTACTAGTCATTAACTTTTGTTCTTTTAATATAGGACTCTGTACAAAGATATTTTTTGCTTAAACTATTAGCAGTGATTTATTACCTAAAAGTGCCTTTTTAATTCATTTGAAACATTAAGATATGATACCTTCAACTGGAATGAAAACAACGAAATTATATTTGCTGTAATTCGACGGGATAATTCGTTGACCGTGTTCATACATTTGTACAAAACGGATTCGATTGTCAACAACGTCTGACTCAAAGAAAATATTGTTCTGAACTCATAAGGCTGCTTTTCAGCTTTCTGTGAAAACATTTGTCCCCTATTGTACTGTCACAATATGATAAGAAACTTGAAATCACAACCGTAAAGATCTTACATTCTTTTTTGTTGTAGAAGTTTGTTTTTAGGTTAATGTTGATAGTTTATTGCGATTTGTGGGAATGATAATAAAATAATGAGGATACTTATAACATCAGTGTATTCAGTGAATCAAACGTTTTAAATAAATTGTTGCCAATTAGTTGACAGTATTTTTATAACTAGATATATTTTAAAGAAAAAATACATCTTCAAAAATTCACTCGCGACATTCACTCTCGGGAACTCGCGTTATCTAATTCGTTAAGACGCTTAGGTACCAAGAGAGGCGAGTTCAAACCTCGCCGCTAGTGCATTTTAAAGATGTATTTTCCCTTTAATAAAAAAATATTTCAATGCCTTGAGCAATAAAAAATCAAATTACGAAGTACTTTTACAATTTCGCTCAATTTTCAGTGCGTCCGTACCCGAAGCCTCTGTTAAAGTTTGCCGATGTCCGATTCAAGTTCGTAGAGAGATACATCGGCATGATGTGTTGCGAGGACTTGTCTGCATACGTTCTAGCGAGAATGGATCACGTCCCCGAGACGGAGTTACTGTGTTCGATCGCCGCCAGCAAAATTGGTTACAGAGGACCGAACGGCCAATCACACCTCGAGCTAAAGAGAAAATTCGACGAGTTATGAACCTATCTTGGTGCACAATGCCTCTCGATGTGAATTGTCTGTCAATTAGTTTTCGTGGTTTCCATTTTGAACTTAATGAAATGTGTCTGAAGGTAAAAGTTCAATTAACTCTTACCGACCAAGTGTTTCAATTGTTCATTGGGATATGCACTACCTAAATAAAAAGTTTTAAATCAACAATATTCAAATACAATTTATTTAATTCTAATGTGGGTCTATTCACTTATACTTAAAAATGTACCTACTCGAATCTAGATAGCCTAATAAACGAAAGTAAAATCTAGCAGTTTGATCGTTCAGGATTCAATGAGGTATGAACATTAAGAAGTGATAGAATCAGCAAGATTTCTTTAATAAAGTGTATTCGCCTATATCACGTATAATTTTTTTTTTGTTTCCGTATAATCGTACCTTGTCATTTATTTAAACACGGTAATATACATAAGATTTGACATGATAAAATTTTGTTTCTCAACCACTTACCGCCAACGAGTCATACTCGCAAAATTTTATACAAAAAGAAGTGAGCAAAACCACAGTTAACCTAGTAATTGTGCGCTTCGGCGCTAGTAACTAACTCAACTATGCGTTTTGAGATAAAATAATTCAGGGACGATCGAATTTAATTCTGCCGTAAATATGCAAAAAAAAACAACATTACAACTAAAAGTAAACAACACGCATACGCGTGCGAAAACAAAATCTACAGGCGTAATTCAGAAAGAAAACAGCAGAATAGCTATGTTAGAAACAGGAACTGATAAGATACGTCCTTACTCCTTACCTTTACTTCGAAAAACAAAAAAAACACTATGAATTTTTCAATGTTTAGTTTCTGTGATAGTAAACAGTAGGTATGGTACGCTGAGAAAGGTAAAGGTAACATTAATGTGTGAATCAAGTTTTGAAATAGATTTCCATTTCCTCGCCGGGCTCCCATTGTGGCTCCGTTATGTGACTAACGTGGGAAAAGGGATAGCGCTCAGCCCCTACGTACCTATAAATCAATTATCACCACGCAGTATCTTTCTTTTATCTTGAATAAAATATCACATAAAATATAACTTGTGCACTAACATTAGATGGACCGCCTACGTGAAATACGTAGAAAACTTTGTAATTTACGCAAAATGTTACTTCAATGATGAAAAAATATGGTTGTCGAGTCGTATATAGTAGATTTCGCCATATATACGTATATGTTTATACGACAAAAATCTAAGTACTCGTAACTACACCTAAAGACAGTGCTACGAACGAACCTCAGTCCTAATTAAATAAAAATAAACTACTTTCATTAATTTCTTCTATGGTTTTCGCGATTTTGCATAATAAAACACTTCATTTATCCGGTTTTATCGCGTTTTTTACTTTCATTAATTTAATCGCTGTTAACTGAGCTAGATATATTAATTTATTTTATACGTATTTACTTAACTAAATTTAATTAAATATAATAATTTGGTCAGAAGTATTTACACAAGGCTTTTGGAATGAAAGGGTTTTAATTTATACTTATTTCATTGATTATACTATATTCATAATTATTTGTATTTATTTGAAACGAGTCGGACTCGCGCATGAGGGGTTCCGTCCCATTATCACAAAAATCTTAAATATTTTATTCGATGTTAAGTATTTGTTGTTATTATGTCAACACTAGCTGCGTCCCGCGGTTCTATCCGCATAAGTCCCGTTCCCGCTGGAATATCGGGATATACATTTTATTTGCGTTATTTCCGGTATTCAATTTCTTATATTTCAAGTTTCATCGCAATCGGTTCAGTAGTGTTTGCGTGATTGAGTAACAAACATTCAAACATCTAAACATCCAAACACACACGCTTTCACATTTATAATATTAGTAGGATAAATATGAAGGTACATTTTCTTTTTTCACGTTTTTATCCTTTGCGTACAGAACCCTAAAAAGTAATAGATTCTACGCTACCATACGATGAATGATTAAGTGAAATGTTTTAATGTCAGGTCGAGCTAAATACTGTATAATTTAACACGAAAGATTTGTTCCGCAATGTTTGGTAATTATGTAGGTAGAATATTCAAAATAAGAAATCGCATAAATGCTTCCAGTAACCTGATATTAAGGCCCTCTTGCAGTACCGAGTAAAATTCCTTTGCCTTGGACGGCGCCAGACAGCATAATGCGAGAATATTTGATATATATAAATTGTTAAAAATGTGTTAGAATTGTTGACCTACGATTTTTACAGACGAAAAAAAATTAAAAAAATTGTTAGGTTTCTGAGATTTTTGTATCGAGCGAATTTGCTTATATCTTGTTTTTAACCGAATGTTTCCTCATTAGGTTTTTTTCAACTACGACATATATTTTTATCCGATCAAAAGAAAGTTTACAATTACTTGCCATTGAATCAAACAAACGTCGATTTCGGAAAATCTAACGAAAACCTCGCCTTAAAGTATAATGTATTTCTAGTAAATATAGTGCGCTATCAAGAGACCACTAAATGTGCATAAATTTGTTGCACGTTGGATATTTACACATTCTGACAGTGCTGTAGTGTTGACGCATCATTAAAATTACAAATGTATATTTTCCACATTGAGATTTAGTCTGCGTTTATGGAATTAAATGAATATAAACACTGTATGTAAAGTCCTCAAAAAGTCGCGACTTCGCGGGCGATTGAAAAATGCTAAATTAAAAAAGTATCGCGTTCAGAACCGAAAAATTAGTTTAATTTAATTTGAACCTAGGTAAAACTGAAGAAAAACATGTTATGTTACTGTTGGTGTGAAACAGCTATAAGCGGGGGATAAACTTGATTGTTGACACATTGGCATATGTGTTTTCATATTATGAAGACACATCTGTCAATGTCAAGTTTCCACATCTGTCAATGTCAAATTTTTCACATCTGTCAAAGTCAAATGTTTCACATCTGCCAATGTCATTTACTAATATTATAAACGAGAAATTATGTATGTATAATATGCCTTTATTACTTTTCCACGCAAAAACTATTGCGATTAAACTTATAAATAGAAATCTGAAGACCTGGAATAACACATAGACTACTTCTTATCCAGATAATTCCGCGGGATCGGGACTTACGCGGGTGAAACCGCGGGGCACATCTAGTATGTCATATGTAAACCTTTAACTCATATGTATATTTGACTATTTTAATCTAATTGTGTTGTGATTTTGTTACTAAAAACTGACGTTTCTTGTTCTAACTGATTTATAAATAATGCGAAAAAAATCACTTTATCACGCTTAACGCTCTGAAACAGTTAAGATAATTTTTAGTACCTGTAGGTTTAATTACGATCTACAACATATCTACCCTGAATCAGTTATGTCTCATTAGCTAGGGTAATATAGTTCAATTAACTATATTATTTCTATGTTTAGTTTAAAATTACCTAAAAGTTTTATATTTTCTCTCACAATTCCCTAAAACACAGTAAATCAGTTCACGAGGGTAATTTGCAAACGAACAAAACAAAATGTTCCAAGTCAAAGCTTTCAGGTTTTTATTTACAAAACGCTTTATTACATTTTGGCTCTTTTTCGTTTTACTTTACGCAATTTATGGAGTTGCGTTATTATATTTATATTATATTTATATATTATATACAGTACCTATAAAATGCTTGCTATAAGAACTTTTTAATAAATTTGTGTTTATTTCCTATCTGTCCAATTATACGTAGAAGGTACCGAAATCTTCATTTTATAATCCAGGTTATTGATCGAAACAAAATATCACTGTAAAACTAGAATTCTAAGAGGCGCACTAACATTTAAGTAAACTTAATAGTGATAGAACAAACTATAAATAACACCTAACCGTATAATACAAAAAAAATACAGAAGTGGGGACATCTTAAGTTAATTGATATATCAAAGTTGTTTTTAAACGATTTTGGGTAGGTAAGTTATCCTTTTCATGGTTTTGATACCTAAAATTTTTACTATGACAAAAGTACTTGACATTTTTTTTACACAAAGAATAGTTAAATTATACTTACCAAAAATATATTACCAACTTCATCGAAAAATAAAAGTTCTTATAAATTGTTGTTGTCAAAAGTTGTTCATTCTATCATGTAAATATTTTCGTAACACAAACATACGTACTTAACAACATTGTAGCATAAATATATAAGCACGACACCATTAGGCCTGCATTTGTACATTTTCTTTTCTCGTTATTTCGTCTAACGAATACAAATTAAAACGACGGCACATTAATGTAAACGTAGGCAAGAATTAATCTTTAACACAGGACGGCTTGGGTTGGGATTTCAGTCAACATTTTTACGTATTCTGATAATTAAGACGGACTGAAATGCGTACAAAGTCAAAGTTAAATAAGTTTAAGTGGTTCAATCAGTCGTGATTTATATTTTTATAGTACCTGTTTATATTGCCACTTCGGCTAAAACTAAAAAGCTTTTATTTAAACTAGTCTTAGATTTTAGAGAAATAAAAAGTTAAATAGAATGTTTTGCTGCCCGTTTTTTTACTTCAGTAAGAATGGAACTCACGTATAGCAACATACGATTGCATTGGAAAAGTCAGTCATTAAAAGTCTTGTTGCAGTCTGATTACTGAGTTTTAAAATGCCTGTTGAGTTAATTTCGGGAAATACAATTTGCCTCGCTTTTCTTCGTCTGAAACCAGTTGGAACACTTGCCAGCCAGAAAAATAAATAGGTGAACATAAACTCCGAGATCTGCATTCAATAAGACGTCGTCGTTGGCGAGTGCCCCGGGCTCTCTATATCCACAAGAACAAATTTATTTTCCTCCGTAGCACACTAGACGTCAACAAATAACGTTATTTTTCAATAGAGAGCTTTTATTCATCGTTTTACAGGTGATCTAAGACAAGTCTTACTTAATAGTCGTTTTTATACGTCAAATGTTTACCTATATAAGTATTTTACAATTAATTATGGGGCATTATGTTCTGTATCTACTTTACTTTTGAATATATTACTTTGGAATTTTCAGTAAAATTGCAAAGTAATTATGATAAAAGTCAGTCTGCGATCTCACCTGGGTGCGCAGCGTAGTTCACGCTACAGCCTGTCATTAGTAAGATAAATTTATTTCCACAGCAACCCCAGTCTCGGTATTATGTAGGTTCCGGAGAAACATCATCAATCTAAATTGAATCACGGGCTGGAGGAAAACACAACTCGTTCGAAACTCGATCTATGCACTGAATTGTTGTTTGACCGACACGACTACGAAGGCTTTGAATTAGGTACCTTTCTAAATCGTTCAAAATTTACCAATTCTGTCGACGCGGACGGCACGGTATCTACTTATATTCTAGATGGATAAGATACTTAAAACTCATTAAGACCTACAACAAGTGGTAAACCTGGGAATTTTGAGTAACTATCGTCGTTAGCAAAACACCTAGTTAAAATTAATTTAAAAAAAAAGCAGGGATTTCAGTAGCATATACTTCTATAACCACAAGTATGACGTACCGTTACACTTACAAATTGCATACTACCTGCATACAAGCTACAAGTTTTATATAGGTAATTTCAACAGTGTCCAATACCTTGTAAGCCTTGCCTACTGGAATCGCAGTTTAAAATTTAATCTCATTCACTCATAAAATACTCACTACCATTTTCAACTATCATTCTTCTCATGATTTCAAAATGTATAGATTGTTTACAAAAAATATTTATGATATCTTGAAGTCAAATAAAACTTTTTACAGAATGAGGTTAGAATATTTTGAAAAATGTAATGTCGAAAGCTTTGATGTCGAAAGGTTCACTTCAATTTTTGTATACCTACCTAATTACGTAAGGATAAAATAATACCCTCATAAAAAGCTCATAAAAATTGTTTTCTAGTACCAGCCGTCCACAATCTAAGTACTATAAGTAAGTCCAAAAAGATATGATCAGATGCCCAACAGCCACAACACGTCTTTCCATTTACAGTATCCGTAGAAATTCCTATTAGTAAAGGTTGTTTTCTTTCTGTAGGAAGACGTAAAAGTTTTGTATTAAAACGTTCCACCGTCCGCGTCTTCAGAACAAAACTTGGTAGGTATCTCCTGAAAATTAAAGAAACTAAAGTATCGTTTATGTCCCTGGTTATTACGTCGAGAGTCCACAGCGTAAAAACAATCAATGCGACCTTATACTGCAATTCCTCCAGGTAACGCCATTAACATTTTTATTTCACTAAAGTCGTTTGCTATAAAAAATTTGAACGATTTTTACATTTCTCGCTTCTTTCTGTCGTAAAAATGTCTGCATTCGTTACTATACTTTTAGATACCTATCTAGATTTGTAGACACCTATGTTTCTTTAGGTACATACATCATTATGCCTGATTTACTAGAAGTCTATATACCAATATTATAAAGAAGTAACGTTGGTAACATGTGTGTATGTATGTTTGTAAGTATGTATGTATATTGGGGGTAAACTCCGAAACCACTGAACCGATATCACAAATTCACCAAGAGTGAGCTACATTATCGAGGAGTAACATAGGCTACTTTTGATCCAGATGTTCCCGGGACTTACGCGGGTCAAACTGCGGGACAAAGCTAGTCTGGAATATAAATAACAGCTTCATATTGTAAAACTTAAATCTAATATAGTTGCAGGAAATATGACTTTGTTCAATCTCTGGTGCGGGCGCGGCGCGCGGCGATAGATCAATCGAGATTTGAATATTTATAGTTTATCTTCGCATAGTTATAAAACGTCGCTTCGAGTTCACGTCGTCGAAACCTGTTAAGAACTAAAAAGTTATACCCTTTTTATTACCTGTTTAAAAGCATAATCGTCTTTCAAATGTGTTTCTTAGGCTCGATTCGACCAAACTGAAATACGCAATGAAAAGCAATTCTATGCATAAATCGGCTTTTGATTGAGCTGGAGACGTATTCTGCAACTAAAAATTCTTAACGATGCCTCCATTTTGCTCTATTTTGCTGTAGCAAATATTGTTACTTGGCGTTACTCGTAGATTGTTCTGTTCTGTGGTTACGTTATTGTTTGTTTACAAAAAAATGCTTCCAATAATTATTTCTCGGTGGGATTCAAACCTTGCTTCGGCTCAATTACTGATATAATTCGATCAAAAACAGTATTTCCTAAGTAGGGGACGTACCCACCCCGGCTGACCAAGCAAGTAGTTTTATAGGTCCGCTTAGTTCTACGGCTTGCCTAGTCTCTCCCGTAAGTTGTTTAGAAGTGGTTCCGCAATTAAATTTTTTGATACCAATAAGTGTTTTCTGTTCCGGAACATGAAGTGTGGCTCTTGTCAAATTGGCGGTTTGCAATAATTGTAATAGTATGTTATTATATTTAATTATTGTTATGTATTTACAAAAAAAGAATAATATGTAGTATATTCGTTGTCTAGTAGGTACCCATAGTAAAAGCCTAATGCTTAGTTTGAGGCTAAACAGCGCTGTGTGTAATATCGTGCAATATTTATTTATTTCCTATCACATAAGTACCTATACTTGTCCACATTGATATAAGATCAAAAATAAAAGAATCATGCTTGCTTAAATGAAAAATAAAACAACCGACCCCGGCCTCTCCTATAGGTTAGCAGGTTTGAAATAATTTTTAGATAAATAATGTTAATAAAAAACTTTATTTATCGGGTTTAATCGCGTTTTATTCATGATTTTAAACGAACCGAGCTTTCGCCAACTTTACAGTTCGCTTTTTCAAGGTTGACAGCGACCATTTGGTTTGAATAAAGTGTTTTATTATGCAAAATCGCGAAAACAATAGAAAAAATAAAATAATGTTAGTACCTACCAATGGTAAGTTCTAATATTAGGTACTATTTCGTAGAACGGTAACGTAAGTACATGCCACTTAATCAAAAGCTTTGCGAGACTTTTATAAAACCGTACCCAATTTAATGATCTAATGAATGATAAACCTTAAACAACTTCTATTTACCTTCTCAGACTTATTAACTTCAGTCAAACTTAAGGCACCTCCATAGGTTTGATACATACTTTTACTTCAATAACAAATTTAATAAAAGATTCCGGTAGGTAGAGTCCTTGTTAAATGTCCGCCTTTTATAGGCCTTTAATTAAACCAACCACCAAGTGAGTGCTGAGAAATATAATATTTTCTTACTAATATTATAAACGCGAAAGTTTGTATGTATGTGACTTTGTTACTCTTTCACGCAAAAACTACTGAACTGATTGCTATGAAACTTAGAATATAGGTAGCTGGAGACCTGGAATAACACATAGGCTACTTTTATCCCGATACTCCCGCGGGAACGGACCTTACGCGGGTTAAACCGCGGGGCGCAGCTAGTAAGTAATATATTTAAGTCGTCTATTAAAATGTTATTCATTAATGTGGTAACATCACGCGGTGTTTCCTGATTTTCTCCTGTCTTTTCGAAATAGATATTGAATGTGTATGTTTAAAGGATCGCAAGTTTGTTTGTATGTATGTCACTTTGTTACTCTTTCACGCAAAAACGACTGAACCGATTGCGTTGAAATTATAGGTAGCTGGATACCGGAAATAACACATAGGCTACTTTTTATCCAGATATTCCCCCGGGAACGGGACTTACGCGGGTGGAATCGCAAGGCCAACTAGTTATTATTATAAAAAGGTATTATCTATACTATACCATGTTTTTGAAGTAAGTACTACCTATAAGTTTTATACAAATTAGGTAGGTAGGTAAATATATTATTCCTTTAAAAATAAATTTTGCAATCATACTCGTATGAAAAGTTAGTTATAACTGTGTGTTTCCGCAATTAGCCCTACTATTGGGCCTTTGTGCGTGATTTTAAGCCGTGGGTTTCCTCACGATGTTTTCCTTCACCGTAAGAGCGATGTTAATAGCGTATATGATTATTTCTTAAAGAAAAAGACACTGGTGGGCGGCTAGGATTCGAAACCACGACCTTCGGAATTCAAGTCGGGGTATCTACCACTAAACCAACAGCGCTCTACAATAATATGTAATGCTAGTTTACTATCAAATCCTATGGCTTGCCTAAAATGTATAAATATGTTGGTAGACATCTACTGTAGATACGTAGCTGTACGTAGTTTATCCGTACAACTCTACAGTGATTTTGGTTAGATATTTGAAAATTCTGTGGTGTGCATGATATTACATCGATAAAATTATATTATTGTTATACCAACCTACCAACTATTCCAAATTTGTGATCTAAGTTTATTTTGTTCATTCACACATAACTAAACATAACCCAGCTTTCTGAGGCCATAGAGTAAATGTGCTTAAACTAATTCTCTGGGTAATTTAGTGTTTGGTAGGCTTACGCCGAAGCATTTGGGTTAACTAAGCAAGTAGTATCGCTTAAACGTTTCTGTTTAAGTAGGTATAAATGTATCTAATATTAAAGTCGAACTTCCACCGTCGGCTAAACAAAGTTATTTTTTAAAGAAATGTTTTCCAAAATTCCGCACCTAATAGGACTTGAACCTGCAACTTTGGGGATCTGACCCGACGCCATTTTCCAATTTGCCCATAGGTGCTCGTCTTGGCGAGTCGGAATTATGGGTTGCATTTCTTTGTTTTCTTACGCCTGAGGCAAGAAGAAAGTTAATAAACGTAGCCATTCTATGCAAGCTATGATCACTAATTTGAGAAACTGGCGAGCTAAACTCAACTAACTTAGTGTTTTGGGCGATACTATTATATAAATAAGGTTTCTTATTATACGTAAGCGGAATTTCAGAAGTTAGACTAAGTAAATAATAGTAATTTTATTGATTCTGACTTTAGTTCTGGTTCTAGCTCTGCCATTGATTTAGCTTTGAATTTAGCTCTGGCTCTGCGGCTAAGAAATGAAACTTGTGATTTAACTACGCTGGTGAAGCCCCGGACAAACACCAATGAAAGTAATAATGTTAGTTGTGACAGCCCTAGACTCTATTCGCTGTCTAAACGCTGACAAAAAGCGAGAACCTCATGGTAGTTGTTTCTTATACTTGTGGTAATAGTTTCCTTGGTCCTTTAATCAACAGTATCTATCAAGATTTTTTAACTATGGTACGTTTTTCAATTTCAGACTGTAATCTCACGTTTAAGTTCCTGGTATTTAACATTTTCGTTTTGACACTTCTTTCTATAGAAAGAAGTTTTCAAATCTAAGTTTTCAATTAAAAAATAAAGTACTACATGTACTTACCATTGACGTACCTATAAGCACTTTTATTAAGTATAAGTACTAAGGCTAGATTACATATCTAATATCATAGGGACCGCTTTCACACTTAGTTTGTTTACCTATAAAACTCTCCAACATACAACGATCTACCTAAAAGTATTAGAAATATGTAAACCTAAAGTGAGAAATGTTACATGTATATACACATGCTTGCACGTTATTTGAACAAGCTTACAAAAGATTACACTCCAACTGAATTTATTCATTCACAAAAATGAAACGAGAAAAAGATTTTTTCGGAGTTAAAAAATAGTCCCCCAAAAATTCCATAACAAAAGCATCTAGTTACGATATGATATCTTTGTACAAAATCTTTGTGTGGCGCAAGTGAAAAGGGTGTGAAGCATTCATAAGCGTAGACGTCAGTTACGCGGGCCAAACATCTTTCACTGAGCCCTCAAGAGGCGTCGTCGCTGCCCTTCGTATCATCCACTCCTTACCTTTCCGCCCTTTCCTTTCTGAACAGCAATCGTCCAAACTTACATTTCTCAGAACATTTTCGCATTTCGAATAAAACTTCCGCTTTACGACAGGCACCCGTTACTTAATTCAGAATTTTTACATGAACTCTTACCGGATAAACATTTCATTTTACGCCTAATGAACATTTTAGGTTCCGTAAAAGGGTGTTATTGTTGGGGGTTATGAATAAAAATGGTAGGAAGCGGGTCGCGGTTCCGAGTGCTCGGGCATTAAATCATTCCTAAAAGCCATTTAGACACAAAGGATATGGTCAATAAACAAACAGAACTGACCACCGATAGCTTCGATCGAAGCGAACTATCTCACCGCAAAATTTATATTTCCTAGTATTTTGTTCGTTCGGTTTCCAGATGTCCCATTTAAGGAACTTTATCTGAGAAATCGCGTACCAAATCCGAAACCTCATTTTGTTCGCAGAGCCCACCTAGCCGCCTTAATGCAGCTACTAATAAACAGGTCACGTCAACATTATTTATTGTTATAACAACAACAAAGAACAAGAAACACGTCGCCGACCTTTTTAATCTTTAACTCCTTGTGGAAATAATGTAATAATAAAAAATAAATTTGGAAGTATAGTTACGTTCGTAGTAAGTAAGTAATCATATGCAATGATATTTCGTACATAGCGGTATGCTCTAGTATTGTGAACGCAATATACCTAGTTATTGTTTCATCTCATTCAAGGAAAGGTAAATCTAATTTTATTCTATTTTTCCATTTAGCTTAAACATTGCTTGCTCAGCGGTTGAAAGCTAATTTTCTGATGGGTTACGTATTTTGAAAACCAAAAAGAGACATTTATTTAATTACTTGTCTCACATTAGTTAACTGAAGTCACATTATACGTGAAACCTAGAAAAACAAAACTTTGGAAAACACCTGTACTACTTAAACCACTTAGTAACGTGTTCGTACTAAATGAGGACCATCTAAATAACATTTGAATTATTACCCAAAATAATTATACCATACCAAAAGCTGGCAAAGGCGTAACGTTTGTGGTAAATTTAATTAACGTCATTATAAATGTCGTAAAATCGCGCAAGGTCCTGTTAAATTGTTCTAGCTATATTTAAATTTTAATATAGAACAGAAATTTTAATCTTCGGGCCGGTATTCTAACAAATTGTTGGATACGCTGCGCAAATGTCTAATCAACTAAATATTGTTGCTGTTAATCCTAAATCAAATTAAAGACAATATTACTAAGACTTAACTTTGCTTTAACATAACACTTATTTAATTTATAGCTCCTCCTTTTAAGTATGTAAACACAATATAAATCGTAGCTCACAACAAATGACATCGTTATTCAAATGCAGTACCCATCGATTGATAGTTAAATCCCACCTTAATGGTTATGAGGAGCAATCAACGTGGGGACCCCAAATTATGTGAGGCTGTTTAAATTGTGTCAACATAATGAAGCATAGAGCGGGCGACGGACGTAGATGCGAAGCGGCGGGTAGCGCGGCGGCGGCGGCGACCGGAGCTGGCTCGACCGACCGCCCTTCGGTCCGGTAAATACAGCCTCCGCGCCTCCCGGTATGGATTATTCCCTGCGAGCAGCAGCCGGAGCCAGTTCGAGGCACGCGACTCTCCCGGCCGCTCGTCCTGCACTCATAGCGCTCGCCGCTCTCGTAACCACGCGTCCTTTTCGTAACTCGATGGGTCGTAGTCGCGTCGTTCGGTCAGTGCGGGCGAGCGCAACCTATGTAACCTATCGCTATTAAAAACATGCCGGTACCATTATTTTTTCAATGACGGATTAATGTCACATGAAAATATCATGGAAAGCACTTGTGAAGCGATTTATGCCTGTGTAAAGCTAAAGTGATTCTCTCATTTCTATCGTATTTTTCAGTAAGTAAAAGTTTGTTTTTGACTGAAAGAACGTTGTAATTGTAAAATACCTATACTTTTTTTGTTTTGTTATTCTAAACTACTTTCGGTTTTCATTTTGTTTTTAGTTAAGATAGAGATACTATATCACGTTATTATAAACTTTTTTGAAAGTTATTCGGAATACAAGTTTCTTGTTATTTAGCTACATCTTTTCCCGAAGCTTTTAAGCTTTTCACTGGAGTAATTTTCATTAAATGTTAGCGAATTTTCATTGAAGAGTGAACAAAGCAGTTTATTATGTGGGAAGTATTTTCCATAATATTACAAAGGATAATCCTACCTTGTCTTATTGTTTATTATTAATGAAACCTCAGGTTTTCAACATACCTTTTGAAGTTAAATATGTAAGTAAACCGTAAATAAAAAACTAAAATTCCACTTAGTTACAAACTTAGTGACTAGCGATCTGTTTCTAGCTGAGGTTCCCTTGATAATTTAATTGTGCGAGACGGTGATATATAAAGCCGGATTAAGGCTTCTAAAAGAAGTTTCGCTTGCACGATTTGTCAACATCCTCGCACTCCACAGACAACATAGATACAGAATTACAGATATACTAAGGTGTGCGTTCGCTATTTATTACTTAATCTAAAGAGTTCGACATAGATTTAGGTAGACATCAACAACACAAATTGGGCCTTACCGTGGTCTCCTTATCGCAGGAGTTAAATCGTCCTGCTAATATAAAATTAATTATTTAAAATAAAATAAAAACTTCCAAAAACTTTTTTTTAAAGTTCAAAGTTCAAAGACATTTATTGCAAGATTGTAGGTTACAAAAAGGTATTAAATCTATTTTTTACAGTTCAACCACAATTACCTTCATAGGTGTACAATATTGATGAGTATTGAGTGTTGAGTGTTAAGTTCATCCACTAGATAATGTTGCCATAACGAGTCGTGAGTTACATTACAATTATATGTTTATACAAAATTTAAATAAAATTATAAATAATAAAAATGTCAATATTAATTAAATTTGCTTATGTCACAGGTAATTCATTTAAAATTAATCGTTCATTACACTTTTTTTTCCTACGTTTACAAAAAAATTAATCTTGGTTATGTCAATATCCATATTTCCTTTTACCTGCCATACAATTAAAAAACTCGTACAGTGAATAAAAACAATTTTCTAATAACCAGTTATTAAGCCTTTTTTTAAATAATGTCATGGGTAGAACTTTAAATTCGCTTGGTAATTCATTAAACAATTTGATTGCCATAACATGTACATTTTTTGAATATAACGTAATTCTACACTTTGGATACAAGAATCTGAAACAATGTCTGGTTGATCTTTCCAATATATCTAATATAAATAATAATAATACATTTAATTTCTCCTATGGTTTTCGCGATTTTGCATAATAAAAACACTTTTTTTATCCGGTTTATCGCGTTTCAGTCAACCTTGAAAAAACCAAATGTAAAGTTGGCGAAAGCTCGGTTCGTTTAAAAAATGAATAAAACGCGATACAACCGGATAAATTAAGTGTTTTTAATAATAAATTTATTCAGACAATAAACCTGAGTCTAAAGTTTACACAATTTATAAGTACAGATTATAATAGTTACAAACAAAGGTTGTAGTAATTTTGGTTAAAAAATATGTGAGTTTCCGGCATCCAAACTAGGTTGGTAAAACCTGTATCTTGGAAGTCGGGGGTTCCTTCATTCATCTTTCATCAAAAGAAAAATAAATATAAGTAGTATATCCGTTGTCTAGCCACCGTAACACAAGCTTAGCAGCTTACCACGGGGCTAGATGGCGCTGTGTGTTCGTCACAGGATTTATTTATTTATCTTACAAATGTAGTACAACCATGTGGGTATTGCCTTTTGTTCAGAATAACCATGTAGATAGGTAAACATATTTTTGTTAGAACCTATAATTAAATTACACAACAAATTGGCGCTATATGAATATGGAAAAATAAATAATATAAAATAAAAAAATAAAAACTCTCCAATACACCATGCTCTTAAGAATCTGGGATGGAAAGTAACAATAACTGTCCATTGTTAATAATAACAATTGTGACTATTTCTATTAGAAAAAGTGTGAATTGAAGTTTGGTGGTTGTTAATAAAAAATAAAAACAACACTAAATAAAAAAAGAATACTAACCTATATGTCATTTTTGAAGTAGTCGGGGATTTTTATTATAATTGTTTTTTAGCAGCTGTCCTCGCGCTATAAGAGTACGATAAAAAAAACTAGAAACGATTGTGGCAAGCACTTATACCTAATTGAAATAGGTATAAGTACCTACTTTGGATAAATGGGTGTTATGAAAAGAGTATTTTTTTAACTCTTAACACATGTCACAAGTTTACGTTACAAATAGTTGAACCTAACTGTGCCCGCGGCAGCGGCTTAAGAAAAGAACATAATGTGAAGTAGAAATAACAGAATTTTCACTGCCATAACTAAGAACCACAATTTCTCAATTGCCAGAGGCGTACATGGCGACATCTGGAGTCAGAACAACAATCGAAAACCGTTAGTCCAAAACCCAAGAAGTCTAATTCTTATATATTAAACCCTTGGCCTATTTACAAAGATTTTTTTCAAGTAAACAAAGGTTCATTCGGTATATTTACCGGATAATCCCTAGCGGATAAAGTCGACTTCAATAAAATGCTGAGCGAACACCTTTATAAATTGAGCCCAGACTACACGTGTTTTCGTATTATTACATTGATTGAAATACCTACAAAACAAATTTGTTAGTCAAATATAAAAAATACATTTTAAGTTTTCTCCATAAATAAGCCAATTGTTTATTTTGAGAGAACTTAAGCAGTTTGTACATCGAAGAAATGGTTAAAAAAAACATTTAAAAAGTTACTTTATTTGACAAAAAAAACGTCACGTGAAGCAAGTCATTGGCATCTAAGGCTTAAATTGCGTGTTTAATTAGCCCTAGGGCATAAAGACATTTGTTCGGCTCGGCTCGGTGATAAAGCCTGTCTTAGTCGGCGTCTTAGGGCGGCCTGAATCCCATGCTTCACTTAGGACTCTACGCTCAAGAGTTAACTCTAGAGTCCTTCGTTACGGTCTGGATTCAATATGACGTTCTCTACAAAACACAGGGCTGTAGCACCTTGCATGGTCCTACGCCTAAACTACGTTAAAGGGCCGTAGTAGGCCAGAACTGATGTTTTTAGGATTAATTACTACAAAAGTTACTTGAAATAAAAGTTGTTGAAACCAAACTTATTAAAGTCGAGAATATTTACTAACACGTGAATGTTGTGAAAACACGATTCCTGAAAATTTTCTCGATAAAAAACAATCCAAACTTCCCTCTAAATTGTACAAATAAGTGATATTACTCAGTCAATATTATACAAAAACTAATAAAACTTTGTATAAGAACTGAACTTAGCTCAATACAGGCAGTTAATGTTTTGAATTTCAAGAATAGCATTTAGTTATCTTGAAACTATATAGCAATTGTTTGATTTTACGCAAAAAAAAATTGCAAGGTTGCATCTTACGTCATTCACTTACACATCTGAATTCGCACACACAGCTTTATCCCTGTCACGCTATTAGGGTTGTATAGGCCCTTAATACTTTTTTTTGAGTACATTTTTATAAACCACAACAAATGAACATCAAAGAATTGGTTACACCGAGTCGAGATTAAAAAGGTCCAACAACCATCTCAAATGTTACCCCGTTGTAATATCGCACCTATAATTTTCGTATGTAAATTGAAGTAGGTTTTATCTTTTCATAATACAGCATTATTACACCTGTCCACTACCACGGGTGTCATGTAACGGGCGTTCTGGGGTTAATAATAAATTAGGGAATGCGTTTCGTTTCACGCGCCGCTCACGGTTTTGTAGCAAACAACCATTTACTTGACCGAAATTATGTTAACGACCTTCATAACGGACATCAAACTAATTTATGTATTTACTAGCAGGCTGAGTTTAGAAAACAATTTAGTCATAAATAAGAAATTACCAAACATAAGCAAAATAGCAAAAGACCTAAAAGTACGAGAAATTAAAGAAAATAGCCTTTTTAAATCAATTTTATTGAAGTTCAATTCACTAGTTCACGGTGGATGTAGACCGCATCCAACTAAAACCTATAGACATCAATGAAGGAGACCAATGTCCAGCAGTGGAAGTCTTACGGCTGATATAGTCATAATGAGGTTCAATTTCGTGATAATGTTTTGTAATCAGAATTAGAGTTTTTGAAGGGTTTTGAATTTGGTAGAGTATTTCCCCAGAAATAAGGCTAATCGATATCTCCGCAACATAAGAACTAATTTCAATTGTACTTTTTTTATTTAAAAGATTTAGATTAATATTCGTGAAGATCTTCTTCTTCGGAGTGAGCATATTGTTTACTTTTTAAAATCTCCCATAAAGTTTTTTACATGAAAGTACAAATTGATCGCACACCTGCAACCACCTTTTCATCACAAAGTCAACAATGGGTTAAGTAATATGTAGGTACAAATAAAAAATAAAAAAAGTTGTATTCGCTACACTTAGATTGTACTTAGCAATAAAGTTTGTACTAACTTGCGAGGTCTACTGTTCGCAGAACTACCAGTAATATTATTCTAGAAGCGCAAGTTTATTTGGGTAAAGTTTTAATTTATTCAACATCTACTTTCCGGAATCCGTTCCTAAAATTATTTTCAGTTAGATTTAGGTAAATTACTATAAAAACATTCCTGTCTAACTTACCAATATAATTTGTGAGACAATATCCAGGAAACCAACTTACGTACACTCCATAGAGAGCAAATCGTTCGCTAGTCGACCGAGAAAAAACTCGTTAAAGGTTAAATATTCCCGATGGCATTTATCGTTCGGCAAATGATACTCATGCCCGCCATATCCTTGCCATTTTCCTGATACCTACTTAATAGGTGCCTACCTACTCACATTATCACGCTTTTTGTTTCGTTGTTCCTGAATATTTTCACTCATTTTCATCGTGCCATTGAAGTTATACTTAGGTACTAAGGTTGGTTTGTTTTTATTACTTAAATAATAGTTACAATATTATGTATATTATCTAAAGAATATTGGGACCTAATATTAAAAAATAAATATTTGTATCTGGTTTCGGTGTCTATCTATTGTAGATTTGTAAATGTATGTATTTACAAAAAAAAGTATAATAAAATATGGAGTATATCCGTTGTCTAGTAACAATAGTACAAGCCTAGAGCTTAGTTTGGAACTAGATTGCGCTGTATGTAATGTTGTGCAATATTTATTTTATTTAATATTATTATTTATTTATTTAATGATAGATCCATAAAAACACTGAATTATGTTCTTATATAATAGGTATGTACGCTATACTCGTATTACATAGGTCTGTAATTTCGCTAAAGTAACTTGTGGAAACTACGAAAATTTACATATTTATTCGCAGCTTGCTTTAAGTTAACATTATGCATGTTAGTACACAAGAAACTTTATAAATACCTAAATTCTATCTTATTTTTGTCATAGGTATAGTTGTGAAGATTGTGTTTTGTAATGTTGAATAGGTCCTTTTTATTCCACGTTAGTGTGGCCGAGCAGTCGAAATGGACACTTTCAGGAATACTTGCAACGTACCTACTCGTTCAATGCAGCTCAGGCTTTGTACTTAGAATAATAAGGCCAGAGGCGCCAATTTATTCACCGCAAATGGCATTATTTAAGCGCATACCGCTAAGTTATTACGACAATAAGCAAATCTAGGCACATCAGATATTCTATCTTAAAGAAAAACAGATGGCAATGATCGAGCCTTATTAAAACGTATAAAAAGTAACGCTCTTGATAATACAAAATTTAAAAAAAATCTTAGCTGAAATAGACGGTTCTTGTTCTAGCTGAATTGAAAAATCTTGTAAAATTGGGTAGGAAGTGGTTCATATTACTTTATATCGTTCAAACGCAGCCTTCATCACCTACATCATTGTACAAAATGAGGATAATATCATAAAAACATGTATAATAAGAAGAAAAATCTTGTCTTTCACTAGATCGTACTTAGTTACGTAATTCAAATAGGTATGGTATAACCAAAATATGTCTTTGCCCGATTATCATTGTACAATAAATTATATATTTTGATAGTATACCTGTTTTATGTGTCATTACATACAGGTAGATTTAAGACCTGCTGTAATACTCACATGTTGACAACTTGCAGTTTACCTACCTACCTACCTTAGCAACATTATTTTGTTTTGAACGTTAATTTATATTATATTTTACAACATATATTGATAAATAGCTTTCTATTGGTGAAAGAATGTTTGAAATCGGACCAATAGTTCCGGAGACTATTCTTCACAAACAAACAAATAAATCTTTCTTCTTTATAATATTATTAAGTATAGATAAGCAATCATTTGCAAGTATTTAATTGTCAATTATTATAAATTAACAGCTATCAAAAGCTGTAACTGTGATTGAATCAAAGTGATTAAATATTACGGTGATGAAATAAGTTATGGTTGCGGTCCCTAATCAAACTTTAGGCAACAATTTGCGGTTCAAATAAATATTTGTTTATATTGTAATCAAACCCGTCTCCTAACTTGAGCCCATCACTCTATGTCAAATTGTTTCATAAGATATGGTATTTATTACTCTTGCTTTAAAAATTACCAGCTGTGGCGAATGGTTTTTCCGAAGTAAGTTTCATTCCGTAATAATATTTGGCCCATGTGTTAATCTAAGTCTAAGAGAATATAACAGTCTATTTACATAACCAGTTCCATCGTGAAGTAGTTACAGAATAACAAAATATATCCTACTAATAATTATTATATATCAAAAAGTTTGTGAGTATGTATGTGTATGTTTGTTTCTCAAAAACCGCTGAACCGTTTACCATGAAACTCGGTATGTAGATAGCTGGAGACCAGGAATAACAGATAAAGTTACTTATTTTCTATCCCTATATTCCCGCGGGATCGGGACTTATACGGGTGGAACTGCGAAGCGCAGCTAGTAACAACATAAAATAAATCATGTAAGTATGTACAGGTATCAAAATTCTTCTTTCTAAGAAAAATTTCTTGTAATGCTAGCATGAAACTTTTCTTAATTTTAATTTCACTTGACATTGTTTACTTTTATTTTTATTTTTTATTATTTCAAATTGTATCATTATTCGCTTTTCTTATTATTGATATTGTAATCATTGAAGCCAAATAATTCTATACAGTTTTATTTTATTATGTTGACATTAAGATTTATAAATTAAATTCATTTTATTATTAATATTTGCATGCCAAGTTAAGTGCTGGTGAAATATGTTGAACTTTATTCTTTTATAACAACTGTTGTGACCATATTTCGTGCAAATAAATGACATTCATTCATTCATTCATTCATTCATTCATTCATTCATTGAAGTAAGTACTTCATCATTTTAAATAAAATTATTATTAAAAAATATACGAAACCGTGATAAAAAAGTACAAAAAAATAACCTCAACATACAGTGTCACCGGCTTATCTGTTTTGTTATCTGAATTCGGGCAGCCAAACTACAATATGAACCCAACCAGAAAAACTGCCCGACTTCAGATAGGTAACAAAACAGATAAGTCAGTGGCACTGTATTTTAAGGGTGTTTTTGTCCTTTTTTTAAAGTTTGTTTTTTAGTTTTTAAGTATTTTTTATTTCACCCTTTTTAGTGTACAGACAGCTACCTCCCTACTTTCGACTGCCACTAAAAATCACCAAATGGGACAGCGACTTTCACTATTGAAGAGTTTTCCGATGAAAAGGTGGTTTCAGGTGCTCTATCAATCTGTAGCTAGTTATTTAGGGGCCGAGTCTTTTTGGTAGAAATCCAAAAATGAGTAATTTACTGCATTCAGTGATGCTATCCAGTCCATCATTCCGAAGATACTCATCAGTCCTCACCATGCTCTATGAGATCATCACCCTTGAGGTATATACCGTTTTCAACAAAAAAAATCTCATCCAAACCGGTTTATAAACACAGAATTTATGCGGGAACATCCATTAAAAAAAGGAACAACAACATAGCCACAACCGAATTAAAACCTACTCCTTTTTTCGAACTCGGTTAAAAAGATTGTGTATTGTACTGAGATATCGTTGAGGATCTTCGATCGTATGGCATTATGTCCCTGAAAGTCATTGGACTTTCTGGAAGAATAGCTGAAGTACGGACAAGGACGTCACATCAATAGGGTCGGCTGAGGCACGGGAAACATTTCTCGATTGCAAAAAGTGGCTAATGTATTTAGTTTTATTACGTAGGAACACGTAACCTATACTCACTAATTAGTTTACGAGCAATGAGCTTTTTCACGATGACGACAGTAGTTCCGTTACTCCTCGATAGACTTCAAACACGACCAGTGGCCCGATTCTGTAAAAACATAGCATGCGACAAGCAGGCGGGATGCACGAGTATTGCATAAGTCGATCTGTTACATGAGTAAAAATAAAAGCTATTTTATATTTCCTTTAATACTGATTGACTGAGGAAAATGGAGAGCTATTTAAATAATTAAGTAGCCCTTAATTTTGAAGGCTACTTAACTGATTAAGTAGTAATTAAGTAAAATAACATTTACAGAATACGAATTACCGTACATCTCCTGCACGTCGCCTGCATTCCGCCGGCAGTCCGCATGCTATGTCCTTAACGAATCGAGCCCCTGGATCAGAAAAGAAATTAATTAGGCATGTGTTTTCAAAAATTAATTCCGGAATATTGACAAACGAATAAAATAGAATAAATTATTACCTAAACCCCTTACCTAAACCTAAACCCCAGCTTCAGTCTCCAATTATTCGGCACTATGTAATTAAAGAAAAGGTAAAATTAAAGCTCATTTTAACGTTATAAACAAAAGAAATTTTATTAAATGAAATTAGGTCGTGTGATCGTTAGAACTTTTGTTATTATGTCAACTATTAGGTACACACCCTTTAATTACGCAGCTGCAGTATAAATTAAATCTAAAATTTACTAGTAAAATTAACTTCAAAGTTTCCTTTTGTATGTATTCATACTTACATTATAACCAAGACCATTCCATGTACAATTGTATACGGAAATCAGAGATCAAAGTCGACAGCCAAGAGCGACAATGTCCAACTGGCTAGGTTCCACTCTGCGCTCTCGATTATTTTTTCTAGACGAGCGACCATTTTTCTCGGCCGCTTACAAATGACCGCTTAGGTACTGAAATCTTTCTTCCATGTTTTAGTTTCTTGCTGTAGTATTTTCATTATTCGGTTAATAGACCGGTGTTCTACGAATCTTGAACAATGAAAGGCTTACTTACGGAGGTTTAAAAATATTTTAGAAATTCCAAAATATGTGTGTTAAACCGAATTATATATTTGTTACTTCTTTACGCCTAGGACTCTTGCCGTAAATAGGCATCTATTTTTTATCAAAGTATTCATTTCCAATTTTCCACAGGATGATAACCCATATAATTTTTGCGTCCTCCTAAAATATATCTAATAAAAATATTAACATTACCTCAACATAAGCATTTGATCGCTAACGATAAATCTTTTACATTAGTTTCTCGAGTCCCTTCCATCCTCTCACATTCCAATCGCGGAATTTTAACCCGAAATAAATCGTGAAACGGCGGGCTCGTATGTGATTTTGTACAACGCTCCTCGGACTATACATACAACTATCAGCGGCGTTTAATAAATTAAAGCTTTTAAAGGATCCTTTCACGACTCTTTGACCCCTATAACGCAAAATAGTAGATTGTTCGGAAAACTTCTAGGAAATGAAGCTTTTATAGTATCTATCTATAGCTATTTTTCCCGGGTCTTATTCGCGTACTATTATTTTTAAATTCTCTTACCTCGACGTTTCGATCATGTTACAATGATCTTGGTTGCGAAGGGATTGGTCCCCAAAATAATTATGAGTTCAAATCGTGTCAGCTTGAAATGTTTTTCTATCTATAGCATTTTTTCAAACCATTCAAACCAAAAATTTTGTGTTAACTTTTAAAGCTTAGTACCCAACAAATCTCAAAAATATCTTAAAATAACTTTTATAAGCTGGTCAAAAGTGAAGTATACATCGGCATTTTTTAATTTGGACTTCCAATAGGTCGTAAAATATCTCTGAAATTAAACGCTGTCTGATTTGATGACAGCAAAAACGAAGCTAAACGCCTCGCTGTAAGCTGGAGCTGGCGAATCTAACATGGTCAAATAATTTATTATACCTACCATCGACACGACGCGACGACACGATGAAAAAGAAGTCTTGCGTAACTGCATTGTTGACCGCATGATACGTAGTGATACTAGTCGGGTATCGGGACTAAAAACTAAATATTAATTTTTAATATAAGTCTTGCGTGGTTAAAGCCGTTTCAGTCAAGTGAATACATCTGAATAATTTACACAAAAGATCTACATAATCGCGAAATATATTCTTTATGACCAAATCAGATATGTTTGTCTTGAATCTGCGTGTTTCCATATAAAACTCATACAATGTATTTTGAAGACGATAGATAATCCAGATAAATCACTATAACAATAATGAAAGCGAGAAATGAACATCGAACAAAAGCTCTCAGTGTAACGACGGCAACGCAAACATGAAACAAAAAAAATATGGCTTATTCCCGTCTCATCGCTGTCGACCGCTAGTCGCCAGCTCGTTCATCGCGAGATATTTCATTCAACCCTCCTCGGTGAGTAGCCGATCCCCAGTCTCACTCGTTCTCCCTCCCTTCACCCAGTAGATACGTAATCTAGGTACCACTTCAAGACCATTGTACGTGAATTGTACGCCTACTAATATAAACCACGCCGAAACTTTGCTTTGATTGAGCTATTTTATAGGTCAGGCTCTGTAGAATAAACTCTTGTGAACATTTATTGCCGAGGTTTATGTATGAATCCGTAAAGTCTTTACTGTTACGGTTTCTACTTTTATTTATATTGCAGTGTAAATAGTTTTATGAAGTAAAGTTGGCTTTATAACCATTTAGGAAACGTTAAGTTAGTGATATAAGATGGGAGAAAGTACCTTAACTTATTGTTTTTTAAAAACAAAAACTTCATCAATTTCTTTAGAAACATCAGCGTTTGAGCGCTATCACACCTAAAGCTCGGTACTTGTTTATGTTCACTCCTGATTTGAAGACACCCAAATTACACGCACTTGTACAAATTGAGTAAAAAAATTAAACTAATTTTAATACCATCTAAAAAATCAACAGGGTTAAACCATAGACACAGTGCATAGAAAGGCTTAGGCTGGGGCACTACAAATGGTCAAATCGGTTCACTCACCCAAAAATGCGCGTCGACGCATAAGTATGTTTCGCGGTGCAGTCAGTAGGTACTGCGTGCCGCATCACGACTAGTGTGCATGTTCATGTGTGTATGTGTGTGTATGCAGTTTCCATACTGCTCCCTCTATGTCTGTGCCTGTACCTGCGGGCTTGCATTGTACAAAATGTAATAATTGCATTTGTTTACGGGCTCGTTTTCCGCAAATAGACCGCCTTAGATTTGGGTCCTTTTTGCGTGATGGTTCATTACGTTAGTGGGAGAACCAGCCCAGCTTTTCCATAAATTTTGCCACAAGATGGACAAAATGTATCCAATCAAAGAGAGGCTTGGATTTAATCTGGATTTTAAGATGGATATACTAAACACTACCCTGGTTGTAGTCTGGTTGCAGCGTCGAAGTAAGAAAACCAAAAAATAACGATCACGTACGCGATCAACACTGGGTAACATATGTAATTTAGGCATCTATCACTTCTAATCTAAATATAACTTTGCAGATGGTCCTAATTGCTAAAATAGCCTAAATTAACACCTTCCACAAATATTTTTTTATAATGCACTTCCTGTATTGCCATATTGTCATTAGGACGCACATTCCTTTGTGTCAGCACATATCTACCTTCATATATCATCCGACCGAGGAAATACGTGTATATATTGTATCTTAGCGATCTCACGTCTAAACATGTTAGTTTGTATAAGATGTTCTATACAAGCATGTCAGGTCATTAAGGTGTTATTATCGAGACATAAATCCTAACTACAATCAACATAGACGACTAGTTTCACTACTCATCAACATAAAATTTAATTTCCTTCAAAGTTTCGTCTGATAAAGCTTGAAGACTTTTAATTAAACAGGTACCTAATATTTGACAGACACCTAAAAATTTCAAATTTATAAAGATTAAAAAAGGTGTAAAAAATATTCTTTTAAAATGTAGCTACAGTTGAAATACTCCATCCAGGGTTTCCGGTTACTGATGTCAAAACGGACATCGATTTTCCGTAGACTGTTATTTGAAAGGATGGTTATCCGATAGCGCAGTAGCTCTGCTTTAATTTTCGTTCGCCTACTCAAACCTTTATTCTCTATTAATGACTTGTTCTTGTTGTCAAACTATCTATACCTAACGAAAAAATAAAAAGATTTTTTTTTTTGGAACATTGGTATCTTCTTCGCCTATACGATGTAGGTATTTTTAAACGAGGAAGTGTTATGTTTTTTAAATTTACACAGACTCAAAGACGAGAGATACAAATCGATGGATATTTTTATTTTAATAAAATATTTACTGTACCTACCTACTTACCCATAAAACTCCTGATGATAAAACACGTTTTTACTTTATTGGGAAAATATTGATTTTATGTAGGTACCTATTGGTATCTTATATAACTAGCGTGACCCTGATTTATAAGTTAAACCTAGCCGGTCCTAGCAGGTAAATAATTTTCAAGTAACAGAGTAGATGCCACCTTTTATAATACGATAATATCTGTACTCTATTAAAACACATCTTGATTTATATTTTCTTCCTTTTTACTTCTTATTACATTTTTGTTGTCATAACAGTCTTAAATGAATTAAGTGAAGTTGGAAATGTAAATCGGCTTTAATTATTTTATGATTATGAGTTTTTCCTTCTAGTAGATATGCAGATACAAAAAAATGGGAAATCCAAATTTGCTTTCAGAACAATTAAGCGAAGGAAACGAAAAACACAATGACATCATTACGTTTCCGAATTTTATTATTATGTAAGTCCCGTAAATTCCTCTTAACATACTTCACTGAGAATTTCGAGGATTATGACGAGTCTTACGCCTCCTCAATCACCCAAGCCGTCATGCCATTTAGATGCTACCAACTCGTGAATATTATTATACGATAACATATGTAACAAAGTCGTAACCCACGTTTATGGTCTGGCAAATCGAAAAAGGGTATTCGGAGCAATTTGAGATTGTACCATAACTTAATCATAACATCTGACTTCGTCAAGAAATTAAATTACTCTGAAAACATTTTTGTTTTTAAATATCCGTTTACACATGTTTACATGTTCAAGTTACACATGTTCAAGTTTATACAGAAGTTATCATGTTGGTATATGTGAACAATCTTTTGTTCAAGTTCGTAGCTGAGAGCTTTATATCATGTGGCTTCAAGATCAAAGTTCTTGCAATATAAGTTACTTCTGAATCAATATACTAATTATTTTCTTGCTAATAAGTATATTTTAAATAAAGTAATTTTGATTCCGTTGTCTTAGGTAAACGAGAAACATGGAACAGCAAAAATATCAATTAGTAGTTGTATGTATCACTGTGATTTTTGGTTTGCTTTTATTTTATAAAAAACTGTAAATGATGAAAAAAAATTTAAATAGCCTACGTCGTCTTATGAATCTGTCTTTAAATATTCCGCCCTACCATGATGTCTGATAAGTCGTAGCGAAGTCGCCGCGTTATCGTTCAGCTAAAAAAAATATTAAAAACACATCAAAAAATAAAAGTAAAAACAACTTAAAATACAAAGATTTTTTTTATTAGGTAGCAGTGGTTTTTTAAAAGTAGTCGGGGTATTTTTTATTTAAAATATATTTTATTTTTTTGACCGACAAAAGGACGACAAAGCAACGAGAAACGATCATTGTAGCGCGGAATGTAGTATGATACAATACAGTATAATTGTGGTATGGTCGCCATTATGTCGTGTCGCGTCTTTTAAGTCGCGTTCCGTCGTTCACCTAGAACATTGTACCGTAGAAAAATTACTAGGAAATAGATCAAATTGTACATGCTCACTTAAACTAAATATTTTTATTTGTAAAGACTTTTTCTAGACATCGTCCTGTTTTAGAAACAAGGTTATCAAATAAATCAAATTGAAAGACTGCTTATTAGACTATCATTTTAAATAAAATCATATCCACAACGGTCTTATTATTACTTTATTGTTACAGGTTTCTTTAAACGTCGAGGATGATTCAAGTGGACACTTATAAAAGGCCATCTCCTTCTCCATCGCGTAGCTCAGTCCGCAGCGACAGCCGCGTGTTCCGACAGCCACGAGTGATCCAAGTGAACCGCGATGCCTCTACCATGGTGGGCGAGGGCGAGGGCGCGGGCGAGGCGGGACCACCTGGCCCACCTGGGCCTGGGGGGTCGTGCAGCGCCGCGCCTGCCGACTGGGACGCTCGCAACCATACGGCACATTTCCGCTCCAGGACCTTCAGCGATGGCTTCATCAGAAACACGAGCCTCGAACTACTCCTGGGCGTCGATTGCGAGACCTGTCTCGCACTCGCCACCCAACGACAATGCTTAGACGAACACATATCAAAACAGGACTTCGATCTAGTTTGTAACTGTAATGTGCAGCAGAATAATTACGTTAATTGTCATCGAGAGGTCGGGGATCACCGTGGTCACACGCTCAACATTTACGATTTAGAAAGGATTAAAAGGGATACGGGACGAAGGCAACTAACGACCGGATCCCATCGAAGTTTAGACAGAAAATTTAACAAAAGCAAAACGATCGGAGTCTCAAATTACATTTCGAAACAGTTAATATCGTACGACCCCCGAAGTACACTCGTACAAAAAATAAAACGGAAGTTATCTAATTTAAAAAAGATGGGCGGCGATGCGATATCGAAGAAACATCAGAACGCGGTCCAACTGGCCGAGATAACATCGGGCTCCGCGAACTCTCTCAAGAAACTATCTACGTTGTCACTGGCAGACAAGTCGCAAAGGAGGGTAAACAGTCAGACTTGTGTTTTTTCCTCTTCGAGGCCACAAGGAAAGGACGACGTTAAAAATACAATTTCGACTTACGCGAATTTTTCCGGTAATGTAGACCAATGTTTCGATAGACTGAGAGATTGTAATTTAAGTTCCGATGTAAATAGGAGAAGCGTGCCGAAGATCGTAAAAATGAGGAGTTTCGACAACAACGCCGAACTGAGGAATTCCCCAGGATTGGAAATGAAATTTTCCACTCTAGATAACCGTAGCCGATGTAGAAGTATAAGGAGGCAAATGTCATACAACGATTTTCCAAGTGACCGATTCAGGGACAGATTATCGGAAAGTTGGGGAAGGGACGAGAGCACGGTTGAATCGAGGAGTACGCGGAGTGATTTAGTGGATGACGAGGCACAAACATTCGTTGAGGGCGACGTCGTGATGATGCCGGGGCCGCGGGCGGCTTGCGCACACTGCACCTGTGAACCTCGGCACGACACGCAACTACCTCCTATATGTTACGACACATTTGTAAGTATTCTATTTATTTCAATTGTTCAGCAAGTGTTTTTAAATATAAGAAAAAAACACTTTCAAAATTTTACTCTGACAGGATCACAGCTACATCGCATCTGCCGCGACTAAAAACTCCAATTTCCCAGTTAAAATTAAGGAATGCATTCTTTCAAATCTATTCAAGTTAGTTTCGTAGCGGCTTCTATCTTTCGTAGCTATTTTTGTGTTTTACTCCGCGTTTCATGATGATATAATACACCAATAGAGGGAAATTGTATGCCAATTTGCGTTGTTACCACTGTTGTTTAAGCCACCTATGCAAATTCATGATAACAACAACATTTTTTCGTATTGCCACGTTTTTATAACAATAAGTCCTATAAGACCGGTGTTAGTCTAGTGGTAGATACCCTGACATTCATTCCGAAGGTCATGGTTTCAAATCCCGGCCAAGCACCATGTGCGCTATTAAAATCGCTCTTACGATGAAGGAAAACATCATGAGAAAACCCACGGCTTAAAATCACGCACAAAGGCCTAGTAGTAGGGCTAATTGCGGAAACACACTGTTAAAACTTTAACTTTAAGTCCTATATAAAAAATATTTTAATTTAGAGATAGATGGGGCCACAACAAATGCTACTCTTATCAGATCTTCAATCTGTACACTTATACGGAAGTGCAGGGTATAACAAGTGAAGAGTAAATAGTGAAACGAGCATGCATCACCTGATATTACACTGTATCCTCGTAATCTGCCTCGGAGTCATAATGCATTGCACTCATAACTCGGAAACTTGATGTTGGAATGTCTTACGATCCCTTCTTATCCTTTTGATATGAGAAACGGTTGGACTCGGCTCAAACACAATAAAGCTATTGACTGCTCATACCGTGTATTTTTCTACAAAACACAACCCACCGTTGCGGGCAAGGGTGAGGTAATAATCAAACTTTGTAATTGGCTATTGCGTTACCTATCTAAACGTAGACTTTTTTACCCTTATTAATAAACGTGAAATAAGGTCGTAGTAATTTGACCACTTTTTATTTCTTTGAAAGTTCTTGTCACTGAAAAAGAAAAAGCATGTTGTCACTAATCCGACCTTACTCCACGTTTGTTAATAGGGCTATTTGTGGTTGGCCGATGTGTTACCTAAGAGTCTATAGATTTAGACAGTTTGTGATTGGCAGTTCTTGTATGAGATTGCTACAAAAAGACGTACTAATTTCGTGAGGGGGGAACACTCTTGAGCAGCCAACTGGTTTTATCGTCTTTGCCTCGGCTCGACCACCCCGTCATTAATAAGTCAGAGAGATCAGTTCGGACAATTATATCGTGGTTCGCTATATTATTAATGATTCGTGGTATGAGTTAATATTGATATATTATCGCGTAGATATCTGTCTCTGAGTCGTCTGAATGCATAAATAAATAAATAAATTACTGATTAGATTAACTAACTTACCTACCTGCTATTAGGTAAACTAATTGTAGTTAATAGGTACATAAGGTGATGAGCTGACGTGAATTATGTCAGTCAGTATAGGTATGCTACTAATCTACCTGTACCTATACAACAGTTATGCAGCCATTTATCTACCTATATTCGTCAATGTACTAGTATTTTAACCTAGGAAAATTCTATTCTTTGTTAATTCTTAGTTTGATGTAAAAATTGTTTTTAAATTTCTGAGCAAAAGAGAACCCCCATGAGTTTCTTCGTGGCTTCTTCTCATGTGAGGGCGCGTTCCAAAGCCATGGTAGTTTTTTGAGCTAGTTAGGGATAAAATAATTATAATTTAAATTGAAAACTATTACAATAACTCTATAGTCTGCGTACACTGGAACGTTTTTATTGCAAATAATTATGAGGCGGTAGTTTACTGTAACTTTTTAGAACGTTAAAAATAGACAAATTACATCTCAGTCAACGTTGAAATAGCCAACTGTAAAGTTGGCGAAAGCTCGGTTCAAATAATGAATAAAAACGCGATAAAACCGGATAAATAAAGTGTTTTTATTAGGAATATTCTACTATAAGTTTCGTCAATTTTTTTTGATGATCGAACGTCCATCGCCCTGTTACGGGGTGTCATAGTTTTTTCTAATATACATATTCTATATTTTTAGGGTAGGTGAAGTGAAAAAGTGAAAAAGTGGGATCTTTACGTTTATACATAAATAGTCACCGGGTAATCCGCCTGTCCGTCTGACTACATATACCTTTTTTTTCACTGGTGTTGAAACTAATATAAAATTAAATGGTTCCGGTACCTAATTAGTGTTAGAAACTAAAGAAATAGGTATCTTCAAAACCTGTACTTGACCCTTGGCTATGTGTCCGTTTTAGGAACCATATCCTTATTTTTTAGGTTGTAAGTCACGTTTTAAATCAGGAGAACACGCTAAACTAACACGTGTTTAATTTGTATATAGAGTAAAAAGCGATGTCCACCAGCGCCGGACGTGACGGAGCGAGGACGTGGCGGCGGCGGGGCGCGAGCATGCGTCGCTTGCAAGTCGCCTCAGTGGCCGCCCACCGGCACTACGTCCACTACAAGTCACAGCTCTACTACCACTGGCAACTCTTCACGTGAGTTCTCTGCAACCAATTTAATTCGATCCATCAACTTTTTTTCTATACCTAATTACGTACTTTGATACATCGACTACATTTTGTCCCGCTGTCCCCGTTCCCGCTGGATTATCGGAATAATAAGTTGCCTATGTGTTATTCCAGGTATCCAGCTACCTATATTCCAAATTTCATCGCAATCGGTTCAGCGGTTTTTACGTGATTGAGTAACAAACACACATGCATACATACACACATACTCACAAACTTTCAAATTTAACATATTAATAGGATAAAAGCTTCACAGCTTTTGTTGAAATTGTTGTCGACTGTGCGTTTAATAAAAATCAAACTACGTAGATAGTTTGTCCTATGTAGCCAGCTTAGACACGGATCACTCGTGTATAGTCGAATACTACAATATTCCGGAATAGTGGCAAAAAATAAATGCCTTTATATCTGACTATTCATTCGTTCTTTTATTGCAAAAAAAGAGGAAATACGACGTTTTGAAACGTAAGCTGCAGCATCCGCAGTGATCGTGTTCACGTTTGACAGGTAGATTATCGAAAACCCCGTAACGAACGAACCGATGTGTGTGACCTACATAAAAATTGATTAAAGAATGTCGGTACCTAACATCTACCTACCTACTTACTACTTTGACGTGATGAAAGATTCGATTTACGCGATTTACGAATTTCTAATACCTACGTATATTGGGTATACTTTGTGACAAGTTTTAAGATTTTACTTAGCGTGGATATAATTTTATTTCTCAACTTACTTCAAAATAAATAATTTGTTTAGAGGATCATTGGATCAAAAGTTGGGGTTTTCACAAGGTTAGGCATACTGTCTCAAAATAACCACATTTTATAAGGAAAAATGCATCTTCAAAAGTTTCCCCGTGACAGAATTCGAACCTGTGCGTCTCCCTTGCCGGGCGAGAGCAATGAACACAAGGAATATTAAACTATACAAGGTTTAACGGGTATGCCCTTTTAAGCCGACAAGGGGTAGTTCTAGACATCTAGGCGAACAACTTTTGTTCTACGAATTTTAAAAATTCGAACTTTGTTTTTGAAAATGTTAAGGTTTGTTTCACTGAAGAAACGGCTACTTTGAAAATAAAGGTAATTGTAGTTTTGATTGTAGTCGACTAAACTAAATGAAAGGACAACATAAGGTCAATGACCTCGAACTCTGAGAAACAGCTGATTTTCAAGTAAACTTTATACTTAAAATTTTCGAAAAGTACTTCGAATTTACAAAAGTCGTAGAACAAAAGTTGTTCGCCTAGACATCTAGAACAAGCCTCTTTCGGCTTACAAGGGCATACCCGTTACACCTTGTATAGATCTAAGTAAAAACATATGTTTCGGAAATTTGTATTTTTCTCAGTAACTGTACCTGTAGCTATGCCAATTATTTCCAAAATAATGGAAGGTATCCTAAGAACGTTTTCTTGTACCTTCAGCACCGGTTTTAAGATCTGCCATTAGCTGTTTCAAATTATACATATTTTAACTAAAATTTAGGGAAAGGTATTTTTATTCTACAAAAGCTAAATGGTTCTATCTTTTCCGAACTCTAGACTTCTCATTTCTGTCCACGTTTCAACATTTATGGCAATCCTACCTACATCTTAATCTCACTTCTAACTAATATTATAAACGCGAAAGTTTGCAAGTGTTTGTAAATTTGTTACTCTTTCAGGCAAAAACTGCTAAACCGATTGCAATGAAACTTAGAATATATGTAGTTGGAGACCTGGAATGACACATAGGCTACTTTTTATCTTGATATTCGAGGGAATAGGTCTTGCTCGCGCTTTATATTAATTCAGAATTGGTGCTACATTGTTATGTTAGTGTACTATCAGAAAAAAATACCTTCGCGAATTGGTTTTGTTATTCCGTGTGTATATGTCGTTTTATTTATTCGTACCATAACCAACGTTTCGATAAAATTTTATTCCTTCAAAGTCGATTCCAATTTATTCATAATACATTTCTACGTAGTTACAGCCGAATACCGAAACGCAACTTAAAATTTGAGAGATACTCAAATAATTGAGCAACTACTAAATCTAAATTTTGAATGGGAATTTTTGGTTTTTGACCACTACTTAATTGTTTAAGTATAACTCAGATTATGATAAGCGTTTCTGAAATCGGACTGCAGTCTGACAACATAATAGAATACGAATTTCCTGATTTTTATTTTACATGAATTACAAAATAAAAATCAGGAAGGGTCTCGGCAAGGCGGCAACAAAAAATGCGTTAGAAAGTTTCAAGGATTTGAAGCAGGCCAACCCAAACGGAAAATAAAGGCTTTTCATTTCGTCAACCCATCCGGTGAACACTTTGAAAAGCGTTTTAGAAATTATGTAAATACTACTTACTGACCTACGAAAGTTTAATTTAGGGAGTTACTCACTTTTGTTTGATAGGGGCTTACAGGATATGTTTTTAGAAGTCAACAATCAATTAGATACCTATATTTATTATTACAATGTTAAGCCGCGTTCCCACCGCTAATGAAAAATGACTCTTTTACACAAAAATAAATTGTTTTCCGAGCCCCGGATAGGTTATTTCGCCCGCCATATAAACGATCGTTGTAAGTATTTTCAAAGCGAAAGAGAGGAATAAGATTCATTTCTCTTTGGGGGTCGGAACTCGGCTTTACTCGTGATAGGCAGCGTTAAGTAATTATAATTAGTATATAAAATCTAAAAATTTGCTGAACTGCGGTATTTAGTATTTTTTCAGATTTTATATACTTACCTATATACGACTCCACGTATACCTATAAGTTTCATATGTGAAATAACCCCCATCTGAGATAAAATTAAATCACTAAAACCAAGCTCAAACTGCTAAAGGAAGTCATAATTTTACTACGAAATGCATTTACGTGCTCCGAAATGCATTTAGAAGATATTTGGAGTTCTGAATGTTAGGGATAGTTTAGCTATCTTGAATCTCTTGCAAAAATTACGTGAATAATTTACGTAACTTTTCCAAAATAATTTCTTGACCCGTGCATTAAAGCTATGCAGGCAATATGAATACATTTTTGAAAGTTTCAAGCTACTGTCCTGGGCTCGTCCGATCAAATACGAAGAAAACATGTTACTTTTTTTTAAATAAAATCATTATGTAATCTGTAGACGTTTCGCCACCTAGTCTAGATTAGTCGTTATTCTGTAAAACCCTGCAATCCTTTATTAGCGGTTGCCTACGTCATGATCGCTATCTGTATACCAAAGTTGAATCCGATCTATCCATTGGTGTGAGCTGTGCGTTGTCTATCAGTCACCTGCACAACCGATTTTGTTAGTATAGACAAGGTATGACACACACACTATGTTGTAGATACTTGAGTGTTATATTTCGAAGCTCTGGTCTATTACGAAACGTAACTTCCGAATCTTCGGATCCGACCGAACGTCAGTAGGTAGTTATTATACGTACAAAACCAATGTTTCTCAATATATTCTTTGTTTTTGGTCAGCCCCCGGGGGAATTATTGGTTTTGAACGTATAAAAATTACCTACTGATGTTCGGTCGGATCCGAAAATTCGGAAGTTACTTTTCGTAATAGGCCTACTGGTTATCTAGCAAAAGCCGACGTTCTTACTTATCAGTAGGAATTTGGAGCGTCGCGTCGAGTCATATAAACGTAAATTGGACTGTGCGCTCATCTCTTCTTTAAATATGTAAAGCAAAGTCTCTGTTCTCGTCTGTTTCTCCACTAACTTCTGCTAAAGCATGCAACAGATTTTGAAACGTTCACTAACTTTAGAGAATTTTCTTAGAATTGATTTGTAGAAGATCTCTGTGTTTCTGAGATCTTTTGTTCAGGATGACCACGGCCTTTCACATACGGACTCAGAATTAAAGATCCTTTATCCGCAAACACACTTATTTATTCAGGAAATACACTGACACGGACAGAGTTATGACACGTACGGTAAAATTGCAACGTGCAACTTGGAGCTAGTGCGAGAATTTGACTTTTTTATACACATAAAAAGACTACGGGTCGTTGACATTAATTAATGTGGGACATAATGGACGGTAAGTATTATTTACTTAACTAGCTGCGCCCCGTGGTTTCTCCCGCAGAAGTGAAAACGCGTTATCACGGGCGCGGACGGCCGAGCGGTTCTCGAGCGGTTGCACTTTTTCGTTCATTACTCGGGATTTACTAATTGGATTTCAAAGAATACCACGACCTTCCTCGAAAATGGAACTGTCCAATATTGAAAACCAGATTTCAGTCGGATTAGTAGTTTTTAATTGTATAAGGAACCGACAGATAAACAGAGAAACAGACAGACAGACATGAATTTTAAAAATTATATAATTTTGTTCTACTCTTTTTCTAAGCCCGCTAGATCACTTTTTTTTAAATTTACTTCCAAGTACAGACTTTTTGTCCTCTCTACTTTTACTAGAAATATTTTTAAAGGAAAAATCATCTTCAAAAATTCACTTGCGGCGAGCTCTCTACTTTTATTATAAGTATAGATTATGATCTATTAAGAAAAAAAACTAGTTCAAAATCACTTCATCCACACGAACGTGTGAGCGAAATGCCACACACAAATACACAGACACCTCCATAATGAGCCATTCACACAACGCCGATTTCCGAACAAAGGCAATCCAGTAGAGCAATAAAATAAATATATCGATCGTTACTGGAACTTACTGACCTAATATGCAGCCATTGTGCATGTAAATGTAAACGGGCGTCGTGTAAACAGGTCATAATGACATAAACGTGGTATCACTTGGTATATTTTTCAAGAATAATGTATGTATACTAAAATTGCGCCTTTGGGAAATATTTCGTAGATGCATTTTTCTTTCATTAAATTAAAATGTCTAGAATGCATATTGCTGGGTTATGTACTTAAAATAAATGAATGGATAGGATATCTTTTAAATTGAAATTGCCTAAGCCAGCACTAGATGTTTTTTAGATTACTTAGATTATTGGTCAATACAATACAATTATCCCTCGCGACCAAAATCATTGTAACACGTTCGAACGTCGAAGTAAGAAAATAAATAGTAATACGCGATTAAGACCCGATAAATAAAACTACTTTACCGGGTCTTAAGTTTATTGGTCAACACAAGTTGGAATTCGCCTTGTGTTGAGTTGTTGTAAATATACAGATATTATTTTCGTTCATTTTTAATGTTATTTTTTAAATCAAAGTGTGTGTGTGTGTGCTTAAGACCGCCCGGCAGAAGTTAGAACCTCCGAGCGTGGTGGATCAGTCTAACTTACTACTTACGAAGAAATGTGTGTGCGGTGCGCTAAAGTAGTTCCACATCAAAAAGTAAAAAAAGAATCATGTGATGAAAACCTGGGAAAATATTAAATTATGTAAATTTTAAATAAATATTAAATTCTTACCTATAACTGACATGACGTAGTACTCAGCACGGCCTGAAGGGGATGTTCTTATTGCCTAACTAACCCGTCTATCTGCCGCACTAAACTATTAAGAAAAGATTTCAAAAAGAAAATCTTTACTTAGTGATAGTTTAAGTAACCTACCAAACGTCTCTGAGTGCGGCGGTAAGTTCTGCTTTTGCTTTTGCCTATAGCAAATAGCAAATTGACGATTTTAGTACTTAAAATTAAAGATTAATTTATTACAATTATTTTCTTCAACTACTATAGCAGGATACACCCAAACCAATAGTGTGCAACGTTGAATTAGAATTATATTAATCTAGCTGCACCTACTCGATCCTGTGAAATTATCGTAATCAAAAGATAATGTAGTCCTATTGGTGAACGAATTTTTAAAATCGGTCAAGTAGTTCCGGAGCCTATTTATTACACACAAACCAAACAAATAAAGTATAAATCTTTCCTCCTAAAAATAATGTTACTATATCTGCGCCCTGCGGTTTCACCCGCTTAAGTCCCGTTCTCGCGGGATTATCGGGATAAAAAGTAGCCTGTGTGTTATTTCAGGTCCCCAGTATTACAAGTTTAATCGCAATCGGTTCAGTACTTTTTGCGTGATTGAGTAACAAATTCACATACATACATACAAACTTTCGCGTTTATAATATAAGTAAGATAGTATATAGATGAAATTGTTATGAAATAATCATAAAACTTTTACGTAATCAACAGGCTAGCTAGCAAGTCTTTATGTAGCTTTTATAAGTAAAGATTTTTTTTATGCAGTCAACTAGTTGTGAGTGACATGCCGAGATTTTCATAAGTAAGGGCTCCCACACACTGGCCCCCGGCCACAATCACAAAACGCCGCCACCGGCATATTTCCTGTAGTTTTCATACATTTTATATGCAGCGCACACGTGTGATCGTTGGCGGCCGCTCGCGGCTTTAACAAAATGTATGAAAAATTGTGTGAACTGCTAGTGGCTGGCAACTGCCACAGACACCGAAAGACCGTTATTTTATTAAAATGTGTTGTACCGTCTTGTATAGGTTTCTCCGTATGGCACCGGCGATGGTGCTGCGTTGCTATCTTGGTGCTGGTGGCAGGCACGGCGTGCGTAGCGGGTCCGCTCGCGCTCCGCGCACCGCCCGGCGCGCCGCTCCACGAACGTCTGCGGCTCGCCGAGCGGCTGCTGCACGACACGCCGCTCGTCGACGGACACAACGACCTGCCCTGGAATATAAGGAAGTTTTTACACAATAGGATAAAGGATTTTAGGTAAGTTTCTCACTTTCTTTAGCCTTAGAAATATTTTGTGGGCTTTATTTTGGGTTAGTGTTGAAGTCGTCCCCCTCGAAACTAGGACCAGGGACCACTTGACCCCTTGCGAATTTGATATGTGTCAACTGGGCCCAAAGATAGTTTAGGCAATGGGACGAGTTGACTACTAAAATAATATAGTCTTATCTTGCTTCTTACTAATATTATTAACGCGAAAGTTTGTATGTATGTATGTAACTTTGTTACTCTTTCACGCAAAAACTACTGAACCGATTGCGAGGAAACTTGGAATATAGGTAGCTGGAGACCTGGAATAACACATCATTATCATTGGCAAATTACATCTACGAGAGATGATTAAGATGAAGTAGCGTCGTTGGAGATATAGGTCGAAATAAGCACCCATGTAGGCTACTTTAATTCCGACAATCCCGCGGGTGAAACCCCAGGGCTCAGCTAGTACTACATAAGTAATAAAATCACGGTTAGGTACCTACCAGTAGATGACTATATAACGGCTTTCTCTACAAGAAAATTTCGTGATGGTTGTTTTTTTGTGGTATATTGATGGTTGTTTTTTTTTGTATAGTTTTTTATATATATACCATATTTTTATCATTTCTCATACCATCATATATGTAAGTTTCTACAATTTATCAGATATTAAGTTTTTTTTTTATAACATAATCAAATAGTTGCGCATGAGACTTCGTAGTACTGGCTACGACGTAGTAGTATGTAGCACCACACGTATCACCATTGTCCGTAGGACTTTGTTTGGCCTTTTGTAGTTCTGAGGCCGTATTCCCATAGTGAAATTATCGAAAATTTCCTTTCAACATCATTTCAATATATTATCATGGTCGCGAGCGAACCTGATCTATTGTAACATGATTGAAACGTCGAGGTAAGAAAATAAATAATAATAATACGCGATTAAAACCCGGTAAATTGTAACTATGTTAACAAATCATGTGAATTTAAAAAGTTTATCATTTCAATATCATCCCAGTCAATTTTCAATCTAAAATTTGACGGTTGTCAAATAACATGTGACATTTCTCCAACGAAAAGTTTCTCGTTAAATGTCAAATTTTGTTTGACGACTGTTAAATTTGAAATTGAAAATTGACTGCGATGATACTGAAATGATGCCGAAATTAAATTTTTGTTAATTAAATACGGGAATACAGGCACTGAACGATTACTTCATAGCCTTGTAGCAATAGGGTTAAAAGTCGAGTTAAAGATGCTATAAAATCGATTTCTTTTTTTTTTTCATAAATCAAATCAAATCAAAATAGTTTATTTCCTTTAGATTCTTGTACAACATTAAATGCACATGATCATTTGGCTACGTCTTAGGTGTATTGATTTTAGTACTGATAAAATATTTTGTCGAAATCTGTAATAAACAAAAACATTGTGGTCATCCATCACTATTCCAATTTTCTAACCAAAAAAATAATACCATACTCGATATATCGCCGGGCCTCTGCATCCGTTTATCTTGGGCTTAAACCTAATATATTCATAAGAAATCTTGGTGTAGCAGTTGGTTGTCTCTTCGGATATAAGGAAGGTAACATGAAAAATCAAAATTCCGCTGAAAATAAAATGAACTCATGAATATTGCAAAGTGTCGTTAAATATTTTACAGTTTATAAGTAACTAACTGCGCCCCGCGGTTTCACCCGCTAATTTCCGTTCCTGCAGGAATATCGGGATAAAACGTAGACTATGTGTTAATCCAGGTCCCCAGCTACCTATATTCCAAGTTTCATCGCAATCGGTTCAGTAGTTTTTGCGTGAAAGAGTAACAACCTCACATACATACATACATACATTCAAACTTTCGCGTTTATAATATTAGTAAGACTGCATCTGACCATTTTAGACGATGCCAAATTCAAAAACATTTATGTATTTGAAATTAACAACAATTTGACATTCAGTACCAGTCACCACTTTTAATTGCAATGGCAATTTGTTTGCTACTGAATGACGTGAAAAATGTCGTGAATACAACGATATTAATTAAATGTTAGCTAGCTGATTTGCAAATCTAACGGTTAGTTAGTAAAAAAATATCGTTCGTTCAAAAACTGCTTTCATACTGGCGTACTTACTGATTTATGTCGGATTTCTATAGCATGTAAATGGCCCATTACAATTGGTCCATACTATAAGACTAAGTATTACTATGTAACTACAGACCAAGATAGTTAATTATGTTTGTTTTTTTTTACGTTTTTAATCGAGTATTATTAAATTGAATTCTTACCTCAACGATTAGGCATATAACATTGTCACACACATAAATGGTTTCGGTTACATTATTTTTTTATTTAATTAAGTACATACTACATTTGGTTTTGTTCTGTTTTGTATTTTTAGCTGTGTGCTTTTTCAAATAAATATACTTCTATTCTATTCTATAATTTTTATAAAACACATGATTTGTTAACATAGTTACATTTTAGCGGGTCTTAATCACGTATTGTTATTTATTCTCTTACGTCGACGTTTCAACCATAATACTATGGTCTTGGTTGCAAGGAGACCCCGAGGCCAGGGGATTTTTCATTTCAGCATATTTAGAAATTAAAATGAGTAGGCAGTAAAAATATAACACGCTTCGTTTTCATTACTTTGAGGTGGAACCGTCGTCTATATATTTTCTATCTACCTTGAACTGGGGCCCTACCGCGTAACTCCCGTCGAGTTCAACTCGACGTCGTTTTGGGAATACGATGCTGTCGATAACGGGGTTGAAAGAAGCTACCGCGCAAGGAGCGAGCAGTAATTGTCTATGGCTTTAACGTTGACAATTTCTCCGACGCCGAGTTGAACTTGACGTGAGTTACGCGGTAAGGTCGCTGTTTAAATTCACACGATTTGTTCGATGTGGTTCGATCGTTGCATACAGCGCCAAGGCGTAAGTTAAAAGGGAATTGCTAGTTGATTAATTACAATCGAAATATAAGGTTTTAATGTAAACTGTGGTTTAATCATCACAATAGGAAGTAGAATGCTTTAATAACACTCACATTCTGAATCGTTATCAAGAATTTATTCAAAATACACATACACTGGCGTCATGTAGTTCAAAATGAAAATGTTTTAATTTTCCGCTCCTCTCGCGACGTAACATAGTTATATCGTCGAGGTAAGAAAATTGAAAAGTAAAAAATGAAATTATGAAGAGACGTGTTACTTATTTAAAAAGTTTATTAAACTTGAGTTAACTTACTTTAACTTAAGTTTATTACCTACTAGCTGCGCCCCGCGGTTTCACCGACTAATTCCCGTTCCCGCGGGAATATCGAGAAAAAAGTTAATCCAGGTCCCCAGCTACCTATATTCCAAGTTTCATCGCAATCGGTTCAGTAGTTTTTGCGTGAAAGAGTAACAACCTCACATATATGTATACATACATACAAACTTTCGCGTTCATAATATTAGTAAGATAAGATAAGATGTTAAGTAGGTACTTACTGATACTCATTGTAAGTGGACTTAAGTCTTTTAAGTATATAAAATTCTTTAAACCTAACTTAAATTAGAAGTAGGTATTCACATTCATAATGTCGCCATCTCAAATATATAACATAATATAATGTAAGTATAGAACACTTATTGCAATTTGTCACAACAATTGCCCTCTTGAGATTAATATGACGTTTCGTGTAATGTCGATTAGATACCGACATATTAAAGTGTCGTACACACACTGAAAATTGCTTACATTATTTAGGCCAATCCACGGAAGTGGTCTCGGGGGTGTCGTATGACCCTCTTTGATATCTAATGTGACAAAAAATTTGACTCACTGTTTTTACTCAAAATTGTGCATATACGTAACTATACTTACTTAATATTAATATATAATAGGTAAATTTCATTTTAAATGATAAAAACAAAAAACTAATTAATCAAATAATCCGCCCTTTGTTGTTCCTGGTGCAAAGGTTCTCATCACACTTGCAGCATTGCCGCGCTGTATGGCGGTGACCTTTAATATTAATATTAAATTAAAAACAAATTGTATAATTTATTGTGAAAAAGCTATCAAATCTCAGCACTTAAATAGGGAAAATAGGTTTCATGTACATAGCAACCAATCCTCGGATTTACAGGCGATAGTACGAACCAAATTGACAAATATTAGTAGAAGTGAGTTCTCAGATGAAAATTTGTATGAAGATGTCACTTTAGCTGTTACTTTGACTTTGTTACTTTTACTATTGGTTTAAGAAACTCGAGGAAAGTTCTTCGGTTAAGTAATTCCCTGTCTCTGTCACACGAGTAATTTTCCACGACAACCAGAGTGTGACCGAGATATTACTCAGACAAGTAGTTACCTACTTGGATTTAACTATAAATGCCAGTATAAAACTTCTGCTGTTAGAAATGTTATACTTTTAACCTATTAATTAAACGACGAGGGCAAGTTCTCGACGCGAAATATTGTCTTTGAGTAAAGATTAACGGTGCTCTGCTCTGCGGTCATGTTACGAATAATATTAAAGATACTAGCTTCGCCCCGCGGTTTGATCCTCGCAAGTCCCGTTCCCGCGGGAGTATAGGGATAAAAAGTAGCCTATATGTTATTCCCGATATCCGGTAACCTATATGTCAAGTTTCATCGCAATCGGTTCTATAGTTTTTGCGTGAAAAGGTAACAGTAAAATAGACATATCTCTCGATTTATTGTACCATTTTTGTTTCCAGGATTTGATCTTTATCAGCAACACTATCGATCGGTACAATAATATAGGGTGATTATTTTTTTGCAAAAATACGAGTTTCGATTCCTGGCTAGGGTAATAAGTTATTATTGATAATGCCATTTTTTTGTTTATCAAAATCGGGGACGCAACTTCTCCAGCATTTTTCGCTATCTATTATAGTTACGGATATCCCTCTGCAAGCCCATCTAAATGGTTCGGCCTGTATAGTTATAGTAGTACTTTGAGTTTTATTCGTACAGATTATACTTCTACTTTGTATAATGTCCAATGTTTGAGGGACGTTTTGGCTCGACGCCAAGCCGTAGCCGACGCGTGTGCGACGAGATTCGATTGTATTATGTTTGTTACGTTTCGCTGTGTCTGTAAATACATAGGTTGGTTGACTGTACACCTATATTAAAAAATCTGTAAATACTGTTTACAGCTGGACGAGCTGGATTCAGAGACGGTTTGATATTGTTATCAATCGACAGAACCCAGAACGTCATCAAAAACAAAAGAAATAACTTTTAAAAATAAATGAATGTTCTATGAAACGCGGAAACGAAATAACGCGAAAGTTTGTATATTATGTATGTATATCTGAATGTGATTATATTTCTCTTTCACGCAGAAACTACTGAACCGATTGCGATGAATCTTGGAATATAGGTACCGTGAATAGCACATATGCTACTGTTTATGCCGATAATTCCGCAAGAACGGGACTTACGCGGGTGAAACCGCGGGGCGTAGCAAATCTTATCTTACTAATATTATAAACGTGAAAGTTTGTATGTATGTATGTGAGTTTGTTACGCAAAAACTACTGAACCGATTGCGATGAAACTTGGAATATAGGTACCGTGAATAGCACATATGCTACTGTTTATGCCGATAATTCCGCAAGAACGGGACTTACGCGGGTGAAACCGCGGGGTACAACTAGTAACTAATAAATTTTAAATTCACCACTGTCTTGTTGATGCGCTGAGCTCGACACTGAAGAAAAAAATAACTAAATAATACAACTTCTTCAATACGACCCTGAAGGACATTCCTTCCAGCTAAGAAATGCTTTGTCACACATTGAACAAGATAGGTAGGTATCTAAAAGGTTGTCAATACATTTGGCAATCTAGCTCACTCTATTATTGGCTATAAGATTATACATCTATATTGTATTTACTATGATCTATATTATATTTACCAAGCAACCTACGTAAAGTTACATAATAAAGGAACAATATCATAGTTACATTTTACCGGATCTTATTCGCGTTTTATTATTTATTTTGTTCCCTCGGGACCAAACCCCTTGTAACATGGTTTAAACGTCCACTTAATAAAATCAATACTAATATTATAAATGTGAAAGCGTGTGTTTGGATGTTTGGATATTTGGATGTTTGTTACTCATCACTCAAGAACTACTGCACCGATTGCGATGAAACTTGGAATATAAGTAGTTGGATACCGGGAATAACACATAGGCTACATTTTATCCCGATATTCCCGCGTGAACGGAACTTGCGCGGGTGAAGCTGCGAGGCAGCTAGTACGCAATAAAATTTAACTATATAGACAAATCGTGTGAATTTAAAATTTTTATTATAGGTATAATATCACTGGGTAGATTTAACTAAAGAGTTCATCTCTCACAGTTTCGACGAGGATTTGCGGACCATATCGCCGTGGGCCACGAGCTCATGGAGCCACACCGACTTACCGAGATTGAAGCAAGGAAGGATCTCTGCACAGGTAAAACTTTATAATCTTTGGCTACTTACCGAGCTTTGAGTGCCCACTATTTACTTACTGTGCTTTTTTTTCTATATAGGCATGCGATTTTCAGAAATATAGTCTTTTAAATTGAATTTAAACAAGCAAAAACTCTATAGTTAAGTAGCTAGCTACTTCCTATCCTATCCTACTAATATTAAAAAGCTGCAAGTATATATGTGTATAAAAACCGCTGAACCGATTGCGATGAAACTTGGAATATAGGTAGCTGGAGACCTGGAATAACACATTTAAGCTACTTTTCATCCCGATAATCCCGCGGGAACGGGACTTACACGGGTAAAACGGCGGGGCGCAGTAAACAAATATTTGTTAATCGGTATAGTATCGACATGTATGTATATAGTGAAAATGAAAATTTATCGTTTTCACTTTCACTACATTGTACATATTCAGGGATTCCTTTTCCAATATTTTTTTATGACATTCCATATTTTGAGGTGGGTATCAATAACACTTCAGTGCCTAGCTAACGATTATTCACTATTTTTTTTATTTACCTAGTTATATGTTAGTTATAAAAGAGAATCAAAAGAAAGTATTTTCATTTCTACCTATTTTCTTTTGAAAATATTTATCCGCACAGAATCAAACAAATAACAATAGAATATGAATTCGGCGAATGTCTGTGAGGAGCGGACCACTGAATCGCGTTTAGTGATAACGTAGTGGAAAAATTTAACTTGAACGCACGAATAAGATACTGACTGACAAACCTCTCTGACTTCAATAGAAGCATGTCTGTTTTTTTTTAATCAGATATAGGTCACTCTTTTACCCTGTTTGATTGATGATACCTATTACAATTTCATTTGGAAAATTACAGTTTCGTGTCATATCGTTTTTGTGAATATTATGGGAAAAGAAACTAAACAATAAAAAATGCCTAATTTACTTCTTACTTTAACCCCTTTATTTATAAACGCTAATGAATGCGCTGCATAACTAGGCATGCATCGTTTGTCTTTTACTACCACATGAAGTTTCAAAGTTGACAGACAAGACAAACGTCACATAACTTAGTCATGTGTAAATAATATTGTATAAGTAAGGGTGTAGATGTTTAGTACATTTTATTAGGTTATGATATTTAATCTGGTCAAAAGCCTGATATGCCCCCCATATCGCCACGCCATCGCCTATTTCGTACAATGTACATTATATCACCAGTAATTCCTTTCTTTGTTTAACATATTCATCTCTTCGAATTAAGTATTCTGTTAGATAATTCATTGAAAAGCCACACCGAAGTTTATGCCTTGAGTTTTGAACTTAAGCTTTAAAGGAATGTTTAGTATTTTGTCAATTAAGCCGACGGTTATTTATAAATGATTCTGAGAAGTTGTAAAGCCGATTTAAGCCCACGAGATAGATTAAACCAGAGCTGTTATCTTTGCTTTAATTCGTGTCTGACCGACTTTAGTTTCGGTTTTCGGCTTGATCAAATATAGGCCAAGCATATCAGTTTCTCAAACATTTGGCTGCTGACAATTCGATATTGGAAGCTAGTCTCAAGCTTAAGATTTTGTCTTCCATACGATTACTTACGGATTATCTATTAGAGTATTATTGTTATTATTTAACTTGTTCAAATTGAAAATATTTTAGTCAGGCAAGGAAAAATAAAGCTTTAAAAGTTTGTACTCGTACTTGCCGGCAGATGACCGTGCTCGAATTGCGCACGGTTTCCCAGACAGCATATGCCATAATATACCATATTCGTGAATGTGCATTCAACCCGTTTTATTTTTTATGACCAAATTAGTTTTCAATAGCGTGGGACAAAGGAACAAAACCGGAAGCTTCGGCTATAAAGCTATGAGGTCGAATAATTTAGCATCTCTAGTTTAGTCTATTGAAGTCTTAAGCTACGCGGTAGTTCAGAAACCAGAGCGCAGGCCGAGCGCCGCTGCTGTCTAAAGACCACTAATGAATCTACCTCATTTTCCTTATTGTTTGGGTTAGAAGTTAAAGCTGTTATTTAAATGGAAACAATTGTATGGGTGATTGATTTCTTTACAGTATTTAAACTGACCGCAGTCTTTGTATAAATTCATAATTGGAATACAAATAATATTTTATTTAGTCGAACACTTTCTCGACTCTGAGATGAAATCTCGTAATTTAGACGGTGGTAAGGTACCTTCATAACGGTTTTTTAGTATGAAAATTAGGCCCCAACAGCCTTTTATAGGGACATAGTCTAAATTGAACTTGATACGCCAACAGTTCACCTACTTTCTGACTCTTTTTGCGACTCCACCATTCACGGTAACTGGATTACCTTTTCAGGAATCCACGTAATATTTACGATAGAGATTTTAAATAATGAGAAAGCTTAACGCTTTTACTTAATTTAACGAACTGCGATCGCAAGCAGCCAATCGTAAATTTATGTAAAGTCCCTACTTTAATGTGATTTACTTCAATGCTTTCCGATAATTAGGAAAAAGACAATAACCAGAAAAAGAAGTATCTACTCATCATTAGCTTAGCTAAGTCGAAATTGCTCAAACGGTCTGCTCTGTTTACGGACACCTATAAAAACTTACTTAAGTACCCTTAACTCAAAGGAAAGAGGCAAAAAATCTAATAAATAGCACTTTCCGGTCTGTTATGAAATTCTTACTTTGTTTCCTTTTGGTCACCGGAAGTCCATTTGAGTCGGTCAATACGACCCTTCTTTTCAGATATTATTACCTACCTATGTTATCTTCCTCGGATTACTTTATAAATCCGTTATTAGGTATAGGTATAGCGGACCGGCCACACGGATGATCAGTTCTCAACACCTTTACTTTATCTTGTAATAGTAATAAATGTTTACTTTGTAGTGGACTTAAGGTTTGTATTTACGTAGGAATTTTCATTTACTTTCAATATTAGGACATAATAAGTTTCAGAAGAGTTAATTGAATTTAAAAATGAAATAGGTACTTGTATTTTCTTTTTGATGTATCTGATAGTTATTATACCTACATTTCGTCCTAAAGCTTACCCTAGAATAACACCTAGTAACGTTCAAACTCAAATTCAATACAGATGTGCAAGATATAATTTAAAAGGAATGTGCGTTAACACATTGAATAAATTCTATTGCAGGTAATCTATCATCGTCATACATAAACACGGCCTAATACTAAACCATCGTTTTGTTCAAGCTTTAGGTCTGCATGCGTAATTAGGTACTAGCTAGCTACCCCTTTATTGCGTATTCTAAACGTGTTGGTCGTTCGTGCATGATATTAAATCAGTTGTTGGTGATGTGTGGCAGTTTTGGGCCGCGTACGTGCCGTGCGACTCGCAGCATCGTGACGCGGTGCAGTTGACGTTCGAACAAATTGACCTTATACAACGGCTCACTGAAAAATATCAACCGCAGCTCACGTTGTGCACTTCCGCTGAAGGTAAGCTAGCATTTGAAATTAGTTTTATTTCACTTGTTTAATTGTGGGTCAAAGGATATGAAAGGATATGAACTATAGTAGTTTTATGACCAACTCCCTCTGTATGACCACAGTTTACCTAATAATTGACGCCTTGCCGCCTGTTAGTGTGGCGAACAAAGGCTATTATTATTCTTGGTGGAAAATTCGAAAGGTTGGCTGGTAAATGGCATACCATAGGTGCCTACTCTAAAAGATTTCATTTTTCTTTTACCTTTTCATTTTAGTATTTTAATTGGCGCTTAAATTTACTGTGTGATGGGAAGGTACCATAAAACTAAACAAACTGAATACGAATATGTCAACTAAATTAAAAAGTCAACACCAATAGTGAACAGGTATCTTCTAGGTAAGCGTGCTACCTAGAATCTTAGACCACATATCGTCGCTTTTCATCAGGTGAGTTAGTGGTCAAGCGTTTACTATCAACAAAAAAAAAAGTCCAAAATTGAATGCATATTGTCATAGACCCATTGGATTATTGCAATGAACTGTACCAATAAAGATAATTTTATTTTAAATAAAACCTGTGTTCAATTTAGATGGAACATGTCCAAATACATGGAAAACCCATTAATATCATATTGCAGCTGATAGTTATTTTGCAATACTATAATTGAGTAACATTTAAAATAGTTTAAAGCTTTATGAGTATTTGTGATTATTTTTAAATTCGATGTTTTGTAACATTTTAAAAAAATTGGTAGTAAATTGTACAATTCATTCGAAAAGATGGCCTCATAGTGCGCTGTTTCTGTATTGTTAAATAATTTGTTTTTATTGTATTTCGAGGTTGGTTTTCGCGATGCTTATATGAAATTAAACTCATTTCATTCTAACACTTCAAACTTATCGTAGTACTTACGTGTGTTTTATGCGTTTATAAATAAATATTAGATATATAGTTAGTATGAGTACCGTGGACGTTTTTTATTCAAAAACATTCAAATTTGTTTGTACTTAGTTTAATGGTAACATTTTATAATCTTATCTTACTTCTTACTATATCTTACTAATATTATAAACGCGAAAGTTTGTATGTATGTATGTGAGGTTGTTACTCTTTCACGCAAAAACTACTGAACTGATTGCGATGAAACTTGGAATATAGGTAGCTGGGGACCTGGAACGAGACTAACGCGGGTGAAACCGCAGGGCGCAGCTAGTACAATATATAATATTATAAATCCGAAAGTCTGTGTGTTTGTTTGTTTATTTGTTTGTTTGTTCCCTCTTCACGGTCAAACGGCTCGACCGATTTGTATGAAAATTTGCAAAGGGATAGTTTAAATGATGGAGAGTAACATAGGATACTTTTGATCCCGAAAATCCCGCAGGATCGGGACTTACGCGGGTGATAACTATTTATTGAATGAAAATTTGCAAAGGGATAGTTTAAATGATGGATAGTAACATAGAATACTTTTGATCCCGAAAATCCCGCGGGATCGGGACTTATGCGGGTGATAACTATTTATTGAATGAAAATTTGCAAAGGGATAGTTTAAATGATGGAGAGTATCATAGGATACTTTTGATCCCGACGATTCCGCAGGATCGGGACTACGCGGGTGATAACTAGTTATTGAATTAAAATTTGCATAGATACTTTAAGTGATGGAGAGTAACATAGGTTACTTTTGATCCCGAAAATCCCGCAGGATACTGACATACAATCTTTACCTTACTTCACCTACCTACTGCAGTGCAAAAATCCAAACTTAAACGGACGACCAGGGAAGTACTGATGATGCCAGGCGCGGCAGCGCCTGGCTTCAACAGTACTTCAATGGGCGACCGTTTAAGTGTGGATTTTTGCATTGCGGTAGGTAGGTGTTCGAACAACGCGGGATCGCGACACTTGCGCGGGTGAAACCGTGGGACGCAGCTAGTAATAAATATTTTCAAAAAATCACTCGCTTAAACAGCGTGTTTTGCCACTACACCACGCGAGTGGAAACTCTGAGCGATGATTTTAACAATATGTGTTTCCCTTTCTACTATTTTTGACTCACCTCAGTCCCTGTTGACCAGAACCTCTACATGATTCTACGAAAAAAAACTATCTTTCAGGAAGAAAATCTGCCAATAAAGTTTGCATTTTTTCGTTTGTTCGTAGAATTAAAGTACATGCCCAGGAGGCACCGTATAGTCTACAAAACGTCATTGAAAAAATCCTGCCAATAGTAAAACGTAAGACGACTGAAACAGATAATAAAGTTTAAGTTCATATCGAGCTACTTATATATTTTCAGCCAGTAATTACCTCCCATTGGGTCATGTTAGTGAACAATCACACCTTCGATTCACTCAAGTTACACTAATTAAATAGCTATTAATTGATCGAAAACAAATGAGAAAAGTTTGTTTACCCTTGAATCACGAACATTTGAGAATATTATAATTTGTAGTTTATGTTTGTTACGTAACTGTCATATAGATTTTAAGTATGATTTAATATTACATTTATATTATTTATTTGATCCATACTTTGTTGATATGTGTTTATTATTATTTTTTATTTAACACAACATTATTTAGTTTTCTTTTTTATTAATTTTATTTTCTGTCCCTTTTGTCTATATATAGCAATCTTTTAGCATAGTATACGCCTTTCCCATCCCCTTTCATAAATCTTGTCCGTTCACCTTCCAAAACATTTGTATGCAATTTAATTGCTAAATATGACGAGACAGTATCCCATTTCGTAACACCACTGTATGTATGTACCATATTTAATGCAAATAAACGCTATTCATTGGTTGCCTGGAAGAGATCGCCCTTAGACGATAAGACCGTCCTTTGTACCTAGTTTTAAACATTTATCTTTCTAATTATTTCTTTATTTAAGTTTTTGGTGCAATAAAAAAATTATTCATTTATCCAATGGACTGACATTAAATTCACATTGTAGTTTCAGTTCAACCCAGTATAGTGTATAGGTACGCTATCGATGGCCACTGTTAATGCGTTACTTTCATAGATATTTCTCCAGTTTTCGCGACTTTGGGAATACAACCTATTTTCCGGCATGATTGCCATTCCACTTCTACGTTTCGGAGCCTTATCATACTCTTTCCCAGATCTTACATCCTTTGTTTTTTCTTCAGACTTAAGTTTACCGTGAGAAAGAAGACTGTTAAGGTCGTAGAAAGTAAATAAATAAATATTGCACGACATTACACACAGCGCTATCTACACAGCGCTATCTAGCCCCAAACTAATCACTTGGCTTGTACTATATGTACTAGACAACGGATATACTACATATTATACATTGAAAACACCCAGGACCAGAAACAAACATTTATGGTCAGCAGAAATATTTGTTCCCGGCGGGAATCGAACCCGTAACTTGTTGCGTTGCAATCTGAGCTTCGCCCGCTGCGCTACAGACGTCAACAATGCGAAAACAACAATGAACAATGCTGAAAATAATTAAAACCGAAAAATCAGATTTATTACATCGTTACTTTCTGTAAAACTTGATGTCGGTACACACATTACATATCATGTAATAGTTTGTATCACATGAAAGTTGAAGCGTTGAGGAACAGCTCTTTGTACTTGCATCAATCTTTGTTAAATAAATCTCGCTCGAATGTTCACATTTTATCGAGCTCGCCCAACTCCCCGAGGTTGCCGAGTTGAATTAACTACGATTTTATTAAAAATGGTCTTGTTTTATATTGGACTGAAAAAATGTTTAGTAATTTCGTGAAAATTGGTTGCGCTCTGCAGTGTAGTGTTAAAGGCTGCACTAAAGAAATTAGTTAGTTAGTGAATTTTAGTAGTATTACCTACTTACGTTTCGAATCTAAATTTATTTGGGATCCATCTAGCTGGTAACTGGAAGGTACTCAGAACTTAAATGTAAAACAATTTAGTAGGTAACTTAAAGACAGTATACCTATTTCTTTTTGCACAATCATGTAAAGTTGGGTCAGTAAAACTGTTTTTAACGCATGAATACGATGAGACATCAATAACTTGAGTAATGCCGCCAGTGTGCTGGGCACTTTTGGACTCAATGGTCATTCACCTTAGATTATTTATGTTATTCATATTGTTAATTATCTTTGTAGTATTTATTTCTTGTGTAAGTATTGTGTATATTCTTGTGTCTTACTTATCAAATTAAATTGTCTACTTGGAGTCTTGCTTAATATGCTTAAATTTTACCTTGAACAATATCTCGAACATAAGCGGGTGACGTCGCGGGCACAGCTAGTTTGATAACGAAAACATTAAATTTTCGTTTTCACAATTTTTAAATAAGTTCTTCTAAATTTTTATTTCTTTACTATAAAAACAGGGCACTAATGGACGTATCTTCGCATAACAATAGAAATTTGAGTCTGATCAAAGACCCAACATTTCGATAGTTGAAAATTTCAGCATAACCTAGCTACGAACGCTACCTACTACCTAATTTAATCTAATAATAACACTGAGAAAAACAACGCGTAACGGACCACAATGAAAACATAAGATTTTCATTATGTTGCACCCCACACATTTTTCACAAAATAAATGCTAAAGAATAGATGCAAAACACTCTGAACATTTGCATGAAGATCTCATTATTTTGACTGGACTGTTTCATACAGTAAACTTGTTTTTAAGAATTTAATATTTTATAATAAGTAGATAAATCATTTTTCTTATTGTATTTGTAATTTATTAAATTGGATGTTGAATGTTGGATTTAAAACTATGGATGTAATAATGCGCGTGTGTGAGACAGGATAAATAACAAAATTATATAATAAGCAGTTTTCATTCGATAGCAAAAATAAATAAATATTGCACGACATCACACAGCCCCTTACTAAGCACTAGGCGTACAACGGATATAAGTACTACATATTATACGTGTTTCTTTGTAAATACATAAATATGATACACAGAAAGTTACAATTATTTATTTTTAAGCATAAATATTTGCACCGAATCGAACCCGCAACCTTCCGCATTGCCAGTCGGGCATTCGCCCGACCTGCCATAGAGGACGTCAATATAGTTCGTCGTGTTCATTCAATATAGACTTTGCGTCAATAGTGAGACATGTACATATGTACATTGAAACAGGAGCAATTACAGGATCAACCACAATTGAGCATCGTGATTGCCACACGACACCTTGCACGTGAGGTCGAGACCGGTGTCATAGATCAAACGGCAGGTTATCTCCTACCTACTACGATACATAATATGTACCTATATACCTCTGAAACTTGCTACTTTCTATGGGTATACTAACCAAGTACATACAGCTCTTTGTCACGCTTCGCTTCACTGCTTCCAATTACTCACCTACACCTACTAATCAAAATCAATTTCGCTACCTCTCGACAGACAGGACATGTGAAACACCTAACGTAGGTACCGACGACAAAGCTTTAAGTCTATCTCTAAATCGTAAACAAGTCAGACGTCGAAAATGTAGGGACAGCTTTCTTCTAATGACGTAAATCCGTTTGATTCTACATATTGTTATAAAATATCATTTATTACATACTAGCTGCGCCCCGCGGTTTCACCCGCGCAAGTCGCGATCCCGCGTTTTTCGAACACCTACCTACCGCAATGCAAAAATCCACACTTAAATGGTCGCCCATTGAAGTACTGTTGAAGCCAGGCGCGCTAGCGCCTGGCATCATCAGTACTTCCCTGGTCGTCCGTTTACGTGTGGATTTTTGCACTTCAGTAGGTAGGTGAAGTAAGGTAAAGATTGTATGTCAGTATCCAGCGGGATTTTCGGGATCAAAAGTAACTTATGTTACTCTCCATCATTTAAACTATCCCTCTGCAAATTTTCATCCATCAAATAGTTATCACCCGCGTAAGTCCTGATCCCGCGGGATTTTTGGGATCAAAAGTATCCTATGTTACTCTCCATCATTTAAACTATCCCTATGCAAATTTTCATCCAAATCGGTCGAGCTGTTTGACCGTGAAGAGGGAACAAACAAACAAACAAATAAACAGACTTTCGGATTTATAATATTAATAAGTAAGATTGAACTTAATTTCTTCTATGGTTTTCGCGATTTTGCATAATAAAACACTTTATTTATCCGGTTTTTATCGCGTTTTTATTCATTATTTGACCCGAGCTTTCGCCAACTTTACAGTTGGCTTTTTCAAGGTTGACTAATCAATTTTACGAGTAACTTTTTACTTGCCGTTTCTAGAATGCTGCCGCCCCCCGGTATATGCCTTCTAGGTGTTATCCTCACACATACCGGAATGATGTTATTATCACGGCACCTCTTCAGAAAATTAAGCGAAATGAGATGTCGCGCGCGCCTCGTCATGCAGCCTTCCAAACGACGTATTTTATTTGCTGTTTCCGGACCGTACCGGTCAACATAATTTCTTCTATGGTTTTCGCGATTTTGCATAATAAAACACTTTATTTATCCGGTTTTTATCGCGTTTTTATTCATTATTTGACCCGAGCTTTCGCCAACTTTACAGTTGGCTTTTTCAAGGTTGACAGATTGAACTTCACAAGTGTCTGACACGTCATCTCGTTTTATCTGAACTAAATATTATTATAAACACAAAATTATGAGTGGTGCAGGTCTCTTAAGATTTTCACTCTCAGGAAAAACAGATATTTTTAGATAGGCTACTTATTACACCAATTTTGGACCTATTAAACTTTAAGGCACTAATATCACAAAATATTTGATAATATCATATTATCGCGTAAGCTGCAAACTCTTCCAGAGAGGTTTCTATCACGATCTTTGGACCTAACTCAATACTAACTCAAGACAAATATTATGGTAATATTAAACTGGACACTGAAACGCCTCGTATGATGCGTAGGTAGATACCAAAAAAATATTTGACTTAACTTAACATTATTTAAAAATAAATATGCCAGGTAATGTAAAGTCTTTGGTTCGCAAATGAAAGGGATTTCATGGGTATTCATTAAATACATACTTCAATAGAGTACCTCGTAATTCCTGTGTCTGCTAATATTACCTTCATAATACGAAACATTATATACCTAGATAGAGTACTTTGATGAGCATTTTCGTCGGGACCGACATTGATAGATGCGTTATTGGTAATGTCGGATAATAAACACAGGATCGATACTAAGCTTGAAGTCTTTATATAAAGTTGATTTAAGTGTTTTGTTTTACTTAATACTATATCGTCGTACAAAAAAAACTCCATAGATGGAACTTTAGATAAGCAATGGTTCTTACACTTACAGTTTACTGTTTAATACAATTTAAACGATTTCAATTTCACTGAAAAACAATTTCTAAGATAAGGCCGTGAGAGATGCTAGGTAAAAAGTAGCAAACGTGGACATCCGTCGTAGATTATTTTCAAGTTTACCTATTTTATTTTACTTTAAAGTCCTGATAATTTCTTCTATGGTTTTCGCGATTTTGCATAATAAAACACTTTATTTGTCGCGTTTAATCGCGTTTTATTCATGATTTTTAGACGAACCGAGCTTTCGTCAACTTTACAGTTGGCTTTTTCAACGTTGACACCTTGAAAAAGCCTTTTAAACTCAACAATAAAATACCATTTTTGTCTCCAAACGGCACCTACAATCTACATAGATCTAAGTCAGTAGATATTGAAGTTGGTAATAATCGTAAGAACAATACAAAGATGGTAGATAGAAAAGATTCCAGTTAGGCAAAGTCAGAGATTAGTTTCTGAAGTTTCGCTATAAATCACTGTATTAGTATAAGTACTCGTATTAACTGAGACAATTTCCTCCAGATATAGTAACAGCGCACACCAACCACCGATTATGTTCGCTAGTCGGCGTCGAAGGTGGACATGCTATCGGAGGCTCGCTGGGTGTTCTACGTACTTTGTACCAAGTTGGCGTCCGATACCTCACGTTGACGTCTACTTGTGATACGCCTTGGGCTGAGTGCGCGGGGGCGGACAAGACTGAACCTACGATCAGAGGTGGACTCACGCCTTTCGGAAAGGTAATTTAGTTTGATTATTTACAACATTTTTGGTTAGGATGTCCTAATATCTTATTGTCAGCGGACACCTAATATATTAGTCAATAGCAGTGTCGAAGACTTTAGAATTTAGCACGCAGACCGGGTTCCCTACGCTACATCTTACCCTATTCAGTTAAATTTCTTTAAATTCTATGCTCTCCAGGAAAAACTATCAGGTATTCATACATTCCGTGGGCCGGGAAACGAAAAATATGAGAGTAGAAAATTTGAACGCAATTACCATATAGGTAAATATTTGCGAAGTACGTACTTTAGAAAAATTGCCAAGGTATTCGTGAAATGTTTTCTATTTAAATACATATTGCACGACATTACACACATCGCTATCTAGCCCCAAAATAAACACTAGGCTTGTACTATGTGTACTAGACAACTGATATACTATATATTATACTTTTCTTTGTAAATACATACTTACATAAGATACATAGAAAATTCAACTGAACCAGAAACAAACATTTTTGGTCAGCAGAAATATTTTTTCCTGGCGGGAATCGAACCTGCAACCTTCTACGTTGCAGTCCGAGCTTCCCGCCGCGGCACAGAGGCCGACATTATATTTTTCTATTCTAAATTGTATATTGTATTATTTATCTATATTCTATTCCACATAGCAGTTTTGTACCACGTTATTTTTATAGAAAGTGATTTTAGCCTAATTCAAAATGCGTTAACGAGTCGACTAGGTAAATAACTTCGTAACTGCCTGTAAATTTTCACGAGAAAAAAATGTTTTGAAATGTAAATCTAAAATGCTAATTCTAAAGAAACAAGTTGGAAATTTCAAAAAAAATATTCAAATTAGAAGAGGAGTTGTTTAATTTTGTACCCTATTCACTAAAGAAAGAGTAATTCGTAAATCAAAACTAGGAACGAATTATTAATATATATAAATCAATAAAAGTTAATGGAAGGAGTACATAACAAGACTTACACAATTGTTATAACATTTTGTTTAACATAAAGTTCTGTAGAATATTGTGACAATTTACCGATTCCTAAACTAAGCCGAGCTTATATTTTGGAATTGAATTAACATCACTTGCTACTTCCGTAATTTACGTAGGTACCTATTGGATGCTATTTGGTATATCTATTGCAGTTGCTAGGGTGTTTAATAATGGTGCAAGCATTATGAAAGGTAATTTAACGCGTTCATAAGTAAGTACCGTAGACGTACCGTAGAGTAAGCTATAAAGATTGAGACGTCGACATCGTCGCCCGCCGTCGAGCGAGCGCGCCATAATCATAAACATCCTGTATGTACTCCAATATTTCCCTTTGTGTGAACTCGGCCTGCGCTAGTGCACCTCTTTGTTTACTCGTCGAGTACCTCCTTCCAACGATACTTTTCGAAATATTTCCTTTTGTTAAAACCACTCACTGCGTGTAACGCAAGCTCACGTAAGCGCCGTCGTTATACCTGCGAACAACTTCGACTTATTGTTTCTTAGTACCTACCTACCTACACTTCTAAAATTAACCACAGACCCTTAATACAGCGTCTTTACAGTCTTATAGATAATTAGTTCAGAAATCCTGTATATCTAAGCTGAAGTCAAAGTTTTAACTGTGTTTCCGCAATTAGCTCTACAACTGGGCTTTTGTGCGTGACTTTAAGCCGTGGGTTTCCTCACGAAGTTTTCCTTCACCGTAAGAGCGATGTTATTAGCGCACATAAATTATTCTTAAAGAAAAATACATTGGTGCGCGGCCGGGATTTGAAACCACGATTCGGAATGAAAGTCGGGGTATCTACCACTAGACCAACACCGCTCTTAATAATAAAAATCTTAATCTGAGCTAATAACTTGATTGATATCGATCTATGGATTTTTTAAATTATTATTTTATTGACTCTTTGACTCTTTGTCTGTTAAAGATAAAAATCATCGTAAATCGCAAATGATGCAAATTCGTAAAACCGCAAATCACTGAATCAAAGTGGAAAACACACATGTGTGTGTTTTAGCAGTCAAAGGGTGGTACCGACGCACCTTGTAGTTTGAAAACTTCGTATGTGTAATTCAATACGGTTAAATGCAATGTGTTAGATAGAGGTTGCCACAACTTTTACCGCTCTTCCTAAATTTTTCCCGAAACTGGTGATCGTTCCCTAACGTATCCCAATAAAATCCCTATAATTTATCATATTCTTACAATAGACCGGTACTTTTCAAAATGTTTTATCACTCAAATTCTCCTTTGGGCTGTTAATACCGGAAGGTTCCGTTTAATATTAATAAATGTATCGTTATCAATGAAAGGAGATCGCTTCAAATAGTACTCAGGGGGTTACTTAGGTTTTCTTTGCCGGAAAATTCACTTTTATAAAGATTTACCGGTAGCTGGAGTAAGGTTAAGTTATGTCTCTGGACACCTGTACAAGTACTACGTTGGCAAGGTATTGATTGATTCCCAATTTATTTGTAGCTAGGTATGACACACAAAACATAAAACTGTAAACATAAATTATAAGTACTAAAATTACTTATTAACGGGGTCGATATTTCGCTAGCAATTTTAACGAGACTTGTCTCGTGAACAAGCTGGTTGAAATTGCTAGCGAAATATCGAGCTCCGCGAATAAATTATTAAACATGGTAAACACCCCTTTAATAAGTAATTTTAGTAGTGAAAATAATCATGTAAGTTTAAAATCGTATAAATTATAAGATTGGGGAATAAAATTTAAAAAAAATAAACAAATATTTGGTAGCCTCGTGAAAAACAAAGTCTTTTTAAGAAGTATATAAGACAATTAATTTAGTCGAGTCGAATCTTCAACACTCTCGTACAAATTCGTAAAAATTATTTTGTTAATTCTATTTACCCGCGCGTAGCGATGCAATGTACCTACCGAGCAATGTAACTAAAACACATCAAAAAATTTAAAATTATGTCTGTGGTTTTTAAAGTAGTCGGGGTATTTTTTATATAAAATTTACTTTATTTTTTGAGCGACAAAAGGACGACAAAGCAATGAGAAACGATCATGGTAGCGCGGAATGATTAGCTCCACCTAAAAATGTCCCGTACACTACAGCGCCATAAATAGCATGGATTAAAAGTTGCTTCCGCTGTATAAATCATCTAAAGTTAGATGAAAATAAATCCTAATTATTATTAGCTGTAGATATCACAATTCATCTACTGCCATTTGATTCTATATGTCTAAGTACCTATATGACAAATGTTCCCCTCTTTTTCTACGGTAAATTTTCAAATCACAAAACCTCGTGAACCCCGCGAAGTTGGTAATTAATTAAACAAACTCGTACTTTCTAAAGCTCGAACAATAGAGCTCTTTACAATAAATATTAAAACAGGCAGACGGAACTGTATTTGCAGTTCATTTGAATAGGTAGCTCATTTTAAATGAATTTGACTATAAGACGTTTGCGGTTTTACGAAGGTATTGATTACGCAAATGTTCAGCATAATGCAAAACTATTCGATAAATAAGTAGGTACGTCGTAGAGGTAATTCGTCCAATACTAAGAATTTTCAGAAAGATTCGGCAACCTTTATAGTCATCAACAATCTTACTAACATTATAAACGCGAAAGTTTGAATGTATGTATGGGACTTTGTACTTTTTCATGCAAAAACTACTTAACCGATTGCGATTGAACTGAGAATATAAATATAGATAAATATAAATAATACACGACATTGCACACAGCGCAATCTAGCCCCAAACTAAGCACTAGGCTTGTACTATGGGTACTAGACAACGGATATACTACATATGTAGTTTTTTTTTTGTAAATACATAAATATATACCAGATACAAATATTTATTTTTTAAGCTTAAATATTTGCACCTGACGGGAATGGAACCCGTAGCCTATGCCGCAACCTTCTGCATTGCAGTCGAGCGTTGGTTCGACGCGCCTCCGAGGCCGTCAAATATAGGTAGATATAAATATAGGCTGGAGACCTGGAATAACAAATAGGCTACTTTTTATCCCGATATTCTCGCGGAAACGGGACTTACGCGGTGAAACCGCGGGGCTCAGTATTACATATAGTTCTGGATTTTTGGTAATATTAACTATTTTTGAAAAAATCAGCTGTATGCATAAAAGATAGGGTCGGTCGACAATTTCGCTAGCTTCACACTGCAACATCGAGATGAAACTCGAATTCAGTAAAAAAGTTTCACGTTCTCTCTAACTTAATTAACCGTTGTTGAAATTGTGCGCAGAGACCGCAGTCACACAAAACTTTCGATTGCCAATAAGGACATAAGACGTATATATAGTATACCCTTACGAGTAGGTACCGTCGCTCGAGTCAAACGATAAAACGTGCTTCAATTAATAAACCACTAGGGTTTGTTCCTCTTGTAACTTGACCTAGTGATTGCTACTGATACTAACCGGAACCAACAAGCTTAACGTGACTTATACTATAGAGCTTGATAAAACCGGCCATTTCTGCTTATTTATTCAGTATAACGAAAGCGTATTCAGTATAACGTTTTAATTTTTTTTTAAATACCTATGTTGTTTTTGTAATATTTTTGTGGTTGATCAAATAAAGTATTATCTATCTATCTATCTAAATCTGCTGGGCTAGACCCTAAGCCTTTCCTGGTTTCAAAATTATAATTATTGTATAGATAATATATAATTATTTAAATCAATTAAAATAGAGATGACTCCCGCTCCGGCTTGTTTCTGGAGCAAAGGCTAACCATCGCCTTTCAGCGCGGCAATGCTGCAAGTGTGATGGGAACCTTAGCACCAGGAACAATAAGCGACGGGTTATTTGTTATGTTGTTTTATTTTATTGGTTTTTATTATAAACTTATTATTATTACTTTCTAAATTAACATGTAAACTTTACCTTATAGATAAACATTTGTTCCACCAGTAAAGTAAATTCGTTAAAACTAATATTTTAAAGTGTTAAGGTCTTAGTCTAGCTCGCGCTTCTTCTAGACTCCTTAATATTTCCTCCAGAGCAATTTTATATATTTCTATATCTCCACCTAATATTAAAAAGTTAAAGATTTATTTCATAGTTTGTTTGTTTGTAATGAATAGACTTTAATTTTATATATTTCTATATTATAAAGGGAAAGATTTATTTCATTGTTTGTTTGTTTGTTTGTAATTAATAGACTTTAAAACTGCAGGACCGATTTAAAACTATAAAAATAAAATATTCCGATATTACGTCGGGATCGGGATTCACGCCGGGGAAACCGCGGGAGTCAGCTAATTTTATATAAATATTTAATTTTGTTGTACTGATTCTCAACCATTTTGCATTTAGGTTTTGTCACCGGAATTGTACATATTGAACTCGATTTATAATAATTAACGACCGAATACTGAAACAGTACTTAAAATTTGAAGGTTACTTAAATTAAACTTATTAAGCAGCTTCTAATTTTCAAATTAATATGGTCATTTTTGAGTTAAGGAGCTGCTCAATTGTCTAGTTGCCCTTAAATTTTAAGAACCAATTTGGCCGTAAGTTTAATGTAAATTGAAATGTAGCACTACATTTCGTTTACGTTCCCGCCAAAAACTCTTTGTTTTCATAAAAAAGGTTGCTATTTGAAAGCCAGTTGAAAATTTAAATAAAACCTTTGATAAGTTACCCCCGTCGTCGTGGTTACCATGTTTCAGAGTAAAAAGATCATTCCATTTTTAAATTACACGCCGGTAGATATGAGTTTTCGTGGTTTTCGTAGTAATTTATGCGGCCGCTAAACACGAAAGATATGGATTTTCACATATCTTAGCCGACCGCTGCCTGCTTTTTTTTCAATCAATTTATTGAAATTAGAGCATTTTTTAGTAAAGTTTTCGAGATAAATACTTAGAAAAGGAAATCGACTACGTATTTGTGTGGAAAAATAAAGTGAAAATAGTTTAGAGGAGAGCTGAATGTAAGTTGTTTCCGAGAAAAGGGGCTTGTTATTCTACGTCCACGCCTGAGCCTCTCTACAAATAGGTACATGTTTTGGAAGAAAGTGGTTCGCTGGACAATGTCAATATTGGAAACTACAGATTTACTCGTACTCACGTCGGATAATCCATCGCAGAGTACTTATTTAACCTATTTTAGAAGAATGGGTTTCGGGAAATTGCTTTATACGATAGGAATGAACGTTAGTACGCTACACACATTTCGGACTGATTAAGAAAACAATTATATTTTTATTAGATTAACGTGGAGAAATAAGTTAAAAAGGCCAAGCCGAGTTTCAAAAGTTTTATAACATATTTGGATAATTGTAGTTTTAGAAATTGTTTCAATTATATGTTACTACTAGCTGCGCTCCGCTGTTTCACGCGTAAGTCGCGTTCCCGGGGGAATGTCGGGATAAAAAGTACCTACTTATCTAACAAAGTCTAACAGAATAACAAAGTCACATACATACATATATACAAACTTTCGTGTTTATAATATTAGTAAGATTAAGATACGGGTGGAGGTCAACTTTGCTTATAAAACTAACTAAATCATCCACTCCAGTCCACCTGTTTTCTAAAGCCCTGCTACACACTGGTCGGGAGACGCAGCAAATAGAACGTATGACGCACGTCATGCATCATGATATCATAGATTTGTATAACATAACGTAAGACAAGAAAACAAATAAGTACATAAAGTAAAGACAAAGCTTAAAATTCAAGTTGCATAAATGGGCGACTTAAGCCCACCGCAGTCTGCTGACCTCAAAATGTTTAATTACAAAAAGCAATACCACAAGAACAGAACATTATGTTGCCTGTTAGTATGTACAGTGTACCCCTTAACTGATCTCCTTACTAATTTGTTAATTACACTGTATATTACACGTTACCACATCACTAACTATGCAGTCCCGGACCTTTGGAAGCGTAGCCAGGGCTCTTTACAATAACAAGTTAATTCCCAAAGTACGTTACTGATACCAAACTGGGCGATTATCCCTGTCTAAACTATAATAATACCATTATATTTGTCGCATAGTTTATAGTTTATGTTGCTAAATGCCTGTACGTGACCCTTGGGTGGTGTCTAAGAAGGACTAATTTGGTAGGAGGCTTCCACCGCCTAATATCATCACCGCAAAGCGGTTCCGACTCTTAGGCCATTGCAGCCACTACTAGACGCTTCTTCATTTTTTACCTACTCCTTTTACTGGCCTGGAATAAATTGATTTAGGTAAAAAAGCTACTAGGACGGCACTCGTTCGTTCTGCTGCTGCTGCTGTATGCATAACTTGTGGTTTAAAAAAGTAGTTTAGCAGATTCTGCAAGGATCTAATTCAACTTTTTGACACGTTCACAATAACTGTGCACTTAACTCACACGGGTTTGATACGTAGATTCGAGTGCCGTCATTCGTAAACTATGATAAAAATACACCTTATCATATCTATCTATGTCATCATCATAATTTCAGCCCTTAACCGTCCACGGTTGAACATAGGCCTCCCCCATACAACGCCACGAATGTCAATCGCGAGCCACCTCCATCCAACGTCTCCTCGCGACCGCCACATTGACCACACAAATAAACCATCTATAATACTTATAATAAAGGAAGAGAGGACAAAAAGTCTGTACTTAAAAGTAAATTAAAAAAACCTAGTCTAGGGAACTTAGAATAAGTAGTAGAACAAAACTAAATATTTTATAAAATTCATGTCAGTCTGTCTGTTTCTCTGTTTATCTGTATGTTTCTTATACAATTAAAAACTACTCATTTGATTAAAATCTGGTTTTCAATATTGGATAGTTCTATTTTCGAGGAACCTCGTGGTATACTTTACATCGAAATCTAATTAGTAGAACCCAAATAATGAACTAAAAAGTGCAACCGCTCGAGAACCGCTCGGCCGCCCGCGCCCGTGAATACGCGTTTTTCACTTCCGCGGGTGAAACCGCTTGGCACAGCTAGTACAAAATAATTATAAAGATCGGTGCATTGGTAGGTACTCAAATCGGATAGATTATTAGTTAAAATAAAAGTATAACAAATGGACAGCCTTATCGCTAAAAGCGGTTTTTTCTAGACAACCTTTGGATGGAGAAGGTCTGTAAAGTTCACGTTGACTACGTGTTGCGGTCGCGATGTATGTGCGGCTGAAGTTAGCGTCGAAGTCCGGAGGGCTGCCACAACCGCCCGCAAACATTCTATAAACATAAACACTGAACAGTTCACTTCACACTTCATTCTATGTGTGTAATGTAAACAAAGATTAATGAACTACTTGAGAATGTCGATACTAAGCAACTAGGCTTGCGTTATGGGTACCAGACAAACTAAAAATTTAGACATGTCTCTTATAAAAGACTATTACTATTAGTCGCTCGACAGTAATGCATTTCAAACTCGGCTCAGACGGCCGAGCTTCTTCGGTTGCAAAGTGAAATAGTTCGGGAAATTACTCCCATACCTTTCGAAATGTCGAACGTTGTTTTTTAGAATACTCACTGTCTATAATAAAATAAGTAGACAAAATTAATAATACTACTTTCAAGAAAAATAATACTTTTTATACAGGACTCGCGACTCCTGGTATACCGTTCCACCGCGATAACTGCTATGCTGCGAGATTGATACCAGCCAAGTCGAATTCCATGTGTTTTTGCGAGGATGGCCTCTATAATTAAACAGATCACTTATTCCTAACAGTGCTACGAACGCTACGAACCAATGACAACCGTAGCACTCGTAGACTTTAGTCTACGAATACGTAGGGATGATACGTAGGAGTAATAAAATTGTGATCTTTTTATTTAGTCTGATTTCTAAAATATTTACTTACTCAAAATCAAGCTAGCATCCAGTACCTTAGTGCCTCAAGGCTCGAAAAATATGTACTTAAAAACAAATAAATCGTTAACTTAGAGCAGCCATTCTCAAAGTATGGTCCGCGGAGCCCTGAAGTTCCGCGAAACCTCCGCCAGGGCTTCAAGAGAGTACGACAAAAATATTGTTTAAGTAACTTGATTTTAATACCTGTCTGTTACTTTAACCTATGTTGGACTTTATGATTTTTTTTTTTCTATCGAATTTGTAATTTAAGTAAGTACAACTAGTGGTAATAGGTTCCTTGAAAGAAATACCAACCTGTATAATAAACAGAATTTTTATAAATGGTCCATTACTCGGTGATTGTACCAAAAAAATATTGTTGATAATTATTACAAAACAATAAGCAATAATAATGTTACCAGTAAATACGTCTGCGTAGAAATAGTGCATAGGCTACTTTTTCTTTCATTACTCGGATTCTACTAATTGTATTTGGATGTATACCACGAGGCTCCCTGAAATTAGAACTATGCAATATTGAAACCAGATTTCAATCAGATTAGTAGTTTTAATTGTATAAGGAACGCAAACAGAGAAACAATCCGACAGACCTGAATTTTAAAAATTATATAATTTTGTCCTACTACTTCTCCTAAGTCCCCTAGACCCTTTTTTTTTAATTTACTTATTATCCTAGACTTTTTATCCTATCTTCCTTTATTTAAGTATAGATAGAAGAAGATAGAATAGATGATAGATATAGATTTGGGACTGCGTCAAAAAAAGTTGCTTTCTAAAAGGGGTCCGTCATAGAAAAAGTTTGAGAACCGCTGACAGAGCAAACAATCTGCTTCTGATTGTTTACTTCAGGGATACTCAACGCAACGCACTTTGCCCTTGTTAACCGTTGTTCTACCAGTTGATTTCAATCATTTTCTTAGGTATATACAGTATGTACCACCCACTCTTTCTTACTTCAGAAACATATCTTACTGAAACTTTAGTACACAATTTATTATAAGCGGCGGGTATCGTACCTGCATCCTTCTGCGCCGCAGGCTTTATATTACCGCAGAGTTAATCAAATTAAATGAATAAAGTTAGCAAAGATGGACAAAATTATGTTTAACTAGCAGCGCCCCGCGATTTCACTTATGTAAGACCCAATTCAGTGGGAATGTTGGGATTAAAATTTTCCTGTGTTAATCTCGAACTCTAGCTTGATTTATGATATTTATTCATATCCATTTCAATTTTTTATTTAACTAAGATTCTACAGTCAATACAATACAATATAACTTATAATTAATACACTAAACACTACACATAGCTCAAAATATAATTAAAAATAAAATAAAAATCAACAATAATTCAAAAATAAAATTAAATCAAATATAATTAAAAAAAAAAAAAAAAAAAAAAAATATTTAGCCAAACAATCCGGCACCCAACGTCCCCGATACAAAGCTGCCAAGCAAACCAGCTGCGTTGCCACGCTGGATGGCAATCGACAGTCTCTGCATCAGGAACGCCCCGGACCGACTATCCAAACCGCTATCACGCAGACGGCGACCGATTTCCCGGACAAACGCCACACCCTCACAACCCCAACCACCGACCGTCTCAACGGCCAGGGGAACAAAAATGTAGCTGGGGGTAAGAGGAGCATACTTAACATGTTTTCCACCAGCTGCTGCCTCCGCCCCCGCCCCAGCTACCCTCGACGTGTTTGGTAGATGACTTGAAGCGAAAGTGTTCACGCAAGTAGCGTCCCAGATCAAACACTTGCCTCTATGCCAAGGAACAAGGGTTAGACCGTCCGGCCTCTTGCCGTCGGTGCGATTAAGCCCAGGGGGCTCCAATACCGAGGGAATATTGGCAGACACCAAGGCCCGTCGGACAATGTCATTGAGAGCGTGGTGGCGCGGAAGCCTCCCAACGCACCGACCACAACTCAAAGCGTGATGCCCGCTAGCCTCCACCCAGGAACCGCAAATGCAAGTATGAGGTTCGAACACATTGCAACCCAAGCGAAGAGCAACAGCCACCCGCAGCGAATCACCATCGAGAAAAGTTCCCAAGTCCGGCGACGGCAAAGCTTGCAACCACGCCCCCGACTCCGGTCGCGACACACCCCTGAGTCTCGCCAAATCCACACCCCGAGCCCCCTCCAAAAGCCCCTCATACACCCTCTTTGCCCCAATCTCATCCCATAGTCGCTGCGCAACCGGCAAGGGGGGAAGGTCCACTCCCGGATTCTGAGCCCGCCACGCGTTAATGGCATCGTCAACATAAGGAATATGAACCTGATCACCATCCAGAGATAAAATACCAGCAACCAAGTCCACAACCCCATGAACCGACGCCAAGAACGCCGGCAAGCCCACATCCTGAGCTCGCCTAACTCCCACACCTCCAAACCGAATAGGGAGCGACGCTTGACTCCACTGAGCCTCGTCAAGACTAATATTTAAAATCTCTTCAAGGCTAACTTTAAGAGCCTCGTCGAACTCCCCAACCTCACTAAGAAAGAGCCACACTGGAGCAGTCCTCAAAAGATAGGTAATCTTAGGCATAGCGAAGCACATCCGCAAAAGTACCAAGGCCACATGAGGAGAAATTTTCCCTAACCGCTCCTGAGCACCCAAAAGCATTTTCTTCCTAATGTCCAAGGCCTGAGGCACCGCAACCGGAAAAATTGGGGATCCCAACAAAAACAACGTAGAAGCCGTCAAACACTTAATACCGGGCAAGACATCGCCAAACACGGTCAACGCAGAAACAGCCTCCGGACCACAAGGGTAAACCTCACATTTAGTGTCATTCACCTTCAGTCCAAGAGCACTCAAACGTGGTATCAAAGCGACAATGTCTGACTTCACCTGTAGCGGATCCCCCCCAATCACACCATCGTCTAAGTACCAAACATTCAAGGAAGAACTCACCCCAATAATAGCCCCCTGAATGCTCAAACTGAACACGAGCGGGCCCAGTGGGTCCCCCTGCTGAGCGCCAACCTGTGATGAAATCAGGTGATTTCCATAAAACAAATGTGAAGGTGCGCTATATACTTGAAATAAAAAAGGAAAGAGAGACGGGGCGTTCTCTTTAATCTGCTGAAGCAGCACATCTCTCTCCAGCGAATTAAATGCATTTTCAAGGTCGAGCTTCACCAATACCTTCCCTGCATTGCTCGGCGAAGTTGCAAAGGTGCGCGCAGCGTGGATTGCTGCCTCGCATCCAAGCCGGGTGCCAAATCCTACCTGATGAGGCCGCAGATGGGCCGCCAACCTGTCCCTGACAGACGAACAACCCAACTTAGCAGCCAGCCTTCTAAGCGTGCCACCTACTGCAATAGGACGCAGTCCACCATCCTTTTTCTTGAGTGCACAAAGAGATGCCCCATAAAGGTAAGGACATATTTCCACATTAACCTGCCCACTTAAAATAAAATTTAAAAGAGTGGTGAGACTAATCAAAAGACGAGGCCCATTATCGCCCGCTGCCGATGATGTTAATTCTTTTAAATGTCCAGGCCTTAAGCCATCCAAGCCCGCCGCAGAACCCGAATGGAAGGACCCCAAAGCTTGGGTGACTTGTTCTGGTTTCACCACCAGTGGTATGTACGAATCGTCCGGAGGATCCGGAAAAGTCAATGTTCGAGACGGAGAAGGATGCTTTGCTCGAAGTGACGCCAAAGTCTCATCACACGCCTCGGCAACGCTGTCCTCCGACACCAGCAAGCGAACGGCCCCCCTCAGATCACCTTCATGAACCTTGGACTCTATAACTCTAGGCACGGAACGAAAATGGGAAGGTGTGGACCAAACCTCGGGAAAGGACGTATCAGAAGACAAGACATTCTCCTTCACCTTCTGGGTCAAGTTACCTCCCCCCACCTTAGCAGGGACCCTAAGAGCCCGATACGCGAAAGTAAGTAAAGAACACCAATCCTCCGAGCCATTACTCTCCACACATCTGTCCATCAATTTACCCAGCTGACCGGCCACCACGCTCCTAGCTCCTCTCGGTATATGCCTCAAAATTGGCACGGTTTTCCTCAAAAACCCCAAGTCATCGAGGCAACAATGTTGCGGAAAAGGTAACTGCTGTGTAGACTCAGGAACACTATCTCGAAGGGCTGCCGGCCCTGACAGGTCCTTATGCATGCGTCCAATATGTACCTTTAGGCCATGCTGTGAAAAAAGGCGTTGAGAAACGCCGGGGGGACAGTGGGGACAAGTTGTTCGGACGTGGCTATCCATTTAAAGAAGAAAAACAAAAAAAAACAAAAACTTTTATCTAACTTACTTAATCCTATCTAACTAACTTATGACAAATAGTCAAAGATTACAAAAAAAAAAATGAAGACAATAATTATACATTACAAATTACAATACAAATAAAATAGTAGATAATATATTATTATGACAACTTCAGAAAAACAAATTAAAAGTAAATGTCAATTTAGCATAGAAAATTAAAATCACAAACAAAATGTCAATTTTAGATTAATAAATAAAATCAAAATCACAATCAACATGTCAATTTAGCCTAGAAAATTAAAATGACAATAAAAAATTAAATCAAAATTATCAAGACTACACGAGAAAAAAAAAATATTATTAATTATTATTTCATTATTCCAGATAGTAGTAACTCTAGCTTATACATAATATATTCAAGTTTAATCGCAATGCGGTGAAGTAGTTTTTACGTGAAAGCGTAACAAACATATTCGTACAAACTTTCACGTTTATAGTATTCATAGGAAGGATACGCAGGAAGTAGGATATTCACATCACAACTTTTACGAGAGTTTTTGGCGGGAACGCGTTGAGGAGATGTGTTGCTCAATTTTCAGTTTCGTGAAACCGAGTTCAAATGCGTTTAAATTGTATATTTTCGGGGCATAATAATCAATTTAGTTTCGTGAAGGTGTACAAGTGCAATGAAAGTAAAAACCGTTGTATCCTAACCTGTGAAAAGTTAAATGTAAGTAAGTAGCCGCTATTTACAATGACTCCGTCGACTTGACTACATGACATTGACAATCTTATAATACTTGACGCTGGCTATTTTCCAAACGGCCAAAATCGGTTCATAATAACCGATAAGAATTAAAAATAAACTTCTACGAAGAACATACAAATACCAATCATATCCGAAGACTAGGTACCTACCTACTAGCGCATGGCTGTGCGGGCGGTGGTGGTGTTAGCGGTTATCGTTCTCGACCACAACTTTAATAATACTTAGATTGTATAGCCGTATCTTGAACTTACATACATTCCTGGGAAGTTTGTTTACCCAATCTCCATTTTAGCTAGTGGTAAAATAATAAACACAACTATATTAATATTATCTGTTGACAGCCTCTATGGCGTGGCAAGCGAAGACCCGACTGCAATGCAGAAGGTTCCGGGTTCGATTCCCGCTGGGTGCAAATATTTATGTTTAAAATTAAATATATGTATCAGGTCTGGGTGTATTTCTATGTAAAATAAATATAAGTAGTATACCCGTTTCTAGTCACCGTAACACATGCTTAGCAGCTTACCATGGGGCTAGATGGCGCTGACTGTTGGTCACAGCATTTATTTATTTATTTTATCTCATTGGTCGGTCAGTGTTAGGCTTTTAAATGGCTTTAGTAGAGGGTAAGGGATAAATAAATATCCTGAATGAGATATCTAACTAAAAAATTAGTTTCTTTGTCATGCACCTGATTTTTATGTGATTTTCTTTTTACCTGACTACGAGAGGGTTATTTTTTTGTCACATGTACACCAAATAGAGACGTATGTGACCTTAATTTTGTTACCTCGTAGGGGCTAATTATTGTAATTTTATTAAGATAAATCCAATTCATTATTCCAGATAGTAGTAAAAGAAATGAACCGGCTAGGCATGTTGGTGGACCTGTCGCACGTGTCTGAGCGCACGATGCGTGACGCACTCGCCGTGTCCCGCGCGCCCGTGCTGTTCTCTCACTCGTCTGCACGCGCGCTGTGCAACGTCACGCGAAACGTGCCCGACACCGTGCTGCGACTGCTGGCGGCCAACAAGGGACTCATCATGGTCAACTTCTACACCTCGTTCCTGACTTGCAAGGAGACTGCTACTGTACAAGATGCTATAGGTCAGTATAAACTGTACCTACGAACTGCTGTCCAGTTAAAAACGAAATGGGTGCTCGGAAGTGATCGCCCTTAGTCGATAAGGCAGCCCATTGTACCACACTAGTTTTAAACTTTTGCCTTGGTAATATTTGCTTAATTTAAGTTTTGGTATGAAGCATTTTTTCATTACTACTACATACTTCATAAAACTGTACAATTAAAATTGCGCAGTTAAATCTAATGCTCTTCAACCTGCTAAAAGTTATTTGTCTTGTAAAACCCGTATAGGCCCTGATACGGTTGAGATTTCTTAAACGTCACACTTACGTTGCGTTGGTAAAATTCACATGATTTTAACTTTATAAATTTCTAACGTTTTGACGTATATGACGTCAAGTATAATATATTATTCGCGCAATTCTTGGTCGCGAGGAAACTGACCCGGGTAATTATATAATTTTAAGTTCCATTCGTGTTAATTTAAATGTTCGTTAGTTTTCCTAAAACTCTTTCTCAGAACCCGCAGTTCACAAAAATAAGGCCCACATTACAGCTTTTGATTCTGTAATCAGTAAAAAAGAAATATTTTCATTACAGCCCACATAAATCACATCAGAGACGTGGCCGGTGTCGATAGCGTTGGACTCGGCGCTGGATACGATGGAATCAATTAGTAAGTGTTTTATATTACCTACTTAGTTATACATAGCTAACTGGACACGTACCCAGATTAGGTATTCTACTCCAAGTGTAAGTGACTTCTTGCAAAATCTAAAACTCATTTTCACGAATTTATCGTCTAAGTTTTGTTTTATATAAAAACCTGACGTTTCGAGAACTTTCTAAAGCTTTAAAGCCGCGTTTCTATCAGGAAACGCAGCAGAAATATGACGTCTTTAAAAACTATTTGTCACTTTTAACAGCACACCACAAGGTTTAGAAGACGTGTCCTCATACCCGTTACTATTCGCGGAGTTGATGGAAGAGGGATGGAGCATTGAGGAACTGAAGAAGCTCGCGGGAATGAACCTGCTACGGGTTATGGAAGCAGCCGAGCGTGTCTCAAAGGAACTGGCCACTGCGCATGTGGCGCCCTATGAAGATGTTCCGCCGAGAGCATTCGATACACATAATTGTTCTAGTCAAGATATGTAATTTTAAACTAACTACCAACCTGTGATCCTAAAAGCTACTTGTAATATTAATTGGTGTGTTAGGAAAGATTTATAGGTAGGACGTTTTGCCTCACCTAAATTTGTATAGTTTTGCCGCAAACAGCACAAACTTGTCGTTTGGTTTTTGGACTTAGATTCGAGTACGAGTCCGAGAGATAGATACGAGGACTCGTATTTCGTATTCGTATCGTATTTATTTTTTCCCGGCTGCATGGAAAGGTTTATGTTTTCACGCCTATCATCCAAGCAACGAGTTGCTTATAAAAAGTGTATTATAATTACACTTCTTGCCCAACTGGTAAAATTATCATTCGTGGCAATTATACCAAATGGGATTAAGCATTATTTCTGTTGGCCAAATTAGTTTAGCTAATTATCACGTAGAATTGCACATGTGATTTCAGACCGCAATTTCTACGTCTCAAATATTTTTGTATTAAATTTGTCCTAATGTCCTTTCTACAATTAATTGGACTCTATTTTTTGGAGTACATACCTACCCTATAAGTGTGGAGATATTTGAAAATGGAAAACCGACTTTGCTGGACTTTAGGGACCATGGTCCTCGTTTGTTACCCTTAGATTCGTTAGCAGAGTTTATATAACTTTTTTACTAATAAATATGCAAATCCAAGTTGCTAATGGCTTCACTCAGAAACTTGGGCGATCGTCGTGTACCGTTCAACTTTTTCTTTTGATGTGTTACAGCACACAGGTGTTTGAATACAGACACAGTTGTCAAAGAGCCTGCATTACGTGTATCGATCGCCAGGCTTGTTTCAGAGTTTGGGCCAGAAAGCTCAAATTAACTAAGTCAGTAGATTAATACGTAGTTTATCGCATTCCTTTAAATACAACTGGCTGCGGTATATGGTTACACCCGCGTAAATGCGATCTAGAATGGAATTATAAACTAGCCTACCCATCCTTTTTTATAAAAGCTTTTACATTTTAATAATATTAGCAATGAATACTTTTAAAGATGTATTTCAATAGTTTCAGCTTTTTCATAGGTACTTAGGTACTTATTTGAACTTGGATTGGCGTGCTTCTAAATAATGTAGGTAGGTACTTAAAAAACACATTTGACTGTACTATGGTTATATGAACACTTACGCACACATACAACCATACGCCAACATGACTTCAAACATATAATTTTTTTTAAATGATGGTTTGCTTTACTTTTAATCGGAATTATATAGCGGTAGGTAAAAAAATGTTATGTAAATTGTTAAGTATTTTATCACATTTTAAATCTTACCAATACTTGCCGCTAGATGTTTTTAACTGTAATCATAAGAGAGAGTAACAATTTTATTATAAAATAAATATTTTAACGAGTGATTATCTGAAAAATTAAAAAACATGTTTTGGCAATAACATTAAAAATATTAGAGTGGGTACCTACCACAGTAGGTATCATAGTTTTACTATCTAAGAAGCTTTAATTAGTCCCTTTTGCATCGTATTATCTAAGTAGGTAAATAAAACATTAAGATTTAGGTAATGTGTAACTAAAAATATCGGTAAGTAATGTTATTTATGTTAATTAATTTAAAACAATTTTGGCTAATAATTTCATCTACCAATGTTTCATAGAGTAGGTAATTCCTTTGATTCGTATTTTGGTTCCTGCTTATTATTTTGCAAAATCTTTGATTAAATTCATAAATTAATAATACCTAAACACCCCTATAAAACTGGTTGTCTGAAACAAAAACTCCGTGTATATCTCACAATTTTGTTCTTATTTTCTATATACTTAGATAGATTTCTTTGTAGATATAGACTACCCATAGTGCCAGTTTTTTCTCAGGAGCTGTATTTTTGAATCATTAGCGCCACTTCGAGTGATTTCATACCTCTATTTTTGCTGTTTATAGGTCGATTTCTGTATTTTTTCTTAGTGATTCACAGGATTCCGACACCAGATATCGAATTACTTAAATCGCCTGACGATCAACAAACGATGCAAAAATAAAGCTCCAGTAGTTGCAAGTTATATGGAAAGTTAATACCGCGCATTATGTCCGCTACGTTACGCAAGGACAACCTTTATACAATTTTCGCGTTACGTTTGTTAAACGAAAAAATCGTATCCAGTATTGGTAGGTACTTTTGTAAACTTTTAAACTTCTGGGATAACTCAGCTTCATCAGATCTGTATGTAAAAGTTAGGTAGGCAACATAAGATAAATAGTTACCTACTTAGACGAAGTTATAAAATAAATAGAACTAAGTAAAATTTAAGAAAATTACCTATTAAGTTTAGTCGTACATAACTACATTTAAAAAGCTAGCCCTGTAGCTGAATTAAAAAAACATAGATTTTGTAAAATGCAATGACCAATATCCTTAATCCGATCTATTGCAATACAGTTTTATCGTAACTTACCTAAAATATCGTCTATCTAACTTTGTACCTATACTTACCTATAGGTACACTATAGTAACTATTGCAGTGTATTTCGGGAACGGTAATATTGTAAATTTATAAAACCGAAAAGTGGTTAAATATCCAGAAGTCATAGAACAAAAGTCATTTGCCTGCGTCTCGAATAACCTCCTTTCGATTTTTATTACCGTCACCAAATTACACTGTAAAAAAATACCTAAGCGTTGAACAGATACCTAGGCCACATAAGGGCGAAACTGTGCAAAACCAACAAATAAATTCTATACCTACATATGGAACAAAACATCTCTGGCTGAAAATGAATGTTTAGTTACGAATACGGACAAAATCGAGCAAAATATACCACATTTTAGTAAGTAAGTTTCAAGCTTTACAAATACATACTCTTTTACTAAACTGTCGAGTTTTATACAGTAGTGTCTACTCGCAATCGTTTGTTCGTAGGCAGCTAAATGATACCTACAACCGTTTAACGGTTGATTAAACTATCACTTAAGATTTCACATGTAAAATCTTCAATAAGTGACGACAGTTTAATCAACCATTAAACGTCTCTGAGTGCGGCAGTTATAATGTTAGATTTTTAATGTTCGGACCAAAATCGTATCTATACATACCTGTTTACTTAAATATTAGGTAATGTAACGCCTCTTTTTATCTTAATAAATATAACTTTATATCACTCAAATAATGATAATAGTTAATTTCCTATATCTAACCCTTTAGATTAGGTACTGCCTACGTCTTTTCTAGTTAAATTTTTGATCATAGAAACTTTATAAACATTGATTTTAATTGCTAGGTACCTAAGGAGGTACTGGACGAGTTTGAAGACTGAAAATATTTCAGAATCTGGGAACTGATATTACCTACACGTACACAGTATATATACCTAATGGAGTATGTGGACATAACAATCAAAATTGTAGGTAAATTAAGTTTATTCAATGCAAGTTTATGTTTTGTTAAGAGCCTATCGTATACCTAATGATCCGAGCTGGTAGTGTTAGTTTTTTTGTATCCCTAGGAAACGTTACTAGCTACAGTCAGAATACGACTTATGTGCATATTTTAAAGTTTTAATTGTTTTTATTTACGCAAACGTTTTTAAACCGCTTCTAATAATACTAAAAAGCTCGAACCACGGGTACACCTACCGTTTTGTTTTAAGTATCTTGTTTTTAAAAAATGTACTTACTACATATAGATATATAGATTTTAGAAACGATTTATTGTTATGAAGAATTTAATTATTAAAGAATTTACGTATCCTTCCAGCTGTTTTTTTTTTCAGGCAACCATTATAAGAATGTCTTTGAACCGCTCGCCCTATAGCTACGAGAAAACGTTCATAGAATAGTTTCCCTTATTTTTTAAATAATAAACTTCTACGTTCACTTATTTTCTGGAATTTGGTAGGTAGGTACAGTTACTGAGAAAAGTGCTATTTTTGAAAAGTATTTTTTACCTACATAAATCGATGTGCATTCAAATATGGAACAAACCACTCGTAGAGATTAACGTGAGTTGAAGTACCTACCTACTGAGAACGTTTTCTCGAAAGTACTACAATAACAGTACAGTTCTAAGACTTTCTTACTTTTTTGTTGCCTGAAAAAACACACTATGTATACCAGCACTCGTATTATCTATAGGTACCTATCATTAAAAACAGATTTTGACTGTCACTTTACATTGCTGCTTTAAAGCAACGTAGTAATCACCAGTGATTAGTGATACTCAAAGCAGCAATGTACTGCGTTTAACAAACTGAGTTAACATCGAGTTAGATAAACTTACGAGAGCTGTAGCTGTAGCCGTATTCTCTAAAACTCGGTTATCAACAATTTGATAAGCAATAGGTAAGTATGTAGTACATTGCTGCTTTGACATCACTGGTGACTACCACGTTAAATACGTCAAACCAGCATTGTAGTACTTACTACTTAGTGCCGATCAAACACACAGAAATAGATAATACGGGTGTCGGGTGTACTGCATTACTTAGTTAGAATAATGACAAAAATGTGCGATAAAACTTTTTCGCGTGGCTTAATTAAGTTTCTATCGTGACTGCAATTAGAGAATTTTATATGGATACAATCAATAAAAATCCCTAGTGGTTTATCTATAGTAATAAAAAAATCATTACTAGGTATCTTCCGTTAGTTGGTTTATAAATTCTGAGAATGTATGTAAACCTTTATTTGTGTTAATTTATTTACATAATAATTAATTAAAACGCTCTATGCGTGAAAAATAAAGAATAGTCAAACAAATATGTTTCTTTTCTTCACTCATTGTTATTTAACTATGAATATTCATGGACTTTTGCGTCGAGCCTATTATACACCTACCTATCATATTTAATGGTCTATTCTAGATCGGTGATTATAGAGATCTGTGAGATCCTAGATCTATATAATACCTAGTCCAACTGGTAGTAAGTCAGGGTTTAGCTAACCGAAGTAGAGCTAGAGGTGGCTGATCTTGTTTACGCTTCTAGATCAATTTACAACCCGGACCGTAATAATACCGAACATTACTTAAAAATGGAGCGTTGTCTCCAAAGTGAACCGTCATTGTAAAGAGCCATCATTGACAAAGACTTCCTTGACTTGACTTTTACTGCGACGACTTGACTGTTTTACTTGGACTTATATTATTCACCTCACCATTATTGGCACAATTGCAGCCTTGTGGCAAGCAGAAGCCAATAACTAAGAAAAAGAAGAAGATGCAAATTGCAAATAACTTGCAAAAATAACAATAGGAGTTTTGGCGGGAATGCGTTGAGGAGATGTGTTGCTAAATTTTCATTTTTGTGAAACTTAGTTCAAATGTGTACATTGTTTAATTACGGGGGCATATTAATCAATTTAGTTTCGTGAAGGTGTACAGTGTAAATAAAAGGGAAAATCGGTGCATAACATGGACTTTAGCTTAGTGTTGTCTCCAAAGCTCCGTGAACAAACATTGTAAAAAATGGCCCCCTTTTTACAATGATTCCCTCTATTCTATTTCTTATCGGTTGTGAACCGATTATGGACATTAGGAAATTAGCCAGTGTCATGTATTCTAATTTATTATGCAAGTTATTTGCATCGAAACAGTCAAGTCGTCATAGTTAAAGTCAAGTCCAGGGAATCATTTGTAAACACGGCGGCCATTTACAAACAATCTTCACGGAGCCTTGGAGACAACACTAAGTCAATGTTTTGCACCGATTTTCACTTTCATTCCACTTGTACACCTTCACGAAACTAAATTGATTAATATGCCCCCGAAATTAAACAATTTGCACGCATATGAACTAGGTTTTACAAAAATGAAAATTTAGCACCACATCTCCTCAAGGAGTTCCCGCCAAGACTCCAATGATTCTCTCGACTTGACTTTAACTATGACGACTTGACTGATTCGTTCAATGCAAATAAATTGCAAATATTGATAATACTTGACACTGGCAAATGTCCGAATGGAAAAGCCATTTTAAAAAAGAAGAAGAAGAAAAATAATAATAATACTTGACACTGGCTATTTTTCAAACGGTCATAATCGGTTCGCAAATTGATGAGAGACAATAATAACACAGATGAAGTTTTGGCGGGAACGCGGTGAGGAGATGTGTTGCTAAATTTTCATTTTTGTGAAACCTAGTTCAAATGCGTGCAAATTGTTTAATTTCGGGGAAATATTAATCAATTTAGTTTCGTGAACGTCTACAAGTGAAAAATCGGTGCAAAACATGGACCTCAGCGTTGTCTCCAAAGGTCCGTAAACAATCATTGTAAAAGGCCGCCGTTTTACATTGATTTCCTCTACTGTAAATAACTTATTAATTTATTTCTTATCGGTTGTGAACCGATTATGGCCATTAGAAAATTAGCCAGTGTCATGTATTCTAATTTATTATGCAAGTTATTTGCATCGAAACAGTCAAGTCGTCATAGTTAAAGTCAAGTCTAGGGAATCATTTGTAAACACGGCGGCCATTTACAAACAATCTTCACGGAGCCTTGGAGACAACACTAAGTCAATGTCTTGCACCGATTTTCACTTTCATTCCACTTGTACACCTTCACGAAACTAAATTGATTAATATGCCCCCGAAATTAAACAATTTGCACGCATATGAACTAGGTTTCACAAAAATGAAAATTTAGCACCACATCTCCTCAAGGAGTTCCCGCCAAGACTCCTGTAAATAACTTGCAAATATAAAAATACTTGACACTGTGAATATCCAAATGGAATATTGCCTAATAAAAGTAGAAGAATAAGACAACTGTCAATGTCAAAACTTGTCCTGTTCGTATCCGTCTCTCTCACTCTACTGAAAAATGCAGAATACTTGCTCGCTCTGGGAAAATCGAAAAGAAAAACAACACAAAACAGAAAAGAAGTTGTGACGGACTGGCTGAATTATTATTTGTATTCCCATCATTTGAATTCATCCGTAATCAATGCCATACATTCTGATAAGAGGCAATCTCGCATCCTATGGACATAAAAATCCTTGGCGAGTTCTAGTGTCCGGTCTAAAAGGTAAGCAATTTATGGGAATTATCCAATGGAATAATCCTTTTCAATTCGCGTAAACAAACCGATAGTAGGTAAATTAGATGTAAAAACCTAAACCTAGAGATTCTAACGTAGTGCCTACATTTATACCTACTTTTTAACAATTAATTAGGAATAAAATAGGTTTCTCTTCTATGTACATCATACTTATACCTAACATACTTAGCCCAAGTGACCTTTCGTAAAACCAATAAAACGTGTCTGTCAGGTTAGCCGGACTACGCTATTACTAGAAGTTAGAAGCAAACTATGCTCATTATGTAGTACCTACTTATTTGGATCTGGCATTACTAGATCCAAGTTTTATATTATGCCAATATAAAACTTGGATTACTACTATTTGGTACTTAAACATAAGTATATTTTTTACACTTCTAGAAAGCTTTAATAAATAGTCATATAAAAAAACATATACAGACCTAGCACCTGTGAAAATATGTAGCAAAAAGTACTAGAGCACTCTAAATGTGCTAACAACTATGTACTAATGAGCTTAGTTTATCAATTGTGTGGCCAACCTGACAAACAATAAAACAGGTACCTAGTTACACACCTACCTACCAAAATCTTACTGTGCCATGGTCAGACCAACCCTAATTTGATAAACAGATGATGACACACTTGTTAATTTCCTAACAATCACAATGTTGATAATGTAAACAGTGGCCCTATGATGTTTGCCACTTGGCAATACATACTTACTTGTATGAAAAAATTCAAAACTTTATTCTTTATGTAATAAGATTCAATCAATCATTATTGCCATCATATCTGTTCTCTGATCAATTATCAGATGCTGGTATTATGGTTTGTGTCTCGTATAAAAATGCCTTAGGCATAATAAATAACTAATATAATAAACTACCTATCTACTAAATCCCCAAATTACAAAAGCTATTTATTTTATGCAGCTGGTGACATCGAACAGCTAAAGCGTTTCGCTTGTGGTGGATATTGTGATGATTCAACAATAGTCTACTTGCAACATCCATGCGTGATACTCAGTGCACTAGAGGTAAATATAAATACATTTTCTAAACATCATAATTTGTCCTATAGTATGCTACTAAGGTTGTGTTATAGTTATTAATATACTTTTTAATTCATACTATAGGTATATAAATCATACATAGACTCGAAAAACAAACATTCTCTAAAATAATTTATATGTATATGTTTATAATATCCGGGACTTACACGAATGACGCCGCAGGGTGCAGCTAGTATCAGTATAAAACATAATGACTTTGACTATGTTTTTCAGGTTTTAGGCTATAAAGTAGTTGCATCAAGTTCCACGGCAGTCAAACAGGACTACAATGAATATATGTGGACAATGAGGAAAGAATTCTCCGAACCAGAGCCCTCGATCATTGTCGAACAAGATAACATTACAAACTTCAGCAAGGAAATGCACTTGGGCAACTTCCAACATCAAACAAAAGAGAATGATTAAAAACATTAACTGAACGAAATTTTATCAATGAAATTAATTTGAAAATTATTTTTTTAACTTAGATTAAAATGCAAAACGATGACTAATGGCAAATGTTGATTGTAGACTTCGGAAATAATATCAACTGAAATCACTCAAGTGTGATTTTGGCATCATAGAATGTTCTTTTCATCATTTTAGTAGCACTTGTCATGAATCATAAAGACTGTGATCATTCAAACTGCACTGGTGCTAGTTCTAATGCCTCAGTATGTCAAACATTATCAGAAATGGACTGGGAAAGAGGAGTGTGGTATGCAGGTATTATATTTCAATTAAATACAATTATCCGGGGCTGTAATTATTATTATTATTTTTGTTTTAAAATATTTCTAATAAGTACTTAAAGCATTTCATTCTACAGCTTACAATGGAGATTTGGAAAAAATAGAATCACTGATTGATAAAGCAAGAAATGCAAAGGATGTTGTGACAGCTCCAGACAATGCTGGCTACACTGCCCTGCACTATGCGGCCCGGAGCGGTTATATCGATATTTGCAAGATATTGCTGCAAAATGGCGCAGATGTAGACGCACAGACTAAAAGTGCTAATGCTACTCCCTTGCATAAAGCCGCTGCATCTGGTAAGGGACATATCCTATATTCTACCTTTTACCTATCAAATCCTGAGTTCATCGCAATCGATACAATAGTTTTTGCTTGATTTAAACACAAACAAACTTTCGTATTTATGATATTATGAGTTATTACTAATACTAGCTGTTACCCGCGACTTCGTCTGGGTAGAAATAGTGCATAGCCAACTTTTTCGTTCATTACTCGGGTTCTACTAATTGGATTTCAATGTAAATTATACCATGAGGTTTCATGACAATAGAACTATCCAATATTGAAAACCAGATTTTAATAAGATTAGAAGTTTTTAATTGTGTAAGGAGCAAACAGACAGACATGTATTTTAAAAATTACTTATAGAATTTTGTTCTACTACTTTCCCTTAGTCCCCTATACAACTTTTTTTAAAATTTACTTCCAAGTACAGAGTTTTTGTCTTCTCTTCCTTTATTATATAAGTACTTATAGAGTATAGATAAATAAATCAATGACACCTATTCTGCTTATTTTCAGGTAAAGTAGCCACAGTAAAGTTCCTAATAAGTAACGGAGCTAGAGTGGACGCGCAAGATGTCGACGGAGAGACAGTGCTTCACAAAGCTGCACAGAGTAAAAACAGTGACTTGATCACCGAGTTGCTTCAAACATATCCAATGCTTGAGAATATTACTGATCGTAAAGGTCGACTACCATTGACGAAGACATAATCATTATCATGATTTGCACTTGAATTTCAACTTCACTATGTTTATAATTAAAGAAATGCTTTCCAATAATTTCCGCACCCGACAGGACTTGAGCCTGCATCTCCGGGATAAGCATTTCTTTAATTAAAGTCATCCAAGTGTAAGAAACACTTTAAAATATATCAAAAATATTCACTATGTTTATTAATATCACTAATATTATGAAACGATTTTTTTTATTTAGTACGTATGAGTTTAAGTTTGAATTTGTTTGAACTTAAGTTATGTCCCTAAAAACCGGGTCACGTCGAACGAGTGGCGTGCCACATATTATGTCTCTCTATCTTACAGCATGTAATTGAAAGAGATGCTACATACAACGCGTGGCGTGTATGCACGCGCGTGTCTTTAATATTTAATCTAATCATCCTAACTTTCGTCACCTCATAGTTTTTAACTAAATTTTGATGTTAACACATCTTTTATTGGTGTTAAATGTTTCACTATTTCGATGTTTTTACGAAACAAAATAGTTGTGTAAGTCGTTAATAGACGCAATGTCTAAATTTGATAATATCACCTTAAGTGTTAGGTATATGAAAATTGTATTGTAACTGACATAAATCATTTTATTACGTACCCTTTTTACTTGCCATAGAATTTACATATTATTAAATTACTGTTGAAATTAATAACAACAGTAAGTTGGTACGGTTTTTAAACTTGATTACTTATAGATTTTTGGACTCATTTTCTATTGTAAGCATTTAGTAATAATTAAGTATAAAATGTTTGGCATCTACAATAATTAGGGCTGTGTTTCTTCAGCATCGCCGAAACTAATGTACCTAATCGTGAACGTCTTCTGTACCTCTGCCATGAGTTGCTACGTAAACACTGTAATGTTAACAGTTTGACCTTGTGGACAACCGCTCGCTCCGTGTGTTCTCTCCCGCACCGGTCGGGACACATTGGTCGCGCGAGCCGATATTTTACGTTGCAGACATGCTCAAACTGTTCACGTTACAGTTTATATTTTTACGGACCAACTTATAATAGAGGTATTGGAGAGCTATCACGAAACAACTTCGGCCGAAACTTCGCAGTAGGTAGTTATTGTTTGTGCTGGATTAATATTTCTCAATATATTCTCGTGATTTTTTTATCTTGAACGTATAGTAATTATTGGTCCACAAAGAATAATAACTACCTACTGACGTTTGGTCGGGTTCGAAGTTGTTTCGTAATAGCCCTTCTGGTTCGCACCGACTGTAACACACATAGGGCAAGTGTTTTGTATGAGCTTATAGTTTTCTAATATCGAAATTGGCCGTGCGGTTTAAAATAAAAAAAGGAAATTAAATTCCATTACCGCTGGCGCATGGCGCGGACCCGAGGACTTACTCCTTTAATATTATTGTAGTTAGGTACTAATTTATGAAACCATATCTATCGTTTAAGAGTTAGGTTTATTATTTACTTACTTTATGAAAAAGATATTGGGTACTTACCATTCCTCAGTTGCTTGTTAAGTTTATGAGTTATTTAGTTATATGATTATTAATGATTAATTAGGGTATTGGAAATTAATTGAATCTACTGATTTTGAGCGTACTTGCTAGCGTGCCATTAATTTTGGCAGCTAATTAATAAATAAATAAATATAGCACGATGTCACACACAACGCAATCTATTCCCAAACTAAGCACTATACTATCAGTGTACATAATGGGTCCTTCAGTATACAACAGGTTGCCCGATATAATAAAGAACGATGCAACTACCACCAATGTATTTAAGTCGAGACTAAGAAAATGGCTCCTTGAATATTCTTTTTATTCAATTAATGAATTTTATGAAATGCCAATTATCGTATGATCAACTGTTATTTTTTTTTTTATTTAATTATTAATAATTTTTTCCTATTTTTGTATAAAATTATGTTCAAATTGATATAGATTGACCTAAATTTTAATTGAATAAATTAACTATAGTTTTTTTTTTTTTTTTTTTTTACGAGTTAGTACCTAGTACATTACGTAAAATAGTTTATAATAATGGTTTATTTTTATCATGACATGTAACTTATCTCGTTACCAATAAAATATCTGTATCTGTATCTGTATAACTATACTTGTACTAATGGCTGACATATTAAAAAATAATACATTTTAATATGCCCCAGGGTGATGTTACATTTAAAAAAATACATAGAAATAAAAAGATCTAGAATGTGAACGAATAGCTAAGAAGTGGTCCGCGGGAAAGGGACAGAGCTACCTGCATTAGAAAGGGACAGAGCTCCCCAGCTTGATTATGCTGTTCCTTTCTAATTACACTATTAGAAAGGGCCAGAATTACTCATCGGATCGGACCGATTTTTCGGATTCCAGCAATACAACTTTCTTGTCTCAGCCACGATTAATGCACTTGTTTCTAGCCAGTGCCACGTTCTGATGACGGCACATCGCTGGCTTCCATATAAATACATTGAACCGTACGTAGTGGAAATATGGTGAAATTTACTTTGTATATTCACCTACAGTTTTTACCTGCAGTAGCCGCGGGATGTGCTGTTGACAACTAACTAAACAACATGATTGTGTAAAGTTTGATACAGGGCCCGCAAAGACGATAAAACGAGTTGACTGCTCATAGTATTCCCCTTCATGAAAATAGTACGTCTTTTTAGTCGCACTCGTGCAAGAACTGCCAATCACAAAGAGTCTAAGGAATGATTTATATTAGACCGTCACCCGGCCGAGCTTCATTGTCCATTACTCGGCGAGCAGTCGATCGATCTGTTTAAAACAGAGTAGCGGCCGAGCAACAGACAACGAAGCTCGGACCCACCACGGCCGGGAAACGGTCAAATATAAATGATCCCTTAGTATATCTATACTAAGTATCTATGTGTATCTATCTAGATAACGCAATGGTTAATTACAAAGTTTGACTATTACCACCTCACCCCCTGCCCGCAACGGTGAGTTATTTTGTAGAAAAAATCGCAGTATGAGCAGTCGATTGGTTTTATTGTCTTTGAGAGTTCCTCTACTAAACTACGATAAAGACCGGAATTGATTTCCAGTATTCTTCTGTTAAGTAAACTGATATTGTTTTATATTTTGTTATGTTATGCTTTTTTATTGAAGTCGTTGATGATTAGCTATGACAGTTTAGAACACAAAACTCACTCTCTCATAAGTAGATTTTGGAGTGAAAAACGCAATTTTGTGCAATGTACGTTGGTGTAAGTAAAAAAACATGTTTTTATCAATATTTCTTATATATTTATTTTATACATTCACATGTATATATATTATAATTATATCCTAACAACTAATGTCCACGTAAATTCACCTTTGTACTACAAGTATCTTACTTGAATAAATAAATGTGCATGAAACTGTTTCCTTTTACTTAATACAAGATGTGTACAAACTTTTATGACATGTATATTTATAGTAAATTTTATATATAACTACGCGTTATAGTAATGACTATAAAAATGAGCTGAGATCAATAAGTTAGGTCTATTCACCGTTCATCACAACGTAAAAAACAAAAATGTAATCAACCCTCATCATCCATCATAAGAAATCTTACCAAGCTCCTAGGCAAAGGCAACATGGAGATATAACGGTACATTATTCTATTTCTGCGGAGGCTTCTGATTTTAATTCTACAGATGTCAGTGAGGTTTAAGGGGTTTCTGCAGGCGTGGTAGAGCCAGGAGGAGGCGGCGTCGGTCATGAAGCAGTTGGGTTCGAAGATGATCTGATAGTGGCCCGCCTTGAGTATCATATCCGCGAGGTGAGTGGACTTCCGTCTGCTCGCGACGGACAGGTTGTCCAGCCCGCAAAGCTGCTCGCACGCGTTCACGTCCGCTCCGTGACGAACTAACAGCGCTGCTGAATGATCTCTGGGGAATCAACGAAACTAAGTTAAAAAGGCAAGCAATAGAAGTTTTTTCATTTTCTAATCGACATCAAAAGAGCAGGTTCTTAATTCGATTGTGCCTGTTCTTTATATTCGCCGATTACTCGAAGACGGCTCGGCCGATTATGATGTTTCTGTTTTTTGTTGGAAAGATGATAGTGCGCAAAGGTGCCCCATAACCATGGGATCCCTACGCTACTTCTAAACACTATCCATCGAAACACCTTTCGCCAAAGACGATTGACCAATAGATTACTTTACTGAATAGTTGTTTCCCCGATTGTTCATTTCCCTTATGGTTCGTTTCACCGAAAATTGTTTGACCGAAGCTCGCAGTACCGAAGGCTCGTTTTACGTAACAAACGTCATTTCCAAACGCGATATTTTTCATTTAACTCATTCAACAACTATTCGGTAAAGTAATCTATCGGTCAATCGTCTTCGACGAAAGGTGTTTCAATGGATAGTGTTTTGAAGTAGCGTAGGGAACCCATAAAAATTGTTGAAGATCTTCAGAAAGCAGTAAATTGCTTAATCTTGGACTTCTATCAATAGCTTTACTAAGCAATTGAAACAACGCTCGGTTTCTAGGTATTAAACGGATGTGTCTTATGCAAAAATAAATGGCTATAATGCAAATTTATGCAAAAGTAAATAAAGTAAAGGCTATTGAAAGATGGCACAATGTAATCCAGATTTTTAACTCTATCAATGTGTGAAGAAACGGCACCAATCTTATTCGTTAGTAACTGGTTTCGTGCGAAGATCATTTTTTCCTTTACGGTAACTGGTTACGAAACTCCGGTTACGAACGCTGACGAAGGAAATTTAACGACAGCTAAATAGGTACCAGGCATTACAAGATCCCAAAACTATCTATCGAGCGTCCTTTCAATATATTGACATGGCATTGAAGGAGGCGGTTTTGCTAAGAAATTTAGTTCTTTTAATTTATATTGAACCTTACTACGTTACTAGATAAAGTATCTTAGTTAAAAAAATCCATATACTTTATACGGATAAACAGGTAATTTTTTTATTCAGATATAGGTATCCGCTTGACTATAGTTCGCCTGATGGAAAACAATTTACTCTAACTTTAAAGATCGCTAAATTAAAGTACCCAGGGAACATGCCAGGAATTCCACAGTTTAGGAATCCACAAGATGAAAGACATACCTACATTGCAAGTTAAATAAAAGCTTGTAAAATAAACTCACTTTTGTAACAAAAGCGCTCTGTTCAATGCAGTATCACCGGTCAGCGCTGTGGTGTCCATGTTGATCTTGTATTCTATCAAACTTGTCAATATCTCTTCGAACACATTGGGCTCATCAATGTTCTCAACAGCTATATGCAAGGCACTTGCGCCTGTTATACTATTGCTAGAGTTTACGTTAGCACCTGAAATAAAGATATATGAGTTATGTACTTTAAAACTCTGTTGTTTGTTTTAGGGTTCTGTACCCAAAGGGTAATAAAAACTGAGCACTTTACTAAGGATCCACTGTCCGTCTGGCTGTCTATCACCTGGCTGTATCTCAAGGACAGTGACAGTCAGACAGTTAAAATTTTCAAAGTGATGAATTAAATAAATATGGAACTTCACGCTCCATATGTTCCACGCAAACGGTGATTGCGGGGCTTAGAACGATGATTCGACCGCCCAGTCCGTCACTAAAGATCGTCCGCCATTGGTCGATCATACATAATACTGTACGGAACATGTCAGTGTGTGCATCTGCTACTGTGTGACCGTGGAACATTTTTTTTTTTCGAATTTAATAGAGAAGTTAGATCTCCATTCTATGTATTCCTCGTAGGGTAATTGATTACAAAGATGACGTGTTAAGACAAATGTAAAATGTAATATTATTACCTTTTTGTAGCAAAATCTGAACGATATTCGGTTGTGACAGTCTCACTGCCAGTAACAAAGGCGTGTCGCCATTGTCGTTGTGTAAGTTGATACCACCGCCACAATTCGTTAACAATTTCACGATTTCTTCCTGAAAATAAACCGACACATTTTAAATAAGCCGCGGACATACATACTTACAGACGGACGGACATGACGAAATTAGAGGGGTTTCTTGTAGACTACGAAACCCTAAAAAACATTTACCTATAGGTATTGCTCAAGGCATATTGTGAAGTGAATTGGCAAGTGAATTTTTGAAGATGAATTTTTCCTTCAAAAATATTTCTACTATCTAGGTACGTCAAGATTTGTAGACTAGCTACATCCCGTGGTTTTACCTACGTCTAGGATGGTCGATGACACAATTCCTAAATGAAAATTAAAAAACTTCATCTTATGTATAAAACTCAAAATCCTCAAGCTTCGACTGATTGATTGATTTAGGCTGAAATTTATTTAATGCGTACTTTGACTTTGCTCAGACTGAATTGAATATTTGAATTGGAATTTGTAGTCGAATAAGTAATATACGAATAAAATAAAAATAACTTCATAGGCATAACAGAGAAGCAAAGTTTAGGTCACTATTTTTGATTGCATTTGATTTACATTCTAAATTTGAAAAAATGTTTGATTTGAAAAAAAAAATAAAGAATTTACTAAGCAAAATTTTTAGATAGTTGCGAAGATCGCTTTATAATACCTAAAATTGTCTTACCTAAATCTAAGTTTTTGCTTAGAAAAGTCAATGTACGGACTATAGGTTTCAGTCTTAGCTGTGCTATGTCGAAACGGTAAACAGAAGTACAGAACATAACTGAACTTATATATTAACGCAGAGCCCAAACTTCTGGTCCTAGAGACATGAAATTTGGAGTATAATATTCTTTCTGGTGTGTTGGTAGGTATTCGCTAAGAAAGTGGAACCGCGGGACGCTGCTAGTATAATACCGATTAGATTACCTGTCTATGTATAATAGCATTATGCAGTAGCCTGTGCGAGTGGGTGACGCGAGCGCCGCAGGTCAGTAGGAGCTCCACAACCGCTGCATACTTCTGCCACACCGCTTCACACAACGGGGTATATCCTGCAACATTATTATATTTTAAACACACTTGCTACTAAAGTGGGTCTAATTTCACCGGTTTTAGATATCTAAAGCAGCTCATAAAACACGCGTGCGTTATAAACGCAAATAGTGAAGTTATATTCCATAACCACATTATTTGTTTTTGTTTTTAATCAGCAAAGGGTTGCCATAGTACAGTATGTAAATATTTTTATTGCAATAATCTTAATACATATTGAGTGGCAAACTATTATCCTTGTACTTATTTATTATTCAACTATTTCAAATACAAGTGACTTTGGAGAAAACTAACTTTGATCTTATTGGTTTTTGTTTTCGCTTTTAATTATCATCCAATGTATAGGTTGTAATCAGCTCTTTTTCATATAATGTCTAGGTGATTTATACAGCGCAAGCAACTTTTTAATCCACGATTTGTACATTAATTGTATCATACCAGTATAGATTACAACCAAATAATTTATATTACTAGAACTAGAATGTGAACGAATAGCTAAAAAGCCGTCAGCGGGAAAGGGACGGAGCTACCGGCATTAGAAAGAATCAGAAAGGGACAGAGCTCCCGAGCTTGATCACGCTGTTCCTTTCTAATTACACTACAAGTAGAGAGAAAGGGACAGGACTCCTCATCGGATCGGACCGATTTTTCTGTGCTTTTTATTTCCACGTGTGCATTACAGTAATACAGCTTTTTTTATTACAACCTACACACAGGGTGATTGTAATGTAATTTTTCTTCTAGTTTCTTGCTTACCATGAATTTCTTCACCATTAACGTTAGCACCACATGAGATAAGATGTTTAACAATATCTAAATGTCCGCGTCCGGCGGCTAGATACAAAGCCGTCCTTTCATTCGAATCTCGAGCCTCTAAGAACGCACCATTATTCACTAGAATTTTTACCTGAACAAAAAAGTGGTCAAATAAATTTACGAAAAAAGATTCGCAAAACAATTTTGGAACAAGACGCGGGCGAACTGCTTTTAAAAAATCTCATGTTGCCAGGATTCGAACTTGCGAATTTGGAAAACCCGTCCCAGCGCATTAACCGCTACGCCACGAAATCCGTATCTATTCGAGCCGAAAGCATTCCTACTAGTTTTTTTTAAGTCTACTATCTGTTAAATTCCGCGTGTAATTTCCCTTTTTTTTTTCATACAAATTAACAAGTACACCAACCAACGCGACGCGACGTAGTGTTAGCAAGTTGAACAACTAAACATTATTTTGTGATTATCCACACTTAGTAAATAGTGTTATACAGATTTTTTCAAAACCAATGTCACAAACAAAATACTTTCAAAAATTCGTATTATTGGCGGGATTTAAACCCGCCGCGGGTAATCCGAACCGCATTTCGCAAAGTCGAAATTAAGTAGAACTTACCAAATCAAAAACGCCTCTGGTACTAGCAAAGTGCAGAGGTGTCATTTTCTCATGTGTTTTGTAATTGACATTGCTGCCTGAAACGAGGAGTATCCGCACGATATCGACGTAGTTCTTAATGACCGCCACGTGGAGGGGAGTCAGACCATCTCCGGCAGCCACGTCTACTTTACAACCTGAAATGTTTAAGTTAGGTAGCACTCATTGTTTCCGGTTATAATCGCGTGATTTTTATTACGAAAAAGGTAGATATTATGTAATGAGGGATTTTATATTACTTTAGACCAGAAAATGGCTGAAGCCAGAATCACAAATCATCGCAAATTGCAAACGAAAAATCACCAAAAACAATTTTAATAATTGCAATATCGATTTCGAACAATTGTGTGTTTTCAGTAGACTAGCTTAGCTAGATAAATGACTCAGGTAGACTAGACAATTTAATGTAATTTATTTATAAAAGAGAAAAACCTGCCTTGGCATCAGACTCATTGCTTGGCATACCTATTTTACTATATTGTTGTTCTAACCCTTGTTCTTCGTTTGTAACTGGATTACCAGGAAAGAGCAAAATTTCTTCATAGGTAACTGATTACCAAACCTCGGTTACCATGGCGGCCGAAAGGGTTTTAACTATCCTGTCTTACCCACTAGACTACGCGGTTTATCAGTCGCCACGGTTTAATAAGTATGTCTACAAGCACTTTCAAGCACTTCTTTTGGCATAACTGTTAACTAAATGACCCTTCTCACGAGTCTCATGACAAAATCTTTTGCAGCACAGTCAAACCATCACGATAAGAAAACAAATAATAATGGTTAAGTATATGAAAATAATAATATCGCAAATAGACCTTAAATTGGCTCTTTGCATGGTTATATAAATTACCTGCTTCAATGAGCAAATTGACCGCTTCAGTGTGGCCTTGTTCAGCTGCATAGTGCAAGGCAGTTCTAGCGAAGGCATCTTGTTGATCAATTCCATTAGTTAAATATGAGGCAGAAGCTATAGCAGCACCTGTCGTTTCTAATATCGCGGCATACCATCTGAAATAATAATAATAATTAATTATCACAGGATCTATAAATAACAATATTATTAACAAGTTCAAGTTATTACAAAACTCTTGAATAATGGGTTCAGATTGGCAGCCAGTCTATTAGGTGTAAATATCTTAATGATTATTAGCATTACTATAATAGTCTATTAGCTAATGAATCTCCATACAAAAACTGCGAAGTCAATTATAATGAAACAAGATAGATGCAAGGCCTGGAATAACACACATGGTATCCTGCACAATATTTCAAGAGTATTAGTACACAGCAAGTACATAATGATTTTAAACTTACTTATACATAGATGTCCAAGTTTCATCCTCACTTGTTGTTGGAGCAGCATTCCCTATCTCCTCATCCCACTCCAGATCCTGAGGCGAAGGTACCAGGGCCACAGGAGTCAAAGAAGACTTCTTACTAGAACCCTCACCATGAATGAACACAAAATACCCTTGATTTTTTGTAAATGATCTATCATTATAACTTTTGGACTTTATACTTGACTCTTCAGTCTGATCATGTTTTAGTTTTCTCTTATGTCCTTTCAAAGATCTTCTAGAACTGCTTGTAGGAGATTTTATTGGTCCAACATTCTTACTAGATGCTATCATTAACTTTATTAAGTGACTATTACCAATATTTGCAGCTTCTCCTAGACATGTTTTACCATGTCCGACTATTTTGTTAGGATTGGCCCCTGAATAAGAATAACAGACAATTTGTAAGTAATATGTATAAATCTAAGTACCTACCTATCTGTAAATATTACCATACATACATGCAGATTTGAAAGAAAGGTAAAAAGAAAAGATTTGTTTCCAATGTCCATTTAAATTTAGGTTTAAATTATAGGTAGGTGCAGACATAGGTACTGATTCTGTCAGTAAAATCACTTTATATGGTGTCTCTACAGAGAGGTATTTATGAATGAAAATTGTTTGCATTTTATTACCTTTATACAATAACTGCGACACTGTATCCAAGTCTTCAATTCGAATGGCCTGTAGTAACAGATCTTCCAGTGACTTTTCCATTATTGCTTGCAAGCTTAGGTTCGAACAACTAACATTGTCGATTACTCACTCAGGCCTCCACAATGTTTATACTTTTGCCTTCTACTTTTGTGAAATCATTTCGTCCTAGACGGGGTTTCTTGATGATAACTTCGTCATCTCATTTCATTGTTTACGAACGAATCAAACGAAGAGAAATACCTAAATATCATGGGCAGAAAAAATGTTGGAAGGACGTTGGAGGGTGCAATTGGCTCGGAGTATAGAGGGAGGAAGGAAGAAGGCCTCGCAGACAGCCAAAAAAGTTCAAATGTCAGTGTCAAATTCAGCTGAAAATGGTTATACTTCGAGTCGCTTACCCTAAAAATTGGGTTGTACTATTTTTGCTGTCACTAAACAGTCAAAAACTTTTTTAAAATTATTATCATTGTTGCCAACATGAAGGATGTCCCACCAAATCTAGTGGTCGACATTGTACTGCCCCGTTGATAAAACCCACATGATTTAAATATTTTACTATTTTGAATGGAAAATATAGAAGTACAATATGTTTGAAAATGACACCGAATGATTTTCGAATTAGGAAAAAATGTTGATATCTGGTTTTACTGACCCTTCTTACATAACTACACATTTTATTTACTGAATTCGGAAATTATTGTTGGCAACACTAGTGCTGTCAATACACTTTTTGCTTTTTGGTTATTGTTTGAGCACTTGTGTTTTGTGTTGTGGTGTTCACTTTTTATATCTGAACAAAATAAAATATATTTGCAACTATTATTAGCGTATTCCAGTCGTCTCATTTTATTAATGTAACTAGAAAACTTGACTTAAAAATGGGTGAAAAATCTACACCACTTCTTGCAGTATTGCAGTTGCTTCGGAAATACAACTTGAAAGTAAGTAAGAAAGCAAACAAACATATTTTAAAACAATATGAGAAAATAAATTCAAAACGGCTCAATGAAACATCCAATGCATCCATATAAAGGTGTGCTTGTAAAGAATTTAATTACCTACCTATTTAGTGGACAAACATGAAAGTTGACAAATAATTTGTTGTTTTTTTATAATATCTACTGTTTATTTTGATCAATGTAATTATGCCATCATAAAATAACCAATTTATTATATGGCTTGTTATGCAGCAGGATAATACCGCAAGTGTGATGGGTTCATTTGCGGCAGGAGTGGCTCGGGGAGAGTTATTTGAGTTGAGTTTTTGTATATGTATATTTTAGGGTACAGAAGAGATTCTAAGAAAAGAAGCAAGTCTTGGTGATGTTGAATATGAGAACTTAGATCTACCTGAGGTTGAACTAGCTAGCATTCTTACTGCTCATCATACTGAAAGTGATCCTTACAGTTATGAGTTTGCCTATGACAATTTGAAGAAGTTTATTGAGAAATCACTTGATGTGTACAAGGTAAGGTGCAAAATTCAATATTATTAAAATTATTTAAACAAAATTATTAATGAATTATGTCCACATGATAGAATCTAGTGTATGATGACTTCTACATGCCATCTACTCTAAATTAAACTCTTAAGATTACAAGCTGTGACTGTTAATATTAAATAGCCACTATTTAAAAAAGTTCACAATGAAAAGTATGTTTGATATTATGATTATGTTTGATAAACCTTTTAAAACACCTTTTTACATTACCAATTTTTGTTTGTAAGCTTTACCCTTTCACTAAGACTCTACCTTCCCTATAACATAATCAGCCCATTAATGTGCCCCACTGCACGGCAAGGGCCTCCTCTTAGAGGGGTTAGGCAGTAAGACGCCATGGGAACCAACCCGGGATTGGTGAATGTCCCATGTCTTTGGATAGTGGTGAATCCTAGGATATGCCAGTTTTCTCACGATTTTTTCCTTCACCGTAAGAGCGATGTTATTAGCACACATACTTTATCTTAAAGAAAAGGACATTGGTGCATGGTCGGTCTGGATTTAAACCCACGACGAAATGAACAACCTCGAAACGAAAGTCGGAGTATCTACCACTAGAGCAACACTGCACTTTTCCCTGTATCTATCTTTTTTCCCTGTCTCTCTAAAAATATTTTTACATATATGTATACATATTTAGATGACGAAAATATTTTTTATATTGTAGCATGAACTATCAATATTACTGTACCCTGTGTTTGTACACATGTACATGAGTCTGATATTGTACGATCACAACGAACATGCAGCCAACTTTCTGGAGAAGTTTGGTCCTGAACAGGAAGATTATTGTCAGGAGGATCTTCTAAAATTATCTATTGTTAAAAACAAAGATCAGATAAAAGGCAATGAGCTAGCTGAAATATACAGGTGAGCGAGACCCTGCTTGATGTCTATTTGCTATTAAACTTACAAATAGTTGCACCCAGTTTCAGCTGCTGGACTAGGGTCACGATTGGTTACAACAGTAGCCTAACTGTTAATCCAAGTCTTCATCTATCTGCATACATAGCTTAATCACTAACAATTTAGTAATTCACAAACAGTAATGGGGCTTTCAGAAGTTAAATCAAAAGGTGATCAGATGTAGATTTGCAGATTTCAGCCTAGCCAATAGTTACATTATAAATTGTTTGTTTTTCAAGTACCAACAAATATGTGGTCCAGTTGTCGAGGGATGCGTCAGCGCAGTTAAAACGTTACTTACACGAGCAGAAGAGTTCTACTGTTATCATCAACATAATCAACAACCACATACAAATTGAAGTGCATGATGGACCGGGAAGAACTCTTGCCCAAGTTAAGGCAACCACCGGCGGGTTGTTGGGCGAAGCTGTTAGAAATGGTTTGTAATAATAATAAATAACATTAAAAATTTGTTCCGATTTGTACAAATGATCTGAATAACTTGACAGATGGTTTTGGGGACTAAGTTCCAGATATTCTTTAATAATTAGGAATTTTATTTAACTATGTTAAATCCCATTTTAGACTTAGAATATTAATGTTGACATTGTTTTATTACTGACCATATACGTAAATTTGTTTTAAGAGGCATATAACGTATTAAAAAAAAGCTGTAACACTTTTCAAAAATACTGATTAAGGCTTCTACACCGAGCTTTAGTATTGGAATGTCCAAAAATAACTTTGGATTTTATAGAAAATCGTGCTAAAGTCTACTACGGTCTACTAAAGGAACCTGACATACAAGTGTTACCTCCACCCGTTGAAGATGAAGAGGAAGTTGAAGAAACCCCCGACAAACCTAAGAAGAAGAAAGCTAAAAAGGATAATATTTTTATGAAAAAACCCAAGTCAGATCCTAATGCTCCACCTAATGACAGAATGCCACTACCAGAATTGTAAGTCACTTACAAAAAGGCTTAAGCAGCCAACGTTTTCTCCTTAGATTTTACTAAAATCAACTGTTTCCTTTTGAATAATGCATCTAGACGCAACTCCAGGAAAAACATATGCTACAGTATCCCCTGGCTGTTTCTTGGAGGTTGTGGCCGCAGCTTGGTACTACCCCAGTACATAAAGGGGACAGTATGAAAACTGCACACACACACACGCTAGTCGTGACGCGACACAGAAATGTTGTGGGAGTGAGCCGTTTCCGACCATTTGTGGGTAATTTCCACAGTCTTTCTTTGTACTGTGGTACTACCAGCCGACCTAAGTCGTAGCCGGATACGAACAATATGGTACTGTCTTGTTCTGTTGAAAACGGATCCAATCTTGTTCGACTGCTGTCTTCCTATCTTCTAGATGAGTGTACTGCATCTTAGCCCACATCATCACTTAGCAATCAGGTGAGATAGTGTTTAAAGAAATCGGTACCGAAAAGTGACGACTGACGCCTAACTTCTAACACAATACATACGACATCCTACTAATTTAGTAAATGTTTGGGTTTGTATGTTTGTTACTCAATCACGCAAAAACTACTGAACCGATTGCGATGAAACTTGGAATATAAGTAGTTTGATACCGGGAATAACACATAGGCTATATTTTATTCCAAAATTCCCGCGGAAACGGACGTTACGCGGGTGAAACCGCGGGGCGAACCTAGTATTTTATAAATTTGTTTACAGGAAAGAAACCGACAAGATAGAAAAAGGTAAGGCTCTCCGAGAGGCGTCGAAACGAGTCCCGCTCGGTCCAGAGAGCCTGCCCTCGATATGTTTCTACACTCTCCTGAACAGCGGGCACACTGCAGTCAGCGCGGATATCTGCGACGACTCCACTCTGCTCGCTGTTGGCTTCAATAATTCTACTATTAAGGTAGCTACTTTGACTACTTCTCATCTGAGCGATGTTGCCGGTTGCCTCTGATGCCTCTCGGGTTTGCTAAGACCCCAAATTAGGTACTTGGGTTCGGCATTGTAGGTAAGTCATCATTATCCGTACCCACTGAGAACCAAGAAGTTAATACACCACCGCGCGGGTACATCTCAAATCTCAATTCAAGTTTCCCCTAAATCCCTTAGTCGCTTTTTACGACACCCACGATACAGAGATGGAGTAACCCTATTCTATGCCAGGGCTACACGGCTAAAGATAACCTACAATTAAGGTACTATGTATTACATTACATTAACAAAAAATAAATAAAGGTACTTATCATATTATGAATATTAATTGTCAGGTTACAAACTCAGTTGCTTACTTTAGTGCTTTAAACTGTACTTTAATTAAACTAGGAGTTCGCCCCGAACCTCACGACCCAACCTTCCTACCGATCCGGCTCATCTTCGAACTCATAAATTCTATTGACCTAAACTACGCGCATACCAAAATTCATAAAGATCGGAGCTACGATAATCAAGTTATCGTCGAACAAACGTACAAAGATACAAGCGCCAGGCCCGTCTACACAGGACCTCACTCGCTTCGCTCGTTCGGTCAATTACAATTTAGAATATTCATTTGAACATTATTCAAAATGTAGTAACTCTTACAGGTTTGGACATTGACTCCAGTGAAACTGAGAGGAATGAAATCTGCTGAAAAGCTACAGGACATTGATAGAGAAGCTGGTAAGTTACAGATATTTTATTGCTCAATGCATATCTACTAGATATATTTTTAATATATTTTGAATCTTCAAAAAAATTATTCATCTGAATTAATTTTTCTTTTGAGGATTGCATAATCAAAAATCCTTCCGTTATTCAATTCGAACTCGTGCCATTCGCTTACCGGGCGATTGCGCATTTACGTGAATATTTTTAGAAGAATGCCTTAAACAATATATTAGGATCTATCTTGGCAATAAAATGTCATAGATGTGTTATTTACTCGTTTGTTATTTGCAGGTGATGTTTTAGTTCGGATGATGGAAGAACGAGATCGAGATTCGTTCCGGACACTGTATGGACATTCCGGTCCTGTTTACAAAGTAGCATTCGATCCATTCAAAACGATGCTCCTTTCATGCTCTGAAGATTCAACAAGTAATTTATTTATATGTTATTTAATAAATCACATTAATTATCTTTTAAGTATCTTACAAATATTCAATTTTATTATAAGTATAAATAGATTCAAAACTTGTTCGAATATCATAAACGAGCATTAACAAGAGACTTTTAAGGAGGTTAGAATTTTGTATGGAACGTCTATAGAAATGCCTCTACTCAATTTTAAAATAAGTTTTTCTTTCTCGTCATAGTATCTGTGATCAGTTCTTAAATTATAAGCAGATTTGTTCTGGTCGTTTATGGACAAGGCCTTCACTAAGGGACCATCTCCACGAGCGTTAAAATCGCGGCTATTTATCGTCGAGCCACTTATTTCTATAAAATGAATGAACGTGTCTCCACACGGCGATGTTAACGCGGCAGTGCGTTCTATAGAAATAAGATAATATCGCCGCGATTCTAACGCTCGTGGAGACGGTTCCTAAGTCTCTCTGATTTATCTCAGTAGTCAAAGTAGGTCAAATGTCTACTGAGACTGTTCGGTCGAAAGGTGCACCGGGAGTTTTAGCGAGAACGCGTTTAGGAGATGTGGTGCTAAATTTTTGTTTTTGTGAAACCTCGCTCAAATGCGTGCAAATTGTTTAATTTCGGGAGCATATCAATCAATTTAGTTTCGGGAAGGTGTACAAGTGGAAAGAAAGTGAAAATCGGTGCAAAACACGGACTTAGTGTTGTCTCTAAAGCTCCGTGAACAACCTTTGTAAATGGCCGCCGTGTTTACTAATGATTCCCTAGACTTGACTTTAACTATGACGACTTGACCGTTTCGATGCAAATAACTTGCATAACATATTAATAATACTCGACACTGGCTAATTTCCTAATGGCCATAATCCGTTCACAACGGATAAGAAATTAAAAAAAATAAAGGGTCCACCGCTCTCGGTATTTTTTAATCAGCCGTTAATAGAACGGTGTACGTCCCCAGTCCGGCTGTGGTCGCTGCAATGCTGGACGTGCCTGGTGGTGTACCGCGGGCACTTGTGGCCGGCGTGGTGCGTGCGGTGGGCGCCGCACGCGCACTACTTCGCGTCCGCCGGCCACGACCGCACGGCGCGCCTCTGGGCCACGGACCACCACCAGCCGCTCCGGATCTTCGCGGGACATCTCTCCGACGTCGATGTAAAATATTACACACACTATTTCTTCGTTGGTTATCGCGATTTTAAATAAAAAAACACTTTATTTTCCATTTTGAAAAAACCTACTGTAAAGTAGCTCAGCTACTCAGTTGAGCTACTTTACAGTTGTTAAGCTGTTCGTTAACTGTTAAGGTTCGTTTAAATGAATAAATAAATAAATAAATTCTGTGATCAACACACAGCGCAATCTAGCTCCGTGGTAGGTATATAAGCTGCTAAGCTTGTGTTACGGTGACTAGACGACGACGGATATGCTACCTATATTTATTTTTCTTTTGTAAATACATACATATTATACATAGAGATACACCCAGGCCAGGCACAAATGTTTATTTTAAGCATAACTATTTGCATCCAGGGGGAATCGAACCCGCAGCCTTCTGTATGGCAGCCAAGCGTTCGCCCGACGCGCTACAGAGGTGGTCAATAAAACGCGATTATCGCGAAAACGCGAAAATTACACACACTCCGCGCTACCACGATCGTTTGTCGTTGCTTTGTCGCTCAAAAAATTACGTAAAGGACATCATTCAAATTGTACCCAAAAATTAAAGTGCCGGCCAATGAAAAAAAATATTTTTATCTTATGGAAAATGATGTTTTAAATATTTTTTATCAAGACGGTAAATGTCTACGACCAACTTTTGAACCCTATAGGCGACATCAAAAATCATAAATGAGCATATCAATATATCATCAATATAGATAATTGTAAAAAACTATAAACAACGCTAGATCGCCTTCGTATGCTTGGAACTACCTGTTTGCTCCCGTTACTCAATAAGGTCGGCCATAAACTCCATCTCTTTCCTTCTCGTTATTGTTATTAGTAGTTACCTGCTTTGTTTATCCCGTTCTAGGTAAGGATTCGGTAGTTGACGATATACTTTGTAGTTATCCATGCGACTTTAGTTACATCGGACGACTACTTACTTGCGAATAATTATTGTTTTTTTGCTTTTTTAACATTAAAATGGCGGAACGATTGTGTATACGGTGTCGTGAATCTGTGGAAAATAGAAGAAGCTATTCCTGGATATCTCGAGAGGAGAATCATATTGAAGTAGCTCAGATTATTATTCAAGAGCTACTAGATCAGCAGGTATGTGGTTTTATATTGTATGTATTATTTAATAGTAATATGCATATTGTATAGCAACAAACGCGCATTAGGCGTGAGTGTGAGTTTCTTGTCACTTGAAAAGAGATTTTCAAAACATGGTATGAACTTTTTTCGTTCATTTATACATAATGCCACTATCATAGATATCATAATAAAATATGGTAGGTATATATGAGTTCAGTGGCTACTATATCGGAAACTTCATATGCATAAGCCCATAATTGAATACATTCTATATCTTTACAAAAACTACAATAAGCAAGTGTAGTTAGACTTATTACGTTAGGTGCAGTGTAAACTCTAACGAATCTCAAGAGACCGAACATTTTTTATATCGTTGAATCAAGAGTGAAGGATAGGATTTTTTAATTCCTAACAGTTTCAACATTATTTTGCGACTGATAATACGATAGATACCTGATGTGTTTATTTCGAAGCCATAATTTTCAAGCAAGCAAGGGCATATTAAATATCATATTTTCTTGGTGCATGTCACAGATGCTGGTTTGTGGTCCACGTCTAATATGTTTAATTATTGATATAATTGAAACCTTTATTTTTTCACTTTTCAGTCTGTGCCTACGGATTTCATTTGCCGACCTTGTTGGCAACGAGCGGAGAGACGAGAGAAACTTGCGAGAAGCGCGTCTGGCTGATAACGACGACGACGACATACAAGCACAACTTGTTGAAGACAATTCATCTTCCACTCAGCCCTCAATAATTACTCTGCCTGGATTCGTGCGTACTCCGAATACAAGGCGAACTTGTGTCTTTCAGCATTGTGAAAATAGTTCCAGGCATCGAATTCCGGATAGCATTGTACTTAGAATGCTTAGCCGGTACAATTTATTATTGACGGAAAACAGCCGTGTTTGTGATTGCCGTTTTGCATTTGCAACAAGATTTATGGTACCTGCTTGCCGTACAACAAAATAATATTTCCGAATTCAGATCAGAACAAATAGTACGAGCATTATCAATATTACAAGCTCATGTGACTACAGAAGTTCTAAACTTCGAGCACTACGAAGTAATAGATGACAATGAATTCCATACTTGGACAGGCCTTACTCATGCACAGTTTGCTGATCTGCTGATCAAAACCAGCAGTCTCAATAATAATAAAAACAAAAAAGTTATATTAGCAGCTGTATTGATAAAACTACGGACTGGGGATTCGAACGCTCGATTAGCTTCAATTTTTAGAACAAGTGAGTCCACTTTTGCACGCATGCTTAAAACTGGTCGTACGGCTTTGGTACAAGACTTTGTCCCACTACATTTGGGGTTTGATCATTTAACCCGCGAAGAAGTTGCCGAAAGGAATCTTACAGTACCGGAGGCACTATTTGGAAATCCTGATAGCCCTCTAGCGGAAAGAAAGGCGATAGTCATCTGTGATGGCACCTACATATACTTGCAAAAAAGTTCTAATTACTTTTTCCAGAGAAAGTCTTATAGTCTTCATAAATTCCGGAACTTACTGAAACCTTTTTTGATTGTCTGCTGTGATGGACACATAATTGACGTATCTGGACCTCATGCTGCCACCACATCTGATGCTCAAGTTATGAACAGTATAATCAATAATGAAACTGATGGCGGCGATGGTGTATTCAATTGGTTTTTTAGACAAGGTGACGTTTTTATTTTGGATCGCGGATTCAGAGATGCCATTGCCCCTATGGAGTCACTGGGATATTCGGTACATATGCCACAAACCAAGCTTCGAAACGAAACTCAATTAACTACGATACAGGCAAATAAATCCCGTCTTGTTACAATTTGTCGCTGGGTTGTGGAAGTAGTTAATGGACGATTTAAACGGGATTTTCGGTTTTTGAGAAACGTTAACATAAATCGTGCTCTACATTACATGTTTGATTTTTTCAAAATAGCAGCCGCTATCATCAATGCATATCATCGCTTGATAGAAGACAACATTCATGCCCAATCGTTTTTGGCCATAATAAATCAAAGGTTATCGATGCCCAATACGCTAGCTGATATTATTATAAGACACAACTACAATCAAAAACGAGCTTCATTTCGTGATGTCAGCTGAAATGCCCGAGTTCGACGAGTTTCCGAGGCTTACAGAAGAAGACCTAATATTATTTAGTTTGGGCATTTATCAACTCAAACAAGCCAGAAGCTATTACGGCGAGCACCTTAACCCAAATGGCGTCTTCACAATCGAGCTCGGTGACAGAATTCCCACTCGACACACCAGAGAGTTAGGTGAAAATATAACAATCATAAGAGGTAGAATACAATCTCGCCACGTTCGGGTCAGAAAATACTATGTATATATTGGAATAAACTCAACACTGAGTGGTCGTGATGCCATAGCGCATTATTATTGCAGTTGCAACATTGGAAGACGAACGGTGGGCTGCTGTTCCCACACTATGTGCATAGTGTGGTATATGACATATGCAAGACATGCAGAACCCCGCATAAATCCTCCTGCATTAGGTTTAGAAAATGTTATAGTAAGATTTGCGGAAATATAATTGTAATTAATGACGAATAAAGCAATATTTAATAATAATAATCATATTTTTTAATAAGTCTGCCATTTTTACATGTTTGTTGAACATTGTTACGACAGGCGCCATATTCCCCATAGTTCCCCCCAGTATCCAATCCACTACCATCCCATTTCTATAGCCCAAGTAGTTTCACCCGTAGTTTATTCATAGTTCTATCCGACCCGGGGTTGTCCTTGGCTGCATTTTATAGTGCAGACAGTAATAATCGCCGTATAGGTGTCCAGCACAACTTTTTACATTAAAATGTTACTTAAACGGGCCTCTACGTGTTGGCTTCGGCCCCACGCACGCCTTCCAAAGGTCCGGGTGCTCCATAGCCCCGAGTATCGGAAACGGTAACAACAAATAATAATAATATAAATCCTTATAAACATTCAATGATTACAAAAGTCCATATAATTAACAATTGCGGGAATCACATCTAACACGTCTGATTTGTTATACTAGGTTTTAATAGGCATAATTTTAATTAGTAGATTTAAGTTGATTTACCTATATAAATAAAGAGAAGAAAAAAACGTCCAGACGAATTTAAAAATGCAATAATTTAGAATTTCTATATCAAATAACTTTAAAAAAATTGATCATAGCTTTTAGTTGTCAAAAGAAAAAATGTTTAGAATGTCATTCCCTAAAATATACATACATTTTTTTTTGTTGGCCGGCACTTTTTTTTTTGGGTACTTTTTGTATGCAACTTGAATGATCTCCTTTTAAATAAAAAATACCCCGACTACTTTATATAATCACAGATAATTTACAGTGCCACAAGTATAAGTTGGCGCGATCGTGCGCCACTGTGTTCAGTTTAAAGACTGATTGTTTGGACTGTTGCCGGCTTTAGATAAGTTAGTGATAAAAAAACAAAAAAAAATTGACTTGAAACTTTATTACAAAAGCTTTTCTATAAAAAAATAAGTTGATATTCGATAATAATTTTAGTTTGTGTTTAGTTCCTAAAATCGCCACCGCCAACTTATACTTGTGGCACTGTAAGATTTCTTTTTCAAGTCGATTTTTTTTTTCATTAATTTATTTTTTTTAACTGAACGACACCACGGCGACAACGTATAAGACATTATGGTAGGGCGAAATATCTCTATTTACACCACGTCTATTACCTTTCGAAATACATTTTTGAATTAAATATTTCTTTTCCTATTCTAGTGTGTCCAGTTTCATCCGAATTCAAACTACATTGCTACTGGCTCTAGCGACCGCACTGTACGTCTCTGGGACTGCTTAACTGGAACGCAAGTTCGAATCATGACTGGACATAAGGTATAAATAAATATAATTTCATTTTTATTTTATTAGACAACAATAGTTTTAGTTCAATGATTCTGACGACTTCTTTAGCTCTGCATAGACTGCAATGGAAATTTTATTGATGTAAGAGGATGACCTTCTCCTACATCACTAACCGTAAAATGAGCTCCCTTGCCTTGCAACTGAACTTGAATAACGTTTCAAGTATTTATTAAATACAGGATATTTACCATTTTTGTTTTTACGGAGTTCGATATTTCGCTAGTAATTTTAACTGACTTGTTCATGGATGAGCACTGAGCAGTTTCGTGGAAATTATACAATTAATTTTTTTAAGTATCTTAAAATGGGGTAAATTACCCCATTTGAACGAACTATGTGAAAACAACCGTGTCAGTTTAAACTGTTTATAATAACTAGCTGCGCCCCGTGGTTTCATTCTCGTAAGTCCTTTTCCCGCGGGAATGTCGGGATAAAAAGAAGCCTATGTGTTATTCCCGGTATCCAGCAACCTATATACCAAGTTTCATCGCAATCGGTTCAGCGGTTTTCACGTGACAAACACACATGCATAACATACACACAAACTTTCAGCTTTATTATTAGTAGGATAGGATGTCGTAGGGTAAAAAAATGTGTAGTTTCGTAGGGAGTTGGATTAACGAAGGTCATAATTTCAGTCAGCAATATTCACGCTGTGTTTCTCCGTGTGCGGTCGCTACCTGTGCTCGGGCGGCGGCACGGGCGAGGTGGCGGTGTGGGACCTGGCGACGGGCGCGCCCGCGCCGGCCGCCGCGCTGCCGCCCGCGCACTCCGCGCCCGTCACCGACCTCGCCGTCAGCCGCGACGGGACCGTCCTCGCCTCGGGTACTGTCGACATGCTGTGGGAGGGGGCCATCCACCGCTACTACCGGCTAACTTGCTGCTTTGACGTAACGTGCTCGTTACCGGTGATTACTTCAAAGCAGCAATGTAGAATACGAAATATGTTTTTTGACAGTAAATAGCAACTAGTAGCGGTGGATACTAATTAGATTATACCACAGCTGCTCCCGGTGCTGTGCAAGGTTCTCATAGAGACGAGCGTTTGCGCTGAGGCGCCGACTACTGTGGTTACTGTGGCCTGATGTCGGCCAATGAAAACGCCTTGCAACATACTGGAGTAGGCGGGTTTAACCCCATTCCCCTGAAAACTTATGTGCCATCGGCACGAAGAAGAAGACTGTGGTTATTGTTTTATTTAGCGTATTGTTACGATGTTGAAATTAAATTTTGGACAATTCTAATTCTAATACTGAAATTATCCCTCATCATAAAACCCATTATTTTTGGGTTTACTCGAGTGTTGCAGTTTCGTTTGACATGCTTGTTTTCCCACAGGTTCCCTAGATTGTACCATCAAGTTATGGGACTTCACAGCTATCACCGACGAAGTAGCCAGTGAAGAGGCGGGTAACACCAACGTCACCACTCAAAAAGAGGACAAGTTTCTATTGAGATCATTCGCTACGAAAAATTCGCCAATCAAAGGGCTGCATTTTACAAGACGCAATCTTTTGTTAGGAGTGGGATCTTATGAAGGAAGTTCGTGAATACTTTTAAGTTGATTAAGTACTATTATAAATTAAGTAAATAAACAAAATATTAGAAGGACCTATCTTTATTATTAAAAATTACTTAAACCTATAGACTATATTAAAGTTAAACCTATAAAATTTGTAAGAAATATGATCTTTCAGACGTAATAAACTGTATCATTAAATTCAAAATTGATTCATTGCTTCTTGCGATTTGACCCTTCATGGCTTGTTTGAAGTCTTCCTTGACTCCTTTGTCAGCACCTCGGGTTCCAATCCTTCTCTGCCCTAAATGTTGTTGTGAATTTGGTAGTATATCTAATACTATATTGTTGTCTTGTTCGTTCCACATGAAGCTAAGTTCTTCCAATATATCAATATGTATTATGTATGCTGAAAATAGATGGTAATGAAAAACGCCTTTCTGTCGAACTACATCCATTATGCGTAGGAATACAGATTCCTCTTGAGGCCATCCAAGTTGCATCAATACTAAAATGTGGCCATATGTTAAATCAGAAGTGTTCCCAGTGCTCAATAATATGCCGATGAGTAATGTACAAAAATAATGCATAATTGCCATTTTAGTTAGTGGAAGAAAATGTAAATGTCTGTGCTTTCCTCCAACAATTATTTCAGTGTCTAGAATTCCTTCAGCATTGGGAAGTTGAGGTAATGCTGCTAGCATACTCTCTACACAGGCAGAAAATTTTTTTTGGTGATAATTAACTGAAACCTTTACAATGTTTGCAATAAGATTGTTTTCTGTTTTAGTGCTGTGAGTTATTTCATCGTATCTTCCCCTGTAAATTGCAAATTCATCCAGGAAAACCTCAGCCCAAGGCTTTGCTTGCAGCTGGTTAGCAAGTTTAGTAAATTCTCTTGAAATAACTTCATTGTTATGCAGCAGTTCCCAACAGCTGGCTGCTATTTGAAACTGATTAGCTGATATTCCTGTTACTTCTACATCACCCTTCCTCCTTTTAGATTGAGGCATATCAGGATCTGAAAGTGCTTCAATCAGAATATGGTTTCCTTTTATAGACTTTTGTTCATAAAGGCTTTTCAAGAAAAATACTGTTCCACAATAGAGCAGTTGGCGACAGTCCTCTTGACTCCTCAGAGATAGAAGCTTTTGAAAGTAGCCATCCTTATTTAAACTGTTACTATAGTTAACAAGATATGAATCCCATCCAAGTTGTCTTCCCAACAAGTCCAAAACTCCATAAAGTCTTTGCCAAGGGTCAGATATTTCATGATCTGTTTCATCATATATGTAGGAGTTGTAGAAATCGATGGCTTTCACAAGCAATCTCTGAAGTAATCGAGGTGATTCCAATGCATTGAGTAGTGGCAATGTTTCTACTACAAGTAAACGGGCATATCGATTGTCATGGAAGAATTTTTCATTACTGATAAGTGTTTTTACAAGGCTATCAACTCCAAGCTGTGGAAACTTTTTAAGTAGTAAGACAAGTAACTTGCAGTGTTCAATGGTATCATCACTGTTCTCGACGCTTGTTTTAAGTATTGTTAATTGAATATCAGGACAAATGAAGTCAAACATTTGACTAAGAAAGCTCCCTTCAGCCGATTTCAGCGCGTTTGCTATGGATGTTATCTCCGAAAGCAAAGCTGGAATATTTTGTCGTGATAACATTAATGAACTGAAACACTCTGCTGCTTCTTGAACATTTCCAGATTGTTTTTCCATTAGATAGGCCTCGAATTGAACTTTAAAATTAGTCGGAAATAATGTTTTAGCTGTGAGCATCCATGCTTTAGCGGAATGAATGTTAACTTTTTGGGCGTCTTTGGCTTTTGCAATAATATAATCTTCATCACAGAGAGTGCTCTCAATTCCGGGCATATTGCGGCATTGAAGTTTAATTTACTAGAAGAGAAAAATGCTATAATAGTAGTAAAAGCCAAACAACAGAACCAACCAAACCGAGCACGACCAGAGTGAACTGTCACACTGTCCTGTCACTCACACACATTAGTCATTTTCTGTCACTGTCACGATTTTAGTGATGCCAGCTGTTGGATGTCCAGTGAGTTCGGGATAATTATTTAAAGCTATGGGAAAATGACCCTGGATTAATTTTATATCGATGATTATTTTGCATAACTTGCTAAAACTATCAACTGGGGTGTTTGAAAAAATAAGATCAGCTGTTGTTATTTTGTAGAATAGAACTAATTTTCGAGGTGGCTTTAAGAGAATTTAGCGAGAAATTTACATCCATATCTGGCAGCATCAGCTTTTCTTTATTGTGAGATGCTAACCTATCTTAACGACTTGACTACCTATCGAATAGATTCTTAAAACTTATCATCAAAGCACGTATAAATATGTGGAGATCTAAATAATGTTATTTTTAATTAAAAGTTGCCTTTTTTGACTAGGCGAATAACTTTTACAAGTCGAATTGATTAAAATTACCAATTAGAGTTGACTCGAGTAGACACATCACTATTTATTTTATCACCACTCGATACTTTTTTCATTCGAGTACGAGTTAAACGAAATCACTCGCGCACAGAACACTATTACTCCTAGCGGAGCACTCGCGTCACTGGAATAAAATATCACTCGAGAGTCCCATCACTAATTTTGATATGGAAAGGAAAAAAATAGGCGAGGTAATCGCAAAATTATTTTTATAGTCAATTATTTTACGTGCTCTGCTAGCAGGTTAGATAAACTAGCAGCATTTGGTAGTTGCAGGTGCTGCAGTCGGCCTGCAGCAGTTGCAGACGGTGCCGTTACAATATATAAAAGTGATCAGTATTCTAGCCTGTTCAGCAATAGTCTGTTGGACTTCGAATTATTTGGGGTACCAACCTACCTTGTGAAGTAGAAGAGAAAAACTGCAAATGAAAAGTGCGTAATATTTCGATGAAGATTTATACAATGTCCGTATTTCACATACGGAAACGGTACGTGATTGCTGAGCTGATGTCTGACCATGTTTTGGAAAATATTTTTTCATATCTTGATCTAAACGATATTAGAAACTGTGCAGTGGTATGCAAAACATGGTACAGGATTATGAATGATGAAAACAATGATGTTTGGAGAACACATTGCATGCGAAGATTACCTGAGGAAGTGATAAAGTCAGATTTGCTATCATCTGTTAACACATACAAAACAAAACTTAGAGCTTTTTTTCATGCTTGGAATTCCCATGACTGTTCCCGAAATATTTATATCAAACCAAATGGATTTACTTTACATAGGTTAGTGAATTTTAAATTGCAGGTATTGTCTTTATAATAATGAGTCTGATTCTTGATATTGGTCTACATTCAAACAATTACAAAAACCTTGGAAACATTTCATTTAGAAAGCGAAAAATCAAACCTTAGTGGTTAAAATATGTATTGTTGATAAATTTTGATTGTTAGGAATCCAGTGGCACAAAGTACAGATGCATGCAGAGGAAAAATGGGCTTCCGTCATGGCCGACATGCATGGGAGGTGGTATGGGAAGGACCTTTAGGAACCGTTGCAGTAGTTGGTATATCCACAAAGGAGGCACCTTTGCAATGTCAAGGATATGTGGGGCTACTAGGCTCAGACCAGCAGAGCTGGGGATGGAACCTTGTTGATAATCATTTGTTACACAATGGTGATACTCAGGGCCACTACCCACTTCTCAATAATTGCCCCAAATATCAGGTCAGTAAATATAAACAATATAAATTTGTCCTAAATAATAATTATTAAATATTATTTTTCATTTACACTTCTCTATGCTACTAGTTGACCCTGCAATTTAACCTGCATAAGTTCGAATCCTGTTTTATTCACAGGATAGAAAGATAGATTAAATATTTTATTTGTACAACCAACAACAATTACAATCAATTCACATAAAATGTAAGATGGAACACAGGAAGCTTAAAAGTAAATTGTTGTACAAATGGGCAACCTCATAGCTTAAAGTGATAAAAGCTGTATTAAGCCTAATTTTCAGCTATTATCATACTAAGTTTCATGGTAATCTGCTTTTAGTTTTTCTGTGAAAAGATAACAAACATACATAAATAGTTCATTGTATCACAATATAACTATTGTCATTTATGTGTGGGATTAGATTAGATACATAAAATCATTTTTTTATTGTAATTATTAAACATAGGTGCATTTACATTAAATTTGAAAGTTATAACATTTAATTTATTATGTCTGAACAAGTATTCAAAGCTGGAACTATCAATATAAAAATAAAAAAATAAAAATTTATTTCATTGACCAAAATATTCTTTGAGGTGTAAACAATTGTGAAAATAATTCTAAAGAATCTCTAACCATATCTAGGTTTAAGATGCAAGCTAGTGTTACTAGGTAGTTTGTTATTAAAATTCGATATCAGCATTGTAATATTTTATAAAATTCAATGGATACTTTCGTTGTTTCAGGTTGGAGAACGAATAAGAGTCATATTAGATTGTGAAAACAAAACTTTATCATTTGAAAGAAATTATGAATTTTTAGGAGTTGCATTCCGAGGTAAATATTGATTTATTTAGAACTAAATAATTTCGAAGATAAAATTGGTTTTTAGCTTTTTTGGCAAAGGTTTAACAGTTGCTAAAAATCTGCTTACAAAGTATTTTAACAACCATCAAGAGACAACTGAATCTGTGTAGTTATATGAAGAAGTCCAGAGTTGCATAGAGTAGTATGTTTGAAATAAATGCCACAATCAACTAGTTATCTATAAAAATACAAATTTATCTGTGATAGTTAATCTTTGTTATTTTTTTCCTATTCCTACACCATCATATCACTGAAAATGGACAAATTAAGTAATTCATAAATATAATGTCCTCTTTTAGAACTACTGTTTATTTATTTGGCCAATAGTTTCTGAGTAAACTACACTATGCTCTATGTTTGATATACACATTACATACATTGTTTTTTTTCATATTTGGACGCCAGTCTGCAGAATTTCTGTAACTTTATATTTTTGTAACACCTTTTGTACATACGAGATTCTTGACCAAATAAATTATTTTATCTAATCTTATTTATTTCAGGCCTTCCAAACAAAAAATTGTATCCAACTGTGTCAGCAGTTTATGGCAATACTGAAGTTTCGATGGTGTATTTAGGACCGCCGCTGGATGGCTGATATTGGTTTATAATTGATATGATTTCTAGTCCAAACACCTCAATGTGATATCTATTGTTAATTATTTTATTTCACTTATTATATAATTGAAAATCTACAGCTTTATACAAACATGATTAGGTGAGTTAAGAAATAGAAACAATATGCCAGTAACAGTACCCATAGTGCATGTTTTTTCGTATACCAAACAAATCCCACGTTTCCATATTGTACGCAATTATTGTTTGAGCATTAAGTTTCGCATTACATCTGCTTGGAACCCCTTAAAACTTCACACATAATTTTGGTGCTTGGAGATTGATGAAATGAAAAACTTGCCCTAGTGGACACTGCTGGTATTGGTACAGATTTAATTGACCACCCAAAAATAAGAAAGAATGTAGTTAGGTAAATAGTTCAATAACTAACCTATCGGTCCTAATAAAACACGTTATTTACCGGGTTTTATTCGCGTTTTATTCATGATTTTTAAACGGCCGATCTTCAACTTTGCGATTAAACCCGGCAAATAAAGTGTTTTATTATGCAAAATCGCGGAAACCATAAAAGAAACTATCTATCCTTATTATTATTGCGTTTTTTCAAGTATTTATTTTTAAATTTTAAATTATATGACCTATGATATTAAATTAAATATTAGTTAGATATAATATTCATAAAATTCCATACAAAAATTACTAGATTTGAAAGTACTGTATTCGTACCGACCTGTATTCTATAACTACATCATCTCAACATCGCCTCATCAGTGTTATATTTTTCTTCGAAAACTGTCATTTTTGTTATTTTGCAAGTAATTATTAACACTACAAACGCATTTTTTTGGCTGCAAAAAATGTTGAATTGAGAAAAATCTAACAATGCTAAAGCGATGTTGAGACGATTTAGTAATAGGATACGCGCCCATGTCTCTTCAGGAATGTGTTGAATAAATAACAAAGTATTAATTATAAATATCTAAGTACCTACAGTATAGCCTCGACTATTGCTTTTTTTACTTATTTAATATTTAACGAAAATGACGCTTTTCAAGGAAGTACTTAGATAAATATTATTTTATCCTAAACATGTATGATATTTAGTTGTTTTTTTTTATTTAGTTTTAAAATGTTATTAAAGTTTGTATTAAATTAACTTGGTTTTGAACGACACAGAAGTAAATTCTATGTAGGTAGGAAATACTTTATTTGTCATACCACTATCCCGTTATTTAGTATTGTGTTTGTTAATTGTTTACTGTAGTCTAAGTTCAATATCCTTCCCTGTTTATGTTGAATTCATTGACACTTTAATAAAACAAAAGTATTTATGTCTAAAATTAGAATAAAATTATTTACTTATTTGCATTAACTTAAAGGCGTTAAGCTAAGCGTCCACCTTCCGGCATCGGTCGTACGCTATAGGTTGCGTATTATGCTTTGTATAGAAAGTCACACAAGTGCGGTCCAGCAATCCCGGTGCTTCGTGTCGATGACGTCATTCGATTGCACAGTTGGCTTGATCGTTGCGGCACCAAATGCGATCGCTGCCGATACGACGCATTGTGACAACAAAAATTCATCTGTTTGGTGCGATCCGACCGATGCTGGAAAGTGGACGTTGCGTTGCTCCGCACGCTGTCTTAAAATTACTATGTTTAAATATGAGTTATCCTTGTCATACAATGTAAACTACTGTCAGTTGGTCTATTCTCGTAATATAATTATCCAAAATATAATTTCAATATCATTGCAACCTATTTCGATATTTTTTTTTCTTTTGAAGGATAACGTTTTCTTTACATTTTTTAGTCAATAAACTTTCGATTGCAGCTCAGATGCAAGTTATAGTTTTATTTTGAGTGTATTGTTTACAATTACATTACAATGATATAGAAATTAAATATTCGACAATTATATTACAGGAATAACCCCCCAGGCTACGTACGAATACGACTCAAATAAATCAACATGATGCGTAGCTTGACCCTGCAGTGTTGATATTTTGTGATTACTCAATTAAATTTAAAATATTGAACTTAAAAAGAAATTGTATTTGTCTCGTCATTTTTATGTTGATTTACAGAAATAAAAAGACAGAAACAGAAAGTTAACAGAAATAAACAGCTTTTTCTACTATTTTTGTTTTATTGCTATTGCTGAAAATTATAGATCCTGTGGATAGCCTCAGTGGATAACTATCGATCTATTCCTCTTTAATATTCACAATAGGATTAGTGACATCTTAGTGGCAACTCAATTACAAAAAATTACGAAGCAACAAACAGTTTGATGGCAACATGGATTGTTTTGCAATTAAGTTGCGACTAAGATGTCGCTGTAATCGAATCTGTTTGTAAATATTTGAAAGAATAGATAGATCCGCTAATTTAAGTACGTTACCTAGTATAGAAGTTAGGTACCTGTTAATAGTTTGGTTAGCAAAGATAGACAAACAGGAATTTAAACTTACATTTTTTTCAATTCTAGGCTACGATCTGACGTTTTGGTTCTTTGTATTTTACATTGTTTCTTCAGGAATCGTAGTCTACCATGAAGAAAGTAAGTTTAATTGTCTGCGAAGATATGACAAAGTAAAAGTTTCTCTCCGCATTCTATTCTATTCTGCCTGAGAATATATCAGTAGTAGAGTCTGCTGCATCTTGGAGGTTGACATCAATGAAAACAGATATGGAAGAGAATATGACTTCTTATCGCCGAAGTAACTCTACCTTAATGGGTCATGAAGATTATGTTGTAAAAGAAACATAGCTCAATGGTTTTGCTTTATTAAAAGCATCGATTTATTTCTTCAAAAACTACTGCACCGATTGCGATGAAACTTGGAATATAGGTAACTGGGGCCCTGGATTAACACATAGGCTATTTTATCCCGATATTCCCGCGGGAACGGGACTTACGCGGGTGAAACCGCGGGACGCAGCTAGTCTTTAATATTTTCGAAACCACGCTAGGTACCAAATACATGAACAAAGGTACCGAATAGGTACTTACTAAATAATGAATGAGTGTAGTTTAGTGTTAATGTATTGATTAGTCCGGGCAACCCGACGCACACGTTAAAATAGAACCAAGCGACTACTTACGCTGTTTTATGCTTATGGAGATACTAGCTGCGCCCCGCGGTTTCACCCGCGTCAGTCCCGTTCCCACAGAAATATTGGGATAAAAAGTAGCTTATGTGTTAATCCAAGTCCCCAGCTACCTATATTCCAAGTTTCATCGCAATCGGTTCAGTAGTTTTTGCGTGAAAGAGTAACAACCTTACATACACACATGCAAACTTTCGCGTTTATAATATTAGTAAGATTTTGCAAAATAATGAAAATAAAAATCATATTGAATAAGAATCATGTAATTCAACCTTAAGGTATATCTTTGGAATTAAAAACATAACAGGCGTCTCCTTGCCGGGTATAAATAGGTGGGTATCAATTATTACGCTAGCTAGACAGTTAAATTATTTATTGAGATTCAGAGATATTTAATAACAAAATATGTCAAACTTATAAACCTAAGAATAAACTAAAAATCATTACAATTTTCATAATACCTGCCGCCCTTGAAAGGACCTAATAGTTAAGAGTTTCACTCAAATATTTATCTCTAAACTTATATTATTTATTAAACTACTATATTGCACCCATTACCTATGAATGTGTTAATCAAAAATGGTGGAGTTGGATTTCTCTTCTTTATCTGAGATTCATAGTTCGAAACGCTCAATAAGTGGCGCCGAGATCTGAGTTCTACGTTATTTTTGGTCAACAGACTATTGAGATTAAACCAATGTCAAGGTCTAGTTTTTTAAATTGACATTTAGAAGAGGTCAAGATATCATTATGCAATGTCAAATTCAAGTTTATACATCAAAACAACGTCAAAAAATACATACTTTTGTCATACTTTAGGTACATAATAATCGTAATAGCATATTGCATATACACTATTTTAATGTTGCTAGATTGTGAAGACGCTAGACGTCTATTGGCTTTCATTTTCTACGGTGAAGATATTTTTATAATATTAAAATCGAATTTGACATTAACACTGAAACAATGTCAAAACATATTTTAAACATGGACATTGCAACATCTCAAGACAAAATACGTATTTATGATTCATTAACATCATGTGTTTTGTTGCTAGGTCGTGCTGACATCATGATAACTATAGGTTTTATAAAGATTGTGATTTATTCTCATGAATACAGGCCATTCACCAAATTACACTGTGTATTGTCCAACAGATCCGAAATTTGAAAGTCAACATCGAGTCAACGAACTTCATGCGAGTCTCGCCTTTATTCGAATACAGCTAATTCCATAAATTACAATATCTTATTAAGACATTCTTAATTATTGTTCAAATGTTCAATTAGTTTTAAAACATGGGTAGTTGCACCCTGAATATTAGGTATCTAGCGAGGCATTAAAAGCTAATTTCTAAATGGCATTTACTTTGTACTAAAAATTAATAAGTGTATGTTGCAAGCTATATCAGATATAATATTATATTAGGTACTATAATAATATGTATTTAGACAGTGTATTAATAATTTTTACAAAAAAAAAATTATCATTATAAATGATTGTACGGACTCCTCAGTGGAGTCATTCAAGCATTACATTAACTATTGCATTATTGGTCACGTGACTCTCCATAAAAAGACGAATACTTATTTGGTGATTTATCTGATTTTGGTGATTTATTTGTTTTTTATTTCATTAAAACTAGGCCTAAACTTTTGAATTAAAAAAAAACTGAAAAAAGTTCTAGAAGTTATAAAAAGTATTTAAACAAATATTGCTGAGGTAATTCGAATTACCCACTATACCTTATCCATGGCACGGGATCATAAACGTTGGTTAGTTATAGTACTTGAATAACTCCAGAAGCCCGACAAAGAGCGAATATTTCGTAAGGCCTGAAACTGCGAGACATAAATTGGTATTATATGCAGGTAGGTTAGTATTTACAAAAGAAAAATGTGAGAAACACAAGTTCAATCGCTTACCATGGGGCTATATGGCACTATATGGTGTTCATAAAGAACATTTATTTATAAATAGCCGGCGCAATTTTTTTGTATGTGTCACCTGTTTAACAGTGTCTATCTTCGCTTTACACAGTTTCAGGCCTTAAAATGAGTTTATTTTATTGCACCTAATTTTATTGTTAACTAGTTCTTTCACTCGATAGGTGGAGCCAGTCTCTGTCTACGTACCAGATTAGCAATCTTAGGGGTTAGCAATCTTAATTTTTAATGGACGACTTTTGAGTTTAGCGGTTTTATTGACCATTTATTTTTGTGTTTTTATTGACCGTATCATTTTTCTGTTTTTACTGGTCATAAACATTTTTCTGCTTTTTCTGGTCTTAGACATAGTTGTTTTTTTTACTGGACTATCTATCGAGGCACGATAGAACTACTCGGAGTACACATTTATAGACTGATTTATAAAATAGGTGATAAAACATAGGATTAAACTAAAGTAAAGCTTAGGTTTTGAATCTGCACTAAAAACTAAGAATTCATTTAGAACATACACTTTCGAAATGTAACGCCAAATTCAATCAATGCTCAAATAGGTACATTAAATATTTATCCGGTAATGGATTACTTACTAATTAGAATTACTGTTATCTAAGGCCTGCTCGATGCACTTTAATTATTAAATATTTTACATGTCCGATAAAAAGGTCCTGAGTGCAAAGTGCAAACATAATATCCGTACTTAATATTATAAATGCGAAAGACAGTCGAGTTATCACAACTAAACCACTGCAACGATTTGGTGGGAGCCTTTGAATAACGAAGACTAGTTTTTTCTTCTGTTTTCGCGATTTTGTATTAAAATAAAACTCATGTCAGACTCCTTTTTAAAGGTGACTAACGCTGAAATCTATAGAGCGTACTTTGATTGCTTAGACTGAGCTTAGCAAAACTAAGCAAAAACTTTGAATTGGAATTTATAGTTGTTTTTTTTTGTAATATACGCAGAAAATAAAATGAACTTCATAGTCATAACAGAGAAGCAAAGTTTAGGTCATTATTTTTGATTAGTTGACATTCTAAATTTGAAAAACTTCAACTTGACTAAGCAAAAACTTTGGATAGTTGCGAAGATCTGTTTATTAATACCAAAAATTGTCTTTAGTCAAAGTTATTGTTCAGCAAAGTCAAAGTATGACAATAGATTTCAGCCTAAGATGTAATTACATCTCAGTCTACCTTGAAAAAGGAGTCTGAAATAGGCTCTGAACGTCAGATCGGCATTGGAACAATGCTGATAATTGAAACAACGCCGATTAAACCCGAAAAATGAGTTACTACTTTTATCTTGATGTTGTTGGTTGGAGTGATTTTTGCGTGAAGAATCTTCGTACAAACTTTCCCATGTACCTACAATATTATAGAACTGAAGCTAGTATACAAGTGAATTTAACATTAAACCTACGTGAGCCGAAACCGTAATAGAATACGCAACCAGAACCTGATCTACATTATATCAACAAATTTAACTACATTATTCATACAAACATTATTATCATTCCTTAAACGAGTTATTACATTGCTAACTGTAGATATAGGGCTCTAAAACTTTGTAGTAATTAGTATAAAAGATTTTGTTCCGTTTGTGTCGTCATATCACATCGTTCATTTACTTGAAACATCTTTTTGTATGGAAATTAGAAATCTATTAGAGGCTATTTAATCTAAGGTCCAGCAGGGCAAATCTCGACTTCGGGAAATTTCGACTAGTCTTAATAACTTCTGTTTTTTAATTTATTTTAAAAAGTGCCATCTATGATAGGATAGCGCAAAAGCAATTTTATAAATTTCTGCACAAGTTATAAAGAATAGTCGAAATTTCCCGAAGTCGAGATTGCCCCTCTGGACCTTATACTTATCTAAGCCCCGTATCTACCTTTCTTAGTTTTAATCTAACCCTAAATAGATTTCTAATTTTCAGACGAAAAGATTTTTTAAGTAAATGAACGATACGTTGATACGGTACGTCACGACAAATGAGACGATAAAACAGTGTCGTGTAAGTGTTTCTAACTCATTTAATGAATAGGAAATGACTACGGTCCAGCGGGGCAATCTCGACTTCGGGAAATTTCGATTATTCTTAATAACTTCTGCATTTTACTCTATTATAAAAAATGTTTTATAAATGTTTCAGCTGTTTTATAAATTTCTACACAAGTTATTTATTAAGAATAGTCGAAATTTCCCGAAGTTGAGATTATCCCGCTGGACCTTATAGGTTCTTTTTAGTTCTAAACGCTCAGTTCTCGTTCAAGGACCTCGAAACAATGTCAAACACAAACTTTGACATTGAAAATAATGTCAAATACCTACCTACTGATTACGACATTGACTGACAACATTACAAAATTATTTTGAAACCCAAAATTATTTTTTTTTATATGTATTAAATATCGTTTGGGTTTTGTTTTTGGGATGGAACGTGACTTTTCCTTATCGTTTCGTTGTCCTGTCTAAAGTTAGAAATGTAATAACTTCGTACCTCATATTTCCCCTCACCATATATAAACAATCAAACCGAATGGACGCGATGAAATTTACCTTTCCTAAATATATATTATAAAGAGATTCTACTACCCTGAAAGGGAATTACAGCCGTGAATGCAGAATATAGAAGTGCAGATATTATAGTGGAATAGTTTTTTTAGACTGCTAATATTATATTTCATATTAATCTTAAGAGGACTATTGCGCCTACCTCTCCATACATAAAGAAAAAAACCTTTTTTCCACCTTTATAATGATATTATTTGATAACGGTGTTTTAATTGAGGAGCTCATTGGTCTAGCTGCAGCAGCCGATCTTAAGTGGTAGCGTGGGTTAAGTAACGCTTGGCGCGGTCATTATTTGGATGGGTGACCGAAAATATGTGTGGCAAAAAATCATTTTCTCGAGCTCCTCCGTGCTTCGGAAGGCACGTTAAGCGGTTGGTCCCGGTTGTTAGCTCTGATAGCAGTCGTTAGGTCAAGTTAGGGCGACCTGACAACTCTAACACTAGGTGAGCCACACTACTACACGAAAAGATGAAGCAGAATAATTTTGTAAATTATCTTACGAAAACTACACTTTTGTGTAACATTTTTTACATTTTTGTCATTGCAGTTTAAAACATTTGTGACATAAACAAACATTATTAAATACGAGATATTCATTTACTGTGCATAAATGTGTTAACAAACAAAACACATTTTGTTTTGAAACATGGTAAATACCCCGTTTTTTGTAGTGAAAACAACTGTGCAAGTTTAAAACCGTATATGTAACATACTCTTTTACATAAAAAAGGAAAACTTAATTTTTGTAAGATAATAGAACTTTAAAATAAATATTTGTGCCTGGTCTGGGTGTTTTCTATGTACTTATCATATGTATGTATTTACAAAATAAATAAATACTATTACATTGTAGGGGTGACCTAGGAGAGTTGTAAAAAATTTTACATTTGGCAACATGTCTCTATAAAAAATAGCCCCATCATAATAAAATCTAGAGTTGCACATACCGGATCTTTTGACTTTCTGATCACCAAACAAAAAAGACGAAAAAACAAAGTGTTACAAATCTCCTAATGCCGAGGTTAGTTGTAACAGTGTGCGAGGTAAGTTGTAACAAATGGAAATTCGGTAATTTAAACAGAAAAAAAAATGAAATCTAGGTTGTCACCACGCACCTTTGTAACAATCCACTTAGGTCTCCCCTATACCCGTTACCCGTTATAGTACCCATAGCACAAGCCTACAGTTCGGGACTACATAACGCTGCGTATCATGTAGTGTAACATGATACATAACTACACAAGAAAACGCCAAAATCGCCAAAATGTTAAAGGGTCGAAAAAGGTATTTTCTTTTTAGCCTCAGTGTATGGAGAAGTAACGCATCGACTCGCTCGTCAAATAGTCCTCTCAATGATTCTGTTCTGCGATTTTTTGTTTCGACAACATTTTCCGGAAACTTTCCAGTTCCACATCGTTACAGGCAGTCTAATCTTTAAAAAATATTTGAAAAGTAAGCGATTTACTTTCCTCAAATCATAACTAGGTACATTTTTGCAAAATAAATATTTCTGTCATGGTTACACGTAAAAATTATCATTAAGGACATATTAAATCTACGCGCCTGCACGTAAACAGTAACCTATAGGCCGTCTTCATTCCAATTTTATGGGAAAATTGACATATTCGCATGACATATTTTTAATACATTTAAATATAAGAAACGGCCAAACGAAAATAATATTATAACTCGTTTACACAGTGCGAGCTAGTGAACAAGTCAGCCTGCTCGCACTGTTTGGACGTATCTTACTAGTAACTCGTGCGTGCTAGTACAATTGTGTATACAGCTGAAGTAAGCCGAGCTACTAGCGCGAGTAGCTGTCAACTGGCTAGACAGTAGACAGCTACACGCACGGTGTAAACGAGCCAATAAACCAAGTGTCCACTGGTATCTCAACTGGCAAGAAACTCCGCAAATACGGATAGTATTAAACCTTACTTATAAACGCTAATTAATGCGCTGCATAACTATGCATCGTTTGTCTTTTACTGTCACATGAAGTTTCAGAGTTGACAGACAGAGACAAACGTCACATAATTTAGTCATGTGTAAATAATATTTTATAAGTAAGGGAGTATGTCTCACAAGTTCGGTGATTTAGTCCAGTAACTGTACTAGTAAGCCTCTTTGTCTCAACAGTTCGGTAATAAAACACCGGACTACTGACCAATTAAGTTAGCAATTACAATACAATGCAGAATTCATTTGCCGTCAAGTTACCGACTTTAATTGTCTCAGTACACTTTATGCCGGGTTTCCATGCTTGCCAAGTCGACAGGCGTTAGCAAGACGTAAACGACTTCCAGATTCATAGGTTTATGGACGTTTGGAGCTTAAAAATGTTTGCTAAGGCTTGGCGACCATGGAACCCGGCATTAGACTTGCAACAAGTTCGACAAGTCAATAGAACTTGCATTTACAATGACATTAGAACTTGCATACTCGCTCGACACGTAAATTTGAGCGAGATTTACTGCTAATGGTCACTTGGCTTTAGTGTGTCTAAAGACTTCGTTGTCTTATTCGAAATATGTAAGAACCCTAATAACGTAACGAGCCATAGCTCTGAGAGTTATTAGAGTAAGGCAAGATAAAGCAATATCTGGCTGCAGTCCAAAAAAACTATACCTGTATTTTAGAGAAGGCCGCCTGAGCGAGCGCCATCACTAATCTAATTTGTATGTGTCTAGATTGTATGTGCCAAGTTTGTATGCGTCTAGTTTGTTGGAGTCTAGTAAGTCTGTATCTAGTTTGTTTGCGTCTAGTTTGTTGGCGTCTAGAGTGTCTGCATCTGGTTTGTTTGCGTCTAGAGTGTCAGTGAGCGTGTGTTTGTGTCTCATCGCCTCGATGTGGTGGAGACAGTCTCTTATGCTGGACTTGACCTTGGTGGGAGGGAACTGCGTGAGGCAGAAGTCGGCGGCCAGCGTGAAGCCCTTGGCGAGCAGTGGACACAGCAGCAGTTGGTGCACGACGGCAGCGATGCGGTACCACGGACCGTCGAACGGGTCGAGGATGGCCGGGCAGAGCATGTGGTTCAGGTTCACTTGGGCCGGCTGGAAGTATACAAAACATCCTTTTTATATTTCTAACTAGCTGCTTGTTATCGATGTTAAAGCCATAGGAAAATTCTGCTCGCTCCTTGCGCGGTAGCTTTTTCCAACCCCGTGATCGGAAGCATCGCATTCCCAAATCGGAGTTGAAATCGACGGGAGTTACGTCGTAGGGGGGCTGATGGTAAGCGACGATGAGGTCGACGATCGTAAAAGGTTTTTGCCACGTGTTTTCCGTACGTAGTCCCATAACTAGGCTATTGTACCTACCTACGTGATTTAAGGACGCAGGTTTTCTTAAAAATAATATTTTCCTTTACAATAAGAGCGATGTCGTTTTTTGCAATTTATCGTTTTTATATTGATATGTCTATGATGGCATATCTATATGACCTGTCGATATGTCTATACATATAAGTACTTATTATATGACATGTCGAAATAATCCTTGTAACATAAAAATAGGAAGTGTCATATGAAATGTGTTTATTGATGTTGCTACCGTTCGTGATATCGCTTCCTACATTATTATTTAAAAAATGCGAGCTAAACACTTGAGTTAGACTCTTTTTTTTCCGGTTTTAATTTTACTGTTCTTGCTTCGTTTTTATTAATTTTAATTCGCTATCAAAATTTGATTTTTTATTTGATATCAGCTTCACGTAGCCCGAAGTTAATTTTAAAGTTAAATTGTCTTTACCGAAAAACAAATGGTTTTTTACACCTATTCAAACGATCACGGCAACGCCAACATAAACCTTTTGTTTAGTTTATAATTTAACCAGTTAATTGACACTAATTATAAGTATAATATAAAGTAGTACGCTCATATAGAAGATAACGAGACGGAGGTGCAACAATAAATGCCCTACAAAATAATCAATCACACAAATATTTGTTTCACAATATCTTCTAATATTTATTTATCCCATTAAGTACTAGCTGCGCCCTGCGGTTTCATACGCGTAAGTCCGGATCCCGCGGGAATATAAGGATGAACAGTAGCATAATGTCCTTCTCCCAGGTTGGGACCTGGGAATCTTTATACCAGAATTTATCAAAAACGGTTCAGCAGTTTAGACGTAAAAGCGTAACAGACAGTTACTTTCGTATTTATAATATTTTAGTAAGATTACCTACCCCCAATACACATACTTACATACCCACATTGTTGCCAACGTTTCCTCTATATAATATTAGTATTAATACAGTTGCGTATCGCCATTTCACGCATAAGAGATGATTTATATTAGACTCACTCGGCCGAGCTTCGTTGTCCATTGCTCGGCGAGCAGTCGATCGGTCTGTTGCAACCGAGTGGCGGCCGAGCAATAGACAACGAAGCTCGGACCCGGCACGGCCGGGAAACGGTCTAATATAAAATATCCCGTGGGAATATAGAGACCAAACAGCGCCTATTTCATCACGGCATCCTCGATAATGTCGTTTTCTATGGCTGTTTTTTTTCTCAAATTCGCAGCCTATTCAGTACGTACAAACTAACAAAATTTTCCTCTTTATAATAATAATATAGTATAGATAATTATTGCTACTTCTTTGTCTTTGTACTGGAATAACTAATCGTTATTGTAATTGGGCCCAAGTAAGGTGAGTCATGTTACGTAAGGTTAGATACGGTAGGTAGGTTAGTGAGTTGTACTTACAATAGCAAAGATCTGCAGTATTATGAAGTGGTATATCATATTCAGGGCGTAACTGAACACCGCCCAGTCATAGTTCCACAGCGGCTCGACGTTATACACACCTGGAATGCAAACGGGGACTTTCATTTATTAGTACACTAGCTGCGTTTCACCCGCGTAAGTCCCGTTCCCGCGGAAATATCGGGATAAAAAGTAGCCTAAGCATTTTTCAAATCTATAGCATAATTCATCAAAATCGGTTTAGCGGTTTAGACGTGATAGAGTAAGATACAGAGTAACTTACGCAATTAATATATTAGTAAGGATGTTACAGGAAATGTATGAATCTTAGGAACAAGGCATTTTAACCAGGGACCGCAAAACACCGCTTTGGAGTTAATTCTATCGAACCCAAACCCCTTTGCTCAGCTTACCATCTGGATAAGGTGACCATCTTCATTGGGTAACCTACCTACACCACTATTGATATGGTAACCGAATCATTGAGTTTCCCAGGCGAAAGACTTACACATTTTATTACGGAAACCTCTTCGATGGGGTAACCCTTTGATAGACTTTCTAATGGGTTACCTTTCCCCCGTCCCTACATATTGCATTTCTAGTCATTTCATCGTATTCAAAGTACCTATGTACTGCACATCGCCTCGATTGTGACATTTTTTCCCTCTAATAATTATGGTTAAGTACCTAGGTATTTTAATGATTCTTCAGCAGGTAAAAGCCAACTGTAAACTTTACAGTTGGCGAAAGCTCGGGTCAAATAATGAATAAAAACGCGATAAACCCGGATAAATATAGTGTTTTATTTTGTTTTAAATGTTTACCAAATACTTTTTGCCGGAAGAAAAATAAAATGTACTCTATGACAATAGCAATAAAAACAATTCCCGTGTGCGTCTAATAATTAGGTAACGAAGATGGCGCCACCCATGATAATGACGACTCGCCGAGCCGATTCTAAACATACTTTTTTTTACCTAATTCCAAAGCCTTAAGGAATAAATTTCACTACTGGGAGACAAAGTGTTACCGTTTAGTACCGTGTTACACTATCATATAGGGTTACCTATTAAAATGAACTAACTCGTTTGATGCTGTTACCACTTACTCAGCCATCGCATAACCCCATTGAAGGGGTTTTGCCGACCCCGGCAAAACTCCTTCAAATGGGTAAGTTTTTTCAACAAGCTTACCCAAGCTTGTTGAAAAAACTTACCCATTAAAATGATAACCAATTGAATGAGGTTTTTCGATTAAGCCTTTAAAAAACCCACGTCTTAACTCAAATAAGGGTAACCAAAAACGGTCCCTGATTTTAACTAGAAATATTTTTACAAGGAGATGCATTATCAAAAATTCCCATAACAGGATTCGATCCTGTGCCATTCGCTATCCAGGCGAGCGCGCTATTCACTGCGCCACACGGGAATCATCAATGAAAGAAGGGGGTTTTGCCGTTCTCCGACCAAATTCTGAGTCTACACATTAAAAAGATAAGATACTAAAATATACCTGCAGGTTCATTACTGAAATTAGCTATTATTATTAATACAAAAAACATTAAGTAAAGTAAATATAATAATTACCGCCAAGCCGTAACAAGTAGTAAGGTATCACGAACATCATCCCATGTTGGATCCAGTACAACGCTGCCTCTGCAAATATCTATAAAACGATATCACCAAATCATTCAATGTTATTACTTTATTAGCGAGTCGTATACACATAAACAAAAAAAACGAATTTTAAAAAGTCGTAGAACAAAAGTTGTTCGCCTAGACGTCTAGAACAACCCCCTTTCTGCTTAAAAGGGCATCCTCGTTACACCTTGTATATATTTTTACACACTATAGATGAGCGTTTGACCACCGTGTCACCTAATTGTAAGTGATGATATGGTCTAACATGTAGCAGGCTCATTTAAAAAAAATATTTAGTAGCTGCACCGTTATACGTATCGGAGCATGGACGAGTCCGCTTGACGCTACGACTTAGACCGGCGGAAGGTAAAAAACCGCAGCCGCAGCTTTCCACCAAGGAAATAAGATATCTTGGATTTCCGTAACATAAAACCTATTAAAGTAATTGAAACAGATATAATCGCATTTATTGATCACCTCGCTTATACAGCGTGTTTCGACTATGACAATTTAAGCCGAAAGTGTGTTGTTCTAGATGTCTAGGCGAGCATTTTTTTTTCTACAACTTTGGAAAATTCGAAGTAGTTTTCGAAATTTTTAAGTTTAAAATTTAATTTAGTTTAAAATTTACTTAAAAATCAGCTGTTTCTTAGAGTTAGAGGTCATTGACCTTATTTTGTTCTTTCATTCAGTTTGGACAACTAAAATCAAACTTTAATTAACTTTATTTTCAAAAACAGCTATTCTTTAAAAAACGAGCTATTCTTTCGTTAAAACATTAACCCTAATTTAAAAAAGGAAAAGATTTTTTTAAAGTCGTAGATCGAAAGTTGTTCGACTAAACGTCTAACCCCCTCTCGGCTTAAATGGCCATCGTCGGAACACGCTGTATAACACATTTTTAACACTTACACGATTTCTGTTTAATTTTAGAACTTCAGGTCTAGACAGTGTTTGAAGATTTATTTAAATTTATAAACTGTCTTCAAACGCGATCTCTTATTGAATGGTACGACTTGGATAACTGTTAAGTTCCCGAAACGCATTAAAAACATTAATTTAAACGGTATTAGATCCGTCATTAATTATAGTTTTTCTACGAACTAAGTTGTAATTACAAACAAAAACTTACTGTCCTGGACGCAGTTTCAGGAAATAAAAAAGCAAGAAGTGGTCCATTCAATAGATTTAAGTGAATTCGGAACAAGGCAGTCACTGTCTTACTTGGTGGAGCTGCCAATAAATAGATCTGAAAAAGAAATATTTTCATTAATTCAGGTCAACGATTTTACATACTTTATGGGCATTCAACGATTTTACAGACTTTATGGGCGAACTACCTGCCCGGTTTCTGGACTAAACTCTCACTACTTATTGATCATAGAGTATCTATTACATATCCTCCAAGCTATTGATTCAATAAAGATATCCTTGAGAGAAACTCCAGTTATCTGTCTCCGTTTTTATATGCATGTGACAAGCCGTCACTGTCACTCGCTGTTCGGAAACGCATTCACGCTAGTTATCGAACCAATAGCGATATCGAATAGATAAACCACCGACAAACAGACTTCAGAAACCGGGCATGAAACAATTAAGTGTAGGTATGTATTTATACCTACTCTTTATCAGTTATCTGATGCCTTACCACAAGTTTTTTTTCGTTTTGATCAAACATTCACCCTAGGTGCTAATCGTGTTCGGTATTAATCAACATCGTTTATACAGTGAAGCAAAACGTCGAGAGCTAATACGAAAAAACTTCGGCCGAAGTAATATATTGAGAATTATGGGTCCAGAATGAACTACAACTACCTACTGATGACTTACTGAAGTCTTGACTGATTTGTTAACTAACTGAATGAATTTATATATTGGTATATTGGTATGGGCAGAGCCCAAATCGCTGGTCCTAAAGCCATACAATTTGGAGAATTAGTTCTTTGTGGTGTGTGTGTACCACTGCTGCACTAAAAAAGGGATTTTGGAAAATCATGACTTACGCGGAGGAACCCGAGGGAAACTCTTGGTTTGAACCTATCTATATAAATAATCAAATTACAACGCTGTGTCATGCAGGTAGGTACAAAGTGTTTTTTGATTGTTCCATTGTGTCGCGATGTCTGGTACTAACCTTCTATTTAGTACGTTTCGTAAACGAATTCATTACAATTTAACAAAGACTTCCAAATTTAAGTCGAAAATAGACTGGATAGCGGCTTTCTCTGTTTGTTGTTAATGTTGCACATTATTAGCGCAGGCAAAAAAATGGTAATTCATATTTGTTGTAACAACTTATCACAGCCTCTCTAGAGTAACAAGTCTAATATTTGAAAACTGACACTAATCGCCATCCCAGCCTAGCTATAGCTACCTGATTTCGGGAATAATAATATTATATATTATAATAATAATAAAATCCTGTGACCAACACACAGCGCCGTCTAGCTCCATGGTAAGCTGCTAAGCTTGTGTTACGGTGACTAGACAACGGATATACTACTTTTATTTATTTTTCTATTGTAAATATATAAATAATATACATAGAAATACACTCAGACCAGATACAAATATTATTTTTTCAGTATAAATATTTGCACCCAGCGGGAATCAAACCCGCAACCTTCATTGCATTGCAGCCAAGCGTTCGCCCGACGCGCCACAGAGTCGGGTATATCGGCAGTTATTCTGTGGTTGGCGCCTCGCGGCATGACATATGAATCTAGTTGCTTACGGTGTTAATCCTAGATGGCACCTACATCAATACAAAGTTCTACCGCAATCGGTTTAGCAGTTTTTGCGTTATGGAGTATCTAGTAAATATCAGAGACATGTTACATCGTCGTCTTCGCTTCTAGAAGACTGTGTACCTGACAAATTTTGAAATATCAATTTCAATCATGTTCTCTAAACTTAAGGCAGTCTTTGCTTTGATATATCAAAACGGTCCTGTTGAACCCAGTTGGTTCCAGTCTGTCCTTATCTAACTAACCGACGAACACTAGTGAAAAAAGGACAGATAGGTATCTCTCTCTTTCAAACGACTTTTGTATTAATATCCTTTCTACAGTTATAAGGTCAATCTTAGTCTGCTAGGCACCGACCAATAGTTACCTATAATTAATTATATTTTTAAATGACAGATCTAGTAATCATCGGTAATATCAGTAACAGTGGGCACTGTACAAGTTTGTATTAGTAGATAACACAATTATAAGCCGACTACAATAGGAAAAATTATTATAGGTACCGACTCACAATATAGGTACCTAATACTTTACCTACGTAGCAATGTTTCGTAATTTATAAAATAGTCTGTCCCCTACCATGCTCTCATAAGTCGTCGTCGCTAAGTCGCTGCTATGTCATTCAGCTCAAAAAATACGTTAAAAACACATCAAATATTTAAAAAAACATTTTTTTTTTAAAGATTTCTTTTTTATTTATCTGTTGGTTTTTAATGTAGGCAGGGTATTTTTTATTTACTTAAACTTTTTTTTTTGGGCGACATACTGACGATAAAAAAAGAGAAACGATCATAGTAGAGCGGTGTGTTTCGATAAGAATTATGGAGCCTTATTTTTTAATCGCTGGTGTCACTTCGGGCAATTTAAATATCTCGATTTAGACTTATTTTCGTTCATATGAGTGTGAGGGCGAGTGGTTGCGGTCATATGATAAACTTTAACAGTAGAAATCGCTCGAAATAGCACAAACGATTCAAAAATACAGCCTATGGTTTTAAACATCATTTAAAAATGTAATCCAAAATATTTAAATTGTAACGGCGAGAATAGCTATTTTGCTGATAATGTAAAATAAAAAACAAACAAAAGGTTTATATTTTTTGTCACACAACCTCAAGGTTGGAGTAACTGAACTGGAAATTAAAAAAAGTTAAATATCGTATATTAGTAATAATTACGGGAGATAAAAATCAAGAGTTAAAAAATATTTAAAATGTATATTAAACTACAATCACCCACAACACAACCCACATAAAAACTTGTACTAAAATGTACCTTTAATTACCTACCTATGTTAAAAAAAACCATAAAATGTGATCATCCCACAAACAGCAGACCCCCGAGTCTGCCGCCATTGGCCGTGAAACAACTAAGCTGTTACAATGGATATACTTAATAAATTATATTTCTATACGTTAGTAACTAAGTACGATGAGTGAGTAAATTCTCGGCCAATTTTTTTTTTTTTATATGACCCTTTAATGATAGACCAATATAATTGATAGACTAGATATCTAATAAAGTAAGGAAGTTGAGTTATGCCTACTAATGTATGTCTGTTTCTGTATAATTTTTAACCACCAATCATTTATGTCATCGAACCATCTGGCTGGCATTCTACCTACTTCTCTTTCAACTCTGTCTCTCTAAACATAAAATATTTTACAAGAATGAATCATAAAAAAATCACCGGCGCCAGGATTTGAACCTGTACCCCTCGTTACCAGTTGTGTGCACTAACCACTGGGCCACATGGGAACAACAAGTACAACAGAGTTCAGTAAAAGATTATAGATATCCAATTATATTCTTACCTGTATTAATGTTGTCACATGACAGGGGTTTAGTAGGTATATCACAGTACGAGATGCAAATTTGAATCCAATCTCCATTCCCCACAATAACGCTAACATAATGAGGAGAAGTCGTTTGCCTCCTCTGTCACTTTTAACAAAGTTTTGTGTGTCAGGAATTTGTAACTTAGGATAAGTTTTTACCTGAAATTTAAAATAATAATTGTTATATACTTGTACCTGCATCCCAGAAGAGCCCTGAGAAAATTGTCAGTAATGACGAGACCCCAAACTCCAAGATATGCCTTGGCAGACCATAGCAGAGATGATGTCACAAACTTACGATGAAGAACCAAAGCCCAAAATAGACCTAAATGGCAGAAGGCCTTTGCCCAGCAGTGGGACAATTTTGGCTATATTTAATAATTATGTTGTATAATTTTATTTAACAGATTCACTTCTGGTAGAAAATAGGAAGTTTACAGAACGTTGATATTTTCAACTTCATAGTATAGTACCTTCATACATAGCCAAGCAGAATGTACTTACTGGTGCAAATGGGGACAGACAGGATGGGTAGTTGAAATAGATGATAGATGCAATTTCATGATGGGTTTTTCATATTCCCTGACCCACATAACAAAATACGTGCATACAGTAAGTGGGTAGGTAGGTAGGTAGGTAGGTATTCGAGGTACCTACCTAGTGTGAGTACTAAATAGGCTTCAATAATTTAATTAGGAAACCCTACCACTTATTGATTTTACTAGTTTTTAAGCGAGTTTTATAAACTTAATTATATTATATTATACAAACCAAAACGTAGACGCTGGCTGAAGTAACAATTATTGTTTCAATTATTCGCCTTTGAGGCGATAAAAAATAGGCACATTCTGGGCCCACGTTTCTAGGCACAGCTTTATTAGCTCCACTATAAGCCCACTCGAACATTTTAAAAAATATATTTTTTATTGTTCACTATGAAATCATTACGTTGTTAACTTTTGATTATTTTAATTTACGGAAATTGTTAATAAAATTGATTTCATTCGATTCAATGTATTTTATTTCCCGCGAATGACAGTTCTGCATTTGTTGTATTGCCATATCCGTCATTGTTTAATTCCCCACATACTATTATACTATTCCATTCTCTTTTTCCCCAATACGATATTTTTACGACAATTACAAGCACGTACAAGCAAAGTCCATTAACAATTTATCTATGGTACAAGTTAAGTCATTTCTAGTTTTTTTCAAAATAATACTTTACCAAGTTTGACAACGAAATGTTATTATGTTTTGCAAAACGCTGTCATCATCTTATGACATTGTTTTCAGATTTTTAGAAGCGGGTCTCGTCGCAATGGTTTCCTACACCGAAAGCGATAGTAATATCACACGTACATGAAAAAAAACTTTAAGCCAGGATTTGAAACCATCCTAGAATGTGGCTTTAAAATTCAAATATTGGCTGTGATTTCATAAAATTAATTCGGCAGTATGCTCGATTGACTTAAAATATAATAGGTATGTTGTGTTTAGCATGATTTAGGATTTAGACCTATTTATTTTAGTTTCATAGTGGTAACTTATGTTTTTCTTAAAATAGGATAGTTAAATGTAAACTTTTTTTCATAAGTTTACAAATATTCTGGAAACGAATATTAACAATAAAATCAAATATTGACCAATTCAATAATATTAGTCTGTTGTTATTTGGTTATCAATTATGTTCATCACAAAAATCCGAATGAATTTAATTTTGAAAGTATTAATTTATTTTAAAGATTATATGGCATATAATGGGAAAGTTTAATAATCTGACAACACTGTTTACTGCAGTATTTTTTTTATTTCTTATCTTGTAAACCAGTTAAGGCTATTTGGAAAATTACCAGTGTCAAGTTTTTTTTTTTTTGCAAGTTTTTGCAAAATACTAATACTTGACACAGGCAAATGTCCATCTGGAAAATCCATAATATTAAGAAGAAGAAGTCGTCGTAGTAAAAGTCAAGCGAAGGAAATCATTGTAAATGTTGTCTCTTTACAATGACGGTTCCCGCGAGCTTTAGGACAACGCTAAAGTCCAAGTTTTGCACTGATTTTCACTATAATTACGCTTGAACATCTTCACAAAACTAAATTGAATGCATAAATAAAAATAATAAATTAATATGCCCCAAAATTAAACAATTTACACGCAATTTGAACTAGGTTTCATATAAATGAAAATTAAGGAACACATCTTATACCACGTTCCCGCCAAAACTCACCCCGCTGTGCAGTATTTGAACTGACATCGACAACAAATCGATTGAATACATCTGAGAATTTTTTTGTTGACATTTTTAGGCAGAAGTCGTGATGAAACCAGATGAAACCATGAAAATCGTTAAAATGGCTGGATGTAGGAATTTTTAGGAACATTATGTTATGTTCATATAGCATTTTGCCTGCCCTTCGGGATAAATTTATTTTCCCTACTTTCCGCTAGATGTCGCAAATCTCAACAATCGCACGATGTGCGCCACGCGCGTTGTGATATATATGGGCATTTTCACTTTTGGGTGCCACCAAACAAAAATTATGGAAGTTTTCTAGACATGAGTTTTGAGTTAATTAAAGGCTTTGATAATATTTTCGTATTTTTTTTTAACTGAAAATTATATTTTGTTTCCTACAAATTGCTGAATTTCTATGTTAAAATCATTTTTTAGGTGGACACTACAGAAAATAACGGTCAGTTTCGTCACATTTCAAAACGGTTTTAACATTTAAAATAAAGGGATTTAGATATATTTGACACCTTTTATTAGTGCAGACCACTTAAATGTATCAAAAATTAATACACACTAGTGAGTTAATTGTTCGAGATTTCTTAAAATTGAGATTTAATTTCGGTTTGGTCAGAAATGGCTCCATTACAATCATAATTTTCTTTTTAATTGTGAGTTTATTGAGCTATTTCTTAGTTCATAAATTGCATATTGGAAATGACATTATTTGAAACAATATAAGAAAAAGATATATTATGCAAACATCAAAACAAAACTGTTAAAAGTAAAATAAGCCATATAAAAATTGGGACAATCGCTAAACTGACACACCTAAAATCCTTAAGGTGAAGCTACATGATACACAAATACTAAATTGTAACTAAAAGTCGATGTTTTTTCATAGTAACATTAGTAACTTATTAAGTAAATCATGATTTAAATTTAAATTCTTTTTAATGGCATGTTAAGGTTTTCTAAATTTCCGGAAAAACTAAAAGTCCAATACATTAGTTACATAATATGTACACCTAGCCTTATGAGTCAGTTTAGTGACTTTGGTGGTCCGCCCTATACGTGACGGCATAAAACGTTACTGAACTGACCGTCACTTTATCCATGTAGCTAATTAGAAAAATCCATTCTAACCTAATTGAATTATACTTTTTCAAATGAACTCCTTAAAACACTGTTCAAATAACACCAAAAACAGACAGTGAATAGTTCGATAGTGTAAGACAAATATATAATTAAGAAAAAGGCTTCAAATCTGACTTACGAAATCGTGACCATTCGCCAACACCAGCAAAACACCCTCTTTTTTTCGCGGATTGAACACACTGATTGATTTCGCTACGCTTGAATGAGCCTTTCTGAATAGTGTTTCTATTTTTTTAAAATGAAACGCCCTTGGTAGAAATAAATATCCCTTTAGAGCCGTTACTATTCTGACATGTCAGATCTCACCAAGTTTTAGTGACTTTACAAAAATGTATTTTAACACTGTAAAATTAGAGTTACCTTTGTAAGTTTTGTTTAACGTGACGGGAAAATATGTCCACTAAACATGGTAATAAAAACTTAATATATTTTAGTAGAAAATTTTACCAGTAATTTCGATACTCTGAAGCAGACAAGCACTGGGACAAGTCAAAAACGGCTCCCCTAAATATTTGAATTGACCATAATTAACTTAATTAATTTTAATTGCATAAAAATTGTTGCATAGACAAATAGTTTAATATATTCTGCATCGATTGATATACTTTTTATAGTAACACCCATTATTAATAATATGCAATACAACTTTAAAAACGTGGGACACCATAAAAGTGGGGGTGGCACCCAAAAGTGAAAATGCCCATATGCCCACGCCACGCATTGCGTGGGCCACACAGTGGGGTCGCCCTAAAAAATAAAAATACAAGCTATTTTCCCTATGTGGGGCGACACCACTATGGGGTAAAATATAGTATAATGTGGGCATTCTAGAAACCCTACATTCCTGCGGAGCGTAAGCGGATGTAGTACGTGGGCGTAGCGCTCCGCCGCGGTTACTTGTTACTGCACCGCATAAACCGAGGGAAGATACTAGTAACCGTACGTAAGGCGCTCTCTTGGTACCTAAGAACCCAATATTACTTGCTAGAAATTCGCCCCGTATTTATTAGTTGGAATTCTTGCAGAAACGCATTCCTAATCATTCATACTCTACCTATTCGTTTAGGAATTACATGAATACTATCGGAGCTATACTGCAACTAAACCGTGTATATACCGTGTAGCATCTACACGGTTCGCCAGTGATTTTACTGGTATTGTAGACGCGATAAACGAATTATTGTGAAATTGTACTAATAGCGAATTTGGACAAATTCACACGAAATAAGGTTTGTACCCGAAATGCGAATTTGTAGCAACTCCGCCGCTTCCAAAATATTATTTGATATATTATTATTAGCTCAAATATAAAAGTTTATATTACTACAAAACCTACAAACAAAATTATATTTAAGGCCGCAGAGACAGGAATCTCCTGATAAAATGTGCCGTATCAAGATGAATGCCTTCTGAAACGGACCCAACCGTCAGAAAGCCTCGATGTTGGTCGATGTATTTATATTACAATCAATGTAATCAATATATGACGTGATTTTTTGTTGCGTTTAGTTAGAATACCAAAAGGCCTGAAATGGAATATTCTGCGACTAAATCGTGTAGAACGGTATGTACACGGCATCTACACGGTTTAGTTTCAGAATATCCTTCCAGGGGCCTAATTCTGTATAAATAAAATCGCGTAACTCCGCTGAAGACGCCAGTCAACGTTTCTTAAACTATGTGGAAACTTGGATGAAACCTGTGATTAAAAAGAAGCTATGTCGATACTGTTTTGAACCTTCTGGAGAACCGTGTGGATGTCGTGTAGATTCTACATGGTTTTTCTTACAGAATTAAGCCCCAGGTAACTTTTAACTTCACTTTTTATACTCGATACACACACCACTGCATGGTTATGATGATGGATCGTACGAGTATAAAGCTCTTTCGGAAAGCATTCGATAGACATTTTATATAAAAAACACTTGGTAGATCTTATCTTTTATTAACATATCTACAATGGCAGTGCTTAAAATAACCAAGTTCATTCTCACTACCTACCTACCTACTGTAGTCAACATATTATATGAGTTTTAATATTTTGTTTAATAACAATACAAAAAGAAATCTACATAAGTGTAACTTTTTAATGATTCTATCATACAATTAGTTACTTAAATAAAAAAATAAAAGGTGCTATGAGGTGAAAACTAACATAATGCCAATTAAGAAATACATAAGTTTCAATCATTTAGGGTAGGTACACACGTAACATATGTAAATATTATATACAGTATGAAACATTATTATCACAAACATAAATAACTACTTATGTACAGTTGAGACTAGACGGCGTGGATCAGTCAGTTTAATTGCATACAAAAAGACCTTAACTACTTATCACATGGTACAATTTCTTTCAACAAATTGTAGGCAGTTGTGCCGTCCACAAACAATAGCTTAGTTTCATAATTGAATGCAAAAAAGCACCCTGAACTCTTTACAAAAGGTCCAATTTCCTTTAGAAAATTGGACGCACCGCGCCGTCTAGTGGGAATTGTACATTTTACATTATACATACAATGTGTTTAGATTTTTAAGGCTTTGTAACTGTGTGACTAGTGAAAAATATTAATCTAAGTCAAAGTTTTGCATTACATCCAAAATGACGTACCTACCTATTCCAATCCAGAGTGATTTGTATGGAGAAGATATTCTGATTTAATGTCGATTTCGGTCAAAGGAAAACATTTAAAACAAAAGATAGGTAAATATACCTCAATTGAATTAGAGTGCGTGACATATTATATTTATAAGAAAGGCTCTAATTAAATGCTTTAATAATAAGTCTTTACTTTAAAATTTAAAAAATAAAGAGATTGAATGACATTTAGGTAGGTTTTAGAAACATAATACAGATTGTTGGGATATCTTATTATAACCTTAGTTTAAAGTAAGTAGCTCTAGTACTAAAACAAAAGCTTACAATATATATTGCTTTGGTCTATAAATTGTAAACCAGGAACTCGATGCATTTCATTTAATTAGATTGACTGTCTCGTATGTATTTAAAAAAATCATTGATCCTTCATTCATAGAATTATTTGTAGCAAACAAATTGAACTTTTATAATTTCTGATTTAGCCAAAAAATTAATACTTAAATACTTTACAATAATTATAAATTTATCCTCATATATTTTCAAACTTTTAGCGGCTGTAATGTCGTAGCTTAGTACGACATTACAGCTCTCCAGTCGATGTGTTACGATTAGGATACTCAACTATGTTCAGTAATTAGTTTGACCGTAACATGTCATACGATTTGAAAATGAAAATGGTTTGGCAGTAAAAATACTATGTTTAATTAAATAATAGTATTTTTCTGACGTCAAGCTGAGTATATTTTATATTGATACGATACAATAAACTAAGACCACGGCTTAGACAGAAAAATGTTTCATAATAAGTCATAAGAAAATGAATGAAGCATCAACAATTCAAATTTAAAATAAACATACATATTAGTTAAAATTGGTATGTAAGTAAATATATGTATTTGGTATTAAATCACTAATAGACAATTAAATTAATCGATCGGAATCAAACACACACTCGTAAGTACCGTAATGTTTAAGTAGTATTTTTGATACAGACTGAGCACCGCGATACCTTCTCTAGTAGACTGCCCGACTTGAGGGTCTGTCTCTGCGGGATGGAGAACTGCTGGTCGTCCTCGATGGTGGTCAGCCAGAAGCTGAGCTTGTTGGCGAAGTGGTGGCACGTGCCGCCTTCACCGTTACACTCGATGAAGGGGATCGCCCTGAAGTCCTCGAGGCAGGACCCGGGGCTGGCCAGCGCCTGTCCGCCGCCTTGACCTCCCGCGCCCGTGTGCTGAAACACGTGCCAGGTACTCATTAGGTACTTTATGTACACAAGATTATAATCACACGTATTAATGTAGTGTCGTAACTAAAGTTAAAGTTTTAACTTGCGTGTTTCCGCAGTTAGCCCTACTATTGGGCCTTTGTGCGTGATTTTAAGCCGTGGGTTTTCTCACGATGTTTTCCTTCATCGTAAGAGCGATGTTAATAGCGCACATAAATTTGGGCCGGGATTTGAAACTACGACCTTCGGAATGAAAGTCGGGGTATCCGATGTCCGCCGCCTTGACGGCGGCGGTGTTGGTCTACCACTAGACCAACACCGCTCTAGTGTCGAAACTAATTAAGTCATTACCCCTTACTTTTAAACCACGATTAACAAATGACTAGCTTACCTAAGGGTAAGCTACCTAAGTAAGGGGATTTGCTTCGATATTACAAAAAATATTTCAGTACCTGAATTTTCTCGTATAGTAAAAAAGAAAAAAAGAGAAAAAGCATTCAGAATTATGGTGATTTTTCTTAAAAATATTTCTGGTTAAGTTTTGACCAAAAAACTTGACTTCTACTCTACCCAAATGTATAAATAAAATTGTTTTTGTTTAATAATAAACTTACCATAACAAAACTGTATCCTATCCAGAGTGTGCTCCAGCCGGCGGGGCATGTAGGAATATTAAGAGTTTGACTGTGAACTGCAATCACGTTGGAGGGTACTTCGCAGACTACACATCTCGATATGTATTTCTCGATTTCGTGTCCCTCGACGGGCATCATAGGTATCGGCTGTCCAGTCGACAGCCAGTAACTGCGGTCGTTTCTACTGGCGTAGTTACAGACGTCGTTCAGATCGCAGAACATGAACGGCATCGTGCTGAATTTTCTCACGCAAGAGCCTGCGTAACCCAAGTCTTGGTTATGCGCCTTCTCGTTGCCATCGATGTATAGTAAAGAATATCCCTCCCACAGTTTGACGTGACCGGGCTCGCAAGTCGGTACTACTTCTCGTTGACTGTGTTTAACCAATAGAATACCAGTAAGATAGTCGGATTGAATGCAAGATGCTCCCGGTGCTCCGGTTAGACCTCGTTGTCCGGTGAGCCCGATTAGGCCTCTGTCTCCCTGCTCGCCTTGAATACCCTGCAATCCCATAGGACCGGGGTATCCTTGCAAGCCTTGCAGACCGCGGTCCCCTTTTTGGCCCACAGCTCCATCGAATCCAGCCGGTCCCGGTGCACCATCTTTACCAGGCATTCCCGGTCGTCCCGGAGGACCCGATATACCCGGTTCTCCTTTCGGACCATAAATAATTTGAGCCGGTTCACCTTTATCTCCCTTGTACCCTTGGAGACCGACGAGACCCGATCTGCCTGTGAAACCGCGGTCACCCTTTTCACCTCTTTGACCTTGAGGACCTGGCTGGCCATCCAATCCGTCTAATCCACGATCACCCTTTTCACCCCTTTGTCCTGGGAGACCTTGCTGGCCTTGGAAACCTTGATCTCCTTTCTGTCCCGGCAATCCGTATCCTATCGGTCCTTGGTTACCTTTGTCTCCTTTAGCGCCCGGTATTCCCATGGGTCCCTGTGATCCGGGGGTGCCATCCTGTCCCGGGGGACCAGCGAGCCCCTCGCGACCTTGATCTCCCTTTAGACCTCTCGGACCTGGAGAACCTGGGATCCCGGATTGTCCACTAGGACCGGGTAGACCTGGAAGTCCCGTTTCACCCTTCTCTCCTGGACCTCCTTGTAAGCCTGGTCGACCATGTTTACCGTGAATTCCAGGTAATCCCTTTTCACCCTTTACAGTTAATCCATGTAATCCTTGAGGACCCATCGGTCCAGTGTCACCTATAACAAAAAAACACTTATAATTAATAAACAATCAATGGCGTAAATAATGATATTCCATTGCAAACTTTTCTTTACCCTATTCTGCGTCTATGCTTCTAAGTGGTTTTGATTTGCTTATCATGTTTCAATGCGTCTCATGTTTAACATCGAGACAGCGACAAAAAATAGGCACAACCGATTTTGGAAACTCCTTCTTTTAAAGTCAGTTAAAAAACAATGCAGTATAACCTACCTTTTTCTCCTTGAAGTCCAATTCGCCCGGTTTCTCCTTTAGCACCAGTGAAACCTCGGTCTCCTTTTTCACCTTCCAAGCCTTGAAGTCCCTCAAGACCTCTTTCTCCTTTTTGACCTATTGGTCCAGGAATTCCAGGAGGACCAACTTCACCTTTGTCTCCTTTAACATTTATCGAAGGGCCAGGTAGACCCCGGTCTCCCTTTAGACCAGGGAAGCCCATAGGTCCGGTCGGTCCGAGAGGTCCAAGAGGTCCTCTTTCTCCTTTCATACCGTCTAAGCCGTCTCTACCGGGGAAACCACCATCACCCTTATCTCCTTTACGTCCTTCTAAGCCAGGTAGTCCAATGTCTCCTTGAGGACCAGGCGCGCCATCCAGTCCGGGGCTGCCTGGCAATCCAGCATCACCTTGGAGACCTCTATCGCCTTTGAGTCCATACAATCCAGGTGTTCCTCTATCTCCTTTCTCTCCAGGTCGTCCTGGCATTCCCTCCAATCCGGGCAACCCGATATCTCCTTTTTCACCACGTTGACCAGGTATGCTGTACCCAGACTGTCCGGCGTTACCTTTGTCACCCTTCTCACCGTCTTGACCATTGATACCGTCGAGGCCTCGTAATCCCGGTAGCCCAGGTTCTCCTTTTTGACCTTTATCTGAAGCTAACCCAGCATCACCCTTCGGTCCCATGTATCCTTCTAAGCCTCTGTCGCCCTTTTCTCCAGTTAATCCCCGAGGTCCAGGTAAGCCTTGTTGACCTGGGAAACCTTGGTCGCCTTTCAAGCCCGGTGCACCGACCGGTCCGATAGGTCCTTCGGGTCCTGGTAGGCCTGAAAGTCCCGGATACCCAATTTCTCCTTTGTCTCCTTTCTCTCCAGGAATACCGTCTATTCCTGCCGAACCTGGCATGCCTGGCCGTCCCCTTGTACCTGGTAATCCCTTTGGACCTTCAGGTCCTTGCATTCCTGGTTCTCCCTTGTTACCGGGTAATCCGATAACTCCAGGTTTACCCGACACTCCTGGGTAGCCTTGTTGTCCTTTAGGCCCGTCTCGGCCGGGAGCACCGGGAATACCCGCGACTCCAGGCGGGCCGACTGGTCCGGCGTCACCTTTAGCTCCGGGTGGACCAGGATACCCAGGTCGGCCGACCGGTCCAGCATCTCCTTTTTCGCCAGGTAATCCAGTAAAGCCCGGAGGGCCATCAGATCCGGGATTACCAGGTTCGCCGCGAGGTCCGCTATTGCCTTTAAGACCGGGGAAACCTGCAGGTCCTGGTGGTCCCGGCATGGACGGTCCGATTTCTCCTTTGTCTCCTTTAAAACCGGGTATACCAGGGAACCCTCTAGGCCCAGGAGCGCCGCTGGTACCTGGCCCACCTATGGGTCCCATGTCTCCCTTTTGTCCTCGAGGTCCCGGAACACCCCGTGGCCCCACTAATCCTTCCCGACCGGGCAGACCTTGGTCTCCCTTTTCTCCAGGGCGCCCTGCATAACCTTTGTCGCCCTTTTCTCCTAGATCACCTACGAGAAAGCAAATATATTTTATAATTTTGACATCAAAACTTTCTAAAACTATTTGTACTACTAAATTTATAAAAATTAAAATTATTTGGTACGTTTCAAATTGTATATTGAATGTAAGACCTCTATTGAACTACGCAGAAGGTTGCGGCCGCCGGGAACAAGCATTTAGCTATGAATATTCGTAACTGGTTTTTTTATTTACTATTACTCTATCTATATATTATGTATTTACAAAATTAGTGTTATATATAGTAATATTTTAACCGGGTCTTACTCGCGTATTGTTACTTTTAAATTCTCTTACCTCGACGTTTTGATCATGTTACAATGATCTTGGTCGCGAGGGGACATGATCGAAACGTCGAGGTAAGAGAATTTCAATGTAACAATACGCGAGTAAGACTCGGTTGAAACATTACTATGAGTACAAATCGAGTAAGTTTAAAAAGTTTATTAGTGTTATATGTCGTAAATCCGTTATTTAGTGCCGGTAGTACAGGTCAGGGCTAAATGGGGGTGTGAAATTCACCCCTTAATACTATTGATCCTGCGGTAATATCTAGATAAAAAAATGTTATTGCAGTTCTTTAGTTTCATGTATAAATATCGAGGTTCATCGCAATTCACATACTTTATTCACCTACCTATTTAATATTAAGTAGGATATATAGATTAGCATACCTTGAGGTCCCTGTGGTCCCGGTGCTCCGGCGGCACCGCGGTCGCCCTTCGTCAGCTCTGCGTAGTTCAGAGGACACTGGCCGGGTTCTCCCTTAATACCGAGCCTTCCTGGCAAACCTTTAACTCCCTTCAGACCGGAATATCCCGGGAAACCCTTTTCTCCTTTTATAGAAGCTCCCTTGGTACCGGGAGTTCCAGGGATTCCATTCGATCCTGGGTTACCGTCCACACCGGGTACGCCGACGAAACCCCTGTCTCCTTTCTGCCCCGGCATGCCCATGTGACCGCGTTCACCCTTCGGACCGTCGCTTCCCCTCTCTCCCTTAGGTCCGGGTAGCCCTCGCGGACCAGTTGCACCCTTGTCACCGGGAGCACCTCTTGTTAAGTTGTGAGGGATAGTAGCATCAGAACCGCGTTCACCAGGAGGCCCGCTGGGACCATCTTCACCACGGTCACCCTATAAACATAAACAATCAGTAGTAATGTAAGTAAGAAACACCAAATGATTATTTTCTGATACATACCGGAGGTCCAGTTGTGCCAGGGAATCCGTTGACTCCGTCATCACCGCGTTGTCCAGGTAAGCCTTGAGGTCCAGGTGGTCCTCTTTCACCCGTTGTGCCGGGTCGTCCGTCCAAACCACGATCGCCCTTCACCCCAGGCCCGCCCGGGTAACATTCGTTACACTTTCCACCGATGTCACCTTTCGCTCCCGGTAAACCGGGAACACCATCTAAACCGGGTCTCCCTTTCATACCCTTCTCTCCCGTCGGTCCCATTTCACCAGGAATACCCGGGGTGCCGTTGGTAGAGTTTCCGGGGACGCCTCTAAGTCCAGTGTAACCTCTGTCACCTTTTTGTCCCTTTTCTCCAGGGATACCGTGCATACCGGAGTTACCTTTCTCTCCCTAAAACAATTAATACCGAAACATCGTAATCATTCCATTACCATACCTATGGCAGAATCGGATAAGATCATTCATTAATTATCTAAACGATTTCGTGTATTATTACCACATTATTACAATATTTTATCGAGTAAATACAGCGTTAGTATTACTTACAGGAATTGAGAATCCATCTTCGCCTTTAGGTCCTCTGGGTCCTTGTGGTCCTTGCGGGCCAACGTAGCCGCGAGCTCCGATGTCTCCTTGCGTACCGTCGCGTCCAGCCTCGCCCTTTTCTCCTTTGCGTCCTGTAGGTCCTTCTCGACCTGGCGTGCCAGGTTCACCCTGCCCACCGATAGGCCCCATGGGTCCGGTATCTCCTCGCTCCCCAGGACGTCCATCAGTACCCTTGGGCCCAGGTGCTCCGGGGTATCCTCTAGGTCCCACCGGTCCAGGTGGCCCTCGAGACCCGGTTCTCCCACCAGGCGGTCCTGGAACACCTTTTAGACCTCTCGGTCCAGCCAAACCGTCTCTTCCTGGTTCTCCTTTAGATCCCGGAAGTCCCGCCAGTCCGGATAGACCGTCATTGCCTCGATCTCCTTTCTGACCCATTGGACCTGGGGCACCGTACATCCCGTCTCGACCCTACAATTTATTACTAAATATTATCAAATAACTCAGTCAATTTTTTTTTTAAATATCATAAAGTTTTTGATCAAAGACCAGCAATTATAAATAAAAATAAATCATAAAATAAATAATATGTAGTAGAGATACTTTAGTCTAAAATTGGACGTTCCTCTACAAAATATAATGGTTTAAAATATAATACTCATTGCAATATTGTTCTAGTGTGTGTACAGCAATGTTAGATTAAAATCATATTAACATTGACTAGGTATTTCATAAATTAATTTGGGGGTAGTACGTACTCTTTCGCCAGGATTTCCTCGAATTCCCTTTTCTCCTTTGCCGCCCATCTGTCCTGGCAAACCCGGCTCTCCCATAGGCCCGGTATCACCTTTGTCGCCTATTCTTCCCGGTTCACCTTTTTCTCCTTTCGGCCCCATATCACCCTGAATGCCTTTGATCGCTCCTTTGTCGGTTTGGTAAGGTAATGTAACGGGAGGACAACTAGGACCCTTGTCACCCTTGTCACCTCTGTCTCCTTTATCACCTTGGATTGCCTCACCTTTTGTCCCCTTGAAACCTTTATCACCTTTAGGTCCCACAGGGCCCTGAAATGAGTTAGAAGTTATGTTAGAGATTTTATATTAAAAATAATTTCACGGAAAACAGTCTTCAAAAATTCTGGCTCGAACACACGTCTCTGCTTTTCCGTCGCTGCGTGTTAACCTACTACACCACATGAGTGGGTCGGGTGACACCACCCGAATTGCATTTTTCAATGGTTATGAAAATTGGTATCGTAAAACATGAACTTTTTACCATAGGTCCCGTATTTCCTTTAGGTCCCATTAAGCCTGGCTGTCCTGTGGGTCCGACTGGACCCATGTGACCTTGCATGCCATCTGCTCCAGGCTCTCCCTTTTGTCCTTTGGGATAGCGTCCAATGTGAGCCGGTTCTCCTTTGTCTCCTCTATCACCCTTGATACCAGGGTAACCTCTGGGGCCCATTGAACCTTTTGGCCCTGGTGCTCCAGGTTCACCCTACATAGAAATACATAATATTTTATTATCATAGCGTTAACTCTATATAATAATACAATATATTTTATATTAGCTAAGTAAGTAGCTTTAAACTACTTTTAACTGTGAATTAAAGTTTATCTTATACAACTTGACATCGAAAACTTAAGATCAACGCTACGAGACTAATAGTGTTAAAACAAGAATACTTACGTCCGTTCCATTACAACCATCTCTCCCTGGTATGCCAGGTAAACCTGTTTCTCCCTGGCCACCAGGCTGACCAGTCAAACCAATAAATCCTTGATTACCAGGTTTTCCTCTGTCACCTTTAGGTCCTCTGGGTCCTTGTGGCCCTATTTGACCTTTCTGACCTTTTGGGCCTTGGGGACCTTCCGGTCCCTGGTGACCGGGACCTCCTCTAGGACCGGCCGGACCAGGTGGGCCCGGGAATCCCTAAAAATGTAAAAATTAAGAATGAGCTTATATTTTGTCACTTAAGGTATATTTTCCTGAATAGGTTAATTACTAAGATATAACTAACCCGATTTCCTTTTTCAGCAAAGCACTTAGGCACACAGCATCCTGGCGCTGTACAGTTTCGTTCGTTAGGCGGAACTCGTTGCCTCGTCACAGGGTCGTATACTTCAAAGTTTCTCGAGGCGCCTTGAGGCAGTCGAGGTGTTAAGGTAGGTGAAGAAGGCGACGCGAACGGTGACGACGAGGGCGGCGAATAAGGCGGAGCGTAGGGTGACGCAGACGGCGAAGGCAGGTCTTGGCGTCCCGACAGCCCATACCTATTGCCGTCTTGCCCATATCCATCACCGTTTTGTCCGTTTCCATTGCTGTCTTGCCCAAAACTACTGCTATCTTGTCCGGACCTATCCCCGTTTTGATCGTATCCATTGCCATCTTGCCCGTACCTATCGCTACCTTGCCCGTAACTACTGCTGTCTTGTCCTTGCCTATCGCCGTTTTGTCCGAGCCTATTGCTGTCTTGCCCGTACCTATCTCCATCTTGCCCGTAACTACTGCTGTCTTGCCCCAGCCTATTGCCGTCTTGCCCGTATCTATCGCCATTTTGTCCGTACCTATCGCCGTTTTGTCCGTATCTATTGATGTCTTGCCCATATCTATCGTTTCCCTGTTGTCTTCGATCCCATGAGTTCTGGGTCGGATAAATGTTATTGTACCTTAAGTACTCCTCATCTTCCGGAGGGTATTGTTGCTGTAAAATAATGATCAATATAAATGTTACGGATTTTATAAAGATGTATAAAATATTATGAAGTATTTAACGAAATATTTTTTCTTCCGTATAAAGAATATTCCATATACATGAATGATGATTGTTTCAAAAATCCAATGACATTTTTTTTTGTTTTTAATAAATAATGTTAGCAAAACACTACAAAAGGTTATTGATTCTCAATTCCTGTACAATGATTTGGCGTGGCGATTTATTCACACATACCATTTGCACAGTTGTATTTAAGGTGGTGTGGATAGTAAGTCGTTGGAAACTATTTGGTCATATTTACCATCCACACCTTCAATGCGACTGCACTATTGATTGTGCAGCTAAATCGCTATGATAAGTATTAGTGGTGTGTTGATAGGATGAAATGAAATGTGTTTTTAGGAAAACATCTGAATTAATTTGGTATACGAAATGAGCTTTTAGTGCTCTGTGTAGGTACTTAACCTACAGTTTAAAGAACTGTTGAGTTAAATGGAGCCATACATCGCCAAAGGCTTACCAGTAATTAAATGATTTAAATCGTTTTCACTAGATTGTGTAGCTTTACTTGAATAATATAATTATCCACAAGCCAGTGTCACTCAGAGACTATAAAATAATGCAGCGTAAGACTTTTTTGAAAGATGATCGACTGACGCATGGAGTATGTTTCTGTGTACCTACTTGTAATAGCGTAGATAGGTACAGGTTACAGGTAAATGTAACTAGTTTTACTAACATAATACACATGTAAGTTTGTCTATGGGTGGTTGTTATTAAATAACGCATACAATAAATCCCAATTCATTGCAATCTAGGTGGGCTACATCTTAGACTCATCGTCACCATCTGGTTGATAGAAATCAAATGCTCATAAAAATCTTTTTACCTGCAATTATTTCATTTCCTAACAAATTCTCTATATATTGATAGAGGCATACTTCCTCTGTAATATTTTTTTAGTGTTACCAACATTTCAGGAAATAATTGTATTTTGAAGAAAAAAAAAGAAAATGTTGGTCCAAAATACAATGCTCATGCGAGAGAGACTTGATAGGAGGATCGTGGATTCAAGACCCGCAGGGAGCGTTGAATTTTGAGACAAAATGCATTTTTCTAAATGTATAAACTAAGTACCAAAAATATTCCATAATATAATATATACATAATTTAATAGATTTAGGTATAACGTAACATCAAACTCCATAAAACAAGTCCTTGAAGATATGCTACGATTGGGATTGAGTTAATCACTTAATAGTTGGACTTCGCGAATTTATGCCGATATTGCACAAAGTTGCGATCCGATACCGAAATGCCGATGGGCACATCGAGCCGCATCCTTATTAAGCTACAGACTAATTAAATTTTTATAATGTGTTGTATTAACAAAATATCTATAGTATTATGAAAACCAATAAATAATTGTCAATTACGATATTTGTCACAGAACCAAGTAGTTTTAAGCTCAACTAAAACCATTTTTTTAAGGGTTTATACTCATTATACGCAAAACACACCCAGCCTAAAAATAAATAAGCTACAGCTCGTAGTCTTGGCGGAAATCGAACCCCTAACAACCTCTTTCAATGATTTCTAAAGCCGGAATCGGTGCGTAGTAAGACGCCCGCCTATGCCGGCGGAAGCTTATCATCCCAATTATCATAGAACTTTGTGTGGTCACTCCAAATGTAATTAATTAAAACATCGAACGAAATAATAATTCTGATGAAATAGCAGTTTGCGCAATGGGCGCGCCGCGCGGGCGCAATACATCCGAACGGTGATAAACTTTGTCGGTCAACCCAACAATATGTTCAAAGTATAAGTCAACGGGTAGCTACGAGTATAGCTTGTGTAGGTATAAAGCTCTACAATAAACAGAGGATTTATTGTAAAACTATAACTTACGACATTAAACAACAATGACGAATCTATCTAATTTATCGAATCTTTGACGTTTCAGGATATTAACTATTTTAATAAAAGTAAATTTTAAAAATCTACTTTTGCTAAATTTAATTACCTACATCAATTAAAACTAATTCAATTTTAGTTTTAGATTTAATAGTAGCTACATATAGGTATTATTGTCATTTGTTTAAAATAAAGGATTTAAGAAAACAAAATAATATGTCGCCTAACCTAAGTTAGAAAGTATTAACTACCTAATTCAATTAAACGACTTGATTTGAAAAAAATGTAAGTACAATATTATTTAATGTTACCGAATTAGATCGAGAAAGAAAAAGGTTTTAGTTATCTAAATACAAAACGGTTGAAATATTTGAAAGCTCCCCGAAAACTACATAAAAGTCAGTAACTGTATAAAATTCGCGTTTAGAAGAAATTGCAAAAAGACGAATACAACCCGACGAGACGAGACGAGACGAGGCGGGTCAACCTGCCCGGTTCCGTCGCAAAGCACCGCGCTCTCCCGCAACATTCCCTAACTTTTTTGTCTAATCGATTATTGATCACTCTTATTTAAATTTTAAATTTTGAAATTTACATTCAAACACATTAATACAAAAAAACTCACCGTATTTACGCCACACAATGGAATAAGCGCAGCTACCAACCTGCCGAAAAAAATAATTAAAAATAATTAACACAAAATCAAAGACACTTTAATTACTTACGTTTAAAATTAAAGAAATTCGATTTTCGATTACGAAGCACGATATCAATTTATTTTGAGTAATTTAAAAAAAAAAGTAGTTAGAGAAATAATGATTAATCGTTTGTGTTGCGCTTACCACAGTACGTAGTGCGCCATGGCCCGTAGCGCGGCTGCGCGTGATCCCGTGCGCGCGCGCCGTTTGAGCCGGGATACTAAAGGAGAGAGGAGCGGGCGAGCGTCGTGGCGCACCCCGCGGGGCGGAGCGCGGGCGGCGCGCGGCGCGGCGCGGCCTCTGTGCCGGCAGGGCGCCCGCCAGTACTGCGGCGCAGCCATGTCGGGTCCGGCGCGCGTGCGCCCTCTCGCGCTCCAGCTCCTCGCCGCCGTGCTTCTACTTCTCGAAACTCATCCTGCTGCAGCGGTAAGTCACACACTCCCTATTTCCACACGCCAAACTCTTAACTACTTGTTATTTTTTGCTGTCTAAAAGACATCAACGCGCTTCGTTATGTTTGAGCCTATTGGATAACTATACATACATATAGGTATATCGTCTGCTACAGTACCTTAATCAAAATTGTCTGGATTCTTTAGAAAAATCTAGGCACGTAACCGACATTTATATTTGAAGGATGCTGTTATAGTTTGACTCTACAATGTGAAATTAAAGTTGCGTAGCGTAGTGGTGTGGACTCGTATAGATTTTGAAAACGTTAGCTTCTTCCCGAGGAAATATCAGGATAAAAAGTAGCCTAGCTGTTTTAATCCGAATATTAAGCTATCTGCATACCAAGTTTCATTGTAATCGGTTCTGAAATTGTTGCGTGAAGGAGTATAACAAACATGTTGTTGTTGGCTTACTTATACACAGACAAACTTAAAATAAAATATTAATAAGATATTCGTATGTTTTACCTATACAGTGTAAGTACCTATGAAAATTAATGTAAATAGTGCTTTCTGTTTCTACGATACCACTGTTGTTGAAAAAGCGTAATGATACAAAGGCAAAGGTCCGTCAATTTTATCAGAATGGATATTCGTATGTTGTTACCCGGCTGCCGAAGGACGGTTTTTCTATTTCATGTTTTATTTGTTTATTAGGGCATATTAAAAATTATTTTCATCTCATTTGTTCTGTAAACAGTACATTTTCATCTCATTTGTTGTAGGTGGGCAGCAAAAGTATCGAATGCGGAGATCTGGCAAAATGTGACTTTTCATAAATTTTCATTGTTTAACAATACACGATTTTAAACACGATACGATTTTTTTTAAACATGGTAAATAGCCCGTTATTAAGTAATTTCAGTAGTGTTTTATAATAACGTTCTTCTTATTTCCAAAATTTATAATTTAATTATTTATATAAATTTCCAAAATCATAGTTTGTATATTTTCAAAATTATTATTATAACTTATGATCTCTTAGAATGGCGTAGATACTATTATTTATTCTGTGGTTATGAGGTTATTCGAATTTAGATACAGTTTATGAGTATAAACTCACATTGTTGTTGGTCTAGTGGTAGATACCCCGGCTTTCTTTCCGAGGGTCGTGGGATCGAATCCAGGCCGACTGCGCACCAAAGTATTTTTATTTAATAAAAAGTTATGTGCGCTAATTACATAGCTCTTACGGTGAAGGATAACATCGTGAGGAAACCGACATGTCCTAAAACTCGACACAGTTGGAAGACAAGGGAGATTCGCCAATCCGGGGTTAGCTCCCGTGGCGTCTTGCTCCCCTCTAAGAGGAGGCCCTCGCCCTGCAGTGGAATGAAATTAACGGCCTGATTATGTTGTTTTACAACAAGTAATGTTAAATAATATTTGTTAGATACTGTCCATATGATTATTATGCAACAATCATATAAAAAATGTAGTTCCATTTAATTCCAGATCAATATTTTGGAGAAAAAAATCTAATTTTTTACCCGCCTGCAAATAAAGCGTTATGTTTTTCGCGCCTATCTAGTATGTATGTAATATTCTTAGTAAATATAATTTTATTTAACCGTTGCAATTATTATTTCGTTTGAGATAAATAGTTTGGGAAACGATGCTGGTAGAGGTCTGACCGTCCAATTTAGTTTTTTGATGCCTTAGATGAACTGCCAATAGCTTTCAGTTACGAAAATAGTGAAGCAAATTTCGTTTATCGAACCTATAGCGAATGTTTAAACAATAACATTGGAAACCGATGGTAAATATAACAATTATGTGAATTCGAATAACTCCACATGAGATCTCTTAATTCAAGTATCACGGGGATACGAAGCCCGGACCTTTAGAAGGCGTGCGTGGAGGCGAAGCAAAGTTTTATGTTTTATTATTATGGTAAACTAGCTGCGCCCCGCGGTTTCACCCGCGTAAGTCCCGTTCCCGCGGGAATATCGGGATAAAATGTAGCCTATGTGTTATTCTCGGTATCCAACTACTTATATTCCAAGTTTCATTGCAATTAATTGGTTTAGTAGTTTTTGCGTGATTTAGTAACAAACATCCTAACACACACACACTTTCACATTTATAATATTAGTAGGACTAGCTGCGCCTTATGGTTTTACCCGCGTAAGTCCTTTTCCCGCGGGGACATTGGGATGAAAAGCAGCTTATGTTATTATTAGATGTTTCCAGCTAACTATATTTCAAGTTTCATCGCAACCGGTTTAGCGGTTTTTACGTGATTGAGTAACAAACATATGCACTTCCATACATACTCACAAACTTGCAGCTTTATGATATTACTATCTGCGCCCCGTGGTTTAACCCACGTAAGTCCCGTTCTCGCGGGAATATCGGGATAAAAGTAGCCTATGTATGATATTTTATGTCTTCAGCTACCTATATTCCAAGTTTCATCACAATCGCTTCAGTAGTTTTTGCGTGAAAGAGTAACAAAATCATATAGAGACAAATAAACTTTCGCGTTTATAATATTAGTAAGATAAGAGGATAAGATAATATATAGGATAGGATACTTGTATGGTTAACCTCTTCCGGCTTCTTAAGGCATTCCGCCAACTTGCTATTTTTAGGTAATTAAATGTGTACCTAGTACCCAGCGTACTTTAATCACATAACATTATTAAATGTAGAGTAACCAATTGACCTCATCTACTGATTATCCAACCCACAACAAAAAATGGCGGTTTGTTAAAACTTGCAAGATAAATGTACCTTCTCGGATACAGAGGTTATCATATCCAAAACATTGATGTCATCATTTACTGGTTTAGGTAATTGTACTCGTGTCTTAACTTAAATTTAATTACTAACGTATATAAACTAGGGTTCGGTTCGTATAAACTAGGTATCGTTTAAAGTTAAGATTATTATGCCTATAATATAACTATACCTTTTTACAGAAACATAGATCAAAATGGTAAACAAAAAACTTATATTTTATTGAAGTCTTTGTTTCGTTTTATATTATTATCTACTACCTGCGCCCTGGGGCTTCACCCGCGCAAGTTGCGATCCCGCGTTGTTCTTACACCAACCTATCGCAATGCGAAAATCCACACTTAAACGGTCGCCCATTGAAGTACTGATGGAGCCTCATCTGATGGAGCATCATCAGTACTTCCCTGGTCGTTTTTTTTCTGGATTAAAGCATAATAAAGCTTTAATTCAGAAAAAAAAGCAGTTTTAAACGAGTTGTTTTAGATTTAAAAAAAACTGTTTTATTTTCTTTACAAAAATGGTTAACTTATAAAAAAATACCAAAATTGTATTTCCGAATGTTTTGTAATTACTGAGAAATATTGTGATCTCTGCCGCCAATATCGTGAGTATGTTACCTTAACGCGGAAAAAAATAAACTATCACTTAACAATAAACTATACACAAAGTGTATAACATGTGTTTTCGATATTCCCAAGGGATCGAGACTTACGCGGCTACAACCGATGGACGGGTTTACATAAAATGTAAAATGGAGTTGCCAAAATTACCAAAAAAAATACACATAGTCAAGCCATTACTCTATTCAGTAGTTTAACAGGAAAATTCAACGTTAAACGTCAAAATTCAAATTCAACGCGATCGGGTGGAAATAAGAGATTTTTCTTATTTCTCTTTTCCACCCGTTTATATTTTCGTGTAATAGGACACAGAGTAGGCCAGATCGAGGTACTTTGGCAAGGACCAAAGTCCAATGCGTTGAGGGTTTAAATACTAAAATAATCTTATTAGGCATATGGTATAGTGTAGCGTAGCTAATGTTTATATTTTAATCTACATTTTATAACTTTGATGGTTTGTTTTGGTAAGTATGTGTTTGTACTTTTGTTGCAAAGCTACTAAACCGAATGCGATAGAAATGTTCAAATTTGTTTAACAATCAATAACACACGTTTAATTTACTGGTGTATTGGCCCTTACCTTAGTAATAAGGTAAAGTCTGAAACGCTACTATTAATAAATATTAATTACATGAAGCTTTTATGAATAAAAAATATTTAGTAAATGAGAAAACTGTTGCCTTAGTATCTGGATGTTATGCTAACCTTTGCACTCTTATCATTTCAAGTTTTTATTTAGTACATTATATCAACTGGTAACAATAATAATAAGTTATATTATTATCATTCAATAGCCTCGTGACCTAAAAAATATATGAAAAATAAATACCTATGATCAGGCACGTTCCTGGGTACGCAGAGATTCCTCATTAATATTTCATGCTAAGCTTTGATGGATCAAATAGCTGAAACACGAACGGATTCACATTTCAATTAAAATTTCCTACTTATATTATAAGGTACACGTTTGTTGTATGTTGGTTAGGTCTCACATAATAGTTGGGGTAAGGACAGGAAGTCGAAGACATTGTTGGTAATGGTACCAAGGAAAAACTACTTTCAGAAATTTATTACACTAGCTGCGGCCCGCGGTTTTACCCGCGTAAGTCCCGTTCCCGCGGGAATATCGGGATAAAAGTAGGCTATGTGTTATCCAGCTACCTATATTCCAAGTTTCATCGCAATCGGTTTAGTAGTTTTTTATTGAGTAACAAACACACATACATACTCACAGACTCATAAACTTTCAGCTATAAAATATTAGTATAATGAAACTACATTCTTCTTGAGTCTTAGACGTAAATTACATTGAAATAGTAAAAAAATATATATTTATTTATATTTATTTTAAGGATTACATTTTTTTAAGTAATTGAGGATTTTAGTGAGAAGTAGGCGGTCCCGGGTGCTTCTAGCTGTATATAATATCTATACCTGTTGATCCAAAATTGTTACCTAAATTGTTATTGCTAATAAAGGAGTTTTGTGCTCCATGAATTTCGGCCTAGTCGTTATAGGACATATCCACAGAAAATATCCAAAAGTAAGCAGTTTACTGCATTATGAGAAGATGTTCTTCTGTCATCATTCCGAAGATCCTCATCAGATCACCACAATATTTTATGTTAATTAAATTAATTGTGGTTGATAATATTTTCTGCAATCTTTCGGTATTATAAACCAACTTACTGCCTAAGTCTAAACCTAGGTTCTGAATCATTTTATAGCATATATAGGTAGGTAGATATTTAAAAAGAAAGCTACATTATAATTAGATTCAAAAATTTGATTTAAAAAATCTGTCAAATCGATTTATAGTTTTTGAGATCTTTGGTATTTGAAATTTTTCATAACCAGTAGATCTGAACGATAGGAAGGTTTATGTAAACATTCAAGAATTAAAACGTATTTCGGCGAATCGTTCTATCTTATCAATGAAATATATAATTAAACTAATTTTGGTTTTTAAAAGGTTACAACCTATGATAAACTTAGTCTGAATGACGATTAATATGACAAACTAATAATAAAGCGACCTACATTATTAAGTTTGTACGTTTACAGAATTCAAATACTTAGTTGCTATAACAAACCATAAAATTTCTCGAGGTTCAGTATCGATGTTCCGAGCCAAAAATTATACAAAGAATAATTACTTTTCTTCGTATCAAAGACAAAAGAAGAAAGTTATATATGATTTACCTAAAACTTAGCCTATTTGGGTCCCTTGGGTTCGTCTCCACTAGCGTTAGAATCTCGGCGATATTACTTTATTTATATACAACGCACCGCCGCGTTAACATCGCCGTGTGGAGACACGTTTATAGAGATTATATAAAAATGTGGCTCGACAATAATATCGCCTCGATTCTAACGCTTGTCGAGACGATCCCTTAAAGCTGTTAGCTGCGAGCTAACAAATAATGGGACACACCAAGCACAGACTATGATGTGATCTACAAAAGCACAGGGCGTTGGATAGCTTATTGGTAATAAACTCATACAAGAAATCAATCTTACGCTAAACAATGGAGAGTGAGATTAATGCCTATTTAAACTAAAGTTATTTCTCCACCAGGATGATATAGAAAAGCCTTAAAGTTTCGTGAGTTTGTAACTTCCAAGGAAAACATGGTAGGAACTGCCGTGTTTCAGAGCTGGGGCTCTGATGTGCCTTAGATACAAAAACAACCAAATTACTTACTATAAAGACTTACACGAGCTTACAAAAGAGAATAAATCACTACGTTTTAGAGCTTACTTGCCAACTGTTACATATATAGTACTATCATCGCAGAAAATATTAAGTAGCAATCTTTCGGGATTCTGAATCAGCATCGGAATTCAACTTCCTGGATGACACTTATTTCCACGAACATGTAGGCTCGTATCGCTCAGTATTAAGAGCATTGTAATACATTTTTATTTAGGTCAAAATCAGCCTCCATTGACAAAGCTAATAAACGAGGTCGCGACACAAACAGTAGCTTCACTTATCAACATTACAGGAAACTGCTATCAACTTGTCGTTAGGTATTTAACACAATTTTTGCAATTGTTGCCGAAATAATTATAATAACTCCCACGATATCATATCTCAGTTGTCTATAATAATACGAATTATGTTTATAGTTATCGCCATTCACGGAACTTTATCTGAATTTATCCGTTGCTTGCTCGGTTACAAACTAAATTCAGCAGTTGAAGGCAAATTATTAAATTACAATAATTGAACTGACTATTAATGGCATTGTTACAATGTACCGAGCTTTCGCTAACTTTACAGTTAAATTTTTTAAGGTTACACTGACTATTTCTAAAAACTGTGATGCGGGTTAATTGCCTTTTATTTATAAAATTGCAATATCTAGGCGGTAGCAACATGGCAGTCCGCAAAAGTCAAGTACTGATTTCTCCTTTAAAATGCAAATGAAGTTATCATCAGATAGAAAACCCCATCTCATAAGATTTTTTGTCTCTTCGTACACCCCAGCGTTTGACCACCACACCTGATGGTAAAAATAGATGCAGACTGAGATAAAGCACGCTGACCTATAACCTGTTCACTGTTCATACGCGATCTAAAGACCCCCAAACTGTACTCGACACCGTCGTACATTAAAACACAAAAGTAAAAAATGGATTTGTAATAAAAAAAAAGTACTGTTCATTTGCAACAATAGCAACAGTAGCGTTAGCAATACTAGTTTTGCTGATTTAGTAATAGATTCGAATAGATCGCATAAATTCGATGGGAAGTACGCACGCATGCGACTAGCAGTTGATTAACTTCAGCGATTTGATAACATTGCGGTGCGCGTGAGCTTTTACATTTACAAACTTTATTCCGGGGTGAGTCGCCCTGTCAATGCACGAGTTCATTCATTCATTACTATTTTATCGCCGTGACGTGTACAGAACGTTGAACCCAAGAGGAAGTATTCCATGTTCCTCAATTTTTACTCTTTATCGATACTATTTCTCATTATAGTTAGATCCGTTGGTACCTATGTCAAATAAACCTGATACTATTTATCTTGTATTTAGCACACGTGTCTGCAAAAAATTGTAGGTAAGTATGGCACATTTCCTGGACTCCAGCGTTTTAGGCGAGATGCCTACTTCAAAAAAACTAAAGTTTGAAAGATGCAGTGTAATATCGTAAAGGGAGTTGGTTATTCGCAAACCTACTCTAGGTTTATAATGGTTGCGAACGTTGCACTGAAAGTTATTGCTTACTTCCAGTAATGTGAAATAGGTCAATAGTTTCAGTGCGGCAACAAAAGCCAGTTAGTTAACGAACGTACGGCTATTACTTCGCATCTAAAATTAGAGCACAGATCACTGGACACACAGGACATTGGTTCTTCTGATGGAAATATTTCATGACTTAAAAATCTGTTAACTTACCGACTTTCGGTAGTTGATCTAGCTCTAAATATCCTTAAATTATCTATGGACCTAACTACAAAAGCCCTCTTCTCTATCATAATCACATACGTGAATATTTGTGTCCTAATTATGTAGGCATATTTTCATGAGCTTTTTTGTAAAAATATTCAGAGAATTACCTTATTTTTGGGCCAAAATATTGGAACTAAAATGGCATGAACCTAATGATTTACGTCACGTTAAAGCTGTGGTAGTTGCAAGTTGATGCGGCGTGACCGAATCCAAGGAACACACTTGTGTATCGGGAACGCGTTTACGAGTCAGCGGGGTCACCGGATTCCACTAAAGATCGTTAAATCTGTATACTGAACGTCCCATATACATTTTTTTAATTTTTTTACGTCAAATTCTGAAATAGATGATGACAGTATTATAATAATCAAGTTGTATTAATTTTATATCAATAAATCAGGGTTACATAGGATTTTACGATCATTTATTTTAAGCAGCTATTCAGTGTAGATATTAGAATCAAAATGTATTTTATATCGTATCGTGAGGGTGTCAGAGGCACCGCGGGGAGGGGGCAACCGCTGCGGGATGTGCGAATGCCTGTTATCGCCTTCGACACTGCAATGATTGTTTATCCAGCCCGTTCCTTGAATTGCACTAATGACTCATGAGTTCTATAACAAGCCTATTAGACATCTCGTTGCAGGTCATGGGTCTCCGCTCAGAGGAAGGGTGGGTAAGGGTTATAGGTACGTCAAATTCGATTTCTAATTATAATCCTTAGCTAATTTGGATGAAGTTGAACTTAGAATTAGTAGCCGTAGTTATGGCTCAGGAGGTACAACAATTAATTCGGTAGCGACAATAGTGGTTTGAAGAAGATAATTAATATAGGTCATAGTTGTAGGTGTAATAAATTCATTTCAGATAACATCACCAGATGTTTGGGTGATATAATGCTTGGTTCCGTTTAACAGCATATAAAACCAGATACGAAACGGGCACCTGACTCATTGCTCTATGATCGAATGTACATCAGAAGAAACAATTAGGATAGATCTGAAACATCTATCTGACCAAATGTTTGACAGAGTAGAACGACTAGATTTATTGAACCTGATCAACTTATGTACGTAAGTCTCGGATGACAGATGAGAATGTATTACTCGATGAAAAACTATTTCGATATTTGTAGAACAGTTTAATGGGTGCTTCACAGCACTACTGTGTGTAAAGTTTATGTGAACTATTCCAGTTAAGAGATGACTTTACTGTCTTGTCTATTGCTTATCTTTTGACTAGCTTTGTTTCTTCCGGGCTTACTGTTAATGTCATTAGAAAGTAGCCACATAGCCTCAGAAGCCCACAAAAATGACCTGAATCCGAATCCGAATCAGAAAGGACAGAATCCACAAAAATAGAACACACATCGAAAGAAAATGTTGAGAGTTACACGAATTTTCTTTTGATGTGTGCTGTATATGTGGATTCCGACTAGGAATCCGCTGCCCGCTCTTAAATTGTAGAGCACTTCTGTAGATACTTAAATAGGGAAGTGAACGGATACCTGCCTACTATAAACAGGTATACCTACGTTATGATATTTACCGAAGTTAATGAACAAGCTTTCGTTCAATCTAATTATCAATAACGTTGTCTAAAAACAATTGGGACTATCTTTACGGTTATATTTTAAAACGGCTATTAGCACAAATAGTATTACATAAAATTCAATTCGTCTGCACTAAAAGTAATGAACTGTAATACTCATCTAGTAATAAAATATTAATTCAAAAGCCTTGTCTGTGAACGACATTTGAGTAGCTTTACATGCATTGCGTCGTCAAGCAAATTTAGTAGCGTTATATGGATGTTATGAACTGCAAAATGATACGTTTCAAATAGCTGCTTAATAGACTGATGTCTAAGACACATAACTGTTATACCACGTACAGAAATCTTATATGGTGTGATTAGATAAACATTCAAGTATAAATGAAAAACATAGAACCTCAATTAGTGTCGTAGTTTTCGTTAGGCATTTAGGTAATTATAAGTAGCCATAGATAATTCAGTGTCCGATTTTTTTAATGCTCTAACTAAACCTTTTGAGTTAGTAAATAAAACAGTTGGTAATTAAAACCATAACAGTTATGAGAAATGTACAATAAATACCTACAGTGATGCAACGATATGACATCATTCACTTTGAATAAACATAGACCACAGAAGATTCTGCAAAATTAATCTAAAGTAGCATGACATTATCATTAACATCCTTTATTTTTATTATCCACCTACTACATAGTGACATGTCCGTTATTCAGTATTCTACATGTATATCGATGTTTAGATAAAAAAAACTTCGTCTTGCCGACGCAAACGCATTCCTATCTAGAAAAAGTAACCAATACTCGTAACACGATTGCTAGATCCAAGCAACCAATAACTTCAACTATCAAGTTCGTAAGACTTGCCGAACTTTCAGCAAGTCCAATGTGTATCTATATGTCACCGGGAAATAACAAGAAGTTTATACATTTCCTGGAAAATTTATAAACTTTCGTAGGATTCTAAACGAGAGTTAAATTGTACTATTTTACGACCACATTTCACAAATTTATAAAGTTACCGACCTCATGCGTAAAATAATAAGTGAGTGTTAAGTGCGCTCTGATTGGTTGAATAAGTCACGTGTACCTTCCACTTCTCATAAAACACGCCTTTTTTACAGAATTAGGCGCTGCGTGTAATCATCATGTTCTAACATAAAACTAACCCATCTTAGGTATTTTAAATATGTATTTAAAACCGTCTTACCGTGTTTTAAAGAAGCGTTAAATTAAAAGCTCTTCTGTTACTGGTCGAGCCGTTTAGAATCTTACGAATGGATATCCGTTAGTTTATAATTTACTACGAGACGTTGTAAGTCATAAATTTACGAAAATGTGTTCGTAAAATAATACAATTTCACTCTCGTTTAGAATCTTACGATAGTTTATAAATTTCCTAGGAAATTAATAAATTTACGTTTCTTATTACTTTACAGTGACATATTTATATATACGTAATGAAGAACGTTAAAAGGCATGCCAAAACAGTTAAAACTTTGTTACAGTAAACCTTGTATGTATACAAATACAGTAGTTTTTGTTGTAGTCAAAAATACTTATTAGTTTTTATTTTAGAGGCATTTAAACTTACGGTAAATATTGAGTCCCGCTAACAGCCCCGTGACGTCATTTACAACGCTCCGCTTATGAAACGGAAGACGACACCGTGCTGAAAACGCGAGCGGACTAAGCGAGTGATGTGAGATGACGTCACACCCGTGTACGAGTCCGGTTCGCACGTTTACTTCTATGAATCGGAAACGAATTAACGTATCAAAGTAATTCTTTCACTTGTATTTTTTTTTAACAGAGTATAGGGCGAGCTAATTTTCAAAATTAATTACTTTTCCTCATTAGGTATGGGAAAATTGCAGTCAGTGGTATGGTGGCTTGACGGCAATTAAGACTTCTTTCTGGCTTTTTAGTAAATAACTCAGATACCCAGTATTAGGATCATAAAAACCTTCGACCTGAAAGCTAAGGTGAGCATTTTTTTTAAACTAACCAGTAGGATTTAAAAAATCGGGCCTATTTATGAGTTTTTTTATTATGGGCTTTTAAAGTTTTAAAAATTAAAAGAGAAAAATCAAAATGAGACAAGCGCAGCCCTTGTGACACGTCGCGTTTCATAGTTTCTACAGTTGGTCAATTATTATCAATAATCGATTATTTTTTTCTAATTGCCATTTTCCACACCATGTTGTTGTGAAATAATCGGTAGGTAAGTACTAGATACACATTTACTCAACTTACTTATTATGTTTTTCGAAAGAAATTTGTTCCGAATTTTACTTTTTGTTTGTCTCGATTTTCCTCGTTAGATTGAAAATACTGGTTGTCTGTGATAATTTTCCTTGTAATTTCACATATAATTATACAATTTGTAACGGGTAAGTCCTTTTAATCCGAAAGGGGCTTGTTCTAGACGTCTAGGCGAACAACTTTTGTTCTACGACTTTTGAAAATACACGACTTTATTTTTCATAGCTGCCGTCCGCAGTTTCACTCGCGTAAGTCCCGATCCCGAGGGAATATCGGGATTAAAAGTAGCCTATGTCACTCCTGGATAATGTAGGTTTCTATTAGTGAAATAGTTTTTTAAATCGATCAAGTTGTTCCTGAGATTACCCCCCAAAATACATACATACAATACATGTTACCAACGTTACCTCTTTATAATATTTGTATAGAAGTAGCGGGTACTTATTATTTTTAACACAAGTCTTAGAAGGATTTTCGGCACCATAAATATCATCACCCAAAAATTAAGTAGGTATGTGGTACATATGTGGTATGTAGTACGAGGAAAAGAAGGGAGAGCAGGGAGTAATCGTTCACTGAATCTTATAAAGTTTCATGTAAATCCTCACATACAGCAATTACGATGAAGGAAGTGATTTACTTGACCGGCCAGTAGGTTGGTCGATACAAAGTGTGTCAGAGGTCCCGATGATAAGGCACGTTTATTGTTACTTACCTAGTATTTATTGTCCCAATCTGTGCTTCAATAGTTACTTATTGAAATTAAATTAGGAACCATGTCGAATTTCAGATCTACAATAACCTACTTAAATTATCTAAGGAACTACTTTATTCGGTAGTTAGTGCGTGACTCCTTCCGCAAAAACTGAATGCGCAAAACATGGAATATACATAGCTGGCTACTTTTATCCCCTTTTTTATTCAGAAAATGGGACTCACGAGGGTGCAACCGCGGGGGCTGTTAGTTCACTTTTACTTTTCTTTACTTATTCCACTAATATTATAAACATGAATTGCTTCTTGTAACTGTGTTATGATATTCTTAAACGAAATACTATCAAACCGACTGTCGTAAAACAAGGTTTAAATAAGGCAATTAATATTTTGTCTTAAGCTCATTAATGCTATTGTTAAAGGTGGTGTGTAACCAGACAGTATGTGACTGCACCGGTCTGAAAGGCGACCATGGAGAGCGAGGCTTTGCAGGCATACCTGGCCCTCAAGGCGACTACGGCCCTGACGGATACGACGGCCCGCCCGGCTCGCTCGGTGAGACCGGTGAGTTCGGAGATCGCGGGGACTACGGGGACAAAGGTGAACGGGTATGTACACACACAACCTTTACACTTTAATCATAATATGCAAATAACAGTAAGTGATCTAAAAATCCACTACTATTTTTATATTTCAGGGCGTCGACGGACCTTATGGACCACGAGGATATCCAGGCCTTCAGGTAAATTTAATCGTCCTCGTCTAGTTATCGGAAAATATATATTTATTAAAATAAAACTTACATTTCTAATCAGGGTCCTCAAGGTGTTGAAGGTGTCCGAGGATTTCCCGGTTTAGATGGATGTAGCGGTGTTGATGGAGTAGTGGGTCCCCCAGGGTACGTGGGTATACCTGGTGACAGGGGTCAGCCAGGACCTGGCGGAGAAAAAGGAAATCAAGGTTTAGCCGGCGAAGGAGGAGTTAACTCGAGAGGAGCAAAAGGTGATCAGGGTGATTACGGTCGTCCCGGAGAAATGGGTTTACCAGGACCGCGTGGATATATGGGAGACAGCGGGCCTGCAGGTGAAGAAGGAGACCAGGTAATTAAACATTTAAACATAATATTACCGAATAAATATATTATTTTTATACAAAATAAAAGCTTTTCCTCCTAAATTATAGGGACCTATAGGTTTTAAAGGTGAACCGGGTTACAGAGGTGATATCGGAGATCAAACGGTCGGTCCACCTGGTGAAAAAGGTGATCAAGGTGAATTAGGAGAACTAGGACGACCAGCAACTATCATAGCAATTGACGAAGTCAGAGAAAATATAACAATAATAACGAAGGGAAACAGGGGTGATAAAGGATTACGTGGATCACAAGGTGTCAAGGGTCTGAAAGGAGATATGGGATCTCGAGGCGAGATGGTGAGTATGTTTTCTTGGATAATTCAAGAAAAAGTAACTGTTTTGTAGTATTCATGGGTTCTAATAGGTATTTAAACCTAATTGCAGGGTCCTTATGGCAATAACGGTGCACAAGGTTACAAAGGAGACCAAGGTGATGAAGGGGGTCGAGGAAAACCAGGTCATAGAGGCAAAGATGGTCCTCCAGGACTAAAAGGCGACAAAGGTGCACCAGGTTACGCTGGTATAAACGGGCCTGACGGAAATCCTGGTATGAGAGGAGAAGACGGGCGACCGGGCAACCCTGGTCCACAGGGACCTCAGGGAGAGGCAGGAATATTTGATGAAACATTAAATGAACCACTACTACCTGGATCAATGGGTCCCCAAGGACCCCTTGGTTCCATAGGTCCAGTCGGAGCTCCTGGGTTAGATGGAGAACGCGGATCGCCTGGATTTATGGGACCTCCGGGTCCACCTGGTAGAAAAGGATTTCCAGGAAGGGTTGGAAACCCAGGAGCATCTCCGAAAGGAGAGATTGGAAGTCCTGGATTTAAGGGGTTGCCAGGTCTTCGTGGTGCTATGGGCTATCCTGGTATTAAAGGCATTATGGGTCCTAAGGGATTTAAAGGATCAACTGTGGAAGGACCACAAGGCGAGGATGGTACACCAGGAATGGACGGTATACCCGGTCAGCTAGGAGACAGAGGTGATTCTGGCTTTCAAGGGCCACCTGGATATCCAGGGATGGGCAGAGCTGGCATAGGTCCCGTTGGAGATGATGGTCCTCCGGGATTACCAGGTCCCGTCGGAGACCCTGGCACAGACGGCCGAACTGGAAGTTATGGTTATAAGGGAGAGCGAGGAGACGACTGTCCATTTTGTAGATCAGGTGCGCATCTAAGGTTTTCAAACTTGCCTTTATTTGGCCCGTTTATATTAAAATTTTATTCCAATAGGATCATATTAGATAAATCTATCTGTTTGTATATATAAGTGACTATTTACCCACCCAAACGATTAACCAATTTTAATGAATTGAAATACAGTGAACATAAGATAGATGGGATCTTGGAGAAGGACATGAGTCTAAGTTCCGGACTTACAGTGTTGAATGTACGGTATAAATGTCTAAAAGGAAATCTTGTTTTTGTGGGTAACACTTAGGGTTTCAGTATTTTTAAATAAATGAAAATTAATTCCAGCTCCTACAAAAAGAACAATTCTCTACTAATCGTTTATTCACAATTATTTATACCAAAACTAGCTGCGCCCCGCGGTTTCACCCGCGTAAGTTTCTTTACTATAAACCTCACGGAGCCCGAGACCTTTCCAACGAACGCAAAACCGTGGAAATTGGTTCGTGCGTTCTGGAGTTATAGCGTCAGGAAGGAAAACCCGACTTATTTTTATATAGTAGACTAGCTGCGCCCCGCGGTTTCACCCGCGTAAGTTTCTTTACTATAAACCTCACGGAGCCCGAGACCTTTCCAACGAACGCAAAACCGTGGAAATTGGTTCGTGCGTTCTGGAGTTATAGCGTCAGGAAGGAAAACCCGACTTATTTTTATATAGTAGATTAGTAAAAATTTTGTACGCCTATTAAAATTTGGATATTATTAACAGGTTTCCCGGGACCAAAGGGACAACGAGGAGATGATGGATTTGCGGGATCTAAAGGCTTCCCAGGCCCTGAAGGCGTACCAGGACCACGGGGTTTTAAAGGAGAATCAGGTATCCCGGGGACGCATGGACTTCCTGGAATTAAAGGTCACAAGGGCCAATCTGGTGCAGCAGGACCTCAAGGACCCAAAGGGCAAAAAGGACGCCTAATAAAGCCTGCAGAAGCTTTAACTATTCCCGAAAAAGGAATCATTGGTGACGTGGGTAAGGTTCCATAATCTTGTCAACTGCCCGACATACACCATTCAGAACTATCGTTACTAAGTATACTGATTTCTAGGTTTCAGAGGGGAACAGGGTCTCCTAGGAGACGCAGGATTTCCAGGATTCCGTGGGGATTTTGGACCAAGAGGAACGAAAGGTGAAATGGGTGATTTTGGATATCCAGGAAGGCCTGGTAGAAATGGAACAAGGGGAAGAGATGGTATACCCGGATTCCCAGGCGCCCCGGCAGATATAGCTTACCCATTCCTACAAGGCGACAGAGGAGAACCCGGTATAAAGTAAGTGTTCATCTTTTGAAAATGAACTAGGTTTATGACAGAAGTAAAATAATAATCGTTTGTATAATTATTAAATAATAAAAGAAAGTGGTTACTGATTTTAATGACACAAAAAAAACAAAACTTCCTTTGGCAGTCGTGTAATAAAATAATACATTATTAAAAACTAGCTGCGCCTACAGTTTCACTCGCATAAGTCCCGTTCCCGCGAGATTATTGAGATAACCAATCTAGAGCCCAAGAACCTATACTATATTTTAAGTTTCATCGCAATCGGTTTAGTAGTTTTTACGTGATTATATAACAAACACACATACTCACAATCTTTCAGATTTATAATATTAGTAGGGTTAAGTGGTGGAAATAAGTTTTTCTTTTTATATGAATTATCACGTGTTCAAAAGATACCGATCTTGTAACAAACAGTATCCGCAAACCGTGTTCGCCATCATGAACAGCTTATATGACGAAGATAGGTCTTTATCACTTATTATTTTTATATCATTAGGGTTTATTTATTTGTATATTTTGAAGAATTAACTGCATAACATCTGGATAGTTTTATTGTGTTAAAGCCAGTTAAAGCCCAGTCTTAAAAAGTGGCAATATTAAAAAATGACACTCGTCCGTCGTCGGTCACGAACTGACACGAACCTGTATCTCACGAACCATGATAGCTAGACAGTTAAAATATGACAATTACAGATGATGTATTTCTATAGCCGCTACCACAACAAAAACTAAAAAGAAAATTAAACAAATACCTATATAAGAGGGGGCTCCCATACAACAAACGTGATTTTTATTCTCACCTCATCGAACATGATACTGTTTGTTTGTGGCAACAATGCAACAAGAATTGCTTGGCAATTAAGTTGCGACTAAGATGTTACTCTAATCTTATTGTAATAAATCGGTTTGTAATTATTTAAAAGAATAGACCTTAATATTAGGGTTCGGTACCCAATCAGGAAATATTTTGAGCTTTCCATATTCTCTGTGAAAAATAAAAAAATACAAGAATTACTTTAGTACGTTAATTCGTTTCCGATTTATAGAAGTAAACATGCCATGCGGACTCGTATTCGGGTGTGACGTCACGTCACACACGCCCAGTCCGCGGTCTATGAGTCGATGTCACAATACATGTCGTCTAACGTTTTGATTAGAGGAGCATTATAAATAACGTCAAGTGATTGTTAGCGAGACTCAATGTTTATCGTAAGTTGAATGCCTATAAAATCAAAACTAATAGGTAATTGTGACTACGACAAAAACTAGTGTATTTGTATACATACAATCTATTTACTGTAACACTTTTAACTGATTTGGCATATCTATTAACATTTTTCATTGTGACAATGGTACATCGAGTGCGAATTCCGCACTTGTTTTAAACCTTGTCAAATTAAACTAACGACATGATATTTTTAGTGGAGAACCTGGTGATCCGGGAGACGACGGTCTACCTGGTGAGATAGGAGAAGCTATCAGTGGAAATTTAAATGTCAAAGGAGAAAGAGGATACCCTGGATTCCTTGGACTGAAAGGTTTGTTTTAATTCAAGAAATCTGAAAGGTGTAATCTGAATTAATATTTCATGAGTAAAATCAATATGTAATATTTCATGTTAATGTTCACCATAATTAGGCGCTAAGGTGGGACATACAAACAAACATACATTATTATAATATTTAGCCTATAGTATCTCACTGTTGAACAATTTTAAAAAACTCCTTTAAAAAAAATCTCCAATACATACATAGACTGCCAAAAATATTACCATTCCTTTTGGCTTCGCCGTAGTCGGGTAAAAAAGAAGTAAAGTGCTGCAGTATCAGAGCCATAATTAACTATACAAGTAAACTGAAATAGTTTATACCCTTTTTCAGAAACTTAGATCAAAAATGTAAACAAAAAACTCATATATTTATTTAAAAGTGACAGCTATTTTTTACTTCTCCTTTGAAAATTTACAATTCATTGGTTACATTTTCGATCTAAGGGCGACTTGCATAAAACCATTTAAAAATATGTTGAACTAAATCAATTTTAAAATAATTTATGGGGAATCGAACAGTGGACTCTATTTCATGTCCCATAAATTATTTTAAAATTTATTTAGTCAAATATGTTTTTAAATGGTTTTATGCAAGCCGGCTTGCAAGTTTCCGAAAAAGGCTTAAACTATTTTAGTTTACTTGTAACTTATATCATTTTAACCTTTCATTTTAGGTTTACGTGGGCTTAAAGGAGAGCGTGGTGATGAAGGAGATGACGGTTTTCCTGGAATAATGGGTGACGAAGGTTTCCCTGGTAGAATTATACAAGGTCCACAAGGTGTGAAAGGAGCTTTTGGTATGAAGGGAGACATGGGTCCTTATGGTGAACCAGGAATCGCTGGCGAAAGAGGTCTTACCGGATTCCCAGCCCCAAAAGGAACTAAGGGTTCTCGTGGAGATATAGGCATTGCATCCATATATGGTGAAAAAGGTTTTGACGGAATACCTGGATTGGCAGGCGATGTGGGAGAACCAGGTTACCCGGGAACTCCTGGTCGTGCAGGAACTATTGGATTAAAGGGATTAGCTGGTTTATCAGGCGACGTGGGTCCTGACGGGCTCATGGGACCACAGGTAATAATATTTCATATCAATGTATTTAAACGTCAACTGTTACTACGATAATAACAGTTAACGTTTTCGTACAATTAACGTATGCTCTACTTTAGTTTCGCTCATCATTTAGAGCAGTGAACTCTGTTGCTCTCAAAAAATGGACTACCGAGTTAGAAACAGAATCCTATAATATGTTCAAGTTAACTTTCATGCCAAAAATACAGGGAAAACAGAGATTTGTCTACCAGACCAAAGAATTTTAAACTGTATGATACCCAAGAAAGTGTTTTAGGATGTGTGCCTTTCTTTGTCTATCCTACTAATATTATAAAAAAATAAATAAAGTGTGTGTGTTTGGATGTTTAGATTTTTGTTACTCAATCACGCAAAAACTACTGAACCGATTGCGATAAAACTTGGAATATAGGTAGCTGGATACCGGGAATAACACATAGGGCACTTTTTATTCCGACATTCCCGCGGGAACGGGATTTACACGGGTAAAACCGCAGGGCGCAGCTAGTTATGAAATAATTAAATTAAATAATATAATATTGGTAACACAAACTCAGTAGTATTTTTTTTAATTAGGTAAGTAGTCGTACTAATAGTTACTGTGTTGAGTACACAATAACTACCTACTAAATACTTCCTTACTTTTCAATTACAGGGTCGTAAAGGTTTCCCCGGCATTGCACTTATGGGAGCGCCCGGACTCAATGGTCTGCCAGGACGGCCAGGTTTCATTGGTAATCTAGGAGACCAGGGTCTGCCAGGAAACAATGGTATTCAAGGTGATACTGGACCAAAAGGAACCAAAGGAGAATTTGGCCGGATGGGTATTCGTGGTTGGAAAGGAGACACTGGAGTACCAGGATTTGCAGGATTTCCAGGTATAGTGGGTCGCCCTGGTATGACTGGACTACCAGGTGACAAAGGCGATCAAGGGATACAAGGATATATGGGTGAAGCTGGGCAGCCTGGTAGAGTTGGTCTATCAGGTCTTAAAGGTGTTCGTGGAGATGAGGGAGATGCTGGTGCACCTGGCACTGAAGGTAGACCAGGTTTGAAAGGAGCACAAGGCGATATCGGTTTCACCGGTCGAAAAGGGTTACCTGGTGACAACGCCATCAGCGGAATGAAAGGTGACCTAGGTGAACCAGGATTGCAAGGAGTATTCGGAAGACCTGGTTTTAGCGGCCGAAAAGGTGAAAGAGGCGATATTGGAGACCGTGGAGCTGATGGAGTAGGACCAACAGGAGAAAAGGGTGAACAAGGAAATACCGGTTATCCGGGAAGAGCAGGTTTATTCGGAGTAAAGGGTGAAGCTGGAGATATGGGCTTTGCCGGGGCAACGGGCGAACCGGGAGATAAAGGCTTTCCAGGCATTGACGGATATCCTGGTAGACGAGGCTTTGATGGAAGAAAAGGTGGTTCAGGGTTCCGAGGAGTGCCAGGTTTGACTGGTTTAAAAGGAGATAGAGGGATGGATGGAGAGCCCGGAAGAATGGGAGCTAACGGTCTTCCCGGTGATATCGGATTCCAAGGATCGGTTGGTGCCAGAGGACAATCGGGAATTAAAGGTGAAGTTGGAGATATTGGTTTAAGTACTTATTTGCCTGCTACTACAGGAGATATAGGTGATATTGGAATGGAAGGATTACCTGGACCTTCTGGAGTAATAGGTGAAACTGGATTCTATGGATTGAAAGGACGAAAAGGAGAACGTGGTGATGAAGGTTACCAGGGAGCTTTTGGAGATGATGGACTACAAGGAAGAAAGGGTATTCAAGGAGAAATTGGTCCTCGGGGACTTTTAGGTTTAGACGGTGCTTTTGCAGAGCGAGGAGAGCCAGGACGAAATGGTCTAGACGGTCTTCCTGGATGGCAAGGTCCCATTGGTCAAAAAGGCGCGCCAGGAGACTTCGGTCAAGACGGTGCACCTGGATTACCTGGTCAACCTGGCTTGGTATTCCAAGGTCCCAAAGGTATTAAAGGAATGGATGGTCGATTCGGACAAAAAGGATATCCTGGTAGACCGGGAGCCCCTGGCATGGAAGGTAGACCTGGATTTGTAGGAATAAAAGGAGACACAGGAGAGCCGGGTATTGCGATCAGTCCCAAAGGTGAAAGAGGAGATATAGGTTTGCCAGGATATGATGGGTACCCAGGAGAAAAAGGCGAAGCCGGTGAATTTGGTAGAAACGGTTATATTGGGCCGCAAGGATTGATTGGTTTGAAAGGTGAGATAGGCGATGAAGGTGAAGCTGGATTTGACGGTGCACCAGGCCCTAAAGGCACAAAAGGAGATATCGGCGACAGTATTCATCCATCTCAAATATTCCCCGGACAACGAGGGGACATCGGATTACCTGGATATGATGGAGAACCGGGCAGAGACGGTGCACCTGGATCGTTTGGTCAAAACGGGAAACCCGGACCCAAGGGAGAACGAGGAGATGTGGGCCCGCCAGGACCGCCAGGGTTACAGGGTCCTCAAGGATTACAGGGCCTAAAAGGACGAATGGGGCTGCAAGGATTTGAAGGATATCAAGGCGAAGTTGGTTTACCTGGTGCACCCGCTCCACCTCCCCCAGTTCCTAAATCGAGGGGTTTCTTCTTCACAGTCCACTCACAATCAAGAATGGTGCCATCCTGCCCCAGTGGAACATCGTCACTGTGGGAGGGCTTTTCTTTAATTCATATCGTAGCTAACGGCAAAGCTCATGGACAAGACTTAGGTAATATTTTAATATTTTGTCTAATATTTGTTTACACAAACGTAAACCATTTCAATAAATATTTTATCTTTTACACAGGTGCCGCTGGTAGTTGTTTAAGAAGATTCTCGACTATGCCGTACATGTTCTGTAATTTAAACAATGTGTGCGACTTCGCACAACGTGAAGACTACAGTTTCTGGCTTACAACGCCTGAGCCTATGCCAATGGCTATGACGCCAATTCAAGCCAGAGATGTTGGAACGTACATTTCAAGGTAACGAACAGCCTAAATAATAAATTCGCTAGCATACATTTAATACAAATACAAGTATTTAAGTTCCACATAGCCCTAAACCAAAACCTATACCCTAAAAAACAACTTGGTACTTATATGTATGTTAAATGTACCCATTTTAGTACCAAGTTGTTTTTTAGGGTCCCGTACCCGAAGGGTAAAAACGGGACCCTATTGCTGAGACTTCGCTGTCTGTTCGTCCGACTATCACCAGGCCGTCATGTCATGAACCGTGATCACTTCAAGTTTTCAAAGATGATGTACCTATTTCTGTTGCCGCTATAACAACATTTACTAAAAACAAAATAAAACAAATATTCAAGGGGAGTATCTATACAAAAAACGTATAACCTTGATAAATAACATAAATGTAACGATACCGCTATTTATTTTTACCACTGGCACCATCTAGTGATAAACCGCGTCAGTTGCGTTCTGGGATTTCGTTTGGTCCAGTGTTTATATTAGAGTTCGTTACACAATTGTCTTCAGGGTACGGAACCCTTCTTGCGCGAATCTGACACGCACTTGACTGATTTTTTTCTTTTAGGTGTCAAGTGTGTGAATCACCAACAAGAGCTATAGCCATACATAGTCAAAGTAATGAAGTACCGTCATGTCCGAATGGATGGGAAGAATTATGGATCGGATACAGTTTCCTTATGGTGAGTTCCAAATATTGGATTGAGTATACAGGGTGAATCATTTGAACCGGCCTTCAGGGGGATGTCCTAATTTATAAGAGAAATTGAAAAAATGCTGACAGAAGTTGCCGAATTTGACAAAAAAAACCTAAAAAAGGTTTACTTGGATTTTTTTCAATTTATTACTAAAATATATAATAAATATCAAATCCTGGAAACAAACAACGTAAATCGAGAGAACTGTGTTTTTGTAAATTAAAACATGTTATGGTCATGTATTCTGTACAAGTGTCCGTGCGTTACCTGTACCTATTACAACAGCCTATTCGATTTTGAACGATGGCACTAGTATTTATTATCATTCATTACAGGTTATGTTGACATTTATAAATTTTGGCATACGATTTAGAGCATAAGCTTAGATGCTTAATGAAAACAGTAATGGATATCATTTTGAACAATTGTTATATTATTTTTAGCAAAGTTTTTTTAATTGCCATACTATGTTTGTTTCCAAAATTTTATGTATATTCAAAATACCCAAAAATACCGACACCACCGACTTACATTCACGCTGCACGTTGTTCTCGGAGATTCTCGGCGTGAGTCTGGAGGGACCTTTTAATTTAGGATGTTCCTCTGAAAGCCCATTAAAATGGTTCTCCTGTATACCTAATTCATAAAAAAGCAACAAACTAAGTACTACAAATATAATAAGCATGGATCGATTAAAACCGATTTGTATATTAAAGGTATGAGACAAATGCATATTCAATATCTATCCATCCAGTGTATTTGAACTTCGATATTAAATATTGTTGGGAATACCAGTTTTACTTACCCACTTTAAATATTTTAACAGCATACTGCAGGAGCCGATGCATCCGGCCAGAGCCTGATATCCCCTGGATCCTGCCTTAAGGAGTTCCGCACTAGGCCTTTTATTGAATGTAACGGTCTAGGCCGATGCAATTACTTTGCCACTGCTGTTTCCTATTGGCTTTCAACTATAGAAGATAGCAGAATGTTCCTGAAACCAGAACAGCAGACACTTAAAGCCGATCAAGTTTCTAAAGTTAGCAGGTATGCAATAGACAGATTTTAAAAGATTTTTTCTTGTAAGCACTTGTTGGGTTATTTTGTAAAATCACTCTGGCTCTTCTACTAGGTATCATCCTATATCTTATTAGCGCCAGTTGTGGGAAAAATAACATTTGGGTATTTTACAGTGCGAACATCGATTATCGACATACCGAGTTTCATGACAATCTGTTTAGTGGTGTTTTGTGAAGGAGCAAAAACATACATATAAACAAACTTCGACCTTTTTAGTATTAGTATTATAGGTACAACAAATTATTAGCGTCAAGATGGCGGGACCAACTCTCGAAAATAAAAACTTTATATTGCAAGATTTAGTACCAAATTGGTACTATTTGGTACCTCATCTAAAAAAATTAGTACCTCTTTAGTTTAGCAGATATTTAACAAAAACCCTGGTCCCGCCATTATGACGTCATAATGGCGACCAAATAGTACCAATTTGGTACTAAATCTTGCAATATAAAGTTTTTATTTTCGAGAGTTGGTCCCGCCATCTTGACGCTAATAACAAATTACCTCACTCTGTCATGGGCCATGCAATGTTTCTTGGTGTAGTAAAACAGTTCATTTCAATTAGAAAATCAGGTACTAAACAATTAATAAAACCCTCGACTAAATCACAATTCAATATATTCCATTCTTCTTTTACATTACGGTAATACTACTAGCTGCGCCCCGCGGTTTCATTCGCGTAAGTTCCGATCCCGCGGAAACATCAGGATGTGTTATACATATTAACTTTCCTATTTAATCACTCTATCTACTGAAAAAAAAACAGCATTCGTTGCGTAGTTTTAAAGATCTAAGCATACATATAACATCCAGACAATGTGACATGACATAACAAACATCATCATCTCAGCCCTTACCCGTCTACTGCTGAACATAGGTCTCCCCTGTGGCCTCCCCCATACGACATCGCAAGCGATCGCGAGCTACGTCCACCCAACGACTTCCCGCGATCACTATGTAAAGAACTGGACTATGTAAAGAAAATGTACCCCCTTACTTATAAACGATGATTAACAGATGCCCAAGTTAGGCAACGTTTGTCTCTGTCTGTCAATTTTGAAACTTCATGTCACAGTAAAAGACAAACGATACATAGTTATGCAGCTGTTAAGCAGCGTTTATAAGTAAGGGGGGTAGTTTCTATACCTACTGTACTAAATCAAGAGCTATGTTTACCTGAAGTAATGTTGTTGTAGATGTACGGTGTGCATGCGGCAATGGCCACGGGGCGGGTACAGCGCGGGCGCGGGCGCCGGCGACATCAACTCGGTGCCGCGCGAGGTTCAGCGCCGCCCCACGTACCGGCCGCGCCGCCCCGGCTACCCTTACCGCCGAGGACAGCGCATCGTCCGGGGCAGACGTCGCCAGTGAACCTAACCCACACCGAACAAGGCGCATTACAAACTCTAGATACCTAGCTAAAACATAGTCATAGATTTTACATTGTGTACTTACAAGTGTTTAAATGATGTGCGCCGTTTCAGAATGTTACTTGTGAAGAGACACGACACCGAATTGTTTAAATTACCCACTGCCATTAATATGCCATACTAGGTGTAAGTAGTTCAATAAATTGATGTGTATCAACATGAATTTATTGTTGTTTATTTAAATATTAATATGTATTTATGAGTAAGTTAATGCAAAGGTATAATGTATATTTTATTCAGCATTAAATGCACTGTAAAAGTGATAGACCAGTTTAAAATTCGTGTGATATCAATAAGTTTTTTTGCTTTGTAAACTCAATCTCGTTCTTACTTACCTACACCTATTAATACCTACAGAGAATTTCAAATACTAACTATTTGTATATACTTCTAGCATATTTTCCGATTATGTTCATTACATTTGTTAATGAATAAAAAACGTGCCTACCTACTGTAAGTCATTATTTTAATAATGTAAATAATTGTAAGTGAATGAATGCCAAACTAAAAATAAATAAAGTATGTTTGTTTATTTTATTACCTTTCAAGTTTCTTAAAACAAATATATAAGAAAAATATAGCCCATTTAAAACGGTAATTTAGCAATCTTTATAATTACTTCACTTCCAAGTTAGAATTAACAATGGAAAGTCTGTATCACACAAGCAAATAAACGATCCTCCGAAAAATAATTCCTGATAAGACTTAAAAATTGAGCGGTGTTGGTTTAGTGGTAGATACCCGACTTTCATTCTGAAGGTCGTGGTTTCAAATCCCGGCCGAGCACCAATGTCTTTTTTTTGTATGAAAAATTCATGTGCGCTATTAAAACATCGCTCTTACGGTGAAGGAAAACATCGTAAGGAAACCCAGGGCTTAAAATCACGCACAAAGGGCCAGTAGTAGGGCTGATTGCGGAAACACACTGTTAAAACTTTAACTTTAAAACTTAAGACTTGAAAATGTATATTAAGTTCAACTAATAAATCAACTAATTTTCTTCCGCCATTTAGTGAGTATCTATGTTACAAGCCGTTTCACTTTATAGCCTAGTTACTTAGTTTAGACTACAAGTGCAAAGAGAAAATATTATATGATTACTGTATTATGCAAACTCATAAAAACAATAAAAGTATTATTATTTACACATAAATAAGATACATACAATTAAAAGATTTGATAAACAACAGACTAATCTATGGTCTTTGAAACAGAATCCAAATGTTTCAGTTTGTGATCATCAAGCATAGGTCTGGATTCATATGTACATATTGTGACACCATGTTTGTGGCCTGGAGTCCATTCTCCTTTTAGTCCAATGTAGTATATTTTTGTGGTATCTGCTCCAAAATTGCTCGAAAAATGCATAGTTAAATGTGAAACAGATGAGAATGTTACTATCCTGGAAACAAAAATAATACTTACTTTATTCATCTTAATGTTAGTTATGTACATTTAGCAGATTAAAATAATTAGGACTATGAAAATGCTACTATGTTTGGCTTTGATCTTACTTTGGTGAGTACTCCATCAGACCCTGGTGGTCCCTTTGTAGTTCAAAAACTTGATCTGGTTCGGAAGTAGCCTCATCAAAAGTCATATTTGGCCGATTTTTGAACCTGTATAAGAAATAGTTTGCTTCAAAGATTTAATTTAGTACCCACACTTTGGGGAAAATTTGTATCTTGGAATGGATACTTTTCAACTCTGTTGCTTGAACTAACTTGGTCAGTGCCCCTGGGTAGAAAATATGGGAGTTCAAGTCCTGCACAGGAGCATTAAAGGTTTGAACAAGTAGCATGTTTTCTGAACTTTTAATTTGACTTATTCACAAATGCACATGAGTGTAAAACTCAGAAAAACAAAGGTTTGTTTAGAACTTTTATGCATGTAGGACTTGTTTAAGGTAGATTTTACATTTATTTGGAAGTACTGCAACAATTATCTGATTTTTATAAGTTGTGGTCTGTAACCTTAACTTACATGTATACATTATACCATCAATGTTATGTTACTTACAATCTAAGCTTAGAAGGATGAGAATCCGAGTCATCAGACAATATTCTAATACCTTTGAGTTTGATATTACCAGTAAAAGGTATATTGAACAACAATTCCTCATCAGCATCACTTTCAACAAACTGAAACATTTCATTAGTTCCTGTAGAGTTAGAAAATACTCATTTACCTGGTTACTATTACTATTACTCATTTATCATTGGCCTGGGGCACAGCAGTATGGAAACTACCTACAAATACTCGAAAACGGCTTACTCACACAAACATGCACGTCGACAAGCCCCTAAGGGGTTTCACGTAGTTGTCAGTACTGAGTGCCGTGTCTGACGAGTGTGCATGTGTGTGTGTGTATGTGCAGTTTCCATGCAGCTCCCTCTATGTAAATTGTAATGTGACTTCAGCTTGGTAGGTACCTATAAGTATTTGTCAAACCAGTGTAACAAACATCTGCTGTTTGTATTAGAAAATATTTCTCAGGCGATGTCACCCCTTCAAGACACTGTCAGATAATTGCTTACAACTTAGGGGACATTTCCTTAATAATATCAGGGGATATTAACCTAACCTAATTCGCCTACAAAATATATAACAGTGAGAGGAGGTAGTTTAGGATCGATATAATATATAAGTAATTGGAGGTAACATACCCCCCTGTCTGTCTTACGGAAGTTAAGCTTTTGAATTTACCTAGAAAATACAAAACTTACATGGTTAGTATCCAGTCGTTCGTTCCAAGGTTTGAACACAGTTTTACCAGAACCTTCAATAGTTTCGTTTAAGCATTGGACATTTTCTTTATCAATCCTTTGAAAGAGATTATATTGTAATCCAAGTTCTTCATCATTTGCGCTATGATCACAACCTTGATGATTTCCGTGGCAATGATGATGCGGCATTTTAAAAAACTTAAAACAGTTTTAAATTTAAAGGCCAAATACTACGTTTGTTTACAGTTTTTTCATTTATGGTATGGGATAGGTAGTCAAAAACCTTGTTAGATACAGTTTATTATACTTTTAGAAAATAAAAAATTGTAAAAATCTTAATCAAAACAAACACACTGTAGGTACACTTTGGCTGACAAATGACATTGACTGTCAGTAACTTTTTTTTTTCAATAATGGCTATTTGGAAATATCCAGTGTCAGTTTCACTTTCGATCAACTTTCAAAATTGTTTCAATTTGCCATGAATAGAAAAAAAGGATGAAAAACTTGCAAATTTATAGCCAATAAAATATTCTTAGCTATGTAATTTTAATATTTCGACCGTAGGCACGTTTATTGAAATAATATTTTACATTAGGCTGTTTAGACAAAAAAAAATCGCCTGCTCAATTGTGAGAAAGATAAAACAGAAGAAAAAACAAATTCGTAATTTCTTCTTCGCATTTCTATGATTGTGCGCTTGTAAAATAAGTTATTGGTTGTGATTCTACTCGTAAGGATATTTGCAGCTGGTCTATTTACTGTCGTAAAATATTTGGACTGGAACTGTATTCTTTGAAACAGTAAATAATTGCCGAACTGACTACCTGCTAAAATGCCTTCTACCACCACCTTCGGCGTAGCGGTAATACTCGCCTGTTTTGTGTTAGCAGCCGACAACTGTGCAGAAGCAAATGAAAATGATGCCGATAGTATAACGAAAATTGGCCAGGGAGTAGGCCATATCATGAACATTTACTATTGGTAAGAATGGTTAATTTCAAACAAAGAAAATGTAATAATTAGGTACCTACTCTAGTAATCAACGCCTCAGACTTGAGAAACGCACTATTCTGATCAACTGTCAAAGCTATGAATAACCTTTACCATAATCACTTTCAGTTACTCATGTGGGTACAGAAAAGTATTTGAAGATTACGCTGGAATAATACAGCAAAAGTATCCTGATATCTCTGTCATTGGAGCCAATTATGACCCTCCGGGATTCAATATGTACATGTCTAGATTGATTGTAAGTATAAAATGTACAATGGAGTCTGATTTTCTTTATATTCATTTGAGTACCTATACCTAGCTAATTAATAATTTGTTATTTTTAGGGATTTGGTAAAATGATAGTTATAATGTGTATCCTGAGTGGCGTGAATATATTTGCCTGGCTGAACAAGCCACAGCCTTCCTGGTGGAGCTGGTGCCTGGAGAACAAGCTCTATGCTTGCATGATGATGTTTTTCCTGGCCAATATGATCGAAGGTCAACTTGTGTCATCAGGTGCTTTTGAAATTTCACTAAATAATATACCACTGTGGTCTAAATTGGAAACTGGAAGAATCCCACAACCACCAGAATTATTCCAGATTATTGACAACACTCTGCAATTCTCCAAAATGGATTTGCCAAATAATAACTTTGCCCAATAATGCAATAATAACTATAAGAGCATAAATAAGGGAGGTAAAAGTGGGACTGTGGTTTTTAGATTTATTAGAATATTGTCTTTGAAGTACCCAACTCTGTGAATTGTCATTATGCATCTTGACACTATTACATTAATTCTGTTTTTTAAACCTAATAGTTCAATTTATACACCTAGATATTTTCTTTACATTTATCTGTTTACACTGACATACTCATGTATGTGTAAAGAGCAAAATGAATTCATATTGAAGTAATCTTACGTAATGTTTTATTTTAATTAGATTAAAGTAGAATTGTATGTTTATCACCACTTTGTAAAGTTGTTACATGTATGACCAAATGTCTAGTCAGGAACATACACTTCAAATTGCGTCATAGATTCGTTTTTGTGAAAACCTACAGTTACAATAAAGATAACATAAAAATAAAAGCAAGTATTTACTTGAATATCTAAATTGATTTTTCAGTTTTCTCTACACAACATAAACTTAGAATCATAACTTTACCTACTACTAGGTACAAAGTACAAACATAACTATGGACTTGGCACATTTCTTTTATTGATCAAGGCCAATAAAGGAAAGGCCAGGGGCCAGGGTTGATATACATATTGCAATTTTCCCACAAGTTTCGATATAGTATAGAAACAGAGTATTATTATTATACAAAAATTAAAACTAATACTAGCTGCGCCCGGGATATCGGGATAAAAAAAACCCCAATGTGTTATTCCAGGTCTCTTGGAATATAGTATTCCAGCTACTATATTCCAAGTTTCATTGGAAACAGTTCAGTGGTTTTTGCGTAAAAGCGTAACTAAGTCACATACAAAAACTTTCGCATTTATAATATTAGCAAGATTAGATTTTCATAATATAATATTTTGAGTTGGTAGATGATAACAAAATAAGTAATAACCTAATAATAAAAATAGTACCTGTAGTCTTAGGTTTGCATAATAAAACACATTATCTGCCGGGTTTTACTCACTTTTTACAAAACGCAAAAAAAAAGTATTGTTACAAAGTACCGAGCTTCCGCTAGCTTTACAGTTAGCTTTTTCAAGGATGACAAGGTTTGTAATAATGCCGTTAATAAATGTAACGCGAGTAAAAATCGGTTAATATTGTGTTTTATAAAAATAGTACCTACAAAATGTGTGTTGTGTACCTACCTATTAATCCATAATCAACACATTGTGTTGTACCATTGGTCTTCCAAGACCAAGAGGAGAAGAGTCGTTTGATGGAGGTAGCTCGCGATCGCTATTTGTAGCGTCGAATGAAGGAGGACCCGCATGAGATGAGATGATACATTTGTAGGGCATCTTAAATAATTTGATATATTGCCTTGTTAGACAGGTTCTACTTAATTAAATTAATTTTCACCAAATGTGCGTCTAGGCCTCCTACGTTATTTTATTATCGTATTTGAAAGAAACCTTAGAAGGATTAAGCATATTTTGTTTCCGTCCTCGTATACTAAGGTGAGGATTACATACCCACCTAATTATTTACAATATTTAGCAAGACATATACCAACAGGTGAACCATTTCGATGGGCTCTGAGGGTGATATCCTAAATTAAAAGAGATACCGAAAAATGCTGAAAGGAGTAGCGTCCCCGATTTCGCAAAAACTAAAATGGCATTAGATTTTAAAAAAATGTATTAACCTTGCCAGGAATCGAATCTTGTCTTTTTGCAAAAAAAAAAAACATCCTATATTATTGTACCTATCGATAATGTTGCAGATAGAGTCTAGATCAAATCCTGGAAACAAACATGGTGTTAAATCGAGAGAAATGTGTCTCCCGATTTAAAAAATGAGAAAAATCGGGGACGGCAACTCCTTTCAGCATTTTTCGGTATTTTCTTATAGTTTAGAATGTCCCCCTGAAATCCCATCGAAATGGTTCACATGTATATGTCTTGTTAAATCCTTCCCCTGTATTCACCCTGTATATGGTAGGAGTAGGAGGGTAAGTACCTAGGTGGTAAAAAAAACTCACGAGTACCTAATGGACGGAATGTTTTATTGTGCAGTCTCATTAATATGTTATACAATTAGTATTATAAATACTTAGCTATAGTTAGTCTACCATACACGGCTCATCTGTGGTCACAGCTATAATTTGCAGAGAGTCACTGACTGACGCTCACTGACGTATTCAAAGTGGAGCCGCTGCATAGTCCTTTACATTGAATCAACTACAAATACATGATTATAGTGAATAAGAGCTCGCCCGCAGAGACCTGTCCCGGTAAGACAACAGCGGCCAGTAGGTATAATGTATGACAGACATGGTGTAAACAAACTCGAACATCACAAAATATTGTTGCAAAGAAAGACGAGAAATTGATTGCTCATTATGTAATCCTCCACGAAAAGTAGCACTCTCGTGCAAAACCGGCTAATCACAAAGAGTCCAACTATACTTGGACTCTTGTCGGCCAATCACAATGATTATTAACTCAGGGGCCCTACCTGCAACGGTGAGTTGTGTTTTGTAGAATAATTTGCGTTATTAGCAGTGAAATGGTTTGTCTTTGGGCGCAACACTTCCGAACCTACCAACAAACTGTGGTATCATGTAAGTAGCATCCACCGCTGTCAGTTGCTATTTGCTGTCAAAAAGCATATTTTGTATTGTGCATTGCTGTTTGAAGTAATGACCAGTAACAACCACGTTACGTCAAAGCAGCAATGTACTGCAACTTAGCCGCAAGTAACGGTGGATGCTAATTACATGATACCAGAGCCGGTTGTGCAAGAGGTACGTCTATGTGAGTTGCGCATGGCACATGGGACAGGCGTGCCTCAGCACGAGGTCGTGGTGCGTGGCTCGCGCGCCGCACACGCCGCGTGCGCGCCGCCCGCGCCCGCCGCCGGCAGCGCGCGTCCTGACACCGCGCACGTCTCGAACGTCGAACCACAATTCGGACACGATGACATCCTAAACAATTAAAAAAACTAGAAAGTAATTAAAGGAATGCTTTGCACCTGACAGGACTTGAACCTGGCATCCTTGACATTCCAAACATACAGAGACAGGTCCCGGCGAAGTCACCGGCATCGAAATCCGAGAGCGCAAAGGAATAACCTGCGCGGTGAAAACGACAGCGTTGATTTACATGCATTTGAAGCCGGCACCGTCGAGTTTAACTGTCATCGAATGCGAGGTTTGAGCTGCCGGTTTCAATGACAGTTAAACCGCGCAGGTTATTCCTTAGCGCAATGGGGTTTTGATGCCGATAACGACGGAAGGTACGCTGTTGGGCCCAGGGTTTTGGAAAGAATTCCTTCAAAAATCTGTCTTCCAAGTGTTTCCAAACAGCTTAAAGATAAATAAATTCAGAAAACTATTTATTTAATGACTGTTAATCTGTCCGCAATAGACCTCCGTGACCAGGAGGCACCATTAAGTCCTCGATACGTTGAGCGTTGATTGCTAAACATAATAATAGCAACGCGATTGAGACCGAAAAATAAGTTAATTATTATCAGCATCGTGAAAATCAAACTAGCTCTCTAAACAAATGTCTACCTTATCTTTAGGAGCCTCGATCACAGAAGAGAATAAGCGGAGCTTAGTTTGGTGCCTATTGTCTATTGGTATATGGTACCAATTCCGCGTTTTTTTTAATTATAATTCAACTAGCTTCGTCCCGCGGTTTCACCCCCATTAGTCCCGATCCCGCGGGAATATGGGGATAAAAAGTAGCACATATTCCAGGTCTCCAGGTATCAATATTTTAAGTTTCATCGCAATCGGATCAGTTTTTTTTGACAATAGGACTACGCGTTGCGCCTCGACTAATCAGTGAACGTCGTGCATAAGGATGTCAAAATATCAAATATACTTTGTTATCTAGTTTAACACGATAACGCGTCAACACAAGGGCACTTTGAGACAATCTTTTAATGTTATTATGAATAGAATCTGTACTCATTTGATGCATAAAACGACAATGATTATTAACCGACTTCAAAAAAAAGGAGGAGGTTCTTAATTCGTCTGTATGTATAATATTTTTAACCGACTTCAAAAAACGAGGAGGTTCTCAATTCGTCGCGTATATATATTTTTTTGTATGTTCACCGATTACTCGAAGACGGCTTGACCGATTAAGATGATTCTTTTTTTAATGGAAAGGTGAGAGCTCCAAGATGGTCCCATAAAAATCTGATGAGGATCTTCGAAGTGAGGACCGGGAATGCTCCTCAAAACACTGTATTCAATTCAATTGTTCATCGATTACACGAAGATGGCTTGACCGATTGATATAGTTCTTTTTTTAATGGAAAGGTGGAAGCTCCGAGGTGGTCCCATAAAAGTTTGGTAAGGATCTGATGAGTATCTTCGGAATGATGGACAGGATAGCATCCCAGAATTCAATAAATTACTCATTTTGGACTTCTACCAAAAATAATAGACCCCTAAAGAACTAAGTACAGATTGATGGGGCACCTAAAACCACCTTCTCATCAGCAAACTCCTCAATAATTAAAATTACGAAATTACCAATTATTATTAAATTAGGTAGGTATACTAAAAATATTTTTCCATATTTCCATAATAAATATAGTTCCATATTGTACTTAGTTTGGCTGCCCGATTTCAGATGATAAAACAGATTAATTAGTCGGTGGCACTGTACCTATGTAGAGGTTATTTTGGTCTTTTTTATCAATTCTTTTTTTTTTGGTTGATTTTTTAATTATTTTTTGTTCCTTTTTTTAAGTCGGTTTTATAATTTTTTTTTTTTTTTTAGGTAGTAAAAATCAAATTATAAAAAACATCGGGAACTTTCACTTTATGTATTTTTGTTTTAGGGTTTTTAAGTATGAATGGAAAGCTATAACTTGGTTTGTGTAACCTTTTAGCCGATAAAGAGATAGAATCTAAAAAAATATTATTGGTAGTCCTCCCTTAAATGAATTATTAGTAATATATTAACTCACCATTCAGGCATACTGAATTCACAACTCGGGCATTCTATTTTGTTTCCTTTTACATCTTTGGGCTTGTATCTCGTAAACACTTCTACAGCTAAACTTTGAAAGACTTCAGGCTAAAAATTAATAATATTAAGTCAAAAATAATACAAAAAAATCAAAAGAAACTAATAATTACGTTTTGGAACCTACGTTTATAGCCTCAAGTTTGATGAAGGCTTTCGAACATAGATCGAACGCTCGCGCTTGAATCGCAATCGATGCTATCGTACACCACGCCTGAAAATTTAAAGATTACGTAACTCATGAGCATCTTTTAGTGCAAGTTCAAACCAATGCTAACCCATCGGTCTAAGTCGCACCGCCAATTGCATCTGATACCTTGCATCGATACGTAGGCAATCGTTCTATTACTGTAATCTCCACGTCTCAGACGTAATCTTGCTACTGTTGTATATTTTGGGAGTTAGAAGCCACAAACTAATAGTAGTTTATGCACCGAGGTACTAAAGCCCTGTCTTATACAAGATGTAACGGGTAAGCCCTTTTAAGCCGAAAGGGGATTGTTTTCGACTTCTAGGCGAACATCTACGACTTTTGAAAATTCAAAGTACTTTTCGAAAATTTTAAGTGTAAAGTTTACTTGAAAATCAGCTGTTTCTCAGAGTTCGAGGTCATTAACCTTATTTTGTCCTTTCATTTAGTTTGGTCTACTACAATCAAAACTTCAATTACCTTTATATTCAAAAGCAGCTGTTTTTTCAGTGAAACATAACATCAAAATTAAAAAAAAAGTTTTTCAATTGTCGTAGAACAAAAGTTGTTCCCCTAGATGTCTTGAACAACCCCCTTTCGGCTTAAAAGGGCATACACGTTACACTTTGTATAGCGGGCGTCATATTGAATCCAAAGCGTACGAAGGACTCTAGAGAGTTAACTCCCGAGCGCAGCGAGAGTGTTAAAAACTTAACTCCTGAGCGAAGCGAAGGAGTTATGTTCCTAGAGTCCTGAGTGAAGCGTGGGAGAGTGAGGTGAATACTCTACTTTACACATCTACTGCGAGACAATAAAAGGCTACAAAATGACACAAGTACACATCCAGTATAGACCTGCACGTGTTGCGCTGGATGCAGCAGGTCGACGTGGTCCCGCAGGCGCGCGGCGCCGCGCAGCGCGGGCTCGGTCCGCGCGGGGGGGGCGCGCGCCCGCGCCGCCGCGCGCCCCGCCCACTGCTGCGCCGCGCCCAGCCGCCAGCAGCGCGTCGCCTCGCGGGACCTACCGCCATCTACACGTGCCAGGACAATCTATTCATATTGCAACACAACCTTAAGCTGAAATCTTACTAATATTATAAACGCGAAAGTTTGATTAGCGTCAAGATGGCGGGATCAACGTTCCAATATTAAAACTTTATATTGTCACATTTAGTACCAAATTGGTACTATTTGGTACCTCAGTTGAAAAAATTAGTACCTCTTTGGTTTAAAAGATATTTAATGAAAACCCTGGTCCCGCCATTATGATGCTTTGGTAATTTTTCAAATGTGGTACTGTAGTTCTAGACATGTGGTACTGTAGTTGCTAGACAACGGATATATAAGAGTTCCACACATTAACACATTACCGGAGCGCGCAATGAGATTGGCAACTGTGAAAATAACAAAGGAATTTAATTTCGTAAATTAAATTCCTTTTTTTTTTACTTTCAGCTCAACTATAAATACGTAAATCGTACTTATGTATCGTATTTATACGATTAGAACTTTCTGTTAAACCCGTTAAAGACTTTGTGATTAAAATGTGGTTCTAGGTGAGCTATCAACATTTCTCTCATTCCCGTTCGAAGATTCTGCGAAGTGTTGAAGAAAGTGCTCTTCATGTAAAAGTTTCATATTAAGAGACCGTCTCCACGAGCGTTAAGATCGCGCGGCGATATTATATCGTCGATCCACTTATTTCTATAAGTACAATCTCTATTAACGTGTCTCCACACGGCGATGTTAACGCGGCGGTGCGTTGTATAGAAATAAGATAATATCGCCGCGATTCTAACGCTCGTGGAGACGGTCGCTTAGTGTGTTTCCAGAATTTGATGTCTATTAGCGATTGGCACGATAATATAGGTAATGATTAATTTCTTTGCAAAATGACAAGCTTCGATTCCTAGCCAGGGAGTAAATTTTACTAAAATTTCAAAATACCGTTAAAATATTTGTCAAAATTGGAGACGCAATTGCGCTATTTCTTATAACTTGGGAAATCCCCCAGAAGGCGCCCAGTCTAAATTCAATGACTCACCTGTATAGATATAAACATAAATAGAAAAAAAATCTCAATTACCAACAGCATTTTGACTATAGAGATGACCCGCCAATATGTACAACTTGTAAACTCGCATCGGCGAGACATTTTTGGATGCCTCCAAGTTAGCTAGCTGAAATCAAAAATATTTTTTTATTTAACGTAAATCGAGACGGTATTAATTGCAAAATACTATTTTATTTCACTTGCTTAACTCTGCATTGGGCGTTCATAGAGCTATTTTAAAGAAGAAGAATAACACATCCACAAAAGCGCAATGCACAGTCGACGCTGAGTGGCATTCGAACCAACAACGCATCTCAACTCAACCCGGGAGTAGCGACTCACATGCCTAAGTTGTAATAGATGGTAAAATACAGAAGCAACGATTTCGACGTATGAGACACCGACGCAGATAGACTACTCCCGGATTGAGAAAAGATGCGTTGTTTGTTCGAATCCCGCTCAGCGTTGACCATGCGTTGTGTTTTTGTTGATGTATTTTTCCTTTAAAATAGTTACAGTCACAAATCTTGACCAAGTATTCGAAACAAAATTAAGTACAAGTAACAGATAAGTAAGTCGAGATACTAGTAGTATTTTACCTGAAAAGCCATAGAGGCAGCTTGCAGCATTCGACCACTCTCTTTTGTCTGCATAATACTTTGAATAGTTGGTGTTTGGGTGCTGTCGTTTATTTCGTCTAGAACGCTCTGTCGGCCTGAAGTTTCCTGTACCAACGTTTAAAAAATCAGTTTAAATTTTAAACGCATATTAAAACCAATTAAACGTAACCAAATAGGTGTTCACCCGTCGAAAACTAATAGATTAGATAAACACTTTATTGCGACAAAAATATAAATTATACAAACATCTCGCTGGGCGTGAATTTTTGAAGATGAATTTTTCCTTTAAAAACATTACAAAAAAAAACTTAAATCCAGTGTGGCACAGCAGGCGGCCTTATCGCCTAAGGGCGATTTCTTCCAGGCAAACAATCCTATTAGGAATCGCAGGAGCGATAAGTTTAAAGAATATTTATTTAACTAACATGCTACCTTAGTGACTCGAGGTGAACCAGTGTAAAGTTTAGACAGGGCTTCGTTATCTTCCAAAGCCATATAGCACTTTTTTAAACCTTCAGTGTTGTTCGACATGTTATAGTACTCTATAGCGCCTGTCCTGAAATATAGTACAAGTCAGGACTTTATTTTCCTGTAGTAACCACTGCCTCCACTGAAAAATAATGCCGAAGTGCATTTTTTTTCGGTTTCTATCGCGTTGCTCTTACTATTATTAAAAACGCGAAAGTTTGTATGTAATGTGTGTATGAATAAATGTATGTATGCATATGTGATTTTGTTTATCTTTCACGCAAAAACTACTAAACCGAATGCGATGTAACTTGGAACATAGGTAGCTGTAGACCTGGAATAACACACAGGCTATTATCCCGATAATTCCGCGGAAACGGGATTTACACGGGTGAAACCACGGGGCGCAGCTATAGTTTTTCATATTTTTCATTTATACAAGATTGATTCACTGACTGACTTGAGAGACAATAGTCACAAAGACTACGTATACCCTAAAGTTCCCATTGTCGTGGCGTTCATAAGGAGGCAGGCGGCCGAACGTAACATTATAATGAGTGAGAATGAGATATAAGCCAATAGATAAACGAAAATTATGACTTACTAGCTGCGCTCGGCGGTTTCAGCCGCGTAAGTCCCGTTCCCGCGGGATTATCGGGATAAATTATTTTCGATATCTAAATACTTATATTCCAAGTTTTTGTGTAATTGAGTAACAAACATCCAAACACACACACTTTCACATTTATAATATTAGTAGGATTAGGATAAGGGAGGAACATGATGAAAAATTGTCTTCCCGTTTGCTGAAATGTGGGGGTAATTTTAAATTCATAAATGTGTACAAACGCAATCTTGAACCATGCAAAGATAAAAATAATATAGAAAAGAAATCGTGTAAGTTTAAAAAGTGTGTTATTACCAGTTCTGCCTATCAATATAGTAATCGCCAATATGACTGTAGACCTGTTTGATCTGCGCCTCTGTCGTGGTTGGTGACATCTTCAGCAACTCCACCACTCGGAACCAATGGCCGAGTCTTCGTCGTAAGGCTATGGCTAAGTCGCTGTAACAAAATAAAATAAGGTAAATATTCTAGCGGCCGAATACGAATTATCGCTTCAATATCTTTTCCATTTACTACAACTTAGGCATGTGTGTTTTTGTGAATATATTTTTTCATTAAAAATAGGTCTAAGTAGTAAATAAGTTAAAAATAGTAGAGTAGTTTTTAGAAATGTTCATTTAATATTGTACGGTAGAGACCGATCATCCGTAAAACAAATTAAAACATGGGAACAACCCCGTTGGTAGTAAAAACATAACTTTCTCTTACCGCCTGTCCTCATTCTGGTAAATCTTCTCCGCACCATCGAAGTCTTTGAAATAGGCTAATATCTCGGCTTTCTTCAAGGCGTTAGAATGTAACGCGTTGAGGCGAGACACGAATCTGATGCCCGCGTAGTCGTTCCGTCGCACGAACGCCGCCTCCGCCGTCTCTAGGGCTGACTCCGATTCAAAGTTCTTTAAGGCAGCTTCAGCTAATAATAACCTGAATAAAATAAATACAACATGAGTTTCATTTCATTTGTGTTTCTGGATTTCATATAAGGAGTCCTTTGGTCATTTTATGACACTAGATGTGTTCCGTTTCGCCCGCGTAAAACCCGATCTCGGTTTTGACCGAAACGTCGAGGTAGAGAAAATTAAAAAGTTAAAATCACGCGATTAAGACCCCGAAAAATGCGAAAATATGAGTTTCAATCGTGTTAGTTTAAAAAGTTTATCCTTCTAATATTATAAAGCTGAAAGTTTGTATATGTGCATGTATGTAGTTTGTTACTCAATCACGCAAAAACTACTGAACTGATTGCCATGAAACTTGGAATATAGGTAGCTGGAGACCTGGAATAACACACAGGTTATTTATCCCGATATTCCCGCGGGATCAGAACTTACGCGGGTAAAACCGGAGGACGCAGCTAGTGGTATAATAGGTATGTTACGTAATATATACCACAACTGCGGATGCGGGTTGTCCTTGATGAAATTCTCGGCCTCCTTAAGGCCGACCTTCTCGATGAGTTGCCTTGTGTCCCGCAGTGACTTCACCTCCACCGTCACGATGTGCTGCGCGGTGCACTTGTCCGTTATACTGTCTAGGAGTGCTGTTGTTATTTCCAGTTCCTATACATAAGCCGACGTTTAGAGTGCCATGTTTAGTAAAAAAACACAATGTTTTCCGGGTTCAACTCGCGTTAAAGTCTGAGAAGAACGTTTTGAGACAAAAAAAAAACGCAAAATCGCTTAATACAAACGCGCTTAATATTTATAGTATTAAGCGCTTTGGCGTAATACATAAACAAATTTTATGAATCGACCATAGTTGTGCTAAACTGTAGTCGAGTCGTAGTTAAGTTGAAAACAGTTCAGATGAAAATAGTTATTATAACACGTAACCGTTGAAAAGGGGTAATAGACGTACGAGTTAGGGATCGTCTCCACGAGCGTTAGAATCGCCTCCATATTATCTTATTTATATATCGCACCGTCGCGTTAACATCACCGTGTGAAAGCACGGTCATAGAGATAAGTAATAAGTGGCTCGACGTCGACGATAATATCGCCGCAATTCTAACGCTCGTGGAGACGATCCCTAAGTACGATGACTTGTGGCTCGACGCGACGACCTTTGTCGCCTGTGTGGCACCAACTTATAAACCGTATACTTAAAGTTCGTATGTCTATCACCCCTTAAAGGACAACTCTAGATGCCGACAGGGTTAGAGGGGACTACTGGGAAAAATCAGATCTGGGTACCGCGCAACTCCCATTGAGTTCAACTCGGTGTCGTTTTGGGAATACGATGCTGTCGATAACGGGTTTGTAAAAAGCTACCGCGCAAGGAGCGAGCAGAAATTGTCAACGTTAAAGTCATAGTAAATTTCTACTCGCTCCCTGCGCGGTAGTTTTTTTCCTTTAGTAGCATAAAGTCCACTATATCGAAATGTCCAGTGTCAAAAAGTCTATACTATAGAAATATCCACTGTATCATAATGTCCACAGCATCATAAAGCCCACAGTATCACAAAGTCCACAGTATCATAATATCAACTGTCATATAATTATGTCTACTGTCATGTAGCTATCTAGGTACTAACTAGGCATGTCTCTCACCTTGAACTTACACAAGTACCCCTGCATGTTGAGCGGCTCCTCCGGCTCAGTGTCCCTCATGACATAAAGGCGCGCCTTCTCCGCGATCGCCAACAGCTGCGGGTTGTCCGAGGCCCACAGCGCGCTCCACACGTCTTTACGGAGCGACTGCCCTATACTTATGTTGTTGGCCATATCTGTGTCTAGCAAGTACAAGCAGCCCGGTTGATCTATTACGTAGAATTTGCTGAAAATTTTATTACTAATTATAGATATTGGAGTTTATTGCATTTGGTGATCAAATTAACAAATCTTCTTACTAATATCATAAACGCGAAAGTTTGCAAGTATGTATGTATGACACTTTGTTACCTTTTTACGCAAAAACTACTGAACCGATTGCGTTGAAACTTGGAATATAGGTAGCTGGAAACCTGGAATAACACATAGGTAACTTTTTATCCAGATCCCGCGGGAACAGAAGTAACGCAGGTAAAACCGCGGGGCGCAGCTAGTGAAATTATATTACCTTGAGTTAGAATTCAAACCCAATCTGTAAGGTTTTGAATTCATATTAATCGAAGTTATTTTCTTAAAGTTGACCAAAGAGAACAGCAGAACGGTTCCTGAAACTTTACCGATGACAAGGTGGCTGTCTGAGGAAGCTATGCAGCATATTGAGTCGTCTTGAAACCCTCCATCTCCAGTTAACATTGGCGAACCATCAGCGTGATACAACTGTTCATTCGACCCTAGAATAGTTGTTTATACAATCGACTATTTACCTTATTTACATACAATTAAAGTACACAATTAGCCAGTACTTACTGGGTCGTGTAGGCGTTGAGAACTTCCAAATCATAAAGGATTCCTTAGAAGCAGTTACTGCAATAGCCTTGCTGTTCAATGTCACGTACATAACTGGGATGCTGACAGATTTACCTGCATAATAGGAAAACATAATATTCTACAACTTCACTGTATCGCATGGGGTAAGCCCTATCACCCACACTTACCTTTTTACACTCACTCACCGCTCTTACTCACACACTCACCCATCTTTATCACTCACACGTACCTTTCTTACACTCACACACTAATCTCATACACTCACACATCTCTATCACTCACACTTACCTTTCTTACACAAACCAATCTTCATCACCCACACCTGCATTATCCTCTGACACATACCACATTGGCACACACTTCCCTGTAACACCTCCACTTATTCACATACTCATCTGTCACACATAATTTCACAAGCTTCATTAAAAAACACTTTGAGGATGTATCTATACTAATATTATAAAGCTGGAGTTTGATTGTTTGTTGAACGCGCTAATCTCAGGAACTGCTGGTTCGATTTGAAAAATTATTTGTGTTTGATAGTCCATTGATCAAGGTTAGGCTAATTTTGATTTTTTGTTTTGGTTAAACCGATTTGAATGCATTTTTGGTATATCCCTATAGTGGTTGAAATGCGATATAGGGTACTTTGAATAATCATACGGGTTAAGCAACGCTTGGTATGACATACGTGATGCGTCACATACGTTACGGGATGGGAATTTATTCGGGTGAAACCGCGGGGCACGGCTAGTTATACAAATAAATATGTGAAGAATTATAATTACCGTCACATTGAATCCCTTGCTGATTCGAGATGATTAAAGAAGAAAGAGTAGCTATAATACAGTATTCATCGACACCAGCCATATCAATTACTTCAGGTATATGGTTTATCCATGACTGCAAAAAAAACACAAATATAATTGTAAATTCCAATTTTAAATTAGCCTTTCTGGAACATACCCGAATTCATTATCTAAAATACACCTGCATCTGTATTACATTACTTTCGAATAATTTTTGGATTAAAGATACGGAAATCAAGCGCTAGTTGAACCTTATTGGTATGAGTTACGGGATAATAAGCAAAGACTTCGATACTCAACGGATTTTTTACCTAATCTCTGATGATCAATAACGTATAGCTCTTGTTTTTTTTCCATTCGCCGGCCTTATCAAAATAAGTCTATCTGTGTATAATGATTTCGTCAGGAAAATTCTAATAAAAGTAGCGATGCCAATAGTCAAATATACAAATACATGATCATGATACCTCAACTTATAACTATGATTTTTATATGGTTTCGGAACGCGCCCTTTGATGAGAAGAGACCACAAGAAACTCCCATGAGGTTGTTAAACTCATAGGTTTTTGTACGATAAATGGTGATTTCTACCTGATGAGTAGCAGTATCCCAAAAGGTGACAGTTTCGTTTCCGGAGACGAACGCGAGCGTGTGTCCGTAGAAGGCGTACTTGTGGTCCGGCTTCACGTTGGCGAAGTAGATGAAGGAATCTATGGCTACGGCCAGTCGCAGCGAGCGCTTCTCCCACGAGAGAGCCCGCATCGACCCGCCCGGCACACGGAGAGTTCTGATATGCTGCATTGGACCGTAAATATACATTAAGGCTACATCGCAGACATTACAACCAATTGACTGACAAAAATTCGTGGTGTGGGGATGAGGTAATAATCAAACTTTGTGATTGGATATGGCGGTACCTGTCTATACTTGGACTCCTTGTGATTGGCCGATGCGTTACCTATCCATACTTAGATTCTTTGTGATTGGCCGATAAACGGATCGGCCAATAGTATCCAATGGTATCCATCTACTTATATTTCAAGTTTCATCGCAATCGGTTCATTAGTTTTGCGTGATTGACTAACAAACATCCAAACACACACACGTTCACATTTATAATACTAGCTGCGCCCCGCGGTTTCGTCAAATGTAGCCTATGTCTTTTTCCAGGTGTCTAGCTAGCCAGCTACCTATATTCAAATTCCAAGTTTCATTGCAATCGGTTCAGCGGTTTTAACGTGATGGAGTAACAAACACACATACATACACACATACTCGCAAACTTTCAGCTTTATAATATTAGTAGGATCATACCTCTCCATAAGCACCGAAGAATTGCACCACATTAGTTTTGTCAGATGTACACCCAGCTACGGCTAAGATGGACCCGTTGTGGTTCCAATGACAATCTATCGCTGTCATATTGGTCTCCACTACAACACTGTCTTTAAAAACATAAAACAAAAACCTATTTAATGACATGAACAATGAACATATGAAATTCTATTTTATTAAATTCCACCATAAATCGATTCCTAACTTTCACCAATGAAACACTTTATTTATCGGGTTAAATCGCGTTTTATTCATGGTTTTAAACGAACCGAGCTTTCGCCATCTTTACAGTTGGCTTTTTCAGGTGTCAACCTTGAAAAAGCCAACTGTAAAGTTGGCAGAAGCTCGGTTATAGAAGAAATTAACTTTGATCACCAAGTCTTGGGAAAATTCAAATTGGAATGAAATGCTACAGTTACAGTGATATACTTAGATAAGTTAGCATCTATACTACCATACGATCATTCATCCTTATTTAAAACTAATTCCCGCGATTACACTTGCGTAATTTTCGATCCCGTAGGAGTTTAGGAAAATAATTTTCTTATCTGAAGACTATCTAAACAAATCCTATTATAAATAGGAAAGATTTTGACGGCCTCTGTGGCGCGTCGGGCGGACGCTCGGCTGCAATGCAGAAAAGTGCTGGTTCGATTCCCGTCGGGTGCAAATATTTATGCTTAAAAATAAATATCTGGTCTGGTTGTCTTTCTATGTATAAGCATGTATTTACAACAAAAAAAAGTATATGTAGTATATCCGTTGTCTAGTACCCATAGTACAAGCCTAGTGCTTAGTTTGGGGCTAGATTGCGCTGTGGGCAATGTAGTGAAATATTTATTATTTTATTTCTTTAAAAAAAAAACCATTATAATGCTACATTGTCGAGGAGTAATATAGGCTACTTTTGATTCCGATATTTCCACAGGATTGGGACTTACGCGAGTCAAACCACGGGACGCAGCTAGTATGATATAAAGAACACATTCTCCAAATTTCAGCTCTCTATTATATTAGTGGCTTTTTGGGCCGGCTATGGATTGACCCATCTCAGTCAGGATATAGCATTCTATAAATATAAAAGATAGGTAGTGATGATAGATACCTTCTTCAATACAATTCTTCATTAGGATAATAATGCCATTTCTATAGCAGATAGCCAACACTGGTCTGTTCGTCGGCGCACTTTCAACAAACCAATCCATTGTGACCACTTCCATAGACCCAGTCACGTTATGTACTACTACTGGCATCTGAAATAGTATTCAAACCAATCGATTTTTTAAATTAAATATAACGAAATGTCAGGCGTTGGAACATGCAATGCAATTAATTCAGAAAAGTGAGTTTTATTTCAATTTTTAAATTAAATTAAACGAAACGTCAGGCGTTGGAACATGCAATGCAATTAATCAGAAAAGTCAGTTTTATTCCAATTCAAAGTGATGTTAAATTGTAATCTGCCTGAATGCAAGATTATCATTTTAGACAACCTCTGTGGGGTGCGACTAGGGATTGCAATCCGGATTCTTCGAAATTCGAAAATAACTGAAAAATCCGGATTTTCTGAAGTTTTTTAAATCCGGTTTTTAAGACTCAAATCCGGTTTTTTCGGATTGTAGACAAAATTGAGTTTAACGGAGAATATTACACATTTATCCAAAAAATTTCATTCTAAGTAATAGTAGATCGGTGTTACCTACTCTAAAACCCAAATTCGAACAATATAGATAGGCTATTGTACTTTGTTTGAGCGAATTTGACGCGAAACCCGTGATTGGCTCTGTAAACTCTGTTTATGCCCATATAAGGCAATAAACCAAGCAAGCAACGCGGCGCGACGGGCGGGGGCCCTCGCGCATCGCGCGCGACGCGACACAACGCCCCGCGCGCGACGCGACACAACGCCCCGCGCGCCCCGCTCTCACTTAGTCAGTCGGCCAGCTAGTTTCGTAGGTAGTGGTTGTGACTTGAGTTTGTCGAAATTTGTTGTCTATTAGATCGTGTGAATTCGTGAGCGTACATGTGAAAAGCGACCCACGCACGCTACACAAACAAGTAAGTACCTATATACATTTTTATACTATTTTTATGTATACATACAAACAGGTAAACCAGTGGTTTTCCTGTATGGTGTGGCTTTATGGCTTCTAAGTGTAACTCACTGGGACGCCCCATGATCGCGTCGGCGTCGCTTGCTACATATCCAAACAATTTAATTGACATGTATCCTGTCACTAAGAAATATAAAGGATACCTACTAACAGTTATTTATTACTTGCTTATCGAGTAGGTTTTATAGTGAATATGGTTTATTAAGATTAAGTTAAGACCCCTGCTTTTATTATACTATACATTTTTCATCTTAAGGCTTTTAACTTCGAAATCTCCGATATCGACCTACTATGTTTATTTCGACTTCATGTACCTAATCGTAAACTAATTTTTTTTTAAGATCAACAAACGAATCAAACAAATTACAATTACCTTACTAGGTACGTGACAGACTGGAAAAACTATGAAAACTGAAAAAAATTTAATGTTTTTTCTGCTTTATTCACAAAATATTAAATTTTTAATTCGAAAAAATAACTCAAACTGTAGGTATTGACATTTAGAAGGGATATGACTGATTCATTTTTTTTATAACTAGTTCTATTTTCGTCTAATATAATAATCGATTTTTTTAAAATATTTTTTTGCGTTGCTATGGTAATTTGCCATATTGAAATCGGAAATCATCGCCTTAACTTTTAAATTATATGGAGTTTTATTGACCGAGCGAGCGAGCGAAGTGTCTTTGCATCAAGTCTGGCAAAATTTGCATTAATCTGTCAGTTTGTTTGTTGGTACTCCTCTACTGGTAGCATTTTTGAACCGATTTCGATGAAACTTGGAATACAGGTTCTATGAGTCAATAGAATTGTCGTCGGGGTTTTTTTGATTGGAGGGGTACATCCCCCACAAAGGGGCAAAAAAGGGCTACACTACATCTCGGTGTATGAAATCTGATTACTATAATTCTTTTTTATTTAAAAGTTAGCAACTTAAAGTCGGTTTCATAAAATTTGGTAATGATCTGACAAAGGTCTTCAGAGTGATGAACAAAATAACTCCTCAAATTGCAATAAATTACTCACTTTTAGATTTCTACCAGTAGGATAGGCTCTTTAACTACTCGATATGAATTAATGGAACACCTAGAACTATGACCTCATCAAAAACCTCCTCAATGGGTAATTGCAGGCTGCGGCTTACGATTTTGAGAATTTGTGCACGAAAACACTGGACGTATTCATGGTATTAAGATCTCGTTTTTTTTAAATAAGACTGATTTGTGATTTTGATTAGTGATTAGATTAGAATAAATGCAGATTTTATCTTGTTATTGTTCTATAATGTTCTAAAGTTCTAAATAAACGCAGATTTTAAATGATTTAAACTGTTTTATTTCAGTCTTATCAAATCACTTTGAAACTTCGAAAAATTCGGATTATCCGGTTTTTTTTTCGAAGGAAAATTCTGAAAACCGGATTTAAAAAAAATCCGGATTTTGCAATCCCTAGGTGCGACGCCCGCCTGCGATACAGTAAGGTGCGGGTTCGATTCCCGCCGGGAACATCGATTTGTGCTGCCTATGTATAGATTTTTGATTCTGGGTATTTCTGTATATATAATATGTAGATATGTATCCATTAATGAAACAAGGGCAACTGACTATTTTGAATTCTCTATTATCTAGTCACAATAATATTAGCTTAGTTGCTTAATTAGCGACCACATGGCGCTGTATGATATGTCTTAGCATTTGTTTATTTATCTTTATCACTTGTACTTTTTTTCGTGTAGTGGTGTGCCTTCCCTAGTGTTGAGTTTACATTACACCCATCCAAGTCCAAGTAATGACTACAGTACTAAAACTCAATTTAAAAAATAATATTACTTGAGAATACATACAGTAAAATTTCCCTGGTCGTCATACAAATGTAACTCTCCATTGGTAAGAGCAAACAGCAACATGGAGTTGTCCGGAGACCACTGCACAGCAGCTAAGCCCGGACCTTTGATGTCTTTACCCCACACTCTCGACCCATCTACAGAACCTACTATAACTGCTCCTGAAATGCAACATTTCATAATTATATACTAGCTTCTGCCCGCAGCTTCACCCATATGGTTTGAACACCAACCTACCACTGAAACAGAAACACAGGGAACAGATGTTACCACCCTGACATTCCCTCACTTGATATCTACCCCTTTCATTTTCATAAACCCTGCCCCAGCCCTCTTCACCCCTGCACCTTAACGTGTGTGCACCAATTTTCAAGTCTGTTGACTAGGAGAATATTTTTTTTTATAAAAATTGCATACCCTAATTCACCACTTCAGCATTTAAATTCCTAAAATCCTATAATAGTCACCATACTTACACATTCAGTTTGTTCAGTCATGCAAGACTTTGAATTTTATTTGTATAGACAGTATTCAACTGTTAGTACCAACATGACTGTATTTTAATTGATTACCAGGCTAAAACTGATGAAAAGGTAGCCTTTTATCAGTTTTAGCCTGATAATCAAAACTGTATTATTAATAGGTAACCGTAACATTGATACACAAGCTTAGCAGCTTACCATGCTAGGGCTAGATGGTGCGGTGTGTTGTTCACAGACATTTATTTATTTATAATACATTATTTATTTATTATTATAAATAGGTAGTTTTAGTTGTAAGTTAGCTATGAAATGGATGAATGAACATACCATCTTCATAAGCAATACAAATCTTCTGACCATCAGATCCCCATGCCATACTGGTGACAGTGGATTTGTTTCTATTGTTTATCATTTCTTCATACCATGAGCCCTGAAACAGTGACAATTAAACATCACAAGAAAAAACAATATATTCTAGTGGGAGAAGGTTTGTTTAGAACAACAAACAGTAGCTGAATCTCGGAACTATTAATAAAAAAAAAAGTTTTCAATATATTTTAAAGTGTATCCTACACTTGGATGACTATAATTAAAGAAATGCTTTCCAAAAATTTCAGAAAGACAATTCGATAATTTTTGGAATGCATTTCTTTATGTATGACTGCCCCCCACCGTTTCACCCGCGTAAGTCCCGTTCTCGCGGGAATATCGGGATAAAATGTAGCCTCTGTGGTATTCAACTACATATATTCCAAGTTTCATCGGAATCGGTTCTGTAGTTTTTGCATTATTGAGTAACAAACATCCATCCACACACTTTCACATTTATATTATTAGTAGGATTAAATATTTTTTAGTTTTCTGGTGTTTTCACTTACTTTTTTCAAACAGGTCTAATAATAGTTTTTTCCTATTTTCTACTATTGCTCTGAAACTAGATAAGTTTCTATATTGTGTAATATCCTCACCTTATAGAGCATCCATACAATAATAACGCCATGCTCATCGCTAGTTGTCAGTTTCTGGAAAACTTCGTTCCACACAGCGACACAAACTTTACCCGTGTGTCCTTCGAGGCTTAGGTTCATGGACAAGTTGCCACCTCCACCTACAAGTGCTAAACATTAGAAACGAATGGCAAAATACCTAGGTACTTGTTCTGTAAAGCTATTCTACTGTACCTACTGTTATGTACCTACCTGATTCTAATTTCAGTACTTTAAGCATGCCTTCTTCTCCACCCACTGCAATATAGCCAGAAGAATGATTCCATGATATACAATTTACATTTGATTGTTTTGGAATAGCAATCTGAAAATAATATTATTATTTTTATTTTTCAATAAGGTTTCTGAGGTATTTACGGAGTACGGTATCGAGACAGATTTCCATAGCAACTAAAATGTAAATACAAAATTTCATACCTTCTTACTCATATAAATGAACATTTTTGAATTAGTTTTACAATTTTATATGCTCTTATTTCTTCTATTCATTCATATTTCAAGCAAAAAGTTAATCTGAAAGTTTTGGAAACAAATAAACGTACAACACGAAAGAAAGTAAACAAGAAGTTGTCTAATGTTGCCAGTGCTGTATACAGAATAATAATTGAAATTCGGTCACTGATATAAATTTCTTTTCTCCAAGCGTGTTTTCGTTGCGTAGTTATGTACATGTATATACCTACTTTAGTAATTTATTTGCCCACAAAAAATATATTTCATAGTGCGCATTTTCGTTGTTTTCTACATCAAAATACCAAAGGGGAAATAATTACTACATAGAGGTACAACTACATTACGTCTTAACAAATACGTTAAATCCTGCGAAAATTTGTTGTTCTGGCAGCACTGTATTTTATGTTTTTTTTTTATAACTAAACGGGCTGAAAAATATTTTTTACTCATGCAGTCGCATTTGAAGTACTGTTTCACGGTTTCTTTCTGAATCTTTTTCTTTCGATAAGTCTCGTCCTATGACCATTATGACCAATGCAATTTAAAATCGTTCTTTGGCCTTTTCTGATGTAAAAGCCGCTATAAATAGGTGGGACGTCTATGGGTAGGACATCCGAAAAGGAAAACTTCTAAAGGAATAGGAATAGTGGCCTAGTGTGTATGCAGCATTATCGTCAAATGTTAATGATCAATCAATGTCTATGTCAAAATGGGAGATTCCGCAAGATGCGCACGAGTTTTGGCGGGAACTCGTTGAGGAGATGTGGTGATAAATTTTCATTTTTGTGAAACCTAGTTCATATGCGTGCAAATTGTTTAATTTCGGGGGCATATTAATCAATTTTGTTTCGTGAAGGTGTACAAGTGGAATGAAAGTGAAAATCGGTGCAAAACATTGACTTAGTGTTGTCTCCAAAGCTCCGTGAAGAATGTTTGTAAATGGCCGCCGTGTTTACAAATGATTCCCTAGACTTGACTTTAACTATGACGACTTGACTGTTTCGATGCAAATAACTTGCATAATATATTAAAATACATGACACTGGCTAATTTCCTAATGGCCATAATCGGTTCACAACCGATAAGAAGTAGAAGATGCGCACGCCCGCGGAAAACAAACTTTTCAACGAGAAAATCAATATAGGTCCCTATCTTATTTGTACTACCGTGGAAGAAATACCGATAAATAAAACAGTGATAAACATAATGTTAGATGATATTAACCAAATCGATGGTAAAGGAGGTACCTGAGCCTCCTTTTCTATAGGTCATCATAAAACCAATAGATCAGCGTCAGCTGTGTTATTATTTCTACGAACCTGGATAAATTTGTTTCAAAAATTCTTTTTAAACGTATTAGAATGTTGGGGCGAAAGCAGAGCTTGAAGGGAGAGCCGGTTCTAGCAGATTATGGCCCCGAAGAGTCTCTTAATGAAAGTGCCGATATAGAATGGGTTAACAAGGTACGTGTAAGATCTTGGGTAGTTGCAAGGTTTCGAGAGCCACTTGTCGCCCGTCGGCCTAAGTTGTTATGCAGTACTAAATCAGACAAGTCAAAACTTATTGAAGGAACTGCAGTCTTCCTATCATGAGCGGGCTACATCCAAAACCACCTATGTATTAAAAACAACAATTTAACAAAACAAGTCTGCTATTCTGGACTGGTCAACAACCGATGTTAATATTATAGTTGCCACTTTAAGCAGTGTATACACTCATGGTACAAAAATATACTATCATTTACAAATGAACTGACTTATGAAATATTATATTCACCATTCAAACGTTACCATCCTAATTATTGTCCACCTTTTTTTTTAGCTATGGGTTAGAAGAATTTTAAGGCTCTGTGCCCTTTTAAGTTTATTATCAGTTTCTTTGAACACTCCAAAATCTTTTGAAAAGTATCCATCTCTGCAAACTGTGACTTTTGTTGTGGATTGCTCTGTAACTCTACTGTTTACTGCTGAGATGATAGCTAAAATGCACATACGAGGGATTCTGAAGGTGAGTTACTACTTATATTGTGAATCTACAGTTGCTAGCTGCTAGTTTTGGTACAATAAAACATTTGTCTATCTATCCTTCTCTCAAGAATACCACATCTGTACATTGTTCTAGCCCACAAATAGACCTCATTTTGGAACCTTTTTGCATGAGAATCTTTAATCTTGCAAGTCCCACTTATACAAGGTGTAACAGGTAAGTCCTTTTAATCCGAAAGGGGGTTGTTCTAGACGTCTAGGCGAACAACTTTTGTTCTACGACTCTTGGAAATTCGAAGTACTTTACGCAAAATTTAGGTGTAAAGTTTACTTGAAAATCAGCTGTTTCTGAGAGTTCGAGGTCATTGACCTTATGTTGTCCTTTTATTTAGTTTGATGGTTTACAATCAAAACTTCAATTAACTTTATTTTCAAAATCAGCTGTTTTTTCAGTGAAACATAATCTTAAAATTTTCAAAAAAAAAAATGTTTGAATTTTCAAAAGTTGTAGAACAAAAGGTGTTCGCCTAGACGTCTAGAACAACCCCCTTTCGGATTAAAAGGACTTACCCGTAACAAATTGTATTGTGTGCAAATAACATTTATTTTTAATATTGTTGATTGTGTATGTATATTGTATGTATACCTACTAAATTTTAATGAAAAAAATATTATTGCAGGGAGATGTGGCATACCTAAAAGACCACTGGTGTCAGTTTGATGCATCAATGGTGTTCTTCCTATGGGTTTCTGTATTACTGCAAATGTTTGAATTGACTGGAATTGTGCCAAGATACAGCTACTTGAGTATATTGAGGGCCCCTAGGCCTTTGATAATGATCAGGTTTCTCAGAGTCTTCCTCAAATTCTCTATGCCAAAGTCTAGGATCAATCAAATATTCAAGTGAGTTTTAATTTTATTTACAACTTAACTGTCCCCATACAATAAAAATAATTCACTACCCCACATACTTGATGAGTCACCGATGACTCATAAACATATTCCAAAATTTATTGTGAGTCATATGTGACTCATTGAACAGTGAAATTGTATTACTGTCAGTCAGTGCTAGTCAAGAGTTATTAATAATCTTAATCAGATACAAAGTAGCCAAAAATATTCATCTTCAGCAGTTGACAGTGATTATTTTACTTCTACTATTTTCTACTTATGACAATGAAAAATTAAAGTTTTAACTTTGTGGGCCTCACAAAGGCCCAATTGTAGGGCCAATTGCGGGATTAGCCCTACAACTGGGCCTTTGTGAGGGATTTTAAGCAGTGGGTAAGTTACATACAATGGGTCCACTGGAGGACCTAATTGCGGAAAATGGGAGCCCAAGAAGACTGAAGCTGTGGGTTTCATCATGATGTATTCCTTCACCGTAAGAGTGATGTGAACAGCTCACAAATTTTTTTCTTTAAGAAAAAGACATTGGTGCACGCCGCGATTCGTAACCACGACCCTTAAAGTAAAGGTCGGGGTATCTACCACTAGACCAACGCCGCTCCAATGACAATGACCAATCATTATTTTGTTTTCCAGACGTTCAAGCCAACAAATCTACAATGTTACATTATTCTTTCTATTCTTTATGTCACTGTACAGTTTACTGGGAGTACAGTTTTTTGGTGAACTAACACATCACTGTGTCAAAAATACCACAAATCCATCGTAAGTAATTAAATGACTATAATTTATTAGGTAAGTACTTAGTTTAACTTGTGTTTGTATTGTATTATACAGGGTGAACCATTTTGATGAACTTTCAGGGAGATATCCTAAACTATAAGAGAAGATATATTTTGACAAAAACTAAAATTACATCATTAGTGTTTGAAAAATTTATAACCCTAGTCGCAGGATTCGAACCTCGTCTTTATGCCAAAAAAAAACACCCTATTTTTTTACAAAAAAATGAAATAATACTTGAGATTCTGTACAAGTACTCATGCGTTACCTGTTCCTATAACAACAACCTACTCGATACAACTGCACTAGCATTTCTTATCATTGCAGATCATGTTCCAATTTCAAAATATTCGCACACAGTTCAAAGTAATTGTTAGAACATATTTTTAGTCAAATTAAATATTTTTATTAAAAAGTAGGCATTTCTATCGATTTAACACACTATGTTTGTTTCCAAGATTTGATCTCTATCAGCAACACTATCGATTGGTACAATAGTATAGGCCGTTTATTTTTTTGCGAAAAGACAAGGTTCGATTCCTGGCTAGGGTAGGTAGGTAATACATTTTTCAAAACCTAACAATGTCATTTTAGTTTTGTCAAAATCGGAGACGCAACTCCGTTTAGCATTTTTCGCTATCTCTTATGGTTTAGGATATCCCCCTTAAATCCCATCGAAATGGTTCACCCTGTATATTGTATAATTCTAATTATTATGTTATTTTTCAGGGATATAACAATTAATTCATTAGCAATTCCTGATACATTTTGTTCTCCGGATCCAGATTCTGGATACCAATGTCCACCAGGAATGAAATGCATGAAATTAAACTTGTCAAAATATATTATGGGATTTAATGGTTTTGAAGAATTTTGTAAGTTTCATTAGTGGCCACATCAGCCGCTTAGTAGGTGTAGTTAGATAAGCAATCATTTTAAGATAATGACTTCTAGTCTCATCATTGAACTATATATACTGAAAAAAGTGAATATGAGTGTTTTTCTGTTCATTAAAATTACCGAAATTTAAAATATTTCAAAGAAAAAATTATCTTCAAAAATTCATTTGCGCCGAAGTTTAAACTGAATTTTTGAAGAGGTATTTTTTAGAAATGCCTATAGCCGTAAAAAATCAAATAACGAATTACTGAAATACCTAATACTTAATGTTTTTTCCAGCTACAAGCATATTCACAGTATACCAAGCATCTTCCCAAGAAGGTTGGGTGTTCATTATGTATCGAGCTATAGATTCTTTACCTACTTGGCGATCAGCTCTTTACTTCAGGTATTTAGCTTTCACATAACAATTGTAATCAGCATGGCTACTTGTTCCCGGCAGAAATCGAACAAGCGACCTTCTGCGTCGCACTCGGAGGTTCGATCGATGCGCCACGGAGGCCGTCAATCGTCTTTGTTTCTATTACAATCGCCTTTTACTCCTGTTTTAATCGTCTTTTGTTTCTATTTCATTAGCCTTTTGTTATTGTTTCGATGATATATCTGTTATATACGGAACAAAGCTAAATGGCAATCAATACCATTGCATTGCAATCGCTTTATTAGAATTTACGGGAGGGACTATTAAACAAACATATATATATGCATTGATACTCCTTTTAACATTTCCCTTTACATTAATAGTTTTATACATGAACCACTCTTAACCTTTGCCATCGGGTATGAGCGTGTGTAAAAGACTTTTTTAAATAATTCCAGCACAATGATCTTCTTTCTTGCTTGGCTGGTGAAGAACGTGTTCATCGCCGTGATAACTGAGACATTCAACGAGATAAGGGTGCAGTTTCAGCAAATGTGGGGCGTAAGGAACCCCATCACTAAGGGCAGTACTACACAGTTCTTCACGGGGGACGATAATGGATGGAAATTGGTCACCATTGATGAGAACAAACATTCTGGTAAACAAATAATTTGATATTTATTTAGATTGTGTTTTCTGTTTTCGCAATGTTGAACTTTTCCGGTTGCAATCGCGTTGCTTTTATTATTTTCAGCATTGTTGTAAAGTAATTATTTCCTTATTTTATTTTTATGCTCTTTTCATATCTACTAAAGATTATTCAAGGAAAATATATCTTCAAAAATTCACTCGCAGCTAGACTCAAACTCGCGTTTCTATTTTCGACTTGGCTCGTGTAATATAAGAGTGAATTTTTAAGATAATATATTGATTCCTTGAAGATGTTTCTAAAGAAGTAAATGTAAGATTTCCTCGCGATGCTGATATCGGTACCACACTGGTAGTGACTTATTATCAAAATATAATTAGGGGTCCTCATTATTTTTTGGTTTCCGTGTGAAAGTGCATGTCATACCTGATACTTCGCAGCGCTGTCTACTGTCAAATGAAGTCAGAGCGTGTTATTATAATAATACACACCAATATACCTGGTAGCACGCGTCATAATGTAACTAACACATACATACTAATTTAATCTTACAGGCAGTGCACCGGAGATCTTCCACAAGATGTTGCGTTCTGCTTACTTCCGCTTGCTAGTGATGGGCGTCGTGTTGGCCAACGGAATTATTACTGCTACTATGAACTTTAAGCACGACGGAAATCCCCGCAGATTCTTTTATCAGAAATATTACTATATTGAGGTACGACATAGTATATAAATTAAAAATAACTTTTTATCACTCCTATTCGGACAGTTTAACAATCTACTATTTAATGGATTATTCCGTGCTACGGAAGGCCCGTTAGGTAGATGCTCGGTTGTTTTAATGATAGTAGTCGTTAGGTACAGGTCAATGCCTTAGGGCGATCCAAAAACTCAAACACTAGGTGAACTAATCATTATACCTGCTGTTGTTCCGACTACTAAGAATGATTTGTCGGAAATTGTTCCACTGCTATTTCCTACTTTCACTCGTGTCCTTTAAAGCCCTTGTGTTAAGTCACAAGTGATCAGCGATCAGTAAGTTTATCTTTTAGGTAAGTCTGCTACATCTTATACCACCTCGTAATTAACCATTACGTATAACCAATAATGAAAAAATGTAGCGATTAGAGGCTTGCATTTTGTTTGCTAGACAACTTTAAATACTTACTTTTTCTGATATTTGTTCCAGATTGCTTTCACTATATTTTTAGATCTAGAAGCTTTAATAAAAATCTGGTGCTTGGGCCTGAAGGGTTATTTTAAACACTCTGTTCATAAGTTTGAACTACTTCTTGCGATTGGAACTTCCATACACATTATACCACAATTTTATATGTCCGGATTTACATATTTTCAAGTAAGCTTAAATTGAGTTTTAAGATGAGTTATGTGCATACTGGTCTTTAGGGCTCTCCACGAGCGTTAGAATCGCGGCGATATTATCGTCTATCCGCTTATTTCTATAGGTACAATCTCTATGAACGTGTCTCCACACGGCGATGGTAACGCGGCGGTGCGTTGTATTGACTGATCTATACTTATAATAAAGGAAGACAGAACAAAAAGTCTGTACTTTGAAGTTAATTAAAAAAGTGGTCTAGGGGACTTAGATAATAAAATAATATCGCCGCAATTCTAACCTTAATGTACCTACAAAAAATGATTCTAATACCTATTTAAAATGACTAATTTACTTAGATTTTCTCGATTTTGTGATATCAAAGTTAATAATGCTATAACATTTTAGGTTCTACGAATAGTAAGATTGATCAAAGCATCGCCCCTTTTAGAAGGATTTGTTTACAAAATATTCGGCCCGGGAAAGAAGCTCGGGAGTCTGATCATTTTCACAATGTGCTTGCTTATTATAAGCTCGTCTATATCGATGCAGTTGTTCTGTTTTCTCTGCGAATTTACTAAGTTTGAAACTTTTGATGAGGTATACATTTTTCGTAAACATTTCATATTTTAGTTCTGTGTTTTTTTTTTCGATTCACCACTTTAATTTTTTTATTATGTTTTAGGCATTCATGTCTATGTTTCAAATATTAACGCAAGAAGCCTGGGTCGAAGTTATGGACGAAACAATGGTTCGAACGAGTCAAACTCTCACACCTTTGGTTGCTGTTTATTTTATATCTTACCACTTATTCGTAACACTGGTAAGTCTTATCGAATGATAGTAAAAATAATTAGAAAACCATTTATTGACATAAAGGCACTCCAAGGTAAACATACAGAATCCAGCCCGGGTGATAAAGAAGATGCATAACACAAACACATACCTTGAATACGGAAACAAATCTAAATGCAAATACATGCCAAGATCATACTTACTTTTATTTATTTCCAAAGTGTTTCCTACACTTGGATGACTGTTTTTTAAGTTCTTCGTTTTTTTTGCGCTACGTGCCTCAGTTGCACAAAAAAACCAAGAGAGGAGTTCACAATTTTATCATTACAGAACGGTCACCTGCTGTAGCTTAGTTGGTTAACGCATTGACTCGAAATGTCATTGATGCAGGTTCAAGTCCTGACGTGTGCAAAAAACACCGTTCAAAATGGACCAGCTATGTTCCACTGATAACACATTTGGCACTTCAAACAACTTTTAATATGAAATTGTTTATGAAATGAATTCCTAAAACAAAAATTACCTATCCTAACTTTCAACAAATTTCAGATAGTGTTGTCGCTCTTCGTCGCAGTTATTCTGGACAACTTGGAACTGGACGAGGACATAAAGAAACTGAAGCAGTTGCGGTACAGACAGCAGAGCGCAGAGATCAAGGAGAGCTTGCCGTTCCGACTAAGAATATTCGAGAAATTCCCCGACAGTCCGCAGATGACGAGGCTCCATAAAGTGCCGGGCGATTTTAATTTGCCAAAGGTAACTTTAACTTCTCATGTTTGCTATTAGCTACGCGGAACTACAGGGGCGTCTATTACCCCAATTGATAATTGTTATTCTTGTATTCTGCCACTCGCTATAATACCATGTTTGCATGCCACTTTTTTCACGATTAGATGCCATGTCACCCATTTCACCCTCGAACGCTCTCTCTATTAGCGTTTCCACTTCGTTCGAGCGTCAGAAATATCTCAGGAGAAATTCGTGATATTCACCCCTTGTCTAACAATCTACTATTGATACTTCTCAACATCTTGTGACTTTACTCGGGCAATGACGCGGCACATGATAACAGGAAACAGTATAGAACTAAATCCTTCTAGAGTGCAGTTAGTAGAGTAGGTACTAACTTAGCGGTAACACGCCCGATCATTTAAAGTATCATAAAGTAATTATCCATGTATTGAACAACTTCTACGCAGGTTTATCTTAGTACTCTACCACTACCCAACTTTGCTTATGTATGTATATGTGTAGGTCCGCGAGTCATTTATGCGTCAGTTCGTGTGCGAAGTGGAGGGGGAGGAGGAGGGCGGGGTGGGGGCGGGCACCGCGCATCCTGCGCGCTCCGAGGGTGATGTCTCGCGCCGGGCCATCGAGTACATCGGACAGGTAACTATATTCCGGCGCATACAGGGTACTGGGGCAGTGGGCACGCCACTGACACTTGTACTTGCGTATTGGTTTGTGGTTGCAGTCGCAGAGGACGGTATGCTTGTCTCTCCGGTATGCATGTCACCGGGGATCGTCCTCATACGCATCCCCGGCTGTGCTGTGTCAGACAGCATAGGAAACTACGCTAGGGTTTCAACCACGATTTCAAGGACACTTTGGTAAACATACGGATGTATGCTGGGAAGTGCGCCCGCCTTTAACAGCTCCGGTACCACACTGGAGATGTAGGAGATGGTTTCTCTACCGGCCTCAGCGAGGTTGATCGTTAGCTCCTTACTGAGGTGCGAGTGGGGAACGGCTTTATTGCTCCGGTACCTGTCTGGATAATCAGGTAGTGTCACTTAGGCACGAGGATGCTCTCCTTTAAGAGACCCAATTTAGCATTGGGAACTAGATATGTCTATAACTGATCCCTGACGGAGCTCTTCGGAATGTACTGCTGGAAACAGCGGGCCCTGCATGGTTAGCCTGCGGATGCTATAACATATAATATGTACAGTTATCAGTTGTGGGTGCTGACACTTGCAGCTGTGTACCGTTTAACATTACCAACATGTAGATCGTTATCAGCTGACACTTCTAGCAACTTTATACTTACCAGGTAACACTGCCACTACCTGGAAGGTACGTTCCTATCCATCCAGTCATGACCCTGGCCATGGCAGGACATCTGTCAGACGAAGTCTGTTCGAAGGCGGAAAAACTGTTTTTACATTACTCCAATATGCTGTCCTTTTTAATAAGGTACCGCTGGGTGCAAATATTAATGCTTAAAAATAAATATTTGTATGTGGTCTGGGTGAATATCTATGTATAAGTATGTATTTAAGTATGTATTTTGTCCCACATCATGAAGACTTGCGCTAAAGCAAAGGTCGCCATGATGCAGTGCCTAAGAGCGATCCGAAGAACTTGGGGAATAAACCCCGAAATATTTATTTGGGTATACGAGGCAATAATACTGCCGAGAATTCTCCACGGAGCATTAGTTTGGTGGCACAAAGCTGCCCAAAAAACCAACAAAAAAGAACTAGACAAGGTCCAAAGACTTGCGGGACTGATGGTCACGGGCGTGATGAAATCCACTCCGACTGCGTCCCTAGAGATGATCCTCGGTTTTAATTCACTGGACATAGAAATCAAAAGAAGAGCCACTGAGCAATGGTTTCGATTAAAAAGCCATAAGCTCTGGAAAGGTAATCACAAAGATAAAGGTCATGTGATAATAGAAGATGAATATATAGGTAACTTAACAATGATCCTGGCAAATAATTATCTGATCAAGAAAACTAGGATCTTTGATAAAAAATTCAGAATACACATAGGTACTAGAGATAACTGATAAGTCTCAGAAGCAGAAACTGCCAGAACAACTTGCTTCACGGACGGCTCCAGAAAAGATTCCACAAAGCTCTCTGGCTCGGGTCTGGTAATAATTTATCAGAACGGAACAGAACAAGAAAGTTCCATACAACTGGACAAATACGCTAGTGTGTTCCAAGGAGAGATAACTGCAATCCTGGAGTGCGCGAACACTATAAGCGAGAACCCATGTTACACTATGGATGAAGTGGTCATGTACAGTGACAGCCAAGCGGCATTAAAAGCATTAGACAAAGAAGAAACTACATCAGTGCTGGTCAGAGAATGTAAAGAAGCTCTGAACAATTTGGGTAGCAAAGCTAAGGTTACCGTGGCCTGGGCTCCAGGACACAAAGGCATAACTGGTAACGAAAGAGCAGATGAACTTGCAAAAAAAGGAGCGGATGAAACCTTTGTGGGACCCGAACCCAGACTTCCCATAGCCTATGGGATTACGATCCAAGATATTTATAAAAGCGTTGGACAAAAAGAAATCCAAACACCTACTTAAACTCAGTAGGAACCATTTTAGAATCATTATAGGAGTCCTCACAGGACACTGCCAGCTGAACAGACACCTAGTAAAGATAGGACAAAGGGACGACCCCATTTGTCCTAGCTGTCTGGAAGAAGATGAAACTAGCTATCACCTGGTAGCGGAGTGCCCCGCATACGCTAAAGCCCGGACAGAAATAATGAACTCAGATACCCTATCTGAAGGGGACCTGAGTGACATTACAATAGGGCATTGTTAAAATTCTGCAAAGTAACAAGTAGATTTAGTGGGTCGCCATCACCGTGAGTTACCAGTTAATTCAAAACTATAGGGGTCTTGGGGAACTGGGTGGATTGGTCCCAACATGAGAGGACAGATCACCCGTCTGGTGCTTGCGCTGGCGTCTCCTACTAAAATTATAATAATAAGTATGTATTTACAAAAGAAAAATAAATATAAGTAGTATATCCGTTGTCTAGTCACCGTAATACAAGCTTGGCAGCTTACCATGGGGCTAGATGGCGCTGTGCTTTGGTCACAGAATTTATTTTATTTATTTAATTTACCCGTGTAAAGTCCAAAGACCCATGTCAAATTAAGTAACTGCCATTAACAAAATGTATGTGATTATATGTACCAGGCGAAGATAGCGTTTCCATACCGCAAGCGTTGCCTCGTCAAGACGCTGGTCGTCGCACCGCCTTCACAAAGGCCAAGTTCTGCACTGAGGCGACATGTCGTCAGCACTATAATAGAGTAAGATTATCTATACGTATCCTACGAGTAGTATTTTTTTTATTTACTTTTATTTTAGTGTTCCGTACATCAAGAGAAAAAAAGGAACTCGTACCAGTCACTCGCTTGTGCGTCTGTTTTTAAGTTAAATATCATCAAAGTATTGTAATTTTTTATTTTATTTTACGATTTGGTTTGTTTTGTTTCTTTCAGATTCTTTAATATCCGGTGATTGATGTCGAGTTAATAAGGTTTATTTTCATTTCTTTACTTTTTTTTCCATTCAAATCGATTGTTACTAAAAAATGAAAACTTCCTTCCTGTCTCTTTATATTTGATGTTTGTTACTTTTAACAACATTTTTTTTTTGTTTGGTATTAAAAATAAGTCGTATTGAGAATTACTCTTCTTTCTCTTGTAGTTTACTAAAATATCTATTTTACAGGGACTCAAATAACCACCGTCCTCTACTCGGCGACTCTGCAATGTTGGCGACCGGCGGTAAAGGGCTGAAGTCACAAGGCACGATATCCAGCGCGAAGCAACTGCGAGTCGATCAGAAGAAGTAACACATCAACTCTAACTACAAAACGGAAATTCCACTGATGAAACACTTCATACTTGAATAACGTCTCATAGAGTATAGAAGTATCGTTCGGTACACATCGATTAAAACTCCGCTTTGAGCGTTAATAATATTGGAATAGCTTTCAGTTTAAGCCTGAAACAATGTTTTTTTATCTAACTTAGAAAATAGCAAACTAATTTGCGGCATAGTCATTGACCACTTGACAGTGTCAGCTCTTAAAAGGTATTAATCTGCATCATTGCTTAATCATTCAGAGTCCTTTACAAAGCTTTTAAACTCGTTTTGTATTATAGATACATAACTTTGTTTTGCATGTTAGACCCGTAAAGCGTGGAGAGTGTAAATCATCAGTGGAATTTCCCCCTTTTAATAAAACGAAGATCATAAAACCTACTTTAAATTCAATGTTTGGGTATTCCAGATTCGGGTCCCGATCGATAAGGCGGTCCGTGCGCAGCGGATCGATAAAACTAAAACAAACCTACGAACATTTGCTCGAAAATGGTGATATTGGTGCGGCGTCGCGAGTTGTGCCTTCTTCGAGAGCTAGACCACCGTACTTGGACATACGGTTGCTACAGGCCAAACGGCAACAGGCGGAAATGAGAAGGTAGGACTGTGTCCTTGAAATCTTTAGAGACGAAGAATGCGCTCTTCTCACGTTTCTGGATGCTGCAGTTTAAGACGTGCGTTACGCCAGGACTTTTAATTTTATAAATAGACTAGTTGCGCCCCGCGGCTTTACCCGCGTAAGTTCTTGCAGGAATATCGGGATAAAAAGTAGCCTATGTGTTATTCCAGGTTTTCTAGCTACCTAAATTCCAAGTTTAACAAAGTCACAATACATACAAACATTCGCATTTATTCTTACCAAATCAACTGAACGTGACGATTTGGTAAGAATCGCGGAAAAACGTTAGGTGTGGGGATTGTGGAGGGCTTTTGTCCGTAAGTGGGCTTCTACAGCCTACGATGACGATGACTGACATGACAGCTCGATCCTTCCATTAGTTTGATGCGTTATAGTTAGTGACTCAATCGATTTTTTTTTATTAACTTACTCCCTTACTTATAAAATATTATTTACACATGACTTAAGTTGTGTGTGTTTGTCTCTGGCTGTCAACTTTGAAACTTCATGTGACAGTAAAAGACAAACGATGCATAGTTATGCAGCGCATTAATTTATTAGTAAGGAGGTTAGTTACCAGTTGTATTATTTACTAACTGCGCCCCGCGGTTTCACCCGCGTAAATCCCGATCCCGTGGGATTATCACGCAAACTCACAAACTTTCAGCTTTATAATAATAAAATTGATTGCTTTGGATTTGGATTGTCATAATAATGTATCCCAGGAACCAGCGCGAGGAAGACCTGCGCGAGAACCACCCTCTGTTCGACACCCCGCTGCTGATAGTCCCGCGCGAGTCCCGCTTCCGTAAGATCTGCCGCGCCATCGTCGACGCGCGCTACGACGCCCGCCTCCGGGACCCCGTCACCGGGAACGAGAGGAAAGTGCACTACAAGAGTTTTCAGTAAGTTATTCATGTTGAAACAACTGTCTCACCTTCACTATTGACTACGACCACTACCAGCAGTAGTCTATACTTGTAATAAAGAAAGAGAGAACAAAAAGTCTGTACTTGGAAGTAAATTTAAAAAAAGTTGTCTAGGGGACTTAGCAAAAGTAGTAGAACCACATTTAAACATTTTTTTAAATTCTTGCCTGTCTGTCTGTTTCTTTGTTTGTTCTTTATACAATTAAAAACTGCTAACTCTAATTGAAATCTGGTTTTAAATATTGGATAGTTCTATTTTCGAGGAAACTCGTGGTATACTTTACTTCGAAATCCAATTAGTAGACCTGAGTAATTAACGAAAAAGTCGGCTATGCACTGTTTCTACGCAGACGAAGTCGCGGGTAACAGCTAGTTTTTAATCAAACACTATATTTTCCTGATTAACTCGCACTTAGCAGTACTTTATAAAAAGGTTTGTCAAAGTTTGTTTGAGTTCAAACTCAAACAAACTTTGACAAACCTTTTTATAACACCCGCATTGACTCATTGATTATTTTGCGTCTTGCACATTCATTAATATCAGTCTATTAAAAATCGACATCTACATCTGGCATGTTTTATTTATTTCAGTAATTTCCTGGGATTAGTGACGTATATGGATTGGGTCATGATTATGGTAACAACTTTGTCTTGTCTCTCGATGATGTTCGAGACGCCCACTTATAGAGTCATGGAGAATTTTGTCTTACAGGTAAATATATTACTACTATGAAAATAGAGGTACTGCGCTTTTGCTCGTCTTAATGAAGACTAATGAAAACTATCTCGAAAACTTTACATACCTTCTTATAATATAATATGCTTAGAACTCCTCCAAATACAAATGCGAAAGGTCGCTGGCCCCTGTATTCCCCGTCGAGTACAGTTTGGAGGTCTTTAAATTGCGTGTGAACAGGTACCTTCTAAGTCAGCGTGCTTCATCTCGCACTGCGTCTTACCATCAGGTGTGATTGTGGTCAAACGCTGGGTACGTCTTTTTCTTTTCGTATCAGTCTGTTCGACCTATCGAAATTGTGCCTGCCCAATGTTCCGCCACACCAATCGCGGCATCGTTGGCCTCCATGAGGTCTTCCATTATGCAGGTGGTTGAACAATGGACACTGGAGCATGTCTTACTGATTTTGATGATGGATGATGAAACCTTGGAGCGCACTTAGTTATTTTTAAATATTATAGTATGATTTATTCTCATGTCAGTATATATGTTTTAGATTGCCGAATACGGTTTCGTCATATTCATGAGCCTCGAGCTCGCTTTAAAGATATTGGCTGATGGACTCTTCTTTACGCCTAAAGCATATCTAAAAGATGCTGCCGCTGTCCTTGATGTTTTTATTTATATCGTAAGTCGATTGAGGGGGAGGGGGCTTGATATCCGTTCCGGAGCGTTCCTGCTGCAACGATTGTCCATTGCGGTTCAGCGCGGAAATGCTGCTAGCATTTTGGGCAGTTTTGCGGCGGGGACGCTTGGGGATGGATTATTTTAGTTTTAGTTTTTATTTTGATTTTTAAATTGTATTTCTTTTTTCATAATAAATATAAAAACAATATTACTTTTAGTTAAGTTGTTAATATTAATGTTGTGTGTGTATTGTTAATAATTGATTTTTTTATTATGAATTGTATGTGTAGGTATGTTTGAATTGTAATTGTATTTTTTACTGTAAGTACTGTAACTTTTATGTTTTATCGTAAGTACACAAAATTATCGAACCTAACAAATCTGATCTTATGCCTATCTTATCCTGATTATATGCCGATCATATGCCGAGGATCAGCATAAGATCGGCATAAGATCAGCATATGGATCCTATGCCGATCCTATGCTGATCCTATCCTGATTTTGCATCCAATATTTAACCTTTGTATTCTCTTAATCGATTGACATGGTTATTGATATACATACAGTACAATTTCCTAAATGCGGTCTGATGTATAATAAAGAAATCCTATTTCCCTTGGTCACGTCATCACGCAAAAGGACCGATTTTGCTAATTCTTTTTTTGTTGTCTTTGTCTTTGCTTTGTTATTGTCAGGAGAAGATTCTTATGAAAGAAAAATATCGATATTCCCGCGGGATCGATACTTGCGCAGCTAGTAAATAAGTAAATATACAATGTTATTGACGAATGTAATTGGTGGTCAGGTATCGCTGACGTTCCTCTGCTGGATGCCGCGCTCGGTGCCGCCCGGCTCGCTGGCGCAGATGTTGATGATCCTGCGCTGCGTGCGTCCGCTGCGGATATTCACGCTCGTGCCGCACATGAGGAAGGTCGTCTACGAGCTGTGCAGGGGATTCAAGGAGATACTTTTGGTAAGTAACTTGATGACAACTACTTAATTTTTGGCTCGGGCGACGTACTTTAAATCTCTCGCTACGTTCAGGATTCTACTAAAGAATCCCTCGCTGCGCTCAGGATTCTACTCTAGAATCCCTCACTTCGCTCTGGATTCAAGAAAGCGCTTCGCCGTAAAAATATTAATTTGCTCCCTTATAATACAATCTACTATACCCCGTTACTTATAAACGATGATTAACAGATGACCAAGTTATGTGACGTTAGTCTCTGTCTGTCAACTTTCAAACTTCATGTCACAGTAAGAGACTAACGTTACATAGTTATTCAGCTGTTAACTAGCATTTATAAGTAAGGGGTTAGTAAGGGCACTTAACTCCCTCTTACTTTTGATCATCATTAACAGATGCATAGACAGTAGGAAAGCGAATTTCGGGCTCCCGAGAGAGATGTAACTAGGAACATCGCTTGGATGATGATGATGATAAACAGATCCGTAGACTATTTAGCTACCGTTTATTTTTTACTGTGAAATGAAATTTGCGCTTGATGTTCCAAAGCTGTATTATTGTATATGTATGTATATTAAAGTAACATTGTTTTTTTTAATTCAGGTATCAACTTTGCTGATTTTGCTGATGTTTGTATTTGCGAGCTATGGAGTGCAGTTGTACGGTGGAAGGTTAGTTCTAATTTAGACTATAACTAGCAGATCCCTGCAGTTTCACCTGCTTAGGTCCCGATTTCGCAGGAATATCGGGATAAAAAGTACACTATCATGCTGTTCATTTCTAATTACACTATGAGAAAGGGATTAGAAAGGGACAGAATTCCTCATCGGATCGGACCTTATTTTCTGTGTTTTTTAGTTCCACATTCGCATTCCAGTAATAAAACTTTCTTGGTTGTACAATATCCCAGACTGGCGCGATGCAACGACCCCACGATAGTCCGTCGCGAGGACTGCGTGGGAGTGTTCATGCGGCGCGTGTTCGTCACCAAAATGAAGATACGGCCCGGGACCAACGAGACCTTCCCTTCCATGCTGGTGCCTAGAGTCTGGTAACGTTCGCGTTGTTATGCGAAAACGATAAAAACAGTCATAATGACAGGTTACAGGTATTTCCACCCTCACGAATAACGGGCAATAATGTTTAGTATTATACCCTCTGTAATCCCTAAAACTTTCATTTTGACACCTCTGCCCATTTGCGAAATAATTAAAAAAACACATTTTTTTCCATACAAATAAAAATAAAATATTTTTTTTCTTGGAAACAGGCCTCGATATCAAAAAATGTATACCTATAAAAGTGGTTTAGAATCATCCAAAGACCCTAAGTTTTAAAAATTACAACTCTATTCGAACTTTGATTCCTATTTTCCTGATTTTCTAGATCTGAACCAGAGTGCGGCGGTTCGTTGGCTTGTTTTGATAACTCGCGTGACAATGAGCGGTCTATAATTAAAATTTGTTTCTTTTAGGGCAAATCCGAAACGTTTCAACTTTGATAACATTGGCGATGCGCTTCTAACTCTGTTTGAAGTATTATCGTTCAAAGGATGGTTGGACGTTCGAGATGTATTGATAAAAGCATTGGGACCGGTAAGTTTATAATAAAAACACTTCCTTTAATTTTTCGTATTTCTTTTTAATTGCTCAAGGCAAATGTACTAAGTATAATTTTTTTATAGTAAATATGCCTACGGATATGCTTGCCTAGAAGAAACCTATTCAGCTTAGACTCAAAGACTCCAAGGTTGTAGTTAAGGGGGACTACTTCGTAACAGTTTTTTTTTATAAATTTTGAATGCCTAAACTGGTAACTACTAACAAAATACCCCTTTACTTATAAACGCTAATTAATGCGCTGCATAACCATGCATCGTTTGTCTTTTACTGCCACATGAAGTTTAAAAGTTGACAGACAGAGACAAACGTCACATAACTTAGTCATGTGTAAATAATATTTTATAAGTAAGGGAGATAAATGTTCACAGATGCACGCAATCTACATACACGTGTACATATTCCTGGGGTGTATGATCGGTCTCACATTGTTCGTCGGCGTCGTCATCGCCAACTACTCCGAGAACAAGGGCACTGCCCTTCTCACTGTCGACCAGCGGAGATGGTATGTTAACTCCGGTTTAAAAGTGCATGCATAGCTACATAGTACCCCAGTCCCCTCGCGACCAAGATCAATGTAACTTGATCGAAAGGACGAGGTAAGAAAATAAAATAATAATACGCGATTAAGAGCTGGTAAAATGTAAGTATGCATGTATATCTACTGCACATCTAAAATTTATTTTCGGACGGAAATTGTCAGAAAAATTACAGATCTTCTTTCTGAATGACAGTTTTTGTTTGTACGTTCGTTCTTTTGTGGTATCAAAGTAGAGGTCCAGTTCTTGCAAACCAACATGAACCCACACACGATAAATAAACAAAGTTATACAGTAAGAAGAAAAAGCATAAAAAAACTTAAATCTAGGTGGCACAATAGGCGGCCTTTTCGTTTTAAACCATCTCTTCCAGGCAACCTTTAAACCTTCCAATTAATTAATGTCTAATGCTTCCAACTAGATGTCTAGTGCTTGATTGGCAACAATAGCCTCAAAACCCATAATGCAATTTTATGTCAATCTATAGACCTCCATCTTAGCAATGAAAAGGTAGACAGTTGTAAATAGCAACTGTAGTAACGTTACCGCAAAATATTGTTATATGAGCATTTGTAAAACAGTAAATAGGTATTTCTAGACTATGTTTAATTATTGTATTGTAAATTTTTAGGTGTGATCTTAAAAAGAGATTAAAAATCGCCCAGCCACTCCACCTACCCCCTCGGCCGAACAAACGGAAAGTGCGCGCTTTTGCGTATGACGTCACACAAAACCTGAGCTTCAAGAGGGTCATCGCTATCGTTGTTCTCATCAACAGCGCGCTGTTGGCTGTTACAGTGAGTAAATTTAAAATAGTTTTTTTCCTTACAACAACAAGTGCATGATCATTTGGATACGTCTTAAATCTGATTGACCAACCGAGCGAAGCGAGTGAGGTCCAGTGTAGACGGGCCTGGCGCTTGTATCTTTGTATGTTTGTTCGACGATAACTTGAGTATCGTAGCTCCGATCTTCATGAATTTTGGTATGCGGGTAGTTGACCGAACGAACAACGCGAGTGAGGTCCAGTGTAGACGGGCCTGGCGCTTGAATCTTTGTATGTTTGTTCGATGATAACTTGAGTATCGTAGCTCCGATCTTTGTGAATTTTGGTATGCGCGTAGTTTAGGTCAATAGAATTTATAAGTTCGAAGATGAGCCGGATCGGTAGGGGGATTGGGGAGATAGGGGGTCGTGTGGTCTCAGTTCGGGGCGACCTCCTAGCCTAGGACAATTAGATAGCTGTATCCGTGTTAATAAAAAAGGAGGAGGAAAGATTTGTTTGTTTGTAATGAATGGGCTCTGAAAGAATTGGACCAATTTAAAAATTACTTTTATCAATAGAGAGCTACATTATCGAGGAGTGACATAAACTTTTGTTACTCATCGATTAAAAAACATACCCTTTTGATCCCGATATTCCCACGGGATTGGAACTTACGCGGGACGCAGGTAGTATTGAATGTAATTTTTTCGTGTAGTGGTAAGGTTCATCTAGAGTTTTTAGGTCACCCTGAGGTCTCTCACTTGACCTAACGACTGCTATCAGAGATTTTGATTCCCGTCGGGTGCAAATATTTATGCTTAAAAATAAATATTTGTATCAGGTCTGGGTGTCTTTCTATGTAAAATAAAAGTATAATATGCAGTATATCCGTTATCTAGTACCCATAGTACAAGCCTAGTGCTTAGTTTAGGCCTAGATTGCGGCTTAGGGGGAAACTCGGAAACAAAAAATCTGATCCGCGGCCGAGTTGCCTACTTTAATATTTTGATGTAGGCTTCTCGGCCGAACCATAAATTTCAGTGCCCGAGATTACTACGGGTGAAACCGTTAGCTAGTTAGCTAGCTAGCTAGTTTATTATATTTAATACTTGTTTTACAGTGGTCCAAGTATTCCCCACACACGGAGAAGCTGGCGCTGACGTCGGCGCTGCTGACGTTGGTGTTCGTGGTGGAGGTGCTGCTGAAGACGATCGCCTTCACGCCGCGCGGCTACTGGCAGAGCCGCCGCAACAGATACGACTTGCTGGTCACCGTCGCCGGATGTATATGGATATTTATGCACTTTACTCTCAAGGTGAGTATTGTAGAACCATTGTGACGACTAAAGGATAATTTATATTAGACCGTCACGAGCGCCGGCGGGGTCCGAGCTTCGTTGTCCATTTGCTCGACCGCCACTCGGTTGCAACCTTAGAGTATTCATATGCAAACTACAGAGCGCTGATATGCGAGTATGAACTGTAAGCACCATTATGAACAGTCAAAAATGACAAAAACGATGTCATCAGTCACCTAGGGTAACGGTAACCGACTTTTAATACTCTTATTGTTTGACGCATTACCGTAGTTGGGCACAAAATCGCATGAGATTCTGCCGTCGGATAAATGAGCATTGTCGTGCAAAACATATCATCATCCTCCTTGCCTTCATCCCATTTATTTGGGATCGGCCTTCCCTATCCATTTTTTTCTTCTTCTTTATTAAGTTGGGGTCAATGTGGAGCAAAACATATGAATCAGTGGAATACAATTTATCTAAAGATAAATGAATAAATAAGTAAATATTACACGACATTACACACAATGCTATCTAGCCCCAAACTAAGCACTAGGCTTGTACTATGGGTACTAGACAACGGATATACTACATATTATACTTCTTTTTTAAATACATACAATATAATAGATAGAATACACCCAAAATAAATTGTTTACATATGTATTTGAGTATGAATTAAAACTACCGCAAGCTGCTACGACATAGAGGCTATCTCTGTGTCGTAGCAGCTTGCGGGTTCAAATATACTTACATATTGTAAGTTTATTTATTTATTTTATTTTTATTTAACAGGAAAACATACAGTTATACATGACAGCTTACAAAACTAAAAAGATAACTAAAAACCAATTACATGTTGGACCAACCTTGGAGTCTTCAAGTCTAGAGTAAGGAGTTTCTTATAGGAAAGCATTGTTACACCTTAGACCACATCGGCACATGTCATCAAATGAGATGAGATACAATGCAAGATTATCTAATGTTAAAAAAAGTAAAAGGTCTCATACTAGTAGTTTGCCCCGAACTGAGACCTCATGACCCCCTATTCTATTGACCTAAACTACGCGTATACCAAAATTCATCAAGATCGGAGATACGATACTCAAGTTATCGTCGAACAAAAATACAAAGATACAAGCGCCAGGCCCGTCTACACTGGACCTCACTCGCTTCGCTCGTTCGGTCAATAATTTATCATTCGGTGTCCCTTTTCAGAATGACCTATCATACTTCGTCGGGTTTATGGTAGTGATCCTCCGTTTCTTCACGATCACTGGCAAGCACACGACGCTCAAGATGCTGATGCTGACGGTCGGGGTGAGCGTCTGCAAGAGTTTCTTTATCATCTTCGGGATGTTCCTCCTGGTGTTCTTCTACGCACTCGCCGGGACCATCGTCTTTGGGAATGTCAAGTACGGAGAAGGGATTGGAAGGTAAAAAGTCATCGGTTAAATATACTGGCGTTCTCTGTTTGCTCCTCAAGTGTCACATTTTTTAAAACACATTGATTGTCTTTTGTTTTGAATTAAATGAACATTTATACTATAGTCCGACAAGTTAGCTCGTCACCTTCCGTAGCTAAGACAGAGGGTCGGTGGTCGGATGTGTGTTTGTTACTCAATCACGTAAAAACCGCAAAACCGATTACCATGAAACTTGGAATATAGGTAGCTGAAAACCTAGAATAACACATAAGTAGGCTACTTTTCATCCCGATAATCCCGCGGGAACGGAACTTACGCGGGTGAAACCGCGTTGCGCTGCTAGTCATTCATAAATAAGTAAATTCCTATCATTAAACTCTAATAGTGTCAATTCCCGTGGCGCAATGGGAACCACTGCGAATCGTTGATCATATACCGAGTCTATTCAGTGCATATCGCATTAAGAACCTACGTTCTAAGAAAGAGTTGTGATGTCGACAGACGTGCGAACTTCAACTCGCCGATCCACAGCGTGGCGATGTTGTTCCGCATCGTGACGGGCGAGGACTGGAACAAGATAATGCACGACTGTATGGTGGCGCCGCCCTACTGCACGCCTGCAGACAACTACTGGGAGACCGACTGCGGCAACTTCACCGCCTCGCTCGCCTACTTCTGTACCTTCTACGTCATCATCACGTATATAGTGCTCAATCTCCTCGTCGGTCAGTATAGTATAGTATACTACACAACACGCGGCCTTAGTAGACAGTGGATATCCACATCTCCGGCTATATGCATACCGAGGTTCATCACATCAAACCCGTGGCGTAACGTACATTTATTGTACGCGCGTAAGTCCTTCAGTTTCATACATAGTTAGGATAGAGTGGGATAGAGTGGGCCGTATAACATAAACAGATGGAACTTTAAGATGTCCGTAAGGATTGAGGAGCCAAGTCATGGTTTTAAAGTAAAATCACACCCTTATTTAGTAGTAAAATAACAGATTTGGTAGGACAAATGCTAGTGTAGTAAAATAGGTCATTCGAACATCTGAATTGAGGAGCCACTTTTAAACCGATATAACTTTTAACCTATTTTACTACAAAATCCAGCATTTTTCCAACTAAATCTGTTATTTTACTACTAAATAAGGCTGTGATTTTTCTTGGCTTGGTTCCTTAATCCTTACGGACATACTTTAAGGCAGGACATAGCACATACTTTTTTAATCCGATATTCCCACAGGATAGAAATTTACGCGGGTGAAACTGCGGGGCGCAGCTAGTTCCATCATATATATCACACTATGTCTAATTACATTACCTACCTACAATACTTTCACTGCGACATACGTATTGTATTTAGATACAGAGAAATGAGGCTTACATATTTTTCTATTTCCACAGCTATTATCATGGAGAACTTTTCGTTGTTCTATTCGAACGAAGAAGACGCCTTACTGTCGTACGCAGATATCAGAAACTTCCAGAACACCTGGAATATTGTTGACGTTCATCAGAAGGGAGTCATACCGGTCCGAAAGGTACGTGACCACATGTTCTAGTAGAGATAATAGTATTAACGACCTCTGTGGCGCGTCGGGCGAATGCTTGGCTGCAATTCAGAAGGTTGCGGGTTCGATTCCCGCTGGGTGCAAATATTTATTCTTAGAAATAAATATTTGTATCTGGTCTGGGTGTATTTCTATATATAATATGTATGTATTTACAAAAGAAAAATAAATATAAGTAGTACATCCGTTGTCTAGTCACCGCAACACAAGCTTACCAGCTTACCACGGGGCTAGATGGCGCTGTGTGTTGGTCACAGAATTTATTTATTATATATTATTAAAGGAATTACTAAGCATATTATGCTTAACAATAAATATTTGTATCAGGTCTGGGTGTCGTTCTATGTATAATAATGTATGTATTTACAAAATAAAAATGTATGTATTATATCCTTTGTCTAGTCACCGTAATACAAGCTTAGCCGTTTACCATGGGGCTAGATGGCGCTGTGTGTTGGTCACAGGATTTTATTTATTTACTAGCTGCGCCCTGCGGTTTCACCCGCGTAAGTCCCGTTCCCGCGGGAATATCGGGATAAAAATAGCCTATGCGTTAATCCAGGTCCCCAACTACCTATATTTCAAGTTTCATCGCAATCGGTTCAGTAGTTTTTGCGTGAAAGAGTAACAACCTCACATACATACATACTTACATACAAACTTTCGCGTTTATAATATTAGTAAGATGTATGTGACTTTGTTACTCTTTCACGCAAAAACTACCGAACTGATCGCGGTGAAACTTATATATAGGTAGCTGAAAACCTGGAATAACATATAGGCTACTTTTAATCCCCATATTCCCGCGGGAACGGCACTTACACGGGTGAAACCGCGGGGCGCAGCTAGTAATAATAATATGCTGTGTTTCAGGTGAAGTTCATTCTACGTTTGCTGCGTGGCAGGTTGGAGTGTGACACACATAAAGAGAGATTGTTGTTCAAGTACATGTGCTATGAACTCGAACGGCTGCACAATGGCGAGGATGTCACTTTCCATGATGTTATCAAGTTAGTACACATTTCTTACCATTCTCTTCTACTTTTAGTGTAGTAATATGGCGTTTTAAGGCAACCAAAACAAAACCGCGAGAACGAAACTAACGCGGGTGAAACCGCGGGGCGCAGCTAGTATACAATAAATTGAATGTAAATATTGGAAATTTAATTAAAATTAATGTCAAAAGGTATAGCATATAATTGTTATTATTATGTCTAACTAAACTTATTGCTGCGCAATGCGCATCGCTTTGGCCTCATTTTTAATCGACTTCAAAAAAAAAGGAGGAGGTTCTCAATTCGTCTGTATGTATAATATATATTTTTTTGTATGTTCACCGATTACTCGAAGACGGCTTGACCGATTAAGATGATTTGTTTTAATGGATAGGTGGGAGCTCCAAAATGGTCCCATAAAAAATTTATGTGGATCTGATGAGGGTCTTCGGAGTGATGAATTTGCTGCTGAAATGCTCCTCAAAACGCATCCAATTGTTTATCGATTACTCAAAGATGGCTTGACCGATTGAGATGATTCTTTTTTTAATGGAAACGTGGGAGCTCCGAGATGGTCCCATAATTTTTATGAGGATCTGATGAGCATCTTCGAAGTGAGGACCGGGAATGCTCCTCAAAATGCTGTATTCAATTCAATTGTTCATCGATTACACGAAAATGGCTTGACCGATTGATATAGTTCTTCGGAATGATGGACAGGATAGCATCCCAGAATTCAATATATTACTCATTTTTGGACTTCTACGAAAAAGAATAGACCCCTAAAGAACTAAGTACAGATTGATGGCGCACCTAAAACCACCTTCTCATCAGCAAACTCCTCAATAATTAAAATTACTGTTAACAATATTGTTGATTTTTAGGTAGGTAGGTAAACTAAAAAGGGTAAAATAAAAAAATAATTTAAAAATTAAAAAACCGACTTCAAAAAAGAAACAAAAAATAATTTAAAAAACAACCAAAAAAAAGAATTGATAAAAAAGTTTTATCAAAAAAAGCCAAACTAAGTACAATATGGAACCAACCAGTAAAACTGCCCGACTTCAGATGATAAAACAGATTAATTAGTCGGTGGCACTGTACCTATGTAGAGGTTATTTTGATATTTTTTATCAATTCTTTTTTTTGGTTGTTTTTTAAATTATTTTTTGTTTCTTTTTTGAAATTTTTAAATTATTTTCACCCTACGCTTAAAAAATTAAAATATAAAATAACTAATATATAAAAATTACTACCATCTAAATTACAAAAGAACAAAATTAGTTTCTTAAAATAACATATTCTTTCATATAAAAATATAAACAAGAAACTTTTTTTTTCCTTTACATACCCAATGAAGGGATGAGTTAGACCGATATTAGACCGTCACCTGGCCGTGCCGGGTCCGACCTTCGTTGTCCATTGCTCGGCGAGCAGTCGATCGGTCTGTTGCAACCGAGTGGCGGTCGAGCAACGGACAACGAAGCTCGGACTCAGCACGGCCGGGTGACGGTCTTATATAATTTATCCTTAACTCACCGGGCAATACCTAAATCTTTAAAAGTGTCCTTACACGTATCGCCAACTGGTATACCAGCAATGGCGGGTATTATCGCGCGTTAGTATTATTATCATGTTTATACAATTCACGGTGCTTGCTTGATTATGTGTATTAATCTCTGTGTAGTATGTTGTCATACCGCACGGTGGACATTCGCAAGTCTCTGCAAATGGAGGAGCTTCTCGCGCGGGAGGAGTTCGAGTTCTTGATCGAGGAAGAAGTCGCGAAACAGACGATCCGGACCTGGCTCGAGGGGTGCTTGAAGAAAATACGGGCCAATAGCAGTGTGAGTTATTATTGTTACATTTATATTAGACTAGCTGCGTCCTGCGGATTCATCCGCGTAAGTCCCAATGCCGTAAGATTATCGGGATCATGAGTATTCTATGGTACTCTCCATCACTTATACTATCTCTATGCAAATCCCGATGCTACCAGAAGCGCTCATAATAAATAATCAATAATTCAATTATGTATTTCGCCTACGTCATACGATTAAATAAATAAATAAACTGGTATGTTGATAAAGTGCACCTACTACTGCTTGGCAAAAGTGTCTTGAAACTGAACTATTTTATTTTCTCTAGTAACACTTTTTTTCGTCTAACAAAAAAATATAATAAAATCGTTTCAGGATTAGAAATGGCCCCCATTATTTTCTATTCTTGTATCTCAAGGTACCTATATGAATTCCCGTTGTATGAAATGTTTAGAGACAATTCATATAACATAGAGTACCTATATTATATGTGTTCATTTCATTTCAGAAACAACAAACGAGTTTGATTGCTGGACTGAGGAAAACTAACGAACAACCTGTTGATATGCATACTGAAAAAACTGAAAAGGAGAAACTGGAATCTGAAACTCAAGTATGGAGTCATTTAAAAGCTCTAGTTCATTTATTCTTAAATACTATTTATTTATACTAGTGAATTGTTTCTTGTTTTCAGCAGACTCTGGCTAACATGGGTCGAGCTGAAATGACTGAATCTACATCGCAACCAGTAATATCTAGTAAGTATTAAATTCTGAGATATATTCTACCATAAATAAAAGAGAAAGTTTGTGTGTAAGTAAAATGTTATTCCTTCGCGCAAAAAATATAGAAGCGATGCGATGAAACTTGGTCTGTGAATAATAATTAATCGTATTGCACCTTACAGTCAAATTTATTACAGTTGAGTTGCTTTATCGAAATAAGAAGGTAGATAGACTAATGTGCCGTGAAGTCGCACGAAGAAGTTACTGCAGCTAAATATGGTATGCAAACACCATATCGTACACAATATTATGTTATTTTTGTTGCAGACATTTCTTCGTCATTCGATTCTCAACCCAAAAGATCGTCTACTAAAAATCCATTCAAAAAACCAGGCCTGCCTTCAGTGACTATACCGAGGTAATTTAATATTTTATCTTATTTTAATCTTTTAAACAAACTATATTTATTTTACTTTAAACTCGAATTCTCTTTACAGACCCGAAAGTCCTATAAAGAAGTATTTACAGCCAACTTTAAGTGATCCACATCCAGCGCTTAACAAAAAGTCCCCACGTGAGTATCTCAACCTATTTTAACAAATTCCGGGCGCAATGGCTAGTAATTTGAGGCTGAAATCTATAGTGCGTACTTTGACTTTGCTCAGACTGAGCTTAGCAAAAACTAAGCATAAACTTTGAATTAGGATTTATAGTCAAAATTATTTTTGTAATAAGTATACGAATAAAATAAAAATTACTTCATAATCATAACACAGAAGCAAAGTTTAGCTCATTATTTTTGATTGGTTTACATTCTACATTTCAAAAACTTCTACTTTACTAAGCAAAAACTTTGGATAATTGCGGAGATCGCTATAAATACCAAAAAATGTTTTATGTCAAAGTTTTTGCTTAGCAAAGTCAAAGTACGGACCATAGATTTGAGATCAGAGTGAGATTTAAGACAACACTACCATAAATTACTTGAATTTTTTCATAAAGTTATGGATTTCACTCTATGCTCTGTTGTACCGCACGGAGATACTGAGGTCAACGGCGCGTATGCAGTTCATCTAACAAATTCAGTATATCTTAAACAAGCTACAGACGATTAGATTTAACTGCGCAGTCGAACTGTTCAGTTAAACCGTACGTAAGTAAGCAGAACTAAAATGACGAACTAACCGAAATATCATCAGATACAATTTAAATCTGCACAGTTAAATCAGTTTGTTTGCAAGCATGCTTGTTTGTTTGCAAACAGAGAGGTGGTAAGGCACAGATAAGGTCATCATCAATCATCTGATTGACCGTGCTTGCATTAGATTTCCTAACTATTTGTTAATGACTGTTAGCGCGGAAATAGCGCCTGCACCGTATCCGTACTTTACCGTATTTCGTTTGCGTTGCGACTAAGATGTGAATAAAGTAAATAGTCGATGGTATCGTACAGCGGCAACCGCACTGAAGAGCAACCGCGCGGCTCACAACAGTACGTCGCACGCGGCGCGCGACCAGCCAGCTCTACACGACCTGCGCTCGTGGTGGGGCGCGCAGCTCACGCACACGCAGCAGGAGTGTGACTTCTAGCCGGACCCGGACTGACACAACATTTCTTCTTCTTTTTTTTATTAAATTGGGCTTTTCCATTCGGACATTTGCCAGTGTCAAGTATTATATTTGCAAGTTATTTGCATCGCAACATCGTCAAGTCAAGTCTTCATCGTTAAAGTCAAGTCGAGGGGATCATTGTAACAAGGTAAAATTGTAAAAACTAAAACAACATTTGTAGATTGAGAGTTTTGGCGAAAACACGTTGAGGAAGATGTGTTGCTAAATTTACATTTATGTGAAACTTAGTTCAAATGTAAATCGTGTAAATTGTTTAATTTCAGGGGCATTTCAATCAATTTAGTTTCGTGAAGATGAACGTGAAAATCGCTGCAAAACATGGACTTTAGCGTTGTCTCTAAAGCTCTGTGAACAATCTTTGTAAATGGCCGCCCCGTGTTTGCAATGATTCCCTCGACTTGACTATAACGATGACGACTTGACTCATGGATGCAAGATTAATAATACTTGACACTGGCTAATTTCCAAATGGCCATAATCGGTTCACAACCGATAAGAAAAAAAAGAACATGTAAATTAAAAAAAAACGGTCAAACGAGTCAAACTCGCGTACCGTACTCATATACGACTATATGCGTCTGTAATTGTTGACTAGAAATTATAGTCCTTTCTATTGTCTCAAATTGTAAAGGTGCTCATTCGAACCTGAGGCCTACTTACACTGGTTTTAAGTTTTGTATGGGGAGAGCCTTCAATTTTCAACTTTAAAAAAAAATTTTAACTATTATATTTCTTTGTGCTACAATACTTTACCTTTTGAGGTACGGAAAAGTAATATAAAATCATCACGTGTTGTTTAATGTTGGTCAACAAAAGTAACTGTGGTAGGATGCACCCTTAGAATTTAATAAAGATTTGTTTCCCATCAGTTTAGGGCGGCCGGGTTATAAAAATGCATTTTCAATGCCCCGCAACGACACGACACGCGCGTTATTTTTCTAAATGGTGCCATAATTTTATAGGTCTAAATAGTTTATTATATAACCCAGATACAGCGAGATGTACTGCAGCCTGTAGTCTGTAGCCCATATACCTGGATTTATCCAGTTATATGAGCAGCGTCGGCGTATAAAGCTTATAAAGGTCAGCTGTATCTGGATTAACGTTATTTGATTTTATGTTATCATCTATTTATATAATATAGTTTAGTGCCAAATATGTATGTGGACGTTAAAAATAAACCATTGAAAAATAATCAATCGATTTAATTAATTTCATTAATTACAATTATAAATACATTAAAATCATAATTTTAACATTAACATTCATAGAACTTCTAATTTATATTTTACAATCTCTGTTGCGCGGTGGACAATACCCGCAGAGTGTGGCTTCGACTACCGCCTTGAAACAATTATTAAGTATACAAACATATTTTCTGGGTATTTTATTTTGGATAAAAGGTTTTAAAGAATTATTATTATTTCTATAGTCTATTGTCGAAACCAATATCGAGCGTACCAATCCTACTTCCGACTTATATTATAAATGTGAAAGTGTGTGTGTTTGGATGTTTGTTATTCAATCACGCAAAAACTACTGAACCGATTGCGATGAAACTTGGAATATAAGTAGTTGGACACCGGGAATAATACTTAGGCTACATTTTATCCCGATATTCCCGCGGGAACGGGACTTACGCGGGTGAAACACACTTTCATATTTATAATATTAGTAGGATTACAGATTTTTGTTTTATTCTTTGGTGACTTACTATTATTATTCTAGTAGGTACATGTTATATTTAGAGAAAAAAAATGCTTTTTGTTCCGAAATTCAATTCTCGCTACGGAACTTGAACCTACGACTTCCGCTTCCCTAGCGGGACGCGCTAAGTACCATCACCAAGTAGGCTCAATCCGCAGGGTTGAATATAAGGAACACATTATTCTTATTTTTTCGAGTTGGCTCGTGGTGGCGCCATCTTCCGCTGTTTCCTATATACCTTATTTATACACTGCTATTGTAGATAATGGCACATACCTAGCGAGAACAGGACTATGACAGTCAGTGTGAGGAGGAACGATATGTACCTGCCCGCGATCGGGTACTGAAACAACTTGGCGTCCAACTGCAGCGTGGAAGCGAACATCAGTATCGTGGTGATATCTTCGTGGGAGGTGTCCTGGTGGAGGAACGGTCGGACACACAGCTCGTGGCCTACTGACTGCGTTTTGTGGCACTCCCTTGATAACCGAGCAGCCTGGAAGGAAAAATAACCATGACCATCGTTATGACCATCCATAGTCACCGTAACCTAAACTTACCTTGGGGCTAGATAGCGCAGTGCAGTGTTCAAAATTTCTGAACAAATTCAAAACTTCACAAACAAATTTCCGCACATGTTTGCTTTGAGCACGCAATCTACTGCGTTGATCTCAGAAAGTAGAGATAGAGAATAAAATACTTACCTGTATAAACGGTACAATAACAGCCGATATCCACAAGAGTTCGTTCAGTATACTAATTCCCAATATCGGCTCGGTTTCGGTGTCAACTTTGTCCAAATTGAGTAGCCACAGCACACCCGACGTCGCCCACGAAATGTTAACGATCGTGAACAGACACACAGCGGGTGCCAGATCGTCGTTCAGATATTTTAGTAACTTGTGGAATTCTGCAATTTCCTACAAAGCAATAAAAGTGTATTCATTATTTATTATTCTTTAAACTACGGGGCTTTGTAGATATAATTTCTACCCAATGTGGAATGTATAAATGTGTATAAGCCTGTCTGATGCATAAGTTTACCGCGCATCTTCCGTCGTAATCGGCATCGAAATCCCATTGCGCAAAGGAATAACCTATGCTCGGTTCAAACCATAGCGTTAATTGGCATACATTTGAAGGCGACGCCCGCGCCCGCCGCCGCCGTCCAGTTCAACTGTCATTGAAACCGACAGCTCAAGAGACCTCGCATTCGGTTTGACGTTAAACTGTTGATTCAATAAACAATCTATTAAAATCACATAGACTTGTGTTCTGAATCTGATGACGGACATCCGCTAAAAATATAATTTATTAATATCTGTGAAAGTTTGTGTTTGTGAATAGATATGTGAAGATGTTGGTTATTCTTTAAGCCAAAACTACTGAACCAATTGCGATATAATTTGGAATGTAGCTGAAATTTTAGACTTATATCCCGGCAGACCCTCGAAAACGCAGGTAAACAAGCAGGGCGCAGCTAGTGTACAATAAACAATTTGTACATTATACGTACCCTCATCCAGTTCAAAGGCGTAATCGTTCTATTCAATAGGCGCTCCTTAAGGAACATCAGGTGCGCTTGTAACAGCTGCGCTTGCAAGCAATAACTCGTGATTACTGTTGCTTGCACCATGTCGTGGATCAACGTGCAAATTACAAGCATTGTTTTGAGGGCGACGTTCACTTCGGTTGAACTGAAATAAAATATATGACGACATTAGTTATTTCATACTTGACATAAGCAATTTAAAACTAGATACTTAAAAAATGTATTTGAGAAAGCTATAAAATAATAACCTATAGTTTTTTCACAGTGACGTATGAACTATTCTTACTCACGAGGTAAATTGGTCAACGTCAATTCAGTTAGCTGCTTAGGTAAACTACAAATAAAAATAATAAATCCCGTGCACATCACACAGCGCTATCTAGCCCCATGGTAGCTTGGTTAGTAGCTCGTCGACTAAACTCTACCTATTAATTAAGAAGAATTACTATATTTACGGGTACTAAGGAATGTGATAAGTGTCGCTTGCTTGGTACCTACCTGTCCTCCACCCATCGAAACATGACGCTTCCTTTGGCCATCATCAGGTTGATGGAGCAAAGAGACAGGCACATCCATATCACGCTTAATACTATGAAGAACCATAACATTCGGAGCAGCCGTTTGGGCTTGTTAGTGGGCGTACCTTGAGGAGCGTACGATGACAGGAGGAATACCTGCAATCAATGGATATTTCCCACAAATACTTAAAATGTATGTGTGTGTTATATCCTACTAATCCTACTAATATTATAAATGTAAAAGTATGTGTGTGTTTTAGTCCCAATAAACGACTTTTGTATTTGTATTTGTGGCTGAACGGATTTGGATGATATTTGGAATGTAGGTAACTGGGGACCTGGAATAACACATAGGCTACTTTTTATCCCGAAATTCCCGCGGGAACGGGACTTACGCGGGTAAAAGCACGGGGTGCAGCTAGTGAGTAAATATGTTTGGTGACGAAGAAACGACTGAACTTGCTAGATATTTAAAAGCCTAGAATTAGAAATATTTTAAAGGAAAAAATCATCTTAAAACTTCCTCTCGCGACGAGTTTTGAACTCGCGTCTCTGCGTCCATCTCGTCGCGAGTGACTTTTTGAAGATGATTTTTTTCAATTTGAAATATTTAGTAGTAGACATGCCTTGAGCAGTAAATACAAATTACGAAATACCTAGAATTATACCAAGTAGGTATATAGTCATTTTGCCAATGGTTCGCGATAAGTCCGGAAAGTGCAGGGAGTTAATATACTCTATACGAGTATAAACCAGCGGGCTGCTAAACCAGTGGATTTAGCAGTTATTTAGAGTATATTAAAAATAAGTAAAAAATCTCACCCTTTCCATTAAATTCTGAAGTTGTTCGTTGTCGGATATTCGGAACAGATATAACGCGTAAAGGAATCCTGTAAAATGTAATATACTAGGTCCAATATAGGTGAACGTAATGTTCCCGTAACACACTTGCTTGTAGGTATCATACTCTAAGGATGACGTTAAAGCAAGAGGTACTAACTTGTAACAGAAGCCTCGGTCGCGTCTGAAAATAAACACAAATAACAGGTTTTAATAAATCTAAAGATCCATAACACGCGACACACGCGTAATAATGAATGTAAATTATAAATAGTTATAACACGATATCTTTCAATACACATTTCCGTATAGATCGTCAGCACCCGTATTGTTTAAGACGTTAATATTAGGGGTTAAAGTATGAAATTGCCGATTTGTACTGAAAATCTTAATTGTTTATTTTTTAAATTTTTAACAAATTTATTTAATCAAAATAGTTGCCATTATTATCTATACATTGCTGCCATCTAATAGGAAGGTTATTAATGCCTTTGCGATAGAACTCCGACGATCTAGACTGCACAAACTGTGTGAAAGCATTTTGTACTGCCTCCTGGGAAGAAACCTTCTTGTCACGTAGATAATTGTCCAAATCACGAAAAAAATGGTAGTCCGTTGGAGCAAGGTCTGGTGAACACGGAGGATGACGAATGGTTTCTAAGTGCAGTTCCTGAAGGGTCAAAATGGTTTCTCGTGCTGTGTGAGGTCTCGCGTTGTCGTGGAGCAATAATGGTGAAGATCGATTCATGAGTCGGGGCTGTTTTACTGCTAGTTTTGTCAACATGGTTCGGAGTTCGGCACAATAGACATCTGCCGTAATTGCTTGACCAGATCGAAGAAAAATATAGTGAATAACACCATGCTGAGACCACCAAACAGTTAACATTACCTTTTTATTGGTAAGTTTTGCTTTAGGACACTGTTGTGGCATTTGACCTGGGGTCAGCCATTGCATTTTTCTTTTCCGGTTATCATAAAGAATCCACTTTTCATCACATGTTACAATTCGTAATATTCCTTCATTTCTGTACCGGTTCAACAAGGCAACACAAGTTTCAACACGCGTTTCTTTCTGCAGATCAGTCAAATCATGAGGCACCCATTTTTCGTATTTTTTTATTTTATTGATTTGACGCAAGTGAGTCAATAAAGTGGGTAAGGTAACGTTAAACCATGCCGCTAATTCCTGGGTAGTTTGACTAGGATCGGCTTCCACTATCTCTCTTAATTCATCGTTATTCACCTGTGTGGGCGGTCTTCCTCGTGGCTCGTTCTTTAAGTCGAAATTTCCATCACGAAAGCGTTTAAACCAAAATCGCACGGTGCGTTCATTAGTAGACCCCTCTCCAAACGCAGCATTGATATTGCAGGCTGTTTCTGCCGCGTTAGTTCCGCGTCGGAACTCGTATTCAAAAATCACTCGAATTTTCGCAGTATTCATCTTTCTTGTCTAAATTGAATAACAAAAACAATTGAAAGTCGATATTCAAATGTTTCACATTTTTTAAAAAAAGAACATCACAGAAACCATTTGAAAAAAGTTTCATTCGAAAACCTCAAACCATGAAGATTCTATGTCAATTCAAAGAACCTATTGCAATAAAACGGCAATTTCATACTTTAACCCCTATTACTATGCAGTACATTTCAGCTTTGAGGTAGTCACTGAAATTACCACGTTAAGTCATACCAGCAATGCAATACGGGTGCACGAATCCACAAGAAAACTATGAGTCTACTAGCTGCGCTCCGCGGTTTCACCTGCGTAAGCACTGTTCCCGTGGGAATATCGGGGGTTTAAAGTATCGTATGGGTTATTCCAGGTCTGCAGCTATTATATTTCAAGTTCCATCGCAATCGGTTTAGTAGTTTTGCGTGATTAATTACTAAACATACATACTCACAAACTTTTAGCTTTATTATTAGTAGGATAGTAAAATGATGAAAGTCCTCTGTATATTATCTTTACATTATTCAGCATGTGTGGAGATGTGACTTTAATGTTAATTTATGTAACATAAATTCAACTCGGTATATACTTACCTGAAACAAGCCATATATTGTAAAATATAGCCTATTAACATAAGTACTGCTACCTGCGCAGAATGGAAATGTGAAAAAAATATAACACATCTTGATGAATTTGATACATCAGCTACCGGTCTCAATCCCATTATCGTCAATAGTTTTAAGTATGGAAGTAGGATCTGAAATCGGACAACGATAACATATTACCAAAAAATAATAAATAAAGGCTGTGACCAACACACATCGCCATCAAGCCCCATGATAAGCTACTAAGCTTATGTTACGGTGACTAGACAACGGATATACTACTTATATTTATATTTCTTTTGTAAATACATACATATTATACATAGAAATACATCTAGACGGCGCGGCGGCGGGAATCCAACCCGTAACCTTCTGCATTGCAGTCGCACGACGCGTCCCAGGACGGCGCGGCGGCGGGAATCCAACCCGTAACCTTCTGCATTGCAGTCGCACGACGCGTCACAGAGCTTGTTAAGTAGCCGATGATATGTACCGAGACGTTTATTAGGTCTTTTATGTGTAAGTAAGTAATACTTATAGTAATTATTTACCTTAGATTTACAATAGTGTAGTATTGCTGATGTGCTCATATATTCTGTATCGGGAGATTCTGTTATTTCACCAATCTGAAATCATATTATGTATAGTTACTATGTAAGCCGTCTTACATTAAGTATTATGATACAAATGTGTCACTTTCTGAGCAAGGGTATTGAAAATTTTTGGAAGCAATTGCAAAATAATTAGTTCCGCGTCGGAACTCGTATTCAAAAATCACTCGAATTTTCGCAGTATCCATCTTTCTTGTCTAAATTGAATAACAAAAACAATTGAAAGTCGATATTCAAATGATTCACATTTTTTAAAAAAAGAACATCACAGAGACCATTTGAAAAAAGTTTCATTCGAAAACCTCAAACCATGAAGATTCTATGTCAATTCAAAGAACCTATTGCAATAAAACGTCAATTTCATACTTTAACCCCTGTATGAAATTGCCGTTTTATTGCAATAGGTTCTTTGAATTGACATAGAATCTTCATGGTTTGAGGTTTTCGAATGAAACTTTTTTCAAATGGTCTCTGTGATGTTCTTTTTTTAAAAAATGTGAATCATTTGAATATCGACTATCGATACTGCGAAAATTCGAGTGATTTTTGAATACGAGTTCCGACGCGGAACTAACGCGGCAGAAACAGCCCGCAATATCAATGCTGCGTTTGGAGAGGGGTCTACTAATGAACGCACCGTGCGATTTTGGTTTAAACGCTTTCGTGATGGAAATTTCGACTTAAAGAACGAGCCACGAGGAAGACCGCCCACACAGGTGAATAACGATGAATTAAGAGAGATAGTGGAAGCCGATCCTAGTCAAACTACCCAGGAATTAGCGGCATGGTTTAACGTTACCTTACCCACTTTATTGACTCACTTGCGTCAAATAAATGAAATAAAAAAAAAATGGGTGCCTCATGATTTGAGTGATCTGCAGAAAGAAACGCGTGTTGAAACTTGTGTTGCCTTGTTGAACCGGTACAGAAATGAAGGAATATTGGATCGAATTGTAACATGTGATGAAAAGTGGATTCTTTATGATAACCGGAAAAGAAAAATGCAATGGCTGACCCCAGGTCAAATATAAATAATAATAATAATAAATCCTGTGACGAACACAACAGTGTCCTAAAGCAAAACTTACCAATAAAAAGGTAATGGTAACTGTTTGGTGGTCTCAGCATGGTGTTATTCACTATAGTTTTCTTCGATCTGGTCAAGCAATTACGGCAGATGTCTATTGTGCCGAACTCCAAACCATGTTGACAAAACTAGCAGTAAAACAGCCCCGACTCATGAATCGATCTTCACCATTATTGCTCCACGACAACGCGAGACCTCACACAGCACGAGAAACCATTTTGACCCTTCAGGAACTGCACTTAGAAACCATTCGTCATCCTCCGTATTCACCAGACCTCGCTCCAACGGACTACCATTTTTTTCGTGATTTGGACAATTATCTACGTGACAAGAAGTTTTCTTCCCAGGAGGCAGTACAAAATGCTTTCACACAGTTTGTGTAGTCTAGATCGTCGGAGTTCTATCGCAAAGGCATTAATAACCTTCCCATTAGATGGCAGCAATGTATAGATAATAATGGCAACTATTTTGATTAAATAAATTTGTTAAAAATTTAAAAAATAAACAATTAAGATTTTCAGTACAAATCGGCAATTTCATACTTTAACCCCTAATACAAGATGTAACGGGCAAGCCCTTTTAAGCCGAAAAGGGGTTGTTCTATACGTCTAGGCGAACAACTTTTGTTCTAAGACTTTTGAAAATTCGAAGTACTTTTCGAAAAATTTAAGTGTAAAGTTTACTTGAAGATCAGCTGTTTCTTAGAGTTCTAGGTCATTGACCTTATGTTGTCCTTTAATTTAGTGTGGTCTACTACAATCAAACCTTCAATTACCTTTATTTTCAATTGAAACATAACCTCAAAATTTACAAAAAAAAAGTTCGAATTTTCAAAAGTCGTAGAACAAAAGTTGTTCGCCTAGACGTCTAGAACAACCACCTTTCGGCTTAAAAGGGTTTGCCCGTTACATCTTGTATGGTACGTAGGTAGACGCATGTAGAAGATACCCGTTCACTTATGACCTGAAGCGAGGGCAGGGCTCTCCAAGTGAGAGTGGCTGCACCGGAGTCCGCTTGGCCACACAACTTAGACCATACCACCACCCAACAGTCACGACATGACATTAAATAACTAGGACTGAGTACCTACAATAAACCTTACCTATGGACACAAGCAATCTGCAAGGCTACCGAGCATTTTCTGTCGTAATTGGCATCGAAATCCCACTGCGCAAAATAATAACCTGCGTGGTTCAAAACATAGCGTTCATTTGCATGAATTTGATTGAAGGCACCGCCGCGCCGCGCCATTGAGTTTAACTGTCCTTGAAATCGGCAGCTCAAGAGACCTCGCATCCAAGACAGCTCAAATCGACGGTGCCGACTTCAAATGCATGCAAATCAACGCTGTCGTTTTCATCGACCGACGAGTTATTCCTTTGCGCAGTGGGATTTCGATGCCGATTACGACGGAAGTTGCGCGGTAACTTAGCAGAACCAAAAATAAATAGATATTAATTATTATTATAGCCAACTATAAAATACGATTTTAAACTAACATGGTTATTTTCACTACTAAACAACGTCTCGTGAACAAGCTGGTTGGAATTACTAGCGAAATATCGAGCTCCGCGAATAAATTATTAAACATGGTAAATACCCCGTTAGTAATTTTAGTAACTATAAAATATTCATTGGTAAAGAAACTGCTACTGCAGTAACACTGAGAATCTATCCAGTTGCGAAGGAGGGATTTTAGTTAACTTATTGTTATTTAACAATTTTATCACAATCTTTTTCTTTTCCTCTCAACGTTTTCTACATGATAGCGATAAACAATTAATCATAAAGGAAGTTAAAAAGTAATTAATAAGTAGGTATAATAAAACTCACATCAACGCTATTGGCATCGAGACTGGACCGATGAGACCTTTCCATCGCAGGCGCACAAAGTTTGTCGTTCCCGAGACCATGGCTGTCTAGCAAATCACTTGCTACAAAGTCATTGTAAAAATATACTTTACTCTTTTTATTGGCCATTTCTTTAATTAATTACTTAAACGGACATTATATAGAAAGATAACGTATTAATTAATAGTACGTTGATGTCGTTTTCAATAAATCATAAAATAAGGGCGGTAGACGAAGAAAAAAATGTATAACTTACCACTACCGTAGGATCCATTGTCGTTATTCATTATTCAGAAGTTTAATTATTAGTTCACCATTATTTTTATTACTTAATTTAAAATTAAAAAGCATCTGGCGTCAACTGCAGATAACAAGGCACTGTGTTGCTGTTGTTTATTACCTATATGTACCCTTTTACGTAGACAGACATTGTACTCATCCGTCCGGGCGGGCGCGGCTGCTGGTCAGAGGCGTGGGTGATATTCTCATTCGTACCTATCAGGTACCTATAATTATGTTCATTGTTCATACTTACCTACTGTAAACGTGTAATCCAACTACTTTTATAAAGGTGATTATGTTTAAATAGGTATGTTTGTAAATCCTTCAAGCCCAATCTACTAAACTTGGTATGCAGATAACTGGGAGTTAACTTAACACATAAGCCAATTTTTAAACAATTATACTCCACTCCAGAAACCGCGGGGCACAGCTAGACATACATACATTGTATTAGAATGACTATTAAATTTCGACGACGGCATTTATGAGACGGTTAGCTTTTATATCTTCAACAGTATAGGTACCAAAGAGATTAACCGTACCACAGAATAGGTACAATACATCCTATCCTACTTATATTATAAAGCTGAATTTGTGAGTATGTGTGCTGAGTTTGTATGTATGTTTGTTACTCAATCATGTAAAAACCGTTGAACCATTACCATGAAACTTGGAAAATACGTAGCTGGAAATCTGGAATAACACATAGGCTAATTTTTATTAATCCCGCGTGATCGGACTTACGCGGATGAAACCGCGGGGCGCAGCTAGCAATACTTAATAGTACACGGTTAAACTCAATACTTTTGGTATAGAAAGTAAACAGTTTCAAATAGTGGTAGGAGACTGACCGGACAACTAACAAGTACACTAAATATTGTGTTCTACTTCTATTATAGGTATGTACTGAACTGGCGTAAAAATTGTTTAGCTTCCATTGACTACTTGTATCTTCAGCAATAAGCTGACGATAACACTCTTGTGCAGAATAACTGGCAATCAAAATTTGAGTCAATAATGAATGTCTACATCTCTCATCCATTCATATCATTGCCTTCATCCAAAAGATAAAATCAATGAGATTACACAATATTACACATTTCTATTTCGTTATATTATGCGATCCCAAAGATTTTTTAAACAAAAATTAAATATAGGTGAAAGGAAAATTATTGATTGGACTATTGTTCAAGTGTTTACAAACGCCGTGAACTCAGATAAACTCAGAAGCGTAGATAAAAGAGAATTACATTTTTCAAGTAACAGTAAGTTCTGAGTACTTAACACACTATTGGTATACTCTAGGTATGTGTTTATATTGATATTTATTTAAGTAACGATCATGTGAGAAACAGAGTTTTCGCAAAAATCCTAGGAATTTTGCAAAAAAACATAGCTGATGGGACATGGCTATGATATTTCTCAATCTGCATGTAATGAATGATGCATTATGCGGGATCAAACAGTCTTAAACATAACAATAAAAAACAAAAAAAAACGATTTAAACATTTATTATTTATCATAACTTCTTTTTCATTAAGTATCCCGTTTTTCTAACAATTTGTCTACGTTCCTGATGATGTTTTTTCATTTTCTTAAAATTATCTGTCTCTGATTTTTTACCTCTCATTGTGAATTTCATTTCTCTATTTCCGCCTGTTCCTGTGACAGTTGTCGTAAAGCCTTCTCTTGACAGTCTATCGCCTAAACTGGCTTTACTAACTCTCGACAAACTTCTAATAATGTGAGGATTTGCTGGAGCTTTATCCAATTCGTACACTTTGTCCTCGTTATCATCCTCTACGGTGTTTTGCTGTTTCTTCCTTATAATTTTGTGTTGTTTCTTCACTTCTTTGACCCAAGATCTTTCGTCGTCGCTGCTCTCTTCAGTTGACTCGTACAGTTCCGCATCAGAATCTTTATCTGACGTTTCTTCAACCTGTTTCAATAATAAATAGATTTAACCTACACGAATTATTTTTGACACCAATACTTGAATCTAGTGAAATACGTATTTAACTTAATATTCGATTTATCCCTTTGACACTTGCGCTTGTCATGCTGAATATTTCAATATCAATAACACATCAATATCGGTTGAGTCGTGTTTCAATTATTGCTGGCAGAAAAGCTATAACTAAGAAATTGAACTGAACGTTCAGACCAACAAGGTGACATAATATAAAGAAGACAAAAACATAACCATACCGCAGTTAGGTAATAGAAACATGGCTGTCTTGTATGATAGTACCATTGCAGATGGCTATGTTCCTTAAAATGACAACAACACTCACCTCCATCAGACTGGATTCAGCTTTTTTGGCCTCCTTATTACTCTTGCCCAATCTCGACAAAACAGGGTTGAGTAATCTGTATTCTTCTGCCTCCCTGTCCACTTCAAAGTCTGGATTCTCAAACATTGCCTATAAAAAGATAAGAATAGCTATGTATTTATGTATCTAGAACTATTATTTCTTTGTTTTTTATTGCTCAAGGCATATTCTTATTTTTTTTGCAAGGATATATATTTAAAAAAAAAACCCATGACAAGATTCGAACCTGTGCCCCCTCGCAAACCAGGCGAGTGCTCTAACCACTGAGCTATACGGTAATCACGTATCGTGTTACAATTTCCGACCATATCTAAAAAATATTTCTAATTTCTAGAACTATTTTAAGACGTATTCAACATCGAATTTTCGTAGGAGTTCATTTTCCCATAAACCCTTAAACTTCTTTCTTACAGTTCCTTTCCATTTTGAAATGTCGCCTAAAAACTCGCGATAATGGTATTTGTTATCGCGAGTTATTAGGCGACATTTGTTGTTAGCGAAAGTCCTTTATTCAGCTAGGTGTACGAAATGTACAGAAATTAATTAGTTCAGTAGATTTTGATGATATTAACCAATAGATAAAGTTTCTCATTTATACTAATAGTTTAAGTTTGTTACCTTAAATCTATCATCTTTAAGTAAATTAGCAGATTGATTCTTCTTCTTCTTCTTCCCGTCATCATCCATAAGCCTGGATGCCAGTTCTCTGTTGACTTTAGGCAGATTTTCGTCTATTTTAAGTCTAGACGGTCTCTCTTGTTCAATCTTTTCTCTGATCTTTTTCTTCTTGTACTGCTCAAAGGCAAATGGATCTGCTATGGATTTAGCTCTCTTGTATAATCTCACGTCTACAAAGTATCTAATATAGGAAAAAATAGGTTTTTTAATCAATTGAAAATTCTTTAGTACCAACTCTTTCCATGAATGTACAACAGTATGTATGTAGTATTCATAGTCATATTAATTTATTAATTGAGAAAGTGTATACAAACAAATACATAATATGATCATTTTGAATTGCCTTACAAATTTAATTATGTGTGGTTTGAGAACGCGCCCTCCGATAAGAAGAAACCACAAGAAACTCATGGGCTTCACTTTTCTTGTGATTAAGTTTATGTATATTACTAAATATTGGATTGCGTGAAGGAATTTCTGCTTTATCTTTGTAGAGATAAAGTTATACGCGCGAATCGGCCCTTATTTGCGTATTTTCAATATCACAGGACGGTACTCGCTTGTTTTGCTACCGACATTGTCCATATCTTTAGTTAAGATCATTTCCTGAATTTCTATATTCTAAAATTCATGAATTATGCAATAACTTACCCATGCATGTATGCTCTCAACAGGTTTGTGCCAAGCAAATGATCCAGGCCTAGAGACTCGAGCTCTTGCTTCGTTACAAACTTGTAGTCATCGTAAACAGTCTGTGAGGCGGAACTCTCCAACTCTTCTGTTAAATTGTCTAAGAAAGCACACCATCTTGGTGCAGGGCCTAAAAATGCATGAAAATTGAGTTACTCCGAGTTAAGCCAACAGGGCTAGCTTGCATAGCTCCATAAAACTATCTGATCTGGATTAGCAAAAGTTAATACAAAATATCGAGATCTCACTAATCTGTGCTAGTAAATCTGAATTAGAAATTGCAAAGACCATTCTTAATCTCATATAATTAAAAATTCTACTAATATTATAAACGCGAATATTGTATCTTTTTCTACTAAAATAATTACAATGAAGTTTGTAATGTGAACAGCTGGAGTTGTGAAAAATTACTTGAGCTATTTTTAAGAAACTGCAAGGCTACAAGAGCCCAATGACTTACCCAACGATGGTATATAATAAATTTGCATTTTCTGATCTTCAACAGCCATCATATTTAACCCTGTGTTTGGAATAATACACAGGTCATTGAAATCAACCGATGATTCAATACTTGTATATTGTTTACCCTAAAATGAAATAATATGAATGATACATAAACAAAACAACTGCTCAGCTTGTATTAATTTAATGTAAGCAATTTAGTAATGTTGATATTATTGTTGTTTATAAAATCAGTGCAGTTTTTGTTAACTGATAAGGATAACTTATGTACCTATATCAACATTCAAAGTTTAATAAAAACCCTGTCACTGCACTGTGTAGGAAGAAATCTAATGATACTACTTACACTGTTTTTATCCCAAATTTTTACAACAGTAGAATCCATAGAATAAACATAGTTCATTTGTTTGTGAAAGTTGATAGCCTTGATGGGAATCTCATTCATATGATCCTTTACTAGCATAGGTTTACTTGATCTTATGTCATAGAGTAGTACATGGCCTGTTGATGTTCCTACTCCCATTTGGAGAGCACCATCGAATTTAAGGGCTGTGATGGCAGGTAATTTGTCATTTCTGAAAAATATGATAGGTATTTATTTTTTCTGTTATTCAGATTAATTATTTCATTGTATTATTTTTCATTTTTGGTATTGTGTTTCGGCTTATACAAGAACTTAGTAATACATAAATAATTAAATAATACAAAGTATCTACCCATCATCTGGCACCTACAATAACAAGCCTAGTTATTTAGGTTGTGAGCCAGATGGTTAAGAGTGTAATGATTACAATATTTCAATAAATTTATTTTAGATTACGTTTATAATTTATTTATTTATTTAATTAATTCAGTACACAAGAAAAGTTCACAAAAAAACAGTCAAATTACAAATTAATACTAAGGTGAGTCTAACCCTGTTGAGAGTTCTCTGCCGACAAACCTCAGTGGAAAGGAAAGAATATAGTGGAAGGTAATTAAGTGTACAGAGAATACAGCAAAAAGAAATATTACAATTTTTATAACCCTACATAATATACTATAATTTAAAGAGAGAACAGGAAATAAAAATACAAGCAAACAGGCATTTGCATACACATACATAAATAACTTATAATATACATACATATATACATACATATATACATACATATATACACACAAAAATACATACCTAAATACATAAATAAAATAACATATACCTACAGAGAGGACAGATAATGCTCCTTAACTCTTTTTTGAAGACATTGAGAGATGAACTCGCCCGAATGTCCGGTGGAAGATTGTTCCAGAGCCGCACTGCATGAATTGTGAAGGAGCCATTATATTTAGCAGAAGTGTGGGGAGGACATTTAAGAATAAGTTGTTGAGATGGTCTGTTAGACACACCTCGGGCAAAGAAACTGAAACGCTCACGGAGGTAAGAGGGGTAGGAGGGATTGAATAGAACCGAGAAGAGGAAAGAGAGGACATGTAGATCATGTCGACGGCGAATAGGAAGCCACTTCAGCCTAGCACGAAACTCGGAGACATGGTCGAACTTACGCAAGCCGAAAATGAATCGGATGCAGACGTTCTGCAGTCTCTCGAGTCTGTCCAGGAGGTCTTCAGTGGCATCCAGGAAACACACATCGGCATAATCCAGGAGAGGCAGAAGAAGAGACTGGGCTAAAGTAATCCTGGTGTCCAGAGGCAAAACGGTTTGAAGTTTTTTGAGAGAATGGAAGGTCGCGAACACCCTCTGGCTTATTAGGTTGACATGCTTCTCCCAAGATAGACGATTGTCTAATATTATCCCCAAATTTTTAGCACTGTCGGTGTAAGGAATATCAACGCCATCATACACAATTGCAGGCAGTGGTCCTCTAATGATTAGGTTCTGATAAAAAGTATTTCCTACAATTATCGCTTGTGATTTAGAGGGGTTGACAAGTAGGCCAAAGGACTCAGCCCAGGCGGAAATGTTCTTCAAGTCACGGTTAATAAACTCTACACCCCCATCTATGTCATCGGCTGGAAAATGATGGTATATTTGGATACAGGTGGAAGTGAGATGATAGAACATTACTGACTGTGTTGATGAAAACACAGAAAAGAAGAGGAGATAAAACTCCACCCTGAGGCACGCCCGCAATGAGATCACACCAATCAGAATAAGAGTCATCATGCCGGACACACTGCGAGCGGCCCCGAAGGTAAGAGTCAAACCAGGAAATTGCTGCTGGCGACGTATTAATAGAAGAAAGTATGCCTAACAAAATGTCAAAGTCCACAGAGTTAAAAGCGCTGCTAAAATCCAGTAACACCATTACTGTAACATGCTTTCTCTCCATAGCCAGACGGATGTCATCGGACACTTTAACTAAGGCTGACACCGTACTATGGCCTCGTCGAAAACCCGACTGAAAAGGAGATAGAAGCGGTAGTCACAAAGTTGCTTTTGGACCACGCTTTCCAAGACTTTAGACAGCACGGGGAGAATTGATATAGGGCGAAACTGGGAAAGTGAAGTAGGATTAGAGGTCTTTGGTAATGGGATAACATAAGCGGACTTCCACGCTGAAGGAAATGTATTTGATGAGAGAGAAAAATTTATCAAGTGTGTGATGATAGGGGCAAGATCTGTTAGAATCAGACGTATCATTTTAATGCAGATACCATCTGAACCAACTGCGTTGGTAGAAATTGAAAGAACAATCTTAATAACGTCTCCAACAGCAACCTCCAGGAAAGAAAACTGAGTAAATGAAGGTTTAGGAAAAGAATAAAGAGTATCAAGAGTGGAGCATTTAATCTGATTATTAAGAATATGAGGAGGATTTGAGAAATGGGAATTCATAGAATTAAGATCAAAATTACATGGAGAATCTGCTGATGACTTGCCAATACCGATAGATTTTAAGAACTTCCACATTTGGGAAGGGTTGGCATTTTCAAGCGAAGAGTGAATGTGATGTCGCTTGGCGTCCCTGCACATTTTTGAGCAACGGTTACGCAGCCGTTTATAAGCAAAATGGTTGGCTTCAGTAGCATGTTTTTTATAGCGCCTCTTAGCTTTGTCACGTTTGGACATAGCGTCTTTGATAACCTGTGTAAGCCACGGAGCCGGTAGGTGTTTGGCTTTTATGCGTTTAAAGGGAGCATATTTGTCATACAAGTGTCGTAAAATTTTATTGAAAGCTGTAACCTTATTATCCACGTCACAAGCTGTGTAAACAGGAGACCAGTCAGTGTTAGATACCTCCAATTTTAGAGCCTCCATATCGATGTTTTTAAAACTACGCATCATTAAGTATTGTGGTTTACGCCTTGGACACCGGATTTTATAAGAAACAAAGATGAGGTCATGGTATGAAAAAGGAGCATTGACCTGACCGTGAGTAGCAACACGTTCATCCCTAGAAGCAATGATAAGATCTATAAGAGACAGATTACAGTGCGGCTGATGGTGAGTAGTGGAAAGAGGAAGAACATGCATGTTGACCGAAGAGAGAATAGAGAGTAGCCTACGAGAGCGATGATCATCCTTGATCAGACATGTGTTGAAATCACTAAGAATCAGTATGTGTTCATAGAGAGAAGAAAAATTAGAAATTGTTCGCCTATTTTGAAATTGAATTATAATATTAGTAAAGTATGAGACACATACTTGTACTCGGAGTCTGTACAATGCATTGCACAATCCAATATTCCTTGTCTAGCCTTAGTCCTTGGGTCCCATGCTTCTACATGACCTGATTCAGTTCCAAGTATTAACAATCCATGCTCTTCATTAACAGCGCAACAATTTATCTCATGGGCTTTTGTTGAATAAGGAGCTAAGAACTGGCCCAGTTCTAGATTTAGCCTGTACACCTCCTGTGAATTTTAAACAGATTTTCAAATCTCCGAAAAAATAGTCTAAGACAAAATTTAATGAAACAACATGGTCATTCTTAGGTCTGTTCTGCAATGTTGCTATGTAGTGGAATAGTGGAAACCATTTATAGTACACACCAATGTACTTATAATACAGATGTACTTACAGATGAAGCTCCAACTACAAACAGATCACATGAGGGCTTGTGGTATGCAATGTCTCTACCGAAACGTGGTACTCTCAGCCGATAATGCCGCCCATGTCCAACATGGAATTCAACATATCGATCACACTGTAAAAATACTATCTGGAACCAAAAAACAAAATGTAGAAATTATTTTGAACACACTTCTAAATCACCCACATCTACTTGGTACTTACCTTTGAGTAATCTTCACTCAGTATTTCAAATGTAACAACTTCAGAATCCAGACACCTTTCAAACTTTAGCGACAAGTTGTTCACATCAAAGCATTTGATTCTAGGCTTGTATATTCCTGTCGCCATAATATATTGCCCATCTTTAGATACTCGTAGACTTGTGCTAACACCCGGCATATCAAATTCTTGTATCAATTCTATTCTTCTTCTTAAATCTACATTTTTCTTGAGTAGAGCTCTCTTTTTGCGTTCCGTAAGCCACTAAAACAGGGATGAATTCACAATGACAACAATTGTCCGTCTAAGCATGTACTTTATTTTTTGGTCAAGGATTTTTTTAGACTAAACTACATCTTAAATAAAAAACTAAAGGCTAGATATATTCGCCAAAAGGACGTACGCACTTCATTTTAGTCCCGAGACCACAGTAACTTTATATAATGTAAAGCTTTTAGCATTTAATAATGTATCTTTTAGGTTATTCGTCTAAATGTTTAAAATACTTACATCTGGTAAAGATTTTCCAACACTTAAGTTGTAGATTTTAACGTTATCTATTTCGGACACTTGCATTTTTGTTTAGGTACTTATTTGAGGGCGAAATTATAACAAATTCATCGTTTTCTACAAAATGTGCGATTTATATACAAACAAGAAATACACACGTGAAAATGACGCTCATGACAGAGGCGTGACATTTGACGTTGACAGTGACAGCCATAGCAACATTGACAACGGAGCTTTTTTTTTTTTAAGTTTAATGGCTTTATGTGATCACAAATTCTGCCAATGACAATGCTTTTTTCTTCAGACGAACAATCTATCTCTCTGTTCAAAGACAGGTAAAGATATAGATAGATAGATTAATACTTTATTTGCACTACCAACAACAATACAATCAGTTTACATTTAAAGTAAGACAAATACATAGAAAGCTTAAAAGTATAAGTTGTACAAATTGGCGACCTTATCGCGCTAAAAGCTATTTCTAATAATACAACGTTCAAAGTTTTAGACATTAAATAATACTCTCTGTATACGTAACGAAATGCCACTAGCCATTTATTTATACTTGTATGGTTACATCGAGGACTAGCCACATGCTAGCCACTGAAACATCGATGAGATACAGGGACAATGACTGTTTAAGTAAAATGCTTCAAGTAAACTTTTTCTTTTTTAAAATGGCTTTTCCATTCCGACATTTGCCAGTGTCAAGTATTATCAATATTTGCAAGTTATAAATTTGCATTGAACGAAACAGTCAAGTCGTCACAGTTAAAGTGAAGTCGAGGGAATCATTGTAACAAGGGGGCCATTTTTTACAATGTTTGTTCACGGAGCTTTGGAGACAACACTTAGCTAAAGTCCATTCAAATCTCCGAAAGCTTTTGCAATCTTTTGCACCGATTTTCACTTTTATTTACACTTGTACACCTTCACAAAACTAAATTGAATTATATGCCCCCGAAATTAAACAATTTACACGCATTTAAACTAAGTTTCACAAAAATGAAAATTTAGCAACACATCTTCTCAACGCATTCCCGCCAAAACTCTCTTCAAGTAAACTTACAAACAGTCGTTCGACGAAGCCATATAAGCAGACCAACAACAGTGTGAGATGCGACGTCGGCGTATATAAAGGAAGAAATCTGGCCCGAAGCAAAAAATGACTTTCAAATTAATTTAATTTTATGTTGTGTCCTATCATCCCCCCTAAGCATCCCCCGGCCGGACCATGGAAGGGAAGGGAGTTTGGCGGTGTTTACAGCAAGATCAAATTCGTGCACTTGAACCCCAAGGATTATTTTAACCTGCAACCATTACAACAATTGTGCACGTCGGCGACAACAGGTTTATCAATTTTGGACAATAAAGAAAGAAAAATAATTTATTAAATATTTTATTTTGTTATAATAATGTAGATCTAAACTTAAGACTTAATCAATAATGTGAGAAACAAGATAACAATTTAATTTGACTTTATAACGTGTAAAAATATTAATAAAATGTTAAATAAATCAGTTCTCTTTGTTATTACTTTTTTCGACATAAACATTAAAAATATTACAATAATTAAGTACAAAACATACGTCAAAATTTGTAAACTCGTACGGATAATCCATAACTGTAGGAATTTACAAATCTACCCCCTTACTTATTATAAGCGGCGATTAACAGATACATAAATTATTATCATTTATACTATACATACTTGTCTTTTACTGCAACATCAAGCATCAGTTTTGGCTCTAAAACAGCCATTCCGGAAATCATCGTTTATATTACGTAAGGAGGCTAATCTACACAGATAAAGAATTTTGTATGTCTAAAACGGAACCGTTCACAAAGCAGAGCATACAATTTATTAGGTACCGTTTTATAATACAAAATTGCCCCATCTTGGGTTAATTTACCTACTAGATGTAGGAGTAGCGCAAAATTAAATTAATGGAACAAAATCGAATTTAAATAAAAGAGAAACATATCAACTAATTAGGTACAGTTTACCTTATAGTTGGTGCCTCTTGGCTCTGTTAGGTATAGATAAGTAAAACATTTTTGACCAGACGGGACTAGGTACCTATTTTACAGAATTTTAACATGCTCTTTGTAACATGACTATTATGGAGGGATGTAATAAGAAAAGACGTGAATACTGACTGATATCATATACATTTCACTGATGCAAAGTAAAATGTGCTATTGTATTTTTCCATAAGGTTTAAACTATCCATTAGTTATGAATGCCCACTTCTCTTGAGGGAATGGCTGAGGTTCATTAATTCACGCCTGCTGTCGCAAGCTTTCTAAAAAACTGAGACATAGAGGTCTGATCCACACAGGAGGAACGCCATACGAAATGATGATGATGAGGTATAAATTCGGTTCGACTATGGATGATCCATATTAGATTGAAGTCTGAATGCATATTGTGAGCACACCATTCAGTCATGCGCCACCCCTAAGATAAAGTACCATTCAAGTATTATGTAAGCAAAGTGCAAATTTATAAAAAAAAAGAAGTTTTGTTTTGAGCACAGAGCAGGTATAGAGTACAGATGTTGTATTGAGATTTCTGTATAAAACAACGAGTGACAAATTGCGGTTGAGTGTGAGATTTAAGATCCGTCCACATTTTTATTTTTCATCTACAAGTCAATAGCAAAACTGCTTGCTTCAGCCTATGTTGACTTTACTACGTAGTAAAATCAAAAACAGTCAAATTCCGTAGTTATACTCCAAATTTTAGTTTAGTAAGTAGGCCCTTACGTCTAAAAGTGTCACGAGGCCTACCCAATAAAGCCTATTTGTATATGGTGGATTTCAAGATGGATGTCTGATTCCATGAATTTTTGATCTTTATCTTCTTTTCTAAAACACAGAATTGAAATTTGGCGGACAAGCAACAGAAAATGTAGGTAAATTAGTAAATATCAATATAATAAAAACAAAGCAGACGTTCCCCTTTCTGCAATGCGATATCTATATTAAAATTCTATTAAATGCTAGGCAGTTAATAGCACTTAGCGTCATTTTAGATAGATAGAGATAGGCAGCTTTGGCTAACGTAATACTTGAATGGGCGTTAAGGCCGCGTTTTCACTACGACCTGTGCGAAGATGTGTACTGCGTAACCCGGAATGTGACTGTAAACAACCAATAGAATCGGTCCACAAGAGCTGCACCGAGCGAGCTAAGTAAATGAAGCAATTTAATTTTTCTTCACAAACATCACTCGGTAGTTGGCAACAACAACGCATCCTCGCACATCTTCGTTGAAACCGCAGTGGAATAGTATTAGATTGCCTCTCTTATTATTAATAAACGTGGAATAAGGTCGGATTAGATTTACCACTATTCGTTTCTGTCTATCGACTTTGAAAATTCTTACAAGCTATTTAAACTCACACGACTCGTACTCATATAAATATTTTATCTGGGTCTTATTCGAGTATTGTTATTTTAAATTTTCTTTGAGCTTTTAATTAGGTATGTTATAATCTCGATGGCGAGGGGATTTGAAAGTTTTTGTCACGGAAACAGAGGAAGAATGTTCATAGTATGGCGAGCTTACTCCACGTTTGTTCGTAGAGGTGTGTTTGTTTATGTGTTATGTCAGTCGAGGCCCTGCTGCATGAGGTTGTGCAGGTCGCGGAAGGCGGCCCCGAGGCGGCCCTGCAACGTCTGCCGCTTGAGGAGGAACGCACGCACGTCCAGGAGCACGCGGTGGATCTGGAACACGGACATTTTATTTTATTCTATTCTATTAGGTACTAGCTGCGGCCCGCGGTTTCACCCGCGGAAGTGAAAAACGCATAATCACGGGCGTGGCGGCCGAGCGTTTCTCCAGAACCAGAAAACTACATTTCTGCACGGCTTTCACTCAAATTGTGTTCAAGTTTGTACCATTAATATTAAGTATTAGATTTTCGGGTCAACGTCGGGGTAATTGTAAATCTCTTTATTAACTTTAAAATATTTTTTTTGTACCTAACGCGTTCTAGACCCGAAAATCTAATCAATACTACTATTAAGATCGTAACTTAGCGGTGTCTGTTTTTGAAACGCCTAGCTTCATTCAGCAGTACTTCAATGGGCGACGGTTTAAGTCATTATGTTATTTTGCGAGTGTGCAATGAACTATTTTATTTATAAGTGTAGTCATAAGATCTAAACGATTTTTAGCACGCCAGACCAATCCTCGAGATTTATGGCCTGCATTTTGTTTTTTAAGTAATTTCATAAGTTTATTTTCAATTAAAAAAATAAATAAAAAAAGAAGTGTGGATTTTTGCATTGCGTTAGGTAGGTGGAAGAACAACGCGGGATAGCGACTTGCGCAGGTGAAACTGCGGGGCGCAGCTAGTACTTAACAATATGTACAACTTATACTTTTAAGCTTTCTGTGTATTTGTCTTACTTTATATGTAAACTGATTGTATTGTTTTTGGTTGTGCAAATAAAGTATGAATCTATCTATCTATATGAACAGAAATGGTGTAAGTTTAAAAAGTGTATGTGTATCAACCTGCAGACACTTGGCGTACCGCTCCTCCCGCGGGATGTCGACGCCGAGCGTGCGGACCGGCGCGTGCACGTTGCCCACCACCACCGACGAGAAGTTCCGCACGATCAGCCGCAGCGCGTTGCAGCCGCATTGCATGTACCTACACGTGCACATACAGAGGAGAAAGATAGATAAATAACAAGTACTTTTGTAAAACTTCAAACTTCTAAGTTTAGAGCGAGTGGTTCAAATTAACCTTGCGAGGTTTGATTGACAGGTGAAACCAAATCAAAACTAATTTTGTTCTTGGGGTTTCGCGATTTTGTATAATAAAACACAATATTTACCGCGTTTTATTCAATAACGTCAATATTTTTAACGACCGAGCTTTCGTCAGCTTTACAGTTCGCTTTTTCAAGGTTGACTGAGTAAAACACGGTCAATATTGTTTAATTAATTAAAAGTTTTTTTTTAATACGTCTATTCAGACCAAAGAAGTTACATCACTAGAAATAGACTGCATAGCATGCTCAATGTAGCGGAACACTTTTTAGTTCTACGCATTCTGGTTTTAATAATATAACTTCTTTGATTCAGACAGGCAAGCGATTGACAGTTGAAACTAATTAGCTACTAATAGCTTTTTTTTAAATAATACGTCTATTCAGACAGGCAAGCGACTTATGCAAGAATTAAGCACATGAGTAATAGCCGAGTAGTTAACGCTTCGGCGCTTTAAACAGTTGCCTAGCTGTCAAACAAATTACTTTCTCGGGATATATGTGACCGGTAACATAAGATGTACCGGACGAGTCATCATCACATGACTTTCGTGTCAAAAATCCAAATTTTACGATTATGCAATTAATGTATGGAATTATGGCTTTAGTTATATAATAGTAGAAAAAAAAGAACAGGTACTCACGTTTCATATTTGCTTTGTAATAATTCATATATTTTAGGTAACATCAACAAACAGATATCCAAATTCCATAACGACCTGAAAATAATGAAACATTTTATTTTATTATTTTATCCTATATTTATTATATATAACTGAACTAGTCATGCTTTTGTGTAAAGACTAAAACGTAACAGATGCTGTGTTTTTATTTTTGTAGCCACAATTTCATAGTTAGCCCACAAAAACATACAAGTTTGAATGATGGCCTCAGTGGCGCGGCGGTCGACGCGACACAGAAAATTACGGGTTCGATTCCCGCCGGCAACAAATATTTCTGCTGATTATCATTGTTTGTTTCCGGTTCTGAGTGTATTGGTTGTTTCATTTATATGTATTTACAAAAAAAAAGTATAATACGTTGTATATCCGTTGTCTAGTACCCATAGTACAAACCTAGTGCTTAGTTTGGGGCTAGATAGCGCTGTGTGTAATGTCGTGCAATATTTATATTTATACCTTGTGGGCTAATTAGCAACAAAGCAGATAAGTTTTCACGTTGTTTATAAAAATAATTATTAGAAAACGAAAACACCTTTCTATTATATTTCCTTCTATTAAGTTCAAAATGTAAAGAAAACTTACGGCTTGTGCGCCATCACGTTTAGAATGTCTAAAATAACTGAAGTGTCTTCGAGTTCAATCACAGATTCTAAGGCAGCTTTTAAACTTTTATTCGTTCTTACTGAATGGAATACCTGTAAGAAAGACGAAAGTAAGTAAGTAGCATGATGACAAGACAGCATGCTAAATGTAATGTCCAGTCCCTTTCTAATAGTGTTATTAGAAAAGGACAGCATGCTAAATGTAATGTTCAGGCCGAGTTTTGGCGGGAATGCGTTGAAGAGATGTGTTGCTAAATTTTCATTTTTGTGAAACTTAGTTGAAATTCCTGTAATTTGTTTAATTTCGGGGGCATATTAATCAATTTAGTTTCGTGGAGGTGTACAAGTGTAAATAAAAGTGAAAATCGGTGCAAACATGGACTTTAGCGTAGTGTTGTCTCCAAAGCTCCGTGAACAAACATTGTAAAAAATTGCCCCCTTTTTACAATGATTTCCTCGACTTGACTTTAACTATGACGACTTGACTATTTTGTTCGATGCAAATAACCTGCAAATATTGCTAATACTTGACACTGGCAAATGTCCGGATGGAAAAGCCATTTTAAAGAAGAAGAATGTTCAGTCCCTTTCTAATAGTGTTATTAGAAAAGGACAGCATACTAAATGTAATGTTCAGTCCTTTTCTAATAGTGTTATTAGAAAGGGACAGACAGCATGCTCAATGTCGCAGAACACGTTTTAGTTCTACATATACATACATGTAGCGCCCTAAGACGGGCGGTGAGGACGGCCATCATGGAGTCGTGTCCCCGCATCATGACGCCGAGAACTTCCTGCTCGCTGGGCGCCGCGCCCCCCCCACGACCGCCGCGTCGCGACAGCGCCACCGCACCGCGCTATAAAATCAAAGTCAAAATAAAGTTTTGTCGGGAACTCGTTGAGGAGATGTGGTGCTAAATTTTCATTTTGGTGTTCAAGTGCGTGCAAATTGTATAATTTCGGGGGCATATTAATCAATTTAGTTTCGTGAAAGTGTACAAGTGGAATGAAAGTGAAAATCGGTGCAAAACATTGACTTAGTGTTGTCTCTAAAGCTCCGTGTAACAAACAATCTTTGTAAATAGCCGCCGTGTTTACAAATGATTCCCTAGACTTGTCTTTAACTATGACGACTTGACTGTTTCGATGCATATAACTTGCATATATTAATAATACTTGACACTGGCTAATTTCCTAATGGCCATAATCGGTTAACAACCGATAAGAAATAGAAAGTCAAAATAGTTTATTTCCTTTAGATTCTTGTACAACATTAAATGCACATGATCATTTGGCTACGTCTTAGGTGTATTGATTTTAGTGTGTAGTAGTTTATAAGTACACACATACACACTCGCTTTGAACAACGAATCAAAATTAAATGTACTTCACAATTAAATAACAGTTGCGTTGAAGAATTAAAGACAGATTTATAGAAATTTGTAGTAGACTACAGGACCAACATTACCTGCACAATTAGGTATAACTCGGTAGGAAAGTGTCAGGTTGATTTTTAAATAAAAAACTAGACGGTTCAAGTATTAATTTTGTCTAAGGTAGTCGCGATTTTCCATAATAAAAGACAATATTTACCGGGTTTTACTCGCGCTTTATTTAATAACGGCATCATTCCGTAAGACTGAGCTTTCGCTAACTTTACAGTTAGCATTTTCAAGGTTGACCTTCAAAAACTTTGAAAAATCTTACTGTGTTTTATGGTTCAAGTATTTCTAGTTCTTTATTGTCGCCGGCCTGTATCTGGTTCATAATAAACGTAATTGACCGAACGAGCGAAGCGAATGAGGTCCAGTGTAGACGGGCCTGGCGCTTGTATCTTTGTATGTTTGTTCGACGATAACTTGAGTATCGTAGCTCCGATCTTCATGAATTAATTAGTTTAGTTCGTATCGTATCGCGCGTAGTTTAGGTCAATAGAATTTATGAGTTCGAAGATGAGCCGGATCGGTAGAGGGGTTGGGGAGATAGGGGGGCTCAGTTCGGGGCGAACTCCTAGTTAATATCAAGTTTACTTTAATATTCAAGTCTACCGTATATATATTAATAAACTGCGATTTCGTCCTAATTACAGTCATACTTTAGAGGTAGGATGGTTCAGCATTCTAGCAACATGATCGTTTTACTAATAAGATTTAGTATAACGCCATGCAAAACGTAAGGTTCTTTTTAAAGCCTCCATCTACAGTCGAGAATTATTAACTCCATTATTATGTAATACTTTGGAGCATACGTTCTGTAGCAGCTGACGCTGAGCTAATACTTTCAGTGAGCGTGCGATAATACCTACGTAAAATCTAAATATAAAACCGCGCACGCGCAACTCAGTTCCGTTTTAGAGACCGGGCTGCTAAACCAAAATACGCTTTTGTTTTTGTGAACATTTCATATCAATTATTCCACTTTCTAAACCTAAAGTGCTGCGTTTTTAAATCTATCTGAAAAAAAATAGGTAAACGATGATGTAGAATCGGTTCTGTGTTAACCTAGTTTGTGGATATTTTATAGCAATCAGTGAGTATACTTATAGTTTGTTGTCCTAGTAGGTAATTATTACTCTAAGTTTGTTGTACTTTATCATTTATTTGATGTTTTGCTGTTTAGTGGATATTAACTGTTTTGGGCTTCATAATAAATCTATATACCTGCAAATATATTAACTATCGACAATACTTTGTTAGATGTTTTTCGAATTAAATCTAATTCGAAATACTGAAGAATATGCTTTCTTACTAATGTTACTTCTTACTAATATTACATACGCGAAAGTTTCTCTGTATGTATGTAAGTTTGTTACTCTTTCACGCAAAAACTTCTCAACCGATTGCGATGAAACTTTTTTATCCCGATATTCCCGCGGGAACGGGACTTACGCGGGTGAAACCACGGGCCGCAGCTAGGATTATATAGATTAAATTCTGTTAGAATATTAAAAAACAATATATTGTAAAGTGATAAATTCACTTTAAATTGCAGACAAAAATGAATCCCCGGTATAAACAACCTAGTAAGTTGGAGACTATGGCCATAATCAGGCTTGGAGATTGGGTCGCACTCCAAGCGGATAGACTGATGACACCAGTCGCTATACAATCTCTACGAGACACTGCCGGAGCACACATGAGACTCTCCAAACAAATAGACTTGTATCGAAGTTACATCGACATTAACGTGCCTTGGATGCTCCATGACCACGTCGTCACAGAAACCATTAAATCATTGTCGAACCTCTTGGAAGAAACTAAACGTTCACTCGGCTTCAGACCGTCTATGGGGAAATTCGTTAACCAGATGAACGTAATCGTACGCATGTCTGAAGTACTGTTTACGAAGAATTTAACCGTTGTTTCCATAGATGTGATACCGAAAATGTTACGTGCTACCTTCTACTCAAAACTGAACATGCTCTCGGGATTAAAATCTCTGAACCTAGGCTCACTTTCTGGCGGATGGAAAACTGCTGACATGGAAAGCGCAATCATAACCTCCCTCCAAGAACTGCATTTGCTTAGATCGTTGTGCATAAACTATGATTGCACGGACAATATTTTAAGATGTATAGTCAAAAACTGCACCTTATTAGAGAAATTAGACGTTTCTTGTTCGAAATGTATCACTAACGACAGTGTGGATTTAATAAAAAAGTTAAAAAACCTAAATAGCTTGCAGTTGTATAGGACATTTGTAACTTTCGATGGATTTGTTAGGATACTTTTGGCCTGTAAGAATCTAGAGGACATAGGAAGATGCGATGACATAGGACGAGTTTTGGAGTACATCGAATCGAGTTACTTCGAGACGAAGCGGTTTAAATTGAAGACATTCGTTAGTCGTTATGCGACATGGAACCAGCTTCAACTGGCGGTACAAATGTGTCCAGAAATACAAAGCATGACTGTATACCACAATACACTACAAACAGATCTAATGGTCCTAGTTAGCTTACCAGAACTACGCGATCTAAAATTGCTATCCTGCGACTTTTACGCGGATCAAATTAAACAAATGTTGCAAGTGAAGGGATGCAATCTTGTAAGCCTGCACTTAGAACACGTCGATCAAATAGACTTGAACGCCTTAATGTACATAAGTCAGATGTGTCCTTTGTTAGAATCTTTAACATTCTACAACTGCACGTTGATACAGCACACGTCTTTATACACAAAGAAACTGGAAATCGAACCGTTTAGAAATTTGAAGAAGCTGACTTTGATATCGAGTTGCACGAACGAGCAATTACTGTTTCTTCTTAATAATAGCGTAAACGTTCAATTTATACACATCGGTACTGCGATACAGTTAACGGATGAATTCTTATTTGAAATTCTGGACAAAAACCCCTTGATTTATTTGAGAGAGCTACGTATAATGCAGTCAGATTTTCTAACAATGGCGTCGATTGAGAGAATCATACAGAGCTGCATCAGTTTAGAGATACTAGTCGAGTTGGAAAGTTGGACATTATTGACGGAAACAGACAGAGAGTATGTCAGAAACTATATCAGAATTAATAATTACAACATAGATACGGCTCCTATCCGAAGATATGATGCGTAGTGAATTGTAAACTTATTTTTAGGTACAATAACATGTGAAATAAAATTATAGATGTAACAAGAATCTGAGACAAAGTTTGTATTTTTTGTATTTCTTTGAATAAAAAGTATAATAATATGTCGCACCGACACTTAGTTTTTCATTTAGTAAGATATTGTTGTAATAAGTTTCATCTCTGGTTTAGAAAGTTTTATTTTTATGGGTAGATAGCCAGATGGACAAATTGCTTATTTCATCCCTAGGGTTGAAATTTTTTAATTTTACTTAATATCATGGAGTAAATGATAATTGAGTTACGTCGCGTCATAATGGCATAACACTTTTTTTCACGTTTCGGCATGGCCGCTTATATGCACGTCTCATGACTAACTCGTTTACATTGTAACCCACTTTTTAAACTCACACGATTTCTGCTCGCAACCAATAGAAACGTAGTATATAGTGACAGGTGCCTAGCAAAGACAATAAAGCCAATTGACTGCGCATACCTCGTTTTTCTACAATACACAACTCGCCTTTGAGGGCAGGGGATGAGGTATGTTGTGTATGCTATAGATACCTACATATGGTTACCCATAGCAATCGTGTAGGTTATGTCAATAAAGTGTCAGTGTGCTAAAACGCCTCGTTTCATTAGTCACGTTCGTTACAAAAATTACCAGATATAACCAAGATATAAATAATGTCTCAATTCGGTTTTTTTTTCGTTTGACCATACTATGCAGTCGTGGCCAACTTACAAGGGTCGACTTGCACAATGGTTTATCGCAAACGACATCAAGGAGGAACAAGATGAGAAGAAAAGGGCGCTCCTGCTTAGCGCACTTAGTGACGGTACCCATAGCATACACAACAAGGTAAACCAAACGTTGCGATTGGCCATTGCGTTACCTATTTATAGTTAAGACTCTTTGTAATTGGCCGATGCGTTACCTATATATACCTAGATTCTTTGTGACTGACCGCTCCTGCACGAGAGTGCTACTAAAAAGACGTATTATTCGTGAGGTGATGCTTATGAGTAGTCAACTGGTTTTATCATCTCTGCTAGGGAACTCCCCACGTACCGGTAAGAACTCGTCGAGGTCTAGACCGACTGGTCGGTCGGTGGTGATGGGCACGAACTCTGGCTCCACAACGCCCACATTCTCCACGTTGCGGTTTATGGACACGTTCTCTCTACTACCGGTCTCTAGTCGCCGTCTACAACAAACGTCAGAAGTTAGATACTAGTAGGAGTACAATTATTTGCATAAGTAAATATGTAGCCAAAGTCCTGGACTGGTCTCTATTAGAGACTAAAAGAAGAAATTGAATAAGTGAAGCTTTTTTTAATTCAGCCCTGACGGCCTAGTTTCATACGTTCCAAATTCAAACTGACACCCTACCGCGTAACTCCCATCGAGATCAGCTCAACGGCGTTTTGGGAATACGATGTTGTCGATAACGTGGTTGAAAAAAGGTACCGCGCAAGGAGCGAGCAGAAATTGTCTATTTCTGCTCACGTCGCGTTCTTACGCGGTGTTCGGAAATTTACTCACACACATTTCACAAAAAATGACAAAATTTGAACGTGTTGTTCTATTAAAATTACCCATCATCTAGGCAATCTAAGTGTGCCCTGAAAGTTGTATAAATAGCGGCTTTATCGATGAAAACATTTTGTTTGGGTTTGTAAGTTTTAATACCTTGCGCTTTCAGGTGTTCTTGTGAAGGATAGAGATCTAGGCCCCAACGATTGTGGTCCCAGTGACATTTCGCTGTTACTTGGCCGCAGATTGCTAGTTGCTAAAAAAACAAATCACTAAATAAGCTTACGTGTTTAAAAAGTTAAGATATATCTGCGTAAATAGTCCTTTTTTAAGGAGATATGCATCATTACCAATTCGCCCGTGTACGAATTTAAACCTATGTCCAAAACCGTACACGGCTTGCTGAGCGAGTGCGCTAACCACTGCACCACACGGAACCAACGAGTATGCTTCCTCCATGTTTGTTTTATTTTATATTTGACACCACAATGAAACGCAATATTTACCGGGTTTTCCTCGTGTTTTATTTAATAATGGCTAACTTTACAGTTAGGTTTTTGAAAGTTGACAGTTGTAAAGTTTGCGAAAGCTCGGTACTTTTGTAATAATGCGGTTATTAAATAAAACGCGAGTTAACCCGGTAAACAATCTAGATCACGTGATTTTGCATAATAATTATTATGCAAAATCAGGAAAACCAAAGACAAAACTACCACAATGAAAGTTAGAATGTGGCTGCGGTATTAGAACTTACTGACGTCAGCTGTTGATTTGGTTTCTTTGTACGAGTTATGTCGGTTAAGCATCGGCGGGCCGGCGTTGACGGTGTAGTCTCTAGTGTGCGGCGACGTAGTCGCGTTCAATGTTACACTGTTATCCTTGATTTCCGTCACCACTGAACAGATTAAATAGCAATCATGTTTGAGTTACTACCTACCGTACACACGTTACTAATGATTAGCTAAGGAATGGTTTGTCTCGATCTTGTAAATGGACAAAAAAGTCAACAAAAATATGACATAGAATTCCTTAATTAGGATTTCATTTAGGAAGGTTCCTTAGCTGGCTTTAGGTAAGTAATATGGTTAGTACTAAGCTCATTAGCGAACCAAACACTAGATTTAGTCTGATTAACTTTTTGATGATATCGTTATACGAAATATGGTATTAAGAAGTTATATTACTAGAACTTTAATGGTCATGTAAAACTAAAGTGTCCGCTACATTGAGCTAATACTAATAGTGTTATTAGTAGAAAGCAATGTAGCGGAACACTTTTTAGTTCTACATTAGAATTCTAATTCTAGTAATATAACTTCTTTGGGTATTACTCGTAGCGTAGCATTTATTTAAGCTAATAAAAAAAAATATAAATTAAAAAAAAAATCTAAGCTTGAAGTTTTGTAGCCTGACGATGACGTCAAAAACTGCTAGCACGACCAATAAGATCATCATCATCCGAGTGATGTTCCCGGTTGAATCCTTCCCGGGAGGTCTGCTTAACCTTCAATAAATGAATTGGCCAATTCCAACCACAAAAGGAGCGATTGCCATCTTACCTCCCCTAACCCCGAAGGGAAAGTCTGCGCCAGAGCATCGTCCATTCTTCAGCTGGTGCACCAAGCTAACAGGTGAAATTAGCTTAGGCCCGAATATCTAAAGACACCCTGTACAAATCCGTTGGCCATCAAGATAACCTGCAAAAGTTGTATACACACGGCAACCTGTAGTATGTAAATATAAACTCACGTGTAAAGGCGTCAGTCTTCTTCTCCGGCGTGTAATGTTCCTTGGTGGAGGTCGGTATGCGGGAGTAGATGTCGCGGTGTCGTTGCGGGGGCGAGGGCTGCGGCGCGGGGCGCGGGGGGCACGCGGCGGGGGGCGGGGGGCATGCGGCCGGGGGCGGGGCCGGGGGGTCCAAGTGCAGCGAGCGGAGCGACGTCGACAGGGACGCCTCGCCTTTCTCTAGCTCTTGACCTACCAAACGAAACATTATCCCCCTTACTCATCTATACTAATATTATAAAGCTGAAGAGTTTGATTGATTGATTGTTTGTTTGTTTGATCGCGCTAATCTCAGGAACTGCTGGTCCGATTTGAAAAATTCTTTTTGTGTTTGATAGTCCATTCATCGAGGAAGGTTATAGGCTATATTACATTACGCTACGACTAATAGGAGCGAAGCATCCATGAAAAATGTTGCAAAAACGGGAAAAAACACCCTGGTCCGAGATTCTGTCGCGTGCGCTGAGTAAACGGTCAGAGTAACATAAAAACCATGTATGACAGAATTCTTCCTCTAAAAAGGTTCTAATAAATAGTCCGCGACAGCATATGTCTATCTCTTAAGTTTGCCTCAATATAACATTTTTTAACTAGAAATGAATGTAAAATGATAAGTACTTAAATAATTACTCTGTCTTCTACAAGCGAAGCTGTAAAGGAGCATATTGATGCCGCGCGGCATATCATCTAAATTTCCGCTCGTGGCAGTAACGTACAATAGGTGGCGTGTTCTAAACTAACAAGCATAGTAACTAATTTAGTGCAATGTCCTGCAATATATTTACCTGATAAAGAATAATCTTCCGAAGACAAACTGGTGGCCGGCGGCGGCGTCCGATTCACTGCAATACAACGTACCATTACTAACGATCTTTGAATACAGATACCAAGTTCACAGTCACGCAAAACGCTCTGAGGAGCTATTAAATCATACTAATAATAAAACGCGAAAGTTTGTTATGTATGTCAGTATGTGACTTTGTTACTCTTTCACGCGAAAACTACTCTACCGATTGCGATGAAAGTTGGAATATAGGTAGCTGGATACCGGGAATAACACATAGGCTACTTTTTATTCCGATATTCCCACGGGAATGGGACCTACGCAGGTGAAACCGCGAGGCGCTGCTAGTATTACAATATATGATGTATACATATACACTACTGCTACTAAAAACAATAAAACCAGTTGACTGCTAATACCTCGATTTTTTCTACAAAACACAACTCACCGTTGTGGGCAGGTTGCGAGTTAATAATCAAACTCTGTGATTGGCCGATGCGTTACCTATCTATACTTAGACTCTTTGTAATTTGCCGTTCTTGCAAGAGAGTGCTGCTAAAAAGACTTACCATTTTCGTGAGAGGGGAAATACTTATGAGCGGTCAAATGGTTTTATCGTCTTTGACTACTAGTTACTCAATCTACACATAGCTATATTTATTGTAATAAATATGTTACCAGCGAGTTGTAGTAAGTATCAGTGAATAGAAACAACAATGCCTATTTTATACAACTATAGTTAGTTACAAACTACGTATTACACTTACATGCTCTAGAAGGTTGGAATATTTCTGTGTAGTCATTAAAATTGGATATAACGGCACCTGATTCCTCATCCGCTTCAGTGCCTGACGCAGATTCCTCGGCGGTCTTCTCATCGAGGAGTGTCGGTCGATGTATTACTATGAATTAAGAACACATAATCTCATTATATTATACAAGCATTACAAAAATTATTCCACTGTATTTCAAGTGCATAAGTCTGTACTGGGCGTTCATAGAAATATTTTAAAGGAAAAATATATCAACAAAAAACAACACCATGGTTGACGCGTTAGAAACACCAAGACAAGAACCATATATGCAAATATTATTTTCTAGAATCGAACTCGCTACTTTCTGCTTTGGACTGCGCTATTAAGATCAACAAATTACAATCACGCGATTAAGACTCGGGAAAAGTGTAAATATGAGTTCCAATTGTGGTAGTTTAAAAAGTTTAAATTACAATTAGTTCCCAATTTTTATAAATTTACTAGCTGCGTCCCGCGGTTACACCCGCGTGAGGCTTTATCCAAAATAAAAAAAAATAGGCATAAGATCCGTTTCCTAATCATAATCATAACAAACACAACGCAAAAATAATTTTCGAAATGGGTCCAGCCATTTACGCGCGATGCCGTGGCCAAGAGAAACAAGGATTCATTTTTATATGTAAGATATAAATTTACCTTCCTTCGGTGGTTTTTCTTTCGAAAAGCTTTTCCGTACGGAATGTCCTTTCTGAAAGGGTGAGAGGTCCCTGATGACCGGCGGCGAGGCCGGCGGCGGACCTCCGAACGGGTGCACTTTGTTCAGATCTACCACCATCAACGCCACGTAGTTCGAGTGGAACGACCCTGCTATCTGTTACAACAAAATTGTGAAAACACCTTAAAATAAATAAAAAAACATATATATCTAGGTCCTTCGATTATTTGAGTTCTGGATTAATTCATATAAAGGTTGGTGCATGGGCAAGACCCTGCAGCATACTGCAAATTAATCCTTTAAGAATACTAGACGAATGGCTGACCGCGTGAACAATCTCGGCGCTTCGCCTTTGGTTTCACTAAACGTCGCGCTTTAAATGATCGTGTCTGGCCCAATAGTTGTCGAAGCCTCTTAAAGGTCTTACAGAGTACAGGAAGCAGGACATGAAGGACATACCAACAGGTACGTTATTGTTTGCTTTGTTTCCTCAGGGTAACAATGGCAGTAAAACTTTGAGGAGTCGGTGTAACCCAATCGGCCTAGATTTAACTTACAGCAGCCAACCTGGGTTCTAAATATGATAGTTTAAAAATATCAACAAGCTTAACTTACAAGCTGTGTCTGCGCAACAGTAATGTCATGTACGTTCCCCCAGTGGCCGGGCACGGTGTCCAGCACTCGCGCTGGCTCCCACCCTATAACGTGCAGCCCGTCGTTTGCGCAGCCTAATAGTGTCTTACCATCGTCACTGAACATCATGTACCTGGAACATCATAAGGATACAATGTTGTATATTATTATTAATTACTAGCTGTGTCCCTAAGTCCCGATCCCGTGGGAATATCGGGATCAAAAGTAGCCTATGTTACTTGTCTATAATGTAGCTAATTCTATCATCAACATCTATTGTTGAATAGAAAGCTTTCAATTGGAGTTTTTTTGATCGGTTCTGTAGTTTCAAAGCCTTTTCTCTTTCCTCTTTATTACAAGACTGCCAAAGGAAGAGTTATATTATATATAACATTAGTATGGATGAAATTACAATCCAAGGTGCTAAGGTGAAGATGTTTTCTAATGATATGATAATAGAAAAATTATGTGAATGCTGTTGATGACAAATCCAATAACCACCTAATGTCAATTTTCAATAGAAATCAAGTTTAAAATTAAGTGATTGTTACATAATATAGGTACACATACAATTATGGGGCCTCTATCCTATCTTGATTCATTAAATCTGTTAGTAGTTAATGTAATATATCAATTACTTTGTAATTATAATTTGCTCATACATTTGAAATTGGAAATAAGAGAATATCTAATAAAAAGTCATCTTTACTAGTGTAAAACAGATTCAAAAATTAGTCAAATCAGGAATAGGTGACTATCATAACATCCATACATTATTAATGTCTATACATTTATATTTGAATGGTTGCATCCTACAGTTTCATCCACGTAAGTCCAATCCCGTGGGAATATCGGGATCAAAAGAAGCCTAATGTTCCTCCTTAATAATGTAACTTCCTATTGTTGAAAGTTTTTTTTTAAATTGATCCAGTAGTTTCAGAGCCTAATCTGAATTACTTAACACACAAATAAATCTTTTCTCTTTATAATATTAGTATAGATTTGTAGCATAAGCAGTACTGTGTTATTGTCACTCACTTCACAGAAGTATTTTCCTTTTCAAACTTAGATACCAATTGGAATTTCTCCATATCCCAGAAATTAACCGTTCTATCGGCACCACAGCTGGCCAATAAAAACTCATGTGGGTGGAACTTGACACATGTCACTGCAGAAGTGTGCTCTATAAATTCTTGCAATACTTTGCCAACGCGAACATCCCATACTTTAACTACACCTATAAAAGTAAGTCATCATAATTAAGTTATTATTTAAAACTGGTAGTTCTAATAAAAGTGTCAAAATTGTTACAAGAATAAATTATGCTTTACTTCCTACATTGTATTACTCAATAAACAAGTTATAAGGACTTGAGGAGTGAAAGTATTTCTGGTTGTAAGTATATGAGCTAGCTTTTATACTGTATTTAAAAGTTAAATCTTACCATCATCACACGCTGAAGCTATCCATTGTCCATCAGGACTGAACTGTATACTGTTGACTGCAAGCCGATGACTTGCATATGTTATAATGCATCCTCGCTTCCTTGTGTCCCACAATTTTACAGTACTATCACATGAGCCAGTTGTTAAATAATCACCATAAGGGTGAAAGTCCATACATTTAATAGCCCCTTTGTGACCAGTGAAGGTTCTTAACAGCTTGGCTGCTTCTAAATCCCAAATTTTTAAGGCTCCAGTTTGTGATCCAGCACAGACTAAATCTTCGGAATGACCAAAACAAACACATTCTACTGGTGTGGTATGTCCGCTTAAACTCTGGAAAAGTGAAGAGATGCAACAGATTTTTTGTGCATAGGACAGTAAACATGTCAAGTCAATCACTCAAATACAAACCATTAAACAACTTTGTCTTCCAATAGCCCATAAGTTAACTTTTTTATCATCACCCCCCGTAGCTAGAACTTGGTGCGATTTCTGACCCATTGCCAAACAATTTAAGTTGGCTTTGTGCGCCACAAACTCTTCTGCAATACAACATTATAGATCAGTCACAGAAATGTTTTTGAGTTACACATGATACGAAAAAGGTAAGACTTACGTAGCTTCCATGATCTTCGAACACTTTCCATTGTAAATTAAATATCCCGAGTCCATGTAAGAATATACGGCCTTGTTAGCTCGTGCTGATGGTCGTTGCTTGGCTCCAAACAAAATGTATGAGAGACTGTACAAAATAAGTACACAACTTATCATTAACTCCTTTTATTGTTTAAATCTATTTGAAATTCATGGAAACTTCAGAGTTGTTAACAATTCTCCACTTTTTAGATTTCTGTTTTGTAATTTTCAATGCTTTTTCGAAAACAGCTGTTTTTTTTTGTAGGCTGTCAATATAGTGAATGTCATAATTGTCTTGTCATATTACTGTCAATATTTATCATTCATTCTTCAGCGCGAGGTAGACGATCAAGCTAAAAAAAATTATATCAATATCTTTAAGCTTTAGCAATACATAGTGCAAGCAGTGCAAGCAAACATAACAAAGTGGACTAAAATGATGATATTGTTATTTGGTTACGTAAATAATTAATTAATAAATAATAAATCTATAGTCGGCGAAAGGAAAAATGCATACTTTACAAGCAAATTGTTTAAAATTCACGAACAAAAACTTCTATCAAATGATTCTACGAACCCTGCATTACATTCAAGGTCAAGAACCGGAGCCAAAGATCAGGGAATATTTCTATTACATCGATCATCAAGGAATGGTAAGTGTTGATTTATGTGTCTTCTCAAAACTCACTTTATCTTACATTAAGAGGTTCGACCTCATCTGTCATATCCTCTCTTCTCTACCTTTACCTCATAATCACTTTACCTTACTTATGAGGTTCTACCTCATATGTAAGGTAAAGGTGCCAGAGGTATATAAAGGGATGACGTAAAAACGCGGCTATATGGAGGAGCCTTAATATTTTAGGGTGAAGACGGTTAATTTTGTCAATGGGGTAGATAATAATTAAGGATTTCTTTGACATCATTTTATTATAATTTCAGCTTTTTTTAGATGATTCAAAAATGAAAAATTTTACTTCATGCTTCAAAGAAAAAAAGTTTCTTGAATTCTTTTTTAAAAGAATTCGTTTAAATGAGACTGGAAGATATCAAGAAGAATTCCCATTCATATCTTTGTGTGGAAGAGAGAGAAACTTCATAAGATGTGACGATGTTCCTATAGTTTACACAAATATTGTGTTAAAAAACAAAATGGACTTTTTAAGTTATGGGTATGCTGGAGATCTGCTAAATACTGAATTTATTCCTAACAAAATTTATATGTTACCACTTACTGGTAGAGTTTATCACCCAGCAGATGACAGATATGGCGGCATTGGATTAGTTAAATCTAAACTTGCCATTGAACTTAGCAAAAATTTCCAATTTCAAAAGGGTGATTCAGAGCCTCCTACACATTTTGTATGGAAAAATGAAAAGTATGAATTAGATCAAAACTGGTTTAATAGTAAGGTTAAACAATTTAATCTGAAAATAAATACAATATCTGATTAGTAGTAAACTAATTATAGTGTTAATTAACAAGGGAGATATAATTCTCTAATTCTGACCAATTGTGAGGGTCCAATTAACGGAAATACCCCGACGACACTTGGACTTAGACACCTTTACATGGATGAGTAACTGAGTAATGGGCACTTTCGTTTTAGTAGGAATATAATAAATTGATTATGTCAGGATCGTCTTACACTTAATAAATGAACAAGATACATGATTATTACCCAGATGCAAGGAAAGGGTTATCTTTTTTTTTAAATAATTGATAAATCCAGAACAGATTTTCTAAACAAATAATTATTGGATTACTTAATTATAATTCCTGTCTAGTCTAGCTAACTAGAACTATGGTTCTGTAAGCCATAAAGTTTTACCGAAATATAAAAACGTCTTTTATGATTGTTGATCATAAAATACAAAAAGAGAAAACAACTTTTCGCTACCAAAGAGACAAACTGTCAATACTGGTTTTAGAAAAATACATAGGTACTTTTGTTTAATACAATTAAACAAAAGCAAAATATGGCATGAACCATAATCGGTAGGACCATAAAGAAACTTATGGTGTGTTTGTACTTATTATACTCAATTATGTACATACTTGAGGAGAGGAACTCCGTCAGTGGGTTAATTAGCTCAAATATTTAGCAGCAACCATTTTAGCAACACCTTTTAGTACATATGGCGGCCATTTTAATAGGGTAGCATCACTATCGTTGCAATGTTACCCTCTTGGTGGAATTACCCTACTCAACCATATTATTGTTAATAAATAAATAAATTTGTTTTGTTATGTCGCTGTGTCTTCTTTTGAAAATGGCTGATTTGACCCAGGTTGGATCCAAGAGATGCCTGGTTTTGCTCCTTCATTAGGATCTGTTGTTTTAAGCATCATGTCCTTCGCTGGGTCATGTATAGTAGGGTCGTAAGGTTTGAATGTGATGTAATGCTTGTCTTCTGTTGGTGGGTCATCATAAATGTGATCTATACTCGCTACAATACATTCTCTTACTTTTTCCATGAATAGTTTTCTATTTGTTTTATATCTAAAAGAGAAAAATGCATGTAAATAACATTATAAATACAATTAACTGCCACCGGCAAATAAAAAATATTGTGTAAATTCAACTTACGCAGTCGATGCTTCAATATTAACAGGCACTTTGACATTAACATTGTGAAAAACACACAATAAATATTTAAATATTTGCCAAATATGATCCCTCTTTCTATCCCATTGCTTAAATACTTCATTTAGGTTTAAAACACCATTATTACTGTCGATTGCTGGATGATATACATGGGAAGTAAACGTTAGCACCTGGAAAAATTAAAATATTGCATAATTATTAAGGATGATTTTGTTACTTGGCTATGTAACAAAATTATCTATTCTATTTAATTTTAAATAAATATTGAAAGATGTTGCACATAAGCCAAACTAAGCGAATAGGCTTGTACTATGGCTAGTTGACAATGGATATTCTACATAATTATACTTTAAGGTTCATCTAATGTGCCACAAAGGCTGTCTTATTAATAAATTATTATAAGGTAGAGGTACTGTATGTATTTGAAGACTGTAGAGGAGCTCAAGAACCACAAAGGATTGTGCTACAGAACTAAGTACGGGTGGATGGTAAGAAACATGAAAATATATTAATGAAACTAGCTACTGGCAAGAGTAAGTAACTTACAGGAACTTCATCATCAGGAAACTTGTCTGGTAATGTTAATGTGAATCTAAACATGCCACCCTCGTAATTACCACTTCGAACAAAAATAACCCCATACCACACTGAAACAAAATAAGTGAATTACAGCTTTGGTCTTTGTTATATAATTCAACTGATTATGAGTTGATTTTATCAGTAAAATATAGACCCAATAAGGTATTGAATTAATTGAATAGGTACTTACAAAGAGAGCTTTCATATGATGGGATCACATAGATGCCTTCCAAGTTTTCGGTTTGCAACATACGGCTGAAAACATAGGTACATTCATTACATAAATAATGATTAATATTAATAAAAATGTTTATTTCCCTATAAAACTATCCTAAGAACACTAATAAAGGGCATTTACAAGCTAAAAACTTCATCATCAAAGGCAGAAAAATACTTTACAGGTTGACAGCCAACTTTGAAAAAGGCAACTATCAAGTCAGCGAAAGCTCGGTTGTTTAAAAATCATGAATAAGACGCGCTTAAACCTGGTAAATAAAGTGTTTTATTATGCAAAATCGCAGAACCATAGAAGAAAATATCAAAAGCAGTGATTAGAAGAAGACTCAGACACCCACAATAAGATCTAATTTGTGTTGTGGGTGACATTTCATTTATTCAGGGTATTTAAAACATGAAATTACAAGAGTTTTATTCATTTGTGGCAAGCGAGTATGAAAATTGAAAAAAAAATAGTAGAGTTCCAGCAGGGTATGATACAAGCACAAGAAACATTTTGTAAAAAAAATGCGTCCATATCTTAAACAACAAGAAAAAGAGATAATATTTTTGTCTATTAAAAAATGTTTCTTGTGCTGGAATGCTACCACTGCTTGTCATAGCAGAGATTCTACAGTAATGTAGGAAATATGTACCTACAGCTGCACAAATATGAATTAATGAATGAATGAATGAAATATGACAGAGGTGTATTTATGCATAAAATATAATAAATAAATGAATATTGCTCGAAATTACATACATCGCAATTTAGCCCCAAACTAAGCACTAGGCTTGTACTATGGGTCTAGACAATGGATATACTTATATAATACTTTTTTTTGTAAATACATACATAATAATATGATACATAGAATACACCCAGAACCAGAAACAAACATTTATGGTCATCATAAATATTTGTTCCCGGCGGGAATCGAACCCGCAACCTTCTGCGTTGCAGTCCGGGCGTCGCCCGCCGCGCCTTAGAGGCCATATATTTTTTTATCTATTATCATTTATGGTTTGATAGTAATTTTCGGAATTACTGATGGTAGTCATCTCGGTGGCTACCGGAACGCAAAAAGCTAGTGTATCAATGAAGTTCTTACTATTCTGCCATGATAATGTATTCCTGGTGATACATTGAATACAATTCTCGTGATTCTTTTCCATTGTGGTTTTCTTCACTCATTTCCTGTAACTCGTTGTGAGACAAGAGTAACAAATTCTTAGCTTATTATCGTAGTTTAATCTTCAACGTTCAATATATTATTATTACTCAATACACAGTAAATTAGATATTTCCCAAACAAAAAAAAGGCAAAAAAATCAACCAACATCCAAAACAATAACTAGGGGAGGCCAGCTCTTTAACAGACGCATGCCAACACGAGCATCAAATGAGGGTGGGATATTTTGAACTGAGATAAAGCTCTACAAAAGAGCAAGACAGCAAAGATTATGCTTCAACTTACTTCATTTAATATTTCGTCTATGGTTGGAACTGAAACATTTTCAAACAAAATGGCGTTTTTTGAATTTTCAGAAACTTTTCATTGTGTTGTTTTGTTTTGAGTTTTGCTAGAATTTAATATTGCAGAGTAGTGGTACTATGAAAAAGAGACTCAATTAAGATAATATTTTCGATGTTTATATTGTGAGAAAGAGACTCCGTTGCGAAATTGACGATTTTTGTTATACTTAAGTGTGGTATTCGTGCAGAAAGAAGACTCTTCGGTGACTTTTCACCGATTTCCCGAGCCTTCTGTAAATAACTCTTTGTAGTAAGTATCCTTTGCTCCCTGTACACAGAAGAATACCTCTATAAAAATTTCAAGTTTTAAAACATGTGTTTTTATTTTAGGGCTAAAGTATGGTCTACATTTTGTTACCCTGATGAACATTGGTCTTCTGTTCCATCATGGATCAGGTTACACAAACAACACAAAATTCTGCGTGGTGGACATTTTGATAATTCATCTTACACCAGTGATGATAGGAAGAGATTGATAAGTTTGCCATACCTACTGAGGCTCGACACATATTAGTCGAGTTACGAAGTAAGGAGCTTCATTCGTCAACAGCACCACCAACACCAAAAATACAAGTGAGTTGTAACTACGTACATAATATAACTACCTACTTACTTCATGGTCCTATTTCTTTACTAAGTATAGTAAATTTGATCTAATTCTATATGGATACTAGATGCGCCCCGCGGTTTCACCCGCGTAAGTCCCGTTTCAGTTCCCGCGAGATTAAAAGTATTCTATGTCCTTCTCCTGGTTCTAAGCTATCTCCCCACCAATTTTCAGACAAATCGATCCAGCCGTTCTTGAGTTATAAATGGTGTAACTAACACGACATTCTTTTATATATATAGATAAATATATCAAACTAGCTGTGCCCCTCGGTATTACTCAGAATTGGAATCAAAAGTAGGTATGTCCTTCTCCAAGGTCCATCTATCTCAATACCAAAATTCACCAAAATCGGTTCAGCAGTTTAGGCATAAAAAAACAACACACAAAATTACTTTGACATTTATGATATTAGTGGAATATTCATAAAAAGATGGTCGGCCACAACAACTCATACAAAATGTGCCTATGTGTTTCAGATTGTTCCTGTTGCTAGCACTTCACAAGGTTTAATGTCATTAGAACAGCCTAATAAAAATATCCCAGTAACCCAAATCAAGGTATTTGGAATTTATTTATTTGTTTATCCTAATTTCTTCTATGGTTTTCGCGATTTTGCCTAATAAAACACTTTATTTATCCGGTTTTATCACGTTTTTATTCATTATTTGAACCGAGCTTTCGCCAACTTTACAGTTGGCTTTTTCAAGGTTGACTGAGATGTAATTTGTCTATTTTTAACATTCTTAAAAGTTACAGTAAACTACCGCCTCATAATTATTGCAAAAAAACGTTCCAGTGTACGCAGACTATAGAGTTATTGTAATAGTTTTCAATTTAAATTATAATTATTTTTATCCCTAACTAGCTCAAAAAAAGCGAAAGCTCGTTTTAAATAATGAATAAAAACGCGATAAAACAGGATAAATAAAGTGTTTTATTTTGTTTATCCTATTTATGATATTAGTAGAATATTCATAAAAAGATTGTTGGCCACAACAATTCAGGGATGATTTATATTACATTGTCACCGAGCCGAGACGGGCCGATTTTTGTATGAAAATAGCACAGACAACTTCCCAAAACGACAACTTCCCTAAACGACAACTTCTGAAAACGACATCTTCCGAAAATGACAACAATGTCTAATTTATAGGAGTTGGCATACTAATGCCGTTTTTGTCAAATGCTTTGGTACAAAAATGCCGATTTTCAAACATTTTTGTTGTGTTAAAATGACTTAGAAATTTTCTAGTAAAAAGACTGACCTGTAACTCCAAATGAGTTTGGTTATTGACAATAGACCCTTTCTTAGCGTAAGTGATAGAGGCTAGGCTTGAACTACGGGATATTTTTGTAGAGATTATATAGTATTAATCTATTTCAGACGAATTACAGCAAGAGGCTATTGCCACTGCGGCTGTGGTTTCTATACATAAGACTCGTTAGTTGACCGAAAACGAAGCTAACCCTTACTTACAAACGTATCACAACAAGCCTACATGGAACATGCTTCGATCTAAATAAATAATTTCATCATCGAGACAATATTTTATTTATTTCCAGCATTAGTTTGGTTTATAAGTAATTATAATATTATACTTATACCAAACTCGTGGTGCAATCAAACTTGAAAACTCAGTCATCGAACATTTGACGCATAGAGTCCACAAGTAATATTGATTGTGTTATCCAACCCATTCATACTGTGCTATGATTCAAATGTTCAATCACTAATTGCCGCACTCAGATACGTTTTATGGTTACTTACAACTATCACTAAATAAAGAATTCGAAAATCTTTACGGTAATGATAGTTTAACCAATAAACGTCTCTGAGTGCGGAAGTAATACTAGCATTTAAATTTCCCTAGCGTTTCCCGCGCGATCGTAGTTCATGTGGGCGGGAACTGCAGCGCTAGGGGGCGCTGTGTTCGCATATCGAAAGTATGAACCTATAATTCTTCTCCGCTAGGAGTAATAGTGTTCTGTGGTAGGGACTGTACCACAGGACTAATAAAATCAACTATCAAGCAAATCAGTCATTCATTCTTGACATTGACAAACTTGCGGCGATATGATGAAATGAAAAATCATTCGTTGCCCATCACTAGTCTTCTTCTTCTTCATTAAAATGGCTTTTTCCATTCGGACATTTGCCAGTGTCAAGTATTATCAATATTTGCAGGTTATTTGCATCGAACGAAACAGTCAAGTCGTCATAGTTAGAGTCAAGTCGAGGGAATCATTGTAAAAAGGGGGCCATTTTTACAATGTTTGTTCACGGAGCTTTGGAGAGAACACTAAGCTGAAGTCCATGTTTTGCACCGATTTTCACTTTTATTTTCACTTGTACACCTTCACGAAACTAAATTGATTAATATACCCCCGAAATTAAACAATTTACACGCATTTGTACTAAGTTTTACAAAAATGAAAATTTAGCAACACATCTCTTCAACGCATTCCCGCCAAAACTCCCATCACTAGTCGTCTAGTGTCCCTCAAAACTTCTGCTACTTAAACGTAGATGGCGCTGTTATAAATTTTATGGTTGCCTTGAAAATGAAAATGTCGGACTTTTTCATTCAATATTATAAATGCAAAAGTAACTGCCTTCTGTCTGTTACGCTTTCACGTCTAAACCGCTGAACCAATTTTGATGAATATCGGTATAGAGATAGATGGAACCTTGGAGAAGGATCCCGATATTTTCGCGGGAACAGAATTTACTTCTGGTGAAACCGCGGGGCGCAGCTGGTTTACATATGTTTAATTTTTTGATGATTTAGAACTTCAGAATCTTCTTCTTCCGGTCTATTACCAAATAATATAATAATAATAAAGTGGTTTACTATGCAAAATCGCGAAAACCATAGAATAAATTATTAATATAATAATAAGTCTTAACCGACCTACTACTAATATAATAATAAGTCTTAACCGACTACTCTGTAAATAGATTTAGCAATATTTTTACAGCCAGCCACCTAACCGCCTGCCTGATATTAGCCCTCCTTTAGACCAAGTAGTAGGTACCAGCCACCGTGCGCTCATATTTTACGACACCCACGGGAACAGAAAAATCTCTGGCCGGTCCGACTGGTCCGGCCCAATGTAAATTTACTAAGTAACTTAAGTTTGCACTTATGATGTTTCTAGGCTAACTACATTTTCAAATATTATTTGTGCTTACCCTAAAGACAGGTAGTAGGCTAAGCTAATTGAAATTCATTAATAGCCCCGAGTTGCGGATTAGCGCAGAGTGCGAGGATGAGCACCTGATGATCGGGGGATGAGAAGCGCGGGCGCAGTGGGCACGGACGCGCGCTTCAATTAGCCGGGATTATCCCACACGTGTCCCTGGATTATACTCGTAGCTGTGCGAACTTTACAAAATCCACCCTCAACCCTCTTAAACTTGCAAAATTAGAAATACTTAATATTAATAAATATGTAAGTATGAGACAAAGATAAAACTAAAAGCTTTATAATAAGAATACTTATGCTTACATGGAGTTGCTAAATTCGTCAAAATTTTCCTCAAATATTTTATTTAGAGGTATATTAATTTACAAGTAATTCTGGCCCGTATTGTATATTTTAAGAGCAGAAGACAGGCATGTTTTTTTTTAATAGCTAATAGGTAGAGCGAGCTAATAAAGGTATGTACTTATAAGCTATTCAAAAATAACTATCACTAAGTATAACCTATACTGTAAAACTATAGGTAAGGTACAAACCTCCTTTGAAACTTCGGACAAAACCTGTGTACTGCAAAATGATTCTTTTACTTTTTAAATATTTTTTAACCAATACCTAGCTGCCAGTTATATTGTAAAGCTATTATTAGACCTCCGTTATGGGTATCAAAACTACATGAGAAAACCTCTTTGGTTAGACTTTTTCTGTTATCTGTGTGCATTTCGATTTCATAAAGTTATTTTCCAGCGTATCGAAGGAAAAGGTTGACTTTGTTTGTAAATACACGATAGGTGAGCATTTGACCACTATGTCTTCTTACGGTGAGCGATTAAATAATTAAGCTAATTAAAGCGTGCTACCTGCACGCTCATCCTGAAGAAGAAATACGGCAGTGGAACAAGATGTGACTAGTCTTCCTTACAGTCGCTGCACCGGTCTACATCTACCAGCTGCTTTTTACAACAGGCATGGGAAACCGTCTATGTTACAGGGCTCAATAGTTCTTATGAGTAGGTACCTATGTTAGATTAGATTAGAATCTGGCTTTCTGACTCGCTCGGAGGTACACTAGCTCGTATTGCGTAAACAATCTATTAGCTTTGCGGCTTTTCGACTGAAAAGTTGCAAATTCAGTGGTCCTCAAAGGTAAAAGTTTTTACTTAGAACTTACTAAGGCAGGGAAAACTTTAGGCAATTTAGGTATTAAATGACAAAAGTTTTATTTCGAGCGCGACAGACGAAGATAAACATTTTTAATTAGGTTTAGTACGTACTATAATTATTGTACAACAAATTATATGTGTTTGTTTAAACATGGACTGCAGATACATCAAATGTTTTCAGTTTTATGAGCAGGCGAGTCCAGCGGCACTTTGAAACCGAGTAGCATCATTACATCCATATGTTTCCTCGAATTAACGTCTGTTTTCTACGAACAAAACGACCTGTCATAAAACTCGTTATAGATCTCTCTCCCTACATAAAACATTTTGTTTATAATAAAAAGAACCTAATAGATTATATGCTCAGAGCCAGGCGTTTCGTAACAGGTGATTTTTTATTAGTAGGTAAGTTAATAAAAAGTTAGATCTTGTGATCCGTTGTTGATGCGCAGGGTGCTAAGTAGAAATACCTAAGCTTTGGTAACGCGTTGTTAATGATAACATAATGACTTTATCCATAACTGTCAGTTGATGACGTATGAGTAAAACTTATGAGTGTATGCCAAGTGTATGCATAACTGACAACATTTTTTTTTTTTTTTTTCAAACAAACGAACGATCAATAATTTCCTACGACGGTTTCAAACTTTTTCTAAAAATTATCACTGTTCGTTCGAAAAAAGCTAATTGGTAACTTCTTTGGATCAGTTAGTCAAAATTCAGTTCATAGTCACAAACTAACATATCTAACAGCCACTTAACAACAACAGTAGTAGTTCATAACTGCACACTATTAACTGCCAACTGATCGAAATGTCATCAGTTAAAAGATTTCACTGTAAGTACCTACCTTACCTACTTACAGTGAAACTGTATGATTGAAGCCCGCTCTAGAACCGCGACGGATTAGAGCAACGAGTTTTGTTTTAAGCCTATATTTATTCGGTATGCTTTATATTTCAAAAGGACACGAGATCTAGGACTCGACTTACTTATTACCTATATATTTTCTTGTTATTATTTTGTGGTTATTGCCTGATATAGATAGTGGATGAAGCCGCACGTCTGCATCTCACAGGGTGCAGTCAAGTGTGATACGACGCTGGTCAACTCACGCGTCTCTTTGAAGCCTTATGATTTCCTGAGATGTGTGCACCCTCGGTATTCGATGTCACATACACATACTTACTTGAACCACTTTTGAAGATAGACAGCTAGTAATTTATGCAAGTTTTATTTAGAGTCACCAAAGACTGTGAGGACTTCTTATTGATCAACACTAGGCTATTTTGGACAAACAATTAATTCTTTTTTTTATAATCTATCAAGGTAGGTAGTGTTTATCAACAACGCTTTTTAAAAAATAATGAAAGTCAATCACGATTTTGTAGTCTACATAAATTTTAGTAACTACTACAAATTACTAAATTTTATATGTATAAATCAATGTTGTATGAAATTGAGTATATACCTACCTATAATGTTTGGCGACAAGCAATGGAACGAAATGCGAATTATGTGTGAGTGCGTATTAAATTAAGTTTTGGAACTTTCGATAAACCGGAAGCATAATATATATTGTATAACACAGGTATAACAGGTCAAGCTATACAGGGTCTAATAAATCAGTAAAACTGCGACATTTCCTTATAAACTTCTTTTTTATTTGGTTTATAATAAAGTAGGTAAAGTACAGCCACCATCACCATCGATCGTTCCCACGCTTCAAACGTGGATTAAGTACACGAAATGCCCTTTTGGTGCTTCGCTCCTACACTGACCTGCGCTTTTTGCGCAAAAAGAATGCTCCGATAAATCACGGGTTCATTGTATACAGGATTCTGGATAGTCTTCTCCGATTTATGCTTTGTAACGTTTTTTGTAACATCGATCAAAGATGATGTCCAATAAACGGGTACCTGCTTAATTTTGACCGTTAAGGTGCCGTACGTCACAATAAAAACTAAGATAACATCTTGGTTCGTATGTCGTTTGCAGTTCCGCTTACAAAATATTTGATTTTTGTTACAATTAATGTTTCGACTTCTTTGAAATTAATTTCCAAGTAATGTATTTTCGTTCTTTCTTCCTTTAATAATTTGTTATTTTTAAACAAGAAAATTATTTTACTCAAAATTTTACTACTACGAGGATTTTCGGTAATGGGTACATAGATACTAAAAAAACTGTCTAAAGGTACGGTCAGCAAAGGGCTTAGGGTACCAGATGCATATTTTAAAGTTTTAATTTTATCAATAGCGGTTTAGTAATTTTTTGATATTCTACATGGAATTACTAACAATTAGGACGCTTTACTGATATCAAGCAGAATTATCAACAATCACTGAGCCATTCAATGAGTCTATTAAGAAGTTTTTACATATCTCTGGAGCCATTATTGAAAATCATAAAACTTTAAAATGTGCACCTGGTACTCTCAGTCCTTTTCAGACTACAAAGAAAATGTATTTTGAAGAACTACCTAAAAACTTGCTACCGTAAGTAGGTACATACATACGCTTATACAAGATGTAACGGGTAAGCCCTTTTAAGCCGAAAGGCGGATGTTCTAGACGTCAAGGCGAACAACTTTTGTTCTACAACTTTTGAAAATTCGAACTTTTTTTTTTGAAAATTTTGAGGTTACGTTTAAGTGAAAAAACAGCTGCTTTTGAAAATAAAGGTAATTGAAGGTTTGATTGTAGTAGACCAAACTAAATGAACAGACAACATAAGGTCAATGACCTCGAACTGTAAGAAACAGCTGATCTTCAAGTAAACTTTACCCTTAAAATTTTCGAAAAGTAGGTCGAATTTCCAAAAGTCGTAGAGCAAAAGTTGTTCGCCTAGACCTCTAGAACAACCCCCTTTCGGCTTAAAAGGGCATACCCGTTACATCTTGTATAGTGGTAACGCGACAGTAGTGGGTTAATTTTCTACGTAAAATCTTAAATAACTATTAATGATCGCTGTCTCTCGTTCTTGTAATTGAGACGGCCTCTGTGGCGCATCGGGCGAACGCTCGCCTGCAATGCAGAAGGCTGCGAGTTCGATTCCCGTTGGGTGCTACTGTTTATGATTAAAAAAATATGTCTGGGTGTCTAAGGAACAGACAGAGAAACAGACAGATAGACAATGAATTTTAAAAATTATATAATTTTGTTCTACTACTTTTCCTACTTTATGACAACTTTTTTTAAAATTTACTTCCAAGTACAAACTTTTTGTCCTCTTCTTTTATTTTAAGTATAGAGTATAGATAGAAGACAATGAATCCCTACCTATTTCCCTTGGTCACGGCATCACGCATAAACGCGTGTGTAATAATATGTCATCTATAATATGTATTTTTTTCAGCTCCGTTTTTAATCGAGAAAATTCGACTTAGAAATAAAAAAAAAGTGTATATAACCCTAAAACATTTATAAGAAGGTCCGTTCGTTAGTACACTGGATCTAATTAAATATACGATATCCAGTCTTCAGTATCTCATCATGATTGAATAACTGCTAAGAGATTACCTACTCAATAATGAGAAACCGGGGTAATCTGGGGTTATTTTACGACAGTATATGCCTAACTTTGTGACGCCCCACTTTTTGTCATTAACATGACGTATCATAAAATCTTTTTATTGAAAACACAGCCAATGTTCTTTTAAAAACGAAACAAACTATTTATTTCGATGTAACTTGAGAAACAAAAATGATGTCTTCGAAAAAACTTATCACTAATTATCCCCAATTTACGGTACCTACTGATTGAATAAGTAAGGTACGTGTAACCTTTTGATGTTGAGTGAAAATTGTGCGCTTCTAACTTGACTACAACTGTTTATTCGTATTATTTTTTAAAGCTATTAGCAGATCATTTGTGTTTATAAAATTTACAACGCCATTTAAAAGAAGTAATGACCTTACTGGCGAGCGTTTCCTTCGGGTAAATTGCGTTTAATGAGCGAAGGCGGGCAAGGGCGGCGCGGGCGTAGGCTTCGGGTCACAGGTGCTCTGCGCGTGCTCCGTAGGCATGACAACCGACAGGTCCCGATAACATGCGATGGACGGTTAATTACATTTAATTTAACTTATACGAGTTGATTGCGACGAGGGTTCCACCCTTAGTTTACACCTCACTGCATTGATACCCCGTCAGTCAATGTTATCGATATCCTGGGAATTTTGTAATATTCTAATTCATATTAGATAGTACTTGAATTATAATATAGCATTTAGGCTGTACTTACCAGTGCAAGATTACTAGTAAGTACAATGAAGGTAGGTAAGTATTTAAGCATGGTAAGAGGAGTTTCATACCTAATCGTCAAATTTGCTTTTAAGTCTTTATCCCCCTTACTTATAAACGGCTCGCTGCGCCCCGCTGTTTCATCCGCGTAAGTCCCGTTCCCGCGGGATTATCGGGATAAAAAGTAGCCTGTGTGTTATTGCAGATCTCCAACTAACTATATTTCAATCGCAATCGGTTCAGTAGTTTATGCGTAAAAGACTACCAAACTTACATACATACAAACTTTCATGTTTATAATTATTATAAGTATGAGTAAGAAGTAAGATGATAACAGATGACCAAGATGTCACGTTTGTCTCTGTCTGTCAACTTTGAAACTTCATGTAACAGTAAAATACAAACAATACATAGTTATGCAGTTGTTAACCAGCGTTTTAAGGAAGGGGGATAAGTATATCACTTACATAAGACTATCCCGAATGTCGTTAAGAGTACCATTCACACAAACCTATTACCACTATGTCAGGCCACTAAGCCAATATATTAATATGCAAATCTGATAGAACAGTAGTTATCTACATACATCAGTAAAATAGATCATCCAGTCTTAAGATAATTATTACTTGTGTGATTGGCTTAGCTTAGTCGAATGGTTTAGAGAACGACACCGTGTGGGTGGTGTATTACCGAATTTGAGCGAATATTTACCGAACCCATATTACAAGCGGTGATGCTAGTGTAATATAGGTTCAGTAAAATTTGATTAGTTTGAGCCTAATCACATCCGTCATCGTAATGTATGTCGTCAATCAGAGCCCTGATTCCTTTATTTAATTAAACAAAATTTCAATTCAACATCAATACAATTGCAACCATTACACTCAAAATAAAACTTTAATTTGCAACTGGACTGCAAACAAAATTCAATTGACTCAAAAATGTATGAAAAATGGTATTCTCCAACGAAAATTTTATCGAAAAATGTCAAATGGTATTTGTCAAATTTGAAATTAAAGATTGACTCCATCGATATTGAAATGATGTCAAAACGAAGTTTTGGGTATTTTCAATACGAGAATACGGACTCTGGACAACTACATTTTGCAGGGTTTCGCGGTCTCAAGAAATCTTATTTATGTACCTATTTTTTATTCGGTACCTATTAGATAAATTTCTTAATTCTTCTTATAGCACAAAGTGCAAGCTAGCGTGTAAGTAGCTAAACTGCTCTGTTCAGCTGTGACTCGCACTGTTTAAACGCAACTTACGAGTAATTGACTTACTTAACTCTGTTAGTAACATATGTCGAACGAAAAAAAAGAATGTTTTATTCACGTAATTTTTCAAGCCCTTTAGGCAAACAAGTTATATATTTGTAATCGCAAAAACAAATAATTACAATTGAGATTTGTAACAGAGTCACGTAATCAGCTAGCTAGTTCAGGAACTATCTACTGGCTAGACTTAGGCCTAATTTTTCATTCTACGGATAAAATATATCTCTCGAATAAGTTCGAACCCAACCAATTTTAAAAGCCTTCAAATTTTGATTCTTAATAATATTTCCTAATATCATAGTGACGTTTTCTATCCGTTAGTGTTAAGTACATTTAATTTGCTAGATATCTTTATCGAGGGATTTGAAAAATCAGCCCTTAGTAGAAATAAAATATTCTGGGATTCCATTAAAACTTCCAGATAAAAGACAAAGGTTTATTTACATTACTATCACAATAGTTTTATTTAATTTGTCACATTTATAAACGTCAACTTAAAATTAAATAACATCGAGTTAAAAGAACCAATAATACGAAATCAATGCGAATAATTGGTACAAAAAATTGAAGTTTTACCTAAATATAAATGACTTTTGCTATGGATTAACATATGTATACCTACATATATTATAATGAGGACACCTTTTTCAGAAAATCGAAAGGGCTTAGCTCGAGTTAGGTAATGTTTAATAAAATAATGTCACGTAATTCATTCCAAAACTAATAATTTTAACAAAAACAATGTTTCAAAACTAAATTACAAAGTGATTTACTTAATTATTTTAAACTTTCTGCAGGAAATTTACTGTCAAACAAGTATTACTGGTTCCTACACTAAATATATAATTAATGCCTATACTAATTGATTGCACCTAATTATAAAATGACAATTAAATCAAAATATGCAGAAAATGTTAATTTGAAAGATACGAATGTATTTCTGGAATATCTACCTACTATACTTATATTTAGACTATCCTGTACTTAAAGGTATGCTTATACAATAATACAAGCAACTGATTTCTACAATGCATACCGAGATACTAATTTAATTTTACCTAAGGAAGTATATAGTCTTGATTCGATCGTTGACTTCTAAAATATTAGATTCCATCAAATATGTACCTATTAAAGTGCAAGTAGCTCGGGACTGTGGAAAAAGTTGCTTGTATAGATAACGTACCTTTACTGTTGTAAGTAAGGTGGCCATATAGTAAGTTCAGTAATTGTTTTTAGTCCATTTTGCTGTATGAGTTAAAAATAAAAAATAAATGCATTAACTTTAAGCAGTTTCTCAGATTCAACGTGATAGGAATTTGAATGTAGACTAGCAAAGAAGTCCTTAAATTAAATGACTCAAATATTTGGTTAGAGCATCGTATAAAGATATACCTAATACAAAATCAGATAGGTTTTGTAAATTGTAGGTTTTGCAAAATTATGTTCTTCAGCAATATCTAAAGCGGACGGGCAAAAAGTTTGATATATAAACTGCACTCTTGGTGCAACTTATTCTTTGCACGCGTTGATGTCTTTTTACCTTATTTCAAATTTGATTTTTAATAATAAAATTTTAGGAATGAAATGCTACGAAAAAAAAGAATCTAATGCTACGAAGTCATTATTATACTCGTACAGGTCGGACCTCCTATCCATGTTACTTTACATTCGGTATTATTGTAGGCTTTCCAGTTAACGCGGAGCTTGCTGCGGTATTGGATATTCCGTCTTGAAATCCTGTGATATATTATTATGTTGTATTTGTAAAGCAGGCTCTCGACCAGTTATGATGAATCTACGAGATGAGAGCTCCTTGCGAATGTGGCTTGATGTGTACGGGGTGTGATGGGTGCGGATGGGAGGGATGAGGGTGCGCTGCGTGCGGCGGTTGGCGCGCCTGATGGCAGCGCTGCGCGTGCACATGCGAGTGCGCCCGCAGCTCGTCGCCGTGCTCACGGTACGCGCGCTGCTTGTCCTCGAAATCGCGCAGCCGCTGGTTGTACCGCTCGATCTGATCACGCAGCGCGGCGTCCTCGACAGCCGCGCGCTCCTCGTCCAGCTCCAGACACCCGGCGCCGTCCAACCGCTCCAAGTCTATCCAGCCTCGCCATCGCACGCACACGCCGTTCATTATAAACCGGGACACTATGTGAGCCTGAACAAAAAAAAGCATTGCTTGAAAAACAATTTGACAAAAAATAGGAGCTCCGTTGGTGGTGGAACGTATCGGCTATTTTTCAATTGGCATGTGGCACGGAAGTGATCTTTAAAGTCAGGTATAAAGTTTTTCAGTTTATAATTATATGACGAATGTTCGAAGATGCTAATTGTAAAATATAAAAGGTTTATTTTTAAAATGTTTAAGAATGAATTTCTGGGCAATGTGATACAGTTCGGTATAGGTAGGTAGGTAGGTACCGCAGAGCGACAGGCGGCAGACGAAGCTCTGTGATCGCGTGCTGCTTTGTTCCGGCATCCGTTCCAAACAGACCTTTAATTTTTGACAGACACTTGTTCGGGGAAACATGCAATTTTACTAATAACCTACCATAACCAACCAACCTTTTCAGTTTTTGTACTAACTTTAACACTACGCTTGCCTTATGTTTTCAAGGACATTTGTGTTGGAAAGTTAATAAAAGTTTTGCCGCGTTGGTTCGTTGTGTATTTCACAGAGACACTAACGTAAGTGAACGTTGATTTGCAAAAAATAGATTCGTTTTTCTGGGTACAGCACTATTGTCTTAAAATACGGACTTTAACCCACCATCGGTCGCGTTGTCAAGTGTATGGTTATCGGCTATAGACCCCACATGACCGAAATGGGTTAAAAAAGAGGTTCGGTCGTGGCTATTTTGTTTTGGATGCTCGCCGATTACCTACCATCGAAGTTGGCTTGGCCGATTGTGGTTATTATTTTTTTGTTAAAGACGGTTGCCCCATAATAAACTGATGAGGATCTAATTGGGATTTCCAGGGTGATAAGCAGAATACTTCCTCAGAAAAAAGTAAATTGATCACCTTTGGACTTCTATTAGAATTAGACCTTGTGTCATACTGGGTTATAGCAGCATGTGGAATCATTTTTTATCACACAACTCTTCAATTGGTAACCTTATGGGTTACAATTTGGGGAATATGGTATGTATACGTTTATTTCATTAAGTATGGATAATATTTTATTTGTCTGAGCTTATTTGCATTATGTTTTATGTAATAACATACGATTATTCTTGCAGCATTTTTTTTTGAGAATATCTTCCCTTTATTTATGCGTATATCATCTAAACCTAAACTCTAGCGCAACAAAATTTCAATTAATCGTACAGTAGCATTACTTAGCGAGCTGTAATAAATCCAATAAAGGGGGCAAGAGGGGGAGCAACAAACTGTCGGCCATGTTGCGAGGCGGGAGCAAGCGTCGCGACGCCCTCCAATCAAGAGAAGCTTTCTATTATCGATTTCAGGGAAAACGCTTTTCACCCTCCTCTAAACGAAAATTCTTTATAATAATGCAGCTATTGAATTTATATCTCGATCCGAGACCCTTCTCAATTATTTAAGATAGATTGTACCTACTAAATCGATTGACAGAAATTTCGGAAAACGACGGTTTTTTAAGACCTTTTTATTCACACGAGTTATTATTTATACATTTTCTCATTTGTGTTTTAAAACTAGTAGGTCCTATACCTATCTAAAAGCCACCCCACTTTGATAGTTCTTTTAGGTACTATGCTCACTACACAATTACTAAAGTCGCTAATAAATCATTTCTTTGTATTGATAACTTAATATAAAATATCGTTCGTACAAGATGGGCACTCGAGTGTACTCGAGCGCTGTGTTAAATGAACCGTATGTAAATAAATATAAGCGTTCATATAGGAGGCACAGCGGGTGGCTTCGAGGGCAACGAAGGGGCTCAATTCAAGAAACGAAGGCTTGTAACAAAATGAATTCAAATTACAAATGGTATAGACAGACGTTGAATACTGCTGAATGTTACATCGACTATTTAAAGCACTTTGTCAATGGTAATCGACTTAAAATCAAAGTTAAGTTCAGTATAGTCAAGAAATTAATGCAGTGACATGCTGCATACGACACTTTAATTATTATGTTATATAAAAAAGATGTCATTCAATTTGATAAGGCATTATGCCGTCGGTGTAGCGTGACCAACACGTTATACACGGTGTTCCGTTCCTTTACATTTCATCATTTGAAAGTTGAGCACTGAGCAGTTATTGATGTCTTAATTTAGTTCTGGAAAATGTGGGCCGAATGTTTGGAACGTTGATGACGTTTGTTTAATGACCTGACTTGCTTCATATATCTACTCGTATTAACGGATTTCTATTGAAGTAATAAATACGGTTTTTCGATGAAATAATATAAAAAACCAAGTCTTTTCATAAGATGGCTAGTGACTGTAGATACTATGGAAAGCAAAGTGGAAAGCTTAAAAACTTCAAAATAAGCAACATTAAAATCTGGCTAGCTAATGTTGGCCCTGAAATTATTTGCAAACTTTTTCATAGCAAGTCTATACGAACGTAAACGTCAGTCAAGATGATTTCGAATTTCTTAGGTTAGGTTAGTTTTTGATACTTTATTCGAGTTCCTAAGTGCGTAATTTTTGTAACTTAAAAATTGTTTTAGTTAGATTCATATTAATTCATATTACACCTTAATAATTATTAATATATTATGCACAATCATATATATATAATTGTCATAAAGTATGTGTATTCCGAGTTTCATCAAATCCGTTCCGAAGTTTTGCGTGAACGAGTAATAAACATTTATGTCACGTTTCGCATACAAACTTTCGCATTTAAATTAACTAGTTGCTCCCGCGGTTTCAACCGCCCAGATTCCGACCCCGCAATATAATCGGGATCAAAAGTAGGTAACCTATGTCACTCTTCATTTCCTAAACTACCATTATGCAAAATTTCGTCGAATTTGGTCGAGCGTTTGATCTTGAAAAAAGATAGAAAAAAAAAAACGATCTCTCGCATTTTAATATTACTAATTACCATATAGATATACTTATAAATAATCATTAGTTGATTAACAAGTATCGAAATAGGTTATTCCAATTATTTCGTAGTTATTTTAAAGTAGCCATAGGTACGTAGTTTTTTTAACCGACTTCAAAAAAAGGAGGAGGAGGTTATCAATTCGTCTGTATGTATAATATTTTTTTTTTTTTTGTATGTTTACCGATTACTCGAAGACGGCTTTACCGATTAAGATGATTCTTTTTATAATGGATAGGTGGGAGTTCCAAGATGGTCCCATAAAAATTTAATGTGGATCTGATGAGGGTCTTCGGAGTGATGAACGGAAATGCTCCTCAAAACGCATTAATCAATCCAGTTGTTTTATCGATTACTCGGAGATAGCTTGACCGATTGAAATGATTCTTTTTTTAATGGAAAAGTGGAAGCTCCGAGATGGTCCCATAAAAATTTGATGAGGATCTGATGAGGATCTTTGAAGTGAGGACCGGGAATGCTCCTCAAAACGCTGTATTCAATTAAATTGTTCATCGATTACACGAAGATGGCTTGACCGATTGATATAGTTCTTTTTTTAATGGAAAGGTGGAAGCTGCGAGGTGGTATCTTCGGAATGATGGACAGAATAGCATCCCAGAATACAATAAATTACTCATTTTTGGACTTCTACCAAAAAGAATAGACCCCTAAAGAACAAAGTACAGATTGATGGGGCACCTGAAACCACCTTCTCATCAGCAAACTCCTCAATAATTAAAATTACGGTAACAATATTGTTGATTTTTAGGAAGGTAGGTACACTAAAAAGGGTAAAATAAAAAAAAAAATAAAAATTAAAAAACCGACTTCAAAAAGAAACAAAAAAAAAATTAAAAAAAAAAAATTGATAAAAATGACCAAAATAACCTCTACATAGGTACAGTGCCACCGACTAATTAATCTGTTTTATCATCTGAAGTCGGGCAGTTTTACTGGTTAGTTCCATATTGTACTTAGTTTGGCTTTATTAGTCGGTGGCACTGTACCTATGTAGAGGTTATTTTTATCAATTTTTTTATTTTTTATTTTTTTTTGTTTCTTTTTGAAGTCGGTTTTTTAATTTTTAAATTATTTTTTTATTTGCCGTCATTTTTCAGGGCCAACATTCGCTAGCCAGACTATATTATATAGGAAAATCTATTTTAATAGGATATCTCGGAACTTCACGAATAGGTAGAAGTTGTAAATCGATTACAAAAGAAGTCACAGTACGAGTATGGCTGTACCAGGGGCTCTATTTTTGAACCAGATGCGCCACTTTGAGTGATTCTTTCAAATATCTCGATTTCTACTGATTTTCATTCTTTTTCTGTCACATTGCACGACCACAACGTGTAGTATCAACTACTCGTAATAATTCGTAGTAGTAAATAATTCGATATCTGCAGATATCGAATTATTTAAATCGCCTGAAGTGCAACGAGCGATTCAAAAATAAGGCTCCAGACTGTGCTCTGTCTGTCTGTGCATGTCTTATTGTTTTGTGTATTTATTTATTTGTTTTTATTGTTATTTGTTAAGACACTTAAAATTGGGAAGGTACCTATTTTATAACTAAAACAGCTGCTCCCCGCGGTTTTATCCGCGTAAGTCCCGATCCCGCAGGAATATTGGAATAAAAAGTAGCCTACGTTTTAATCCAGATCTCCAGCTATCTGCATACCAAGTGTCATCGCAATCGGTTCAGTAAATTTTGCGTGACTTACATTGGTAGTCGTGTGTTTTCCCGTTAACTAATTTGTTTACCAAATTATATTATGTACACCAGTGAATTAATTTGAAATGGCAAGCCTGTTTCTTGCCTAATCGAGTCGTGGTAAATAGTGAGTCATTTAAAAGTTGTGTGTTTACCGGTAATTCATAATTCATTTTATTGACGGATCTTATTGATACATATTGCAGTCTTCAACTTCTTATATATTAAAAAAATGATATCCCTATTTCGCGTGGTCGCGGCATCACGCCTGAACGACTGGTCCGATTTTGCTAATTATTTTTTTGTTATGATCAGGAGAAGGGTCTTATCTTATTATAAAATATTTTTTTAAATTCTCGACCTGACTTACGCGGATGAAACCGCGGCGCGCAGCTAGTCTTAAATATAAAAATAAATCCTGATTTCGCGTGGTCCTGGTCACGGCATCACGGTTAAACGGCTGGACCAATTTCGCTAATTATTTTATTGTTGTTCTTATTATTGTCAGGAGAAGGATCATATGAAAGTGCGGGTGAAACCGCGGGACGCAGCTAGTAATCAATAAAAATACTTCCATGCTAGTCCATAAGTATACCTACCTACCTATACCTACTTATTTTCTATCTGCACCATCTATCATCAACATTTAATTACTATCCAAATAATCCAATACTTAATTTTAATTATATAGAATTAAGTTTATACAAATATAGGTATGATAATAGCGTGGTTTCAGAACGCGCTCTCCGGTGAGAAAAAACCACAAGAAACTCATGGGGAATTTACGAAGGACCTGACTTTGTATTTTGTTAAATATGGTTAATGGCAGGTATATAAATAAAGGCAGTTTATAGGTCCTGCCTGCTTTTATCCATCATTGTAGCCCTAACCAGATAAGGTAATAGCTACACAAATGCTACCATTGATTTTTAAGAGTCGTGCGTTGTGACCTATATTTGGTTTATCGTTCGTCATCTTATCCAAAATTGTAACTAGTTAATACTAGTACTTAGATACTTAAGTGCATGTCTAAGTAACAAGCACGCAGGTCGCAGACCCGTATTCATAACCGAGCCTATGCGCGAGTTAATGCTTTGTATTGCGCCCTTGTGGGTGACAATCAACGTCAGCGAAAATGTTACAAAAGCTGAGACCACGTATAGGGTCGTTTGTAAAAACGACTGTAAGTGTAAACTAAAGCTTACTTTGCCATTTTCCTTCTGGAAGTCGCATCCTCTGTTGTTGTAGGGCGAGTGGTCGAACACTAGTTGCAGGTTGGTGCCGGTGGCGGTGAACGCAATCTCGGTGTGGCCCTCGCGACAGCCGCTCGTGAACCGCATCTGGCGCTCCTCCGGGGGCCGATCGCGGTACCCCGTGTACCTCACCTGGGGACAGGGAGACTTCTAGTTTCATTACTTTTGAACATTAGAAGCGTATTATACATACTAAATAGTTACATATCATCTATTTCTAATAGAAAACTGAATCTTACTTCTTACTAATCTAACTTCTTACTAATCTTACTTCTTACTAATATTATAAACGCGAAAGTTTGTTTGTATGTATGTATGTGAGGTTGTTACTCTTTCACGCAAAAACTACTAAACCGATTGCGATGAAACTTGGAATATAGGTAGCTGGGGACCTGGATTAACACATAGGTTACTTTTTATCCCGTTATTTCCGCGAGAACGGGACTTACACGGGTGAAACTGCGGGGCGCAGCTAGTCTTGCATATACCGTCGTCGCCTGATTACATCCTGGGTAAGACTCATTCCAAGCAATGATAAGTACTTATTATGAAACTTTTTTAATGGAATTAAAAAGTTTTGTATGATTAAATACGTAATAGAAACATATTAAATACGTAATAGAAACATATTAAATACCTACTATAAATTTAAGGTGACACGTCATACATTGGAAATACCTAGGTACCTATTATCCTGCTAACTGGGATCGCTATTGTTTTCCTGTTCGCCTCTCGCAATTTAATTGTTTTACGTAGTAACTGGTCTGTAGATGTTATTTATTAAACAAAAGGAGGTAGTTTCAAAATTGTTAACAGTTCAATTTTAACAATAAATTTCTGTTTCTTACCTCACTCTCTCTACTCAGTCTTTTGAAGAGATCGTCTGATTCAAATTTAGCTTTCTGATCGGGAACTACACGGGGCATTTTGAAGATGAACCGTGGCTTCGGTTGTTCGTAAAGTCCGATGGAGTCGAAGGGAAGCATTCCAGCCAGAGCCGCTGGATCACTCATGGCGTGCATTACACAGTTTCTAGAAAGTCACACGGATACACTGGCCACCATCACTATACTCGTATAACACTGACTAAGCGCGATCGATGATTCAGAAACGTTAGTATGAGATGTGCGAGGTCTGTACACGAACACCTGTCTCGACGACGATCGACGACTGAATGAGGTAATGGGGAACCCGTGCGGGACAATTTCCATCGAGGCGGAGTCTCCATATAGTGGGGAGATGGCGACCAATAGCGGGAGCGGCGGGCGTCGCCTGACGCCTCCTTGCCCGGCTTTCGGGAGCTTTCAACCGAAAAGAGGGCTTTTCCCCTTCAAAATGTTTCAAAATAAATACTGTAAACGACAAAAGCACATGAATGTATAATGATGGGCATTATCCTCTTTTGATGTTTGGAGTGTTTTATATATATTTGTCAGATCTTTTGTTCCTTTGTAACGAGATAAATGTAAGCTGGTACATACATATGTGTATTTTATAATAGGGCAGTACACTCCCAGGATACGCATGTAGCGATTGAAACGTGATATTTTTGTAAGTTTGCTGTTTGAAAAGCTGCATTTATTGAAAACTAGCTGCGCCCCGCGGTTTCACCCGCTTAAGTCTCGTTCCCGCGGGAATATCGGGATAAAAAGTAGACTATGAGTTAATCAGCTGCCTATATTCTAAGTTTCATCGCAATCGATTCAGTAGTTTTTGTGTGAAAGAGTAACAACCTCACATACATACATACATACTTACATACAAACTTTCGCGTTTATGATATTAGTAAGATATAATTGCTGCTATAATGTTATTAATTAGGTACTTAGGTCTTTCAAACGGAACTTTAAATTTAAAAAAATCAATATTAAATTTTGTTAAATAAGTTAGTATCTGTACCTACCTAAAAGTAAACAAAAATAGATTTTATTTGTATGCATAAGATTGCATGCATTCCGTGTCATCAATTGCGTTTGATAACATTTAAGTATAAAAAAGTTATGAAATCCCCCATATTATGAACAAATTTCGTGACATGAACAAAATGAAGCACAATTTAAGAGTGTTATAATAAATGGAGCAGCATCACGCGTCGCGCGTCGTTAATCAAAACAAAGTCTCGGAAGGACCAAATGCAATCAATTAACAAACTGATAAGTATCAATAGTTGAAAACATTTCAATTTATCTACTGGAGCTGGGTGCTTTACTGTGTCTATTTTGGACAATAGGCGGCAAAGTCTTGTGAAATGTATCAAGTGTTGTTAAATGTATACGAGATCGTCCTCCGATAACTGCTGTTAAGTGTCGCTTTTGTCGTCATTTGCAACGGAAACTTATGCCAATCTTCTACTTACTCCATCTTTCTAATTGATGTGATCGTCTAGATTACACTAGAGATAAGAGAGTTAATGCATTCCAAGAGAATGATACCTATACGTTCTTAAATAGGCATTTTTTTTCAATAGACTACACATTTGGGAGCTACATCAAAATTATTAACCGAGCTAGCGAAGCATCTCTACTTCAAGTCTGACTTTGCTTTCGTCTGTTTGTGCCTATGTTTATAATAGCCTAGTTGTTGTTTCTACCGATTTTTATGAAACTTGGTATACGTCCTATGGTTAGTTTTATAGAACTTATTTGTCGTAAGAGAATTTTGATGGGTGAGTTTCTCACAGAGACAAGATTTTTTCTGCACTATGCAATCCGTTTCCAATGATTCTGACTTATAGTGTTTGTAAAATGCATATAAGTAGTTTAATTTATGCAAACATTGTTCCAAATCTCCAAATCTATATATTCCAAATCTATAGTCACTCTATTTTACTTTATCTTCCCTTGACTTGACTAACGAATTAACTTATATGTCTTGAACTGATGAGTTGACTGGTTTTGTGTCTGCTAATAACTTGCAAATAACTATTCAAAAAACATGACATGGCTGATTTTGAAATAGACATAATTCGGTTTATATCTAAGAAAAAATTATAAGCTCACAGTAACCCAAGTCATCCGTGTCATTTTTGTGTCAAAACACTCTGGCTGGGAATACATGGGGAATACTCCCAGCCAGAGTGAGTGAGAGTGAGAGGTATATTGATCATTTATTAGACGTATGTCTAATAAATGATCAATATACCTCTGCCTGTTTATTGTTTACAGTAGGTAGTGTGATAGTGTTTGACTTTTTAACAAAATTTGGACACAATTTAAGCCAACCTTGAAAACGCCAACTGCAAAGTCAGCGAAAGCTCGGTTTTTAAAAATCATGAAAAAAACGCGATTAAGCCCGGTAAATAAAGTGTTTCATTATGCAAAATCGCGAAAACCATAGAATAAATTACAATTTAAGTGTTTCGAAAATGTATATATAAATAACAAATAACAAAGTTGTAATAATTCTGTGTTTCGGCGCAACCTTCTTCTTCATTTCGTGTAGTGGATGTGGCTCAAATAGGGTTAGAGTTTTTAGGTCAACCTAAGACCTCTAACTTAACCTAACAACTGCTATTTGAGATAAGAATCGAAACTAACTGCCTGCCTAGCGTGCCTTCCGAAGCACAGCACCGAAGTATCCAATGTAAATGTGTTAATAATTTTACATTTTAGCACAAGCGAACCTAAAATACAAAATCAAAATTTGAGATAATAAAAAAATGTTTCATCTCATCACGTATTCCAGTTATTGGATCCCGGCACGTGCCAATAAGTGTCGATGTTTGATGTTGCATAAGATGAGACAGGGGGTTTGCGTAGTACGAGCTAGTAACACACGCCACGCACGCGGCACTCACCTCGCATACAAGTGCGACATTTTATCAAAATCACGAATTGACATGTTCCTATCATTTCAATTTTCAGTGACACGTAAAATAACACTTCCTTGGGCAGTCGTGTAAAAATAACAACTGAATCAAACTGAAACTGAACAAAAAAGAGAAGCAGATTCCTCTCAGCTTTTGTTTGCAACGCGGTGGAAAGTAGTCCTGAATTTTCATTTTCGTGAAACCTAATATTAATTCGTGTAATTAAATGCTTTGATTTCGGTGACTATTATCAATTTAGTTCCACGAAAAATAAAAAGTGTACAGATTCAAAGCGAAAAATCGTTACAAAATCAACATAGTTAGCGTCCCACAGGAATTTGAAATGTTAAAACTAAGAACATGCTCTGTGTTGAGTACCTAATAACATAAAAATTGTTTCAAAATTAGCTCAACCTTTTCTGATAAAACTGAAGACGAACAAACGCACAAAGACACACCGCTCACCCCAAACACATATTACCGGCAATTGAATAGTGCTAAGGTGCTGAGTTTGTTTAGAGTTATAAACGGTATGTGTGACATGATTACATAATTAAATTAGAAATGGTGTCCGTTAATATAATAAAAGATACAACAAAATCGGCTCATTTTAAATTGTTACTTATCACTATTAGCGTGATATCGGTTCCCACAAAAATATTCTCACACCCACGTTATTCGCTCGTCATTTTGTCCTATATCTAACTAACTTAGTAAGTACCTACCTATCGCAGTAGAAATAAAATAATTCATACTACATTATGTTCGCAATAGTGTTAGATAACTTTTTATACATTGTATTACTAGCTGCGGTTTTTGCGCGTAAGTCCCGATCCCGTGAAAATATTTTGATGAAAAGTAGCCTATGTTCCTCCTCGATAATGTAGAATTTTTGAAATGAATGAATGAATTTATGATTAAAAACTTACAATAGGTAGGTACCTATCAAAAATTAAAAAAATCTGTATTTTTGAAATCGGTTCAGTATTTTTGGAGCTTTTTTATTAAAACAAACAAACAAATAATTTATCCTCTTTTGACAAAGCGAGACCAGAATGCTGGAATTTACTTGGCACAAATAATAAGCATGCCATTCAGCGTGGCAATACGGCCAGCATTTTGGGCTCGCTGCCAAGTCACGAAGACTTGGACTCATATGAATAAGTTCCTTTTTATTTTAAATATGTTTTTGAGTGTTTATAATACTTAATAAAAAATTCTCTTTGAATATTAGTTCTTATAAATTTAGGTTAAGAAATTACCAGTCAAGTCTAAATGTAGGTTCGCACTCTAACATGTAGGTTCAGTCGAGTCTTAATAATAATTGCGTGTCGATTCCATCATTTCGTATAAATATAGGCAGAATGCAACGCAGTAGGTAAGTGGCCGGAGCTAATTCACTGTCATACGCTTGAAACTGGCCTAGGACACATACTGGAGCAGATCGAACCACGAGCCTTGCTCGAGCCGAACCAGGAGCCGAACCTCGAGCATTAGCTGTTTTATATTATTCACTCGCGCTGAAACACAAACATGTTTTTATAAAAAAAAATGGGCAAATGCGTGCCTTGTCGGTCCACGCGCAGTGTACGTTTCGTAGTTTCCAAAAATTACAGGGATTGCAATCTGGAAAAGCTGTTATAACTACCTAGTACGAGTATGTAATATTCAACGGAATTTGTTCGAAATTTTCCTTTTTATTGTTTTCAATTACACGTAAATTTGAAAAGACAGCTCAGCTGTTATAATTTTCCTATAAACTTAATTATATGTACTACTATCGTGAATATATTATATGATGTGTCCCAAGACTCTAAAAACTAGCACTTTAAAGATAAATATTTCGAAAACGAAATCCTAAAATGAGAACCCACAATTATATTAAAAGAGCTATATCTAACGATACCCCTCACGATAAAGTAAACAAGAAAAAAAAACATCCCCCATTTGACATGTGGGGGGACGTATGTACCCGAAAAAACTCTTACATTTTTTTATTGTAGCACTTTCTTGGCGTGAACAATGTGTATACTCGTGCAAAGTTAGAGCTTCTTAGCAAGCGTCTTTGAGCTAAGCCGCGGACGGACGGCCGGACGGACAGACGGACATGATTAAACTATAAGGGTATCTTGTTGACTACGAAAGACTAAAAACCAAGAAGTATACGAGCATATTTTTCCATCTCGTCGAACATTACAGGAGCGTGACATTTCAAGAAAGATTTCATGCAAGGTACAACGAAATGTATTGGGTAAATTCATTCGCTATGAGAATTTCGTCATACAACGTTACATTACGTAAAAATGCTTTGGAAACCGAGCTTTTACCTGTATTGTACCATTTCTAAAAACGTTACATTACGTAGAAATGTTCGAAAAAATGATCTAGTCTCTACTCTCCCTGTCACGTTCTGTATGCTGCGCCGGTGCCTTTAGAGTTTTACATCTTAGACTTGAGGTACACCCGAATTATTATGGTCTGTCTAGTATATTATAATTGGGATTGTCATCCCCGGTCACACATGAATTGATGCAGTAGACAATAGACATTTATAAAATCAGATAGGTTTCCATCGACTAACAGTAATTTGAGTTTTTAACGGGGTTAAGAGTTCTTCAAATCGCCCTTAATAGATTGGTAATATAACTATTGTTTAGTAGATTGAATGTCGTTGTAAGGCGGGTGAAGTTTTAGTCTGTTTTCATTAGGGTGATGTAAGTGTATCCAATAAAAAAATATTTTTGTGAATTACGGGACGGGCAGGATCCACGCAAGTGACACCGCGGGACACACCGGGTCTGTAGCTCCCCAAGCATATATGACTATACAGCAATACGATACTGATTTCCAAAAGCTTAAAAAGTTTGTATGTTTAATCATTATTTAACTGTCATACTTTCACCAGACAATTTAGGAAAGTTTTTGAGATGTCTACCAATATGTGCCATTGTTCCTATTTCAATAACCCTCCATCGGTTGTCGGGTTAAAAGAACGTGTCTACCTACCTTTTGTTTTTGTCCAAAGAACATTTATCTAAACCGTTAGTACCTTAAACAGTCACCAATTCTCACCTTATTTTTTTGTCGCCAGCCAATAAATCACGACATTGTTACTTGCGACTACATTTACATATTTGTTCATTGACAATGACCGTGCAGACATTTAATTAATTGACGCATAAACCTTTTCTAATGTTACAACGCAAAAAGTACACATTGACCCCCGAATAAAACAATAAAAGTACCAATAAAGAAAGGGTTACAACGTGTTCCCATTTAAATACGAGTCGCATACGGCCAGTTCAGTTGAGTCATTTGTTATGATGTTTTATTTTATCGCTTCCCTTTGAAACTATAGTTGATGGTTCCCTAATTTCTTTAATGTTCTGATTTATTTTAATATCCACTTTTCCAATATTATTCTTCTACTTCTTCTTTTCGATGGAACAAGGATAAGTACATTTTTATTTTTTAGATATTTTTGAATTAAGTATTTTAGTGTCATTTTAACTATATATTACAATAGTCATGGTCACGAAAAAACACGAGTGGCGGCGGATAGCATGATGAAGACATGCTGCTACTCATGTATCCCCAACATCGTTAAAATACTGTATATACCGATATATAACTTTGACAGTTCTTCGTTCTTCTATAACTACAATTGCATTTACCCTCCTCCTATAGTATTAGCGGCAATACAAAATTCAATATGTAGGTAGATTATATATATTATATACTTATATCATTTTTACGTGTCCTTGGTGTTCAATACCTGATTGTATGAACAGCTGAAGGATACCTCTTATTTCACATCAAAATATATGCATGTAAAGATCAGGATTAATACGATAAGATAGCTTAACTTTGTAATGTATATAGTCTTCCTACATTTTGTGGATGGCAAAGTCTGCGGCAACATCTGCCAAAGTGACTAAACTGATCGATCATAAACAAAGAAGCCGTCGTCGGATGAATTGCCTTCAAACGATGTTTATGCGAGTAATTCCGGTCATCGCTTTGTCTTTCGCCGCTCAACTTTCGGACGACACCCTAATAAAAGACGTGGCAAAAAAGGTCCTAATAGCTGTCGATCCTATTTCGAAGTCATAAAATGCAACAAAATCAGCTTTTGAAAAGATAAAATTATGAATTTTGTTTCTATAGTCTTCGGCACATTTTGAGTAGGTAGTGGAATAAAATTGTTATTGCTCTCCCGTTATATTTTCAGAAATATGCATTGTTTTATGGGTGTAAGTTTTCTATTTCTATTGTTACATTAATAAGGGTGTAACAGTTAAGGGACCTTAACATTGTCCTCGAGAAATGCAATGCTTTACATCCTGCCAACTTTACATCTCTATATAATTCTTTGTTGTTTCAGAGCGAAGAGTGTGCAGTTTTCAGCAGTTCAACTCGCATGGTATACTCGCCGGATGATCCGCAGCCAGATATGACTTAAGTAATTAAGTAACATAATCATTTATTCGGCTTCAAAAAGTCATACAGAACCATATCTATCTTTCTGGTCTAACGAGATAGTTATATAATATTCTTTATGTTTAGTACTGAAGGCATTTTACTTAAAATAGCTCGGCAAAGAGGTCCAGGTTCGAATCCTGTCACGGGGCAATTTTCGACGATACTTTCTCCTGGTAAAAATATTTCTAGTTATAGTTATAGGCGCCGAGACTCGGTTTATTCTGTTTGGGTTGTAACTGCATTAGTGTTTCGGAATCTCAGCACCTGTCTGTTAGTTAGATATTCAAAATAATGGTTATTTCGATAAAACATATTATCTCCTTATTATTATTATTATTTACTGATTTTAATTGTTGTTGGTTGTGCAAATAAAGTGTTAATCTATCTATCTATCTACCGAACGATTGCTATCGATAGATCAATTTATGTTTTCTGACCTTTCTAGATTCCTCGTATCCACAAGAGTACTCTTAACTTGACTTTATAGATCGATTAATGATTTCTGACCTTTCTAGATTCCCCGTATCCACAAGAGTACTCTTAACTTGACTTTATAGATCGATTAATGATTTCTGACCTTTCTATATTCCCCGTATCCACAAGAGTACTCTTAACTTGACTTTTAGAGATGAGTTGCGGTATTTACACATTGGTAATTACATCATGTATTTCTTAGAAATCGATATTCATACAAATATTGTACTTGCCCACTTAATTAATAAAAGATTCTAAAAATGATTCTTCTCGATTTATTTTGGGCCAATGTTTTTTCCCGTGTACGCTATAGTGTGATCGAGGTGTGAGTATAATAACTTTAATAACCGGTTTGATATACTAGATTTGACGTCAAACATCGTCACTATCATTCCGTGACGGTTGACTATTGGAACGGTTAGCTGTTATGGCAGTATCATCATGTTGATATACGTCATTAAAATGTTAATCAGACATTGTAGCCTTTAGTGAAACCCCATATCCTGTACGCCACTTCGATTATGGATAATAAAAATTGGAAGGTACGTAACTTGCATAATAGACGACTATTTTATCTGAGATACCAGCATCTCTCAATTTTAATGAAATTTTACGGTCGATATTATTTGCCTTCCATATTTGCTCCTAATTTTAATTTCCCGAAATTAGCACGCAGCACGTGGAATTATTAGAAAGTAAATCTGTTGTGTTATTTACTTGTATCATTTGTCTACTTTAGACTATCTGAGTTTGCGATCGTTCGATCATAATCCTTACTCAATAAGCAATTCTGTTAGAATCTTTGATAAACAGTAGCCTATCACGCCTCGGGGTTCAACGTATTCTCAATCTTAATTTCAAAAATATCGGTTCAGATTCAGATCTAGTCTAAGTATTCATTTTACTTTTGGTATTCTTTTTTGCTATATGACTTGTGCGTCTAGTATCACGGGACTATGGAGTCCTTTTCCACAATTTTACTCGAAAACTATAAAGTAGACACCAAACCGGCGCTGCGATACGGCCAACAACCACCAGATCGGATATAAATATTGAAAAATGGATGAAAATATGATCTATAGTGGTGTGATCGTAGTGGATCGGCTACTATTTGCAAGTTGCAAAAAGAACGAAAAATGGCAGACGGTGACTCGCCAGCTCACAAACTGGGCTACCTAAGCAGCTTGGACATGAGAGGCTGAAGGGTGGAGATACCTCCCGTGGGCCTCAAGCGGGCCAAGTGATGACTTGACCCGCTCACTGGCATAGAAAAATTAGAATATGAAAACAATCAAAACGTGTAGAGGCGCATGGTCGCTCAATGGCCGATAAAGGTTTTGTGGCATAAACATATTTTCTCTATTGTCTTTATCCATGGAGGAACCAGTGGACTATGTATGAACGTTGTATGGAGTTCAGAGTAGTAGGTATCCTCCTTCCTCTTCAAAAAATTAATTGTGACCTCGGTAGTTTAAGAAAATGTTTTTCTTCGTGAATTAAATTACTATTTCGTCCGTCGAAGGCTGTCTGAACTGGAAATACCAGTTTCTTGGGAAATACCTCTAAGATTATTATGCGTATTGATCTCGCAATTGCTTAGTCATCTTGTTAAATAGATAGATAAGTACACACTAACGAAAACTTTAAAGAAATATACTATGTAGGTGTATTTTTTAAAATATGGTTAGGTACCGTATGTTTTGTAATCCTTACTAATATTATAAATCAGAGAATTCGTTCGTTCGTTTGCTTCTTTGTTCCCTCTTCATTGTCAAACAGTTTGACCGATTTGGTGATAAAACGCACTGGGATAGTTTTAAGTGATGGAAAATTTAACCTTCTGATCCCGATAATCTCGCGGGATTGGGACTTCCGCGGGTGAAGCCACAGGGCGCAGCTAGTTATATTTTTTGTTATCTACAAATTCTTCGATTCTTTCTTTTAATAGAAATATATGAAATACAAAAACTTATGTTTTGTCGTCTTATTATTATAAACTTCGGACGCAGGTGTCACTAATACTTGGACAAGTCGTAGCACCTAGCGGGGTCGTCCGTGTTCCGCTACGTAGGCCGAAGTGCTGCCATTAGAAGACGGAACGGAACTAGTTGCACTTCTGTCTCTTCTAGGTGAGCTTGTTCCATCTTAGACTACATCATCGTTATACGTAAGAATCCCCATCTATCTTTACCAATTTTACCTATAAAAAGAAAAGAATTGTTTATCTGTTTGTAATAAATAGGCTCGGAAACTACACCAATTTAAAAAAATCTTTTACTATGAGAAAACTACATTATCGAGAAGTAACGTAGGCTACTTTTAATCCCGATATTCCCACCCATAGGATCCGCGGGAAACCGCGGGACGCAGTTAATAAAGAATATAATTTTAAAGATTTAATGCAATGTTCTAACCAGGGACTTATAGGGATTCTAATCCTAAATTATTTTTGTGTTAGAAGCTAAGATAAGGTGACGCAAATAAGGAAAAATAGGTTGATGTGTTCTTAGAAACGAGTGGCAGTCGTCCGCCAAAGCAGCAAGGCTCGGCGCAACGAGCGTAGGTTGCGTCAAGCGGCTCGATCGGAAATACCTGATCGTGACTATTTGGGCGAGCGCGAGGTCTCGGTCATGGTGCGCATGCGCAACTTACAATCGCGATCGCAACATTTCATATTAAGTATCCTTAAGTATTGAACACAGCGCCATCTAGTCCCAAGCTGCAGTTAAGTTGTTTTATTGTCAAATTTCGGATACAATTTTTATTTAAATACTTTTTTTTTATAGGTATACTTACACAGAGATAGAGTCGAAGAGCTGTAAGAGAAACTCATGTCAAAGGGAGAGTAGGTACAGAACTTTAAGATGACATTTCATGAGCCAGAGGAAGGCTAAAGAGGAGCTGAAGAACCGGGGGCTAGGGAGGATAAGTGGGAATGGAGATTTAAATGTTGACTTGACTGAACATATGTAGGTACTGGAAAAAGTGCGAAAAGGAGAAGGACTAATTTTAAGTAACCCCACATTGCATTGGTTATGCAAACAGTGTTCACAAATGATCTAAATTCTTCGAATAAATAAAAAAAACAAAACCTATTTCGTATAATAAATCATTAGTCTAAGCGGATTTTTTATCCGTCAAATATATATTATATAAAACCATCATTAATCAAAGCTTTCACTACGAACGAACGTACTCCAGACGGATCGCTTACACGTATATTACAGAAGCTTATTCTGTTAGGAGCGGACGGCACCGTTTATAAAACGTTATCTTCAAATGAACACAATAACAAGTTTAATAAAGGATGTGATTAATGTGCTGGCAGGATGACGCAGTAAACGACGCGCCCGCGCGCCTGTCGAGGGCCAAGGGAGGCGCGAACACGACACTGCGCAAGCAACGCTCGCTACATCGCTCCCGGCTTGCTCCCGGCTCCTACCGAACTGTAGCGACCCGCCTGCCCCAAATGACCAGACATTATTTAATTGAAATGGAAGTAAAAGGGTGACAATTGTAATAGAAAACAAAAAGGGTTACTTTTTTGCGATATGTCGATGAAATATTGCGCCAGCCGTGCATTGTAACATTTGTTCTTTATGTTTCCACCTCTTGATGTTGTCGTGTGAATTTATTAGAATATATTTAAACAGGAATACGATATTTGATGAAACATAAATTGGATTAAACATAAAATTGGTTTTTAGCCTAGATCTTGCGTTTTATCTTAGAAATAACTTGATCCAAAAAAACCTTAATTGATTTTTAAACAATTCTAATAGACAAATATTTATTGTGTCTATAGTATTTGACATTAAGTGCAAACATGTACAATAATTTTCAAAGAGCAGGCAAGTGTGATAAATCACGAGATAAGTTGTTTATCTGTTGCCTTCTAGTAAGTAAACGTAGATGTTGATTTAGAGGAAGTGAAGTAATAGAATTGAGCTTGACATTTGTTAACTAATGATCCCGAGTGACAATGCCCCTTGCTCGCTCCCTGTCGAGTTTCTTCAAAGAACATTGTTACTACAAAAATTTTAACACTTCAATGTTTGATTTGGGAGAATTTGCGACATCGACAAAAACTTGATTGATATGTCACGTTTTTATTGCTGTTTGTATTGCTACCTGGATTCGCAAGAAAAAAATGGGTACCTACATACCTATGTTATCGTATCGACAGTTTCATGTCGACAGACGTGAATAATGTATGACAGTTTCATAGAGGAATCGTTGACTTTATTGTGTATTGAAAACATATCATGACGTACCGAATAATCGAATAGTAGATGCTCGCTCAGTCGTGGAATTTTCGCATTTTTAAATTTGTTCAAATGTATCACTACACTAGATATTCGGTAGTTCTAAGCATTCAGTTGCGTATATGCGGCGCGGGCGCGGCGTTTCTATTAATTTGAATATATGATTGTTGTAGCAGTGAGTAGCGAATAAACCCCACAGAGAAAGCCGAGGCGTGAAATCAAATTGTCAACGCGTAGGCCAGCGAGCATATTGATATTTTAATTAGATTTACAAAGTCGATGCTGCGTCGCGACACCCAACTCTTTTAGCCGGTCTAATGGCACCCTGCGGACAATATTTAAGGGTTGTCGGAGCCGGCATTGTGCCTTCTCAATATTTACTCCCAAATACATTAATGTAACAATACTAACTTAGTTTTTTAAGTTTTCACAGCAGCTTCCGCGTTATCGTTTTCAATAGCTTTAGAAATGTCACTCACTGTGTAATTATAGAGCAGCTCAGCAGGTAGCTACGAACTTAACTAGCGATGGCGAACTAAATCACAATTGCCCTTTCGACTATACTATAGGTGTAGACGCATAAAAAACGTTTTTGTGAATAACTATTGTTACACTATTAATAAAATTCACAGAAATTGATAATTTGCATCAAAGCAGGATATTATTTTATGCTTATCTCAGAGAGTAGAAATCCTATAAAGAATATGGATGAATAACATATTGACTTATATTACAGTTTCAAAAAGTAGGGTCAGTAATAAATTAGTCGGTACGACTTATTGGCTCCTATTACGAGCGTAAAATAACAAAAAAGTGTGAGTTTTCGGAAACAAAGTCAACAATAAACAATAGATTAACTCACATCTGCAAAATGATTTTCGTTTGAAAACAACGCGTATAATTTGTCAGAATATGGCATGAAGCAGGGGGCGGAGGCTCCCGACTGCGGAGCCCGGCGGGCACGTCACCTCATGCTGCGTCCTTGCTATACACAACTCTAATTGACACACTAAAATTCGTTATGTCACATGAGCTCCCTTATGTACGGCCCATGTAGACTAAACAAAAATGCAAAAAACGACAAACATTTTTCCGTAAAATAATTTTCGACGCAAGAGAAGTTTTAGATTCCATCCGTCATTTGTAAAAGACGAACTGTTACGCAAGTGCAAAAATGTCGGATGAGAAAATCTCCACATGTCAATCCGATCCTGTGTAATTATTGAGAGGAAAATATTTGAAATGCTTTAGTAGAGTTTGGAGTATTTTATGAAAAGGCCCCTGTCTCCCGTCCGTCAGCCCTCGGATGCCGGGGGCAAATATCTGCAGAATGCGTGTAATTATTTATTTGCCCTCTGAGCCCTCGTTGCGCCCACTCCAACGTTTCAATGGACAAACAAATGCAACGCGAACAAAGCTTGACGAAGTTCAAGGAATGCTCATTCGTAGTTTATAAGTTTTTAGGTAGGTATATTCATATTATAGGTCCAACATGCCAAATTCATAGTTTTTAAACATCATGACACTATGTATTTTTATAACAATCATTTAAATACCACTTCCTTTGGCAGTCGTGTAAAAATATTGAAGCTATAGAAATATGTTTTAAAATAATCCACGATATATAGCTTGTGTTGTAGGAAGTGAACGCAGGTAGGTAAGTCGTGGAACGATTGAATATATTTGGAGCAGTTTACATTTTTTAAACTAAATAAAAGGCTTAAACGGTATCGTTTTTCATACAAGTTTGGAAGAATAGCCAGCATACAATGGCTTCTGATAAGCTGGAGACAAATACCTCACACTGCACAGCGACAGCTACTATTTTGACATTTTAATTTCACCCTTGCTCGAAATCCGTTTTGAATTGAGATGGGGGCGCGACGCGACGTGCAGTTGAGCTTTCCTGATACATGTATCACAGTCGCAGGAGAGACTTGATTGACGTTTATCGCTCGGATTAAAATACAACTAAAATTTATTTTTAAATTGAGCACAAAACATGCAGCCCTTTACACCTTAGTAAAGAGTTCAACGAGTTTCCTTTTCTCCCAACTTCGTACACCGTTATTGTCGGCCCTTAGAATTACCAAGAGTTTTCGTTGCACAGTCTCCACAATGGGATATTAATTTATAGATTTGAGAGCACGTCATTTATTAGAGCTAATTTGTGTCAATCACGGATCGGCATTGTGTTATCCACGTCCGCTTCGGCATTAGACCATTTGCTATAATTAAAAACAGGGCCATTGTGCACAAAAGTCAATCGAGGGATTAATGTTTGACTAGAATGGACCATTTTCAGATTGTACTTTTGTGTGCTTAACGGCCTGTTATTAGGATGTCACTTTGAAATTTAGTTAAGTCTGACAGAAAAAAGTTTTAAATAAATAAATCATGTTCTAAATTGAAATCCGATAAAACTGCAAAATATAAAAGTAATCATATCGTAAACTTATTAAAAATCATTGCAAATAGCGTGTAAAATCACTGTATCTGAGAAACGAGGGTTTAACAATAACTTTGTACCACAATCGTGACGTTTTCATTTTAATAATGGCTTATTTATTTATGCCCACATAAAACCAATTTCATGTCCGAATTTGTTTGCATTTCCGATTTGCACAATTCTTGATTTGTGGTGTTATGTCTTTATTTGTGAACTTTCGTCCTTTTCCAACAACGCTAAATATGGGTGAGGGTGAAAGAGTCAGCAATATCCCGCTTTGGGAATCACACTGCAACCCAGTGCAATAGCAACCCTTTCGTTTAAGCTGTGACTGGTAGACGATAATTTGATTTCACGCGTGTCTAATGATTAATGCTGTTCCCTTATCGCTCCATATTTTACCGATTTAGTCCAATGTCCTTTTATGACGTCACATAACGTGTGAACAAGGTTTAATGCCTAGTCTAAACATGACAATCTCTTCTTTCAGTCACAGTGCATGAATGAATAGAAACTAATCATTAATGTAAATACCTAACTAGACTTAACAATTTAAGTTTGGACCTATACATGTACTCGTAATGAACGGGAAGAATCAAGGGAAAGTAGATCAAAAGCAAAAGACAAAGAGACCATCCCCTTTCGTACTGAAATAAAATGGGGTTAATTGGGAGAACAGATGAATACTTTGATAGTATTAATAGGTTATTAAAATATTTAAATGAACACAGCGACACGTGCAGTGCAACCGACCATAAGCTAAATGAATTTTAACTGTCGAAAGTAAAGGTATGCTAGTTTTAATATTAACATTTAACATCTAAAGTACAAGATCTATACGAAATGTAATAGGTAATAAACTTTTTAGATTACACGACTGGCACATATTTGGTACACCAATTGAGATACTTAGTTGCATTTTATTCCAGATCTTAATTGTGTGTTTTTTTTACTTTATAATGATTCGACTTTGTTTTGTAGTTTTAGTCGCGAGGAAACTGACGATGAGAAAGAAATATTAAAAATCAACAACCCGGAATCAAATAACGCAATAGATACTTTGTATACCTAAATTAATCAAAGTAAGGCGACTATATTGTAAACGGCTCTGTGCATTCTAGTATGGAACTGAATTTATTGATCGTAAAGGCAGAAGGGGAGGCTGACTACGCAGGCGTAACGTAAACGTAGTGAGCAGGCGAGATGTTCCTCGTGAGAGAAACCGATCAAACTATTTTAGAAAGGCTTTATATTCTTATTAGTAGTATATCCGTTGTCTGTCACCGTAACACAAGCTTAGCAGCTAACCACGGGGCTAGATGGCGCTGTGTGTTCGTCACAGGATTGATTTATTATTATTATTTGATTGTATAGAAAATACTGTGATTTGATATTTGACTACTGACGTTTTTTTTGTTCCTAGTTATCAGAGTTAGTAAAGTCGCGAAGCACCCAACTATTATGCAAACTGGGTTATACTTTCTTTATAGGTATCAAATATCCAAGCAAGGCTAGGTACATTATAGTATAGATAGACGATTTGTATTAAAAATAGAATTAAATAACGGGGTATTTACCATGTTTGTAGTGAAAACAACCATGGAAGTTTAAAATCGCATAACGGTCACATTAATTAATGAGGTACAAAAGCAGATAAATTCATCACAGAGCAAAATTATTCAAAAGCTATCGGTAGACCATTCGACTTGCAAATCATATAATGATTTGTATCCCTGTCAAGTGGAGATATGTTTCATGCTTATAGTAGCGGGATCAAGTTCTGAATGCTCTTCTAATTTCAAAAAGTAATAAGTTTTTATAAAATAACCATTTGGAATACTCTCAAAAACTTCTTTATTAGGCTTCTTTTCTATGCATGAATGAATCTCAAGCACAATGATGAAGTTTGTTTAGGTCGCATCAACACTCAAATCCTCTTAACTAAAAAGATGTATCTATTGTTACGGAGAAGAGTATTTTTCAACATTCTCATATTCGTGTGTGTGTCTAAGTAATCAAATAACATTAATGCCTATCCTAATCCGTAGATAATACTTTTGTTAGACAGTTTCATGCTCCGATACGCCCCCGCTCCAATATTTGATTATCTCTTACTTACCTACTTTTATCACGATGTAAAGCTATTGTTAAAAAGGAATCTTTTTTTGAGATAAAATAGCTTTTTTAGCAAAAAATGTTCAGGATACAAGCACGTGTCGCATGATCGATCACTGAGCGGACTATTTAGGGTATCCTACAGAGTTTTTATAAAAAAATATATTCGGAAATAACTCAGATAGCTAAGTAGTGAGTTATCGACGAGTCTATAATTTTGAAAGTTTTAAATAAATCGAACATACTGCTTCAGTTAAACTAAGCGATCAATTCATATTGTTTTTTAATCAGAGCCATTAGATTTTATTCAAGGCTTAGCAAGCTTACGTCGAAATCTGGATATGCATGTTTCGCGCGATCCCTAAGTGTGAACATCTGTATTTGCGTATTGCGCTCCCACTCCCGATACTATTGATATAAAGCCGTATTCAAATAACTTTAATCACTTAAGTACACAATCCATTCTCGCGACTAACGAATTATAATTATTCATAGCACAATCCTTTATGCCCAGGAACATGTTTGCATAATGGAACGGACATTGATGTACTGTTTAAAGTATAAAATATAGTTTTGTGCTTGCAGTATAAAATTTATATATTGGTAGATAGCAGCTCCATTGCAACATGAGTTTCAGATTATCAAATAACTACTACATAAGGATCTCAGACTCAAGACCAACTTAATAGAGGGCAAATTTTTTGCTGCAGTCTCTGTTGCGAGTCATTGATCTGCTTGAATAAGATTAAATGAAGAATAAGTTAACGTCTACCGGAGTAACCATGGTCTCATTATTGCAACGTTTGTAAATAAATAAAATAAAAATAAAACACCTCAATGACCCTGCTAATAAAATAAATTTTATTAATAAATCCCGGACTACTCCAATAAAAATATTTTTCAAAGTTATTTTGTTTATTAGCACTACGATTTAGGTCCTGCAATAGGGAAACCATGGTAACCCCCTACGTCTTACGTCTACCCTTGAGTATACATAAGCAAACTATAGAGCGCGCCTATGGATATTTGCCTACTGCGCAAAGTGTAAGCAGATAGATATTCAAATGTTGAGGTTGAATAGTGATCCGCAAATCATTTTTACACCGCGGCACTGAACATTTCACCATAATTATTACTAGAATAAATTCTAACTAGAGAAACAGTCAATTCTCGTAACCCTAGGTGACTAATGAGATCGTTTTTGTCATTTTTAACTGTTCATACCGGTGTTTACAGTTTATACTCGCATACCAGCGCTCTATAGCTTGCTTATATTGTATACTCAAAGCGTCTACCTTAATAGAATAATTGTTGCTTAAGATACCTAGATATATACTGTGACAAAAGTTTTCTTCTTGACAAACAAAAGCACATAATATTTCATTTCCAGAAAACTAGTTTTCAATAGACATGAACAAAAAAATTTAACGCTAATAACAATTAACCCTTTTCAATGTTCTTTTTTTATTGAATTTAGACAAGCATGTGTATTAGATGATCAATAAAATTATCTGCACTCACGCTTCTCGTGCGCAATCGGTTGAAAATGTTAAAGCGGGTAGATTTCACGCGCGACGGCGCAGGTCGCGCCGTGACGTGTTCTCGTGTGACATATTCTACTCTTGACATGGATCGTTGCCTTGCCTTGTATCGCCTATAGTTAGTACATCAATCAAACCAATCACTCAAATAACAAAAAAGTTTCATGATTTTTAAAGTATGCCAAAATCATTTTATTAGCAGTTCGAAGAGAAAAGGAATCTTAGGTTTTGAGACTGTGATCAGACATAAGGGTTAAATTGTTAGCGGAATGTGTTAACACCCCTAATTTTAAACCATCAACAGAAAATCCAAAGTGTGTATTATTTTTGACCATTGGACTACGATTCCGTTCCTCAGAGTATTGGTGAGTTTTATCGAATAAGATCAATACATAAATGCATGAATGAACAAAAATCGCAATTTCATTTCCACCAGATGCGCGATAAACGTTATCAAGAGGGTTAACCGTGACCTCATAAAAAGCGGAATTTATTACATCTCACGACCCTTGCACCGAAACTAAGACAGCAGAGGAAATAATAGAAAAATATCGTAATTAAAATCCAACCCTTCCTGTTGCTTTGCCTTTTTATAGAGGGATGAAATTGGAACGAGGCGCGCGTGACCGATGCGATGATATAGTGAGGTCCTGAGACGAGGCGAGGGCGGGCGTCTCGCCGGCCGGTGCAGGCGCAGTGCCGGAGACGGGTTAATCTAACTTTAATGACTCTCTTACCTTATTTATTAATATTAACATATGACGCACGATTATCATTACAAAACGCCTGTTTCCGTTTGAGATAACATTAATTAACAACAACAGTAGGTAGGTTCCTGCTACATCATTTTCCTTCCATCAGTTTTATAACCTTTGAAACAGTAAGTAAGTGGATCACAACCAAAATATTATTTTTATCCTTGCGTCTTCCAATTCAATGGTAAGCGATAAAAATGATAATGGGCTCAACAAAAAGAAATGCGACAGGAAATAACTTCAATTTACAAACAATGGTAGTAGACGCTAATTTCCAGCGAGATTGATATTACGGATAATGTTGTGGTAATTCTGGCAAATAACAGAAGCTGAGCTCTCTCGGCAGCGGAGTGAGACGTGACGGGGCGGAGCCCTCGGCTCCTACTTGGAACATCACGTTTTATATTGCTAGCAATTAGTATATTCAGCGTAAACTGGCAGCCGAATATAAGCTTTTTTGATCAACATAGGTCTGCAGGACAAACTAATCCCGAACGTTTACACTCTTATAAAAAACTAGCTGCGCCCCTCGGTACTAGATAAACTGTGGTAAAACCATGGTAAAACGTAAATATATAAAGACAAGTATCTTGTTTTACGAGATTTTGACGTTTCCAACTTTTCCAAAAGAAATGTAGGTAAAAAGTTGCAGTATTATAAAACACTATTGTGCAGTCATATTGAATATTCTTTTATCGAATTACTGACACAGCTAAACATTACAATAAAAGTTTTTATAAAAACTTGAACTTGTACAATAGATTAGCTAAGAATTGAGAAGTAACATTACCCTGTGTTATGATACGATACGCCGCCTCTACCTATGATGTTCGACTGAAAAACTAACCTTATTTTGCGAACAGTAAAGTTTAATTTAGAGTTGTAAGCAGGCGGTAGAGGTGCGATGCGCAACTTGCAATATTGTTTGTTGTTTGTTAAAGTATGCGTGAACAAGAGATCTCCAGACAAGTATTGATTGGCATTCAATAGCAGCGCCCGTGAATGGCCTCTTGACAATGCGATCTGCAGCTTACGCATTTTATTGCAAACATAAAGGCATTCGAAGTTACATATCTAATAATAACATTAACGTTAATAAATAAATGATTCATCTCTACGTTTACGAAAAATTAATATCTCAGTTTTGTTTAACTAAATCTTTAATATAAATTTATTTTTTATATTTCATATTTTCTTCAAGATCTGTGTAATTAATTACATATTTAAACACTGTAGCATTTTTATCATCCATTCCTTCCAAATCAACTTCCTTACCCGCGTAAGTCCCGTTCCCGCGGGAATATCGGGGTAAAATGTAGTATATGTGTTATTCCCGGTATCCAACTACTTATATAACAAGTTTCATCGCAATCGGTTCAGCAGTTTTTGCGTGATTGGTAACAAAGACACATACTCACAAACTTATAACTTTATAATAGTAGTAGGAAGGATATCGCCAAAATAGATGAATTGTATATAGTACGTACTAAACTACTATATAACTTGCTCAATACTTATTGAGTATCTACGTGTTACAAAAATAAAAATCTGATTTTTAGTGTTCAGATAAGTTCACAAAAGGCAATTCAAATCACCAACTATAGTGAAAGAATGTTCTTCTTATCACGGTCTAACGAATAGCAAAGCTGCCGCCTCCTCCGGTGGTCTTCGCGCTCACTACCTTTCAATGTCATCACCATCTTCGTCCAAATAAAACTCTCTTAGAACGAAACAATCAATGAAAGATACACTCATTGTAAACTAGTTATCTTGCTCTCAATCGAGTGCACTCTACCGAGTTGGTTTGCTTTAGTCCGGCAGACATTACGACGTCGAACCTTTGTTGGAACATTCTACCGATGGTTCATTTCATTACATTACTTACTTTTATACGAGATCAATACAGAATAGATCTAAAAGGATTATCGAAAAATCGGATGCTACTAAAGATTCAATTCAAATGCAATTTTCGCTGAATAGGTAAGAAATATACTCGTCGTACTTTTCAATATGCTTATGTAGAATAAGTATACGCTATGCTTCAATACAGTTTATTCTAAATTTAAAAAATCTATAACACCACGTTTGTAAATGTCCAAAAAGAATAAGAGGTCAAACAAAAACTCATAAAGTGGGGGCGCATCTTACTTAGATGATTTTATTGGTATGCATAGCATACATGTAGGTTTAAGTGTAAAATCGTTTTATTTTACTCTTTTTAGGACATTTACAAACGTGGGGTTTTAGATATATAAATATATTAATATTTTCATTTTTTTATCTTAGCAATTTTTTTAAATTTTGTTTTCGATTTAGGTTGCATTGTCAAGAGTTGTATCAACTATTCGCAAAGCTTTAGCCCGCTAGCTAGTCAGGAAGTGCCTCAAATTGAAGTTGCAGGATTCCGCCCAGACGGACAAACAAACAAACAAGAAAAGTGAGGGTATAAAAACGTGAGAAAATGATGTTTTTGTATGGTTAGAACTTTACTATGTTAGCCAAGTGAGTAAACCTACTTCCGATCGATGCTCAATACCTGACTAGGTTAGCATGGAACCTACTTAATGCATGCGTTTTTTGGTACGGTATTCTCAAAAGTACATTGCAAACAATTAAGGTGACGTGTTGTGACAGCATATGAGGGAGGGATAAACAAAGGAGTATCGAGGACAAGGAGGCCCGCCGCGCGCACGCGTCACTCGTCGCTCGTTAGCGACGCACTTCAAACTATTCGCATTACAAACAATACACTAAAACAATGCAAACCGTACGTTGCCATTATGCTAATTGCACACCATGCTTTCGTATTTACTCTACACTTCACTAAAATCGCTGTTTATTTATTTAAAACTTTGTATTGACTAGATTTGTATAGCATCTGCATTCCCTACTTTCGATTAGCTTTAAACTCGTAGCGTAGAGGTTTTGTTGTAGCTGTAGTACACTACGACAATTATGAGTATTCGGTATACCCATAATTGTCGTAGTTCATTAACGTCGAAAAAAATATAGGTATACAAATTATCGCAGAAATAATGGAATTTTAATATCAAACCTAACTTATTTATGTACACAATTAATTAGGGCTACATATGTAATTTACTCATAAAAGTTAGAAAATTTGTCGCTGAATCAATAACTGTAATTGTTAAAAACATAACTAGAGCCATTCCAATTTAAAATACAAACTGATAAAATATTTTAGCAATTAATTGATGGATAGATTCCGAATATTTTAGAATCCTAACAAAGTAGGTATGTACGTACAATACTGCAACAGGAAATAAAGATATGTATAAATAGGAAACCTAACCACTACGTTTGATAAGATTCGGCAGATTGTGGTGTACAAACTCAAACTCGGCTGATGTAGTAGGTAGGTTGGTCATTTTAAAATGCGATAAGATAAAACTTCCCCCCTACTCTAATAGTCAGCCGTTGTCTGCGTTTAGCAAAGTAAATTGTATTAATTAGTTGTCAATATATTAAACGGTTAAGAGCTGCATTGTCACGGAACAAGCGACACGCTTACGACAATATGTTGGCAATTAAGGACCGTCGCAAGCGCATTTAACAGTTAATGTGTCTATTAACAAATGTATTTGCCGTGTTCGAGCTCGCTCGTAAATTTATACACAACTGGAGCAGTTGGCTTTAGTCGACGACGTTAGACGTACCATATATCAATCAGACTTATATTGTCCAAACAAAAATATTTTATTTGACATAACCAAGTACCTTTAATAGGAGATGAAAGTACTACGAGTATACTGGAATCATGAATAGTAATTGCTTGAGATAAAAATGGTTGCTAGTTCGATATGTTTTTTATTATAGGATACCTACATAGATACTCGTATCTAATCTTTTTTGTAGTTTAGACATCTATTGACTTCCGTCTAGTCCAGCCTAGGGCTGCCCTATTTCTTTCCGTAGGTATCGTAAAAAGCGAATAGGGGATCTTGCGGAAACCTGGAGTTCTCCAGATACTGTTATTGAGGGTTTATGGGACCAAGCAACTTCCAACATGAACAATAAAGAGATATCACCCGACTTCCAGATAGAAAGAAAGATTTTAATTTTGTTACTGTTACGTAAAAATTGAGAACACAACTAAATAGCGAGCCCCAGTTAGCGTTCAATGCAAAAACATCAATAAAATCAAAATAGGAAACGACAGTTGCGACAAAAACAGCATTCTTTTAACATTTTAGATGTCTGCAGTAATTTATCACATGTCGAGATGGAGCGTGCCACCCGCGCGCCCTTCCTGCCCCATCTACCACCCGCCGCCCGCCACCCGCCATCTCGACGACGAACGCTAATAACTTAACCCCCTTTTGTTTTTGTACGATCAACTCCCAGTTTGTTTATGAGATCAACTGATTATGCCATGACACGAGCCTTGCTTTATAGGTATTATAAAGATCTCGATTGTTTGATGATTTTATTGTGATTTAGATCTGTTTCATCATTTAGGCACCTACCTAAAATTATCATAAATGCGTAAGACAACTTTGTCTGCTTGGTTTCCTATGAAGATAGTTACGGATTCCCTCTATGTATCTATAATTTGTAGTAAGTATACAAGATGTAACGGGCAAGCCCTTTTAAGCCGAAAGGGGGTTGTTCTAGACGTCTAGGCGAACCACTTTTGTTCTACGACTTTTAAAAATTCGAAGTACTTTTGGAAAAATTTAAGTGTAAAGTTTACTTGAAAATCAGCTGTTTCTTAAAGTTCGAGGTCACTGACCTTATGTTGTCCTTTCATTTAGTTTGGTCTACTACAATCAAACCTTCAATTAACTTTATTTTCAAAAGCAGCTGTTTTTTCAGTGAAACAAAACCTCAAAATTTTGCAAAAAAAAGTTCGAATTTTCAAAAGTCGTAGAACAAAAGTTGTTCGCCTAGACGTCTAGAACAACCGCCTTTCGGCCTAAAAGGGCTTGCCCGTTACATCTTGTATATTTACAAAAATAAATTTAAATTTTATATCTATTGTTTAGTCGCCATGCTGTGTTGTTCAGAAAATTCAATTACATAGGTATACTAATATTATGAAAAGGTTTTTTTTTGTTTGTTTGTTTGTTTAAAATCCAACGCTAATCTAATCTCAGGAACTACTAGTCTGAATTGATTCTTTATGCGTATGATAGTCCATTTATCGAAGAAGGTTATATATATATAACATTACGCTTTACGACCATTTGCATCATAATGCTTTAAAATTATCCCAAAACAAAGTTTAAACAACATATCTATTGTTGCCTGGAAAAGATCGCCGCCCAATGTGCCACACTAGATTTAAGTAGGTATTTCTTTGGAATAGCACTTGGATAATTTATGACCAGACCAGAAACCAATATTTTTAGGGTAAATACTCGGGTAAAACATCTGCATTGCAGTTCGTGATTACCTATTCGCGAACGCTCCACAGAGATTGACAAATTATAAACTCTAGATCTTTATGAAATGACCCACTGCACTGTCAGTCAGTCTCACCCCAATATTAAATTCAAAATGAAATTATTTTAAAGTGTAAACACATCTCTATATGATTTCAATTTTATTTTATCAGACCCTTCGAGTAATGAGATTCTACTCGTAAAGTTGAAGAGTCCATTCAATTGTCGAAATATGCATTTCACGTCGATGGAGTGTCGCATTGCTCGTCATTTGAATATGCTACACAAAACATGGTGACACATCGTGACGGGCCATTGTCATTTGTACTTGTACTTAGTTTACTAGTGAATGCAAGTACTTACAATACAACTTTTGATACAATGCAAATGCCTACTATTCGTCGTTTTAAGTGATGTGGACTAGGTTATCGTTATCAGTCAGTCAAGAGCTAAAATTGGAAAAATGTCGCTTTTGTTACACAACTGCAGCCCTAGACAACATTGTTATCGATTAACGAAATCGCAATCGACAGATTTTTTTGTATGAAATTGAAATAAGTTCACGAAGAGTCACGTGAATTTTCGCGAACTTATATGTCTATTTCATACAAAAAAATCTGTCGATTGGCGATTTCGTTATTCGATAAGAATGTTGTCTAGGGCTACTGTTTTGCATGTTGTCTAAGCCGCCGTATCCTCATACTAAAGTAGCTCGACCCGGAGCCTTATTTTTGAATCGCTCGTTCCAATTTGGGCTTTTTTTAAAAATTGATATCTGCTGATTTTCGTTTGATTTCGGTCTCCTGCGACGAGTAGTGGTTGATACCACGTGATATCGCTCATTGTAGTCGTGCGATTCACATAAAAAAATACAGAAATCGAACGAAAATAGGTAAAAATTGAGGTATTTAAATCGCTCAAAGTGGCGCATTTGATTCAAAAATAGAGCCGGACACGGACCAGTCTAGTATAAATTAACCATATGTCAAGGGACTTCCATGATGTAATAATGGGATAAAAAGTACCCAAACAAACATCCAAACTTTCACATATTAGTGGGAAGTGGGATTGGTTACTAGGATAAGTAAGCTGTGTAATTCTATACAAGAGACTAGCAGTGTCCTGCGGTTTCACTTGTGTAATTTTTATATAGTAATTTGAACTTACTAGTGGACATGTCACGCTCTGTGCATGTCACACACTTCCTTGGGCAGTTTATTATAGCAGCGCATAGATGAGCTACAGAATGACTCGTTCATTCTCTGGAGCCTACTCCAGGGCACAGTTATATTATCTTTATTTGTTAAATTAAAAGCATATATGTCCCGATTTAAAAAAAAAACCTTTAATTTTATGGACGTAGGTATAAAAGATTTTCTTAACTATATTTTGAATACAATGTTAGAATATTTATTCTTTTATTTTTTTCCCTTTATTCCTTTTTTCTTTAGGTGATTCTCTAGAACCCAACCCGTAGATAGCTCGGACTGCTCTCTTTCTTTATAAGATTTTTTTCTTTATAAGAATATAAGATTTAATGGATCCAAATCTAAAAATGGATTGTTTTTAACTTTTAATACAAATGAACTATCATCTGCGAACAATACAATCTTGTGATTGTCCCTTACTAGGTAAGGTAGGTAATTTTTATTAAATATAATACTCGTACAATCAAGAAACATAAATGGTCCTAATATGAATCCTTGAGGAACCCCCATTTATATTACATATAATATAATCAAGAAACAGAAATAGTCCTAATATGGATCCTTGAGGAACCCCCAATGTTACATTCTCGTGGAAATTTCGAAAAACCCTTTAAAATTCATGTCTCTAGAACCTGCGGCTTAGGTTGTGCGTTGATTTGATATACCTACAGTCACAGGACTTTGTATTCTGTAAGTGATTTTTTCATAAGAATAAATCGACATGCGCAGTATTGCGCAGTCAGCGCGCAGCGCGAGCGGCAGCATATTCGAATATTTCGATCCAATTCAAGTGTTTTTCTAGAATACCATAGTTAGAACCAAAACATAAAATATGCAATTTTATGCGGGCATAAGAGTTAAAAGGTATGAGGACAAGAATAATTTGTGGTTAGTGGAAAGCGTGGTCACGGCTGATGGGAACGAGCGGCGCGGCGTTGTAGATGTGTAGTAATTTCGCGGTTTATCCGACATCCGAACATTATTCCACTGCGTCGTCGTCTCGGGTCTGCGGTGATAAATCAAAAAACTCATCAGAGAATTTCACCTCAATGACTTAGATGTCATCACCGCAAATACAAAGTAACGTTTTAGTAAGTTATTGTGTATACACTGTTATGTAAGTACTATTTATATATATATTCAGTATAATAGTTTTAATTCTAATCTCAAGTATAATACAAAAAGAAAACCAGCTAAGTGCGAGTCGGACTCGCGCACGAATGGTTCCGTACCATTACCATAAAAATCGTGACTGTCAGACAGGCAAAGGGACAGTGTAGTGTAGAGCATTGATATAATCAAACATAAGTAACGTTACGGTCTAACATTTCCTATTCGATATTCGAGCTAGAAACACTTGCATGCAAGTGTTCAAAATCGGAACTAATCACTATATTAGATAAATTGTGCCTAATGTGAAAATGAAAAAAAAAAGTCATTGCGAAGAAAGGTGGAGATGTTAGAATAGCAGTGAAACGAAACCTTTCTCAACTAAATACTACTCAAGGTGACCTGACAGAAATCCCATTGAGAAATAAGGCCTCCTATTTGTACAACATTTCTTTATGGTTTAAATGTAATGTATTTACAATTTTTTATGTAGTGTTCATTAAATAAAGCGTGATTATGTGTATTTATTTTATTTATTTGAAGATATTATTGTAAGATCAGTAGAACGCTAACCTATCACCCCACCTACACTGTGCTTGTATTGTTAGTGTGCTTAGGAAGGGTTCAGTAGTTGATCCCGGTTGTTATCTCTGTATAGCAATCGTTAGGTCAAGTTAGAAGCCTCAGGACGACCTTAAAACTCTAACACTATAGGTGAGTCAAGCGTCGACACGAATAGAAGAAGACCTATCTATGTCACTTCACCTACTCTCCTAGGTGAACGTAACGTAAACGTGTTTGTAGTAAGCGAAGTGAAGGAAATCCGAAGCTGATCGGCGTAAGATCATGATCCGTAAGAATATTGGTTAGATTGACGACCACACGTGCACTGTATATCGATGTTACTAACATTTTACACTTCACAGCGGATTACTCGATTAATTTGAATGTAATCAATACTTAACAAGCCTACTTACCATCTTCTGTATGTACACTTCTTAGTGCGAGTTTTTATCGAATAGGAAACGGTAAGTACTATCACGATTGCGTAAACGCCAAAATGATATGAAAATTTAAAAACCGCCCCTGGTAGATGTACCTACTAACGAAAAGCTCAATTTTACTTCCTTTAGAGCTGATTTTTCAAATCTTTATCTGAATTTTCAGATATCTAATATCTGACAAATAAAATGTAACACCACTGAATAAAAAACGTCACTATGATATTTAAAAAGAAATTAAATCTAAATTTAGAGGATCAAAATTTGAAGGCTTTTAAATTTGGTTGGGTCCGAACTTATTTTATAGATATATTTTATCCATAAAATGAAAAATCAGGCCTTAGACAACTTTCACGTATAATTTGCTTCGTTTATGTTTATGCAGTTGTTTCTATATGGTTCTCATATGTGTCTTTTTCGCAGTAGGAACACAATGCAGAGCCAACAATTTGGTGTCTAGGAACCAAATCATAAGGTATTCATTATTCATTACAAACAAACCAATAAATATATCCTATTATTATATCTTAATATTAGTAGCTACAGATTTCTGTATGAATTTGACATAAAATGAAATCACATGAGTTTTCGTTATTTTACCAAAATTTAATTAATTATTATTTATAGGCGACTAGCTGCGTGCGCCCCGCGGTTTTAACCGCGTAAGTGCCGTTACGCAGGAATATCGGGATAAAAAGTAGCCTATGTTTTATATTTTAAGTTTCAACGAAATCACTTTAGTAGTTCTTGCGTGAAATAGTAACAAAACACTTTATTTATCCGGTTGAATCGCGTTTTTATTCATTGTTCTAAACGAACCGAGCTTTCGCCAACTTTACAGTTGACTTTTTCAAGGTTGACAACCTTGAAACCTTCAACCGGATAAATTTATTATGCAAAATCGCGAAAACCATAGAAGAAATTATAGTAACAAAGTCACATTTCTACATAAAAACAAACTTTCGCGTTTAACATTTTAGTAAGATTTTGAAAATATCTAGGTTTAATGTTTATAATCCCTTCAAATAGTTCTGTATTTGTGGCGTCACGCCCGAAATTTCGTATGGTTTTTGTGATCGTACAATTTAAAATTAAACATGATGTTGGGCGGTGAAGCAAGTTCTAAACATGAAATATATGAGAATGGTAGTAACACGAGTACACGAGCCTCTGTAATCGAGGTTGCAGCAACTCGCGTCTCGCGGTCATCGCAGGAAACCGCAAACGATCCTTCTAAATAGACTTCAACACATGGTACTACATAAACTGGACTCCGCTTCACTACGGCTTTACTGATGCTGATGTAATCCTATTATATAAAATATACTATAATACTAGTTACGCCCCGCGGTTTCACCTGCGGAAGTCCCGATCCCGTGAAAATATCGGGATAAAGTATCCTATCCAGATCTCCAGCTTTCTGCATACAAAGTTTTGTCGCAATCGGTTGTGTAGTTTTTGTGAGAAGCCGTACGTAACAAACATACTATGTTACTTACTTACTCACTTTCACATTAACTTTTACATTTATAAATACAACTAGCTGCGCCCCGCGGTTTCACCCGTGTAAGTCTTCTTCTTCTTTTATAGGGCTTATTCCATTCGAACATTTGCCAGTGTCAAGTATTATTTATATTTGCAAGTTATTTGCATCGAAACAGTCAAGTCGTTATAGTTAAAGTCAAGTCCAACCCGTGTAAGTCCTGTTCCTGCGGGAATATCGGGATAAAAAGTAGCCTATGTGTTATTTCGGTATCCAGCTACCTAAAAGTATTCCAAGTTTCATCGCAATCGGTTCAGCGGTTTTTACGTGATTGAGTAACAAACACACATACTCACAAACTTTCAGCATTATAATATTAGTTGGACTAGGAGGACTAGTAAATAGCTGGCACTGCCCACTTCGTACCGCCATCTTTGCCACCAAGATATTGAAAGAAAGTTTTGATGAAAACGTAATATACGGGTAAATAACGATTACTGTCCGTATGTTTAAAATTAGTGCTAAAATGTATAAATTAATTATTTTTATACCCGAAACGGAAAAAGTATAGATATATAACCTACATATATCTATACTTTTTATTTTTAAATGTTAGTGTAGGTATAAGTTTGAGGTGGTGTCTGTGGCATCGTAGCTCAGGAACGGATGTAATTTGATAAAGTTTTTAACCGACTTCAAAAAAAGGAGGAGTTTCTCAATTCGTCGCGTACCTAAATATTTTTTTAGTTTTATATTTTTAGCTGACCTATGTTTGATCTTAATCGACTCAGCCTTCGAAAGGATAGGTATGTGAAATGAAATCGGTAAGAAAAACAGAAGGTTTCTAAATATGCCCGAGTGTTTTTTTTTTAATTTTGTGATGTGAGAGACTATTTAGTTACAGAATAGGTACATGCTATAGGTAATATAGATAGAGTAGGATAACAAGCGCCGAGGCGAAAATTACTGTGTAAACTGATGATAATACTCATAAAGATAAATAAAAAGCTATAATATTGAAACTGCACACGGTGCCGATTGCTGAACCAATGGAAGTCAATGGCTTCAAGTCAGTAAAACATGCAAAATAGCTGAATCGCTGACAGGCCGTATGAGCCTTTGGCATTCAAGGTTGCAAACTCGAAGGGTTATTTTGTCGATTTTATATCCTACTAATATGATAAATGCGAAAGTTTAAATGTTTCGATGTTTGTGTTTCAATCACGCAAAAACTACTGAATCGATTGCGAAGAAACTTTGTATGCAGGTCGCTAGATACTTATTAAAACACAGGCTAGTTTATATCCCGACATTCCCGCGGGGTCGGGATTTAGGCGGGTGAAAGCGCTGGGCGGAGCTAGTCTATCTTCTATACCTATCTATACTTATAATCTATCTATTTATACCTATAATAAAGGAAGAGAGGACAAAAAGTCTAAATTGAAAAATATGCCCGATGCCCCCGAAATTAAACAATTTAATTTACACGCATTTAAACTAGGTTTCACAAAAATGAAAATTTAGCAACATTTCACGTTTGGAGTTTTGGCGGGAAAAGCTTTTTTGACGTAAAAAATATACGACGTCTGCCTGATATGATGTATGTTACTCGGATTTAAAAAAAGTTGGTTATCTTCAGTGTTTCCATGGCTTATTATATTTTTTCCTACTGGGAGTTATGTGATAGGGATAGATTGCTGTTTGTCTTGTTGTCCTGCTCGGAACGTTTTCACCATTTCGTATGCTTGTGCGATTTCCAGTTAGAATACAACTTTCTTGTAACAGGCAAAAACGTAACATTTTTGGTTTAGTAATATTTTAAAGCGCCATCTGTTATTTATAGTTCGTTATGCGCCACGCAGCGCACGCGTTACAGCGCCATCTAATATAGAGTAGCAGCGTTAATGACAAAGTGAAGTTAGGCACCTTTACATAAAATTATGTCATTCATTTTTTTAGCCAACCTCAGAAAAATTCTGCAGTTTTTTGTCATTTTCAGATCATAATCGCTTGGCGGGAACTCGTTGAGGAGATGTGGTGCTAAATTTACATTTTTGTGAAACCTAGTTCATATGCGTGCAAATTGTTTAATTTCGGGGGCATATTAATCAATTTAGTTTCGTGAAGGTGTACAAGTGGAATGAAAGTGAAAATCGGTGCAAAACATTAACTTAGTGTTGTCTCCAAGGCTCCGTGAAGATTATTTGTAAATGGCCGCCGTGTTTACAAATTATTCCCTAGACTTATTTTTTTATTTCTTATCGGTTGTGAACCGATTATGGCCATTAGGAAATTAGCCAGTGTCAAGTATTTTAATATATTATGCAAGTTATTTGCATCGAAACAGTCAAGTCGTCATAGTTAAAGTCAAGTCTAGGGAATCATTTGTAAACACGGCGGCCATTTACAAACAATCTTCACGGAGCCTTGGAGACAACACTAAGTCAATGTTTTGCACCGATTTTCACTTTCATTCCACTTGTACACCTTCACGAAACTAAATTGATTAATATGCCCCCGAAATTAAACAATTTGCACGCATATGAACTAGGTTTCACAAAAATGAAAATTTAGCACCACATCTCCTCAACGAGTTCCCGCCAAGATTCTCCCTAGACTTGACTTTAACTATGACGACTTGACTGTTTCGATGCAAATAACTTGCATAATATATTAGAATACATGACACTGGCTAATTTCCTAATGGCCATAATCGGTTCACAACCGATAAGAAATAGAAATAGATCATAATCTGTGAAAATTGTTATCAGCTGGTTACTGTCAAAGAAAAGACATACGGTTTGGCTTTTCATAAATCTTACAGAAAACGCTTTGAATATAATAATATATTCTCGAGTTTAGTTTCGATTACAGACGGACAGTTATCTAATTACTGTTGTAGTTAAAGAAAATATGGAGAAGTACCCAGTGCCCAGTTTTCTAAGCACCCAACATGTTTTAGAGGACCTAACTGATCCAGAGTTCTTCACCCTGAAACCACACCAGTTGACTCTGGAAGATCATCTTCTACAAACCACATACAACTTTCATCAAAATATTAAACAGCTAAAATCGGATGTAACAAAACAAAGTGAATTAAATTGTGAATTGCAAGAACTGAATCACAAGCTTGTTGAAAGTATAGCTAATTTAAAAAGCCAAGCCAAAAAGGGTTGATGTCAAACTCCAGCTAGTTAAAATTTTCTTATGATCTGCTTAAATATATTTTATTAGGGTCTAACACAAAAGAACAACAAAGAATAATTAAACAATTCCCAACCTATTTATTGTCTAAATCAATTATTTAATAACACTTCCTAACTTAACCAGCTCTTCTTCAGAAACTTGACCTAAATGATGTAAACATACTAAAGCAGCTCCTTGTTCAGCAAACTTTTTATTTTTTTCCCAAAATGAAGATGTGTATTTTTTGTTGTTAAAAGTTATTATTGTACGAAACAACTTTTCTATTTGTTGGGTTTCGTATGTTGGTAGTTTATAGCCATTCTTGCCTGCCCATGAATGTAGTCTGCTCTTTGGTAAACTTAAATCATTAAAGCTTGCCCTTATGAAACATACCTGAAAATAAATCAATAAATCATTTTTTATCCATAGCTTTATTTACAAATTATGAAAAACAATAAGAATATATAATATTAATATGAATAATAATTAGCAATGAAGTTTAATGAAAGAGTAAGAAAGAACTTACTTTCATTTCAATGACATCGGTTAAATCTGTATCATTAATTTTAGTTTTTTTGTTTGGTGGCTCCAGTTCACTAGGTGTTACTTGCCATCGACCCTGTATTCCTATTTTTTGGTAATGTGATTGTTTTTCTCTACAATATTCTCCTAAATCCCAAATAGCACTGTAAAAAAAGTATTAAAATAATTATTGAATTAAGGGTCTTTTTTATTAGAAGCACCATGTAGTTGTGCCCCCCTGTAATTCCATTCTGTATTCCCAAGGACTCATACATATCTGTATAGTTTACTAAATTTATCAAAACCAACCAGTTAGTAGTAAAAGGAAATCTACTTTTCTCGCAAACTAAAGATAACATATAAGTATCATCTAAATCTAATGTAGCATACCATATTTGTTCCAAAGTTTGACAATCTAAAAAGTGTCTTCCTCTTGGAGTTTCTTGTAACTCTCTCAATATATTCTGTATACAGTATTTTGTGTTTGAAGGTGAATTGTCAAAGTCCACTGCTAGTTTCAAATAATCTTTGACAACAGTGTCCATGGGCAGCATACCATCTTTCCTGAAGATAGAGCAATTCCATTCCGCTGCTCTCGCTAGCATCACACTACCACAACCTGTCATTTCTTTAAACTTATCAATGTCTCTGTGCTTTTCTATCTCTTTAGATCCTCCACTGAAAATTTAATATAGAATGGGTTAAAACAAGCCATTTCATTATTTTTAAGTTGTAAGTACTTATTTTAGAATACTAGCAGTGTCCCAATGATTCACTTGCATAATTGTCTATCCCTTAAAAAAATATATCTTACTTATCAAAATATTCTAAATCTGAGGTCTATGATCAGTAGTTTAGGTTGTCTGTTAATAGTCAGTCAAAGATAAATGATATAGAATGTGTTAAAACAAGCCATTTCAATATTTTTAAGTTGTAAGTACTTATTTTAGAATAGTAGCAGTGTCCCAATGATTCACTTGCATAATTTTCTATCCCATAAAAAAATATATCTTACTCATCAAAATATTCTAAATCTGAGGTCTATGATCAGTAGTTTAGGTTGTCTGTTAATAGTCAGTCAAAGATAAATGATATAGAATGTGTTAAAACAAGCCATTTCATTATTTTTAAGTTGTAAGTACTTATTTTAGAATAGTAGCAGTGTCCCAATGATTCACTTGCATAATTGTCTATCCCATAAAAAAATATATCTTACTCATCAAAATATTCTAAATCTTAGGTCTATGATCAGTATGTTAGGTTGTCTGTTAGTAGTCAGTCAAAGATAAATGATTCTATTGGTAATTTTAGATCATGTGCAATTTAATGAAAATATTCTTTTACATACTTAGCAATGACTGGAATAGATATCCTTTCAGCCACATATTTAATAATATCAGTGTGAACAGCATGTTGGGGTCGTTCATCTCGAGTCCTGCCATGAATTGCAATCGCTTTAATCTCAGTACTGACCAATTTCTCAACAAGTCTAAGGGTATCTTCACCAGTTTCCAGAATTCTTATTTTACAAGTGACAGGAATAGAAAGGTTGCTTACTAAAGTCTTCAGTATGTGGCAGGCCTTATCAGGCTGGCCGAGGAGAGCTACTCCCATGCCTCCTTTGATTGAAAATTCTTTCGGACATCCCATATTGATATCGATTGCTGCAACATCATTTTCGCTAAAATCAATGAAATAGTCAATACTTAGTCATCCATTAAATATCTTTGGAAAAAATACAGGCAAGTTAATGTCTTTTTTGTTTTGCAACAATGTTTTTGTAAATGAGGAGTCCTTTTAGAATAAACAATTATTCATTTTTATTTCTGAGATGTAAATTACATGTATTAAAAGAAGTATCTATTACTTACACTAATTTGGCTACTCTCAGTGCCCTCTCTGCATCACATGTACCAAGTTGTAAGACTAGTTTGTCTTTCTCTTCAGCACACGTTCGGAATACGATAGTTCCATCTGTTTGGTCTACATAGTCCACAGTGTTAAGAATATCTGAATTTGAATGCAGTAGGTACATTTAAAATAAAATTGGGATCATGACTGAACTGTGGTAACCCATAGTTGAGTCATACTTGTACACTAGTGTTATGTAGCTATCAAGAACTTGAGAAGGTGTTTGATACATACTATTTACTCTGCGTTTCGACCTCATAAACTTCCAGTCAATGAGTTCTTCTGTATAAACAATATCTGCACCATATCGAAGAGCTAACAGCCGCATCGGTAAAGTCCCAATTCGAACCATCGGGGCCAGAATTAATTTATCTTTGTAATCCAACATTTTTATTTTAGGTTAGGAGTACCACACTCAATACTACAATCTGAAAGATCACGAGAGAATTGAAACATTGTTACGTAAACTTTGATAAACGGCGCTTGATAACAATTTTTTGTATTATTTATAAAATAAATTTACTCACCACGCGCAACAAAAACAATCTTTTTGTTGCTTGAAGTTTATAGCAATCTTCTTTCTTCTTTTTCTTAGTTATGGCTTCTGTCAGCAATATAGGACAATTTAGCCAAATACTCGTACGAATAGCGAACTACCACTATTGTACTGTAATCGTTTGAAATAATTTTCAATGCGTGACGGCTGTAGAAAAAATGGCGACGATTTTTCTCCAACCCTATGGGACAATTGTTTGTAACGTGCTAATTTCGTGTTTGGCACTGGTATTTTTATTTTCACTTAACTCGTTGAACTTCGCGTAACTAAATTGGTAACTTGCCGCCATAAATTAAACAATTTAAACGCAATAAAACCATGATTTTGTAAAAATGAAAATTCAGGAAGACATTTCACTAACGCGAAAAAAACAAAAGTCCTTTATAGCAATCAGTTAGCTGCTGAATTCTTCGTGACTCTGTACTCTGTGGTCACGTATGTCAAAAACAAAAGATTGTCAAAGTCACAATCAGCTGTTTTGTTTTTTCATTAGAAAAAAAAGTGGTTTCGAACTACTTTAAAAATGAAACAGTTAATAATTTTATAGTTATTTATTTTCATTGTTTAGAAAATTCCATCCACGGGTGTTTGAGAAAACAAGAGAAGACGAAAGAAATGCAGCTCTATGAAAATAAATATAGGTAGATTATTGTTAATTTTTCTCATAAGGTTGTATGACCTATAACATATTAGTCTGCCCTCTAACTAATAAACAAAAAACGATAATATCGAATCTAAATCAAAACATTTTCTAGCTACTTGTTTTTTGAGAAAATCCTGAATAAAATAGTATATATATCGAATTACTTGATAAATTCGCAATGAAGCCAACAGTTGCCGCTGATGAGATGTTTCCCGAAGGCGTCGGACCCTATATGGACTTAGAAGAGGTTTGTTTCTAAAACTAACAGGTGATAGCAGTAGATTGTTTTCGCAATCATGTTTTTTTCATGTTTTGTTTGTATTTTGTAGGCTGGAGGACCTTCTAACCTTTTAATGGACTTAGCTGCGAATGAAAAAGCTGTACATGCTGATTTTTTTAACGGTAACATAACAAACCTATTTTTATAACCACTCACCCAGCGTCTTCATCAAAACTTTCCTCGAGTGCTTTACTTAGGAGTTCCGCGGTCAAAAGTAACGTTCCACCAAAACGCCTGTTGGCTTATCAAAAAACACTGTTGCGTTTCAAATTTAATAATAATCACCCTTGTTGTTTGGGAGCCCCAGTATCTTATTATAGTTATATTAGTATATTAGTTATAAATTTATAATGGCAAGAGAAATACATGACCTATCAAAATTTCTACTGCCTAGCTATACCGGTTAATGAGATAGAGCCTGATCACAGACAGTCAGATGGAACAACAGACAGTGGAATCACAGTAAAAGGGTTATCTTTACCCTTACCTAGGCCTTGGATACGGAACTCTACTAATTACATTATCGAGCATGCACTTAGTGTATGTACATTTGTACATACTTCTTACTACACTTTTTTATTTTCAGATTTTGAAGATTTGTTTGATGATGATGACTTAAAATGAAGGTTTTGTAAAATAAATACATTAAACTATAAATTAAAACTACTCATTATAAATTAGGTAACTACTGTATTTTTTTTGTTATCTAACCCTCAAATCAACTCACCAAGTTCAAAAGGTTGCTGTGCATGTGGTGTAATGTACAGCTACTACCTATTGCAATAGCTTGGGAATTATTATTAATATGTTGTAGGTAGATCCATTTAGATAGGAACATCATACTTTGAAAAAAAAAAAAACAATTACATAATATTATTCTTATCATTTATTAATTTTTCAGTGATTTTCTTACATAAGACATACCAAATCTCATGAGTTACATGTTTCAGTAAAATAATAGAAAGAATATGTTATCTTTCTCTTACTGTACATTTGCATACATTAACATTAGGTCTGGTGTTTGTAGTGGTATAATTAATTACATATAGTAACAAATTTTAAAAACTTCAAATTTTAAAATATAATTAAATATGTAGTTGAGCGTAGTTTGTATTTTTTCAGTGACTTAAATAACTAAGCAAATCATTAAATTAACAGCTAAGATTTTTGAACAGTATAATATATAAATTGGTTGTAAGTTTTGTAATCTTCTCAAACTGCACAAAAGCAAAATTGTTAGGTGGTCAGAAATTGTAATTTAACAAATTAAGAGTCAGTAGCACTGGATTTTTTAATTTGTGTACTAAACCAATGCTTTGGCTGTTATTGATCTAACTTTCTAATATATCAACAACTAAAACAGTATTTCATCTGTCTGTCAGAGCCTTATATAAGAAGATTACAGAGCCTACATCTAATTTACGTTTTTAAACAGAACAATACGCAATTGAACGTAACTAGTGCAAGCAAACTCAACCTCATAGACTATTCCAATGTAACAGTAACGTTATGCTAAACATCAACATCGCTGCTGTCATCGTCACTGTTGTCCGGTTCCTCGGGTTCATCTTCTGCCTGTTCAGGTTCGGGCTCCAAAGTCTCTATATCTCCCTCATCCTCTACATCATCATCATCATAGTCGTCTTCGAGTAGTGAAGAAATATTAGCAAGGTCACCTTTGGCCAGCTCTGTAATATTTTATTTAATTCAATATGTTACTAATATTATAAATGCAAATCTTTCTAATATTATAAATGTGAAAGTTTGCATGCATGTCTGTCTGTATGTGACTTTGTCACACTTTGACACAAGAACTACTGCACCGATTATGATGAAACTTAAAATATAGGTAGCTCAAGTCCTGGAATAACATATAGGCTACTTTATATCAAGACTAACGCTCGTGAAACCATGGGGCGCAGCTAGTTAAATTCATATAGTAGAAAAATGCAATGGATTGGTTACTTACGAACTACATAGTTTTCTAGTGATTTGGGAACCATATGTTTAGCTTTCTCAATATTTTCCTCTGTACATTCTCCTTTATCTAAACCTGTAAAACAATTTTCTATTAACATACTGAAAAGAAAAGTTTATGTATGTCAAACTTTATATTATAACATCTCATTTTTTAAGTTGCCTGTTTAATTTAAATAAACACCTTTTATGAAAGAAAAAAACTTACCAAATAGAAGTCCCATGCGTTTTAAAATATCAATGTCATCATGGATTTGAAATCTTTTATTAAAGTTAAACATGTATTCTGTTCTGTAATTATGAAATTAAAAGTATTTATTATTTGGTAAATATCATGCTTAGTTAGATAGTCTACCGCCAACTAAATTAAGTTAGTTTTAGCTTGCAACTTACCGATCGACTGCTCGCCGAGCAATGTACAACGAAGCTCGGATCCGGCACAACTGAGTGACGGTCTAATATAAGTAACTCATCTCTAAATATGATAGCATACTAAGAGCGCAGAGCAGCGCAAATGACTAGGTAAACTATGTTGATAGCTTAGCTTGTATAGTTGAACATGTGTATCCACTTCAAACTGTACTGTTCAAAACTTCATGTGTCTTCTTATAGGGCTAGTTCAGGAGCCACACAAAACTAATTTTATTTTTATTACGATTCTAAATGTGAAATGACGACAATGTGAAGTGTTTTATTGAATAAAATATTTTGCTTTATTATCTCTATACATATCTATCATGTTTTCTTGTATGAAAAACTGGCAAGCTAAACTAAACTTAGTTTAGTTGGTGGTGGATGGGATTAGGTTTAACACAAAATAACTTACTTGTCATTAGAGATACTGCAATCAATCAGAGCCTTATCGCTAGTGTTCACAACTATGAATGGAAGGTGTATAGCTGAAGAAGGTGAAGGTTTGACCCCTTTATTTTCTGCCTCTTTATTCCTTTCTATCAAACTTTTAAAAGAAATATGCTGAAAAAAAAATCAGTTCATGAAGTAACCTTAATAAAGTGAAATAACCTACAAGTCCAGTAAAATTGTCGTCCGAATGTATGGGATCGTATGCGTTAAATCCGGTAGCTGTGATTTTTGCAGGCTTGTTTATGATGTTGGCATAATGAATAATCCAAGTTTGTGACCTCGAGCGCCGAACACAACCTTGAAATATTCCGATTATAACCCTGGTTTTTTACAGTACCTTCTCAGAGAGTTTAAAAAGTAAATTAAATTTTCCACAATATGGGAGAAGAAATTGTCTGTGTAGAACCAATAGTTTTGGACATAAGCCTTTCAAAGTTTATATTTTTTTAACTTTGCATTTTTTATAGTATTTTAGACATCACTCGAACAACTCCAGCGGAGGGATTACTTGAACGCTGATGTATAATTTTACTGAACTATACATTCTCATTTAGAATAATGTAAACATAAAATCAAGGAAAAAGTGAATAAAGGGCCGTCACTTTCAAATAAATGTACGAGTTTTTTGTTCACATTTTTGGTCGAAGATTCTAAAACAGGGTCATATGATACACGGAGAGTTGTGTAAATTTTAAGAATAGTAATAATAGGGGTTAAAGTATGAAATTGCCGTTTTATTGCAATAGGTTCTTTGAATTGACATAGAATCTTCATGGTTTGAGGTTTTCGAATGAAACTTTTTTCAAATGGTTTCTGTGATGTTCTTTTTTTTAAAAAAATGTGAAACATTTGAATATCGACTTTTAATTGTTTTTGTTATTCAATTTAGACAAGAAAGATAGATACTGCGAAAATTCGAGTGATTTTTGAATACGAGTTCCGACGCGGAACTAACGCGGCAGAAACAGCCCGCAATATCAATGCTGCGTTTGGAGAGGGGTCTACTAATGATCGCACCGTGCGATTTTGGTTTAAACCCTTTCGTGATGGAAATTTCGACTTAAAGAACGAGCCACGAGGAAGACCGCCCACACAGGTGAATAATGATGAATTAAGAGAGATAGTGGAAGCCGATCCTAGTCAAACTACCCAGGAATTAGCGGCATGGTTTAACGTTACCTTACCCACTTTATTGACTCACTTGCGTCAAATCAATTAAATAAAAAAAAACGAAAAATGGTTGCCTCATGATTTGACTGATCTGCAGAAAGAAACGCGTGTTGAAACTTGTGTTGCCTTGTTGAACCGGTACAGAAATGAAGGAATATTGGATCGAATTGTAACATGTGATGAAAAGTGGATTCTTTATGATAACCGGAAAAGAAAAATGCAATGGCTGACCCCAGGTCAAATGCCACAACAGTGTCCTAAAGCAAAACTTACCAATAAAAAGGTAATGGTAACTGTTTGGTGGTCTCAGCATGGTGTTATTCACTATAGTTTTCTTCGATCTGGTCAAGCAATTACGGCAGATGTCTATTGTGCCGAACTCCGAACCATGTTGACAAAACTAGCAGTAAAACAGCCCCGACTCATGAATCGATCTTCACCATTATTGCTCCACGACAACGCGAGACCTCACACAGCACGAGAAACCATTTTGACCCTTCAGGAACTGCACTTAGAAACCATTCGTCATCCTCCGTATTCACCAGACCTTGCTCCAACGGACTACCATTTTTTTCGTGATTTGGACAATTATCTACGTGACAAGAAGTTTTCTTCCCAGGAGGCAGTACAAAATGCTTTCACACAGTTTGTGCAGTCTAGATCGTCGGAGTTCTATCGCAAAGGCATTAATAACCTTCCCATTAGATGGCAGCAATGTATAGATAATAATGGCAACTATTTTGATTAAATAAATTTGTTAAAAATTTAAAAAATAAACAATTAAGATTTTCAGTACAAATCGGCAATTTCATACTTTAACCCCCAATATTATGGATATTCATTGTTGGGTCAGATTGGCCGGATAATGCAATGGATTTACAACAAATTACGCTCAATATTTATTACCTACGTGGTTTCGAAAATATTAGAGATACGGATACATCCATTCTGACGTCAGTTTCCGTACTGGACCACTTTCGATTTCTCGCCACTCAGCGTTACACGCTCCATGCTAAGATTTACTACGTATTTGATAATTGAGTTTTACGTTATTTTTAACTTCCTAGAACTGTAGAAAAAAAATAAGCCATAGGGAGAATATAGGCTCATATTATGACATATTTTGGAGGATGGATGGATAGCGAGAAATCGAAAGTGGTCCAGTCAATAAAAGCGATGCGATGAAAACCCTAAAAAATTATTTATCAGTATCGTGAAAACCAAGACTTACTTGTAATATAAGTTCTTGCAGCTGTTGTGTTTTCTTCTGTATTTGATCTAACTTCTCTTGTTTTTCTTTCTCCAGAGAGTAGCATTCCTGTACGCTGTTTGTCGGTAGACCAAGCCACCTGATTTCTTTCTTTTCTTTTGATATTATGTTCATAGCCATCAGTACATTTAAAGCATCATAAACTCTTCTGCGAATGTTCTTTTGGTCATATTGCTGAAAAGTGAATCTAATCTGAATTTGATTTTGAAAATGTTGTAAGTACCTACTATAACATATTAATGATGTACTCATAACATATTAATTTTTATTTGGATTCTCCCTAGAATTACTATTTTTCCGGCGAGTTTTTTTGAGTTCTTAGGACTGAACGAATCGAGGGTTTCCAAGTACCTCACTCGAGCGAAAAATACTATTTGCTCCCAAGGTTGACATTCTACTTTTCATCGAAAACAATGAGAAAAAAAATTATTCCAATTTTCGCGTCCAGTGCTTATTACAATTTTCAACCATTTCCTAACAAAAAATACCATTTTCTACCAAAACTTACACTTTTCACAAACGCTGCTAGGTGAGTGAGGGGTGTTTGACCATCACTCACCTTACAGCGTTGCAGAAGATTGAGACACGCGGTTCAGTGTTTGGATAGCTTTGGTGATTAAAACTTTTTGAAAATATTCTCGAGTTTTGGCCGAAACACGTTGAGGAGATGTGTTGCTAAATTTTCATTACGTGAAACCTAGTTCAAATGCGTGTAAATTGTGTAATTTCAAAGTCAAAATCGGTGTAAAACATGGACTTTAGCGTTGTCTCCAAAGCTCGCCTGAACCGTCATTATAAAGACCCACCATTTACAATGACTTCCTTGACTTGACTTTTACTACGACGACTTGACCGTTTTGATGCAAATTTCAATTCACTTGCAAAAATTAATCATACTTGATTCTTGAGTAGAATCCTGAGCGAATCGAGGAATTCAAAGTACCTCACTCGAGCTAAAAATAGTATTTGCTCCTGAGGTAGACATTCTACTTTTCATCGCCCTCTATGAGAAAATCGAGTCCCCTTAACGTTTAATAGACAAGGAATAACCTTGTCTATTCGTACTCTATTCCAAGGCTATTTCTAGTTTATTCCTTGTCTATTTCGAGTCTTCTAGTCTACTCATAGTTTACTCCTATTCTATTCCTAGTGTATTCCTCTTCTATTTATATTCTATTTTTAGTGGAACTCTTTGGTGATTGAAACTTTTTAACATACATTTACACATTCCAAACCAAATATTCACATTCTAAATTCAAATCGCCCCGGCCAATCAGTAGCCGGAAAAGTAAAATCAGGCCGGCAGTTTTGCCGGCGAGTTAGCGTAAGCGCCAGCAAAGGGCTAGTTTCAGCCTAGTTTACAGGGATTGAATTAGTTGTTTTCGAATAGATGTGATGAAAAATGTTTTGCCGGCGAGCGCCAGCAAAGTGCTAGTTCCTGCCCAGTTTACAGGGATTGGCTAGCTCTTTTCGAATAGATGGTCGAATGAAAAAGTACATAAGTACATACAAGAGTCGTGGTTTCAAAACCCGGGCGACCCGCACCAATGTCTTTATGAAAAAAAGATGTGCGCTTTTTACATACCTCTTACGGTGAAAGATACAGCTCAAGTACTGACACAAACCTCATCATAATGTATGACTTATTATTATTAGTCAGATGTTTTGTAATGTTTAATTCAACAAAAACCGCGAGGAAATCGTGTCTTAAAATCACATACAATAGCTCTATTACAAGGCTACATACAGAAACACCCATCGAAACTATTAACCTTTTAAATAAGTGCCTAGGTAAGTAGGTATATCTCACTCTTGTTTTATACACAATATGCACTGAAATGTTTGTGGTCTTGAAAAATTTTAAAATGTGTATCTTAAACTAACATATTACTTAATTAAGTATGTAGGTAAAACTGAGTTCGACAAATAAATAAAAGTTCTGACATACTTGGCTATCTCCAGAGCCATGCATTCCAGCTGCAAATTCCAAGACCAATTCGTCAGCTACCTCATTGTATGACGTAAATCCTTTATTTCGAACTTTTTCACAAACTTTCATTGAAAAGTGTCTAAGCCCTTTACCAACTTTGTCAGCATGCCGCCGCCGTTTTGTTGTACTGAAAGCATAATTAAATTATTAGAGAATTTAACTTGTGAATGGGGCAGCAAAACATCTTATCTCTTCTGCTGAAATATGGGTTTGAAGACTAACTAGACAAACATTATACTTAAAAGTCCACTAAAGTGAATTTGATCCGCTAAATTTGCAAATAATTCGCTATATTCATGGTACACACGTAATAAAAATTTGAAAATCTAGAAATAAAATATACCTCGTACATGGCTTCATTCACTAAACGTGAAAACATAATTGTTAGAATTTCACTATAGAAACATGTATGAAAAACTCGTATTTTTGAGATAATTTACTAAATATCCTTAGAATTTAACTATTATTACATAATTAGGTAATAACAATTTCTTAAACGTGCTCAATTTTTTTTTAAACTGTTTACTTGTAATTAGCTAATATTTGATTTTTTTGCTCAACAATTTCGCATAGGTTGTAGTTTAATAATTATTTTGTTATAATGGGACCGACATGTTCTGTTTTTGACAAAGGTCCCCAATTTCTAAATTGATTAAAAAAAAATCGCATAGGTGCATCTTACGCCCTTTCTTTATTTACACATCTGAAATTCGCTGTCGCTATCTCTGTCACAAATTGACGTTATGGTACGATCTTAAATTGTAAACAGAGCCAGATAATAATAATAAATTCTGTGACCAACACACAGCGCCATCTAGCCCCATTGTAAGCTGCTAAGCTTGTGTTATGGTGACTAGACGACGGAAATACTACTTATATTTATTTTTCTTTAGTAAATACATAGAAATACACCCAGACCAGATACAAATATTTATTTTTAAGCATAGATATTTGTACCCAGCGGGAATCGAACCCGCAACCACCTGCATCCTAGAAAAGATATAGGGTACGTACTGATTGTACGGGTTAAGCAACGCTTGGTATGAAATACGTGATGGGTCAAAAGAAATATCGATTTGAATGAACTTTGTCAACTTTGGGTTAGTTTTGGAGTAGGAGTAGGATGTAGAGTGCTTTAAATGATAGTACGGGTTAAGTAACGCCATGACCTGCGTGATGAGTCAAACTATTGTCACGTTCGATTAGGATGAAATTGAAAAGGGTAAAATATCTAATTAAAGTGATACCAAAGTCAGAGAAATCCCTCAGGCTGAGAACGACAACTTCCTAAAAGGACAACTAGGACTTAGAAACTTTTTATGACAAAAAAACTCAGAAAATTTCAGTAAAAATTTACTGTGATTGGTACAAAACATGACAGACAGACAGACTGTCAACTAACTAGTTTCTTTGCAAAAGTGATAGAGCTCTTCAACATCTTCATTTTGGATGACAGCTGTCAAACTTAAAACATCAATATCTCTGAAACTAGGGTCTTGGCGGGAACTCGTTGAGGAGATGTGGTGCTAAATTTTCATTTTTGTGAAACCTAGTTCATATGCGTGCAAATTGTTTAATTTCGGGGGCATATTAATCAATTTAGTTTCGTGAAGGTGTACAAGTGGAATGAAAGTGAAAATCGGTGCAAAACATTAACTTGGTGTTGTCTCCAAGGCTCCGTGAAGATTGTTTGTAAATGGCCGCCGTGTTTACAAATGATTCCCTAGACTTGACTTTAACTACGACGACTTGACTGTTTCGATGCAAATAACTTGCATAATATATTAAAATACATGACACTGGCTAATTTCCTAATGGCCATAATCGGTTCACAACCGATAAGAAATAAAAATCTCTGAAACTATTGACCCTAGATCACTAGTTTCTTGGCATAAGTGATGAGCTTTTCGACATCTTCATTTTGGATGACAGCTGTCAAACTTAAAACGTCAATATCTCTGAAACTATTGACCCTAGATCAGGAGTTTTGGCGCGAATGCGTTGAGGAGATGTGTTGCTAAATTTTCATTTTTGTGAAACTTAGTTCAAATGCGTGTAAATTGTTTAATTTCGGGGGCATATTAATCAATTTAGTTTCGTGATGGTATACAAGTGAAAATAAAAGTGAAAATCGGTGCAAAACGGACTTTAGCTTTGTGTTTTCTCCAAAGCTCCGTGAACAAACATTGTAAAAAATGGCCCCCTTTTTACAATGATTCCCTCGACTTGACTTTAACTATGACGACTTGACTGTTTCGTTCGATGAAAATAACCTGCAAATATTGATAATACTTGACACTGGCAAATGTCCGAAAGGAAAAGCCATTTTAAAGAAGAAGAAGACCCTAGATCACTAGTTTCTTGGCATAAGTGTTAGAGCTTTTCGACATCTTTTGGATAACAGCTGTCAAATATAAAACGTCAATTTCTCGGAAACCATTGACCCTCGACAACTAGTTTTTTGCAGAAGTAATAGAGTTCGTCAAGATCTTCATTCCGGATAACAGCTGTTGATTTTATATCGATGATCAGAAATAGGAGTTTGGAGAGCTCTATTACTTCGGCAGCGAAACTAATAGTCTAGGATCAATTGTTTCCGAGATATTAAAGTTTTATGTTTGACAGCTGTCATCCGGAATGAAGATCTCGACGAACCATATCACTTCTGCAAGGAAACTAGTTGCCTAGGGTCAATAGTTTCAGAGATATTGACGTTGTAAGTTTGACAGCTGTCATCCGGATTGAAGATGTCGAAGAGCTCTATCACTTCTGCAAAGAAACTAGTTAGTTGACAGTCTGTCTGTCTCTCATTTTTGTGCCAATCACAGTAAATTTTTACTTGAAATTTTGTCTTTTTTTGTTTGCAAAAATGTTTTAAAGTCCTAGTTGTCCTTTTCGGAAGCTGTCGTTTTAGGAAGTTGTTGTTTTCGGAAGTTGTCTTTTTCGCAAGTTGTCGTTTTAGGAAGTTGTCGTTCTCAGCCTGAGGGAGAGAAATGGGGAGGGGAAGGGTAAGGAAAATGAAGGGCCAGGATGGGGAAAAGTGGAGCAAGGGTGGGGATAAGTCGAGAAGGTTGGGGGGGCAAGTGGGCCAAGGGTAGGGGCAAGTCTAGCAAGGGTGGAGCAAGTGGGCCAAGGGTAGGGGCAAGTCTAGCAAGGGTGGAGCAAGTAGAGTCAAGTAATCGTAACTGCGTCTGGCTGCTGATACGGTTTAATATGAATGGCTAGGCCGTAAAACATAAACAGATGGAACTTTAGGGCGGGACAAAGGACATACTATTTTATTCCGATATTCCCATAGGATAGGAATTGACGCGGGTGAAACCGTGGGGCACAGCTAATGTTCAATAAGCTAGGTCTTACTATTCAACTGGTGGATCATTATCGGAATCATGTCGCCGCTTGGAACTGTGTGACATGCTAGCTATTTCTCGAGCTGAAGCAGAGCTGGTCACTCTCACTTGAGTAGTTTGTACTGCAGATGATGACTTCGGTAACACACTGTAGTACTGTAACTCTTCCAATACAGTATTCTCAGTGTCAACCTGGAAATGCATTAATAATCAAAAATTAACACAGTACTAGTTGACAAAAGTGACTTCAATGTATGTATGTATAGGTAGAGTACAGTTGCAATAAAATACTCGTATTATTATTGCACATACAGCAAGTTGCAAATAGAACGAAATGCGTATAGAACTTCGTTGTTAAGAATGGGACAAATTGCGGAAGTAGGATGAGTTGCGAATGGGACGGCATCCGACGAATCCGTATATTGGGACAATACCCAATAATATCATGAAAAAACAATTTGTTTTAGTATTAATAACTTACCTCTTCCTCTCTTTCTTCAAGTTTTACAATAGGTTCTATGCTTGAAGGCTCAGGCAGTTGCAGAATATCTGTGAAGATATAAAGGAATATTAGAGACTAGCTGCGCCCCGCGGTTTCACCCGCGGCAGTGAAAAACGCGTTATCAAGGGCGCGGGCAGCAGAGCGGTTCTCGAGCGGTTGCACTATTTCGTTCATTACTCGGATTCTACTAATTGGATTTCGATGCAAAGTATACCACGACATCCCTCGAAAATAGAACTATCCAATATTGAAAACCAAATTTCACTCGTATTGGCAGTTTTTAATTGTATAAGGAACAGACAAACAGACATGAATTTTAAAAATTATATAAGGTTGTTCTACTCTAATCCTAAGTCCCCTAGACCACTTTTTTCATTTACTACTAAGTACAGACATTTTGTCCTCCGTTCCTTTATTATAAGTATAGATATAGATATAAATTTAAATACACAATGATAAAAAATATCACTAATTGTGGCTATGGTCTATGGCGATCGGTATAAATAGAAACAAAAGACGAGATAATGTTTCTCGTGCTTGTATGCTAAGCCTACGTTAGGCTCTATTTCATGTAGGTATATTATTATTTAATGAATGCTTGATAAATCAAACTTTTGATATATTTTAAAGTTTTTACACTACACACACCTACAGTTGTGTAAAGCTAAAGCATACTAAAGCATTCCAGCATTGAGCATTCCTTTAAAAATTTATTCATCCAAGTGCATCTTTAAAATATATCTAAAAGGTACCTAATCATTTATTCATTACATAAGACATTGGTAAGTAATAGGTAGCAAAATCTCAACATTGTGTTAATTTCTATGTCAATATGGAAAAATGCAAGCTCTGTCTTCAAAGAAAGCCGGTAGATGGCACTGCGTGCCTTAAACGTAAAAAAAAGGGATGCGATTTGGATGCGATCCTTAATTTCGACTCGACTAAACAAGCACCAGTGGCTAAATTGATTAAGGCGTAAGTTAAATCGATTTTAATTAAAGATTTCTATTTCAGCTATCTACCAGTGGTAACACTGAATAATACCCAAAAGTTTGACTTTTGGGTGTTACTCAGTGTTACCAATAGATGTAGGTCTCTTTCAACTCATGCCAATGCTATGTAAATAAGTTTCATAATAATTGTTATGAATAAACAACCGCAATCTCTATCTGATTTACAAATAATAATTGTAACATTTACTAAGTACACAGACTTGTCGGATATTAGGGCTTAGCTGTTTTTGGACTTGGACTTGATTTTAACAAATTGAGCAACATACAATCTCCAACTAGGATAATTATCATAACCCCTAATGATAATTAATGTGATAACTGAAAGTTTAGATGTTGCTCATAGCTCAATGTATTTAAAATATATAGATAAACACTGTATTTGATCAACACTATAATTATAAATTAATGCATGACATAAATAATTAAATCTATTTTTTATCTATACTATACTCTATATATCTTCTTCTATACTTATAATAAAGGTAGAGAAGACAAAAAGTCTGTACTTGGAAGTTTTTTCTTTTTTTAATGTGTTTAATCTTGCGATCAGTCTTTCTGACTATAAGCAGATGAGGTATGCGATTCATGGCGTTGAGGGCGCTTCTCCCAGCAGAGTCAGCCATTTCATTGATTTGGCTTATTCAAGTCATCATCGAAGATATCACGCCGCTTTTTTAATCGACGTATTGTGTCAGGGATGGTAAGTTGGCCCCCAAGTTCGGTTGGGTGCTTCTGTAATTGTTGTTTACTTACTGTACTTAGAAAAATAAAAAAAAAAACAGTTGTCTAGGGGACCTAAGATAAGTAGTATGACAGTCTATCTGTTTCTTTGTTCCTTATACAATTAAAAACTACTAATCCGATTGAAATCCGGTTTTAAATATTGGATAGTTCTATTTTCCAGGAACCTCATGGTGTACTTTACATTGAAATCCAATTAGTAGAAGGTTGAATGAATGGAAAAGTCAGCAATGCACTATTTCTATGCAGACGAAGTTGCGGGTAACCTAGCCTTAAATAAATGTTGTACATATTAGGCAGTTTATTATAACAAAAAACATAGGTAAATAACAATAAATCACACAAAGAAAAGTTTAAAACTACAGTAGCAGAATAGGCGGCGACCTTATTGCCTAAGGGCTATCTTTTCAAGGTCACCATTGAAAGGACAAGACTAAAACTAAAAGAAGGTAAAGACAGGTATCAGTTTTTAGTTCAATTTGAAATAGTATGGCTATAAGGTTCACACTGCAGCAGGTGTTTGGGATGCATTATCACAAAATTTCATGTTATATTCCAAACATTGTTTATGTTATATGTTTAAAAAAGGTAACTTACTTGGTCCACCTTTGAGGGCACTGAGTTTCACAGTCCGATATACTTGTGTCTGTAATAAACAAGTCAGGTTATTTATTATAATGTCAGGCAAAGCTTAACAATGAAATTACTGATAATCTTACAAGAATAAAAATGTGAGTTGGCTTGTATGTTTGTTACTATAATTGAAACTACTGAGCTGTTTGTCATCTGATCATTAGTAGGTAATATATTTATAGCTGGAGTCATAGAATAATACTTAAAGAAAACATTTAGTCCAATACTAGCTGTGCCCTAATTTTACCCGTATAAATTCCTATCCCGTAATGTATGTGATGCATCACGTATGTCATACCAAGCGTTGCTTAACCCATATGATTATTCAAAGTACCCTATATTTTATTTCAACCACTAAACTATCCCTGTATCAAATTTCGTTCCAATTGGTTTAACCAAAACATAAAATCAAAAGTAGCCTATCGACCTACCTTCCTCGATAAATGGACTATCAAACACAAAAAAAAATTTTCAAATCAGACCAGCAGTTCCTGAGATTAGCGCATTCAAACAAACAATCAAACTCTTCAGCTTTAAAATATTAGTATAGATTCATATTTGATCAAGACTTCCCATAAGTGCAATTTATTTGTGACTAGCTGCGCCTTTTGGCTTTACCCGCGTAAGTACCGTTCCTACAGGAATATCTGGATAAAAAATAGCTTGTGTGTTATTCCAGGTTGCCAGTTATGTATATTCCAAGTTTTATCGCAAACAGTTCAGTAGTGTTTGCGTGAAATAGTAACAAAATCACATACATACAAACCTTTGCATTTATAATATTAGTAAGATTTATTACCTAGTGTTGAATTACTCTTCTTAATTGCCTATAATAGGGTAGATATAAGGTCCTGGTTAGGCAAGCTTATGTACTATTCTATTTATTGTACTAAGCAATATTAGCTATATTTAGTGAAATCTTGTGAGTGTGTGTTTCTTCTTCATGCAAAATCCGCTGAACAAATTGCAATGAAACTTGGTATCTTTAATAGTCACGACTTGGAATAACACATTTGCTACTTCTTATCTCTTACGCGGGTGAAACCGCGGGACGCTGCTACTTATACATAACTTAATCTTACATATCAAAGTAAATACAAGTCTGCACTTATGTTGTTAGTGGGAGTTAATAATAGACATGAGCTGATTATTACAAATATATTACCTTGCCCTCTTCAGCTGCAGCTGGAACTCTAATGACTTTTACAGGATTCTGGCTTGTTTGAGGAGTTCGATTGCCTGCCTTCTGTACCACTTTTACAACTTGAGGTTGTCCTAAAAGGAAGAAATCACAACAATAGTTATTTTTAAATTTACTTTAAATATTTATAAAATAGACTTGTGTTTAGGTTTCCGTTGTAATAATACAGTAAACGGGAAACCAACGGACAGTGAACGACGCGGCTAACCTCCTTCGGTAAACGCCCGCTCCTTGATTCTTTAGATTGCGAGATTTACATCGCGTTTTGTGGGACATAATATCGAAATTATAAACAAAATAACAAACACTAATAATGTTACCCTTTAGCACAAGAAATATCGTAAACTATTACTGTAAATTAAAATAAACACCCACGACTCTACGTAGCGTCACTACTCACCATTGGCGTCGTGGATAAGAAAATTCAGAGTATTATTTCCCTGAGACATTTCCTTGGTTTTTGTATTTTTTTCCATCCATTTAATGATACACTAAACAACAATATCTAAATTCTGGGGATCGAAAGACGACAAAATAAATTCTAGTATACTTTTGTAAAAATGTAATCACAAAACTGTGGGTCAAAATGGCGACACTATTTTAGAAGCACTATTTAACTTTTTTCAAAGTAGATTTCTACAAATTTTCTTTCTAATTATTCTCACTATCAACAACAAACCCACAACTATCAGTTTTCGAGAGAAAACATCACAATGCTACCAAGAAATGCAATAATTAAAATAGCAACAAGAAGATGAAAATTCTGGCGGGCTCAAGGTTTCCCACCACCAGCTGACTTTTTTTTTCTTGTTTAATACCTTGGTAAACAGACAAGTAAAATGGTTTTGGCTCATATAGTATAGGTATAAAAAAGTCCTTTCCATGGCGCTCGAGACTTTTTTATAGAACTTCATGAATATTTTTTATCCTACTTAAATTATTTTGTTGCTATAGGTCTATTAAATTGTGTTAGTTTGAAAATGTAAAATAAATGCAACGAACTCTAAAATAGAAAAAGACAGACAAGAGGTTGTATGGTCAAAAAGCTTTTATGCCTTGCCTTCTCTTGAACCAAAAAAGCTAACACATGTGATTTGTTTTGTTTGTTTTCATACTTTTACAGTTTACTTTTCCGAATGAAAAAACTGTGAAAAACAAGAATAATTATATCGAATTATTTTTTATATCTCTGACACTTATTATCTTCTTACTAGTCAGTGTCTCTGACCAACCATGCAGTACAGGCTTTTTATATTCACTCTGCTGTTAACTTTTACAAAGAACATACTTTCGATAAGTTTCAGTGATCTAAATGCACCTCCACAACATTTCAAATACATTTTTAATTCATTTGAAGATATTTCTGATTCTTGCAAGAAAGATCCTCAGTGTCCCTATAGAGATGATATAGGAGTTAAGACGTGTTGGGGCTATGAGCATGATTGCGGCCCTGAGGTCTCATACCCAGTTAAACCAACATGTCCTGGAGATCACCGTGGTTGGGTCAAGACAAAGGCGGCGCAGTATGATGTATTCTACACACAGGCAGATTTTGGCAAGTTAATCTAAAATATAAGGTTGATTTATATACTGGCTGAATAGTATTTACAAATTTATTTTATGTTTGCAGGATTTGTGAAAGCACAAATCCAAGATTTAAAGGTTATGTGTGAGGCTTCATATCCAGATGATACATCATTGGAATGTTCTGAGTATTTAAGGTAATATAATATTCAAATTTATAATTTATAGTTGTTAATTATTATTGTACACTCAAAATCACATTACATTTTTATTACAGGTTTTGTCGTGGTCGAAACTTGATGTTAAATTTTACTGGACTTGTGGGGAGAGGAGATAACTTGAGGTACAAAATGGATATTTTGGGTCCTGGCCAAATAGGTAAAAATCTTTCAAAAACATTATAGACTTAGGCACTTATCACTCACACTAAATTGGTTCTACTAGCTACATCACATCTTAATAATTAGGGTTTTGCAGTGAACATGGAAAACTTATTGTTTCGTCATGTCTGTCTGTCCGAGGCTTAGCTCAGATAAGCTTAATGGTAGAAGCTGCAATTTTGCATGAGGGTACGTATTGATCACACCATGAAATAGTACAATAAAAAATCATAATTACCTATTTATGGTAAAATGGGTACCCCCAACAACGGGGTAAACATTGTATGGGGTAAAACACTATTTCTTGGGTTTAATCACATTTTATTCATGGTTTTTAACGAACCGAGCTTTCGCCAACTTTATAGTTTGCTTTTTCAGGGTTGACTGAGATGTTATTTGTCTATTTTTACATTCTAAAAAGTTACAGTAAACTAGCGCCTCATAATTATTTGTAAGAAAACTTTCCAGGGTACGCAGACTATAGAGTTATTGTAATAGTTTTGAATTTAGATTATAATTATTTTTATCCCTAGCTAGCTCAAAAGAAGCCATGGTAGTTGGACATGTACATGGTTTTTTGCATAAGTTCAAGATTGTGATCAAAGTAACCTACATTAGGCACCTTTTTCATTTTTTAATGAGGAAAAATGTGACCTTATGCTTTGGAGGGAGCAATGTGTATGGGTTCTGCAGCTAAAATTCCTAGGTTCCCTTTCTTTACCTTATTCCAGGGGTGGGAACTGATTGCACATTTACCTACCATCCCTTGAGCTGGTTGGTCTAATAACTAGACTCTTGTTTAATTGAAATTGGGGTGATTAGTTACAGTAGTTTTACAGGGACAAATAACATTTACTCACCATACTATCTACCTACATACATTGTTTCTAAGATCAGAAAGCACACAGATCAGTACTTATATCAAGAGTAACCTTTAACAATTTCCAACCTCTAATTTTAGGTGGTTACTGTAAATTTAATTCAGAAAGGCTAATGAAAGAAGCTGAGCATATGAGTCCACTACAATCATGGGCACCTGAACTTGTTAACTTTGTGGCCACTTCACAGCAGCCAATAACTAGTGGTATTTGTGATGTCGTTATAAAGAAACCTACTTACATAATGAAAATTGATGCCAGTAAGTTATTATTACATATTTGCATTTATCTATCTACATAGTATGGCATTAGTATTTAGGTGTTTAATACCAACGAAAAGCAGTTTGCTTATTGTAGTCAAAAAGTTTGAAACCATCAATGCATTGTGCTCATTGGGGTTAACCCCCACGAGTTTCTTGTGATTTCTTCTCATAGGAGGGTGCATTGCGAAACCACACTAAAATCATATTATAAGTTGATGTATGGAAATGATCATGTATTCCTATACAATTTCTAAACAAAATAAACTATCTGACTAATGAAACTTATTCTAGTTTTGTGTTTTTTTATATTTCAGCTGTGAACATGTACCACCATTTTTGTGACTTTTTCAACCTATATGCAACCCTGCATGTGAACTCAACACACCCCAGCACATTCTCCAAAGACAATCACATACTTGTTTGGGAAACATTTACTTACGAATCACTTTTCAAAGATGCATTCAAAGCTTTCACCATTAATCCCATATGGGACCTGAAAACTTTTAGAGGAAAAGTTGTGTGTTTCAGAAATGTTGTATTACCGCTTCTACCGAGAATGATATTTGGGCTTTACTATAACACTCCTTTGGTAAGTATCAGTATTTTCATATTTTTATTTAAATGGCAATCTGCAGTGGGCAATGTTACTAAGTGTGAGTGAATACATTAATGTAGGCGCAACACGTTAATGTACATAGAATTTCTTCCTCCACAACCACAACCAACTATATCAACATAAAATATACTTATTTTCCAGATGTATGGCTGCGAGAAGAGTGGCTTATTCCACGCATTTTCAGAACACATGATTCACTCTATGAATATAAAATTACATCCACGGAAAGACAACAGGGTGAGGGTGACATTACTTTCTCGAGGCACTACCTACAGGTAATTTTAACATTTAGCAGATATCGACGACGTTGTGCAATGCAGTTTAAGACTTAAATTCCTAACCTAAAATGCTAACCTAGAGGGTATCTGCTCATTAGTGACCTGAAATGAATGGGTTTAAGAGTCATTGGTGAAGGGAAGAAGACGGCTGTCGAATTAGAACACGGTCTAGTCCGCTTGGCCATGCCACTTAGGCCCCGATGTGTACAGTGACAAAAGCTTCCACAAAATAACTGCTATCCTACGTTACGAGCAGATTATTTGTAACGGTGATGGTGATTGACTTAATCGTGCATAATTCTTGCTCAGAAATAGAACATAATCCTACTAATGTTATGAAGCTAAAGCTAGTTAGTGTGTAAGTAAGTAAATGAATGTATTTGTTATGCAGATAGCATAAAAAATACATTAATTTTTTGGTATGCTCCTGGTATGCAGATAGCTGAAGATTGGATTAATACATAATATGTTACTCTTTATCCCGATATTACCACGGAATTTGTGGGTAATTGAAGAAAAATATGAATGTTTTAAAATGAAATTGTTGTTAACGCACAGGTCAATATTGAACGAGAAGGAAATAGTGGAAGCTTTGAACAAAGTAGAAGGATATGACGTTCAGAGGGTTGTGTATAATAGAACGGTGCCGTTCACCAAACAGTTGGAGATGACACACAACAGCGATGTGTTTATCGGCATGCACGGAGCGGGGCTGACGCATCTCTTGTTTTTGCCAGACTGGGCTGCTGTTTTTGAAGTGTAAGTATTACTTTAGTAAGGAAAATAAACTTATTAAAGTGACACGATTTGTACTCAATATTACCATTTTTTCTCGAGGGCAGTTCCCTCGCGACCAAGACTATTGTAACATGGTCGAATCGTCGAGGTAAGACAATTTAAAAATAAGAATACGTGATAAGATCCTAGAAAAATGATAATATGAGTGAGAATAATGTGCTAAAAAACTTAAAATATTGTATTTCAGTTATAAGTACTTATTTAACGTATAGATAACCGATCAGTCCAACTAAGATGTAAGATATAGAACGCATCCATTGCCCATTTTTACAAAAAAATCCATTCGGTATTGCCTTGAAAATGAAAAATTCTGACTAAACTTCGTTTTTTAATTGTAGACTACGATTTGACACTTCTTTCTGAAGAAAAAATGTCAGATTATAGTCTGAAATTAAAAACGTACCATTGCTACTGATATTCTTTGGTGCGTAAGTAGCGAACCGATTTTGAAATCTTTATGAATAGTGCACCAACTCACTTAATATATCGAATACATCGATGGCGATTCAACGGGGTAATGCCGCCAGTGTGATGGACACTAATGGACTCAATGGTCATTCACTTTAGATTATTTATATTGTGTATTTATCTTTGTAGTATTTATTTCTTGTGTAAGTATTTTTAGATATATAATTTCCGAATAGATAATACTATATTCCGAATAAATAATTAACATTTAACAAGTACAAAAAGTAATCTAAAACGTAAATAATAACTCACTTAAATATCAGCTTGGTTGTTTCTTTAGGGAGCCTAATTTGTACATACTTAACATTGAAGATATTATACTCGACAAGCATACGCTCACGGTGCAAATAAGGAATGATGGAGCCATACGTAACTAAATATATATCCTCCGTTTTGTTTTCAGATATCACTGTGAGGATCCTAATTGTTACAAAGATCTATCAAGATTGCGCGGAGTGAAGTACGTGACCTGGGAAGACAACCACAAACTGGTTCAACAAGATGAGGTAAGGAAAATTTCAAAATCATCAGATTAGGTAAGATTATTTACACATTTTCCCGGGTTTTAATCGAGGGAACTTTAACTTTTTTAATTTCCCTTACCTTGGACCTCGAGACCAAGATCATTGTAATCGAAACGTCAAGGTAAGGAAAATTAAAATTATTACAAAAAAAATAAAAAAAAATACAAAATAAACAAATACATAAACAATTACAATAGAATCATTTAGATAAAATATAAATTAATTAACAAATTTTTATCAAGAATATACCATCATAATCATTTTCTAATTTTTAACAGTCTTCTGTTACTAGTAGTTAATTAATCATTTTCAAAAGAGGTTTTCAGTTGGAATAATTGAAAATAAATAATATTATTTAATAAAATTTGTGAATATCACACAGAGCCATCTAACCCCAAAGTCTAATATTATAAAGAGACATTACATTAACATTTTGCGACGAATTTATTTGAAATAATATTGCGAGCTCCAGCGAGTTACATTGCCTAACATTTAAATAAAATAAATAAATATTGCACGACATCACACACAGCGCTATCTATCCTTTATTTTTGTAAATACATACATATGATACATAGAATACATCCAGAACCAGAAACAAACATTTAAGGTCAGTAAAAATATTTGTTCCCGACGGGAATCGAACCCGCAATCTTCTGCGTCGCAGTCCGAGCGTTCGCCCGCCGCACCACAGAGGTTGTCCGCAATAATTAATATAATAAATATAAGTAGTATATCCGTTGTCTAGTCACCGTAACACAAGCTTAGCAGCTTACCATGGGGCTAGATGGCGCTGTGTGTTCGTCACAGAATTTATTTATGTAATTGTCGCCTAATCAATTTGTGGCTTAAATACGGTATGTATGTTGTTCTAGGGTCGAGGTCCCGGCGGCGGCTCTCACGCAAAGTTCACGAATTACTCGTTCGATGTTGAAGAGTTCTTGCGATTGGTCGCAATATGCGCCGACCACGTCAGACAACAGAAGAAATTCGTTGATTTCGTGAGGAAATCTCAAGAGACGAGACAAAGGGAAGATCTATGAATAGGTATTTGTAGCTATCTGTACTAACATAGACAAAGTAGTTGATGCAAAGATATTTAAATTACAATGGAATGCAGGTGCAGGAACAAGAAAGTACAATACTTAGTATGGCCTAATAAACCATTATCAATAAATATAAAAATTCTTCTTGGAATATGGTTAGAAGTTCGAACGGTTAGAAGTTATGACGGAGTTCGACTTTTTTATATAAACTACCAATATCTTCTTTTTTTCTTTCTTATAACTTCATCTAAATATCAAGTCGCTAAAAGCAGATATTGGTAGTTTGTGTAAATAAGTCGAACTTCGTCAACTTTTAGGAAGAATCATCTAAATACTTCTTTCCATGCCTCCTTCAGGTCTATACCCTGTTTTCCACCCCTCAACTATTACGAAATAACTCAATTGTGGTAAAACTCAATCTATGTTTCAATTTCATTTTCACATGTTCTCTTACTCAATTTTCCATTGTAATTTAAATATCTTTAAGTAGTTTTTGTTTGAAGTATTTTAGCTGGGTACAATGTTCTTACATTCCGATTCTGTGATGGTTGATGTACCTGCCTACATGCCTAGTTAGTAGTACACCATGAACTAAGATCTCGCAATTATCTGTTTTTTTTTTAATTCTAGTTATTACGGCTACCTAAAATAGGTATCTCCTGATTAAAATAATTTAACTATTCCATGAAATCCACATGAACTCTTGTAACTTGAAAAACACAATTAGGTTGCGCTTCTACCAGATATGTGCGAGGGATGTGTTTATAAAGAACAAATAGAATCGCTTCATCCTCGCTTGGCAATGGATGGAGCGATTCTATTTGTTCTTAACAAATATATTTTGATATCTCTTGATGTGAGAAATATTCATTATGGTTCCATGTCTATATTTTACACATTAACAAACAAAACTATTTTTTTGTTCTTAGAAATATTTTTAGCAAGGAAATATGTTTCCAAAAAATCCTCATGACAGGATTCGAACCTGCGTCCTTTCGCTAACCAGGCGACTCTCTAACCACTAAGCTACACAGGAATCACGTGTCATGTTACAATTTTTCGGCCATATCTCTCCTTGCCAATTGTTTACCAATTAAGGCTTGGTTTCAGCGCCATCTACCGGTCAAGCTTTGCAGCTTTATTGACAGGCATAGGTGGTTCACTTTACAGTAAACATACCCAACATGAGATGCGCTTTCACTCCAATTTAATATTTCTTTTTGTTTTTATTGCTCAAGGCATTATTTATAAACTTAGAAATATTTTTAGCAAGGAAATATATTTCCAAAAAATCCTCATGACAGGATTCAAACCTGCGTCCTTTCGCTAACCAGGCGACTCTCTAACCACTAAGCTACACAGGAATCACGTGTCATGTTACAATTTTTCGGCCATATCTCTCCTTGCCAATTGTTTACAAACTAAGGCTTGGTTTCAGCGCCATCTACCGGTCAAGCTTTGCAGCTTTATTGACAGGCATAGGTGGTTCACTTTACAGTAAACATACCCAACATGAGATGCGCTTTCACTCCAATTTAATATTTCTTTTTGTTTTTATTGCTCAGGGCATTATTTATAAACTTAGAAATATTTTTAGCAAGGAAATATATTTCCAAAAAATCCGCATTCGAACCTGCGTCCTTTCGCTAACCAGGCGATTGCTCTAACGAATAAGCCTTTCCTTTCCTTGTTAAAAATATTCTAAAGTTTAAAATGCCTTGTGCAATAAAAACAACAATAAATATTTTTTGTTGTTAAATTATTTTGGGTGCCGAAAGACGGACGTCTGAATCGTGGCAGAGCCCGAAAACGGTGGCGTTGCAAATTGAAATTGTTTTATACTTTTAAATAATTATCATATATTTTTTAGAATATGGAATAATATTAGAATATGTAATTTAGCGATCTTGATGCATTCCACGGAGATTGGCCAAATCTGGACAAATCTAGCCCACTGCTTGGAAAGATGTTAGGGAAACCTTTGCCCAGCAGTGGGACATAGGTTAACAAAATTTTTTTTATTATATAATAAAAATATAGATTTAGAATAATAACAAAACTTCCTCACATCATGAGGTATCCAAATATATTCATTAAGAACAAATAGATTCGTTTTCATATTGGCATCGCGAAAACTAGAAAAAAATCTAGTAATACCAATGTAAAATACAGATTTAACTCTTTAACTTTCGCCTGTTCCGTACCATAATTTCTCAGACACAGAGTTACAACAAAAAGTCTAAAAAAACTAACCAATTAATCGCGCTAACAATGTTGTTAATTTAACTGTAAAACCACCGACCTCGTATACTCGTCGACAATCATTTATCGTTCATTCAAAATGATTAACATGCTATAAGTCATGTAGAACTGGGATCTGGACCATCCGACCCGATCTTTTGAACAATTTATCTGAATATCGTAAACTGTAATTATAAGCAAGGGAGTCGACGACGATGTTACAATTAAACTAGCGGTACAGTCGCGGTCACATTAATAAACGAGATTAAATCAAGGATTCTTTGCTCGTTTGTCAAACATTCAGTATACTTATTGACCCTTCCATTATAGGGGTTTACGGCTGTACTCAAAAATATTCCTAAGTGAAGCCTTAGATAAGTTTTGTCACATTTTCGTTGACGTTGAATTTCCCTGTCCCAAGAGCAAGACAACTATTTTTGGTGTTTTCTTGAGAAACATAGATTGAAATATTAAACCTTTTACTTACCTTTTGAATAGGCTGCTATAATAGTATATGTCACCATAAAGTATTAAGAAACGTAATTAATATTTTTCCTAGAAAGTTTATAAACTTTCGTTGAATTCTAAACGAGAGAAAAATTGTATAATTTTACGAACACATTTTCGTAAATTTATAAACTTACCTACTGGTCTTGTTATTTTCCGGGGACATATTACATACAATGTCTTTAGATGATTTGAAGAATTTTCGCGAAAATCCTAGTTGCAAAAACACAAATAATTGGACATTGGTTATGTATGATATTTCTCAATGTTACTGAAAAAGGTTAGAATTATTGCAAAATAAAATGTTGTAATTACATTGCAATAATAAATCATTGGCTGTTTTAGCCAAATATGTTTAGCAGTATTTGCGTGATTGAATAAACAAACTTTTAAACTTTCACTTTTATGATATTAGTAGGATAGTATTAAAGTTGACATAACATGACCGTCGACCGTATCCATATCTCAGTTGAAATATCGCTGGTAAAAATAATGTAGAATGACCATATAAGTTGACTGCGCACGCGAACACAATTTCTAGTCCATACTTTTTATGCTCAGAAACTTTTCTCAGAACAGCCGGAAACAAACTAAATCATAAACTTTACATAGTTAGTATAAAGTCGTAGAATATAAAATTTGATTTGTTATCAAAATGAAAATATTCTAAAGCTTGTTCAAAATCATAGATATCAAGCAGGTCCCTAAAAAATTTAAAAAACACGTATCAACAAACCAGGATAAAATGTTTACGAAAGATGGTATTAAATCGTACAACAATCTCATATGGAAGCAATATTTACAGAGGAAAATTAATGAGTTATACCCGGTCGCGCCCCGGGGGCACTGAGTGCATAACTTTTGGCACAACGAGATCGTATCGACCGAATAACAATCACACTGTTAATTGAAATTATTTTAAGACGCTTTTATATTTAATTTAACATGATAACATTGATTACTTATATTGTGTTTGTTTATTTATTTTAATTTGTAGCTGTAAGATATAACGTTAAAGGTTTTCTGTGATTGTACTTTTGAACGTTGCTCAAATCAAACTCATGTTGATCGTATTGTATGATGATATTTTGTGATATTGTTATTATGAAGTAGGTATTATAAATAAATTAGCAGCGCTCCGTAGTTTCTCTCGCGTAGTGTCGTATATAATATAGTACTAGAAGCTAGCAATACCTATAAGGGATTTTTAATTTGTAAAGTATTTATTTAATCCTCATCTAGATTCGTTTTGATGAAACTTATTATGATACCCTATATTGAATCCGTGAGCGTAAGACGGGTTGGGCTATCTTTTATCCTGATGGTTCCATGGGATTGCGATTGACGCGAGTAAAACCACGCGGAGTGTTGCTAATCAATAAATAAAAAATACTCTTAATTATCGTCATTTGTATAATATTGCATTAAGTAACAGTATTTTTAAAAATACGGTTTTTTTTTCAAGTAACATTATTGTTATTTTGCAACTCCAGTCTTTTTTGGGTGTGTATTATGATGATGTAGAATAAGATAAAATAAAATATATGTTTTGTTGTTTAAATAATCGGCTTAATAGTTTGAGAAATCATTTCGTACCCATAGGTACTTATTCTTACTTATTTGTAAAAAAGCAAACGTCTTTTTATAGGTAAAATAATCTAAATGAGCTCTAAGTAAGTGCTTTACAGTAATCGATCAAGCTGTTCTCATTTCGTTTATAGTAAAAAGGTTACTAAAAATCAGTATTTGTTATGTTGAAAAATTATTACTAATGATTGACTTAAAATATTCATTGTTAATGATCTATAATAACGCCTTAAAAATTCGACAACTAAATAATTTGATATTAAATCTAATAATGCTAAGTATATATTTTTCTTTACATTCCCCGCCTCATCCCAATTGAAAGCCCGATGTTCGCTTAAAAACTGTAGATAAGTCTTATTGACCATACCTACTGAAAATAAATTTAAAAATGTTCTTACGGCCTGCCTGACACAAAACCTCTAAATATTTTACCTACTAACTATAAAATATTATTAATTAGACACAATTCAGCAGGCTTAAAATGGGAAAATTTAAGAGACGATTCCCTTTTCGATTCCCTCAGACAAAATAAATATCAAGTTTTTGACAGTCGTAAAATGATCTATTATTGTCGGCGACATCGAAATTTGTTAATTGCACGGTTGCGCGCATATGCTTAAAACGAAATTAAATCACTAAAGATCTGATTTGCCCATTATATAGTATAAGTTTTAGGTCTAAAATGAGGAGGTCATTGGCCTAGCTGCACCTGCCAATCTTTGATGATCTTGCGGGTTACACTACCCATGGTCATTCATTACTTGGGTACCCGATAATTTGTGTGGCAAAAATCACTTTCTCGAGTTCCTCCGCGCTTCGGAAGGCACTTTAAGCAGTTGGCCCTGGTTGCTATTTTTGATAGCAGTTTGTCCCGGTTATTATTTTTGATAGCAATTGTTAGGTCAACTTAGAGGCCTTATATAGGGCAAAACTCTGAAAACTCTAACACCAGATCAGCCAAAGCGCTACAAGAAAAGAAGATTTTAAGCCTGATGGTACCTATATTGTAGTTGTAGGGTAAAAGTGTTATCAGTAAATGCAAATAGATAGTATCAAATCGGTGTTGTGTAGATAGAGTAGATTAGATATGTAGGTATACAGTTACCAGTCAGTACAGTAGCATGTGGGTAGGTAGGTATTGGATGCACTAGGCGGCTGCGGCTAGGCTAGGGCGAGCCCGGTGGTCGTCGAAGCGACGAACGACGCCTCTGATTCATGTCCAGATAGCGATCGCAGGCGCCGGCGCCCACTGCTATTTTCTATATTTATCACTATTTGCACCGCTCTTTTGAATTAAACGAAAGCCTTCTATAGGCGATTTCCAGTGAAATACCTGTCTATGCTATTATTAATCACTGTATTAGTGCGTTGTTCTTAGTTATCGATTACGATTTAAGATAGCGCTTGAATACTGCAACTGATTTATTAGCAAACTACGTACATATCTTTGAAGGAACAACTTTATTGAAAACGATTAAATTGGTTTATTTATACTATAAACCATAAGTAACGTAATGGCATGTTTTCTAGAATCGTTTTCACAATCGTAATATTCTGTACCTACCTTGAAGTACTTTGCTGTAATTTGAGGCAATTACATTTGAGAAACACAATTTATCTTATAAACGGTTAATTATAGTGGCTCGGGATACATTGTAATGGACACACACAATTTAATTTCTCTAAATAAAGGCACCAAACCGCTAGACAATAAATTGAAACTATCGCAGCTAGTTACACAATGAATTGAAGCATGTTTACTGTGTCAAGTGGATTAACGGCACCTGAGAATGCCAACTGTAACTACAACAGAAAGAATTAATCTTAAGTCTACGAGCATTTATTCGTATAATAGCACCGCGAATTAAGGCAACAGGCCAGAGATTAACAATAGTAACAAACAAACAGAAGGTAACAGAAAGAAGAGAAACATTCGAGGCTCTTTCATAGACATACAATAGTCATCATCAATTACGGGCAATAGATCGGGCAACATCATTTGTCCGTCCCGCGTCCGTTACTCGACTGGGACATTCCCACGACCACGGCTCGGGACGATCGTGTTCGTTGTCGGAATATGTCCAACGAGAAATACTAATAGAAAATTGTTTCTGATTGCTTCGCTCTCTACTTGCACTAGTCGCCTTCTTGTGATTCGCGTCCTCGTTTCACTTCGATTGCTCATTTTCTATTGATTACCTTATTCAGAATCATTTACTAAAGAATTACTTTACAAGTACCTACTAGATCCGATATTGCCAATAACTTACGAAAGATCAAAACATATCAACGGTTGAAAGTCGACCGCCCCTTACTCTATTGTACCCGAACCGTAGACCAATATTTATGTTGCCTTATTGCATATTGGCGGATTAAACTCTTGCTTTATAATTATGCAAAACGATGAATACCGTTGTTCACCCGATCTTATCAAGAACAAGGCCTAAGAGAAATTGCTCCGATCATAAGATAATCTCTCCGGAACCGAAATTGATCACTGATAGTAGGAGGCGCGCGCGCGCCCTTCGCCCTGCCTGCCGTCAGCCCACGCCCAGTGCGAAATCTTTTTATAATATCTAGATCTTTGATTACTTATACTAACTTTAGACTGGAACTAAAATGAGATGAGTTGATATATACCGAAGTACCTATGTGGGTATGACTTTCGACATAGGTGATGTGATTTGCGAAGGCAATATTTTGATTTTGTGGCTTGAGCTGGATGTTTTATATCGGCGTACATTATTAGCTTCTAGATTTAGGTCGCCTTTCAGTAGAGTCTCATTCGATCTCTCAGTCAATAAATATCAGATTAAAGTGCCGCTATTGTAGCCTTCACGCACAAACTAGTACCGTGGCTTTCAATAACGGTTCGCACTATGCAGATTATCACTGGAGCGATAACCACGACGTGAAAGCGATAGCGGCGACACGATGCAATGGAGCGGGAGGCGCGGACGCCCGCCCGTTCTGGTGCGGGCGCACCTCGCCATCGCGCCATAGGGACACGTCTCTTTACAGGCTACCTCACTACCTCGCTACTCGATGCCCTAATCCATCGACCTCTAAGTCACATGCGATTATGTCTTGTTTGTAACTTCGCTTTACCCGACTTTACAGATGTCCAATATGCGTGAACAAAATATCTAATCATGCACGTCATCGTATTGAACCATATAAAATAGCTTGGTTTTATTTAGCCACCTATAGTGTAACTTCGCGTCAGTGAGCGTTTCACTTGAAAGAGCCAAATTAGTTACGGTAATACGTCCTATAGTTACTTATATTTGATACGATACGTATGTACGGTTTATCGTATACGTTTAGCTCTTGCATAAAACAAGTAGGCAAAAAAGTACAGCTGATCTATTCTTGTGATTTCCACATTACGTAATAGGTAAGTTACCTACTAAGTACATGAACCGCAGACAAAGTGTGAAAATTACTATTAGATAACGCAATCCCATAATTTCATACGACTGTGTTCAGTTTACCTATTGTTCGAGATTGATGTATCGCTTGCCTAGAACTTGTCAGTGACCGGGCGCCAAAGGTAATGAGGCTTATTGAAGTGGTTGATCCAAGCATAGTGACGTCTCCGAGTGTCGCAACAGATGTCTACCTGCCTAGCAGTAAACACGTGGTTTGTCCACATAAATCATGATGAAATTTTGAGATTCATTTAGGAAATCTATTCAATTTAAACGTCACTTAGTTACATTTCTCTATGTCTCTGCCGTGATTACCAAACTTGTCCGTGTTCATATAATCCAGTCATTTTAGGTTTTATCTGGGGAAAAATTACTAGTGAGCTGAATTTTTGTATACACCTTTAATACGGTGTTATTATGAAGATGTGAAATATCGACATCGATATCGTGCTGGCTAAAAAAGTTCCAAAGGTCTAAAGGTCACATAAAAGGAAATTGTACTGCTGTACTTTGTCTTGTTAGTTTAGCAAAGCTGAAGTATCTGTTATTATTTATTGAATGTTCTAATTTTGGAGCACCGTATATTGCTTGTAGAAAATGTACCTATTCCAGCATTCACAATGACATCTCGAGAGCAATTTTCTTGTTGGAATATTTCTGTACAATTGTTTAAATCGAGTCTTTTTTAAAACATCTTCATGACTTTCAATTTTCCTGTCCCAAGAAGTGCTGAAGTTGTATCACATCCGGTCATGGCATGTAGAAACAGAATATTTTTCTTGCAATGTGGATGCAATGTTGAGGCTATCATTCGAGTCAATGAGTCTATTAAAGTTATAGAGACGCCATTGCAGAACAAATCATTATTGAAAAGCGGCACAGTTGTATGCTATACAACCTCATTATTTATATTCATTCACATAATTTAAAGAAGAAATAGACGAAACTATTGTTATCTCTTTCTAAAACATAAAGACTCAATGCTACTTGCATGACGTAAATGACGTAAGAAAGAGATGTCATAATATTATTATGACATCTAATAGCGGTTAGGAGAGAATGATAAAACGTCAAAGTCAAAAACTACGTTGAGTTTTTGAAAAAAAAACTTTTTCAAAAAATAAACTAAAATAAATAAATTCAGCTTTACTTACGTATGAAATGAAATATTTTTGCCAGTTTTTGGAGTATAATTCGTGCATCGCCTAAATACGCACGAAAACATTGTTGTCTGTGAATAATGTTGTGAAAGTGAACGAAATGTACTGTGTGTCAACAAGCGGGTGATCGTGACGTGAGCTGGGATGGAACTAAGACTTCTCTGGCTAGATAGCTTGCATTTGTGTAGCCAAGAAATTTGCCCTATTACGTGTCTAGAAGTTTTTACATATCTCTGATTCGAGTAGGTATAATATTTTTGTTTCAACATTGTTTTTACCTAGTTTTTTAAAAAAAATAACGTAGGTTGATCAAGTATTTGACCTCCGAGCAATAGGTCGCGAAATATTTGCAAAAAAAACTGATATTCGTGGACCTTTTGACCTTTGTAACTTTTTTAGCCGGCACGATATCGATGTCGATTTTTCACATCTTCATAATAACACCGTAATAAAGGTGTATCCAAAAATCCAGCTTACTTTGAATTTTTCCTCAGATTGGGGTTTAAATGCCTAAAAAGACTGGACAAATAGCATTTTGAGGTGATTTCATTTAAGTTGGTAAATAACTCTCTTACTTATAAAATATTATTTACACATGACTAAGTTATGTGACGTTTGTCTCTGTCTGTCAACTTTGAAACTTCTTATGACAGTAAAAGACAAACGATGCACTGTTATGTTATGCAGTTAAAATGATTTCTAAAACTATATTCATCCAAGTTACTTATCCAAAAGTTTACAAGGTGTCTAATAATTCTTTAAGTTTTCAGGGGTTATTGTTCATTCATCACAAAATAAATTTGTGATAAAAAAATACCTTGTAATATAAACTATTGTAAGTTCGTCACAATGTTTTTTTTTTCAGTACCTATAGTCAGAAGAAAAATAAACCATGCATGGGGATCTCGGGAGAACTTCGGGATAAAAAGTAGTCTATAATCCTAATCCAGGGCTCCGCTATGTACAGATCAATATTCAATCAGTCCAGCCGTACCAAGTGTAGAATAGATATTGTAACTATCGCGAATTAGTTTGATATAATTCCATAAGTCGTAGAATAAAAGTTGTTCGCCTAGACGTCTAGAACAACCGCTTTTCGGATTAAATCACCGTCCTCAAAACTCGCTGTAATACTTATAACCAAAATTCACAACTAATAAAAATTAAAAAAGTGTTTCTGTTGACTATACAGAAAAAAAACACTAAGACGAATTTACAATAAGTTAAAACATTAAAGAAGTCATTTATATATCGCAAAATATACTTACAATTGTGGCAAATTTACTCGTACAAAACTTAGTGACAAATGTACAATAACCCCGTTTTACTAATGAAGTATCTAGGTGGTTGAATATGTGTGTACAAAATTTTAACTGGGGTTAAAACAATGGTTCTTGGTAACATTGGCCCAGAACCATTATTTAGCTGTAGCAGTAGCATTACTTTAGTTAAAAATCCTTATTGCAATTTATAAGAAAAGGTCAAAGTTGAGTAACGATTTTGTAGTAGGTAGGTATGCTTTTCAGATTATGTCTTCTAAAAGAGTATAAGCAAAACTTTTGTATGTGACCTCACGAGTCAAGGTGTGTATTGAATATCCCAATAGAGTCATTGTGAGTAGCTCTCAATTAAGCGGGCAAGGTCATACTACTCCGCTGTCAAATACTTAGAAAGTAATCATACTCCGACTGTAAGGTGCTCTATTAAGCTCTATTGTGAATCCGAATAAGTTAATAATATTGTAATAATGCTTTGACTAAAAGTGAGGTGTTGAAATAAATTCGTAGATAAGTTAATCGATTTGTAGAGAAGTAGTTAATTCATCATCAATAAATTAATCATCTTGATAACATCAGCATAGTGAAGCATGATTTCATGTACGTAGTGGAGATACAGTATTAAATATTGAAATTTGTTGACAGGAAATAATTATCAACCTTATGAAATAGCTTTGACATAGTTTTTGTAGTTCCATGTATTTCTACTTAGTCGTAAAATAGATATCTTATGATAAGACATATGAATATTAATTGCGCAGTTTCTATGCTAGCACGGATTAGAAAATGTCCGTCTAGTGTGCAATCTAGCCTAAAAGTGAAATAAAATATCAATTCAACTAGATCTCATTTTTTTTCTATTAAGTTAAAGAAAGAAAGCAGTTAACACAAGTAGTTCGACTTTGTTTAAACCCTGCTCGTTCGTACTTACAAACCTATATCCATCTACTTAGGAGATAGATCACTAGTCGGTGTGGGTTTCAATAAACACTTCACCCCTTTATCCACGCGCGAGACATCGTACAAGTCCATTGTAATGATAGATTTGAGAGTCTCTTCTCCTAACGTTTCAAGTGTTTTCGTAACTCAAGTGTTCATCAGAAACAGTTCATGGAATTCTTTCGAGCTTAGTTCGTTTCGAATTATTGTCCTTGATTGCTTGATTGGTCAATCACCAATCTATCCATCGACAATATCATAACAAGTACCTAGATAGGTACGCACTACACAATAGTGAATGGTAAAAATGTTCGGAGGGCAAGACAAGTGATTTCACGATAAGACAGGAGGCTGCGCGTGTCCTGCGAAGAGCTAATGGCCACCGCACCGCCGCCGCAGGCGCAACGTGCCTCACAGTTTAAATTGAACGTCAAGCTATCGATTTGCATAAATAACCCTGTTACTATTTTCAATTACCTCTTTGATAGTATATAAGTTCTAATTCAGCACGGACAATCAAGACATTCTTATTCTATTGTCATAAGGACCTGCAAATTTGAAACACAACTGCGCACAGTATTTATGAAACATACCATAGACCTCTCGATTTACTACACTATGTTCATTTCCAGTATTTGATCTTTATCAGCAACACTATCGATCGATACAATAATATAGGATGTTTATTTTTTTGCAAAAATACAGGATTCGGTTCCTGGTTAGGGTAATATTTTATGCCATTTATAAGACCCATTTAAAATGATTCAACATGTATATCTACTTATCTACTTACATAAATTTTTTTATGACTTGTAATGAATTTATTACCAATAAATAATATGAAAATGAATATGAATACTTATTTCGTTTACTTTTAATATGGGTGTAGTGTAGGTAAGTATGTATGACACGGGTATTTAAGGGAAAGCTGACGAGGTGAATATTATTTTATTGCGTCGTCGATTCATTTATTATTCGACATTCGACTTCCATAAATTACGTCCCTTTATTTTGACAATATTCGGTGTAAGCAGCATCTTTGAGTAATACTTTACTTTCAATTCAAATTAATGTTGCCGTTTCATTTTTCTCTACCTTAATATATCTTTCAAAGCGGACGACGAGGCGAGAATATGAGGGTATAAAAAAATTTAAAAACCAACTTTAAAAAAATACCAAAAATAACCCTTTAGCTTTACACACACGGACTTATCTGTTTTGTCGTCTAAAGTCGAGCAGCCAAACTACAATATGGACCCAGCCAGTAAAACTGCCCGACTTCAGATGACGACACAGATAAGTCGATGGCACTGTATGTATAAGTTATTTTTGTTTCTTTTTTTAAAGTTGGTTTTGAAAATTTTATACTAATTTTTATTTCACTCTTTTTAGTATACGTATGTAACTAGTTTCATCTTCCACTAAAAAATTACAAAATTATAACCATAATTTTAATTACTGAGGAGTTTGCTGCTGCCAATTATTTTTGTTAGAAGTCTAAAAATGAGTAATTCTGGGATGCTGCCCTGTCCATCATTCCGTAGATATTCATCAGATCCTCACCAAACTTTTATGGGACCATCTTAGACCTTTCCACCTTTCCAAAGCTTCCAACTTACCTTTCCATTAAAAAAACCATCTCAATCGGTCAACCCATCTTCGAGTAATCGGCGTAAACAAACATAATATATATAAATATATACGCGACGAATTGAGAACCTCCTCCTTTTTCTGAAGTCGGTCAAAAAAAAGTACGGACTATATTCAGCCTAAAAAGCTGTAACTTTACATGAGTACACATATTCTTTACGCTAAGAAAGTGCTACAATAAAAAAAAACATTTTTTCGGGTACCTCCCCCACGTGTCAAATAGGGGGTGTTTTTTTTCATGTTTACTTTATCGTGTGGGGTATCGTTAGACAGCTCTTTTAAAACCATTGTGGGTTTTATAAAACTGTTTTTTATTTCAGGGTTCTGTTTTCGAAATATCTATCTTTAAAGTGCTAGTTTATAGTATCATCTGTACCCCCCCTCTACAAACCAAGTGGTTGGACACATCATACCCAACCAACAATATATATTCACGATAGTAGTACATAATTATAAGTTTAAAGGAAAATTATAACATCTGAACTGGCTTTTCAAATTTACTTGTAATTAAAAGAAATAAGTATATGTAATTAAGAATAAATTCCGTTTTATATTACATACTCGTACTAGGGAGTTGTAACGACTTTTCCAGATTGCATTGCAATCCCTGTTATTTTTGGAAACTACGAATCCCTACACTGCACTTGGCCCGACAAGGCACGCACTTGCCCTTTTTTAAAGGTGTATGAGTGAACTTCCGTAGATACAGTTTCAATATTTAATTCAATATTTATTTATTTCCTCTTCACAAAAACTCAAGTGTATACTAATTAATCTAATAAATATTATATGGAGTTAGAAAAACTTTGGAACGTATGAAACTCGGCCGGCAGGGCCGAGATAAATAAGCTGCACTCTCAGGCGGCCTTTCACCTCTGTCTCTAATAGAGACCAGTCTAGTCGGCTAAGAAACCAATTTGCTTGTATATATTTTAGCTAGTTATAGCTAGTTTGTCATGATAAAGCTAAATGGTACATCCTACTAATATTATCCTACTATCCTACTTCCTACTAATATTATAAATATGAAAGTGTGTGTGTTTGGATGTTGGGATATATGGATGTTAGGATGTTTGTTACTCAATCACGGAAAAACTCCTGAACCGATTGCGATGAAACTTGGAATATAAGGTGTTGGATACCGGGAATAACACATAGACTACATTTTATCCCGATATTCCCGCGGAAACGGGACTTACTCGGGTGAAACCGTGGGGCGTAGCTAGTTTAGTATAATCTAGTAGTAGTTAGTACCAATGAACATCAGAAGAACAATGGAGTCTGCACAATGGCAGATCTCGCGCCCGCGCCGCGTTTCGCGTCTGAGCCACGCCCGCCGCTTTCCGCGAACAACTTGACGGCTCTGATAAAACGTGTACCTTTTAAATATTTATGAACGCGACCCATTCGGTTCCTCGTCATTGAATGATAACATAATTAAGACACAGCCAGTGTTTATTATGCACGGCTCCTCGAGCGTTTTCTAAGATGACAATGCTGTATTCTATTTTGTCGTGTAGGTATCTACTTATTTACGTTTCGTTTTATTGTTATCTATCTAACTAGCTATATGTTGGTTTAGAAACGCGGATGAGCGCACATCAATGTCTTTTTCCTCGCGGAAAAGTTAGGTATGTGAATTAATAACATCGTTCTAACGGTAAAGGAACACATCGTGAGGAAACCCACGGCTTAGTTAGCTCCAGGCGTATTGATCAGTTCTTATGTTGGGGCCTGGCTGACTAGGCTGGAGGGTGGTATAGGTGCCGGGCAAGCCTACTCCACCTATCAATGTTCCGGGCACTACAGCGTTATAAATATCAAAGATTAAAATTTGCTTGCGCTGCGCCTAATATTAGATAAAAAGGCCAATTATCATATTATTAGCTATATGTTTAATATAAACTTGAACTCTAATGTAATTAAAATACAATTTACAAGTACCTACTTTACTAGTAAACGCAGCTTTCACTTTCTACAAAACAGGCAACTAATGAAACAAATGGTGCTTGAATAAAGGGATCTTAATTTGTTTACACTTTCTTAAGATCGACCGACTTCGATGGTAGCTAGCCAACTTCCTAAGTAAATTGCGGGTTAGCACGCGATCGCCACCGTTTGGATCAAAGTGTACCTACTAATACGAGCTAGTAGGTAGTTAAGTGTAACCACACCAAGTTGTTTTACCAGACATGGTCACTTCGTAATTTAGTCTATTACAATTTAAATCTCTCAACTCTGCTTAAGTTCTGTTCTATTTTTTACGAAAACGGTTTAGCAAATATTGGTAATTTAGCAATTCATCAAATCACTGACACATCAAAAGCTTTAGATAAACTTTGCGTAATTTCCAAAAAAAAAATTAGCCGTTTGCGAGAAAAAATTAACCGCGCTGAGGCATGGTTGAGACGTACCTATTATTATTATTTTTTTAGTTTGTTATTATATTTACTTACACACTGAAAATACATAATACAAAATAAAAATCATAGAACACAACCACAATAAACAAAATTAACTTATATTAAATGCCCTACTAACAACAACAGCAGAATACCCGATTAGGATTTAATAGTTGTCTAATGTATTACTTGCTTCTATATAACTATATTTGAATTGGGATGCTTCCTGGATTTGTGTAATTTATCTGATTTAGTAGAACACAGAAGAGAACGAACGTGCATCTTCAACAGTAAAGCACTGAGCCGAGACCTGTCGCATTCTCGTATAATAGAGTACCATTAGCGTACTTGGAAAATTAGCTAAGAAGCATGCGGCTGGCGGCTGGGCTTGCAGGGGTAATTAAAGTAATCATAATTCTTAAACAAAACCAGAATAATGTCTACTTAAAACTTAAATATCTTTACTTAAACACTATTTAATAATGACGAGTCGACATTTCCGTAAATACCTCTACGAAGTAACCAAATGGTATAAAACATAATCGTAGGTACCTAGGAACCTCAATTAACTCCGTCTATCCGTGAAAGAGGTGAGATTTTATCTTGATAAGTTAAATACTTTACACCGAGTTATGTAAGGCTAATTGACACTAAAACAATGAGGTTTTGAAAGATAATGTGCTTTGTTAAGATTAGGGCAAAACTAATTCTGAATTGTCGTTGTAACTTATAAAAGTACCTACATCTTACTAATATTATAAACGCGAAAGTTTGTATGTAAGTATGTATGTATGTATGTGAGGTTGTTACTCTTTCACACAAAAACTACTGAACCGATTTCGATGAAACTTGGAATATATATAGGTAGCTGGGGACCTGGATTAACACATAGGCTACTTTTTATCCCGATGTTCCCGCGGGAACGGGACTTACGCGGGTGAAACCGTGGGGCGCAGCTAGTCATATATATTTGTACTTTAACCATTCTATTAGAGTCATGCCTGACAAGATTTGAAGTGTATTTTTTTTTCAGCTAAAACATAATTTCTGATGTACTCATTACTGAACTCGTTTATGATGTAAGTACCTCTTTGTTATATAGTCAATAAGAAACCCTTATAGTTACGCGGCTTAGCTTAGAGACGGTTAATCCTAAGATGTTGTAATTTCGAGCATACATACATATTGACGAACGTAGTTTGAATTTCGTAAATTTTAGTTATCCTAATTTTTAGTTAAAAGAAGGGCTGTTTTTAGACCCTACCGGGGAAACTGTCCTATCCTACCGGGAACACTAAGCTGTCCTGTCTTGTCGCAAAACCTGTGTGATGAAATATTTATCATTTATCAGTTCGGTCGTTCGTTCGGTTCTCAAATAAAGCAGAAATTTAAATTAAGTACCTCGATAAACTTTATAATCATGTAATTCATAGGTACGTACTAGGGAAAAACCTATATTTCATTTCTATTCTGTTTAAAAAAAATCTAAACTATGGTGGGGAACTTTTGAACCCTACTGTACCTACGTCCTAAGATTTCCTCACAAAACCGTAAATCTTGTAATGAATTAAAGTCAAAATCATTTATTTATACAAAAAATTGGTACCTACTGAGCTGAATCAACTAACTTCCCTTGTGGTTTTCTTAGATGAACTTGTATTGTAACCCAATATTATACAAGAATCAGTTATGCTTTTAATTTCTTGTAGCCCCTCTTGTTCCACCATCTATTGTTTCGGAAACTATGGCCCAAATATGGAGTGCACACCTGTTAGTGGTACTACAGATCTAGCTAACTCCACTTTATTAAACGCTTCCTTACATCGTTATGAATGGCTTTGTTTGGGTAGAAATTTCTTTATGGGCTTTCTGGAACGTATTGGTGATTGATTATGATTTATTGTTGTATAATCACTAATCAGTTATACCTACTTAAGTTGTTACAAAGATAAATTTTACTAATATTTAACGAAATTGCAGCATTTCAATTGTTTACTGAATATATGTATTTTGATACAAATCGGGTCACAACGAGTCGCTTAACCACAAAGGAAGCTTTACACTTGTACAGCAATCTTAAATTGGATGTGCGTGAGGACTTGTGAGAAGGTAGTACCAAATACGAAGTAGAAATGTGCCGTTACTGCTTGTAGAAAAGGTAATGTGTATGTGATACAGTGTTAGTGCGACAACAAGAGTGCCGCAGTGTCGCGGCGGCGCGGCGCGACGCGACGGCTGCACAGCTAGAGGTGCGACAAGGGCGTGCGACGGACCGTTCCAATTTACAGGTCACGAGCGGACCACTCGCGCGCCGACCTATCTGCCTTTACTCCATAATTGAATCCAATGGCGTGGGAGACTCGACATGGACAAATAAAATATTCCATATTTATCTCTCCTATTGTTAACATCGTCGCGACAATATTCATTACTCTGTCATTAACTTAAACACTTGTGTATTCTTAAAATTAGTCGAGTTTTTAAGATTTATCATGGTTCATGATATTTGAACAGAATCAGAGGTTCCAAATTAGGTAAAGTGGGTACCTTGCTTTATTTGATATACCTACAAAGATATACTTTATTTGACTGCAAAGTGCTACCATCGATCATGCAGATTCCTTTCTAACATGAAATACTTGCGTACCTACGAGTCTGCTGCATAGAAAATAATCTTGTATTGGGATTGCAGCTTACAAGTATCTTGGGCTTCTAAATAAGAATAGGTATATCCTAAAAAGGCTTATATTCTAATGTTGGCCAACATTGAAATGAACACTATAAGGTAATATAGGGGTTCAGTCAGAGCCTTTTTCGAAAGTGCGTCGGCGTCGGCGCCGGCGCGGCACCGCGCAGGTGCCGAGTGTCGCGATAACATCGACATTAAACACAAATGCGAGATCAAACTGAGAACACTTGTGCGCTATGCTATTTGTTGCAACTATATAACAATCGCTTTTAGTAATTTACTCGTAAATGTTTTCAGTTTGAAACATTGGTAAATTGATTTCTATTCTGATAAACTCGTGGTCTCGTGGTCGAAATTTAATCTACGTCCTAAGGAAGGTTTTACGGTTCTAGCAACCGAATACCTGCTGGATCGCTATTCAAAATTTAAGGGGAATTAAGGAACGGCTTTAGATTAGTACCTGGACTACCTGCATGGTCCTCAAAATTCAAGTGGCGTTTAAGTATCCGTATAGTATGATAAAAACAGTATTTTACGAACTTGTTTAGTCTAGACTGTGTGTCGTCTAGTAACTTTTATTACTTTTTATCGATAGAAGGTTACGTGTTTTATAATAAGTGTATATATTGAAGTACGCACACAAGGTATCTAAGTGTATACTTGTAAAGGCCAGAGCGCATACTTTGAAATCTTCTTCTTGACCTGTTCCTACCTAACCTAACCTAACCTGTGTAAAAGTAGCTAAGTTTAGCTAAAATTCAATCTTTTGACCCTAAGTTACATTTTTCCATAAATGTAAGGATAGCAAGTCTAACTTGGACAAAAGTTGTCGAGATGTCGGCATGTATGGCGACCGCATTATTATAATATAAGGCACATAAAGTGCGATACGGCCAGCGGAACGTAGAGGTTAAGGGTACGAGACACCACGTGGGAGGTGCCAGTTTAAGAAACTCGAGATCCTGTCTTGTTCACAAATGGCATCCATTTTCACTGCAACTTTATCCTGGAAGTAGGAATAAAACAGACACTTTGGCACTTTAGTTAGAGATATGTTTCAAGTATCATCGTGTAACCTCTTATCGGTTTCAGACTCGAATGTAAAGGTGAGAAAGCCCTTAAAAACTTTGTATTTATGAAAGACAGAGAAATGCCACAATCTCGCCACAATTTAAATAAAAATTTGGCAAGTGCGTGCCTAATTGGGCCACGTGCAAGTTAGGGATTCGTAGTTCCCAATAGCAGGGATTGCAATCTGGAAAAGTCTTTAAACTAACACCTACCTAGCTAGTATGTAATATTCGACGGAATTTGTCCGAAAATTTTATTTTATTTCTTTCAATTAGGTACTCGTGATTTTGAAAAGGCAGCTCAGCGTTGATAATTTTTCTGAATGCTTATGATGTATCTATACTATTGAAATTTGGCTGTTAGTGGCCCATTGTTGGCCCATTTAACTTGTGGAGGAGGTACCCTAAAACGTTTATATTTTTTTATTGTACTGTATTTTTACTGTGATCAATATGTATACTCATGCAAAATTACAGCTTCTTAGTACTAAGCGTCCTCTGAGCTAAGCCGCGGACAGACAGACGGACATGACGAAACTATAAGACTTTCTTGTTGACTACGAAACGATAAAAAAACATAAAATCAAGTGAAATCAGAATAACATACATAATAATGTTCCAGTGACACTTAACGGACTATATAAACCCTAGTACAAGGGTCGCACTGAAACTTTTTAGAAAGAAAAAACTGATCAAACTGACGTGTTATTATTATATCTTTTAGATAGAGTCCATTTACATCTAAACATCGCTGCATCCGGTGGATCCACTGAGAAAAGCACTATGCCCACCCGTCCTTAGAGGAGTTTTTGGGCCTCGGGTCAAATTTTTAGGTATACCTAATTCAGGCAAAAAGCTTCCTAACCACTAAATGGTCATGTAGTTTTGTGCACTTGACTCATAGCAATGCCTATAATCTTAAATTATATTTTTTTAAGTGCTTAAGGCCGCACTGGGCGTTCATAGAACATTTTTTTAAAGAAAATATATATTCACAAAAACACAACGCACGGTCTACGTCAGGCGGGATTCGAACCAACGCATCTCAATCCAATCCGGGGAATGCGACTTAGGCCTCTTAGTCTACCGACGCAGTGACTCATATGCCGAATTATCGCTTCAATATCTTTTCCATTCACTACAACTTAGGCATGTTAACGCCACGGACGTAGACCGTGCGTTGTGTTTTTGTGAATATATCTTTTCTTTAAAAAATAGGCCTATAATCTTGTCAGAATCTGCTGAGAGGTCACTTTTTTGTCAGTCTCTATCAACACTGATGTTATTTTCAGTCGTCGCCGTAAAAGGATGTCCCTCACGCAAATTATCGGTGAGAGTAGTGCGATCACGTTTAAACTCATTAAACCAGTTGTAAACAATGGCACTGGATGGGTTTTCACCTTTAAAGGCTAATCTAATTCTATCATAAATTTATTGTTGGCTTAAATGACATCGAAAGTCGTAAGAATACCATTGCACGAACATTTTCTCGCGTTTAATTGATGCTGACGTGACACAGACAATTTTCAATGTGCTACCAAATCGGAAAACAAATGACAAATGAATGAAATACATACACGATAATACAGGCAAAGAGTTAAACAGTGTTTTCACTACGAAAGTAGTGTCGCGAAAGTTATAGTCAACTTCACAAAAAACGACACTAGTTTTATCAAAAAATCGCTGGTGCTACGCATTTTTTTTGCTTTATAACTTTCGCGACACTAGTTCCGTAATGAACACGGCTTTATATTTACATTCTTAAAACTTGCAATGTTGCCTTCGTATATTATGTCTATACTAATCATAAAGACGCATAGAATTGAAAGATGCTTTTTCCAAAATTTGGTAGCGCGTCGTGATACCTACTCTATAATACTAACAAATTTAGACCCGTATCGAGTTTATTTTGCAAAATATATATCCGCAACGTCACTTGCGATTTGTGAATACAACTGCCATAGAGTTATGAATATTCATACAAGTTCTTTTAGCCATAAACATAAATAAAACAAATTGTTTTAAAGTAGAGGATTTTTATTTTTAATACAACCAGATGAGCAGCAATTCGCATACCTAATAAATAACTTGTTTTCGTGTTGGATTGAAATTAAACTCATTTTTCGGTTTTACTCGCGTGGTGTTTATTATATTTAGCATTTTTTCAATGCTTGACATTTCGAGACATTTACAGGGGAGACTTTATTTTTGAATCGTAACAAGTGGTCTCAATCTCAACCACTCGCTGCAAGAGTCCGACATTGACCGAAAATCAGCAGAAATTGAACTACATCTCTAAACTATTGATCTCTTGTTCCAGCTGTTGGCGAGCCGCATAGTGTCCAGTGAACGGCGTCGTTACTAATTAATTGTCGCCCACACAGTTCGGTCGGAGTCTACGTTCCTGATTATGGCTTTTTGAAGCCGAAATGCGTCGATGCACGGTTAATAGAATGGTGTCACTAACACTTACATAATGTCATATTTTCTGCCGCATACAAACAGCGGTGGGAGGGTGGTGCTTTTTGCACGCTGCACACAGCACGATACGTAGTGATACTAGTCAGGTGTCAGGATTGAAAACAAAATTTTAATATTAATTTTTAACAAAGTAGAAATTATACCATTTATACTTCATTTTTAATTGAATGGAACCATTTTACACTTTTTTGTATAGAAAAATTGTCAAAATACAAGGAACCAAAACGTCAGATTATCTCTGAAATTAAAAAAAAACGTACTAAAATCACCTGCAGTGGCACGAGCGATTCAAAAATAAGGTTCCATCTGTTTTCATTAGGGTTCTTCAGGGTTTACGACTGATGTTATTTTCAATTATAAATTCCTGAAAGTGTGGTATACTCACACCTTAAAAATGCAAGCTACTTTCGTACCTACCTACCATGGTGTTATAAGTTTATAACACGAATAGTAGCATTTTATAAGGTAACTGGTAACTCTTGCACGACTCTAAGAGGATAGTGGATTACGTGTGAGTGCGCAAGCGCAGTCGTGCACACGAGTCGGTTCATTATCGCGCGTGATGCATTCACGCCCGTCGCCCGTCGCCCGCCGCCCGCGCCGCCTTCAGACATAACTAAATCAATGCTGATTTCGTGTACACCTTCCCTGCTGGCATTATGATGTTAAATAGTGCCAACATCTTGTTTATAATACGAAACCGCCTTTCGTAACCTATACCTACGTTTATTTTCTACCTATATTTATAAACTAGCTGCGCCCCGCCTTTTCACCCACGGAAGTGAAAAACGCGTTATCACGGGCACTGGCGCCAGAGCGGTTGCACTTTTTCGTTCCTTACTCGGGTTCTACTAATTGGATTTCGATGCAAAGTATACCACGTCCTTTCTCGAAAATAGAACTATCCAATATTGAAAACCAGATTTCAATCGGATTGGTAGTTTTTAATTGTATAAGGAACCGACAGACATGAATTTTAAAAATTAAATAATTTTGTTCTACTACTTTTCCTAAGTCCTGTAGACAACTTTTTTAAAAATTTACTTCCAAGCACAGACTTTTTGTTATCTCTTTCTTTATTATAAGTAGTATAGATATAGATAAGAAACGTTTTGAGGAGAGATAAGGGGTCTTTCTTTCTCTGCACAACCTTTATTTACATATTGTTACCATAAAACATATACCTATAAAACTGCCATAATTATTTAGGTTCATATCTTTGGAAACAGCCGATAAGTACTTATTTCTTGTATTTTTAGAAGTACACGGACTTCTCGGTGTTATGAATGAATATTTTTTATTTATGAATTTCGTAGAGAAACACCTTTAAATAAAGACGCTGTAACAAATACAAAGTAAACAACCAGATAAACCTATACAAAACATCATAGTACAAAGACCCTACAAAATAGGCTGACACTGTTTTTAAAATGACAGGTGATATGTATTATAATTTCAAATGTAGCTTTGTAATAAATAACTTGTAGGTACCTAAGCTCGTAAAAGGAATACTTGAAATACGGAATATTTTTCATTTGCGGCTGTAACTAGAGCTACAATAGGTATTGTTAAATCCTAAAGACGTAAATAATTAATAGGTGAGCCATAGACTACCTGTTGGTAGTAGAACAAGTTGCGACCAAACCCTTTCCGAGCCTCTTTTAATCTAAAATGCTAGAAGACTAAAATGCTGCTCCGGTCTATAAATTTGAACACGGATTACGCTTGGTGTCACGATTTAGGCCGGTGAGTGCAGACCAGGGATGTTGCGAACATTCGCATCCGCATCCGCAAATGCGGAACATCCGCATTGATTTGGACATCTGCATCTGCATCCGCATCCGCATTAATCAATGCGAATGTTCATGCGGATGCGAATATTATACAAGTAGCGACAAGAAAGAAATTGGGCGGGGCCGGTGGTTGACGCGTGCCGGTCGCACGTGACAATGACCAATGAGAGCGAAGAAATTGGTAACAAGATTCGACACGTTTGTTTGTTTTACGAGTAGCTAGTGCATCATTTGTTTCTTGCTAGTGAGTGAATACTATTACGTGTTTGTTTGCGCTGTGAAGTTAAAGTGAAGAAGAAGAGTTTACAAGAAAACTTTATATTCCTTAGACTAATATCCATAAGATCGCAAGGTAAATTTATTATATTACACCGGTAATACATTTTATTGTAGGAAAAATTATCGTTTTATGACGGAATTCGTTATTTTTCCAGGGTGATTCCCGTTATTGATATTTTATCAATTAGTCATTTAACAATGTCGCCACCGACCAAAAGTAATGTATGGGATTATTTTGAACCAAATAAAGAAGACCAGGATAAAGCTAATTGCAAAATATGCAACAAAAGTTACTCTCGCAAGGGCCGAACCACGTCGTCTTTGAAAAATCATCTTAAGTCGATGCACTCAGAAGAATTTACATAATATCTTAAACATCTGCATCCGCATCCGCATCCGCGGATGTGAGCCTGCAAAACTCCGCATCCGCATCCGCATCCGCGGATGTGAAAAAATCGGCATCCGAAACATCCCTGGTGCAGACATCCGCAGCCGAAGCTTCCTTTAGGCTACGTGCATAGGCAGGAAGGTTTGCTTAGCGCCTAGAGGCTAGCGAGTCACCTAACTAAAACGAACGGTTAAGCACCGAGCACTTGGCACCTAGCTAGTCGCTTGACGTGCATTGAAGTAATCAAACAGGTTGGTTTTATGTCACGAAGCGCGAAGTAAAGCCACTAGCCTCTAGGCGCTAAGCAAGTCACCAGCGCCACCTATGCGGAAGTGATTGCTCCTTTTAGCAATCTATAAAAAACTATATTGATTATACCTACCTCTCCAAGAGTTTCTATTCTATTCTATTCTATTCTATTCTATTCTTTATTTATCCGGTTTTGATGGGTGTAAAGTTGGCGAAAGGTCAGTTCGTTTAGAACAATGAATAAAAACGCGATTCAACCGGATGAATAATAGTAGTTTATGCACCGAGGTACTAAAGTCCTGTCTTATATAGCGGGCGTCATATTGAATCCAAAGCGTACGAAGGACTCTAGAGGGTTAACTCCCGAGCGCAGCGAGGGTGTTAAAAACTTAACTCCTGAGCGAAGCGAAGGAGTTATGTACCTAGAGTCCTGAGTGAAGCGTGGGATTCAAGCGCCCAAGATAAAGACAGACTTTAGTACCGAGGTGAATACTCTACTTTACACATCTACTGCGAGACAATAAAAGGGCTACAAAAATAAGTATTTAACTAACAACAAAAAAATAGAATAATGCAACGTATATGAAATATATTGACAGCTTTATATTAATTAAATTTAACAATGTTACATCAAAATGACGAAACCACTGCTGATCATGAAAAAAAAGTTGGGGCTTTATACTGACCAAAACTTTTTGCTTTACCCTTCCGTCCATGAAAATAGAAAAAATTTGCCCAGTTTTTATTTTTTTTATGTGTTATGTCTAGGTGGCCAGTTCGAAATGGCCGTATGCTACCAGAACCTTAGTTCCAAATTTAAATTACTTTATGCCCTAGGTGCATAATGTGCACTTTATGCACCTAGGGAATAAAGAGTCGCTTTACGTTGACCTTTTTGGTCAAATAAAGTAACTTTGTAGAGCAGTAGGTGTGTAAAGTGTTTTATTATCTTCTATACTTATAATAAAGGAAGAGAGGGCATAAAAGTCTGTACTTGGTAGTAAATTGAAAAAAAAGTAGAGGGCTTAGAAAAAGTAGTAGAACAAAATTATATAATTTTTAAAATTCATGACTGTCCGTCTGTGTTGTTGTAATGAGCTAATGGACTGTAAATAAGTTGTAAAATGGTTATTAAAAGGATCGCTAGGGAAGGAATTGAGAAGGGACTCACGTGAAGCTCCGTTGGTAGGCAATATGATGCAGGAAATCTTCTCGAGGGCCCTCCGTTACAACGTTGATGTGTTGCACCTTTCTAATGATCCTTTGGCAGTACGTATTTCACACAACGAGCACTATTGTGAAACTTTTATGAGTTTTGTCCGGAGTAACGCGAATTTGATGCTTGAGCTAAGAAGCGGAAAACGGCAACTGGTTTTCTTGATGATTATAGCGCCCTCTGGACCGGAAGTGGATTGAATGGGTAGGAATAGGAACTGACATTGACAGGACTGTTTGTCTTGGGATTGATTGAGGAATAGATAATAGGTAAAGGCGGGAACGAGTATTTGGAATTGGATTATTTATGAATTACAACTTTAACATTAATCTTGCCCCCGCGCTGGCGAAATTTATGAGACTGAGAAAATTCCCAAGTACACATGTCCAATAATCATTGCAGTTCTTTACGATAATGCTAACAAAGATGATGATGATGATTGCTATTGATTAAGTTTAAAATATAATAATGATGTTAGAAACAAGATACTAAACAAAATGATTTGATGATGAGTGATAATGATAGTGACCCTAATCATCTATGTTTGGTAAGGGACACAATTTCACAAGTGGTCTTTTTAAGACACCTTGTGCAGTCCTGATTGATGCCGAGCGACAAATGCCGTCACGGCCTGGATACAATTCCGTGATTCTACCCATACGCCATCGTAATGGATGTGTAGTCTCGTCCTTGATGATGACGAGTTGATCAATTTTCGCAGGAGATGAACCATCTGTCCACTTCAAGCGTTGTGATAAATTGACAAGATATTCGGTATGCCACCGAGACCAAAAATCTTGGTGCATCCTCTGTATCAGTTGCCATCGATTGAGTCTATTCAACTTTATGTCTGAATAGTTAGGTGCAGGCACCGTAGTTAATGGAGCCAGGGTCAAAAAATGTCCTGGTGTTAGTGCCGATAAGTCTGACGGATCAGAACTCATGGCTGATAGTGGTCGTGAATTCAAAACCGACTCTATTTGCGTCAAAAGTGTGTTTAACTCCTCATATGTTAGGATTTGTGTGCCTACAACGCGATATAAATGTGTTTTGACCGACTTTACGCCGGCTTCCCATAAACCACCCATGTGTGGAGAACCAGGAATGTTGAATTTGAAATCAATGCGCTCTGTCTCACATGCCGAACGCATGAAGTCTACAAGTTGTGAATGAGCACCCTTGAAATTGGTACCACAATCACTGTGAATGGTGTTGCAGCGACCACGTCTTGCTATGAATCTGCGGAGAGCAGCTATAAATGTTTCACTACTTAGGCTAGAACAAAGTTCAAGGTGAAGTGCTTTGGTTGCAAAACAAACGAATAAACACAACCATGCTTTTGTTGTGCGTACCCCACGATGTCGAAGGAGTGTTATGTTAAAGGGTCCTGCAAAATCACAACCCACTGATTGAAATGCTTTGATTTGTGTTATACGAGAACGGGGAAGATCTGACATCTTTGGCTGAAAAGGAATTGGTTTAGTACGAAAACAACGATGACAATTTGAAATTACCTGACTGATTGCTCGTCTAGGTGATAAAATCCAAAAATTTTGAAGTAATATATAGTGTAATGCTTGTAAGCCAGGATGTAGATGCTCATTGTGAGTGCATTGAATGATGAGTTGTGTTAAACGATGTTTGCGAGGAAGTAAGGCTGGGTGTTTTGCTTCAAATGAAAGATCTGATTGAGAGAGCCTACCCCCCACACGAAAAATGTTGTTTTCATCTAGAAAAACATTGAGTTTACGAAATGGTTTTGATAGTGTTTTGTTTGATTTTAAAAGTTTGAGCTCTTCACTAAAGTTTGTTGATTGAGAATGCCTAACTAATGTCATGAGACTATGATAAAGCTCAACTTCCGTTAAATGGCCTGCAACTTGCTTGTTTTGCAAAGCCCTAATGAAACGATTACAATATGCTAGAATACGTTGAATTTTTCTCAATGATGAAAATTTGTTTAATAAATACTCAACAGGATGATATCTACTATGTTTGTGACAGTTAACACACAAGCGCGTTTTTCAAAATCAAGATCTGAATAGTTAACTGTTGAATGTTGTGGCTCTTTGGGCCAATGATTTTGATCTGAGGAAAGCCACTGTGGGCCTGTCCACCAGTATTCATGATTGATAAGCTCATCGGGTAGCAGACCACGACTCGCTGCGTCCGCAGGATTGTGTTTTCCTGGAACGTGTTTCCAGGCAGCTTCTGGTAGCTTACGCTGGATGTTTGATATGCGATTGCCAACAAAGGCCTTAAAATTTGATGAATTTGATCGGATCCATGACAACACTATCATAGAATCCGTCCATGCATGAACGCTCTCTATGTTGAGCAACTTGTTGTACAAATTGATGATATGTCGGAGAAGATCTGCGAGTAATGAAGCACCGCACAACTCCAACCTAGGCAGGGTCCTACGCTTGGTGGGAGAAACCCGTGACCTAGCACTAACTAAAATAACATGATGCTGATTATGATGATTAGTTGTACGAAGATATACTGCTGCAGCAAAACCTGCCTCGCTCGCATCTGAAAATCCATGGAGCTGATATGATACCGCATCATTGCTTGTGATACGCCGTGGAATTCGAAGCTGAGCCAAATGAGGCAGCTGCCGGGTATACCTCGACCAAATTTGATTGATGTCGTCTGGTACGGGCTGGTCCCATCCCGAACCCAATAACCATAGACGTTGTATGAGATGCTTTGCTAAAAATGATAATGGTGTTAAAAGACCAACAGGGTCATAAATACGAGCCAGCTCTGAGAGCATGGTACGTTTGGTACACTCACGATTGATTTGATTTACTTGGTAATTGAATATGTCCTCTTGTGAATTCCATGCTAAACCGAGGACCTTCACAAAATGGCCATCACTATCGAATGTTTGGTTTGCATTCGGCACCGCATGATGTTCTTGTGGAATATTGTGGAGTACAGCTGGATGATTGCTAGACCACTTTCTGAGTTCGAATCCACCAGCCGCCATAATATTAATCAGCTGTTGCTGAAGACAGACCGCCTCTTCGATGCTGGAACAACCTGTCACAGCGTCGTCGACATAAATATCCTCTAACAACACCCGAGCAGCAGCTGGAAAAGACTCTCCCTCATCACGAGCAAAAGTTGATGTAAAACTCGGATAGCGAGGAATGGTGCCGAAGACACCCCAAACGTTACACAATTGAGTTTATACTCTTGAATTGGTTGATTTGTGGAACACCTGAAAAGGATCCGTTGATAATCCTGGTGATGCTCTGCTATACGGATCTGACGATACATTTGTTTGATATCCGCACAAAAAACAAAGGCATGGAGCCTGAAACGAAGAAGTATGTTTGTGATGTCAGCCTGGAGTTTAGCACCTGTCAAGAGAGTGTCGTTTAAGGATACTCCATGTTTATCCTTCATTGAAGCATCATAGACCACACGTAGGCTACGATCCGACTTGGCTACTGCATGATGAGCTAAATAAAAAGCTGTTGGTGATTGACACTCCTTTTCAGGTACCTTTTCCATCTGACCACTGGATAAATAATCCATAACATGTTGATTGTATTGTTTATGAAACGCTGGCTTGGCCATGAGACGTTTCTCCAAATGAATAAAACGACGAAGAGCTATGTCATAAGCTCCCTCAAATGAGGGTGATGATTGATTACGAAATGGTAAGTGAACGATGTATCGTCCCTCACTGTCACGTTGATGGGTTGATTGAAAGATGTCTTCACACTGATCATCTTCCACTGAGTGAGATTGCATGTTATCTCCACATGGTATGTTATCCAACTCCCAAAATTTTTGAACAGCAATATCCAAGTTACTGTCCATTGATACATGATTGATTGATAATGGAGTGGATGTTGACAAATTTGATAATGTTTTACCCATCAAAATGAACCCAAAAATAGTATTTATGGCGGTTGCTGCATGTGGACCACCATCAAGTTTGCCTGGTAAAAGAATTTCAGGGAAAATTTCTCCTCCAATGAGGATATCTACAGGTCGTTGTTTATGATATGTTGGGTCTGCTAATACTAGATTTGAAATATGTTTGAACCCACATGTGTCCACTGGATGGGTGGGCATGTCCCCACAAATCCTATCCAATGTAACTGCTTCTGATGTGAATAAAGGCTCTGCCTTACCAATTGGTCTGAATTCCAAAAATACTTTACTTGTTGAACAGGCCGGCACTTGCCCAATACCTGTCATTGGTGTTGACACCTTATGCTGGGTTAAACCTAAACGTTGAACACACGTTTTTGTTATAATGTTGCTCTGACTACCAGGGTCTAGTAAAATCCTAACCTTGTCAAAGTAACCCCTACCATTTTTTACTTCCACTTCTGCTGTTGCTAATAAAACAAAATGTGTACCCGATGAACGGTTTGCTGAAATGTTAGACAATGTAGTAATAGGAGTGACTGCATGATCACTTGAAACTGATGTTTTAAGTATGTTAGTTGTTGGTTGTGGAAGTTGTGATTTGTTAGTGCTAAAATGAATAAGACTATTATGTCGTTGGTTGCAAGTCTTACAAGAGTAACTACTCTTACAAGCTGCTGTGTTGTGGTTAGAACGCAAACAATTAAAGCATAGTTTATGTTGACGCACTAACTGAAATCTGTCATAAGGAGATTTCGCTAAAAATTTATTGCATAAATAAAGAGGATGTTCCTCCTTACATATGACACATGAGGGGTTAGACACCTGAGCCAAAAGCATGGTTGGTCTAACTTGATTGTGTGAGTTGACCCGTTTGTTGTTGTTATTGTGTGTTTGACTAGGTTGACTTAAAGTGTTGTTTGAATTGATAGATGAACGCTCCAGAGCCTTGCATCTTTCTACTAAAAATGTTTGTAATTGTTGAAAAGTTGGGAAATCACTTGTGTAATTTAATTCAAATGCTTCACGAGAAGCCCTATCCAATTTTGTTAATAATGAATGAAATAGTACAAAGTCCCACTGTGCAGTGGGTAACCCTAATGAATTGAGCATTGCTAGATTTTCACTGATAGTATTTAAAATAGTTCTAAGCTGTTGCACAGAACCTGATTGCATTGATTTCAAATTGTTGATTTGTTCCCAACACATAAATGCTAAATATCGCTTGTTGCTATAACGATCAATTAATGCTTGATATGCACATGGATAATTGACATCAGAGACGGGATAAGCCCGTATTAGGTTTATTGGTTCACCCGACAGGGTGGAAATTAAATATTGAAACTTTTCTACATTAGATATATCTGTACGATTATGAACAAGAGAGTTAAAAAGGTCAATAAAGCCTGGGAAGTCCCTAATTTGGCCACAAAAAGTAGGTAGCTTCATAGGGGGAAGTTTAGGTCTGCTTACCTCATGAGAAGGGACAGACACTTTTGAGGAACCAGACGGTGAATCTGTTTTTATGATTGGAAGATATTTACGTTGTGCTTCTAAAATTTCACTATACATGTCATCTGCTTTTTCTAATATTTCAGTTTGTTTTACATTAATTTCTTTCATATCGCGACCAGCGCTTTGATACTCACAGACGAGTTTGATGTGAGATTCATTGAAAACCTCCATCTCTAAAGGGATGCGGGAACACCATGTTTCTAAACGTATGATTTTGCGGGAATCGTTTTCGCACGAACGCGCACATAAGACGGCATCCTGAAGCCGTTTGAAAGCCAAATCACGTTTGGTTTCGAGATGTTTAATTATTGTTTCCGACATTATGATTAATTTACTATTTACGACAAAAAACACTTGTTATAATTACAAAAATACTGCACTGTTTATGTTTTGTTTACAAAATGTCAAAGTCAAACACTTTTGTTTTTGTTTGAATGTTACTAGTTTTGATGGACGTCACACTGACAACTTGACGAAACGAAATTGAATGATTGATTTCCGATTGATTGACTGAACCGGAAACTGAGTATGCACCAAAATGAATGATAAAATTTTGGACAATTGAGTGAATGCTTGATAAACAAACAAAATGAATGATAAATTGTGAACAAATGAGTTCCGTTTCCTGTTAAAAATGATATTATTACTCCAGACACAAAATAAATGGATGTATGAATGTATAGTTAGGTAGGTATACAATGTTTGATACAAAAATGATATGATAGGTAAATCCCACTGGATTTTACACAATGATGATGTTCCTACGTTCTATGGTACGTGAGGAAATGTTCCGGCGTTATATGTTACACTCGGAAACAACAAAATATGATGAAAATATGTTCGCGCGTCGTATGTTACACGAGAACCAAAATATACCTAACTCAATGATATGTTGATTAATCCGAATGTTATATGTTACATTGGATTTTGGACAATATGCTATGATATGTTTCTGCGTTCTATGTTACGCTAGAAAACCACAATGAATAAATAGACAAAAGTTTTTAAAGTTTTACAAAATGGCGAATTGTTCGAAATTAGAACTGCAATGATGATAGGACGCTATGTTCTTTTTTTGAAAATCCGGTCGTCAAGGACCATTAAATGTTGTTGTAATGAGCTAATGGACTGTAAATAAGTTGTAAAATGGTTATTAAAAGGATCGCTAGGGAAGGAATTGAGAAGGGACTCACGTGAAGCTCCGTTGGTAGGCAATATGATGCAGGAAATCTTCTCGAGGGCCCTCCGTTACAACGTTGATGTGTTGCACCTTTCTAATGATCCTTTGGCAGTACGTATTTCACACAACGAGCACTATTGTGAAACTTTTATGAGTTTTGTCCGGAGTAACGCGAATTTGATGCTTGAGCTAAGAAGCGGAAAACGGCAACTGGTTTTCTTGATGATTATAGCGCCCTCTGGACCGGAAGTGGATTGAATGGGTAGGAATAGGAACTGACATTGACAGGACTGTTTGTCTTAGGATTGATTGAGGAATAGATAATAGGTAAAGGCGGGAACGAGTATTTGGAATTGGATTATTTATGAATTACAACTTTAACAGTCTGTTTGTCTGTTTCCCTGTCTGTTCCTTATACAATTAAAAACTATTGATCCAATTGAAAACTGGTTTTCTATATTGGATAGTTCTATTTTCGAGGAAAGTCATGGTATACGTATATACGTAAAGTTGCTAAACTAAATTCCTGAACGAAAATTACCAATGCTAAAATTGACCCATTGTACTTTAAGAGGAAAAGAATTCGCAAAAATAAACGACGCACGTGCGCACCCAGAATTGGCTCTTATTTCAACAAGTAGGACATCTTCCCATAACCTGCTGGAAAGATAATAAAATATAAACAATGTTTATATTAGCTGTACATTTTTTTTTACCTATTCCAAAAATCATTGGTGGTTAATTAAATTGATGAATTATGCTTAACCGTAGCGTGCGTTGCTACGCACCCGCTACGGTCTACTCGTAGCCTTGCCTTTATTCAGCAATTTTACATAAACTGCGGACTGCTAATAAGCAATCGTACTTCACTTCGGATTACGTACAAAACATTCTCACAATTCAAATCGTACCTAGGTACTTGGCTTATATTTACGTAAAACATTTTTGCAGGAATCCCATTTTGCCTATTTAATCCGGTACCAAATCTTAAAGATCTTATTGTTTACTAGCTGCGCCCTGCGGTTCCACCCGCGGGAGTGAAAAACGCGTCATCACGGGCGCGGGCGGCCGAGCGTTTCTCGAGCGGTTGATTACTCGGGTTCTACTAATTGGATTTCGATGCCAAGTATACCTACCACGAAATTCCTCGAAAATAGAATTATCCAATATTGAAAACCAGATTCCAATCGGATTAGTAGTTTTAAATTGTATAAGGAACAGACAGAGAAACAGACAAGCAGACAGACAGACATTAATTTTAAAAATACTTTAATTTTGTTCTACTACTTATCCTTAGGGACTTAGGATAAGTAGTAGGTAGAACATAATTATACCACTTTTTTTTCATTTACTTCCAAGTACAGACTTTTTGTCTTCTCTTCCTTTATTAAAAGTATATTAGAAGTAATAATGTAGAGAGATACCTAACTGGTAGTAGTAGGTAGGTAGGTACTTGTGTGGTAAATCGTCGTTCAAGTATCGTGAGACGCTGAATCTCTGTTACTATTATTACGGACTTCGTCAACAAATCTCGAGGAGCCGATTCATCGTGGTCTTAATTCCGATCGTTGATTTACAACTTGTTAATAATACCGCAAGTATAAACCGCACATGCATAAATCAAGATCTGAACTGAAGCTTAAACGAAAATATTGATTGTAATGCCCTGGTTCGCGTGGATTCGACTTTACGGATACTAACTGATTTTTGCGTGAAGTAGATTTTATGATGTAACGGTTCGTGGGTAGTTGGTAGGTGCCTAATATTTATTGGAAACGGACTACCGTGAAAAGCACTTAATTTGTGAAATTTAAAAAAGCTCGTTTCAATTCAGCCATGGTGTAGGCAACCGAAATAGTCGCACCTCTTCCTTTATCTTACGATAAAAACCGGTAAATAAATGGTACTTTAAAATTCATTTCAATAGGTACATCCTATTCCTTGGCAGGTATCTTTATCATTATATCCGAATTTGTGAAATCCACTTGTTCAAAATGCTCATAATAGTTAAAAATACCTATCAATCCAGTTGCGTAGGTTATCGTTTTGGCACGGCCATTATAAACTTACTTTTATGGTTTTACAGAGTTAATTGATCGTGTTGTGAGATGCGTTAGGCGCGCGGGTATCATGAGCGGTAGTCATTACCACAGTGACAGATGGATGCAATAAATACAATTTTAACACGGTTACTAGAAAGAATTTACGTTTAAGAAATATCCGCATCAAAACATAATTAGTAACGCAGGTGTAATTTGTGTTTTGATGGGTGTTTTCTGTTTAGGTGTTTCTAATTACATATCTACTCACTTGTCTTTACTTTTTAAATCATTTATTATAGTTATACTGAATTTACTGTTGTTAACGTTAGGAACGATATGATTTTAGGTCAAATTCGTGACCCGAGTTCCAAATTTAAATTACTTTACACACCTACTGCTCTACTTTATTTGACCAAAAAGGTGAGTCTTTATTCCTTAGGTGCATAAAGTGCTCATTATAACCCTAGGGCATAAAGTAATTTAAATTTGGAACTAAGTTTCTGGTAGCATACGGCCATTTCAAACTGGCCACCTAGACGTAACACATAAAAAAAATAAAAACTGGGCTATTTTTCTTCAATTTTTATGTCCGATTTTAAACTAACATGGTTATTTTATGGTTAGTACGTGTGGATGGATCTTTGAGTCATACTGTGAACAGAAAACCGACACACACTGACCGATATCTACACTCCCACCACCATCCACGACACCTGAACGCTGTAGTGACGTCACTGACCAACCGTGCACATGACCTGTGTGACGAAGACCATATTATAGATGAGGAATTGGAGCATGTTAAAAAAGTCCTGCAGTGGAACGGGTTCAAAGTACGGGACACAATTACTAGTTCTTAAAAAGAAACTCAGGCAGTACAGGGTTGAGAGGCAACCAGCGTTTATGCCATACATAAAGGGAGTAACAGACAAGGTCGCTAAAATCTTGGATAAGTATGCCGTAAAGACCATTTTTACTCCTTTTAAGAAGATTGGACAAATGCTGCGCACGCCCAAGGATACTTTTCCCTTGGAAAATCCCGGAGTGTATAAAATTGATTGTAGTTGTGGAAATGCCTATATTGGACAGACAAAACGCACGGTGGCCTGTCGGATTAAGGAACATATAAAGGCGGTGAAAAACAATGATATCCAGAAGTCGGCTATAGCGGAACACCTTTTAGATGCCGGACCAAATCATTGGATTGAGTTTCACAAGCCGCAGGTACTTTCGACACAACGCCATTACACACCCCGTATGGTACGTGAAGCCATTGAAATTACTAAGTATAGTAATTTTAACAGGGAAGATGGGTTTCAATTGTCGAAACCCTGGAATCCGGTAGTTAAATTATGCAAACCCATGAAGAACACTACAAAAAGTTTGCGAACAGATACCGTGAGTGTGGTCTGTCGAATGCAGGACCGAGTAAATAATGAAGTTAGTGACAATAGTAGGGGACCGATAACCAGACGTTCAACTCGTGTCAGAAAGCAGGTAGTCCGATATGGACGCCTCTAACTGTCATCACCTACCCGCATTCTCCAGTCTCGTGAACAAGCTGGTTGGAATTACTAGCGAAATATCGAGCTCCGCGAATAATTTATTAAACATGGTAAACACCCCGTTAATAAGTAATTTTAGTAATTTTTATGTCGCCGGAAGGGTAAGGCAAAAAGTTTTAGTTATTATGAAGCCCCAACTTTTTTTTTTCATCGGCTAAGGCCTATGTTTGGTTTTATCATTTTTATGTAAGATTGTGAAATTTAATTAATGTAAAACTGTTTATATATTCAAACACGTTGTTTAATCTATTGTTTTGTTGTTAGTTAAATGCTTATTTTTGTAGCTTTTTTATTGTCTCGCAGTAGATGTGTAAAGTAAAGTATTCACCTCGGTACTAAAGCCTGTCTTTATCTTGGGCGCTTGAATCCCACGCTTCACTCAGGACTCTAGGCACATAACTTTGACACTCCCGCTGCGCTCGGGAGTTAACTCTCTAGAGTCCTTCGTACGCTTTGGATTCAATATGACGCCCGCTATATAATACAGGGCTTTAGTACCTCGGTGCATAAACTACTATTATGCACTAGGTTTATAATTGACACTTTATGCACCTAGAGAATAAAGACTCGCTTAACGTTGACCTTTTTGGTCAAATAAAGTAACTTTGTAGAGCCGTAGATGTGTAAAAGAGATTTGTTTACATTAAGGAAGGTAAGTTGATGTGCGACTGCGCAAAGATACGGGGTACAGGGTCACTGCTCTGACCTGCGCGTGGGCGCGACTGTTTCCGCCCGCGAAACCAAATCATTGCGCCCCACACTTCTCATATCTTCCACCATACACACCACGCAAAATACACGCCTTACACACTCTCACTGATTGCTCTATGAATTTATGATTTTAAAGTTTAATCATGCGTTATAAATTGTATAGTGTTGCCTACACGACTATAATTAATGATTCTATCATGGTACGTCTACGATTTGTCATAACAATAGTGAGCTCGTTTTAAATGTTATCTGATACCTAGTACAAAATTCGGTTAGTTGTTTAGATGAATAGGTCATTCATCGTCGTCATTCTATCAACCTTTATAAGGACATGTAGGTGAGTATGAAGCAAGCTTTTGTTTGAACTTCCATTGCGCTTTCAGATTAAATTGGATGAGTCTAAATTGTAATTTAGTGTAGCGAAAGTTTGATGATTCGAGAGAATACGGTTTTCATTTTTACGATGTTTTTGTTTGGAAGGAAGGAAGATTTAAACCTTGTTGCTATGTCTTTAAAAAATAATTATCATTTTACCATTATTCTAAGTTCTATGAGCTATCTCTAAATTGACGCTCCCCACTTATTTTCTTACACGGTTTACAATAAAAATATGCGGTCATTCTATTGCCATAAAATGTTATCAATGGGTTCTACAAGAGCCAAATTTCATGACGATAAACTTTAAATCTCACTCATTGAATATATTTATGTAGAAAATTTCAATAAAAATAATTCGCGTATAGTAGGTACCTACATCGAAATGTACAATGAGAAATTTTCGCTGAAAATAGTAGTACTTACTTTATCATCGTCGATGGTTATCCGTCTACTGCAAATGTAAATAATTGTCTTTAAAATTGTTTGTGTTAACCCTGAATGGAAAGTGTTATTGTCAGTGTTGAAGAATGGATGATAAATATATACCTACATATCTGTGTAAAATCCACGAGAACAGATAACAAATTGAATTCCAAAACGCCGGATACTGTTTAACATTATTTTACACGTGCAGGTACGTCGGAAACACGAGTACCTATAATTTATCTTGAAAGAAAGTACAAAGTCTTGCATTAATGCGAAGATTTTTCCGGTTTCATTGTTACTTAGTGCGTGCATTGTTTCTTACCACTATCGGTACAATTAATAGTTTAAAACAATTACGTTAACAAAACTCCGTTAGGTCACTCCATCTGCGTCAAGTTCTGTGCCGAAATATGTTTATCGGGCAACGTCATCGGGGGATTGAACACTCGAAAGTCCTCTGAGAGTACTGAGCGGAGCGAGGCTGTTATAATATGGAGACGGCTTTCTTTATACTTTCATTTTTCTTAAATTTCTATTTTTGTATTATAGATAATAATGATTTAGTCATTCTAAGATATTTTATTAGATATACTACTCATATAAAGTCTTTTAGAAATAGAGACATAATAATATGTTAGAGTGGACCTAAAATTATAATAACTTTATGAGTTATGATGATATGGGATTGGAATCAAATGTTAGAGATGTCATCGTAAATAACTTATGTCACTATTAAGTGATTTGTCATTAAATTATGCTAATCTAGTTTAGATGGCGTTTTCATATAGATTACAATGTAGAAATATGTGAACGTGGGTGTAAGGTTCACATTTCGGTAATTTTATAACAACTCGTTCTCCATATTGTTACACCTAAGTTTTATAAAAAACACATTTGCATACACGTAGGAATCACAATGGTCGATTTAATTACAGTTCATTTTTTGTATGAATTAATAGCAGGTCTAAATACGAGAGGGCTGTCTGCAGACTTGTCGAGTTGAAGACACTGTTGAGGTACTTTCCAGTGACATTTAAATGCCAGATGTGTATTCTACTTTCGTTGTTGAACTAGAGCAATTTAGTGCGCTTTGCTTCTCAATAAATTAAGCTCTCAGCCCGATACCAGACTGAATAATTTCTATTGTCAAATCTATATACGTAGGTAGGTATCGAACTACTTAAATAGCCTTATTACTAAACGTGGAGTACCTAAGATCGGAGTAGTGAGAACATGCTTTGTCTTTTTTGTGACAAGTTCTTTCAAAGTTGACAGAAAGAAACAAAAAGTGGGTAGTAAAATAATTCCGACCTTACTAAACGCTTATTAATAAGGCTAATAGTGTTTATTGAACGTATATTTTAACAATTACTATTTAATGTCGTGGTTATTTGCAAGGAAGATTAGACTTTATAAAATACATTCCAGTAAACAAATTACTATTCAGGTAGATTCAACTTACCTACCATTTGGTTTTATTTCCATACAGTCAAAAACTGTTTGTCAAACAGAAACATAAACATGATTGGTTTATTGAACTTTAACTATCGTCATATCTCATCGCCGTCGTCTAAAGTTATTCATTGTTAGAAGATAGGCATGTAGCCACCTACAATATGTGTATGTATGTATATGTATGTATGTATGAAAGTCACAATAAAGCAAAAGAGAACTTTCATAAATGTGTTCGTGGTAAGCGTTTACAGTCCAATATTTTTTGGCACCGAGCTATTGTATGCAAATGAAGTAATGAATGTTTTCACTGCAACAAAACACGAGTAACGGTTCCCTTAAGTGAAGATTTGTCGGCCAATAATAATTATCACTGCCTTGTAACAAATCCACTAGTACTTACTTATCAACTCAAATGAAGTGTGGGTTTGTATGGTAATTATTTCCTGTTTCATAAACTGGAATAGAATGAAATTTTATGTTAGAATATTAAACGGGGAACTTAGGTGTACTATACACACACCTGCAGAACAATGCTTAGTGTTAAAAGCTTCTTAGCATAATTTACCTATTTGGTTTATTTTAAAATGTTAAAATAATCCTACACTTGTAAGTTCAAGTCCTGTTGTGTGCGATTTTTTGGTAAACATTCCTTAATAAATACATTTTTTATGTACCTATGATTAAATCAACGATAATCTAAGTCCTAAATAAGTACAAAAGATGGCGAAGCCTTGTATAAGTAAGTAGATATAGAAATATTTTTAGCAAGGAAATATATTTCCAAAAAATCCCCATGACAGGATTCGAACCTGCGTCCTTTCGCTAACCAGGCGAATGCTCTAACCACTGAGCTACACAGGAATCACGTGACATGGTATAATTTTTCGGCCATATCTTTCCTCGCTAAAATATATTTCCTTGCTAAAAATATTTCTATGTTTAAAATGCCTTGAGCAATAAAAAACAAAAAGAAATATTAAATTGGAGAGAAAGCGCATCTCATGTTGGGTATGTTTACTGTAAAGTAAACCACCTGAACCAGTCAATAAAAAGCTGCAAAGCTTGACTGGTAGATGGCGCTGAAACCAAGCCTTAGTTGGTAAAACAATTAGCGAGGAATGATATGGCCGAAAAATTATACCATGTCACGTGATTCCTGTGTAGCTCAGTGGTTAGAGCATTCGCCTGGTTAGCGAAAGGACGCAGGTTCGAATCCTGTCATGGGGATTTTTTGGAAATATATTTCCTTGCTAAAAATATTTCTATGTTTAAAATGCCTTGAGCAATAAACAACAAAAAGAAATATTAAATTGGAGAGAAAGCGCATCTCATGTTGGGTATGTTTACTGTAAAGTAAACCACCTGAACCAGTCAATAAAAAGCTGCAAAGCTTGACTGGTACATGGCGCTGAAACCAAGCCTTAGTTGGTAAAACAATTAGCGAGGAAAGATATGACCGAAAAATTATACCATGTCACGTGATTCCTGTGTAGCTCAGTGGTTAGAGCATTCGCCTGCTTAGCGAAAGGACGCAGGTTCGAATCCTGTCATGGGGATTTTTTGGAAATATATTTCCTTACTAAAAATATTTCTATGTTTAAAATGCCTTGAGCAATAAAAAACAAAAAGAAAAAAGTAAGTAGAAATTAATCGTAGTTATTAGTTTTAGAATAAATAGTTCGTGGCTACAGACCGGCTGTGGCTGCTACAAATCGAAGCATTCGTCGCCGTATCGCGATTTCATCGGAGATTCTTTGAAATCTGTTGGGCGATAACGTGGAAGAAATCATAATTTCGTCAACTATATTAGATATGAGACTGCTACGTCTATGATTTAGGGAAAGCTTTTTGAACTCGATCAAATTTAATTAATTGTTCTTCAGTACTCACTTTTTATACAAAACTAGCTGCGTTCAGTGATTTTTATTCCTTATTTATAATAGGAATATGTAGATCAAAAGTAGCCTATGTTACTTCTCGGTAATGTATATTTCTACTAGTAAAATATTTTTTGTAATCGGTGCAGTAGTCTCGGAGCCTACAAACAAATAATTCTATCCTCTTCAATATAAGGTATTATATTATGAGTTTTCTATCATACATAAGGTAGGACCTAACAATAATACTATTTTTAGATCTTTAACATTGTTGTAAACTTTGCACGAAAGTCAAAACAAATTCATACTTTATTGCAATCATTCACGTGGACATTTCTACAAGCTAATTTTGGACGTGTGATAGTTAAATTATAATTTATTGGCTTTTTAACCTTTGTGAGAGCGTTCAGTCTTTATTCTTAGTTTTACCTAGGTTGTTATGTATTTGTTTTACCTACTTACATTACATATTTCATCATTGCATATTTATTACTTCTGCTTTTTTGTTCTTGGGGTAATTATTTCTGCTTTCTTGTTCTTGGGTACCTTGATTTTATTTTAATAGTTATTCTCACATTTTTGTTTTTTTTTCAAAACTGTAACTAATTGGTTACATATTAATGATCGAGATTAGAGATATCGTTATATTTATATTAGGTATAAGAGGCCCTTTGTGACCACATAAACTTTTAAGCATTGTTTTTATATGTAATTAAAGTGCATGGCAGTTACTCAAAATGGCGAAATAACAAATTAATTAAATGAAATTCAATTACATCGATAATGGTGGATACCCTACTCTAAATTCTAGTGGCGATGACTGGCGACTGATTCAATTAATGATTGCGTTCACTTGTCGCGGGATCGCCGTTCTTGGCGTGGATGGAAGTGACCGCGCGGCTCGCGGCGCGCGGCACTTTCGTCCACTCCGCACCGATCACGGTACAAATGCGATACAATCTACTTTTCAAGCAAGACAATGTCGTGATGTTTCAAATTTTTACGTTGTGATTTAAAAAGCAAATGGACGAAATTAAGCCATTAAATCTACTCGACCTTTCTGCCGACAAATAAAAATATTTTTAACTACAATAACTGTGTAGTATCAACTTACCTCGGGCAATCGGATTGATAGCAATGTAAAATTCTTTCAGCAGTTTAATCTATGACAGGTACCCGCTTATTTAAAATTTGAACTTTCTAGTTTAGCCTTTGACTCCGTTGACCATCGTAACAATTGCACGTTAAATCCGGAGTTTATTATAATTTTAACTACTTACTTAGCTAAACTTAAGCTTCACTTTTAAGTAACTGTAACTAATACACATGGTAATATAACTATAAATCATAATTTGTCTTACCTATTATTTGTGCCCCAGACATAGAGACTAATGTCAGCCATTACATTATTAGTTATTTTAAAGCTTAGAATGTTTAACGGTCCCCTGATTATTACGTATCTGTCATCATTATCCGATTAAATACCGTGATAAATAAGCAATCGTGAAATCCATCTTCCTTTTATGCAGATTGTTATTTTATTATGCATGTAAGTATATAAAATTAAAGTTAATTTAAGTAAAAAGTATATTCTTGAAATATTTAAGTTTACTTCAAATAATCTTTTTAGATTCACTTAATCCCACATTTCACACTGTGATCTGTGGTTCATCTACTTCATATCTTCTAACTTGGCCAAATAAATGCATCTTCTACCAACATATTAAAAACAATTTTAAATTTACGTTACTGATTTCTATTCGGCGTATAAAGTTGTGGGGCTCAATTTCCTCTATGAAATAAATGTGTATGCTTTTCAGATAATTGTTTCCGTTTCTGGACGTATCTGAACGTTTAACAAGTGCCTATTTACGCATGAATATACGCATATATGAATATATATGCGTATAATTAAGAATCCAAGTTACTTTTTCTTATTATCTAGTTGTATTATACTAATATTGAAACTCTAGTTCTTTAGTTTGGCCTACACATTTTAATATTTTATTCTAGACTGAATTTTAGTTCTTCTTGTTTACTATAAATATTTAAAGGAAAAATTAATCTTCAAAAATTTACTTACGGCAGATTTGAACTCGCGTCCCTGGTCTTTTTGTTTGTCATTTTTTCTTTATAAATATGTGCCAAACCGTAACAAAATACGAAACCCTTAAACGGAACAGTCGATATAGTAGTTAGAGCTGTGTGCAATATTTCATTATGAAAGTAAGTAGGTGATATTAATTTATAGCAAAGTTTGACGGTGTTGAAATGTTCAGTTTGTAGCTTACAATCAACTTTGTAGGATTCAGGCGAGTAGCCAGCGCAGCGCTTATCGATAAATCTTTAATCTTAAATCGATTCAACCTCTTAGGTAAGAATAATGTGGTCGTGCGTAGTTCGACAAATGAAGTTTTATTAGGAGGGTTATGCGAGCAGTGCAGTCAGCGAGCGGTGGGATTGTTTGTCTATCATCAGTGCGGACGTAAATTTGTCTAAAAAGATATGTAGCGGTCTCTCGTACTCCTGTGCCTCCAGTCTTAACACAAATATTGTCTTGTCAGTCTACCGGAGTTACGTTCTATCCACAAAGAACATTGCTTTATGTAAGATCTTCACGATCAATCGCTAAACTCTCTAAATCTAAACCTATACCTAATCATACCTGTATTTATATGCATATAAAATTAGTAAAGTATTTAGCTAAACTATAATAAGTTAATAAGTAGCTAACCTAAAATATTTATAACCTCATTAATAAAAGTGGAATAAGGCAGGAGTAGTAAGAACATGCTCTGTCTTTTTCCGTGAAAAGAACTTTCAAAGTTGACATAAACAAAAGGCGGAATAACTACTGCCACCTTATTCCTCCTTTAGTAATATAGGACTAATAGTGTTCAATAGCATGTACAATTTCTATTAAATCTCCCCTATTGTATGTAATGCAATGATTAGCGTATTTAAATAAAAATGGTTTTGCGGGCCGTTATACGTACCTAAAAAAAATAATTTTCTAAAAAGAAATACTCGTAGAATTGACAACGAATATAGTTTTTGTAGGTTCATATTCAATAATAACTTGAGAAATATAAGTCGTGTCTCGCGTAGAACTGTTATGTGTTTGTTGGCAATGCTAACAAAAATGAGCCATTATGTTCCAAACCTTTAATAAAGATAATAGTCAAAAAGCGGTTCACTAAGTATAGTGGTGTAATTTGTTTTGAGCAGGTTGTCAGAGATGTGACCTCACGGCGCGCGGCGCGTGAGAGCACTCGTGGGCGGGACCATTTTGACTTTTGGTAATTACATTCGGACACCTTAGACGGACATTTAGATGAAATAGCCAATTATTATGTTTCATCACAATAAGTATTGTAATATCGTTTTGCCTGTGTTGTGTCGTAGAGGATATGTTTCAAAAGTAGATGTTAACGAACATTTACAAATGTAAAATTAGCTGCGTCAAAAGCAGGTATCTTGCCCAATACCATTATAGCTATCTATGATCGTTCGTTGCGCTAAGATGTCTTCGTTTCTTTAAACAACGTATTTAGAAAAAAATGGCTATATAATAATATTTTTTTATGTTTTTATATATATGTTTTTTAATTGTAAGTAATACCAAAATCCAGTTTAGTACTATAATAACCTTGAGAATCAATATCTTGTAGATATTATAGTGTTATCGTACCTATCTTTTCTTTTAAATTATTGTTCGAAGTTCCGGTTAATATGTAACCGAACCTGTCAACATCTCTAGGAATTCAAATTAGTAGTAAAATATCCTGAATGTCAATTTATTCTTCGAAATATTATGTCGGCACAACAGTAACATCGGCCCCTTTGAAATGGAGTGGCACAAATATTTTTCTCACAAATATTTTTATAATGATGGTTAACGTTTGTAGTAAATATTTGAGGAATATACAAAATGTGATTAAATTGGTAGGTAAACAATTTAAAAGAATTAGGTACCTATCTTATTTATGGCATTATAAACGCTTTATTTTTTTACTACAGTGCTGCATTTATTGTGCAAAATATTGTATTATTAATATTATTTATACTCACAAACTGGGCCAGCCTAATTAGGCCGAGTAAATTATAGCCAGGGGGCAACAGGGGCGTAAGAGGCTGAAGGATGGAGAGACCTCGTTGGATTTTAAACCATCCTAGGTAATCACTGACCATCCACTTGTCGATCCTCCGAGCATGTCTGCTCCTGAGACTCCATTCTGACCTGCCAGTGAAGGTAAGCCAGAGGCTCCCCGCCGCTTCCTCGTCAATGTTCACTCCGATTAGCCAGCTAAGGCAAGCCGGAGGTGAGGAACGGTGACTTCCCCCTGGAGCACTCGGGAAGCCGCGGGGTTGCTACTCCCCGACACCTCGCCTCAAGGTGCCCTGCGGGCTGATTAACATTATTATTAATTGTATTTTTTACCTAATTAAACGCTTACCCTAGGCATTTAGTAAGTATACTGTATTCATGTTGTTATATCATCTACATTCGGACGATGTTCCCGATTGCATCCCTTTCCGGAGCCTGATGTCCGCTATCCTACTCTTACACCTCCCCTTCGCACGATCTTCAGCATCCCGTGTAGTGATGCCATTTGAACACATTAGTGGTCAAGCCAGTATTTCTTTCACCGTAAGCGGTATTCTTGCAATTTATTTGCAATTTCTCGGATATAAAGGCGGCCACTGAAGCGGGAATTTGTGACGCGGCCTTTTCGCGTCACTCCCACACCCAGCATAGCATCTTCATCTCCGTAACACGCAGCTCCTGCTTATGTCGCTAAAGAACTGGCCACGCCTCATAACCATACAAAGTGACAGGTCAAATAATGGTTTTATAAACCTGTTCCTTCAGTTTAGTCGGCATTTTTGGATTACAGATGATACCAGTTACCTACCTCGCACTACTTAAACACTTGATCTAAGCTGCCGTAATGCGACACTTGACGTCGCCATCGTTGTCGCCGAAAGCATCAAGTACAGATCCCAAGTGCCTAAGGTGGTCTGTCTGATCTAACATATGACCTACCTACGCAGACAGGTGTGGGATCTGTGGTATTGCTAACGGAATATTTAGTCTTCGCAACATTCAGTTGCAAACCGCTGTTCTCAAGTGACTTTTGCCATGCGTTTACACGTCTGCAAGTCGTCTCTTATCCGAATCAGCCAGCGCAATATCATCAGCATACATAACTAGCCACGGAGGCTGCCCGTGTACATTGCTCGCACTGTTTTACCTTTTCAAAAATAAAAGTAAAATAATGGTTTACAACTAGAGTTCTCATAAACTTTTTAAACTAACACGATTGGAACTCATATTATTCTACCTACTATATTAAATCGCGTGATTTTTAACCGACTTCAAAAAAAGAGGAGGTTCTCAATTCGTCGCGTATGTATTTTTTTTTAATGTTTGTTCATCGATTACTCGAAGGTGGCTTGACCGATTAAGATGGTTCTTTTTTTAATGGAAAGGTGGAAACCCCCAGGTGGTCCCATAAAAGGTAAGGATCTGATGAGTATCTTCGGAATGATGGACAGGATAGCATCCCAGAATGCAATAAATTACTCATTTTTGGACTTCTACCAAAAAGAATAGACCCCTAAAGAACTAAGTACTAATTGATGGGGCACCTGAAACCACCTTCTCATCAGCAAACTCCTTAATAATTAAAATTACGGTAACAATATTGTTGATTTTTTGGGAAGTCGAAAGTAGGTAAGTATACTAAAATGAGTGACATAAAAATAATTTTAAAATTAAAAAAAGAACAAAAAATAATTCAAAAGTTTAAAAACCAACCAAAAAAAAAGAATTGATAAAAAGACCAAAATAACCTCTTACATCGCTACCGACTTATTAATTTGTTTTATATCATCTGAAGTCAGGCAGTTTTACTGACTGTTTCCATATTGTACTTAGTTTGGCTGCCCGACTTCAGATGATAAAACAAATTAATTAGTCGGTGGCGCTGTAAGAGGTTATTTTAGTCTTTTATATCGATTCCTTTTTTTGGTTGATTTTAAAATTTTAAAATTATTATTTGTTCTTTTTTTATTACTTATTTAATTAAATAAGTTAAAACCCGGTAAAATGTATAAATATAGTTCTCATATAATACCCACCGAGTCTTGTTTAAAATAAAATCGAAACGAAGATAGTTACATACGTATATTATGTCTTGCTAGATAGCCATATAGTAAGAGTTGCGTTTCTTTGTTTCGATTCTCAGAAACACAGTCCAGGTGGTATTCTAATGCTTAAATACCATTTTTACAATGTCCTAGAAAATGTTAATAAATATTATTTTATTAGTTAAGTTTTAATTAATTGTGTTTGGAAGAAAATAACTATGTTAATTTAGTTTTAGGTGGCCTCCTTACACTATAAAATGAATTCTCATGCAGTCGTGCATGTCGGAAAACAGCGAAGGTTATAATGATTTACTAATCTATTGATGCGAATTAAGACAATTAAGTTGTAGAGTTATCATATCATACAATTGAATCAGTGAAGTTGAAGGTAAAGTATGCAAATGAAACGAATTGTAGATCGATTGGAAATAGATCGTGTGTCAGCGGTCGGGGATGCTGCGGGGCATGATCATCGGTCAACGAGCGCCGGCGCACGATTCACTCGCGGCTGCCCGCGGCGACACTTCACCAGACTCTATGTTGGATTCGTTCATAATCACTATTTTCCCCCGAACTTTTACTGTTTTGTATACTAATCAATGTTTTCAATTTTGAGAAATGTTACATTATAGGAAGAATGTTAAAAGCTCTATTAGCTGCCTAGAGAAAGTTAAATCTGTAACAATGCTAATAAGGTTTCTGAATTTTTGGTTGACCTTTTCCATTGTTCATGTTGTGAAACTATCGATGCATCTCAGATAAACGTGCAATTAGTGTTTTCTAATGTTGTAATTTATAATGTTTTAATATTGAGCGGTCTCGTTTCGGTCATTCGTTCCCTTAATAAGATATTTTGAGATGTTATCTCGTTTTATGATTCGACGAACTCTATTTGAGAAGTTAATTTATTGGCACGAATAAAATATAAATATTTTGCTTAATGATTTTGTAGATACTTCTAATAAGTATAGATTTTTGTTTTAGCAATTAAAAAAAATAGTTTAACATCTACCGTTTTAAAATACAAAACCATAACATACTTACCTAATAATATCGATAAAAGTACTTAGTACATAATGCATGCAAGGTAGAATCAAAATCGGACACGCGCCACTGAAATCGTCATTTTTGGTTAAATATAGATATCTACTCGTAGGTTCGTTGCTTTTCATCAAAAACGTAAGGCCATACATAAGTCAAATAATGAATCTTCCAAAAAAAAACATTCTAACTTCTACTATCGATCTATGGTTGACTGTAATATAAAGCGCCAAATACCGCCCGAACTACTAGGTAAACTGTTGTAGTATTACACTACTCAACCGGTGTTTACATTAACCGATTAATTTACTGCCGAAAAGTTGTGATTTACTTCGCACTTTTGAAACGATAGATTTCTATTCGACTGACCCAAAACATATTTAGACTAAGTAGGAATAATGAACGAACATTTATGAATAAATCCCATAATTGTTCGTCAAGTTCGGTATCGGAACGGCCATAGCGCACCACCGACCGACTCTATATAGATCTTCCCACGATTTACGATAAACCACCTTCGATTTCGTCTTACGGACCTCCAACTACGAGTAGGTATGTGGGAAATCATCGGAACAAAGACTACATATCAAAGGAGTCTCGTAAACTTTTTATGATTTTGGTTACTTGTAGAAATTGTGACATTATGATGTAAATTCGATATTTTATGTAAAAATGTATACCTAATCGGCCATAAAGTTTATAAAAGTATTAAAAGTACTTAGTTTGAATCCTCATAGCTACAAGCAGTGTAAAGTAGCTGGAAGAAAAAAACAAGAATCCTCTCAAAATTACATTAAAACTAAAAACTGAAATAAAAACACCCAACTTGACTGGAACCTGGGGTACCTACATCTCAACGATATATTTATTTATATGGTAATAGAAAAATGCAGGTTTATGTCCTGTTAGGTCGAATTTTTGGAAAGCATTTCTTTCAAAATTGTCATCTAAGTGTAGGAAACACTTTAAAATAGATATTACAAAAAAACCGTAAAAAATATATATAAATACGCGACGAATGGGAACCTCCTTTTTTTTAAATTGGTTAAAACGAATCGATTTATTAAAAAAATGGACCCTGTACCTATGTATACATGTAATTGGGATCCGGGATCTTTACATTCTGCAGTATAGATAATAAAATAATTGTTACGTAATTTTTGCGATGATGTACGTATCGATAAACAAAACGTGACTTAGCCAACTCTGTTACTTAACCCGGTACACGGCTCGATACTCGATAGTCTCGATACAAAAGAAGACGTACTTAACTAACCATAACTCATTTGTGTATCTCATTCATTTAGAATATGATTTAATGAGTGTTTACGGCTCGTTAATGAATTGTCTATAAATGTGAGTATGGTTTTGTTAATGATCTATGCGTAGGTAGGTAAAGATATCTTTATGCAGAAAAATGTATTGGGTATTACGCTCTAAAAGCTTATGTCCGTCGATATTACACGCGTGAGTTCCGATGCTGTAGGTATTTCGAAAAACCTATTTATTTCGGATGGCTACGTCACATTAATAACTCGCTCTCCACACAATCCTCTACTAGCATCGGTTTAGACTGTGCATTGATATATCAGTCATTCAGGACAAAGTTTTGAACCAACTTCCAAAAGACAGACAAAGTTACGCTGAACCGGTTTTGATGAATTTTGGTATAGAGATAGATAGGAAATAGGCTACTTTTTATCTCAATTTTCCAACGGGAACAGAACATACCTTGGTGAAACCGAGGGGTGCAGTTATTTTTTTATAAATAGATACAATTAGCTGCAATATTTATAAGCATTTTTTTATTAAAAAATGTGATGTGCGGAAAGGTATACGATGTTCAATCATGTATGTAAACAATCAAGTAGGTAGCGGGTGGTTCTCAAGTTACGTTCCGGATCGCAGTAACCGTTGGCTGCGGTCCAGTGCGGTCGCCTTTACTCCCCGACACCCTATACTAATTGACGACCATCGACCACCGAGACACAAGCGTGTATACTGCTTGCTTTCTCTTGACATACGAGATTCTGAACTATTTCACTGTCTTCTCGAATAACATTCGTCATTGCAATAATCTAAGTTACGAACTACGGGTAGATTTGTATTTTAACGCTACTAAAAAAAGTTAATATTAATTTCGATCTTTTTATTTTCGTGTAGCGGTGTAGCTCACCTAGTGTTAGAGTTTTCAGGTCGCCCTAAGACCTCTAACTTGGCGTAACGACTGCTATCAGAGATATCAACCTGGACCAACTGCTTAAAACGTGCCTTTCGAAGCTTGGAGGAGCTCAAGTGATTTTTAGCCACACAAATTATTAATCACCTATCCAAGAAATGACAGGGCCAAGCGTTGCTTAACTAGCACGCCAATTAAAGATCGACAGGTGCAGCTAGGCCAATGAGTTAATTTCGATGTACCATTAGATCTAATAAGCCAAATGTATGTTTTTGGTGTTAGTAACAATTGTGTAAATAAATACTGATTTGGTATGGAACTGTTGATAATTGGAATTATAATACTCGTATTTTAATGTCTATCATTATAAACAGTCACATAAACCACTTTAGAATGACATCGTATAATAAGCAGGACACACAAAGAAAAAGCGTTCTCGGTTCGATACTCTGCAATGCCGGCAAATACCAACGTATGACTCTATAAATATTGTAGGACGCACATTTAAAGCACTTCTAACAATAAGAAAGTTGTCCTTTTATCATATTAATGGTGACATTGCCATCTATTTACCTATCGAAAGCAGATACATTAGAAAATCATTCGCGTCAAACATAGAGTCAAGAATAAAGTACTCTTTAGTAGGCGCATCCAGTTCGAACTAACTGCGAGTCTATACTTTAAATAAATATGTTTTAAATCGATCAACTGATCCATTATAAATTTAAATGAAATAATGTAATTGAGTAAGTAAGATATCGCCGTCGAGTCATCATCGTCACATGATATGGTTGGCTTGACAAACGTCTTTTGGTATTTCTTAAACTTAATTCAAAAAGATGATTGGATAGCTTTTTTTTCTTCTGTTTTCACGTCTTTGTATTGAAATAAGACTCATTTTCCGGTTTTAATCGCGTTGTTTTAATAACCAGCATTGTTTCAACCTACGTTTCAGTGAGACATGAGATGAAGAAAGACACGTTACTGAAACGTATTTTATTTTATTTATTTTTAATTGTTCAAGGCGGCACTAAGCTATCATATGTCCCTGGGTTAATATAGATAGTTTTTCAAGAGACTCTATTATTTTTGGTTTGTTAGTTTACTTAGTTTATAAATATAATCCTACTATCCTACTTTCTACTAATATTATAAATGTGAAAGTGTGTGTGTTTGGATGTTTGTTTTTCAATCACGCAAAAACGGCGAACGGATTTGGATGAAATTTGGAATGTAGGTAATTGGAGAGATTTTATTACGATATTCCCGCGAGAACGGGACTTACGCGGATGAAACCGCGGGGTGCAGCTAGTATTTAATATTTATCAATATAACTAAGATACAGCGACCGGCCCTAATAATGCCCACTCTATGCGTGAATTGAGCGTTTTATGTTATATGTCGCGGGTGATAATTTAGTATCAGAATTATTTATATGTATGAAATAGATTACCAATAAATAATAATAGATTAATAGATTTGATTTTGTAATGTTATATTTACTTATTAAATATTAATAAAAAATAATAAGTATTATATATTTTGTGTCTATGTACAATACATAATAATATACTACAGACACCAAACATCAACAACTCCCGAGTGAATCTATTACAATGTCAATTTCTAAACTCATAAATTCAATTTCTGCTAAAATAGTGGTAGGTAGCGTTTCTAAAAGAACCATAAAGAATATCTACTTACAAAACTACAACATGATTTAATAATTAATATGGAACATATACGTAAAAGAATACTGAAAATAATAGGCTTCTTAGAACACGACACTCCAGCCCCTGACAAGGTACCTATTCTATTCTCTCGTAGATGTCGATCGTTGCACTAGGTATTCCTGACTCACGCGCCATTTGTGGCACAACAATATTGACCAGCGAATATTTTTGAATAACTAACTAATATTTGTATATCGGCCAAAGTCAATCTACGCTAGCTAACGACTGCATGTAGTTCACCGACAGTTCGTTCGTCCTGTTATTTTATTTTTAATTCGAGATGAGTGGACTCAGACTACTGTACCAACTGAGATGCATTAAACAAGCACATTGTGTGATATAACACACCCATCAATCACAATAATCACAAGTTATTAAAGGGAAAATATGTATATTAATGTATGTATGTTTCGTATTCATGGAAAGGTACGCATCCATTGATATTTAACGCAATGTTGTTGCGTCATGTCGACTGCAGCAGAACATTATGCATCGAGAAAATATTACAAAAGTATGATTTTAAATGTGAGACCATGTCTCACTCTTCTGTCGTGTCTGCCTCGTGATTATTATTTACTTACTCTTGTATATAGTATTGGGATGTCGATATATCTGTCCTTAAACTTAAATATAAAACACTTGAGAATATTCCTCTCATCTTTATTTACTTAAACTATATACGCATCCCTAAAATAGACAACAACTCCACTTACTCTATTCACCAGTGACTTAAAGGTAAAGAGGTCTTGTAAATCTATCCACTTTAAATTTAGTGTGGCACCAAGTACTACATTTAATTATTAATTAGGTTCCAACTTTGATAACGGGTTGAGGAAAATCAGGATACACATTAATTTAGATTGATAGTGTCGTATAAAAATGTTGCAAGGTATCGCACAGCGCAATGGCCACGATAGAGGACAAAGTTCCTACGATAATAATGTAGCTGGAGGCATTGGCCCCAGGCAAGCTCTATTTACAATGTTTGTATCTACAATAGTTGGTTTGCGGCTTGCTCGCGAATAAAATTAATCATTCGATTTCGTTCAATGGGCTGAATTAAATTGCTAACATAAAAGTGGAATCTTAATACATGTGCTATTCACTACACAGATTCAAGCATTGATAGTAATTTAGTAATGTCATGTCTCTATTTCTTATATAGAACGGTATTTTAATGAACTATGTCTAATTCAAAACCAAATGGATGTTTTGATCACCTGTTTTTGAGTATTAAACAAACGAGTTAATACTTAACATTAACGACGTCGATGGATTATACAAAAGTATAACACCAAAAGATATATTAAACATAAATCACGGTAATAAATATTGTGTTTTTATAGATGTATTACCTACTCAAATTCTTTCTTCAATGAGATAATAAAGATAAGAGTTTTTATGTCGATCGGCAGAGCTCGTGCCACCCATGTGTTGTGATGTTATATGTTGGTCACGGAGTGGCGGTCATCAGTATTGTTTGTATGTTTGACGTGTGGCTCAGGTAAACGACATTAATAATATGATGTAATTGCGTGTAAATGTAGCATCGATGTTGTGACTTGTGGGACGTATCTTCCGGTCGGTGACACAGGAATTAATTCTCCACAAATCTCGACAGACTTTAGTAAATCATGGTGTTTATGAGTCATTGAAGTCGCAAGCGCACGAGGCGAGTGCGCGACCTCCGCACTTATTTGCAATTTCAACGACTCATTTCACGGTACGCCTTGCAAATAATATTATTACCCTTCAATATATGTTTCGAATTCAAAACACAAAACGCATTGACCAAATGTTCAGCAAATTGCTTTGTGACTTACTTAAGTGTTGTTTTCAAATTTAAAAAGGAAATGGTTAAAACATTCTTGTTCGTTTTTAACTCATTGCGAAGCGAGCAGCTATAATCCGAATACCTAGCAATAAAGAAATGGTTGTCTCTGTCATATCATGAATAGATCTTTGTTAGTTGTTATCTTTTTGTAGAGAAGATTGTGAACATAAATGCTAACTTCCAGTTTAGGCAGTGTACGATGAATGGCTCCATGAATATGTAACTATGAGGTTCATTAGAGCTCTCACTTGTTCGAAGGAAGCGGGCGTGGCGGGTAGGTGCTTGTCATCCTAGAGCTCTGTGATATGATAGCTAGACTATTGACTTTAAATGCTTATCTACTTTAGACATAGTATGTATTTTTCTTTACTAAAGTGTTTACAATTGGTCAAAACCTGTAGCTGGAATCCATTATAGTAAGTGCCTATTCAAATTAGCATTTGAAAGTGTAAGTTGGCAAGTAGGTACTTTTAAGAACATCTTTAGCTTATCTTAATTCGGTAATAAAGCACAAATGAGTGTTCAATAAGCTTTCACACTATTGTTATTCATCGCATCATTATCTGCTGTTAACTAGAAACAATCCCCCGCAAATATCAACGCCATTGTTCCAGCGTCAAAATGAAAGTTTTATTTGCATATCTTAAAAGCTTCGATTATATCAGGTCAGCTTGTACTGCACCCATAACATCCATAATATGTTTTTATCATTACTTTCGTAAATCTTTTGTAATAATAAAGATACAAAGCGTACAAATGTCGTCAATTTACCTCGACGACCGGATGGCGTCGGGCGAATGCTCGACTGCAATACGGAAGGTTGTGGGTTCGATTCCCGCCGGGTTTAGGTCCCGCCATTTATGCTAAAATAAATATTTGTATCTGATCATTCTATGTTACAAATATGTATGTATTTACAAAAAAGTAAAATATGTATGAAGTCCATCTATTGTCTAGTACCCATACTACAAGCCTAGTGGTTAGTTTGGGGCTAAATTGCGATGTGTGTAATGTTGTGCCATATTTATTTATTTAATTTAGAAGAAAAAAATGCGAAAAATATACGAACCCGTTGAAATCTTTTGTATGAATATTTGTCACTCATATCTGCTCCGATACCATTCCAGTTTTGATTAGTATAAGTATTTATTTGTTGGTTTAAAAATTCAAATGGCTATCCTACTAATGTTATAAAGCTGAAAGTATATTGTGTGTATGTATGTATGTGTGTTTATTACTCAATCACGCAAAAAACTACCTGAACCGATTGCGAAGATACCTACTTGGAATATAAGTAGATGGATACCGGGAATAGCACAAAGGATACAGTTTATCCCGATATTTCTGCGGAAACGGGACTTACGCGGGTAAAACCGCGTGGCGCAGCTAGTTATAAATAAAACAATAATATTAGAATATCAACTGATAGTGAATTAAAGGATTTCACTAACTATAACAAAGAATAATTTTTAGTTTGTTTATAGTTGCTATGGATATAAAAAAAATTACGCCTAAAAGGATTTCACCAATAAGAATTAGCTATTATTTACATCCAAATCCTAAGTATATAACGCCTCCTAAAGACCTCGATTGGAGCATCGGTAAAACATGATAACTCTAAGTATATTATAATTACCTACAGCTACTACTACGACAATTACCAATCTTTGTCGCACCTTTTGTCATTTTGTGTATCAAATTAGTAATTAATTAAAATATAGCGCCGAGGTACAACTACTATGTAAACTGTGGTAAAGATATCTGGGATGATCCATAAAAAATAATGAATCACGACAGTTGTAGGTAATGAGATCACGGCTTGATATTTATAACTTGTCAAAGAGCATGTGGCCTGTGGCTGGGCGAGACGCGTGCCTTATTGTTGTTGAACATGATGAGTTCTTGACGTTAGCTTATTACAATTGTGAAAGTAAGATATTTAAACGGTGGAGCGTTGTACCGTTGACGCGAGCAAGGCGCTCGGGCTGGAAGAGCGTGGGCGCGCTTGGCTCCCGTACTCCGCCCCGACAATACCGCGCTCGCACGAGCCGCGACCCGTAATAACAACAACCGTGTGTAGTGTAGTATAAATATATAAATAAATTCTGTGACGGACACACAGCGCCATCTAGCCCCATGGTAAGCTGCTAAGCTTGTGTTACGGTGACTAGACAACGGATATACTACTTATATTTATTTTTCTTTTGTATATACATACATATTATACATAGAAATACACCGTAGTAGTATGTGTAGGTGCCAGCACGACGACGTGACCCTACACCACTTCAGACACCTAAACTTACGAATAAAAACACTAAATAATATTATGTTTACAAACTAGCATTAGAAATCAGTCACTCAACAAAATAGAAGATTAGAATTTTAAATTGCTTTCGGTGTCCTTGAATTATAAAGCTCAAATTCAATCGGAATTTCTTAAAGTTTGCTACCGAATAATTTGATTACAGGTACGGTACACCTACATTAAGGTTGCTTTATATTTTCGAAGTTTTATTACCTCTCGTAAATTGAGGAAAAGGAGTTTGACTACAGAATCGCATAGCGGTCGACATTCGTAACCAAGAGTCAAAACATAAAAGAGGATGTTCATCAGACACACGACCATAAAAAGAGCCCTAAAATGTTAAACGACTGCTCAAAATTGTTGGTAAGAAGAATTATAAAATAAAAGGACGAAGTTACGGTACTTTGAATGTTTTTTTGAGAGAGTCCGTCTTAACCAAGTCTTAACCTATATTACGGTTTATGGGTGAACGATTTTACAGCTTTTTCGAACAATCCAAATAACCACTTCCTTTACCCACTAGAAAGTTTCAGAATTATTAGTATTACGAAACCGAGTTGAAGTATTTTTAAATTGAAGCCTTTGTTGTCTGCATTTAACTGTAGCAAATTAAACAATATTGGCAACATAATATTACATATTCTGAGTTTCTACTACACTGCTGCACTATTACTGAGGCTCTATTTTTAAGCAATTTTGATTTGCTTGATTTCTATTGATTTTCTTTTGTTCGGTAAATCGGTAGTAAATTTCTATATGAATCGGAAGACTGCGACTAGTAGTCTCAACCACTCGGCGCAGGAGTCCAATATCTAACGGAAATCAGGAGAGATAGAGCTATTCAAATAGTTCAAAGTGGCACGAGCGATTCAAAAATAAGGCTCCTGATGCAGAAGTGCCAATATTATAGGTACAATGTAATATTCATACACATATTAATTATAGCTACCGTTTATTAGTAAGTTCATAGATAGATTTTGTAGTATTAGAAAGACGTAGTAAAGTTTTTGGGCTAAGGTGTTTACGCAAGGTTATTATTAACAGACTGACAAAGCGTGTCGATCGTTGATAGACGCGCATCGCTGTCGCACGGCCCTCTATGACAAATCCAATACGTACCATGACTACTATGAGTGATTGTGTTCGTTCCTCGTTCGGTACTCGATCTCTTTGTGTTCTCAAATAATCCGCTGCGTCGTGATCTCTGGTCTAACGGTGCAGGTCTACGATCTCATTGAGTGCGCTCTTTCTAATAGTTTCAATTTTTCAAGCTTTCACATAAGTTTACAATATAACTCTTCAATGCTTGTTATTACTTCTTAAGTGAAAATAGGTAGGTATAATAGGTAGGTAAAATAGGCCTACTTTTAGCGGTGTTTACTCTTTTTATTTAGGTTTAATTAAATAATTATTAATAATATGGCATGTGCTTATATTATGTCAACTAGCTGCCCCCTCGGTTTTCCGCTTAAGTCCCGATCCCGCGGGAATATTGGGATAAAGTCTATGTCCTTCTCCAAGTTCCGATCTATCTCTATATCAAAATCGGTTTAGCAGTTTAGACATAAAAGGGTAACAGACAGACAGAATTCACCTATATAATATTAGTAAGGAAATAAGGATTATTTATTATGTGTACCCAGTTGTACTTATACCTAACAGTTGAGTAGATATGTTTCAATATTTTGCAATGTAAAAAAGTGTGAACATTTTTAATTGTATCGTGCTGCAATTGACTTATATAATGTGCATACCTACCTACTTTGATTATAAAAAATAACATTTACGTAGATATAAGAAGTATTCAGTTCGAACAACAATCCGTTTAGCGTAATTAGTAGACAAAATGCGTAATTTAACAGTGAGATGAACTTGAGACGAGTTAAAATCTCAGGTCTCACCTGCACACGGCAAGCCACCTGTTAACTGCAACTTGGCGATATAAAAAAGAAAAGGAACGAGCGCCAGCCATTGCAAAAAACAAGAATCCAAGACGACACGTTTGGAAAAATAAAAAAGTTCTCGCCCACCAGATGGTCGCTTCGACGTGTCGAGAAACCCGCTTTTGAGCAGGTTGTGACTTACCACGCATATTCATTTGCGCTTTTGAATCTATACAAAATTGAATTACAAATACGGCTAGTATGTCTAAATACGAACAATACTAGTTCCGTATTACACACCTGCGTATGATTCGATACTTTTCTGTCCATTACTGTGTATGCATATGAGTTTAATTTAGTTGAATACTACGAGTATAATGCGGCTGTAAATATATTTCATGTATCTATTAAAAGTTGAGTTTGAATTATTTATATAACATTTTACGATCGTTTTTAATTAATCTAATAAACAAGTTTGCTATAAGGCGGTGCAGGACCTTAAGCCCTTTTTTACGACTTAAATATTTTTTCTAATTGGCCTCATTTAGCAAAGCTCTAGCAGAAATAAATTGGCCATATGTTTTCGTAACGATATTCATTAAACAGCCTCTTTCAGCGTCTATAAGACCCCATATGGTGCAATATTTTTTTGATGTGCAAAACAAAAACAAAATATAAAGCCGACAAAACAATCCAATAAAGATAAAAAATCGGACGTGCCAACCTGTTTTAAATTTAAATAATGTGTCAAGTCATCTCATCACCTTAGTTCCTGTATTATGTTTTTATTTTAAAATAAACGGTTCTTATAAATGATACTCTGAAAATGGTCTCACGCGGCGCTGGTGAGTGTTAAAAGTTGCATGAAGAGTGATTGGATTTAAATGGAATTGTGTAATGAGTAGATGTATACAGCAGGACATTACAAATACCTACCAAATTCTTACAATAAACCCAAAGGTGAAATAATTCGTGAGCCGTTAAAAGCGTTCCAAGTATTAATTACTTCTGCACCAGCAGGGAAATATTCCCGCCTCCGCAATTACTCGTAGTTCCTTACTAATGCTGCTCTAACTTATTGCTCATGATATCAACCGTCTCGTGTCGCTCATTAATGGATAGTTTCCATTACTTACTAATCGACTGCAAACAACATTTCACATTGTTATTTAAGAGGCACCCCTGTAATTATCTTATTTAGTTGAACGTCTATTTCACAAACGGATTTGTTTTAACTTGTAGCGATCTATAAAACGTATAAATTATTAAGTCTTGTTATTAAAAGTATTTTTAATATAACACCCGCATATAGAAAGTGTTATTCAACGACATATGTTGATTCAATTATTTTTTTGTTTGGGTCGTTACGTTTTAGCGATGTTGGTCAGTAAACTGTACACAGGTGAAGGCAGATCTGACGGGAATCCTACCTGCGTAGAGAGTGGCGCGTGCGCACCTGTACCCGCATACCCGCTTCAATAAATAATTATCACTAAAACTATTTGTTTACATATTGAAAATAGATGACAACTGATATCTTGGCTTATTAAAAAACTTTGTTTACAAAATAGGAACTCGGATTCAACTACTGCCTTGTAATATCTTGTTAAAATCCCGATAAAAAAAAACTGAATAAGAAATAAAATGTTACTTATTATGGTCAGATCTCGTAAAAGACATTTCGTAAGCTCACGCGCTACTCTCATTACTCACGCTTAATAAGGTAGAGTACCTACCTGTAGACATAAGTAACTTGCACATTTGATTGCAAAACAGTTTCAAGGACAACCTTTCAGGGAAAATATATCAGTGATTGAACAGTGGTTACTATTCTATTCTGAGAGCGGTGTTGGTCTAGTGGTGGATACCCCGACTTTTATTCCGAAGGTCGTAGTTTCGAATTCCGGCCGCGCACCAATGTTTTTTTCAAGAATTTATGTGCGCTATTGACATCGCTCTTACGGTGAAGGAAATCATCGTGAGGAATCACGGCTTAAAATCACGCACAAAGGCCCAATAGAAGGGCTCATTGCGGAAACACACAGTTAAAACTTTAACTATACTATTCTATTATCACTACACTTATTAACTTACTAATTTAATAAAACACTGTATTTACCGGGTTTAATCGCGTTTTATTTATGATTTTTAATCGACCTGTCTACCCTAAAAAAGCTAACTGTAAAGTTGGCGAAAGCTCGGTCGGTTAAAAATCATGAATTAACGCGATTAAACCCGGTAAATAAAGTGTTTTATTATGCAAAATCGCGAAAACCATAAAAGAAACTACTAATTTAATCTACTAATTGCAGTGAAAGTAGTTTTGTCAGCACATAGTTGGAGTTCTGATTAGATAGATAGACTAACGCTTTATTTGCACATCTCAAGGTACAATACATTAAAGAATTTAAATTACAGAATAAGCTCAGAAATAAAACGGGATCGGGATTGTTAATAGAAAAAGAATGAGTACTTATCCAAGTACTTATGATAACTGTCGTCTATACGTCAACTCTGAATTTATGCACGGTATCATGAAATGCTATAATATTTCATGATACCGCGCATAAATTCAATCGCAATGCAGTGTACAATAGAGATGTTTTAAGTAGTATCGGATGGAGGATACGCGAGCGGTGCGAATGGAGCGAGTTGTGACGCGAGAAACGCGGGAGGTGGACAGCAAGTCTGCGTCGGATCTTATCGCGCTTATCTCTCATATTGATTGCGCCCGTGTCGAAAGCCTCGCCTGGCCAAAAGCGGAGCGCAAACGCAGATTGAAACCTGAACGTACACGATGATTGATTACAACGTAATGGACACTGACGCCTGCAAGCGAATCGGTCAATACGGTATTTTAAATACCATTTTGACAGTTAAGTCGATGCATGATACGGATTATTGAATTCCAATTTTGTAAATACGAAATATAATAGTAGGTGCCTACCACATGTATCTACCTAATTATTGTTGTTCTTATTTTGACATTCGTTTTTTTGGAATACAGTGTGGATTTATTTTAGCGTGGCAGCAACAGAACGTTAATAGAATTAAATAGATCTAGCCACAGTTTGTATACATACTTGGTCGGCAAACCTATATCCCTGACGAGCCTCTATCCATTCTAAGAGAGAGCCAACTTTACTCCACACGGATATAAGTAACAGAACTACAACCTAAGGCCTTTAAATATTTAATTAAGATATAAAAGAAACCATGTCATTGAATAGCGATAACCTGGTTAAAAATCGTGTGCAAAATAATAAAAGAACATTTTATTATAATAACACAATAATCTTTAGTCAAAATATTATCTGAAAACGGTCAGGTACCTCAATATTACCAATTACCGAAATTTCACGCTCTTATCGGACTCATAACGGTGATGTAATGAGTTTTAAAGAGCTTTTTCATCCGTGGAATTCAAAATCTCTGTAAACAGACAAGATCTCAATCTGAAGATTCAAGATCTACGGTGATGATACAGCATACACGACTCGTTTATCGGAGATACTTATTTTCTCTCAGCGTGTTTTCTTCGAAGCATTCTTCGTGGAATTGTGATTTATGTCCGTATCCCAAAAAACATGTAATTAAATTATCATCCATAGGAAAGAAGCAAGTCAAAATAAGTCCACTGGGAACTCTGCTGGCACGAGTACGATTATAAATCTTAAATTTTGATGAGCTTAAGGCGTTGTCACGATGTAACCGTTATGTTATTATTAAGAATAATTACAAACGATAAAGTCGTAAAAAGAGAGTGCGTGAGTTTCTTACATCCTCTTGCGACGTGGAATGAAGATTTCGCTTGACGAATTTTACTCGCTGTCAAACAGCTAATTTATGGCACTAATTTGTCAAAGAGATATCTGCATAACTGAGTCTTATTTGATGTATGTGACTTTTAGGATAACATTAAGAACTCTCTGGTGCATTAACGTTATTTTAAAGGGCCATGCATGACGGAAGAAAGTCAAAGTGGTTATGCCTTGGTTTCTACAAACAAATACGGATAAATAAGTAGGTACCTTACAGGAAAAAAGAGTAATATTAACATTTCAAATAGTTTTTGGAATTAATTGATTAGTAAAAAGTATGAAAAATAAGAAAGATACTGAAGAGCCAATGTTTAGTTAAAGCGCATCGCACCGAAATGATAATTTCTTCATCAAGTATCTATCTATAGTTAATGGAAATGGTCGTCACTTGCCGTCAGGTATGATAATGGTCCAAATTCTTAACGATCTATATTACATTTACTTTTAAATAGTTTAAATTTTTTGTAATGAATACCTAAACTGATTTAAAAATAATTATTATCCCCATAGAACGCTACAATAGAATTAACCCAAGCTACTTTTGATCCCGATATTTCTACAGGATCGAAACTTACGCTGGTGAAACCACGGGACGCGGCTAGTTTAGTATAAATAGGCAGTAGACGTAGCAGAGTTTACGTTACATCGAAATGTTGGTAGATAATAGCACAGGTATGTAAGTGCGGTATGTAACGGCGCGTGACGTCCACCTGTCGCGTGGTGGGCGCGTGCGCGGGCGCAGGGCACCAACTGCCAGCGCAAGCACCGTGGCGGTGGCGCGGGTGCGGCGCACTTGCAGCAGTGGTCACCGCACCGTGGAGACACCGCACCTGACATCCGAGCTTCATGCGTGCTGCTTTACACCGTTACTATGACAATACTGTTGACACTCACATTCTTCACCTTTTGTTACAGACATATACGTAGCTACGTATTACTTACCGGGACTACTTCCGGTTGTCCTTTGTTTTACAAATTCGATTGCTTATCTGAATCGTATATGTTTCGGAATACCTATTCTATACATATAAAATTCAAAGTTCTGACTGAATGACTTAATAGCTGAACTATTATGTTAACGCAGAGCCTAAATCGCAGGTCCTATAGGGACATGAAATTTGAAGAGTGTGTTCTTTGTGATGTCTAGAAAGGTTTTATGAAATTGAGAATCCGCGGGAAGCTGCTAGTTAGAAATTAGTGTTCTTTCATTATTTTCTGCCTGAAAAAAACGTCAAACCTTATTTTGTACTCTTTCTGCTTTACGCTAACACGTAGCGTTTTCACAATTTAGAGCTTTTTCAGCCAACTTTAAAGACTATCTTCATTCGTGTGATTTATACAGTGTATAATGTACGTTCACGTTACAGTGTTGTATATATCATATTCTACGCTGTAGTGAAGTCGCATTTTGACGAGATGGGAGCTTCTTCGTAGTCGCGATCTGGTTCTCCCAGTTCTACTTATTATTTATTCCGCGGAGATTCACTTTTGCACCTGTACTACACCTAGGTAAAAAACTAAACTTTTTTGAATTTCATAAGCTCAATTTTTCTCAGGACACCTACAACGATTGAATCCAAAATATAGGAAGATATTCGTCTATATTTAACGTCCATAGACAGCATTCACATAGACATCTGACAGCATTTACTGTCCCTAATCTAGATTTTTAACAGCTCTTTCCACTATATTCTATGGCGCTGTAGTACCTGGGACTTTTATTACATTTGTTATACGCTTTACACGGTTTCACCCGCGTAAATTCCAATCATGTAGGAATATTGGAGGATAAAAGCTTCATATGTAATATGTAGTACTATAGCTACACCCCGCGGTTTCACCCGCGTAAGTCCCGTTCCCGTGGGAATTTTGGGATAAAAAGTAGCCTATGTGTTATTTCAATTCCCCAGTTATCTACATTCCAAATTTCATCCAAATCCGTTCAGCCGCTTTTGCGTAAGTAACAAACATCCAAGCACACACACTTTCACATTTATAATATTAGTAAGATTATTCCGGGTTTCAAGCTATTTATATAGGTACGTACCGAGTTTCACTGCAATCGATTCAGCGATTTTTGCCTGAAAAAGCAAGAAACACATGTATATGCACAAACTTTCACTGTTATAATATAAAAGTAGAATTCGTAGGTGTAGGCTTGCCCGTAGCTAGCACCTATTCCACCCTCCCGGCTTGATTGACCATGCCCAGAGGAAAGAACTGATAGTCAATACGTTGTTAACTAACATCGCTCTTACGATGAAGGAAAACATTGTGAGGAATCCCACGTCTTAGTTAGCTCCAGTCATTGAACCGTTTCTACATCTGCACATGGCTGAATAGGCTGGTAGGTATAGGTGATGGATATGAAAACCTATTCTACCTCAAAATGTCCCGGGCACTACAGTGCCCTACAAAAGTTTGGATTAAAAGTTGCTGGTGGCTGGCACTGCACAGTATGCATACCCTAAAATACAGTATATATTATTAAGTCATATCACATATTTCGAATATTGAAGTAAATACTGTTTTTGTTGTTCCAGAGTGAGGTAAATTTTTAGAAGACTTGGGAGGAACAAATTTTAAGGTTTTAATAATTAATTAGGTGAAAATAATTTTGATATGCAGTCGAAAATCTACGCTATACCAAACCATATAATGACGGGTACTATGCTAGCATTATTTGATCACATAGCAGAGTGTTTAGCAAACTTCATGAAGGTAAAGTATTACTCGTAATATTCCTTGAGAAACTTAAACTAACTTTCATTCATAACTTTTTGAATATACATTATGACATTAGTACAGTGCGGTGTACAAATTATTTTAAAATGAGATGAAAAAGGCCAATTATCATACATAACATTACGTTACCTGATACACGTCTGGAGCAGTCTGCATTCGCCTTTAGAGCGCCCCCATAGCACAAGTGCGACATAATTACTTACTCTTATAAACTGGTTTCAAGTCAATATGCATGTTATGCAACAATAATCTAATCGTAAAATCATACGGGTACCTGTTATACGACTATCGAATTCACCTGTCGTGATACGTGCTTGTTAAATGCCGTGCAAAAACCTAATGATACGAATTAGGTAGCTGTGGTTGTATCTTTTAAACGATGATTTGCAAATATAAGATATTAAGTTGGCATAAATGTGTTCCAATTTATTAGAATAAGTATTTATTGTATTCTTATATATTTTAAAAGGACCTACATATTATATCCACCATTGTTTAATTAGAATTTTCTTAACTGTAATTTTTCGAAAAATTAATGAGATTGTTAAAATGAAGTGGTAAATTTACAATTTATACGTTTCATCCATTTTAAGAGAGAGTTTATAGGAATAATAATAATTTTATTTGGATACCATAAAGAGAAAGACAAAAATATGAAGGATAAATCGTCAGGCTGGGTGGCCGCCGGCGAATAAACAACTAGATCGCCTACGCCATTTTAATTCAGGCAAAGGTTATTAGAGACCATGCAAAAGATATTACGTAAGCTAAATTATTCGTAGCCATTTCTTTCATGCCGGTCATGAATATCTGTCTTAATTTTTGAAACATAATTACCTATTAGTCTTAGCTAAGTCACACCTATTAATTAAGCTATAGCAGTTTCGTAATCTTTTTTGAATTTGACTAAAGTTAAAGTTTTAACTTGTGTGTTTCCGCAATTAGCTCTACTATTGGGCCTTTGTGCGTGATATTAAGCCGTGGATTTTCTGACGATGTTTCCCTTCATCGTAAGAGCTATGAAGAACACATTGGTGCGCGGCTGGGATTTGAAACCAAGACCTTCGGAATGAAAGTCGGGGTATCTACCACTAGACCAACACCGCTCTTTCTCTCTTCTTCTCTTCTCCCTCTTTCACCGACTTTGACTATTAAGAGAGACGTAATAATTTTAGAAAACATAATAAAAATACTTAAATTGTTTTTATTTCAAAATACCACAATGCTATTATATGGATGCATATTAATTACAATGACAGAAGATCGTTAAATGGAAGTATATGTATTTATGTTGGTCACGTGTAAGTCGTGTGTCGGCCCGTGCGCATGCAGAGCCACCACCACTGCCACGGTCTAGCGCTCCGCACCCTGTACCCCTATCTTCATGACATTACCAGTTTTTACTACGTACCTCTAACACTGATCTAACCGTCATGTGCATGACAGTTGGACTACACACAGATAACGAAGTTTATATCGTATATCTACGTATTTACAGAGCCGTGTAATTAATCCAGTTTATGGTAGGTAGGTATTGTACTAAACGCGTGCCTAATTAGTACACTGCAGTGTGTTTATGATTTACGGTTGCATTTTAGTTCGATTTTAACAAAATGTAATATAGTGAAAGAAAATAGAATCCATAATTACAACTTTGTTATTAGTAGATCAATGAATTTAAAGACAAAATAGATTTATGTATGTAGAGACGGGTCAGTCGTGGCTCAGTGTGACCACTATCAAATCAGGTGGTAAATGACGAGGAGGTCTAATGTAAAGCACATTACATTTTAAGGACATACCTAACCCAGACACTTGTTCACTTGCAATTAGAAGACCCTCAAATTGTAGACACCAGGAAAAACATAATAGGGGTTAAAGTATGAAATTGCCGTTTTATTGCAATAGGTTCTTTGAATTGACATATAATCTTCATGGTTTGAGGTTTTCGAATGAAACTTTTTTCAAATGGTTTCTGTGATGTTCTTTTTTTAAAAAATGTGAAACATTTGAATATCGCCTTTCAATTGTTTTTGTTATTCAATTTAGACAATAAAGATGGATACTGCGAAAATTCGAGTGATTTTTGAATACGAGTTCCGACGCGGAACTAACGCGGCAGAAACAGCCCGCAATATCAATGCTGCGTTTGGAGAGGGGTCTACTAATGACTGTTTGGTGGTCTCAGCATGGTGTTATTCACTATAGTTTTCTTCGATCTGGTCAAGCAATTACGGCAGATGTCTATTGTGCCGAACTCCGAACCATGTTGACAAAACTAGCAGTAAAACAGCCCCGACTCATGAATCGATCTTCACCATTATTGCTCCACGACAACGCGAGACCTCACACAGCACGAGAAACCATTTTGACCCTTCAGGAACTGCACTTAGAAACCATTCGTCATCCTCCGTATTCACCAGACCTTGCTCCAACGGACTACCATTTTTTTCGTGATTTGGACAATTATCTACGTGACAAGAAGTTTTCTTCCCAGGAGGCAGTACAAAATGCTTTCACACAGTTTGTGCAGTCTAGATCGTCGAAGTTCTATCGCAAAGGCATTAATAACCTTCCCATTAGATGGCAGCAATGTATAGATAATAATGGCAACTATTTTGATTAAATAAATTTGTTAAAAATTTAAAAAATAAACAATTAAGATTTTCAGTACAAATCGGCAATTTCATACTTTAACCCCTAATATATAGGGCCCCTGCATTACATTGCCTCAGTGCCAACTAAGAGTGGAGATGGGAATGGTTCCCATCTCCATTCTTACTCACGCACACACACACTCTGATTCCTCGTAGATCTGCCTCGAATGTTTTAAAATGAAGAATTAATAAAATCGGCTATGATACCGGGCGGGCGGTGCGGGGTGTAGCGAGTGTGGCGGGTGTGTTAGCAGCATTCAGCCGAGTGAGGGTACTGCGGAGGCGGCACGCCCGCACGGTTGCCGTATTTTATTTATAATTACGGACGATGACCCGAGACCCGGACCTGTCGCGATTTCACCTGTTATTATTGCCATTTTATTCATTGTTATTGCATTTATTACGTTGCTTGTTACAGATTTTACTGTCTGAAGTTTTTAACGAATGGTTCTTAATGATGAGAGTATATCTTCGTGCTGATTTCTCCTTGTAAACGCGCACGTGTAAAGATCTCATCTTATAGTGAACGGTGCTGATTTAATTGATATGATTAAGTTTTTAATGTTCCTCCAGCCCAGATACACAATATAAAAATGAAAGTAAAGAGTATTACCATTAAATGTTTAACTTTCTTATAATAAATGTTCTCCATCCTTCTGTTAATATTGATGATCCACTTTATTCATTTTCGACGACCAAACGGAAATATATTTCATCAATTTTATTGTTAAGTATTTTCACTTATTTCATTACGTAAATGTATTAATAATAATCGATATCATGGAGTGGTTAAAAATGAATTAATCGTCTCGGAATAGATCCACATGTGATGATTGACGGCGAGACGGGTCGGAGGTGAGGGCCGTGCGCGCGGTGCCTCCTACGCGCGGTACCGTTACACACCGGTTAATTTTTATGCAGACACGAGATTATTGTATTATGGCCCGCGCCTTATAAATAACATAGGACGACTGGAAACAATGCACAAAACAATACTTATTTAAAACATTTCCTGTGTTGTGACCTGTAGGTAGGCACCTGTTTTATATTTATTTACAAACCTTAAAATTAGCTAATAGCTTTTTGTTTAAAATAAAATGGAATCAAAACGCATTGTACAAACGATTACCTATTTTAAATTACACACTGAATACCACATCAATTGCAAAATAAAGAGATTAGCCAAATAGCAAAATAAAAAGATTTTTATTAAAGAGGGCCTCAAGATTAGAGACTGACTGAAATTATGTGATTAGCAGTTGCTTTTTAAATATAAGACAGTGAAAGAATCTTCTGTAAACACAATTATTACTATAACCTGACCATAATAACCACAGCACACTAATTAGGCTTTTACCACTAAACCACACAATATAAATGTCACGTAGAAATACGCAAAAAAAGCTTATGAGACAGGCATGTGTAATATTTTAATTCTTAACTTAATGTCTAGGTAATTGCGTAACGTCAATTACCATGTGAAGTATTATGATAGTTTTATTGTCTCGTAGTTGTTTAAGTGTATGCGTTGACACGCTGACAGAAGGTAATTAACATCAGATGCTAATGTCTGCGGCTGCGCAGCGAACAAGTATGTTTTGATTGTATTGCTTGAAATGTGGCTTGTGACTCACTCATAATAACATAACACTACGGCCTACACGTTAAACTTGTGCTTGTTCCAGCAAAACTATCGTGTCAAGTTACTTATTTCGAATCATCATAAAGTATTACATACATTTACATAATATCTATCTTCTATCTATATCTTCTATCTATCTATCTATACTTATAATGAAGGAAGAGAGGCCAAAAGTCTATACTTGGAAGTAAATTAAAAACAAAGTGGTCTAGGGGACTTAGGATAAGTTGTAAAACAAAATTATATAATTTTTAAAATTCATATCTGTCTGTCTGTTCCTTATACAATTAAAAACTACTAATTCGATTGAAATAGTTCTATTTTTGAGGAACGCAGTGGTATACGTTGCATCGAAATCCAATTGGTAGAACCCGGGTAAAGAACGAAAAAGTGCAACCGCTCGAGAAACGCTCAGGCGCCCGCGCCCGTGATAACGCGTCGTTTAATTCCGCAGGTGAAACCGCGGGACGTAGCTAGTGAAATGTGAAATTAATGATCGTAGCTAAAAATGTAATCGAAATTCAATCTAAATCAATGCTACGAGATCGCGTGCTCTCGTTGATGTCTTTTGTTTGAAAGAATGTTCGTTCAATCGAGCATAGTGGCAAATTTAACATGTTTTAATCTCGTATTGTTATATTACCTATAGATTATGATAAGTAATACATTAATAGTATACAAATAATTAAAAGTACATTAGTTATTTATTAGTTACACTTAAATAGTGTTTAATGAGATGCTAGTATTTATTTACTGAAATCTTATTCTTACTAATATTATAAACGCAAAAGTGTGTGTGTATGTGAATTTGTTACTCTTTCACGCAAAAACTACTGAATCGATTGCGATGAAACTTGGAATATAGGTAGCTGGATATCAGGAATAACACATAGACTACTTTTTATCCCGATATTCCCGCGGGAACGGGACTTACGCGGGTGAAACCACAGGGCGCAGCTAGTAGCATATAACATTATGTACGTATTTTTTGTATTGATATTAAGTATTTTGTCGTTGAATGGAGGTAGTTTGCGATTGCTATTTGTAGCGTCACAGGGGGGAGGCCTATGTTCAGCAGTTGACCGATAAGATAGTTAGGGTTAAAAGTATTTTTCTACATATTATATTAAATGTTTTTACGGCCTCTGTGGTTTACCTTCTGTGTCTCAGAAGGTTGCAGGTTTGATTCCCGCCGGGTGCAAATATTTATGCTTAAAAATAAATATTTGTATCTGGTCTGGGTGTATATTTCTATGTATAATATGAATGTATTTACATAAGAAAAATAAATATAAGTAGTATATCCGTCGTCTAGTCACCGTAACACAAGCTTAGCAGCTTACCATGGGGATAGATGACGCTGTATGTTGATCGCAGAATTTAACTTATCTGTCACCTACCTCTCACTCAAGCTAAAACAGGTTTATTCCAGTCAATATGCCTAAATCGTCAGCGATAAGGCTGCTAATTTGGGCAACTGAACTTTTAAACTTTGCCATTACTCTATGTATTGTGTTTTGTTTCCTTTTTTTGTGTTGTATATATAACGTTATTTCTCTCTCTAAAGTTACCATTTGGTTTTATCCTAGCAAGTTTTTTTTATATAGTCCAAAAATGAAAAGAATATTTTTTCAATTAATTTTTATTAAAATACTAGCTGCGCCCTGAACCCGCAGGAATTTCGATATTTTTCTTTCATAAGAATCTCCTCCTGAGGATAACAAACACAAATAAAAGAATTTCAAAATTGGTTTAGCTGTACTACACGCGTGATGCGCCGTGACCACGCGAAATAGGGACCACGCTTTTTAAATTGATAAGAAGATCCATATATGTATTATATTATTATGGGTATATTATTATGGGTATTAACCCAACTATGATTATTAAGAATTTGTCGCGGTCTGTAAAATTTGTTCTATCTTTCAATATGTTTGTTGTTTTCTAATAGATTTCTAATACTGAATTTATGTTAGCCCTGGCAATTGATATCTATTGCTAATTTATGTTCAATAATATAAATAAAACTCAATTCACTATTACTAACCAGTACAAACAACTGAACCAATTCGTTAGTCACTAGATCAAGTTTTTCCTCTATAAACAAATCTTCTGTTAAGCTTATCATATTACAGAGAGGTGAGATTACACAATCGCAGCAGAAAGCCCTGGACCATAAAGCATCGAAATCCATTTACGTGAATCTAGTAGGCTTTGCTACCAGTGAAATAATCTTTTCAGAATTGTTGAAGCGCGACGTAGGCGCCTACGCAGCGTCAGACTCGTACCTTACCGCAGTCAGTGCGCGCTATGTCTCGTGGTTATTGGCATTGCCTCTCTCGAGATTTATCTACCCGTGTCGCGACGCCATCGAAGTCTGCCTATGATCGTACCAATAAGAGAATTCTATTGTGAATGCTCCTATCTACGATCACGTGTATTTTATACAGACTCAATCTGCCGTTTATATTAGTGGTTTAATAGAAACACAATAAACTCTCCACAAGTATAGAATAGCAAATACTTATCCTACTTAAGACGCGAAAAACGAAGGGCAGTAAAGCTAGAAAGCAGATAAAAGTTGGCGAACAGTGGTCAGACAGTGATAGCTGTCGATGGGCTTTAATGTTCTTAAATCATAAATGTTAGTTTGTAGGTCTATGTATAATAGATGATAATATAACAATTCAGTTCTCCAGGTCTTGCCATTTTGGTGTACAATATTTTTACAGAGTTTAATATATTCATTAAGCGAGTCATAACTGATTTTATACAAGGGAAATTAGACACAGTTATCAATACAAAGAATTACGCATAAATCTCTACGCTAGAAATTTCCTACCTAGATCATAATATAAAACAGTAGTAGTAAGTACTTAGCTGTTTTTTTATTAAAAGATTACTGTAGTCTTTAGAAATTTAATATTATCATGTGGAGTTCTTTTGGTTATTACACGACTGCCAAAGGAAGTGTTATGTTTTTACACGACTGCCAAAGGAAGTGTTATTGCCATGAGTGTATGTATGTATGTATGTATTTATGTGACCTATTTTTATGCCGTCGTAGGGCCTAAACGGCTGGGCCGATTTAGATAAACGATACGTCGTTAGATTCGTCATGACCGTGAGAGTGACATAGGGTACATTAAAATAATAAATAAATAAAAATAAAGATTTAAAACGCTATAAAGCAAGATTCGTCTTGACCATAAAAACCGAGCAAAGACAACGGAACGTTACTTAAAAACTTTTCGATTTGACTTTGACGCCGAGTTTCAACTTTTGAAGGAATTTGAATGTTTGATTTGTCAGTTTGTCAGAGATAACATAAATGACAATTAGTATGTTTACAATAAGTAATTAACTAAAAATTTGAAATGTCGCGCTATGGATAATGGATAGCAAGGCTAATCCGCTAGGACAAGAAACCACCAGCCTTTGTATCACCAGTCGCGACGAAGATTTTCGTATTTGGTAATTATATTTTAAGATGAATACCTGCCTACTTCATAGCCATCTCAGCAAAACTCAAAAAGAATAGCTATTATAATATTGAAGGCTTTTAGATAGCCTATCTTTAACCGATTTCGAGTCCTCGCTACTGGAGTATACACATCTAGAGTTAATGAGTTTCTCTGGTGTAATTGTATCTAATCTCTAATAACTAAAAAGCGTTAAATAAAAAAAATATTAAAAAAAAATAAAAAACCCGACTGCCGTTAAAACTGAAAAGTAAAAAACAAGAAGATACCTAAAGGTAAAGAAACCTTAAAAATCGTTCGACGCATCTAGGAGCCTTAAACAATTGTGGATGCAGTCGGGTGGGACTCCTTTTAAAGGTAAAGTATAATGACACCAAATTGTGTTGCAGTCCCACCCGAGTCCATCCACAATTTTTTAAGGCTCCTAGATGCGTCGAACGATTTTTAAGGTTTCTTTACCTTTATTTGGAATGTTTTTCTATTAGTAAATGCCTTGATTATGAAAATAATTACGTTCATTCTCTGGATGGGATCTCTTTTGTTTATTTGGAATGTTTTTCTATTAGTATATGCCTTGATTATGAAAATAATTACGTTCATTCTCTGGATGTGGGACACCCATCGTTCATCTTCTTTCTTCTGACCATCCTCACTTATTTCACACGATCACATAAAGATCTTAAAAGTACTCGAAGCGTAGAAATATAGTTCCTTCTAAAGTGGAGACAAATTGTGTATTTATTTACCTACATGACCGCTCGTTGTTATTGCAGCACGTTACTTATTATTAATCTGAGCTCTAACGTAATTTATATAAATGTGATTAGCGCATGTGACAGTTGCAAACTTTATTGGTCATGTTTACGACTATTAACTGTCATTGTGTATCTAGCTAGTTGCTAGTTAGATACTTATGAATTTCAAAACTAATAACTGTAGTTAACATTTGTTAACAATAGCCCGGTTATAAAATTAAATTGTTATTAAACGATTAATTATAATAATTTTAATAAATACACGTCTATTGGTCTTTTGTACATGTCTGCGGCAACTTTATTGTAAAATGTAATTTATGAAATAAAGATACGTTATTATAATAGGTAATATATCTTTATGTCGATTTATTGACGATTAACAGGTGAGTGGGCTTAGGCATTTATATGGTTCATACTAAATGGAACAATAATAAATTCATTTCAAAAAGCTCTCAATAAGTGAAGATATCATAAATCTGAGCAGTGTCATATCAAGAGTGGGATTGATAATTTATGGAAAGGTGCACATTGAAATCACATTTATTTGTGCGCACGCGCCGCGTCTGACGTTCAACGCAACAAATCATGCTTATCTGCCAGACAGACTGGGTCCATTGCCTCTGCCATTCCTAAATCTTTGATCTGAAAGTGCGTGATAAGAACAGATTTTACCAAATTTTTCTGATACTACAAACTATAATCAACCCACTTCTACCTTCTACGTCTTTGTCGTCTTTATGATGAGTAGCAGCAATCATGCAGGATCATCACCTACATGTAGTACTAGCAGCGCCCTGCGGTTTCACCCGCGTAAGTCCCGTTCCCGCGAGAATATCGGGATTAAAAGTAGCCTATTTTTTTTTCCCGGTGTCCAGCTACCTATATTCCAAGTTTCATCGCAATCGGTTCAGTGCTTTATGTGTGAAAGAGTTACAAAGTCACATACATATATACAAACTTTCGGGTTTATAATATTAGTAAGGTAAGATGGTATGGTTCACTATAATATAATAATATGATATATACTGAAGTCTATTTTCGATGATATAACATCTCCAGACTACGTTACTTTGAAAGTCCATATTTTCGTAATCGGGATCGTAAGTACATGTATATAGGTATAAAGGTACACACGTATATAGGTACAGGTTTAACATATCCTTTATTAGTTTTTTTCTTATGTTTTCCCAATTTTGCTTTCTATTTATTAAGAGCATTTTTACAATGCTGTACCAACCGATCGCCTTTTTACATTAGTTATACCCGGAAAATTGTGGGTTGTATCACAAAACATTTACTAGATGTAATTGGTAACTAATGTATTAATACTATTTTATTAGATTTATGTTTAAAATCATCATGTTAGGGGCGGGCCACGTCATTCGAATGCATCCTGACCTATGGGCTAAGATCGTCACGCAATGGGTGCCGGAAGACGGACGTCGGAATCGTGGCAGACCCCGAAAACGATGGCGTGACGATCTCGATGCGTTCCACGGAGATTGGCCAAATCTGGCCCAGGACCGGACAGCTTGGAAGGATGTTAGGGAGACCTTTGCCCAGCAGTGGGACAATATAGGTTAATAAAAAATAAAAATAAAATGTTTAAAATAGATCCTATTTAATTTTATTCTTTTTTAGCGTTAACAATATTTTTTAAGTGTGTTTGTACGTATACTCTACTAGTTTTAATGTTATTTTACTTTTAACAAAATGTACGTCTTACATATTGAGTCGATTTTTTTTCGATTTTCTGCTATACATTTTTAATTGTTAGATATACCTATGCAATTTTGGACACCACTGAAACTTGTTTTGAAGATACGAGGATAGAAAAGTACCCTGTTTTTTTTTTCATTAAAGTAATATACTTTAGTTAGTTTTGTCCATATGTAACCTATGTTTTCTATGTATATGTTGTGCAAATAAAGATATAAAATAAATAAATTAATAACCACGGGATCGGGACTTAAGCAGTGAAACCGTTGCAAGTAATTAAATTTAACGATAACAAAGCTCTTCTCGATCGAGGTCAAACTAATGTCGAAACTAGTTCGCTTTATCAGTAAGGCGATCGCTTATAAGTAATAGAAAAGTTCAAAGTTCTATTAGTTAGACCATTAGGTGTGAGCTCTAATTGGTACTGCATTATCGGCGATCGATATCGGATTAGATAATCACGATGCAAATAGGAACAGAATTAATTAATGAGAATGCGTTGGATTGGCCGCATAGCGTGCGCACGCGCCGCTCTAGACGTAACTACTCGACGGCCAATCGGAGTGGTGCGCAAACGCACTCACGTTCACTAAACACATCTTCACCATCCACCACTAATTGGCACTCGTGTAAGCTGATGTGTGCTATCTGTTTACCCGCTGTACTTAAATGTAGTTCTCCCTGTTTCTGCTAACACTGATAACTTTCGAATTAACTAAACTTAATTGGCTAGCTGGCATCTGAAATAGTTAATTAAAGATTTAATGAACGTCCTAATTACTTCATTTTACTGTTACTTCTTTTCGATTTTGTAAAGTAGGATGCTAAATCCTGCACCTGCTGCCTAGATGCTATTCTTTTTTCATTCGTCTTCCTTCATCCCTGCCAATTCTTTCCTTGTTGATGTATATTTATTTTAAAAAAACATAAAAATACTTACATAGTATAAAATAGTAAAGTAGGTATTTATCGTTTCTATGAAAGGCCACTTTTTCATCTACATTAAAATAACGGTCAAATATTTCTTGTATAGGTGCTACAAGACCTTATTTTTTGTGACATTTCGTGATTGTCAAAGGTAAGTACCATTTAGGTTCTCGCCTTCTCTGGTTTACCTAAAAGAGATCTTAAATCGTTCCTATTTTGACCTTTTTACCAAATAACTTCAATTTTAACATGCAAATACCCGAGCTTTTCAACAATTTAGGAAATCACTGAATTCTATGATAATAGGTGGTGTAGGATTGGTTTTGTTATATGTAATTTAAACTATTATTACTGTAAGAAAACTAAAAGTACAATATTTGGGTCAATGGTCTGTTTTATTGCGTAATATTTTATTGATAACATCTTAAATGTATTCAAAACAATTCGATAAAAAGTGCCAATAGCGTTTTGATTTCGTTTCTGAAACGTGCACTTGTCTGACAGGGTCAGAGGTTACTTTTGTAGATTAATATCTTATTAGACAACTTTCCTATTAGTCAGTAAAACGATAGTAGTAGCATTACAATTGTATTAAATCTCATTATATTCGTTGTTACTAGAGGTGGTACTGGGTCGTAGTACTGGGTAGGTAATTACGCAAGTGCCAATATAAATTTTCTATGAGTCAGCCGCATCGCATAAACTCTGAACCAAGAAAGGTTTAATGTCTTTTAAATAGACAATTATTGTGTTTTGATTTATTACTACCCAAAATACATGTAGAAATAATGGGAACATTTTAACCGAGACAAATTATTATAGTTAAGTTAAATTTTGATTTGCCTACCTTTCTGGAACTTTGTGACTTTAATTAATTTGTAAATAAAAAAATATAAAATTTAAAAACCAACTTTAAAAAAAAGGAAAAATAAAACCCACATACAGTGTCACCGACTTATCTGTTTCGTCATCTGAAGTCGGGCAGCCAAACTAAAATATGGACCCAGCCAGTTAAACTGCCCGACTTCAGATGACGAAACCTATAAGTCAGTGGCACTGTATGTGGACAGGGACCACCTGGGAGCTACCACCTTTCTATTCAAAAAAGAACCATGTCAATCGGTCAAACCATCTTCGAGTAATCGGTGAACAAACATAAAAAAAATACATACGCAACGAATTGAGAACCTTTTTTTTGAAGTCGGTTTAAAGAAAATACTAATCCCACTTTTCCAACAAGATAAATTCAAACGAGATACCAAACGCAAAAAAATACAACGTATGTAATGCATCTTGTTTTATTGTATTCGTATTTGTAAAAGAAATTTTATTTTATGGGATATCCGTACATAATATATACCCGCATTTACTGCAATTTATTTATTAGGTACACTAATAATAGGTACACTAAGTATTATTAATGTCATAAATAAAATTAGATTTGTAGTATAAACGTATTATTATTTGTATTTTTGTACATAACAGTATTTAGTTCAATTATCCGAATTACCCGGTTTTCCGAACACCCATGTCCCCCAATTAGTATGTATAATCGGCGTTATACTGTATATACTACATACATACATATCTACTGATAGGCGAAAGCAAACAATAAGCCAGACTTGAAGCAGAGACGCTTCGCTTTCTTCGCTCGCTCGGTAAATTCTCTGTCACACAATTCTAAACCATGTTTTCCGCAAACGCGAGCTAGAGGCAGTTTACTTAGCCAAGTCCATATAGTCTTCGATCTTCCTACTCTTGTGAGTTGTTAATATGTATAAAGAAAGGTAGCTGCTTGTGTCTGTTGTTATATTACTCCATCACGCAAAATCAACAAAACTAATTGCGATTAAATTTGATATGGAGTCCGGGAATAATATACTTGTAGGTTAAGTATAATAATAAATTAAATAAATATAAATACTGCACAACATTGCACATAGCTCAATCTAGCCCCAAGCTAAGCACTAGGCTTGTACTATGGGTCTAGACAACGGATATACAACAAATTATACATTTTTTTTCTAAATACATGCATATTATACATAGATAGACACCCAGACCAGATCCAAATATTTATTTTTTAAGCGTAAATATTTGTATTCAGCGGGAATCGAACCCGCAGCCTTCTGCATTGCAGTCGGGCGTTACCCCGACGTGCCACAGAGGCTGTCAAATAAACCCCGATCCCGGCCTTACGCGGGAAAAAGCGCAAACCGCGATAAGTTATCGCTTATGCCTTGTAATTACAACGTTAAGAGTTATGTCTTTATTAAGGCAAGCAATAGCCAGTAATGAGGAAGGTAAAGCGGGAGCAGGTCCCGACGGCGATGACCCCATGGCCGGGTGACCGACGCCAGTGCGACGGAGTGGCGGGCGCCCACAACTAATGCACGACCCACATCTGACCTGCGCGTGCGCCTGTATCTTCTGTATGTATAATTCTATGGTAAACACTATTGCTGCTACCATCTTACCTAGGTATGTTAAATTACCTATATCACGTTTACTTTTAATTTCCAGAGTACTGTTGTATTTTTCAGTAGAGCTTGTTTGTTTGTAGTATTGTAGCAGAATTAAAATTCTATTTGGAATCATATTAGTAAAAAAGGAATAAAAACCTTTTTGAGAATTGATTTCTAACTAGAATTCCAAAGTAATTTTAAATTTGAATAGTTAGGTATGTTAATATTACTATGTATCTACTACCTATCTACAAATATGTTAAGAATACCTATTTATAAATGTTTAGATATACTTTATTTTGGAAGGATAATTTACCAAGGGTACATTCGTGTAAATTCCCCTTTCACATTCTTAGGACGTAAGTAAAAATCAAAACTTTTTCAGTAAATCAAAATCTCGTTTTGTTTTATTGTTTTTTTTTCATAACGGAGGTAACAAAAAGGAACGCAATTCGGCAGCTGGCTTAACTATAGCCTCTTGAATAGACACATCTTAGAATATATTACAAGTATGTATATAACTGTTATTTTTAGAATATATTAATCATTTATATATTACTAAGGCACTTTGTACATGGCAATAGCCCCAAAATCAGCAAAAATTACCAAGAATTACGAAAATAATACAAATATTTTCAAATTACAACTTAATCTATCAAATAACTTAAATAATTAATTTTTGGTGAAATTGGGACTTAAAATATACTTTAATTGTGTATAACACTCGGCAATTATCATATGACTAGTAAAATCGCGATCGGCGCGACTGAAATAAACACGATTTCTTAAGATCTAACGACCCTTATTCACTAAAGTTTACATTGTTATCTAATATACACACACAAGTAGTAACTTAATATTAAACAGTAATAATTTAGATACGAGTTGAAGATAATTACGATATCAAATTAATATCATGTTGTTTATGCTTTACTGCTAAATGAGAGATCGAGAGTCCTACGGAAGGCTCAGTCTTTTCAGTAGGCGTGAATGGTAGCGGACGGCGGGAGAGGCTGGTTCGCGTGCGCAGCCGGGATAGACTCCGGACGGTAATCGTACGGCGCCAGTCCCGGTGCAGCACAACCGCTTTCTAAATGCTTGCTTAAAAGAGACATTCTTGAGAATGTTTTGCCACAACCAGTGCACGAATATTTCTTGACATCCGAATGAGTTTGCAAATGAGCTCGCAGGTTCGAACGATCAGCGAACGCTCTACGGCAATGGTGGCAAGAAAAAGGCTTTTCACCCGTATGCGTTCGGATGTGACCCTGCAATAACCAAGGTCTCGAAAATGCTTTACCGCAGAGATGACATTTGCAGGGTAGAGTATGAGTACGGATGTGCATTTTAAGTGCACCGAGAGAGGTGTACACTTTGGCACAGTACTTGCAGCTAAAAGATTTCCTTGCAAGACTGCCTTCCGCTGCGGCACAGTGGTACTGTTGGTGCTTCGAAAGGCCGGAGTATGTGGAGTATGACTTGGCACAGTCGGGACATTGGTAACGAGGTCTACGCGGTGCTGAAACCGAAACGCCGGAGTCGGATGAAACTGAACCAGGTGACCGCAGATCTTCAGGACATGGCGGAGGCGATACGGATGAAGGTGGTGATGCGGGCGAGTAGTGAGTATAAAGTTGAGGATGTGGCGGAGATAGCGCCGGTGCAGCGGGGTATAATTCTTCTAAGTGGTGTCCATACGGTGCGTATAACGTAGGCAAGTATGCATACTGTGGTGTAGGACGAGCCAACTCGGTAGGAGCGGGCTCGAGACGGGTACGGCACGCAGCTAAATATTCTAGCTGCTGTGGCCATTCTCGGGGTTCCATTTTTACTGCTGTAGCTGCAACGGGTGATGAAGCTTTGCTAGGATAGTTGCCAGTCTTTGATAAATCTTCCGGTTTAGTGCTGAGATTTTCAGGTTCGTCATTTTCAGTATTACCTGAGAACAATAAAAAAGAAAAAATAAATAAAAACATGTCATGTTATAAGTTTGTTTTGAGAAATGTAAGATAATTAAAATAATTATTTTGTTACTGTAACATTTTATCGCTTTTAAAATTCGGTAATTATGAATACAAAATATTCGTGTCTCATCTCAAAGTTTACTGCAATTACATACATTATGTTTCAGATGGAAACTAATTTAATTAGTAAATTTATGATTACTTACAATGATAATCGTAATAAAGTCGCGTAGCGAGGTGGGCGGGGTGCGGTGGTGTAGTGGGCGGTGTCGCTGGCCGCTCCTCCCGCACTAACACCGGCCGCTTCTTTAGCGGACAGTGCGCATATTTCTTCGTCATCATCGCTCGGGAAGTCTGAGAATCCTCCACGAGCATCTTGATCACAATCGTCACTAACACTCAAACAATTAAAAGTCTTTTGAAATAGTTCGAATCTTAAATCACAAGATCACTAAAGTATCAGTCCAAATGTCACAAAGCTGCGCTGGAGTCGTAGCGTAGTTGCAGAGTACGGTTCGGGACGCAAATGACGTGTACGTTCACTCGTCGGCGTCCGGAGCTCGAGTGGTGCGGCGAGGGAAGGCAGACGCTTTATAAAGGTCTCCCCGGACGCCGGGCGGCCAGGTGGCGGCGCGGGTAGGCCTCGCACGTGCGCCGTACCCAATCCGTAGAGGGCGCGGGGCCCTGGCCAATAGCGGAGCGGAGCGGCGCGGGGCGGCGGCGGCACCTGCGCTCGCGCACCCGCCGCGCCCGGAACCGCTGCGCTGCCTCTCAGTGCGATATGCCCAGCTTCACCACACCGGTTCAAACCGTCTCGTCTCGTTGTAAATGAACAATTTTTTGCAAACTCTTGGGGTTAAGCACCTTTGAACTAAACCATTTCTTTCTGCTTTTTGAAATGGTCTCGACATCTTTGTTCACGTCCATTTTATTGTGATTCCAATCTACAGCTGGATGACGGAAAGATATTGAGAATTCATTATTATTAATACACGTTTGTAAGTCAAAGAGAATGTAATGTGTTCCTACTCATATAAAGTAATGGTTGACATGTACCTAATGGGAATTGATTATTAACTAATTGTAAATAATTTGACCTACATATTATTATTCTAAAAAAGATTATGAATAACAACACTGCAATGGCAATGACACACGAGGTAGGTATAGTATAAATTGAAGCTGGTAGCTTCGATTACAAATTGTTTCACTTTGCCCTTGCCCTAGTTAAAATGAATCCTCTCCTTCTGATAAATTAATTAATCATTCATTTGACATATTTTTAATAGGTACCTAATTGTAAATGCGGAAGACAGTAGAACATCACAAAACATAAAAAAAAAAGTGTTTTAGACTTAATAAACATAAATCTTCGATTAAATAATAAAATCTAATAAAAAGTCTATAAACAAAGAACATTTATGACGTAGCAACTTTGCCAATGAACTGTAGACTCATTTAAATAAAGAAAACAACACTCCAAAACTAAGCACCTAACAATGATAAAATTGGAGATGTTACGATATTGATAGCGTACATTGTCTAACATTTTACTATATTTTGTAGTAGTTTAAATTCAAAGAAAGAATGAAGATAACAGCAGCTAATTAATCATTTAAATTAAAAAGACATACTTACATGTACAAGTGAGCCTTAGCTAAATCAGCATTATTATAAAACATCAATGTCACACGTTCAAATACGTTTGTTGGACGTGTTACTGGAATACTTTCGCTCTCTTTTGTTATCATTATTAATCACACTTGCCATAAATTACCTAAGTATTATTGTAAGTAGAACTAACTTGATTCGATTATTAATTTAAAACATGCCTTATATGACAGCTTACATATTAGTTAGGTAGGTAGGTACTCTGATAATTTATATGGTTATCCTTTCTCCATTCTCATTTAACGCATCTCTATAAATGTATGCTCTAGAAATGTCACGTTTCTAACGGCTCGCTGCTGGATAATAATAATATGTATAGTCGTAGATAGAGGTGTGTATTCGTAACCGGAAGGACGAGAACCCATGTACAGTGCAAATCGTGAACAAAGAGATTTCCTTGTGTGTATCAAACCAAACAAGATACGTTTGCAACCCCTTCCCAACGCGGAAATATAACGTCCATAAACTCTTTTGTTATATTTTTTATGTGACCGGCACTAATTCCCACAGGTCATGGTGTTCGCAAAGCTATTTGGGTTTTCTCACAGAACAAGTCCTCTCTGAAAGTACTCATTGTTGATAAATAATGAAGGGGAATGGAACTAAAAGCATCGAGTATAATTCCTATCGATATTTACAACTCATTAAAAATTTAAATGAAAGTCTGTTAGACTACTTAGTTTAGAATTATTAGGTTAAAATTGTTGATAAACTACACCATGAGAAGACTCATGCTACTGAATATTATTGCTACAACACTCTTATTTATTGAATCATATTATGTTGTTTCTAGACATTTCTACCTACATTACATTTAAGTAAATACCTACCTACCTATACTTTAAGTACAAAGGAGGTACACTTTCAATAACAAATGTATGACTAATAATTACAGTTTAGTCAACGATTATGTTATACGACACCCTTAAGATAATAGTGTCAGTTATAGCATTCGACACCTTATAAAGCAAGTCATAATAGTCAAGCTCTTATATAATAAACAACGAACATGTCACTCATTACTTCATTACCTAATTACCTTGGGACGGTGAATGAATATCTTATCGAAATTTCTGCCTGGGAAAGGTAAATAAATCGACTGACGGTATATAAACAACATTAGACAAATCAACATTACCATGTGAATGGATTCCGATAATTGATGAACTTGAAGTACTTACCTATTACCTAAGTGATAATTTTTATGACAATTAGTATAAACAATAGTTTTCGATAAACAAACGTTTATAAATTGATTGACCGAGCAAGCGAAGCGATCGATTCGAGTCTGATATCGTCTACGTACGTTTCGTTTCGTACGTTGGTATATTTATTCTATTCTATTCTATTTTTTGGCTTGGGGTATTTTTGATTGGTGGTTCCCCAACAGAGAAAATGAAGTTAAACACTATCTCGACTGTATACCTATATAAGATTCGATTCCGTAAAGTACCTATAGAGACGTCGCATCGCGTTTCGTCATCGTCACGTTGTTACGAATTATGTAATAATTTACATTTATGTAATGCTAATAATTTGTTATAGGTAATAATATTTTATGTAGGTATATTACTTACTTAACCTAAGTACGCATTTCGCTTTTACGCTCGTTTGCCACTAAGTATAAGAACATTTTTTTAATCAAGAATACCCATAAAAGCACACTGCTTGATAAATAGGACTCAAAGTGCAATTCCTGTTTTAGTTAATCAATAACTCTGATCACTCTGACCTACTATACTAACATTTAATTTCAATCGATTAAGTATAGTATTTAATTAAATAGCAAACAGAAAAGCAGACATATTAGAAGTTAAAAAAACTGGCCAAGTGCGAATCAAACTCGTACACAAAGGTTTTCATTCCATTATCGATGCCCCTACTGTGGCTCGTCGGGCGATTGCCCGACTGCAATGCAGAATGCAATGCGGCTGCGGGTTCGATTCCCGTCGGGTGCAAATATTTATGCTTAAAAATAATTATTTGTATCTGGTCTGGGTGTCTTTCTATGTATAATATGTGGTATTTCCGTTGCCTAGTACCCATAGTACAAGCCTAGTGCTTAGTTGTCGTGCACTATGTCGTGCAATAATTGTAATATTCTCTTATCTAAGTATTACAAAATAATACAGGTTTCTTTAAATAGGAGCCCCACATAAATATTCATTTTATTTTAGTATTTGATGTTTTCGTACATAACTACTAATATTATAAAGCTGAAAGTTTGTGAGTATGTGTACACAATCACGTAAAAACCGCTGAACCGATGGCGGTGAAACTTAGAATATAGGTAGCTGGATTCCAGGAATAACACATAGGCTACTTTTTATCCCGATAATCCCGCTGAAACGGGACTTACGCGGGTAAAACGGGGCGCAGCTAGTTATATATAATTATTGCACATCAACTAGGTATATACATCCGTATATTAGTTGCTGTGCGAATAGTCATAGAGTTAGAGCTTTCGTATTCAGGAGACTAGCTGTTACCCGCAACTTCGTCTGCGTAGAATTTTTTGTTCATTACTCGGGTTCTACTAATTAGATTTCGATGTAAAGTATACCACGAGGTTCCTCGAAAATTGGACTGTCTTATCCAATATAGAACACCAAATTTCAATCGGATAAGTAGTTTTTAATTGTATAAGAAACAAACAGAGAAACAGACAGACATGAATTTAAAAAAATATATTATTTGGCACTCTTTCTTTTCGTTTTTTTAATTTACTTCCAAGTACAGACTTTTTGTCCTCTCTTCCTTTATTATAAGTATAGAAGATAGCGTATAGATAAAAGATAGGTAGATATATAAGATAATTATAATTTAGGAGATATAATTAGATACCTACCTACCTTCTGAAAATATAAAATGGGAAACAATATTTGTCTAAGTACAAATAACACTACAACAAAGCGTTAAGAAACGGTGACTTACAGCTATCTGATAAGTCTAAAAATAAAAATGCTTAAATAGGTGTAGAGTTAAATATAGCAGCTTGGAGGGTGTCATGGAGAGATAGTTATCATTAGGATGCAAGTGTGATGTGTCGGGGTGAGAGGGTGCAACGTGCGGGGTACGGGGTGCGGGGTGGCGGGGTGCGGGGCGCGGTCGGCCAGGTGTCGTGTCGCGGGGGTCGACGCGACGCGTGCGTAACGGTCGTAGCACGAGCTGATGCCGCCGTGCGCTATGGCGGAAATAGCGATGGACAGGGGCGCCGCGGGCAGGTGGTGCTATACAAGCCCGCTCTCAATGTCGCACAATTGCCGGTTAATTCCTTTGCATATTTATTACGAACGAGGAACGGCTATTAACATATGCGGTTAGGGTTATATGTACCGATATAATTATGTACTAAGTTCAATGCTGTCTGAGATCTGTAATTTGTGTTTATCGACAATAATACTATATAGGATGCTCCGAGGATGCCCATTTAAGCCGAAAGGAGGTTATTCTAGACGTCTAGGCATCTACAATTGAAAAATTCGAACTTTTTTTTGGAATATTTTGAGGTTTTGTTTCACTGAAGAAACAGCAGTTTTTGAAAAAAATGGCAACAAATGTTTCAATTTTAGTATACCAAACTAAATGAAATGACAACTTAAGGTTATTGACCTCTAACTCTAAGAAACAGCTGATTTTCAAGTAAAATTAAACTTCCAATTTTCGAAATCTCCTTCGATTTTACAATAGTTGTGCGCTTAGACGTCTACAACAACCCCCTTTCGGCTTAAATGAGCATCCCCGAAACACACTGAATACAAAAACTTAAGCAATTTATTGTACCCAAACGCAAATTACCTAAATATTACTAAATTTAGTGTGGTTCAACGAGCGACCTTATCGCCAATGGGTGATCGCCTCTAGACAACCCAATTATCTTAAGCAATGTATGGAGATCTAGGTCCTTGGGAGACTTCCTTTTACGCTATAATTTTAATTTACAATTAAAATTAGGTATCTACTACGAAGAATAAATAGAATGGAGATCTAACTTCTCTATTGAATTCGAAAAAAACATTTTCCACGGTCACACAGGCGCAGATGCACTCACTGACATATTCCGTACAGTAACGTATGATCGACCTTTGGATCGACCAATGGCGGACGATCTTTAGTGACAGACTGGTGGTCGAATCATCGTTCTAAGCCCCGCAAACACCGCTTGCTTGGAAATTTTTTCAAAGGATTTTGCTACTAAAACACTTTATTTATCCGGTTTTATCACGTTTTTATTCATTATTTGAACCGAGCTTTCGCCAACTTTACAGTTGGCTTTTTCAAGGTTGACTGAGATATCTCAGATTTTGCATAATAAAGTGTTTTATTATGCAAAATCGCGAAAACCATAGAAAAGATTTTGCTACTTTCATATGGGATACCTACTTCTCTGCGACAAACGTTCAATCGAATTTTGTTTCTTCGAGAACTTTTCATCGATACCTCTGTACTGCGACGCTTTATTAAATCGACGTAATGTTTCTGCGATGTTACGTTACATCGAAAAACTATACTGCGAACGATTTTACTGCGAAAATACCATACTGCGAAGGGCGAAGGGGGAAGTCGTCCAACTTGAAACTGGGACGAGGGACCAATTATACTCTTTTGAATATGATATTAGTCAACTGGGCCTAAGTGGGTCTAGCGTAAGTTATAGAGCTCTTCGATATCTTCATTTTGGATGACAGCTGTCAAACTTAAAACGTCAATATCTCAGAAACTATTGACGATAGAGCACTACTATCTTAGCATAAGTAGCTCTGCTACTTAAGATCTTCATTTTGGATGACAGCTGTCAAACTTAAGACGTCAATATCTCTGAAACTATTGACGCTAGGCCACTACTGTCTTAGCATAAGTGTTTTAGCACGATAGTTTCCGAGATATTAATGTTTTAAGTTTGACAGCTGTCATCCAAAATGAAGATCTTGGGAAGCTCTATCACTTATGCTAAGACAGTAGTGGCCTAGCATCAATAGTTTCAGAGATATTGACGTTTTAAGTTTGACAGCTGTCATCCAAAATGAAGATCTTAAGAAGCTCTATCACTTATGCTATGACAGTAGTGGCCTAGCGTCAATAGTTTCAGAGATATTGATGTTTTTAGTTTGACAGCTGTCATCCAAAATGAAGATCTTAAGAAGCTCTATCACTTATGCTAAGATAGTAGTAGCCTAGCGTCACTAGTTTCCGAGATATTGATGTTTTTAGTTTGACAGCTGTCATCCAAATTGAAGATCTTAGGAAGCTCTATCACTTATGCTAAGACAGTAGTGGCCTAGCGTCAATAGTTTCAGAGATATTGACGTTTTAAGTTTGACAGCTGTCATCCAAAATGAAGATCTTAAGTAGCAGAGCTACTTATGCTAAGATAGTAGTGCTCTATCGTCAATAGTTTCTGAGATATTGACGTTTTAAGTTTGACAGCTGTCATCCAAAATGAAGATATCGAAGAGCTCTATAACTTACGCTAGACCCACTTAGGCCCAGTTGACTAATATCATATTCAAAAGAGTATAATTGGTCCCTCGTCCCAGTTTCAAGTTGGACGACTTCCCCCTTAGCCCTTCGCAGTATGGCATTTTCGCAGTAAAATCGTTCGCAGTATAGTTTTTCGATGTAACGTAACATCGCAGTAACATTACGTCGATTTAATAAAGCGTCGCAGTACAGAGGTATCGATGAAAAGTTCTCGAAGAAACAAAATTCGATTGAACGTTTGTCGCAGAGAAGTAGGTATCCCCTTTCATATATATTCGAGTTCGTTGACTGTACCTTACTAATTACGCATCTGGATCTTATTAACAAATAATCCGAATTCCACACTTCAAACTCCGAATCGAAACTCACTTCACTCACTTCGAATTTTCACACTTTCTGCTGATTGCTGAAAAGCGTCGAGTCCTATGAATGTATCATTTTTGTATTGTTAGGTCTTGGTCCTTTCATGATTATATAAGTATGTATTTGTATCTAGATTGATAAGTAATAATGTATAAAATACTTATATTTGGTTTTAGTTTATGTATGTATAATGTATGGTTTTTATATAATTATATATTTCAAGTGTAGACACCCTACCTCTCACCTTTCTTAGCTTCCATTCCATCCAAAGGTTGCCTGGAAGAGATCGCTTTCAGCGATAAGGCCGCCCATTGTGCTTCCTAAATTTAAGCTGTATTTGTTTCTATTTATTTATCTTGTAATTTATATGGTGTGTACAATAAAGAATTTATTCATTCATTCATTCATTCCGTGGAATCCAGATATAAAGTCACGTGACGAAGTTAAACAAAAACTTTACTTATTTTTACCCGTTTAAAAAACGACGACATAGGGTTACATTAAAAAATTAAACTGAATTATACTTCTAAAATGAAACTGTCGACTTTCTTTATCTAGCAATAAGGTTGTATTTTGAATTAAATTAATCGATAAATTTTGTGTTACAGTTTCAATGGTATTCACAATCCTCTTCAAAATCCCGAAAGTTTCGAAAGGTTGTACGTACGAGACTATTCAAAACCCATCCCCAATTAATCACTAATATTTATTGAAAACAACATCTAAATCCAGCCTTTTTGGAAATAGATGAGAACATTCGATTACGCACAGACAAGCAAACAAACACAGAAACGAACAACTTCTCACCCTAATTAAATGCATATTATACCGGCTCCGTTCCATCGTCGTCGTCGCGGGTACAAATAACTGAGCGACTATTGAGAAGTTGTGGACTGGAATGTCATACCTATTACGCGAAAATACAATTTTTGGTCTCCACATTCCCGCGGGATCGAGGTCTTTGAGGCTAAATCGTGTTAAACTTTATTCCTGAGTATGGTATAATTAAGTACCGACTTTAAGAATACTTTTTCCGATTACATAGTAGCTTTGATTGGAATCAAGTTATTATTATTAATAAAATATACCGATCGAAAAGATCATGGCACACCTGAACTATCTACTATTGTTATTGTGTGGATTCGTTTCATTGTTTGTTGAGCTTACCTACGTATAAAATGTGATACAAAGCGTAGGCACCCACGAGGTAAGTCCGACCCTGCATTTGTATTGAATCAGTGCACAGCTATGCCAGCAGCTGGCTGCGCGTGCAGAATCACATGTCTGTACCCGAATCGCACATCTGCAGTGAGCCACCCTCGCGTCGACAAACGCCCTAACCGCCGCAGCTACCCCAACGTTTCACCAACAATTCCAGTTCAACTTGTTACCTTTCAATCGCAGCAGACTCGATTAGGGTCTCCCCCATTCATTGTTCCGGTTACGTAACACCAAAAGAACTTAACTACCAAACTCCTAGTGAAGCATCGCGTCCTTTTATACGTAAAGGTGAAATTTATTTCGGTTACAACGACAAACGTAAAGGAAAATAAAGAAGAATTGTATGCCGTTCAGAATACGGTTCAAATTTATTATTGCGCAAAAAGTTATGACTGCGTATAAGCCCTTTAAAGCCCTTATATTAAACCTGCAGGTAGGTGAGTAGTTTAATTTTAAATAATGGCATAGCTGTAGAATTTTCTACATAAAGCACACAGGACCATTCAACGCTTTTATAAACACTTTTAATACAGATGGATTGAATTTTATACAGAGTGTATCAGTAATATAATACCCGAATAAGAAAATACTAAATAACTATGTAGGTATCTAATAGGTTACGATATTAAATTGAGGTAGATATTGAAAACAAATCTCTACTTTACCTTAATAATTTCGTGGCTGATTTTTGAAAGGTCGCTGTAGGTATATTTCTCACTTGTATACATATATGCATTAGGTACATAGTAAAGTACGACCTACTTTAAAAATAAATAGATAATTTAATGAATGAAATAAATAACTCGATATTATCATGGAAACATCAATCGTTATTATAAATTGGTATTTAGTCTAAGGTATTTTCGCGTGAGTATCTACCTATATTACTTCTTAATAACTCTACATTACCAGTAGATTATTTTTTTTTGCAGAAAAAGATCATCCTATAAGCAGTGCGGCCGCGCCGCTATGAACAGCTGAGATTTCGGCACACGCTACGCGGCCGGTGCGTCACCGAGCTACCGACCACCTTTCACCCTCTTGCTGCTCGCGTCCCGCACCGCCCTTGCTTTGCAGTAACAAAGGTACGTACCTACCTAGATACATACATACTTAGATACCAGGATCTCGATTAAGGTTTCAGGATTTTCAACACTGAAGTAATTAGTTAGTAGGCTAACTGGCGCGGGCGCAGCTGTTGTTGTCGGACTAACTAACTAGCCCAGATATAAGACGTAGCTTGACTAGGCCATTCATGAAGTTCGACATTTATTTGTATTGTCTATGTACTTATATTTAGAAATAATTACGAACTTTGTGCCGATGTGTCAATAATAGCATCCATATAAAGTTTATGAATATTTCTTTAAATATACCTGTGGATGATCAAGACTAGCTAATCCAGGCTAGTTAATTAGAGCGAAACCATACCAGGAAATATTAGAATCAGTTTATAGGCATCGTTTGTAGGGAATAAGTACCTATGTCTAAAATTGTACTTGAAAGTTGTAAAATGTTTGCTATTTTGTTACTTTTGTAGGAAACGAAAAATAATATTGCAGATACCTACTCCAAACTCTAGCCAATAAATGTTACTTGTTACTTTACTAATATTATAAACGCGAAAGTTTGTATGTATTACCTATATATATATAGTATGAATATGTCTGTATGTGACTTTGTTACTCTTTGGAGACATGAAATAACACATAGGCTACTTTTAATAACCGATAATTTGGCGGAATCGGAACCTACGTGGGTAAAACCGCGATAAAGGTACATTTAAGATACCTAACTTTCTAACATTTAAACAAATCAATAGTCACCGACCAGCATAGAAACTTAAGAGTGAAGTTATTTATAACTGTTGGAATAAATCAAATTATATCAATAACATGATAGGACTTCTAGAACACGCTGCAATATTAATTACAGCAATTATTTAGTGCAATATAATCTGTGTAGACAGCAATGCACTGTGATTGACTGCGAGCTCGTTAGTATCATCACAGATTATATTATAGTTACTACAGGTTAGTTCGCGGCGATCGCTTTATATCAACGGAGACATAGCCAGGCAACTTCTCTCCTGTAACTTGACTCCGAAAGCTTCAAGTGGTCTCTATCGTAAAACCTACCCGACTTGACAGGATTTGCGGCTGTCTGTTTTGACTATTAACTCTAGACTAGTTTCAAAACAATGGATATATCTCTCTAGAACGACATTACCTAATTCGGGGAACTTAGAAATATTCTACTTAGTTTAAATAACCGGTTTTTGAGCTAGAAAAAAAAATGTATTCGAAAAATATTTCACTAATTCGTTACATGGAAGTTTAAGAGTTATTTCTGAGATTCGATAGGACAAGGATAGGACCGTTATAATCCGGGTCACGATGAGTTTTAATAATATTGCATTCTAGGGAAACGGTAACGGTTCCTTTCCCACATTCAGCTTTTTTTTGAGAATCTCACCGTTATTTAATATTTTTTGCATTTCTTAAATGCAGAAAAGTATTTATAGTGTTACTTTGTGAAGGGGAGAGACCTGGGGTCGCCGCAAGGGCAGCTGCATCATGGAGCAAGCTCGAACAAGTACCTACATCGCTCTGCACTGGATTAATGGCAAGTAACGGTTACATTTTTTGTAGGTTTTAAACTAAGTAAATATTGTAGGTAGCTATTATTATTAAGACGATTCTAATAATAGCTTTAATATTAAAATGTTAAGAACTTTAATTTTCACCCAATCACTACAACAACTCTTTTAACCAAGAGTAATTTTACTCTGTTTTACCTATACTCTTTTTTCTTTCATATACCTACTTATTTCAAAATAGGTATTTGGTAGGTATTTTATATTTATTTTCTTTTTTCCTTCACATACCTACCTATTTTGAAAAAATAAAATATATCTAGCTAACACAGAGTAAATTACTCTTGGTTAAAAGGGTTGTCGTGATTGGGTGAAAATGAAAGAATAGGTAGATGATCCTTTAATAAAGAACATTGTAATCTCATAATTTTCTAGGTTTATTTCATTTGGCTAATACTAGTAATTACACCTCAAGCCATTACGGTATCTATGTATTAAATAATAATCCATTCAATTTCTACCAAAAGTCATGTCCAGGAGTTTTCAACATTTTTAAACCGTTATTGTTGTTGAAATGAATAGACAGAAAAAAATATATAATGAATGACATAGTCAAATCAACAGTGGGCACACCCGTTCCGGGGCACCTTTTCATTTAATCAAAACTTGTTTGCACACCCAACAAATGGTGCGGTGTTTTGTTCGTGGAGGGCGCAATACCGAAGCGCACTAGAAGAACGCTGCTACTTGCGCCCGACCAGTACACGGTGCATATGAACGTGACAAGGTATATAATACGAAACCATTTAGGGGCCAGTTCTAAGCTGATCACCCATCGCCAAGTTTCAATTTCATTGATATTGGATCAGTGAAAATAAAATAATATAAATAATAATAAATAAATATATTGGTAACTGGAAATCAGACCTACCCGGAGCTGGAGTTTTCTATTAATTTTCGAAAATAATACCGACAGTCAGATATGATAGCTAGTTACTTTAATGTAAAAAGTATAGCTACTGTAATTTTTGTGTCATCACTCATCATGATCATCCGAACGATGTTTCCGGCTGCATCTCTCTCAGGAGCCGGGGTCCGCTTTCCTACTTTGGCGTCTCCACTTCGCACGATCTTCGGCATCCCGCGAAGTGAAGCCTTATCATCACCTTCGACGTCAAGCCGTAAGTGATGCAGTCGAAGTTACTGTATCTGTTGTATATGCAACGTTAATAGGTACTAAGGACATACTATATTTTTTTATAATAAACCACAATTTGTGACTCCCTAAGTACTGCTATGATAACCCACCGGTTTACTTCGTCGCCAGTTGATGTTTTTTTTTATAAATTTAGAATTGTATTAAAAGCGCAGCGAGGGTGCGCGTGCGCAGCGACAACTGCCGAGATTGCGCACACCTGGCCGAGCAGTGCTTCGCGTGCGCTACCCTGCTCATACTTGGCTCATCCTACGTATAGGGTGATACCAGCTCCACATTTTGACATCTACGTAACAAATTATGTACCTAATATAAAGTATTGTAGCCGTAGAAAGACAACAAATTGCTTATCATGTACAATAACGTGAATTATGTTATTAAAATATGGCAGTCTATATTAGTTCAAATGTAATGGAGACCACACGGCCAGTGATCAAGTGTTCAACATGCGACTACATTCTGTCAGTTAGTACACTATGCATCGCGTGGCCTCATAGACTTTAGTGCTTACATAAAGCTGCGGTCTTTGTATACTGCTATATATATACGTGTCATGCCATGGACCGCCCACGGTGATCTATCTATGTGGTCCTTTGTAAATAATAAGTAATTAAATACCTTCCACTAATATTTAAGAGAAAGATTTAAAAGTGGCCTTCTGCAATTACCTAGTGTAGTAAGTATATGTACTTACTGCTATCGTAGCCTCGAAAAAATACCACAGAATGACGAGGAAGAGAAAGAAAGTCGATAACTTAATTTCAACCGATTATTGTTGACATGGCTATACGCATGTTTTGTGGCTATCTACGGATTTATGTACAACTTAATCTTCCCAGACATAAAAACGCAGACGTGAGATGGGTTGCGGTACAACATCGCATGAATTTACTTAATTACAAAAATGCGGCCATCTTTTTCTTTTGCATACGGATAGGCGTTGCTGCGGCCTGATAAATTTTAACTTTACTTTCTCGAAAATTGTTAAAATACATTATAGTATACTTAGGACACGATCGATGGTGTCCGTATACATACAGCAAAACTTCAAGTTAAGTTAGTTTTTGTTAGGTAGATACCAGTTACATAAGTATGACATGTTACCTACGAACACAATAATTTACACGGCTATAATTTCTTCTCCTAAACAGTACTTTTGTGACTGCCTTCCATAACAAAGGTGCAGAATGCAGAATTCGAATCCGTTTCAAAGAATTGATCTGAATGTGAGCGGAGGTCGAGTCGGCTGTTGCAATAGTGCCTTTGTCCGCAGACATCAATGTCGTCCTCATTGCTGGTACATAATGCGGAAACAATGCGCGGACCACATTCGTGCATCGCGACCGCGACCGACTCTTGCCCGGCGCGGCCCGATGTTTGCGCTCATAAAGTGTCATTATGGTAACAGTACCTTATTGTTGTTTTCGGCGATGACCGTCTCCCTATTTTCTCCGGTCGCTGCGCCCGCGCCGTGTTGAACCTCGGCGCGTCACGCCGAGTTATAACCGAAATGGGTTACGACTTCGACTGACTCTTGCGAAACTTTTACGGGCTATCGTCTCCGACGAAATCTCGTTCCGTTTAATGGCCTTCGAATTTTAAGTGCCGAAGGAAGTAAATCATTTTGACGTGTCTTGAACTTAAAATTATAATTTGACGTGGACTTAAACTTCATTTTAAAAATTGTAGTAACGACAATGAACAATTATTTTCAAAGTGAGGAAATTCTCAAATTACAAAAAATGTTTGTGAAAACATAACTTGTCATTGACCGCGATCGACATTAAAACGGGTAAAGTTTTACTCATATTTCATACTACTACAGTACCTACTACTACAGTAGGTACTATATAACTACCTATACTTAGATTTCGATAGCAACCATTAGGAATAGGTAAGGTTCGTATCTTACCTATTCCTTATGTTTGCTATGCCAATAATAAGTAGATACATAATGCAATATACATAATACCTAAATAATGTTACTAAACTTGTACTTGTATTTTTCCTATCTTGTACCTATTAACAGTTTAATGCGCCGACAACATTTTCTATTTATACTTATAATAAAGGAAGAGAGGACATAAAGTCTAGGGTCTGGGTCTTAGGGAGTGGTCTAGGGGACTAAGGATAAGTAGTAGAACAAAATTATATAATTTTTAAAATTCAAGTCTGTCTGTCTGTTTATCTGTCGGTTCCTCATACAACTACTTATCCGATTGAAATCTGGTTTTCAATATTGGATAGTTCTATTTTCGAGGAAGGTCCTATAGTATACTTTGCAACGAAATCCAATTAGTAGAACCTGAGTAATGAACGAAAAAATGCAACCGCTCGAGAACCGCTCGGCCGCCCGCGCCCGTGGTAACGCGTTTTCACTTCTGCGGGTGAAACCGCGGGGCGCAGCTAGTCCTGAATAAAATATAAAATGTTTTATTTTTTAATCGCATTAAATTATTCATTGAATGTTACATCATTTATTGAAATATTTATTTACAGTAGCTAAGACCTACCTATACTAAATCTCCTAAAGCGATTCCATACCTAGGTTTTCCATTTAAAAAAAACGAAAACAAAATCACAAATGTGACCTCTCTAGGTTAGGAGATTCAAATAGTGTAATGTCTAACTAAACTTTCTGAAATTAGAATCACAAAAACGTTTTAAGTAAATATTCTAGAAAATCTTAGGAATTATATAATATAATGAACAATAAATAACAGAATCCTAATAAATTATATCCAAATCAGAATAATAAAGTTACATTGTATTTATGTACATCGAGACTAGGCGTTTATGGATTCGCCAACATTTGTCAACATGTCAAACATTTAAAGCTCGTATAAGGCTATTACAGCAATTACAGCATATAACCTCTTTTGTTTTTTCAGTAGTTATATACTTATTTTTTCCATATGTTAAAACCTTAAATACATATGGAAAAAATAAGTATATTACGCCATACCTCCAGTATCTTCATAAATCGGTAAAGTAGGCTAGGTATAGAGTAGAGATTTTTTTAAAGATAACACATGTAAGTATTATCATTACATAGATATAAACACACCATATAGATAGACACAAACAAATATCGCTTTGATTGTTTGTCGTTATTAATTAGATATTAGTAGATATTATTAGTCTAACAATAGAAAGCACATTCATAATCAAACTTTCTCTTATACCACCTACACGCTAACTGTTCTAGATATTATGTATTTCACATTTCAGGGACAAGTTTTATGATTATCTTGGTCTAAAGCAGAGAAATGTAAGTAATAGAATGGTGTAAGTTATAGAACCTTGTTCTAATAAAATGGTGACCTAATTTAAGCTCTTACCTCAAATGACATAAATCTCGCTCTAGCTTCAAACTCAAGGTAATTTACCCAAACGTTTGTAGCCATGATTAATCAAATAAGGCACATCTAAAGCGGCTTATTTTGTTTAATAATAGGGGTTAAAGTATGAAATTGCCGTTTTATTGCAATAGGTTCTTTGAATTGACATAGAATCTTCATGGTTTGAGGTTTTCGAATGAAACTTTTTTCAAATGGTTTCTATGATGTTCTTTTTTTAAAAAATGTGAAACATTTGAATATCGACTTTCAATTGTTTTTGTTATTCAATTTAGACAAGAAAGATGGATACTGCGAAAATTCGAGTGATTTTTGAATACGAGTTCCGACGCGGAACTAACGCGGCAGAAACAGCCCGCAATATCAATGCTGCGTTTGGAGAGGGGTCTACTAATGAACGCACCGTGCGATTTTGGTTTAAACACTTTCGTGATGGAAATTTCGACTTAAAGAACGAGCCACGAGGAAGACCGCCCACACAGGTGAATAACGATGAATTAAGAGAGATAGTGGAAGCCGATCCTAGTCAAACTACCCAGGAATTAGCGGCATGGTTTAACGTTACCTTACCCACTTTATTGACTCACTTGCGTCAAATCAATAAAATAAAAAAATACGAAAAATGGGTGCCTCATGATTTGACTGATCTGCAGAAAGAAACGCGTGTTGAAACTTGTGTTGCCTTGTTGAACCGGTACAGAAATGAAGGAATATTGGATCGAATTGTAACATGTGATGAAAAGTGGATTCTTTATGATAACCGGAAAAGAAAAATGCAATGGCTGACCCCAGGTCAAATGCCACAACAGTGTCCTAAAGCAAAACTTACCAATAAAAAGGTAATGGTAACTGTTTGGTGGTCTCAGCATGGTGTTATTCACTATAGTTTTCTTCGATCTGGTCAAGCAATTACGGCAGATGTCTATTGTGCCGAACTCCGAACCATGTTGACAAAATTAGCAGTAAAACAGCCCCGACTCATGAATCGATCTTCACCATTATTGCTCCACGACAACGCGAGACCTCACACAGCACGAGAAACCATTTTGACCCTCCAGGAACTGCACTTAGAAACTATTCGTCATCCTCCGTATTCACCAGACCTTGCTCCAACGGACTACCATTTTTTTCGTGATTTGGACAATTATCTACGTGACAAGAAGTTTTCTTCCCAGGAGGCAGTACAAAATGCTTTCACACAGTTTGTGCAGTCTAGATCGTCGGAGTTCTATCGCAAAGGCATTAATAACCTTCCCATTAGATGGCAGCAATGTATAGATAATAATGGCAACTATTTTGATTAAATAAATTTGTTAAAAATTTAAAAAATAAACAATTAAGATTTTCAGTACAAATCGGCAATTTCATACTTTAACCCCTAATATATCACAGGTCTTTAGTAAAATTATTAAAGGGTAAGTATAACAAAAGAGAACCTATAAACCTACAGTAAAGCGGGGCTAATCGTTATGCTTTGGTATATTTGGGACGAAGGACGATACAGGGCCGAAGCTCTACTTTAATTCCTAGTATCGAACAAACGAATGAAAAGAAAGCCTGTTGTTCAGAAAGAAAATCTGTAATTTTGCTAAAGTTTTCAAGGCACCATCCATCTTAAAAAAATGTTTTCGTAAACAAAATTAACCCTGCAGGAAAAATAAATCGAGAGTGGCAGCGCAGACGATAGACGACCGATCGCTCTGACATTCTATGGAGCAAGAAAAATACAGTATCAAGGTATTGTTATTTGTATTATTATAAATGTAGAAATTGTAGCAGCAGCCATTGACTTGGTATGTGGTAAGGGGTTTAAAATAAAACTAAACAGTTAACTAAGACAGTGTTACCTACTAGCTGGAGCAAGTGGTGCTTAGATATATTATTGTAGTTGCTATTGATTTGGTTGAATCACGATACCATTATTATTCTCAATCATTACGAAAATGCCAGCTTCTGATCAAAGTTATAATAACAAATGATCATGGTACGCTTGAACAAGTAAATATAATGGCCTAATGATATGGAGACAATGGAGTTCCTGAAGGCGCGGACGCAGGCGCAGTCAATTGCCGAGCTAGAGTCGGTACTTACACATTGCCACTTGACTGGAACTTTACTCGCACCGGTGCACTTCACTATCTTACATATTCATGTGTCAAATGCAGAAACTATCCACTATGAAGGTACATAAAAAGCCTTATTAATAATCGTGGAGTAGGGTCGGGCCATTTTTACCACTTTTTGTTTTTGTCTGTCAACTTTGATAGCCATAATAATAAACGTGGAGTAAGGTCGGAGTAATACTTCGTCTTGACAAGAACTTTCAAAGTCGATCTACACTAATCTACAGCAATAAAATGTGGAAAAGCTACTCCGACCTTACTCCACGTTTAATAAGGCCAATTGAGTTAATAGTACTCTCCGTGACAGCTGATTTTAAAATTACAAATCGTCGAATCTAAACAAAACATGTGTGTTCCGAAGTCTCGATCTTGAGGAAAAATAGCTCATTTCATCGATTTTTCCGTAGGTACGCTTGCTGAAACGTGGCGTTCAGGGCATGAACTGTACGCAGAACTTTTCAGTAATTTACTCCTTGGACTTTTATTTGACAATGCATGGTGCGAACGGAAAATCATTGTGTACCTAAAGTGATTTGCGACGACGCAGGCGCACATTGGACGACAAAAAGTTGAAACCGGATATACCTACGAATCACTTTCAAAATTAATACCTCAGCACAACTGCATTGAGTTATTTTATTGTAGGTATGTAGTTAAATATTCCTCGATGCTTTGATAAAAAAGAAATTTAGGTTGTAAATATAGGAGAACAGACAAGTGTTATAACATACTTATTCAAATACTTAACTAAAAGGGTAAAGCATAACCGGCTATGGTTTCAATCATAATCGAATGTGTCCATTTGTGAGATGCGAGAGTTGATATTAGAATAGGAACAGGTCGTCCAGGTAAGGTACGAGTTGAATGGAGGTGTAATCAGCGCTATTGAGACGGAGTCGTCACCTGCAGAACTTGTTGTTATTGTGGCCGTTCTTAGTGAAGTGAATAACGCCGCGGGGTCTGCGCTCGCGCTGCCTGTTGCTGCCTTATTGCCTAAACTTGCCCCAACTCACTCAATCCGTAACATCGACAATCAACAAGTTTATTAACACTGGTTCTGCAGAAATTATATATAAATCTAGAAAGAAAAAGTGGTTAAAGTGTAGCTCGGGCCTAGACATACAGGGTTCCGTATAGATTGTAAGTACCTACTTATTTATTAAAAAGTTAGTTTTTTTGTAATATACGTGTATACCTTATTTGCTTATCTTAATTGAATCTTGTGAACACTAACATAACTTAGATAATAATAATGAAATAAAAAAGTAAATTAATTACTTATTTTACTTAAAAATATTTTTCTACGTATCGTATTCATAGAATCGTAATATTATGTACAAGTAAAAGGAAAAAAAACAAAAGTAATTGTTAATTGAATGAACTTGTAAAGGCTCCATCTTTTCGTCTTATGAGGTAACTACCGAACCCTGAAAAATAAATTATTACGTAATGTGTCATATGTAATATAAGATGGAAAATTTAATTATAAATACTATGTAGGTAGGTTACTCAATTGAAATTTCATCCAACATATTCAGCTATTTTAATGACCCCATACATAAGTTCATCCTAAATAGGTCGTTACTTGATGCATGACTTATGCAATATTTGTTTACGTTACAACTTTGATGAATTCGCAATAATAATAATATGATAAGTATTATGTAAGTTATACCTATACTGTGTGATGGGTTAGGTACCCTTAGCCTTAACTGTGTAACAACAAAAAATCATATTTAGGTAGGTATACACAGCGACAGACTGAAGAATAATGGCTCACCGATCCGGATATAAACGCTCCTTGACCGGAAACACTTGTTTGCTTCAATGCAGGTAAGTACGTTCCCATTGGAATTGTAACGACAAAGCATTAAGCAACATCTGAGAAGAGATCTACGGGACCCTTCCGCTGAACACGTGCATTCTCAATGTATGTAAGTACTTACTTATTTACATTATTCAAATCCCCTGTATTGAGAACAGGAATAAACTGCGTCATACTTAAAGAACTGCTTTGTTTGATCCCGTGTGTGACCTCAATATCGCGTCAGTACGCAGTACGCACTGGCCCAATACTAGCTTGTACCGCATGACTTAGAGATACTAACAATACTAATTCGGAAGTGCTCGAATTAGTTTTGTGACAAAATGAGATCAAACTGTCAGGTTTACCGTCGAATTTGCATTTGTACTATTAATCAAACAAAAGGCACGCCTCGAAATAGTGTGTCGGCGAGATGACTGATAAGAACCGGTAGCAAACGAGAGGTGCAAACAATGTCTCGGAGTGTGCTGCTGCGCATTCGATGTGACTCATACATATCGAACATTTCATGTTTATAGTTGAATGGTTCAGAATAATTGAAGAAGTTATTTATAAGTTTCCTCTTTGGAAGCAAATCGTGTGCGCGATCGGAGCCGGATGCCGCCACCCTTCGAAGGGCATGCCTTCACAAAGGCATTTAGTCTATTTAAAGACATCCTGCTTAGTGCGGGGGCCGGAGTCCGCTCTCGCACGTGCGTCAAGTGTCCTGCGTCCGCCGAACCTGTCAATTACTGTCACCCTCTACTATCTCCGAGGTTGCAGCGTCTGTCTGCGCTGATAAACTCACTGAGTCCATCATTCTGAATCTCGCCCATGCGCCGTATTAGCCGGCCACGCTGACAACCTGTGATTTTACAATACCGGCTGCGACATCTTGTTGTATGGCTAAAGACACTTCTATACTCATACTAGTCAGGATTGCACAAACTACGATTATTCGTAGTTTGTGATAAGATACTTTACCATAAGACACAAATTTGATATTGTAATACGACGTTCATTGGATACATATCGAAATCTATGACACAAAATGAATGACTATTTTTTAAGTTTCCATTTTTTTAATTTTTATTTACGTACACATTTGTATCTTCGAAACTTCTTTCCCATATTCAGTATCGCCAAGTATCTCCTTATCAAAGTTCAGAAGATGATAATTGAAACACTTCAAAACGAGTCCATTGTACGCATCGATTAAAGAGCCACCTAACGCTTATTCAGTGCTCACTGTCTCCTCATGAACATAATTGGATCATGTTTGTATTACAGCACAGTCATCGTACGTGATCAAACTTTCCATTCGATAAAACACTTCCTTGAGGTACTTACCTAAATACAATAATCTTTCTCCAAGTATGTACTACTAGCACTTCTCTGACCTTCTTGGTCTGAGTCACCTTTTATTAGGGACGACTCTCCATTGTTGTGATGATGTTCATCATGTGGTTAATTTAAGAAACTCAGGAAATTGAGAACTGTTCCGCTCAATCAAACAAGATATTGTTCAGCGACGAGAACTTATCGAAGGAGTACATTTGACATTATAATGGAGTTTGGAACAATGCCGGACGATTATAAAGAGCAGTGAAGCGCAGATTATGGCGTTTGTATGAGACAAGCTAGGCGCGGCCGTCTTCGGCCGTAGAGCTTGACTTGACTTGAGGCCACTTGTGGAACCGACGACGACGACACTCTCATCTAACTAGTAGAGCTAGATATCTACTTTACATCGCGGCGGGCGCGCTAGGGTTTACATATCCTGAGGTAGGTACCTACTTTCATGTAAAATACGTACCTTCTTTTGTATAGAATGAATAAAGCTATCGATTTCGTCGAGTAATGCATAGAGATCAGTTGTAAAATCGACAACTTTATGTTTATTTTATTAATGAATCTTCGAATTGAGACATCAATACGAAAGTAATATAATACGTCGTCGGTACTAAAATTATCTTAGGTAGGTATATCAATATAGGAGGACAAAAGTCTGTGCGAATATAATAAAACAATCTTTGTAGTAGTAGTAGAACACAAATTTATACCTAGTTTTTAAGCAAAAAAACTCGATAGTTCAAAAACTACCAAATTAGATTTACACTATTGGGCTATAACTCTATTTAAAACAAACAAATTTAACAATTAGGTACACCCGACGACGCTGGTGAAACCGTAGATCGTATTGTATTGCAATTAAGCCAAATAGTCTATTAGGTACATAATAATGAAATACGAACGTAAAAACTTAAAATTATCCAGAACCATCCTAAAAAATTTTATTGTCTTTTTTTCTAGATTGGCTGCTGCGTTGTCAAGGCGTTGACGGCGGCGAAAAAAAATCACTCCCACTTCACTTCCAGCCTACCCAGCTTCCCGTCTCGTGAAATCACCTGCGCGTACGCAACCCGCAGCGCGACATATCTCACGACGTCGACGATTTGGACGACATCCCTCCTTCAAACGTTGAAAAGGACAACGACCTCGATGCAGCTTGCTCCCCTCACACTACTCAAATATATCGGAACCATATGTTCTTGACCTTCCCAATATTTTTTCTCAAGAGTAATGTTCTCTTCCTACCCTAATCAGGGGTGGATTACTCAGTGTAGAACATGTGACAAAAACTGTTAACTATGATGTATAATAAATAGTAAAGAAATTGTTGTTTCTATTACGTACAAATCATTAAGAGCATGCTTTCCTATCACTGGTAAATAAGGTTCCTATCACTACTGTAACTGCAAAAGGTGAGTTTCATCCATAAAAAAATAGGTACATAATAAACACCTAACAAACAACCAACCTTATAACCGGATGTTATTAGCGAAAAACGGGAATTTAAAACGTTCGGTATACATGCTCCTATTATACAATTTCAAAGGAACCTATAATGGTACAAAAGTTGAACACTTAAAAGAAAGCAGCTAAAATGTGAAAAAATTGAAATTGAAACCATTTATAATTAATTGTACCTATTCTAATTCACACATTAAATTCAGTTACAAGTTGATACGATAACCTTGTGTAAATTTTTGACACTGAATTTTCTACTACACTGAATATACGTAGGTATATAGGTTCTAGATGATTCTGATGTACTAAGAATAGTTTCTTTTGTTTTGTTTACTATTCAGCGAGCTATAACTTTGTTATGTGGAAGTTAGACGGTTTAAAATTGAAACATAAAACACTATAATTTATTGATTAAAGTAAATGGTCAACATGCGTCTCAATTTATTTAATTGAAGTAGTTTAAAAGGTCCGGTCTATAAAGGTCACGATAACAAACACAATATGTTACCACAGTTCAGTATCTATTTCAAATGAAAGTTTTTTTGTAGATATGTTTCCTCGAAAGAAAATTTGAGCATTATTTTAACAACTGTCTTAGAGAAAAATACGGCTTTCAATTTGATTCCGAGTATTCTTTAACTTTCTCGCGCAACTCGTGACTTTAAACATAGTCTGCTTAGTTGGATACACAGTAGACAAATTGCAACGCCAGTTTTAATTAATTGCTCCATAATACTACAGTAGTTGTTTCATAATATGCAATTAAGTTTGCAAATTGGGTTAATAATTATTATGTGACAGTATGCCTCAGTTTGTGACACTTTTTGACAATCAATGACGTATCATAAAATCTTTTCATTTAGAAACGCATCCAAAGATCCTTCAAAAAAAACTATTTTTTTCGATGTCAGTTAAGAAACAAAAAATATATCTTCGAAAAATCTTGTCACAAAGTTTCCTTAGTTTGTCACAAAGTATCCCCAGTTGACGGTACCTATACTAAGAGAAATTATTGACAGGTGTACCTAAGTAACTATGTAACCTGTTTTTTTACGATATTTACATTTCACTAGAATACTGCAATGGAGTTATTTCCGGCATTTATTACGTAAGTGGCTCAATCGAGTTCAAGTATCGCACAGGCCATCTCATTTTCTAATCGAGTCACTTGCATAATTGAACTGATTGCCGATTTGCACAGTGGCCGCATCGGGCACGGGCGGTTATTGTAGAGTAAGCACTCTTGCACAACCTCAATAATTGATGCTCCGGAGATGGAACAGTGAAATCAATAATGCACCATCACTATTTCATCAGTTCAATGAGACGCTTCATTTCAAGAATCTCAAACAGGTGACCAAACTAACTGCGCCTTGCTGTTTCTTACAAAGCTGACCATCCACCGCAAGCTAAACTAAGTTAGTTTAGCTTCATTTCTCACAGTCAGCCCAGTTTTTACATACGTGTGCGTCCACCGAAATCTATGCCACCTAAGCCTACTAGTTTGAAAATTTGCGAGCTAAGCTTAATTAACTTAATTTGGCTGGCCGTAGACGATCGACTTAATTCTCGATCCCGTGGCAGCATCGCAAAGTGTGGGTTGTAATATAATAAGTTATTAGTATTACGGAACTCCATCTGTCAATCTAACAGCCGAATACAGAAACGTCATTTAAAATTTGAGAGGTTCTTAAATATTGAGCAGTTTCCAAATTTAAAATTAGTATGGCAATTTTGGAGTTTTAGAGCTGCTTCTTTGTGTAATTAGTTCTCAAATGTTAAGTAGCGTTTCAGTATTCGGCCGTATGTAGTTGTAAATTACCATCGCAACAAGTTTTTACAAAACTCTCAATTTTGACAATATTTCGATTAAAATTAATAACTAAATACCTACTTTGACGCGAACGTTGATATTACCTACACCTATTGATCTAATTGAGATACGGTAATTTTCGCATTGTGTTTATTACCCTTATATCCCACCTAGTAAAGCTATCAAATAAATTCCAAACATGCAAGAGATACTGGCTTGCGTGTAGCGATTATGAGAGGCTCATTTTGTTATCTCAACATCTTCTAGTCATAATGTAACCTTATACTTACGTAGAGATCAGAGTCCTGAGTGCCCGCACCATTCCCGAGCCGCCGCGCCGGTAGCCCAAGAACAGTAACTATTGCGAACTATTCACACGGTACCGATTTCTGAGGCATTCCATTAAAAACCAATCGAGTAAGCGTATAAAAACTTCATGTGAACAGACGATCCTCTTTTACTGGCTTGAAATAAGTCAAATTGGCAACGACTTCAATTGGCCCATGTTTTGGCGTTAGCGTAACATTACCTATTAGAAAACCACACTGTTATGAAGCTACTTATAAAGAGGGCTATTAATTGGACTGGCTTAGTGGCTTGGTAATTGGCACCGTGGAATGACTCCTTTCAATAAGGCTTTATTGGACATAGTCGGTTGTCCGGTAGTGCACTCGCTCTGGTAGGTGAGTTATTAGGGTGGGTTCGCGGATTGCGTGAATGCGTCCAGTTCAGGGTCGCGTTCGCTTTGCCGGTGCCGCGCTGGGTGGGCTGCGTGTCGCGCGCCGCATGCTCCACATTGCACGCCGTGCGCCCGCGCCGCGCCGCAGGTACACCGCACCACGAGAGGACCACACGGTACACAAAACACGACAAACCTTTACCTACCGACATATCATACCTACCTACGCTACGCCTGGCTGAAATGAGGTAGTAGCTACATACATACATATATGTTCAGTCGAGTCTGAACTGAACTAGAGTTTCAGATTGTATTTACTTAAAATTAGACTCTATGGCCTAGGATAGAATCATTCTAATACCTATCAATTTTAAAACTCTATAGCCAAGTGTATAACGTCTGTAGTTTGACGGCCTCTGTGGCGCATCGGGCGAACGCTTGACTGCAATGCAGAAAGCTGCGGGTTCGATTCCCGCTTGATGCAAATATTTATGCTTAAAAATAAATATTTGGATCTGGTCTGGGTGTCTTTCTATGTATAATATTATGTATGTATTTACAAAAAAAAAGTGTAATATGTAGTATATCCGTTGTCTAGTACCCATAGTACAAGCCTAGAGCTTAATTTGGGGCTAGATTGCGCTGTGTGTAATGTCGAGCAATATTTATTTATTTATGAATATTATGGCAGAGCTGAGGTCTAAACTATATTGCCTCCATGGGGGAGCAATAGGGTAGGCATGTAAGGACCACTAAAAATTAAACGGTTTCATTTCTCGTTATCTTGTCAGAACTACTGGTCCAAGGGCTCAGAATTTCCCGCATAGGGATACAATTTGGGGAGGCATCAAGTCGTTACGACGAGCTTGACGCTTTCAGCGAACCAAACAAAGCTTGGCTTGCGTGGGCAGTATTGTCCTCCGTCATTGCTACCACAACTGCCTGGAGCGTTAGGTCGTTCCACCTTAAGCTTGTCCCGCTCATCACTCCACACCACGCAGACTTGAAGCGTGTGAGTGGCAGTATTCATGTCTCTTTTTCTTATCTGCGATCATCTTGAACGTTATCTGTTCGATATGAACCTATATAGAAAAAAAGGCCACTATATAGTAAGCATTGCTCAGGCTTAACGTAACTTGGTAAATTGTATTTTTTTCAAGACACTTGGTCTTAAAGTGCACAGACTAGTAAGAAGATACTAAAGTATATAAAGTGGGTCTAATTTCACCGGTTATAGATATAGGTACTCGTATAATGCAGCTCATAAAACATGCGTGACTTATAAACGCAAATCGTGAAGTTATATTCCATAACTCACATCATAACCACAATATTTGTTTTTTTTTTTAATCAGTTAGCAAAGGGGGTGTCATAGATGCAGTATGTAAATATTTTAAATAACAATCTTGTTATGTAAATATTGCATAAAATCTTTATACATTTGAGTGGCAAAGAACATAAGTCTCATACAGCCAGTGCTTCAAATTATTATTATTATCTATTATTTTTTTAAATTTCGAACTGACCGCCTCGCCGCGCGTTGCGGGCGCCAGTCAGTAGGTAGCGCTGAATAACAAAAGGAATAAGTTTTTGGGCGTCAAATTAAAAAATTCAAATTCGTAAAAGATAAAAAACAATCAAATTAAATATAATTATGGATTTTCAATAAATTTAGGATCTCAAAAGAATCTCAATCTCACATAGAAAAAAGTTAAATTTGTCTTAGCTATCAATTCTTAGATATCTATGTAGAGATAAACATTGTAAGAACTTGCCGACCCTTGACCAAATAATCTCGAAGGAACCTAATTCGCTAGATATTATGAAAATTTGGCTACACTAGGTATGTTAAACTTGCTTAGACAGCGCTTAATGGCGCGTGCGGTGGACTCAAAGAAGTAAGCTAAAAATTGGTTTTTTTTTTAGTTAAGTATTAACAAAGTAAATTAGGGGCTCTCGGGGAATAACACGAAAAATCAAATCAATAACCGCCCCAGTCAAGATTATTATAATTGAAAGGATGAAAAGGATGAAGGAGTTTGACTATAATCTGAGGTAAGGTATAGAGTTAAAGAATATTTTACCAGTAGGTATAGATAAAACGATTGTGAATTATGCTATCTCGGTAACATTGCGTTTTGTGTGTGAAATAAACTAGCCAAAGATAATTTTAGTACCTATGTCTTTATAGCAAACCGGTACTATGAGTCAGCCGTGATTGTTTAATTCAATGCTCTTAAACGTGTAGTGGATTGTGGCGCATGCCCGCAGTCACAACAAGTTTGATTCATATTATGCATTCACATTTATGTAGGTACAAAGTTTATTACATCATTATACACTCACTCATACTTTGTTTGTCTACACTAACGATGAACACAAAGGACGAAACACGAGAAGACTTTTCTATAGGTAGGTACATACTTACAAATTTATATTCAAGGAAATAAAAGAAACAACGCATCACCTAAACTAGAAGATAATCGCGGGGGCATGTACCTGTTGCGTTGCGTACTCCTTTCATGGAATATTCTTCTTGTTATAGAGAGCACACGACACAAAGCGAGTTTATCTGGACGCATTATGAGGAGCATCTCCGCTTCCAGATCGCGCGATAGTGTTCGTCGTCGAGTCACAAAAGCGGTCCTCTGCGCACCGACAACGCGACGGTCGTATGCAGTAGAGGAGGCGGCGGCGGCGCGGGAGAGGCAAGCGCCTGCGCTGATGTAAGGTGATCTCGGCCCGCGTTGACCTTTGTGCACTACGGGCAACCGTCGGTCGATCGCGGCTTTGTGTCGCGGCTGGCTTGTCAGCCTCTTCACTAGAATGAACTTTGTTGTCTTTCTCCAAAAGAAAGTGGGCAGAGATATCGATGTAAACTATTGTTCCGCCTTCGAGATTATTCAATATAGGTAGTGCTGCTGTCTATCGAGTACCATTTTTGTTTAACATTTGAATAGAACTTATTTTTATACTTTGGCTGAATGACAAGCAGGTGCGTGTTTCGTTTACAACCGCGTTGATCTCACTCGGCTTTATGGTTAAAGTTTGAGGTCCAATTACCGATTTTTCAAAGTCATCCATCACAATACAATACGAAGTTGTTTGAGTATGAACGAAAATGAGCGGTAAAACTTTGAGCTTTTCATAAGTTCAATTTAAACTTTTCATAGAATAATAAAATAAAAGTGATAATTCTAATTAAAAACATATCACTAGTCGAGCTTTACATACCATAGTAGGTCAATTTTACAATTTTTACAAAGTTAAGTATATAATTGTAGTTTTTTTTCAGGCTGGTAGTAAATAATCCAAATTATTGAAATAGGTAGGTATAGTAGGTACCTGCTGACTAGGGACGAAAATAGAGTTAGTGAGCTATTGTGAAGTAAATAAAACCATAAATTCCATTAAGGATTTATCATTATTAATAGTATATTCGGTCACCCGTCTCAAATGAGCATTAGACTTATGAGATGTGTCATCGAATTTTACTTCGGCTATACAACGAGGTTTAGAAAAATACTTTGTCACACCGTGAGACCGTCACCACGTTTCGTGGACACGCAAATGAATGAAAGCTTATTGGATATTATTCAAATCACAAATACTTACTCATGTATGAATGAGGCTTTAGTTCTTTTGATTCACAGCATATATCTCGTTTGATATTTATTCTTCTTCACCTCTGAGCGATGTTCCTGGTTGCATCCCTTTTGAGAGCCTGAGTTTTGCAGAGACCCTTACTTATTTGCTGTCGACACAGTAGGTAAGTCATCACCTCAGATCGTCATCACGTTAAGTTCAGTATATAGATTTATGGGAATCGTTTTACTATCAGCCTGGCCTGATACTAACGCTCCTAGTGATCTACTTTGATATAGTTTATAATGTTTGTTTTTGTCTATAAAACAAAAATAGAAATAAATATAGTGAAATAACCTGTACAAGTCTAAAGTAAACTAATGAGCTAATAAAATCGTATGGTGTTTAATTTTACGATGCAGATGACGCTTTGCCATCGGCCACGAGCTGTCTATCTCTAACAGATGTGCCAATTTAGTCCGTGTCACCTCGGCAGACCTTCCCGTTAGTTAATTGTAAGGAAACGGTCAGCTGCCACATTTTTTCAACTTATCTGAATCAGTAGTAGTATCTTTTATGCGTCTGCTGACCCATATGTCTCGAGCTTTATTATTTTTAATGTGGTGTAATTAAATACTTAATCTTTCGATTTAAGCTGAAACCAATAATATTGTATTAAAATTAAGACATGTGGATTTCATAATGAATTTATATTAATGATCCTATGCTATGAGTGATTGCGCGACAAACAGACAGGCTGTCTGTCGCAGTAGGTATTTACAATACAAAAAACATAATTTTCATTTATTTTCGATAATAATACAAAAAATCGGGTATGACGTGTATTGAATACTGGAAGGTATTTAAGTAAGGTAAAAACATTCGAGCGTTTACAATGTCGACGAGTACAATACCTGCGAGAAACGCAAGCGCAGGCTACAACGTATTCCATGAATGTGTAATCAGAGAGTTTATTGATCGCGGCAAGATTAACACCACTTCGCATTGTCTGTCGAGACGTGTCTTAAATTTTCCCTTTTTGTGCCAATAACTTAAGGAATTCACGAATTAATTTTTTTCTTCGCCTTCATGAACGTCATCATTAATCACACTGGTTAAGAATTATATATCTTCTTGTGCGCCTTTCGCAACTGATTTTCTTTCCTACAGTTATATTTTACGACTATCTTTTATATCCCTAATATAAAATGGCCAATTGAATACATCATCGATAGCCTTGCTGTCTGAAAGAGGAAGTATAAAATGGCAAGGATTTCGGAGTCACTTGCTGAATTAAGAGGCAATCTTTGTTATAAATTAATTGCGCCTACGCAGAGTAGAGTTATATATGATTGTGGGAAATGGAATAAACCGAGATGTTCATGTAGAGAAGGGTGTCCAATTGATATGAACATCCTGCGATGCACGTGCTATCCACGCGGCCGGAAGTAAAATAACGGCAACTGATGCGACCTTCATTGATATTGGTGATCATTCGGAGTTCACAAAAAAATAGACCAACTATGTTTGTTTTTATTTACTAGTACTATGTGATTTTTTGGTGCGCCTTCATGCAAAAATAGGTTAGTCGCGTATACCTCGATTGATCAGCGCGATATCGGGATAAAACCCAGCCTATAAGGAAATCGAAGTCGCCGCAGCTAAAATTTTGTACAGTTTCGAAACTTTCTTTTTATATAATAACTAGCTGCGCCTGCGGTTTCACCCGCGTAAGTTCAGATTTTAAGTTATTTTTCATACGAACCATCTCCTGATAATAACAAATACAACAAAAAAAGAATTAGCGAAATCGGTCCAGCCGTTTAGGCGTGATGCCGTGACAACGCGAAATAGGGATTCATTTTTATATATAAAGATTAAGATTAAGATATAGCTACGTACGTATCAGACACTAAAATAGACTTCCAAAATGTGGCATGTTTAGTTTAATGCAACCTTGGTATGTTTAGTACAACAACAAGAAAGATAGTAACTCCCACAATATAAACGATTGGCGTCAACGAATGCTGTTTATCATGATCGTATTTGCATAGGTACTGTTGACAGAACTTTAGGCTCGCATGACGATAATATGGACAGGTTGGGCTTATCTCTGGTCGCGGGCATCCGCGGACGCGAGTACGTCCGCCAACCAACATAACACACATTCATTATATCTATCTCACGCATCATCCTCCTTATTTAAATTTATATTTTATTGTACTTATAACCAAGCGATAACTAAAGATTGTAGATTTTTATCCTCCTTTTTATCGATATTCTTTAACTTTAAGATCATAGTGTATTGAATCTTAGGTCACGTTCGGAAAAACGTGCAACAACTTACCTCAATGCACAGATACTTTGAATGGCAACTAGATCAGCAATTGTGAACACTAGACAACAAATTGTTGGCACAAATATTTACACACGTGAATAACACTATTTTGAGCGATTAATCGATTATCTAAGTTTAGACGTAGGTAATATAATCTTATGCATTTCAAAGCAATATTTTTTAAGAGTAAGAATTATTTGATTCTGCGCCCGCGCAGACGTAGAGTTTACGCAACTCCTTTCAGCAGTTTTAGCTTATTTATCTCTTTTTAGGATATCTCTCTCTATTTTAGCATATTCCCTTGAAAGCTTAAAAATGGTCACTCTTTATAAATGTGTGCAATACTTACATGCATATATGTAATGGTCAAAACCGAACATTGGAACCACAGATTGGGTCCCATGTGTCGGTATCTACCATAGCCCACCCATGGTAGCGATACATACAGATATCTCTTAAATTGTAATAAACAAAAATATGTAGGTAAGCAGCACGACAGGTAAACTACACAATACATTTTGTCATGGTTAAAGATAACAAAATACTGCAATGTTCATCTTTAAAACTAAGAAGAACTGAACAATGACCTGCTTGAGAAAACAGTCTATTTTTTTTTCAAAAACCTTTTATTCGCATTCAAAAAAGCTTAATGGAATTTCACATTGCGCCAGTCGGTGCATTGTACAACGACGCGGAATGTGGATAAAATCAACAACGCACTAAATCACACATACCCGATTATTCAGCGATGGTACAAAAAGAATATTTACGCTTGGTGCTCACAAAAATATGTCGAATACGGTAAGCTTTTGGTTTCCTAGAAATTGAAACTTTGTTGTAAATGAAATATTTTGTAAATCGAAGCTAAAATTGTATGTAGCTTGTGATAGGAATAGTCGTTTTGGTATACATGCTCATAAATCGTCGGAGTGAAGAGTGGCGATGGCTCAGGAAGTGGCGGTGGTGTATGTTCACGCCTACGGGTCTCGGGTGCACGCTCGCCGATCTGCACGTTAGCATATCTGCATCTGTCTACACGCGGCGGCACACCACCACTGCCAGATATGGGCAAAAATTGAAACACGGAACGCACATATCTGAGTGGGCCTCTGCCTACACATCGTCGTTTGGTTCATGCTTTCTTTATGTTGCGCCCGTATGGCAAACGAAATTAAATCTTGTTGACGATCTTAATACCTTTCCCAGTTATTACCAAACTTTCCAGTTTATTTTTATCTAATATACCGTAACCCATGTTCTTATAACATTTTCATACAATGCCTAAGTATTCTGTATGGCATACTTGTTATGCCTATGTCACTTAATTACTTAGGCTTGATTCGACCAAACTGGAATAAGCCATTCTCGGCATAAAGGATGAATTATATTAGATCGTCACCCCGCCGTGCCGGGACTGAGCTTCGTTGTCTCTTGATCTGCCGCCACCCGGTTGTAACAGACCGATCGACTGCTCGCCGAGCAATGGACAACGAAGCTCGGAGCCGGCACGGGCCGGGTGACCGTCTAATTTAATTCATCCCTAAATTGTCTTTTGCGTCGAGAGATCTTCGAGCTGTTCAGTTGAAAGAATGACAATTTATGCTTATTCCAGTTTGGTCGAATCAACCCTTAGTGATTTATATGTTTAACTAGCTGCACCCCACTGTTTATACGCGGATGTCCCAATACTGCGCGAACACCGGGTTATGACGTGTTTATTAATACAGATCTCCAAGCAATTAGGTATACTTACCAAGTTTCATCGCAATGAGTTCAATAGTTTTTGCGTGAAGGAGTAACAAACATACTTAGTACTTACACACAAATTTTCACATTTATATGTTATAATAAATGTGAAAATTTGTGTTGATTGAAAATTGAAAATAATAGCAGGATTGTAGCTATAGAGACCTAAGTTACAACTTAGACAATATTTAATTCCCTTGTTTGCTTATTTTATGTTTGAAGAACTATCAAGCTTAATTATTTTGCGAAATAAGATTCACATACGCAAGTAGGTATAATAAGTAGGATGAAAGATGTTGGTTTTTGCGCATATCGTTACCTGCATCATGAGGTCTCACGGCCTCGGGGGCGCCTCAACAGGTGCGCACCTGAGCCCAGACGTTTTTCTTTACGGACATGTACGAGCAAACAAAACGAATAGCTCGTTCAGAATGATGGCCCGATTCATTCATCCTTCCACATGGAATGCTTTTATGTTTGTTGATCGAACTCGATCTCATTTTTATTGTCTTGCTTGCTTGTTGGTCTTTGCATTTATTGTGAAGTACCTACCTGACGAACGTATTATATGTAGGCAGCAGAGCAGATACGTACTTTCTCATCATCAGACGTATCAGTAAAAACTAAATTTGTGTGTTTCTGTAAGTCATAAGTAACTTTATTAACACACATTAATTTGTCCCTATTATCATTAATTCATTATATCTATTCATGTCGGTACCTATTTAAAAAGGTCAATTTTTTTATCATTGTGTGTCTTGTATAATAGCCCTCACAAGATTCTGAAGCTGTAAGTTCTTACTTTATTCTTTCGAAAAAGTGACTTGCTGGTAGAAACTAGTCATTAATGATAGGGCTCTTTCATGATTGTTTTAGTAGATAGTACTTAATAACGTATAGGAGAACCAGGCATGTCAAATCTTAGACTTCAATGTTATAATCTGACATTATTCTTTAATTTGTTATAAAATATTAGGTATATATATTTCACGCAAAAACTACTGAACTGATGACGATGAAAATTAGAATAAAGGTAGCTGGATACCGGGAATAACACATAGGCTACTTTTTATCCCGATATTCCCGCGGGATCAGGACTTACGCGGGTGAAACTGCGAGGTGCAGCTGTAATGACATAAATTAAAGTTATTTACCTACTACCTATCTACCAAAGTCTAAGACATTATTATATCACACTCACGAAAAAAAGACGAATTAGCCACACGTGATTTATATGATGAATTGCAAAAATTTAAATTCTAGTTAATTGTATGTACTTCACGTGTTTGGAGTAACCTTGGATATGTGCAATCACAACATTATTTCGGAGAGGGCATTGTCATTAGAATTTTGCGTTAAATGATTATTTAATTGTACTCATTAGGTACTATAACTGTGACAACATGTCTGACATTAAGAACTGCGTATGTTGATTAAACAGATAGGTTACATATATATAAAATTCTACGAATAAATAGTTTAACAAAATATTGATGTTAACTGACTGAAGATTTTTTATCGATTCCGGTAATACTTATCTACTTAGAGCAGAATTGACCTTGAATGATTCGGATCAGATAGGATAATGTTTATTTTATATTATTTACTTATGCATAGATATCTCTATACAAACAGATCAACAAGTCGCACTGTTAGCTTTACCTACACCATGTTATCGATGAATTTGTTCTTGATTTACAGTGCCTATAAACGATAAATGCAGCCGTAACCTTGATCTATACACATCTTGATACTGTGGAAAATGTATACGTTCAAATAAAGGTGGGACTTGGATATCTTGTTATATGGCAATTCCGATGGGTCTACCGGTCTACCATTCCAGATCGAAGACACTGTATAATTCAAAATTTCCTACAATCTGTATATAAATAATCTAATGTTCGTTTCCCACCATATTCTTTCTTAAGGTCATCACCACCTGATCTACCTGAATCAGCTGATTGTCATCGTTTCAATGGATATTTATTTTCAATTATACTTGTATTAAAAAAAAAAGATTCTCAGCAAAATTTACCTGTAACAAGTTGCGTAAAACTTTCTCACATCAAGGATACAACAAAAGGCTCATCCTCTGCACTCACGTGCAAACATTTTACCATATTATAGCTATAACCAACACAACAATGGGTTTACTTTCACGAGTATGAAAGGACTCGGTTTCATGTCGTCAATGTTTAGGAGAGAGTTAATCAAAGATTGATTTAAAGTGTAATTAAGGCGACTGTGTAGGTTGATTTAGGTGCGTATTGTGGTGTCTGATTGCGCAGGCGCAGCCCGCTATCGATATCCACCGATCACATCGTGTTAATTACTTTCATTAGAGCAATTGTCCTGTTCGATCGGCTGATCAGTCTGTTTGCCGCCGCTCCATGTTCTGTACACATGTTTGATAGACGACAATAAGCAGTTAGTCAATGTAGGAGTAAGTATAAGTACAAAAGGATTATCATCATCATCATCTGAGCGATGATTTCGGTTGCATCAATCTTGGGACCACAAGGACCGCTTTCCGACTTTTACGGTACGTCTCCACTTCGGACGATCTTCGGCATCCCGCGTAGTGAGGCAATTTCCACGCATATCAGCCTTACGACGACGTCAAGCCAGCATTTCAAAGGTGTTCCCAATTTGCCAATGTCAATTTCAAATTCAAAGGTGTTCCCACGGCCGGGACAAGGCACCATAGCAAGACATTTGTTCCCTACGTAACTAGCCGGTTTTCGTAAGACGTGAAATGTATTCTTGCAATTTATCTACAATGTCTCGGACATGAAGACTGCCTCTGATACAGGAGTTCCTGACGCAGCCTTTATGCGTCACATTACACATCCAGCGCAGCATCTTTATCTCCGTGACACGCAGTTCCTGCTTATGTTGCTGAAGCACTGGCATAGTTTTAATATCTAAAATCTAAACGTATGATATTATTTATAAGCGATTACACGGCTGTGATGCTGAATGTTGCTGATTCGTTTTCCATCAAAAAATGGGACTGTAGGCCGCGCGCACTTTGGATATGCTTCGTCATCATTCGTTTTTGTATACTAAAAATCGTATCCAAATGCGGCCAAGATTTACAGAATCTGCAAACCTTACAATCCTTTACATACCTATTTCAGGTCTAGGTGTTTCTTAATTTCTTTACAGAAACGGAATATAATAGTTCTGGTGTAGCCAGTTGTAGGGGTCATATTTGAAATTAATAATTGAATACTTAAAAAAAACTACCATAGGTATCAATCGTATACGACGACTACTATTATGTTTTGAATAAATTTAAACAGTACGTATAATAAATAACAAATCCTAAGAAGTAAGAAGCAAACCTAAGTGAACCTAATCTAAGTAGGTCATTACCATACCGTTTAGCGGCTAGGCGTACTGTAGCCAGAGGCAGGGAGTGCGCACAGTGCTCAGTGCGCCCTACACTTGCCTCTTATCACGATACTGATAATAAAATAATAATAGTTATGCATTATTTTATAGCACTCCTCTAACGATTGTCGGTGCTAAACAATTTTAGGTCAAGATCGTGTTAGGTGTTACTATAGGCGGCACCTGCTTATTACAAAATCGGTTTCTAATTCAACTGGCTTTAGTCTATAATTTCTCAAACAAGTGTTGTAGCGCGGTTGTAGTGGCTTATTTATTTCACTCTGTATAATGGTAGATAATGAATGTACTTACTCGCTATTATATATACATACTTACTACATACCATCAAAAACATTTTAAATGCAGCATCAAACGAATAAATTGAAAACATAAGACTTCCTTGGGCAGTCGTTTAAAAAATGATAATCAAAAGTACCAAATAAGTACCTATCTAACTTTATTGGATGTCTAACGGGGCTCTGAAGGGGCAAGTGGGGCGGGAGGGGGTGTGTAGAGTTGGTAGTGTAATTTCGAGGCCACGCTCGTCGCTCCAGTGGCGCAATTGGTTAGCGCACGGTACTTATAAGACAGTGTTCGTGAGCAATGCCGGGGTTGTGAGTTCGAGCCTCACCTGGAGCATATTTTTACTGAATCGTGATCACTTTTTGGTGTTTTTGTTAAAGAAATATTTAATTACTGTTTTAATGATATTTAAATTTGTTTTTCCTTGAATTTTAATAACATTCTTTATACAATAATAAAATAGGCTAGCGCCTGTCACAATATTCAGTATAATTAAATTATTAACAGATTTATTATTAGTAGTTATATATAATCCGCGCTACCATGATCGTTTGTCGTTGCTATGTCGTCCTTTTGCCGTTCAGAAAAAATAAAGTAAATTATAAAAAAATATTATCCTAAAAAACCTATTTTTTAGTTTTTGTTTTGATGTGTTTTTAATTTTATTTTTTTTAGCTGAACGACAACGCGACAACTTATAAGACATCATGGTAGGGCCCAATATTAGCTATCTGCTATTGAATAAAATGTGGGTACCTAAGTATTTAATGATTAGGTATAGACTTGAAACACGAAAATAGTTTAGTATAGGTACTAAGTACTACGATAGTATTAAAATCCACGTATAATACTTATATTACACACTGATAGGTACATTTTATTAATACTCCCCAAAGCGTGCGCGTGAAACTGTTAATTTGCTCTTGGAATTATACTATGCCAATCGATGTCAACGAGACTCTTTATTTGATAGGAATTTGAATTAATTTCTGGATTCAAGAAAAACATTGTCAGTACCCACATATGAAAAGTAGTTAATTTAGGTTCTAGTTTTTTTTTTATTAATATGTTACTTTTTAATTGTATGACTATTGTGTATTTTTGTGAATAAAAAAAAAGTAAATAATATTTGAGCACTACAGCCTCCCAATTCCCGTATTACAATTATCTAAACTCATAATAAAGGAAGAGAGGACAAAAAGTCTGTACTTGGAAGTAAATATAAAAAAAAGTTGTCTAGAGGGCTTAGAAAAAGTAGTAGAACAAAATTATATATTTTTTAAAATTCATGTATCAATCAATCAATCAATCAATCATTTATTTCGGATAATTAATTACAAATCCATATTTAAAATTTACCAAATGTCCTATTACAAAATTAAATCAACACATAAGTACATACATATACATATTATAAATAAATTAATTAACTTAGATTAAAAATGTCGTAAGCTAGAGGTCCCGATTTGAGATTGCCTGCGCCATGTTGCAACGGCTCAAATAGAAGCAGTCAAATCTAGTCCCAAATACGTTCAGGACTCCGTTGGAGCTACCCTGCACCCTGCGCACCAAAGATGCACACCGCTTTCGCATCGTAGAGTAAAAACTGTCTACTTGCAGCTCGGCAAACATTCCCGAAGCGCTGCAGAAACGCGGCAAGCCCACTAGAATCCTGAACGCATTGTTATACTGAGTACACATCTTTTTGAATGATCGCTTCGTGTAACTGGCCCACAGGCTGCTCGTGTAAAAAGACGTACAGTACGCCCTGAAGAGGGTAATTTTAACATTCAAAGTGTAACGGGCAAACCTACGGGCAATCATGTTCGCACGAACCGACAATGCCCTACGCTCCCTTTCTATGTCAGCATCGTCCTTCAAGTCAGTGGTTATGATGTGTCCAAGATATTTAAATTGTTCGACCGTACGCAGCTCAGCCCCACTCAGTTTAATAGGGGGAACTGGTATCTCACACTTCCCCTTGACTTGAAAGACCATGCATTCGCTTTTTTGGACATTGTAAGCAAGCCCATGACTGCTGACATACCTCTCACATATGCGTAGCAACTTCGACAAACCACACGGTGAGGCACTCAGCAGCACCATATCGTCTGCGTAGCTGATATTGTTTAAACAGACTCCGTCAATATAGCAGCCGACACGTGTACTACTGAGCTCCCCCAACAGCGCGTTCACATATAGATTGAAGAGCTTAGGCGACGTAAGCCCCCCCTGCCTCACGCCGCACTCCAATCTGTATGGTTCCGAGAAGGAACCAGCCCATTTCACCACATTCACCTGGTTTAAGTACCAAAAATTAAAGACCTGAATCAACTCTGTTGGCACTCCCGTGTCTTTCATTTTCTGCCAAAGTAGATCGTAGCTGACTAGGTCAAATGCTCTAGACAAGTCCAGAAAACAAGCATTAATTGGTGTTCCTCGGTGTGTATAGTACCTAACAGTCTGCTTAAGACACAAAATGGCGGACTCCGTGGAGAGTCCTGGCCTTAAGCCAAATTGATTCTGATGTATTTCTAGGAATCTGTCCAACTGTGTATCCAGCAAACTGTCAAGCACTTTGGCCACAGCGGTCGCCAAAGAGATCGGTCTATAATTATTTTTGTCACTCACATCCCCGGTCTTATTTTTGACTATTGGTACCACCACTGTCTTCATCATGGCTGCAGGTAAGTAGGAATGACTAATGCACAACGAATATAACATGGCCAGCACCCTCGGAAGGTGAGGTCCCGCGTGTTTCAAATGTTCGATACTAAGGCCATCGTGACCGGGCGACTTACCTCTCGACATTGAATGTATTGCTTTCTTAACGTCTTTCGCTAGAACTGTCGAAATCCAGTTAGAAGAAACCGAGTAATGAACGAAAAAGTGCAACCGCTCGAGAACCGCTCGGCCGCCCTAGCCCGTGATAACGCGTTTTCACTTCTGCGGGTGAAACCGCGGTGCTCAGCTAGTGCTTAACAAGTACAAAGGAGCTTAAATACCTCAGTTTTTAGGTATCTGACCACTTTCTTTGACAAGCAGCGACGGAAGTCTTCCTTCGAAATTCATTGGCTGAAGACTGGATTGTATTTAATACTATAAAGTAACTTAAGCAGGTAAATATTATGGTAATTTTTATCATTTAGTGATTAAAGGATACGTACATGATACAAATCAGCATTCATCATGCTATATTTATTTTAAGTGTGTTGTATTTGTAATTTGTTGTTGATTAAATAAAGTATTATCTATCTATCTATATGAACGAATATACCTACATTCAACTTTAATCTATGTTCGTTCAGGTAGTAAATGGACAAAACTAGATTGCGGTTGTGTTGTGTTGTGGGTGAGTAATCGTGCAGTGCGGCTGGTGGCAGGTCGGCGCGGCGCGGCGCAGGCGACCTCCTGATCTTGACCTAACACCCTCCCGCCTCTCCTGCACCCGCGCCGCCCGTTCCTCCCGGCCATTTGTTAAGCTTGCCCTCATCTGATTACCGGAACGGGACCTTACCTTATACAACTCAAACTTTCGCAAAAACTTTAGATAAAAACACAAGCATGTCCACAAAAAGCTCTATAAGTGCAGGTTTTTCTGAATCCCTAATGATTTCTTCTGTCACGATTCTTTTTATGAGCTTACATATAAAATCGACCCGACCCGACATACCGACCCCGGCTCGTGAGGAATGTAAATCGTTGCCCGTGCGCGAACAACCCTCACCAACTCAACTTCGACATTTCATAGAAAATTCTTTCCTTTTTTTGAACACTCATACTACTACCACCATACTTTATTCGAGAAGATATTAAGTTGGTGAGTAATACCTACGTGCGTAACTGATGAGAATGTGCATTCTGTGGAATTCATCAAAGTCACGGCACACATTGTATCTTTTCACCAGGTAGACACATATTGTATATTTAACCAATTAATTGTCTCCTATGTAAACTAGGTAAGTTGACAACGGACGTGCTGATAAGAAAATCAATATAAGTAAGTAGTTTTAATAAGTATACCAAATTGGTGATATCAATAACTTGCTCCTATTATTAATATTCAATTGATTTGATCGATATAACTACCTCTACTTAATATTGTCTTTTTCCACTAGCTGCCAGGTATAACAATCTCACCCGCATAGGCATCGATACCATAATAGTCTACTGCTACATAAAAATCGACCCAATGATCGTCTTGGGTTTATGGCGATAATGCATTTGTATTTAACTAATTATTCTTCCATATAAAATTGACGAGTACTACTATTAGGAGCCAAATCCACAGTTTATAAGCCAAATCGTTTGTTTTTCTTTTCCATTAAAAGTAACATAATTTTTATTTTAAAGATAATGTACAGTACATTACTACACAGTCATACATTTTTTGGTACCTATACAGAGATAGGTTACTAACTTCCTAATTTATTTTGATTTTAAATTGACAGTAGAATAGAAAGCAAACATGAATCAAGATAGTCAGGCAATAAAGATACGGTTTGTCCGAGGATATCACATAATCAGCAATAATGCAGTCTACTGCTACCATAAATAATAAATCTTTATACATAAATTCTGTTTTACTTATATAGTTATACGCTGATATGATATGGTATATGTAAAATGTAAAATATTTTTTTATTACATTTTTGCCCCAAATTTGGTAGAAGGTGTTTCCTTAGGCAGGTATTTCAGATCCATACCTACAAATACAACTAAACACCAAGATTTATTCCGAATTAAAATTCCATTGTACACAATTTAGTACGGAATCTAGTCGAAAAGATAAGCTAGAGACAACTGTGTTTAGCATTGATTTGGGAGCACCGTTGATCACGAAGTGGTCTGCTTTCGTCACCGTCGACGCGGGCGCAGGCGCGGACAGTAGTCGATCAATTCATAAATAACAGACTAACGGAACCTTCTAATTCACGTGCCGACAACATGTATCATTGTAACCACTTGCTGCCATTGTTAATTAAAAATAACTACCTTTAGTTACAGAGTACTACACGTAATGAAATATAGATATATCATTGTTAATGTCATGGCTTTATTTAATAAATAAGTCCCAATTGTTCCTACAAATATTATACCTCCTACCTAATTATCTTGACCAAAATCATGCAAATTAACTCTTCTACCTTTAATAGCTTTCGATTGCTAACTGATTTTTTCTCGATTCAAACACATCTTTAATAGGTACACTATTATGTACCAAGCTTTGTGATAATCATAGTTCGGGGTGAGATAAATGTAAGGTTATCAAACGTGGAATTAGAAAACAGAAATCAATAAAAGAAAGTGACTAATTCTGAGCTTATCAAATAATTTAATCCGTGAACTAAAATGTGATCAGTTAACTGTTATTAATTTTCTTTTTGGCACAGTTAGTAGCTGTCACAATAGAACAACGCACCCGAGCGCAGTCGGCGCGCGGCGCGCGAGTTGATCGTATCTGTCAAACTTGGAACTGTCAAACAGGAGCGTGCGAGTGACGGATGAGAGGGTACCCGCTACTGGCTCCACATTGAGACCTTTCCTCCCGCAAAGCTCATTTCAACACGTACTATCTTAACCAATTCATCTCATATTTCTCTCAATACACTTTCTCCTAAGCAACTGAATATAAAAATTTGCATAACTATTTTGGTAATTATACGAATCTCAGATTCATTTCTTAGTCTGTACTTATTTGATTGACAATAGTCGCAAATTATTCGTGCATGTCAGATTACCCTTTGATATAAAATTTAAAAAAGTAGAAAGTTGTTCCGTCAGTGTGGGTGGGCTCTATCGCTAGTAAATCCGCCTCCTTGATTGTCATTTTCTTGTCATGATAAGTATATAAGTACTCTCTAGGCATCATTGATACTATACACTACAGCCAAGACAGAAAGGCTCATCATAATTTAAAAGCTACTTAAACATCTAATAATCAGCTGTTCAGATAAAACAACGAGTTTAAATCTTGAAATAGGAATCTGCTTAATTATATTTAAGAAGCTCTCAAATTTTAAGTGACGTATCAGTATTTGGCCGTAAATATTTTAATGCTACGTACTTATTATCTACATCTGTCAAGTACTAATTCTTCTTCAAAGTACCTGAGAACTGAATTTATAGCTTACAGAGACGCTAAACGACGAGAGCTTGTAATAACTCTCATTGTTGTTCAATTGCAGAACTTAATTGTGATTCATGTTGGTTTTACAATCCTCCGACGACCTTACATCAGATGCGGAGATGCATTACGAATCACTAATACTCGAAGAGTTTTCTTAAACCGATTAATCACACACCACATATTGTAATTACGAGACATTAAATATCGCGACACGAAAGTAAAGAAGTACCCATAAATATTAATCAACATACTTGCTTTTCCGTTACAATTACATTTAAATTGGCGTTTAAAGTTCTCTGCGTTGTGGAAACTTTAATAAGTAAAATAAATTGGGCAAGTGCGTGCCTTGAGGCCTGAAATATTCAATGGAATTTGTTGAAAATTTCACTTTTATTTCTTTCAATTACTTGTGAATTTTAAACAACAGCGCAGCTGCGATAATTTTCTACTACTACCACTACTATCGTGAATACATATGTATCCAAGTATAGCCATATGGCTGTTACACCCCCACACATACCTGACTGGAGAAACTAGCACTTTAAAGCTCAATATTTCGAAAACAGAACTTTAAATGGAAAAACGTTTTTTAAACCAACAATGATTTCCCCAGATGAAAACTAGGAAAAACTTTCATTTATTTACGGCAGAGACATATGTCTTTTCATCGTCTTCGCTCCTAGATTTACAGATATCGCCGATGCCGTCATCTACTGATGTCAGTTCGATGATATGTCTGATGTTATGACTTTGATTACAAGCTTAGAGGATATGGAATTTAATTTCGAACATCGAATTTTGGGGTTTGATACGAAAAACTTATGGGTGGTGATCACAAGTCACTAATCAGTATCAGAAGATTACCCATCACATAGATGAGATAGTTGTTCTATCAATAATAACTTTTATCGACGAGCAATAGTATGAGATGAGAGACAATGCGTTGGCAGTTAGTTTGGGCATAGTGTACTAGTGGTAGTTCGGTAACACAGACTTGCAGTGCAGGCTGCGAGGTCCAGAAGCATGAGTCAGGCGAACGATGGCGCGCCGCGCCGGCGGCTGCGGCGACGCAGTGTCGCGAGCGCGTGCGCAGTGGCGCAACCAATATAGCTACCTGACTACATCTATTTTTGACGAACGCAATTTAATGGCAAACCGAATTCGATTTTTCATACTTCTATTTAAGTACCTAGATAGGACGTTCGAAGGGCGTTTGTCTGTTTTTGATTTTGTTTGTATTTTCATTATATATATTTTTCAAATCTTGTCTGATCTTGTGTAAGTACCTTTTTGTTTAGTTATACGAATAAACTTATTTCTTTCTTTTTTTCTTTCTAAGTATTTCTTGGGTCTTCCCAAGCATTTCTTGGGGAAATAAGGAATGACATGCGTGCAAATGGCCTCACTACACGGGATGCTAAAGACCGTGCGAAGTGGAGAAGCAAAAGTGGGAAAGCTGACCTCAGGCTGAGGGATGCACCCGCAACCAACAGCTCGGATGATGATGGTACTCGTATGACAATAAAATATCACAATTGACTTTGACTTTATACAGTGAAATTTAAACATAATTATCAAAACTTATAAAGCTATAGCAGTCAGTAAAGTGACCGTAATCAATTAAACCCCCATAAAGCTACACAAACGGCTAACCAATTGAAATACGATACTTATCGGTTCGGTTGCGTCGCTTAATGAAATCGGAACACATTTTATGATTCTCACGATAAGTTTGGGAACGATTTTTTTCTCTCGTCAAACAATAGATCACGGCGCGGATGCAATGGAGGGTTGAAAGCGAACTGCACCAGTTCTATATTCTCGGGACACCGAGAATTGGCATAATATAGCAGAACCGACAGCAGATATATAAGAGTCGTGCATTATTTATATTTGACGACTAGATAAATGACTTACCTATCTTTTATGCTAATTACACACGTAGTATAGGGCAGTTACGCATTATGAGAACCGTTAAATTTGTTGTATCAAAGTTACTTATTGGTTCCATTTTAATAGGTATACTTACTTATTTACCTACTTAATAAAACTGTTTTAAAATTGCGTAGTTACCTGCCATTTATTTAGTTTTATATCCGTATCCAAATCAGTTTATGCGGAATATCGACATATTTTAATTTAAAAACGTCGTTGGAAGGATAAATATGTAACAATCACAGAATTATTATAATTTCTTGATGTAAACAATCATATTAAAAGCTTGTAAATGCGGCGCGCGCCAGAGTAAATAAGAACAAATTGTGTACCTATACGAGCAATTCTCACGGAGTAAACTGCACCTGTCTCCTCATTATTGTATCCCAAGCGCTCCCGGTTCCTTCCTATTAGTCTCAAACTAGTTGAACTACTTACATATAACCTGTCAAATTACTTCCTGAATTACTCATGCAAGAATATTTTGCATCATACTGCACTCGCATACATTTATAGATTATTTAAATTGTAAATTCACAGTTATAATGAAATTCAACGAAGTACATTGTTACAGTTCTTTCGCCATTTGTGTAGCACTACTAAATATTTAACAGGTTCATTTTTTTACTGGAATAATTATGGATTATTTTTTATTTTGGCACCTACTTAAAAAAGGGCCGATGTGAATTATGGTGAATTATTCTATTGATATAGATTCGGAACGTTGAATAATGTCATTAAAATAATAATATCATTAGTTTTTTTTTAAATATCCATACGCCATTTCATATGTTGGGTAGTAGGTAAAGGTACATTTAAAGGTACATAAATTTGTGGGCGAAGTTAGTAATGGCTGCTACTATACCTAGAGCGAATAACAAACAAAATAATTTAAGTAGAGAAGGTAGAGAAATTTTTAAAGAGGGTTACCTACTTACCTGGTAAAGTGCTTATAAAAGTACATCCTACTGTAACACTTATAATGTTCATAATATACACCCCACATTGTAATTATTATCTCAATTGATACTTTACATAAAAAGTTTCAACGGAAGCTGCTACCTGTCTCGTGAGAATCCGTAGCGGATGTTGCGAAAGGTGCCCCATTTTTTAAATCAATATGTATACATTTCTTTCTTCACATTCAGTTCTATATTTGAGAATAAATCACTTGGAAATCCAAGTGATTCCTTCTCAAATACAGCGACTCTACAAACTACCAATCCGATCTACAAACCTAATAAATATACCTAATTAATAGGTAAATTTCATTTAAAATATTAAAACCAAAAAATTTATTAATTAAATAACCCGCCCCCAATTGTTCCTGGTGCAAAGGTTCCCATCACACTTGCAGCATTGCCGCGCTGTATATGGCGAAAATATTATTTATTTACTTACAATCTGAAAATATTAATACCTTTAGCCTCACTTCAAATCATATTATTTCGTAATTTAAATTACCAAATAATTACACCTTTGAACCCAAAGGCGCAAGTTCAAACTTCGCCGCGAATATTTATAATATATTTATTAATCGTCAAATGGGTCTCTACGGAATCACACAACTCTCTCATGTTAAAAACTTACCTATACAGTGCATAAATTATACACATCACCCATAGCTTAGTTCCGATTTAACCACATGTGTGAAAATTGTGTTCCTTCCACCTGCTGAGACGACACATCTCGTAAAAAGGTGGGATAAAAAGCGTACGAAGGAAGAGAAATATAAGCTCTGTCGGTTATGGTTACACGAGTATGAGACAAGACAAAAAACCATTGAAAACGCGCCGCCCAAAAGCACTTGTGTTGTGAGCTTGTTTCCCACACTGCTTAATCGATCAAGCCAACATTATCTCATCTCATCAGTGAGTGTTTGTAGGTACACTTACTATTGCGACTACTTACTTCAACTTAAGGTATAGAAAGTTCACTAACCTTATGATTCTCTTATCTATATCATAATAAAGCATTAGCGATATAAAAGCAATCTATCATTCGAAATTAATACGATCAGCAACGGAGGCGGCGGCGCGGGCGGTGCGGGCGCACAGTGTGGTACTGATATCTGCATAGTCCGGACGGATCGGGCGGTTAATCAGGTGGCCCGTTACATTACATTGTGCTCACAGTTCCAATCCGAGAGAACAGGTTGTTCGAATGACAAAGGAGCAGATTCCATCGTCCGCCATTCTCCGCCGCTCTACATTATAAATAGTCCGTCGAATAATCCGTTGCCGCGAGTCAGTCACCGCCGGGCCCACCAACGTAGGACCAAAGCCAAAACCAATACTTCCTTAATGATTCTAACAACAAAAACAATTCATAAAAAGCTGCTAAGAAGATTGACCATCTTATTTCTGCATGCAGGTTTGACCTCGCTATGATTGATTGATCGAACATTTATTAATAGTTTATCCACGAAACGGATGATAATAGACTCGATCTTACAATGTCATCGTTTTTTCTTTATAGTTTTAACTAATAGGGCTATTATATTACTGTGTTATGGTTATTTATTACATCCATACGTTAATTAGCTTTACTGGCTAATAGCAGGATGTCATCAGTGCTGTAACATCATTCTTCCATCCCACAATGATAAAGTCGAAACAAAACAAACACAATATTTTCACAGGATTGAATGGCAATTATGAAATGAGGTGGTGTAAAGTTTTAGTAATAACCGTAAAACTCAAACAATCGAGCTTTCATTTGTGTTAAAAATCTGCGCGGCACCTGCGCTGCAGCCGTGGCGCAGTGTCGGTGTCGGTTCGATATTTTACAGCCGTAACAATGGAAAGGCCACCAGCGCTATTGTCGGCTGCAAGCACGTGGTGCAAACAACAGTCTAACTACAAAGTCTATGCTTACACCTGATTTAAATTGCCTTCGACCATGCCTGTAATAGGACTGGCGCAAGAACTTTATTTTAGTTCACACGATAATACCGTTTACGATTTGTAAAGGATGTTTTAGTTAAAGCGACTTAAAATGTTTGTCTCCCATATGGCAGCATAATTTCCGGAACATTTTTTACTAGACATTGTTTAAATTAGTGACGAGGACTGAAAGCTCGGAAATCAAGGATCTAGGATTGCAGGTAGATAAATTAGTTACCTACGTGCGCTTAAAAACTAAGACAAAAAAAATATATCACTGGTAGACAATGAGAAGTATGGTCGCATCGCATCGTGGCGTTATAATTATGCCCTGCTCCTGCTGCTTACCTATGACTACGGGGTAAGTTAGGTCTAAATAAACACTCTTAAAGTTTTTCTGATAGTTACTTGTCTTAATTAACATAAATGTAGTTGTAGGTACATTGTGTTTCTAACTGTACAAAAAGTCTTTTCAGAGTAACAGCCGCATCGAAGAAGAATATTTCATAATTGATACGGTTCATAACGTCTATCAAGGTGGACTATATACAAATCATCTTGGTATCACAGCTGGTGTAGGGACCCATAGATCTAAACCGATTACACACTATTATGAAATAATAAATGCTTGTAACGCCCTCACTAAAAGGGTTAACCCGTGCCGAGAAGGAAATTGATTTAAATTAGGTTATTAATATTAAATTCTAACCCGTTTTTACCACAAATCTATTATTTTGAATGCTGTTATTTTGATCAAGGTAATCACAGGTTTATCGATTTTATTTATTTAAAGATTAGGAAATATAATGAATAGGTAGGTGCATTTGTATAGCTAAGATTTACAGTTTATTTGTATAAGTGGTTTAAAATAAATCAATAGCCCTTCTAGTTTTTTGTAATAGGTATTAGAAACACAGGAAATAATCGTAAGGTTCTGCCAATTAATTAAAAATATACTAATCTGATTATTAATATTTTTAGCGTGAATATTTAACAATGATTGAAATAAAGATTTTAAATCACAATTAGCTATTAACTAGCACCAAATTTATTAATTGGTTGATAATCTACCTACGAAAAGCTCAAGGCAATCAAATTGGAGAATAAGAACAACAAATCAATAAATCTCATGTTGATAAAATGTCGGCAAACCCAATGCAACAATTTAATGAAATCATTGGACTTTAGAAACCCATTCGTCTAGATTAAAATATTAAATAAGAAATCAAACAGTTCGTCATTGATATTTAAATAAATTGGCTATTAACCTATTTTAATACAATTATTTATTTTTCGTTGATAAACTGGTGATATAGAAAAAACTTAATTTAGAAAACAGTGTGTCGGCGGTCAATTACTGACCCAGCGGGCGTTATCCTGGTTGTGGTTCAACAGATGGTTGTTTTTTACATCCCGGGTGCGGCGATGGGTTCTATACGCGGGGGTGCGCCCTCTAACCGTATAATTACACGTTGTATGTAGTTGCGCGCGCGCTGGCACGCACAATTGCCTTAAACGAGTGTTTGCTTTGATGTGCCGACCACTGCGATTATCCACGTGCGGTCGCCTTAACCCGTTCTAATCATCAAGAAGATGCAACACCGCGCTACTGGTTGACTGAGACATAGGTAGGTACGTAGTACGTACAACAATAATCACTTTTACGCTGCAATTTCCCAGGTTATGTTCATATTGGCATATTAATTACGATATAGTGTTGAAAGTAGGCACGTGAAGGTAGGTCAACAGAAAGATTGCACCATAAAAAGTAACTTCCTGGGCCTCTACTTTAATTCTACGAAAACGATCTAACGAACGAAAAAAAAGCTATCTAGCATCTGGAAAGAAAATCTGTCATTGTAGGCATTATTTTTTTTTTCATTCACAGAATTTAAATAGAGGCTCTGTTATTTCGTATTTTGTTACTCTGTTACTTTGAAAAGAATAAAAGGTTAAGTAGGTATTATATATATATTGTAAATTATACTAAAATGTAAACCCATGATTATGAAGTAATACCATAGATAAGTAGGTATTTCATCTAGAAAAATGTTTATGATTGTCACCATCTTAAAGTGCCGATGAAATTTGGGCCATCTGTTAGCTGTTGTTAGTATATTATACCAATACAGTTATATCGGACAAATGCCAAGGGCTACATCGATCAACCCAGTATTGTCGCAAGTGATTCTTAATCGACAGCCGCAGTCGAAAGTTGAGTAGCGACGTCGTGATGCTGAACTTAGCCTCCTTCCGTCACATCGAGACCGGTATATATGTAGCACGTTGTGAAAAAGTCACGTCACTCGTCTCGATAACTACAACGACATCGCATAAAAACAATTTTATTAATCTCCTGATCGTGACTAACGTTTTTGGTTCTTCGTTAACTCATACTAAGGTGGGAATCAAGATTAGACTCACTAAACTTAGCACGACAGCTACTTAAATATCAATTTTACATACATACTATTTACGCTGTAAGCGCCTACCTAAGTAAGTAGGCAGATCACGACGCCAACTGACTTATCTACCGCTTTTTTGATGACAAAAAAAACGAATAATCGTAGTTCTCGGTTCATACAGGTTTTTTCGCGGGTGGCATATTAAATCTTAAGCGTAGCACAGGACTCTGCAGTTAACTTCTGGGCCTCTACTATAATTCTACGAACGAACGAAAAAAAAAAACAAAAAGAAATTGTCATCCAGGAATATAAAACAGAACGTAGAAACAGAATATAGACCCTGCAGCACAGCGAGGGAGTTATGTCTGTGAGTGTAGATGAGTTCCTGGGTTTGTGAAGGAATTCTAGCCGTCTAAGTCTAAGGATGAAATCTATAGTGCGTATTTGAGTTTGCTCAGACTTAGCTTAGCAAAAACTAAGCATAAACTTTGAATTGTAATTTATAGTCGAAATTCATATTGTAATATACGAATAAATAAAAAACTTCATAGTCATAAAAGAGAAGCAAAGTTTAGGTCATTATTTTTGATTACTTAACATTCTAAATTTAAAAAACTTTGGATAGTTGCGAAGATCGCTTTATAAATACCAAAAAAAGTTTTTGCTTAGCAAAATCAAAGTTCGCTCTATAGATTTCAGCCTGAAACTGGCTTATTACTGAGATAAATTCCTATTCTTCTTTACATATCTGCACACCGAGAGATAATAAAGAATAGAATATTTATAAAAAGCGTGTAAGTAGGTAAAGCTCTGGAATATATACTGTGGACCTGAGTAGGTATCACATAGTGCTTACACCAATAGATAAGAAAAATATTTAATCAAATATTTCACTCAAATAAGAGTTACGAGTTCAAATCTCGCCGCAAGTGAATTTTTGAAGATGAATTTTTCCTTTAAAAATATTTCTAGTAAATATATGCCTTGAGCAATAAAAACAAATTTACGAAATATTAATTAGGAAAAAGAGTGGCATCTCTTGGCCAAAGCGTTAACTGTAAAGTTAATCATTGGCGCAGGTAAATCACTGGAAAGTGATCCTGTAGATGGCGTCTCAATCGAGCCGTAGTCGAAAAATAGTAGACAGGGAAACATTCATATTCTTAAATTCGCTGCTCGAGATGGGAACTTGCGTGGCCGAGCGGTATAGGCACTGGAATATTGATCCAGGGACGCGAGTTCAAATCTCGCCGCAAGTGAATTTTTGAAGATGAATTTTTCCTATAAAAATATTTCTAGTAAATATATGCCTTGAGCAATAAAAACAAATTTACGAAATATCAAATAAGAGTTTTTGATACAGGCTGTCTGTATGCAGAATTGCGACGAAACACAGTAAGTGAATAACTGGCATACCACATATTATTATAGGCTGCATTTTGGCCTGATTTCCCCAAGAGATCGGAACTTACACGGGTGAAACCACGGGGCGCAGCTAGTACTTCATATTGATTTACATTGCTTAGCCGATTGATGGTATAAATAAGCTGGCACCTCATACGTCACGATTGGGTATCGATATGGCAGGTGTTATGGTTCCCCTCCCGATGTGCGTCCACCTTGACGCGGTGGGAGGGCTTAGTAGCCGCTAGCCATAGCAATCCAGCTATGTCGGGCGGTGAACTAAGAGGCGCACCAGCTAGCTAGGTACACTTCACTTACACGCTACACTTACATTAAATCACACGCTCGTACACAGTTCGTCCTTGTCAACGGGCTTTTACCTTTGACTTGGCCGAACTACACATTCACACAGACACACACACACAATATACATTACACACACCAACACTACACAGGCAAAGCAGATTAGGTACACACGAAGCTGTGGATCAGCCGAAGCTGTGGATCAGCCAAAAATGAACATGAAGGCGACTTGCAATAATACTACCCAGGTGGGTCCCAGCCGCGACGCGACTGGGGAATCCCACCCCGCTTCGGCGGGCAGCTCCCAACGTATTCTGGGGGGAGCAGCAAACCGCGTGATTGTTGAGGGAGTGGAGAAGGAATGTGTGGAAGAAGCCGGAGGGCTGAAGGTTGGGGGTGATGTCTTGGGGGGGATTGGGGGGGAAAAAGGTGATGGTGATACCGGGGGAGATGATGTAGGGGGGGAGATTAGGGAGGACACTGAGGAAACGGCCATAGAGAAGGTCGTGAGTACTGGTGCAATAAAAAAGACCGTTGCGCCTCTGGATGAGGATTCAGGGAGGTGTTATTATCTCCGAAGCTCTGCTCGGAAAAGCGATAGCGCAGGAAGGCGGGGTAGAGAACGGAAACAAAGCGCTGAGCGGCGAAAGAGAAGCTCGAGTAGAACGAGCCAGAGTATTAATAGAAGCTCTGAAAGAAGAAGTAGGAGCAGAAGCAGGAGTCAAGACAGGGCCTGTAAGGTAGCCCAAAGTAGGGACATAAGTCTTGAATGGGACGACGAGGGAGGTCTTTGGTATCGTCCTGTTGATGTATCAGAAGAGAGTTGCGAGGAACTTTCCGAGACTCCAAGTCTACTGTCGGCCGGCCAAAAGCGACCTGCTGAGACCGCAGCTGGTGAAAATCGGGGGTCGTTCCCGCCTAAAGTTGGCACGGCCAGACGAGGCAAAAAGCATCAAAAAGGGAAGCAGTACACTAAGGCGGACTTTTTGAAGCCTACGAGCGGTGCACAACTGGCTGAAGCACTGCAGGGCCAGGGCAATTCGCCAAGCGTCAGCGGAGAAATGGAAAACCTCAGAAAGGAAAATGAGCTTCTCCGAAATAAAGTGGCGATGATGGAGCGCAAAATGGCCGATCTGCAGTCCCAGCTGCGGGTCCTCGCCGATATACGTGCGAAAAAGCCTGATAAAGAGTTGGCGGCTGAGGTGGAGGCCGAGGTTGAAGAAGATTTGCCAATGGCAGTGGTCCCTGGGAGCTCTGTTCGCGAGCTTGGGGGACGCTCGAGAATATTGAGGAGACCAGCCTCAGAGAAGGAGGATTGGGCTAGGGAGGTATTTGGCCAAGTCGCTAAATACATGGACGCCCGGTTCGAGGCTTTAAGTGCCCGGCTGCCTCCTGAGGAACGTTTGCGTCCCCCCTTGGCTGCTGACCGCCGGAGACTGGCTGCGGGAGAAATACAACCGGTCACAGTGACACAGCCCACTGCAATGGCGCAGGCGTCGAGTTATGCGGAGGCCGTTAAGGGGCGCAGCAAGAGACGCCGAGGCAAGAAATCCCTTGCGGCCCGTGAGGCATTACAGGCTAACGAAACAGCCCGAGGACCATCTGTGGTCGAGGGGAGACCCCAGACTGCCAGACAAGCTAGACCACAAACGGCGAATTTGTCTGCTGAGTGGTCTACAGTGGCTCGGGCAATTAAGCTGCCGAAAGCGGCTAAAAAGTCCAATCTACGAGTGCCGCGGTCATCGGTCGTGGTGCTCACTATACACCCAAGCGCCACAGAAAGAATTACGTATCCCGACGTGATCAAGGAGGCAAAAACAAAGGTAGACATTACTTCCCTAGGGATACCAAACGTAGGCGTCTTGCCGACGGCCGCTGGCGCTCGAAAGATTGAAATTTCGGGTGCGGATAGCGGCGAAAAAGCGGACCTCCTTGCGGCTAAGCTGCGCGAGCTTTTTAGACCGGAGGATGTAATGGTCACCAGGCCGACCAAAACCGCAGAATTGCGAATAGTCGGTCTGGACGAATCAGTGACGAGTCCTGAAGTGGCGGCCGCTGTGGCCGCTGCAGGTGGTGTGTCCGCAGAGGACGTAAAGATCGGAGAGATACGATCCAGTCCTTCCGGTCTTGCCTCGGTTTGGATACGTTGTCCGATAGAGGCAGCTAAGAAGCTGGCGGAGGCACAGAGAATACTCGTGGGTTGGGTAGCGGCCAGAATCAAGGTACTGGACCGAAGGCCGTTCTTATGCTACCAGTGCCTAGAACGTGGTCACACTGGAAACTGCTGCTTGGCAAATATCGAAGCAGGGGGCCTCTGCTTCCGGTGCAGCAGACCCGGCCACAGGGCGGCACAGTGTACCTTGGAGCCCCATTGTGGCCCGTGCGCCAAGATCGGCAGTACCGCCGAACATACGGCAGGGTCTGCCAATTGCCGAGCGGCAAGAAAGAAAACCGGTGGTAGACCGGCTGTGGAGAGGACGCAACAACCACGTCAATAATAATGGCAGTTTCAGTCCTACACGCGAACATCAACCACTGCAGGGCAGCTCAGGACCTTATGATCCAGAGCGCCACGCAGTGGTTGATTTCGGTTGTTGTTTCGTGCGAGCCATATTCGGTCCAGAAAAATCCGGCCTGGATCGCCGATGAGGATGGTGTGGTTGCCATATCCTCCAGGGGTTCAGTTGGCTCGCCTCCTTTCACCTCGGTTGTAAGAGGAGCGGGATGTGTTGCTGGATTGCTGAACGGGGTGGCATATGTCGGGGTATATATCTCAGCCAATGCACCCCGACAAGACTACGAGAGTTTTCTCCGAGAACTGGAATCAGTCATGGCCCGGTTTCGCCCATACCCTATGGTGATCACAGGGGACTTCAACGCAAAGTCTACGTGGTGGGGGTCTCCCCGAACCGAAGTCAGAGGCCGGCTCGTGGAACAGTGGGCGATGGACCATGACCTTATTTGTTTAAACCGTGGGACGGTCCCAACATGCGTGCGACATAATGGGCACTCGATCGTAGATCTAACGTTCGCCAGCCCGAATGTTGCAGCGCGCGTAGGAGACTGGAGGGTCCTTGAGGGGGTAGAAACATTATCGGACCATCGTTACATCCGGTTCAGCGTCTCAGCTCAATCCTCGGCTTCACTGGTTCCAACCCAGTCCAGTGGAGGTCCACGTTGGGCCACAAAACAATTGGATCGAGAGAGGCTCTCGGAAGCCGCGATGGTAGAAGCGTGGCCGACGGCGCCCGAAAGGCCTTTGGACGTCGACACCGAAGCAGCTTGGTTCCGGGGGGCAATGACTCGCATCTGCGATGCATCAATGCCCCGCTCCGGATCCCTGCCTCCGAAACGCCAGGTGTACTGGTGGAACGATGAGATCGCGCAACTACGCAGAGCTTGCGTGGTGGCGAGGCGCCGGTACACAAGGCATCGTAGGAGGCGCCGCCGAGGTGCCGATTTTTCCGACGTGGAAACTGAGCTTCACGAAATATACCGTGACGCCAAGCGTGCGCTAACGACCGCCATCGCGGAGGCGAAGAACAGGGCCAGGGAGGAGATGCTGGAGGCTTTGGATCATGATCCATGGGGGAGACCTTATCGCATGGTGCGGGGTAAGCTGCGCCAGTATGCCCCCCCTCTGACCCAGAGTCTCCAGCCTAACCTTGTCGAGATGATTGTTGGAAACCTATTCCCCGCACGAAGACAGCATGTTCCGCCCCGCATGCTAGTGGAGGGACACATGGAGCCACAGGAGGAGACTGAGTCCGTCGCGGTTTCTCCAGTGGAACTCCGTCTTGCAATTAAAAAAATGAAGGCGAAGAATACTGCGCCTGGCTTTGACGGGATTCCGGGCAAGGTGCTAGCGCTCGCCTTAGTGGAACTAGGACCAAGATTTTTAAGTCTGGTCAGCGCGTGCTTAGAGCGGGGGCAGTTTCCTCATCTATGGAGGATGGGCAAGCTGGTTTTGCTTCAGAAAGCCGGCCGACCTGCCGAGTCGCCTTCCGCGTACCGCCCCATAGTGCTGCTTGATGAGGCTTGCAAGCTCCTCGAACGAGTTGTAGCTGCCCGCCTCGTCGCGCATTTGGGAAGAGACGGTCCGGACCTGCATGACTCGCAGTTCGGGTTCCGCAGGGACCGCTCAACGGTCCATGCAGTTCTGAGGGTTAAAACGCTGGTGGAGGATGCAGTTGCCCGGGGGGAGTGCGTCTTGGCGGTGTCTCTGGATATCGCCAACGCTTTTAACACCCTCCCCTGGAGTGTCGTATTGGAGGCGCTTCGTTATCATCAAGTACCTCCATACCTCTACCGCGTGATTAACGCATACCTTGATGACCGATCGGTGGCTTATCCGGCTCGCGATGGTCAAATGATGCGGCGTCAGGTTACGTGCGGTGTTCCACAGGGGTCTGTCCTCGGACCACTCCTGTGGAACATCGGATACGACTTCGTCCTCCGCGGTCGCAATCTCCCGGGCGTGGGTGTTATCTGCTATGCAGACGACACGCTGGTAACCGCCCGGGGGAGCTCGTATTATACGGCGGCAGCCTTGGCTTCCATCGGCGTGGAGGACGTTGTTGGACGCATTCAACAATTGGGCCTGGAGGTGGCACTGAACAAGAGTGAGGCTACATGCTTTCACGGTCCCTCGTTCGTGCCACCTCGAAGGGCGTATGTGACGGTGTGTGGAGTAAGGGTGACAGTCTGCTCAACAATGAGGTATCTGGGCCTTGTGCTCGACGAGGCTTGGAAATTCACGCCTCATTTTGAGCAGCTCACCCCGAAACTGGAGAAGGCAGCACGGGCGCTGTGTAGCCTGTTGCCCAATGTGGGTGGACCGTCGGGGGCCTGTAGGCGACTATACGCCGGTATAGTGCGGTCGATGGCCTTATATGGGAGTCCCGTGTGGGCGGACACTCTCACGAGCCAGAGTCAGGCCCTCCTGCGCAAATCGCAGAGGCTGATGGCCGTGAGAGTAATACGCGGATACCGCACAATCTCATATGAGGCCGCTTGTGCGTTGGCCGGTGCTCTGCCATGGAGCCTGGATGCGAGAGCCCTCGCATCGGCTTTCCACTGGCGCGAGGATGCTAGACAACAGGGTGACCGACCGGCTTCATTGGAAGTGGAGGATCGCCGGGTGGAGCTCCACAGGTCTGCCGTGGCAGAGTGGGAGTCGCGGATGACGCGACCACAGGCGGGTCACCGGACAGTGGAGGCTCTCCGTCCAATAATGGACGAGTGGCTGGACAGACGCCACGGGACTCTGTCCTTTAGGCTGACGCAGATACTTTCTGGACATGGTTGCTTCGGAAAGTATCTGCATCAGATAGCGCGGAAGGAGCTCGACACTCGCTGTCATCATTGCCCCAGCGACGTGGACACTGCCGACCACACGCTCGAGATATGTGTGGCCTGGACTGCTGAGCGCGATGAGCTAAAAGCGGTGGTGGGAGATGACCTGTCACTCCCAGTTGTTGTAGCGGCGATGGTGGAGGACGAGGCTGCGTGGTCAGCTGTCCTTCGCTTCGCCGAAACAGTGATGAAGGCGAAGGAGGTTGCGGAGAGGGAGCGGGAGGTATCCTCTCGATCCAACCGTATCCGCAGGATACGACCCTCAGGGCGTCCGCGTCGCGACGACCTGATGCCTCCATAAATAGGCTCGCAGGCGACAGGCTCGGGGGGGCCTATTGCCATGTAAGAGCCCGGGCGGGGTGCACGTGGTTCCCGTGCGCTGCTCATGAGGAAGAGGTCGTCAAACCTCTACAGAGAGGGGTCCGGCCGAATCGGACCATTGCCGTTGGGAACCGCGGAAGACTCGCAAGTGCCCGTAGTCCCCGACACAAAGGCGAATGAGGAACCGGTGGAGTTTTTAGTGGGTAAACCTATGGCCGCCTAACATCCTAGGCCATAGGGAGCCCCACACACCGCGCCACTCTCCCCCAAGAGTGGCGTGACGGTGCATCAGGCTGCATTTTCTCCACTATAAAAAAAAAAAAAAAAAAAAAAAAAAAAAAAAAAAAAAAAAAAAGGTGTTATGGTTCGACGCTTAATAAATAGACGCGATGGGCACCTTATAGCCGAAATTGACGATACTAGTTAACACCTTGATGGATCGTAGATAGTTTACAACACTAATGAAACATAATAACTGTTGATAAGTATCGTGAAGGGAACATAATGGAATTAATCACGGCCGTAAACGTTTAGCCGGACCAACTAGGTGAGTATCTGTAATCTCTGTCTGTGATTTATATCCACCTGCTACGGCCCTTGTTTGTAGACTGTACTATAGTGTACAGCCACTGTATCTCCGTGATAACGTTTGTAGCAAAGCAAGGTGAACGCGGACCCATTTGGAATAATGATAATAAAATAATTACTATTCAATCAGAAAATAAAAGTTTTCTGTTTTTTGTAAAGCTATATCCTTATCCTTACTTCCTTGCTAATATTATAAATCCGAAAGTCTGTTTGTTTGTTCCCTCTTCACAGTCAAACGGCTCGACCGATTTGAATAAAAATATGCAAACTTTTACTTTGATACTTTACCATTTTTACTGATACTTTTGATCCCGAAAATCCCGCGGGTGATAACTGTTTATGAATAAAAATCGACACAGGGGTAGGGTAATTGATGTAGAATGGCATAATCATCATCGTCATCGTCATCCATCGTCATTGAACGACATTTATCGTCATCCATTGTCATCGATCGTCATTCATAGTCATCGATCGTCATCCATCGCCATCGTCATCATCACTTACTGACATACAAACTTTACCTTACTTCACCTACCTACTGCAGTTGTACATACCTACTGTAGTACTGAAGTACCGAATGAAGCCAGGCGGTCCCGCGCCTGGCATCATCAGTACTTCCCTGGTCGTCCGTTGGAGTGTGAATTTTTGCATTGCAGTAGGTAGGTGTTCGAACAATACGGGATCGCGACTTGTGCGGGTAAAACCGCGGGGTGCAGCTAGTACTCACTAAAAACGTACTATCGAACGAAAAATCAATTTACAGAGTTAACCATTTCGGAGCTTTCCGGAAGATTTGCTGGGAGGAGTTGCGTCGCCGATTTTCACAACAAATAAAATGGCATTATTAGATATTTTTTTTATATACACAGATGGATAGTGATTGAGATCAAATCTTAGAAACAATTTAAACATGGTGTGTACGATCGAGAGAAATGTCTATTTTTAATAAAAATATTTAATTTGATCCTAAAAAACTTCTAATACTTAATAAAACATTTTATTTATCCGGTTGAATCGCGTTTTTATTCATGGTTTCAAACGAACCGAGCTTTCGCCAACTTTACAGTTGGGTTTTTCAAGGTCGACTGAAACTTGTAACTTGAAACTTCTAATACTTGTTAAAACTGGTATCCATCAAGAATCATTCTTTCTTTAAACTGTGTGCGAATATTTTGAAATCGGAACATGATCGAATGATAATAAATGCTAGTGATCGAGCGAGTCGTTGTAATAGAAACGGGTAACCCACGGTACTTGAAAATACTTGACTACTTCATATTTTTTATAAAAAGTAGACATTTCTGTGAATTTGCGATACTATGTTTGTTTCCAGGATTTGATCTTTATTAGCAACACAATTGATAAATACAATAATATATGGTGTTAAATTTTTTTTTTTTTTTTTAAAAGACGTAGTTCGTTTCCTGGCAAACGTAATATTTTTTTTAATAATCTAATAATGCTATTTTAGTTTTTGTCAAAATCGGGGATGCAGTTCTTTTCAGCATTTTCGCTCTCTCTTATAGTTTAGGATATCCCCCTGAGAGCCCATTGAAATGGTTAATTATCCTGTATAATAAAATCAACGCGACGCGAAACCGAAAAAAATAATATAATTTCAACCTTACATAAATTATGTAAAACAATTCTTTGAAGTTAATTTTGGTATTCTCAATCGAAAAATCGTAGTAAGTATACACAAACATTATGAAAAATATCAAGATTTGTAGGAAACGAAGTTATTTAATTTGAAAAGCATATTATAAAAGGTGTTTCGCTCTATGAATATATATTAATTTTATATTTAAAAAATACAAAAGACCAATAATGTGTTGGTATGTACAAATTCGTGACAGACTACACAAAACGTTCTTTATTATCTTAATTACAATTACTTTAGACAAAAAGCTATACATTTTAACATTGACCCATAGGAGCGCAACCTTTTATGACAGTACAGCTATAGAATTGCACAACTTATTAATCCGGTTCAATACAAGAAGTTGCGGTAAGCATTCTCTGTATTAAAAGTTTATTGTTTTACATTTGATATTGCGTACATACGTTATTGAATACGTTTGTATGTAGGCTAAACGAGATAATGATAGATAATGGGAGACAATGAAGCACGCGCTTGCGTCCGCGCCGCGTTGCCTGCGCCTGCGCGTATATACCGGTTCGTTAATGTAACTGTTGAGTCACGTAGTCGGAGATCACCTGATGATTCGATAGCTCGACACTCCTGCTGATAGCACCACGCATTACACCCATAACATCCACGTTGTTTGCCACATGCATTACTGATTTCAGGTCTATAGGCATTGGGCTCATGTCATAAATCATCTTTCAAGATAATGTTGCTGCTATAAAAGTTTTTCCAAAGATTATAGTCATTAATTATAATTATTTGATTTCGTCAAAATTACCCAATTTGATACTTAATCGAAATTCGAAAAGTTAACACCTTGTTATGGGCAAAAACATTAATATCTATTAATAACTAAAATTCAAAACTTCGGTTTTTTTGTAACAGTAAGGTAGAAAGGTCCTAAGTTAATCCTCTACCCAAACACTTATTCAATATACATAACTACTACCCACTATACAAAAATCTGTTCAAAATTAAAAAAAAACGTGAAATTCCTTTTTTACTTGAGATAAGCTTGTATTTGACCTCACACCAGATGGAAAGCAACGAAAAGGTCGACAATGAAACCTATTCACTCTAAACTTGAAGATTCCAAGGAATTTATCTAGCAGTAGGTACTCTTAAAAGAAAATGTTGTAGTTTATGAAATTAGTACTATGAAGAGCTCAGTAAATAAAGACCTGTAAAGATCATCTTTCTCAAATCGTCTGTGTAACCGACACTGTCCCGTCCCGACCACCGACCTTCGTCGGCGTGCGGCGACTTCACGACTTCACACAAAGACTGTCAAGAATAATTAAAGTAATTACTGTTTACAGTAATTAATGACCCACATAACGCGATATAGGTTTGATTGATCTCGGAACTATGACGAGATAATTGTGGCTTGCTGGTACTATTGCCACACGCCATGCGCCATCTACATACTCGAATATCAATTAATGAGTATGTAGGCACGCATTTCGGCATAACATATACTGACAATACTTTTCCCATCAACGTGTTGTGAAATATCGTCATTATACTTTTCACAATAGATAGGATTGTTTTAGTTAATTGTATACATGATTCCTTAACGAAGTCTTTGATGATGAGTACGTAATGATTCACTTATTCAAATTAGACGAAAGAGCCTACCGAAGAGCTGGTATAGATAACTATATAATAAAATACAAGACTACACAGCACAAACACAGTGGCGCTGATTAGTGGTGCTTTTAAACGTGACCCTGAACATCTTGTTGTGTGATATCGATTGTAAATTCAGCGAGCTCGGGAGAGCGCAGCGCGCGGCGTAGCCAGTTGCAGGCGAGGCGGCTCGCCACTGATAGCCCTCGGCTATCCGCGTACATAGACACTGCATTAGGGCTCCTACGCCAGCCCGGCGGCTCCTTTGCCACCATAAACGCATTCAACGTGTAATCGGGTTTGCATTTCTCTTTGGTGTGGCACAAACCACAAGTCAAAGAATATCTTAAAAGGCTCTTATTAATTTAATACCACTTTTCTATGCGCATTTCGCACCCTAATAACTGCTGATTAAAATGTAAGTTTCTTAAGATTTTCAAAATTTATATAAAAACAATTTAAGTATCAACCAGTACCTAGTTAATAAAAACTGATTGGACGTAACTTTACTATAAATATTAAGTCTTTCTAGCATAACATCATCTGCAAGGGCATTATTCTAGTGATTTAGGCGAAAAGCTTTTATTCTAGGAAAACTCAGATTTTCATTATTTGATCGAGTTATTTTTCATTACTGAGGTGCTCCCTCACCTCGAGCATTCACTTATAATGTAATATTATAGATACGACTTTATCATTACATTACAATGCTACCTGCCTGACTGACGAGTATTCACGTGTAAAGTAGCATTTTTTTAGAAATGAAGCGCATGATGTTTTAAGGTGTGTCAAGACTTTACACAGTGTATCACCATAAAGTACGCGCTGTATGTAATGCTCGAAACTGTAACGTTACATTACAACTAAATGAATCTCGCGATTAGGAAGCACTTTAAATGCAATTCGGTATTTGTACCTACAGAACTCATAATAGCATGTGTAAACAATATTTATTAGCATAAAAGCTAGTATCGGTAAGGTTTGTTAACGTCAGAAAGGGCGAGGAAGGGCGTGGGCGCGATTGACTCGTCAGCACTATCACACCTCACTTAGCGCTAACTGAGCGCGCGCTTTATCGCTTTTTGCTGCAAGCGTCTTCTGAAACAAGCTATATGAACGATAGAATTAAATTAAAAAAAAAAACTACGTACTAACTACTAATAAAGGTTTTCTCTACCGTTTATTATGTTATAAAACGCCTGTATTGACTCACCCTGTGTGATTTGAAACTGAGCAGGCAAGCAATCAGTTAGTAACTATGAGAACATTTCATTTTAATACATTATTATTTAAATTTTTCATTGTTCTCTATTGTAGGGCCAAGTTAAAAGTAATGATGGGTTTCATTTCAATGGCAACCGTAAATGTTTAAATTGCGAAAGTAACTTATACTTTAATTTCCTGTAATGCACAATAGACGGTTATTATTTACACTAAACGGTTGTAGCGTTAAGAAAACCAATACCTATTGAATAAACGTAGCAGGGTTAAGGAACTAATCATTAGTGAAATAGCATAGAGTACTCATTGAAATTGGAGACACAAAAGAATGTCTTTACCAATTTAAAAAGTGCGATATTGTTTTGGGAAAATAAACATGATTCTATCAAAGGAACGAATCAATTATTCCACCACTCACGTAGATACAAAATTTATTGTATAATCATCTAAAACTCATTATTGAACTCAAATGGAAATAGTTAATTAAAATTAATAGAGTAGGGCGCGCTTCATACGATGCCCAACGAAGGGGTGGTCGGAACAGTGATGTGATGAGCGTTGCTAATGCAGATACTGCTCCTGCGCACCTACGACCCATGGCCAGGTACGTTCTCATTTGTAGTCACATACCATAATATGTTTACGACTCTTTTATGAAGAATGAATGAAAAATAACGATAATTCATATCCTTTAGGTGGGTGTATACATTAAAAATTGTTAAATATCAATTGTATTTTGTAATTAATTCATCAGTAAATGATTCAGTTACTATATGCATTCAGCGATTTCTCCCGCCATAAGTCCGGATCCGGATCCGAATTCTATTGGTGATCGAATTTGAAATCGGTCTACTAGTTCGAAGTTAATTTGTACAAACAAACAAATCTTACCTCTTTTCTAATTTTAGTATAAATTTGGAAGTCTACCTACTAACTAATCTTTACTAAGGTAGGTATCTAAACTATTTCCGACCTTCTGTCCCTATGGTTCCCTAAAATTATACAAACATTGTAAGTAGGCACCTAGGTACCCCTTACCTTAACTGCAAGGTAAAAAAAAAAAGATTTATTAAGTATAATTTAATAGAAATTACAAAGGTTTCTTCTTGACTACGAAACCCTAAACATACTGTTGCTTCTAAACACACACAATATACGGAAAATTTAACTCGTAATCAACGATTTCTTACTTAGTCGTTCTAGGTTATTTAGTTTTAGACAGTTTACCTAATAGTTAATTACATACCATTATTATAATACAAGTACTGTAGTATCATAGATAGTATGTATAAATATTAGGTGAACAACTTAGTTCAATCTCAGACATTATGGCATAAAGTCTTTGTAAGTGGGTTGCCTTAAAGTATGAGCATACATGGTTTGCAATAGTGGCGCGATGGCGTCACAATCACAGCCATCTGTCCAGATGTGCACGTGCGCTTGCGCAGGTGAGAATCAATACACTGAATGCTTTCAAACTTATATAGGTACCATTTTTTTCTATGAACTTTGATACATTGCGTAGCATATTATATTTAAAAATTTAACGGTCCCAAACAGCCGGCTGTTCCTATTATAAAATCGAGAACTAACTTAAATGGGAATATTACAATTTAAACATAAAATAATAAGATTAGATAATTATTTTCTATTTTAAAAGGTCTGAGTGAACTAAGATTTTTTTTTGAATAACCTGTTGGTCAGTATCAATGTCAATTTACCTATAACTAATATCAGTGAATGTAACATTATTGTACCTTCTACGCTGCTGACTAAGATATTGCTCGATTGTTGAAGTACTCACTACCAGAAAATATACCAAATTCAATTTACCAATATTATTAGACAAGAACATTCGAATTTGAACCGTTAATCGAAATACACTAGACCTCGGTTTATAGTTAAACTTGTTTGAGATAAAGGAAATTATCTGTGTGAGCTTACTCACCGCGAGAGTGCACGTGCGGTCCGCGCCCGCGCAAGCAGCTTGCCGCTATACGCGCCCCGTGCGCTAATCGTTAGGAGATTAGTGCCTTACCCGAATGCTTCAATCGTGTCGATATTACCACCACAACAATATATTAAATATTAACTTGTTGTTATATCCAATCACACATTTGCTTTGCTCCTTTGCTACAAATCTTCCGACTTCAAATCGCACAAACAAAAGACTTAAACGAGCTCTTATGGAACAACGAGTTTCATAACAATGCTTAAATATCAATTAATATAAACTTGATTATAGAACTGAATAGAACATACTCAGGTGTAGAAAAAAAATAAAACTTACTGAAAAAAAAACACGTAGATAAAGCTACGAGATCTTCGTAGCTTCGTAGACATTGATTCTGAATAATTATTTTTTAAGTTCCATTTCATCTTTATAATATTGTAGCACATATGTACATGTATGAATGTAATTCATTAGAGAAGTACTATTTATGAATCATTGCAATATCGATAGTAAGATTAAACAGCACTAATCCCGGCGTCTCGCAGCCGTAATCGTAAATATCGGACATTTAACACAGTGGTCCAACTAACCAGTGATTATAAATAGATTGTTGCGATACAGACGACGTGTTTACAGGCACTATCTGTCGATACCCTGATACAATATAAAACATTAATCCGTTTAAATTAGATCCAAATTTGGTTCTACTGCTAATGCTGTTTAGTTAATACTTTGTTTCTCATATTCACATTTAAATAATAATTTATACAGCACGACATTACACACAGTGCATCTAGCCCCAAACTTGCTTGGCTTGTACTATGGATACTAGCCAACGGATATACTACATATTATACTTTTACACACCTACTGCTCTTCTTCTTCTTCTTCGTTTATACGGCTTATTTCATTTGGACATTGGCCAGTGTCAAGTATTATTAATATTTGCAGGTTTTTGCATTGCATCGACAGTCAAGTCGTCATAGTTAAAGTCAAGTCGAGGGATTCATTGTAAAATGGGAGCCATTTTTTACAACGTTTGTTCACGGAGCTTTGGAGATAACGCTCAAGTCCATGTTTTGCAACGATTTTCACTTTCATTTTAACTTGTACACTTTCACGAAACTAAACTGATTAATATGCCCCCGAAATTAAACAATTTACACGCATTTGAACTAGGTTTAACAAAAATGAAAATTTAGCAACACATCTCCTAACCGTGTTCCCGCCAAAACTCACCTACTGCTCTACAAAGTTACTTTATTTGACCAAAAACGTCAACGTAAAGCGAGTCTTTATTCCCTAGGTGCATAAAGTGCTCATTATAACCCTAGAGCATAAAGTAATTTAAATTTGGAACTAAGGTTCTGGTAGCATATGGCCATTTCAAACTGGCCACCTAGACATAAAACATAAAAAAAATAAAAACTGGGCAATTTTTTTTTATTTTCACGGACGGAAGGGTAAAGCAAAAAGTTTTGGTTAGTATAAAGCCCCAACTTTTTTTTTTTCATCAGCTAATGCCGATGTGTGGTTTCGTTATTTTGATGTAACGTTTTAATTAATATAGAGCTGTCATTATATTTCATATACGTTGCATTAATCTATTTCTTTGTTGTTAGTTAAATGCTTATTTTTGTAGCCCTTTTATTGTCTCGTAGAAGATGTGTAAAGTAGAGTGTTAACCTCGGTACTAAAGCCTGTCTTTATCTTGGGCGCTTGAATCCCACGCTTCACTCAGAACTCTAGGTAAGTTTTTAACACCCTCGCTGCGCTCGGGAGTTAACCCTCTACAGTGCTTCGTACGCTTTGGATTCAATATGACGCCCGCTATATAAGACAGGTCTTTAGTACCTCGGTGCATAAACTACTATTTTTTGTAAATACATACATATTATACGTAGACACAAATATTTATTTTGTGCATAAATATTCTAATTTACGTCATTGACCCCTCGCTACGCTCAGGTGTTAACTCTGGAGTCCTTCTTACGCTCTGGGTTCAATATGAGACGCCCTCTCATACATAAGACTGAACTGTAGTACCTCAGTGCATAAACTACTATTCTCGGTATAACTAGAGACGTTCTATACGGTAAAATTTCACTCCGGAAGGTTTATGATTACGGCCATGTTTACCTAAATAGGTACAAATTTTGATTAACTCGACCTGAAGTGCGTCTAATGAACTCTAAGGTTTTTATTTATTCTTAGAGTAAGTAAATGTTGCATTTCTGCAGTGCATATCAGCATTATTCAGAAACTAAACACCGCCGGGTTATGTCGCTAATTCACCTTAACTGTTAATTAGCGGGAAACTCAAACAGTTTATGAAAGCTTAGCCACAATTCTCAGAAATGCAACGGTACCATAATTGCGAGGCACGAGCTAAAATGCCAGAAAAACATTATCTAAGTGCTGTTAAGTTGATAAATGTAAACGTTTGTTTAGATATTTATACAATATCTATAACGAGAAGGCGCCAGTTAACATCTTTACTCAGTTATCTCGGCTGTCAGTAACGAGAAATAATGATGTAAGTATAAATACGAAAGCATTGCGTGTTAGAACGAAACGATTCTATGCAATATTGTTACCTTCAGACATCTATCTATTTCAAAGTTATAAGAACAACTGCTAGCCTATTATTATCGAATAATTGAACTATAATTTTGTTCGTCAAAATATTACTTAGAGAGTTAGGTGTATTTAATAAAACCTGTGAATTAAATAATACTTACGGATTGATTTCATAGGTATTTTTACTCCTAGTTGACTAATTGATATTTCTTTGCAAATTTTGCAAAACAAAAAGCAGTTGATTCAATCCTACATTAATATAGAATATTAATTTGACAATTTTGACATATACCTAATCTACTTAACTGGTATAAACGAGCAAAACTAATAAAAACCCTGTCAGATTCATAGAAAATTGTTCATTATTTTCTGACGTAATGATTTACAATATTTTCGTTTGTAGCGTTTGTAAATGACATTATTTCCTACATTTTGGTGTATATCTTAAATAAAAATGTCGAAAGGTGTTGAAGCCTTAGCACATTTCAGACAAGAATATTTTATTGTATAAAATGTCGTAAGGCTTCGAAACATAAGAAATTTTGTCTTAAAACTACACCAAAATGTATGGAACAATGTCAATTACAATGTTTTAAAATATTTTCGTTTCTACAAACGTTTATTATATGTTTTCGTTTATACAAGATATGCAATACATGCATCTACCTATTCTATCTATCTATTTGTGCCTGTAGATAGTAACTCAGTACTGACGCGGTATAATAAGCACTTTGCTGTAGTAGTTACAAGATCACATTAATCCAATTAAAGCACTAGCCCGAAGTGCGGTTGATCTGATTTATAAAGCAGAAAGGCAGCGGTGAGACACTAATGTGGTTCATGAAAAATTGACACACCAAACCAGTCCGCATGCGCAGGCGCAAGCCTTCTCCGCACTAATAACTAGTTTAGTTAGTATAATTCAAACAAAACGGCTGCGCTGCGTCGTCGGCGCAGGGCCCTGCCACTTGTTCCATTGTTTGCAATCCGTGCAAAATTGCGGAAATACTACCCAGTTTTGCTTTGTGGCCTCACTTTTAATAACGGGTTGTTGAGTATTATTGATAGTTGCAGCTTTAAGTCTAACTAATGGGAAATCAATTTACATATTTCCTATTTATTTTTATGAGTTCTCGCCAGGAATGAGGACAATTTTTAGACAACAATATAATTTTGTATACCTATTCTATTATACAGACAGAGTACAACTAAGTATAAAACGGTCAGATAAATCAATTGTATCTACGGGTAAAACTAAACACAGATTGAAGTAAAGTTTAAGTTTATTTCTATTTCCGCATAATGACAAAATAGGACCAGTTCCAGTAGTTAAGGTAATTGCCCAGGATCAATATCTAGACGAATGTGAATTTCGTAAGTCGATTGTGAGGTGGTCAAGTTGATCGATGATGTGTGCGCGTGCGCGGGCACCGCTTGTCAATTAGGTTAGCTGAGTTCAGGGCCTGAGCTACAACTACTCTTATCTGTCCTCAAACATCTAGCGAGTTTGCGCAACTTTATGTTAATAAGAGAAAAGCAAAGGTTTTTCTTGTTGGTAGCGCTTTAGATCATTTATACCGTCTCGAAGCCCGTGCACGATCATCTGTCCTTTGTACGAGAATCACAACAATGTCGGCAAGTTCAGAGAACTGTCAACTATTCGCACAAAAACTAACATGTGCCAGTGCACAGGTAGGTCGATGTGACAATGAGTGGTTTTTTTTAACGAACAAAATAAATAAAAATGATTCAACATTGAAAATTCAAGCGAAATAGAAAAAAATGTCGTAAAATCATCACGACCTCCATTCATTCAAAATCATATGAAATTCTTTTGGACGTTACAAAGAACTCTGTATATCAGTTTGGTTAGATAAAATTTAAAGAAGATTTTGAAGCGGAATGAGTGGCATCTTGTAGCAACTTTCGATTTTTATAGTATAGGTCTATCTTATAGTTCTTCTTCTAGGGTTGTATTTCGTGTTGACTAAGGCAGCATATTAACTCCGCGTAGTTATAGGAGTAGTAGTATAGAACATGCTTATGTTATTAGCACAACGCAGGAATAACGTCAATGACGCTGGATCGTATCTTCTATATTACTTATAATTATAATCTACACTTATAAATAAAGGAAGAGAGGACAAAAAGTCTGTACTTTGAAGTAAATTAAAGAAAAAGTTGTCTAGAGGGCTTAGAAAAAGTAGTAGAACAAAATTAAGTATAATTTTTTTTTAAATTCATGTCAGTCTGTTTGTTTCTCTGTCAGTTCCTTATACAATTAAAAACTACTAATTCGATTGAAATCTGGTTTTCTATATTGGATAGTTCTTTTTTCGAGGAAAGTCGTAGTATACTTTGCATCGAAATCCAATAAGTAGCATCCGAGTAATCAACGAAAAAGTGTAACCGCTCGAGAAACGCTCGGCCGCCCGCGCCAGGGATTACGCGTTATTAACTTAGGTTTTTTCATTTTATTGTGTCAAAAAACACATGTTTTGTCATTTTATTGTGTCAAAAAACACATATTAGACACCCGGCAGAGCGTTGATTAGCGTCCGCGCCGGCGCCGGGTTGTTTAAGCAGGAACCACAACACAATTTTTGCCATACAATTTGCTAAGTAGGTAGACAAATATCGTGAAATCATAGAAGTAGGCTTTTACTATTTCCCAGCCATTTCATATTTTATTACATAGACCTAAGCTTCCTCTCATCTTTACATAGGTTCTAAAAGGAAAATTATTTTATTTCTCGTAAGTTATGATATTGCTCGTTAGGTACTTCACATAAGACGTTTGAGTTATGTATACGCTATGAATGAGTATGAGCCAACGTAACTCTTGTGGAATCAGCTGTACGCTCCCCCTTTACCTGAACACCTAATTTATATTGAGCACGTGTTATATGTACATACCCTCGCTTCTTAGATAAATACGATTTGTATTTGAAGTCCTCACATCCGGAGCGCCGGCATCTAATGTAAGTATAACAACATGATTTTATTTGCATAGGTACGTACTAACATGTAGTATTGAAAATTTTGTGGGGCCATTATGGTGATAACCACATAGATACCTATTTTGTGATGCCGGCCAGGGAAATATCTATTAAACACACCTGCCCATGACTTCCGATCCATTGTTGATTTAGCAATGTGATCTCTTCCACATTGCGTTTAAACTTATATGACGAACGTGATTGTCCAATGTTGAAACGGGTGGTAATGGTAGGTATTGACATATCTGACCTATTAAAATATAACCCACTTCTATTTGCCAGGTAGTTTTATCTAGACTAACTTCATATTTTTACTTGTAAATTATTTGCTCTTATTTCGTTTTAGTGGTAGACAGATTTACATTTTTCTACACAGAGTAAGCATTTCCGAGGTTTTACCTGTGTAAGCCCGAACATCTCCAGCTACCTACACACCGAATTACATCGCATGCGTTTTAGTGGTTTTTGCGCGTGCACGGTAAATATGCCTCCTATACATACCCATGGGATGAGATTTTGTGGATAGCTCTACATCATGAGTAAAATGGAGATCCCTAATATGATAATTGACAATACAGAAACAGAAAAGTTACTGTTGGTAAATATATGATAATACTTATTTAAATAAACTTGCTTAGTAACGTTTTTTAAAGGTAAATCTAAATATCGTCGTTGATAGTCCCATACCGCGTACCTAGCTTTGTTTAATACCGCGTATCTACAAAAAAATCAAAAATGAGATTTCGCGGTCATAGATAGCTGTCGGTGATTGGCGCTGCATCTTAAAGACACTTTTTGAATCGACCAACAAGCAACGGAATAATTTAAAAATAACAATACCGCGAATTTATCGTAGAACAAGTTACAACACGAATCCCGCGTAACTGCATCAAATTGCTACTGTGTCGCAGGACTTGTGTGACGCTCCGTCTAAATATTTGTTTTTTATTAGTTTTTGTGCATTATTTGCCATGTAAGTATTACACATTTATTTTATATAGTCTAACAAATGAATTATCAATATTTGTTATTTACAAATAGTTAATTTTTAACTGATAAACTTGATTTCATTATTGAGTGTAGTTACGCCGTTTCATATGTTTACCTTTTTGTATCTAATTTTACACTTCCGCGGTTTTGTAATAATTTATTGTACCATAATTCCAGCTACCTTCATTCAAAATTCATCAAAATTAATAACTTAGATGTTTTATAATTGTTGTTGTAAGTACAGCATTAATACATATCTAATAAACTTTCCTTTTGCAGCGACAGCGGTAGCAGAAATACATAATGAAAGACGATGAGAAGGCAATACAAGATGCGTCTGAAGACTACTTGGAATGTGCTGATATAAGTGACAATGTCGTTACCTTACAGCAACTTCAACAAAGGCGAGAACAACTATTAGCGAAGAAGAATAAAGTATTAGAAAGAATGAATACTAGGCCCAACAAAAATATTGTTACTGTTCAGCCGGAGTGTACCGAGCCAGTTTATTTTGATCCAGCGTGTACTGCCAATTTTGACACAGTAAGCAACGTTTACTTTAATTTGGATAGTGCGACAAATGATTTCGTTCCTGTTACCACCATAAGTACATCGATGGATGCTGTAAACAGTATGCCGAATGAATTTAATATTGATTCCGACGACTCAGTTGCAGACCCATCTTACGTCGATTTGTCGAATATAACAAATGTTCAACCTTTAGGCAGCCCTAATGTTGATTGGTTCCCGGAGAGAAACACAGAACCAGAAGTAGCGAATGCATCTAGAACTAGAAAACGTAAAGAACTACTTGACCGCTCTACCTAAGATACCATCACACTACTGTCGAAAATCTACCACAAAGCAATACTTAGAACCAAAAATCCAGTCAAAAATTGCGCTATATAGAATGTATTTACAATTTACACAATCGAGACCTGGCCCAGTTGCTTCAAGAAAACTTTTTGATGATGTCTTCGCAGAAGAGAATATTGGACTGTTTCAACCAAAGAAAGACGCTTGTGATTTTTGCTGCTCATACATAGCAGGTAATGTGGAAGAAGAAGCGTATCAAAAACACATTGAAAACAAAGACAAGGCACGCGAGGAGAAAAGCCGCGATAAAGAAAATGCTAAACATAAATCAATCCACGTTGTTACTGCTGACCTGCAAGCCGTCAAGTTGTGCCCTTCCTTAAATGCTAGTGCGCTATATTTTAAAACTAAATTAGCGGTACACAATTTTACCATCTACAATCTAGGGACATCGGAAGTTGATTGTTACTGGTTTGACGAAACTGCATGTGATCTAAAAGCGACAACTTATGCTTCGTTTTTTGTTGATTATCTCTCTAAGTTGTTAGAAAGAGAACCAAAAGATGTTATTGTTTGGAGCGATGGATGCACAGCGCAAAATCGAAATAGTGTTCTGGCAAACACACTCCTCTTGTTAGCAATGGAGAAGAACGTAACTATCACTCAAAAGTATCTTGAAAAAGGTCATACACAAATGGAGGTAGACTCAGTTCACTCCGTCATAGAACGAAAATTGAAAAATGCCGAGATATTTTTGCCATCTCAATACGCATCCATTACAAAAGAGGCCAGAAGAAGACCTTTTCCATACAGAGTTGTACAACCAGACCACACCTTTTTCAAAGATTACAGTGCCAAAAGGTTTCAAATATACGATTCAATAAGACCTGGACGTGGAGTCGGTGACGGATGCGTTGTTGATCTACGTGTCTTAAAGTATAATCAAAATGGAACAATTGAATACAAAAAGTCTTTTAAAGACGATTTTAGTCTCTTACCTCGAAGACCTAAAAATATAACATCTTCGCTATCTAGCGTTCCTCCTTTGTATCCGTCCAGGCTACCGATACAAGAAACTAAGTATAACCACTTACAGCAACTGAAAACGGTCATCCCGAGCGATTGCCACTCATTTTATGATAATTTACCTTACAAAAAGAACTGAATTGCTTTATTATGTCATTCCTATTATAAGCATTTTATTTCAATATTTTCTTAAGTTTTTTATTTGATGTTTAATTTTTAGATCTCATGGCTGCAGAGTCACTTTTTGCAATTTAACGTGAAAACGTTAAATTAATATTTTTGTTAATTACTTCGAGACTGATTAGTTCTTTAATAGTAATACCTTGGCTATGAGCCACTTTGATTAAGAATTATGCTTTTTTCATTTATCTACTTTAAAATATTTTATTACTTAGTTTTCCAGTGCTTTTTCAGTACCGGACAAAGCTTATTACTTATAACCTGTGATTTGTTGACCATGATAATTTTAATTTGATTATGTTTGCTATGGATAAGTTCATTGTATTTTTGAAGTCTATGTTTGAACAGTTTAATTAGAATTAATATGATACTAAATAAATAACTGATTATGACTGAATAACTGATGGAAACAGTTTTATTTTTAAAACCCATTATAGCTAGCCACACCCCGTGGTTCTACTTCCATAAGTTCCGATCTTGTGGGAATACCTGGATAAAACGTGGCCTATACGTTAATCTAGATCACCAGCTAACTCTGTACCAAGTTTTATTACAATCGATTCAGTAATTTTGCGTAAAGGAGTAACAAAATACAAACTTACACCTTCACAATGTAGTGGGATTTCGCGTAAGTACCAAAAATATTCAAATACAAAATGAATCTATACAGCGTAAGTGATTTTCTCACAAAAATACTGAAGATTATGACTATAAAAAATGTAAATAAGCTAAATGAGAACTAATTCTTTCTAAATTTCAGTTCATTCAATAATTGACTTGGTAGTTTTTAAGAAATTTAGTTTTATTGCTCTCCTGTAAAATTAGACAAATTACACATACGCGGTATTAAACAAAGCTAGGTACGCGGTATGGGACTATCAACGACGATATGTATAGCCGATGTCGAATACGCGGTGACTTATCACCATAATTTTATTCAATAACGTATATTTATTGTATGCTTCTAATAGAATTCGATCAATCCGTTGTCGGCGAACTGACAAAAGGAACCGGATCAACGAAGTAGTGCATATTTATCACGGAATTAATTACAAACCAGTATTCAATTGTGTTTGATAAGATATATTTTCTCAGTGGACTGTGAACGGTTTCTCTTTAGTGAGAGCAATCGGAAGCTGAGAGCAGGTGCGTATTACATCCCTTAACCCTGTATGCAAGTAGAGTACTTACGCTACTTAATAATTATCACAAACATCCAATAACTCACCTGCATTGAATATTCATAGTAGTTAGTGTTCGATTAAAAACTATCTCACGATGTAACAATATTTAAGTATGGGGTAGATAGCAACCTGCGTCACTAGTTCATGCACAAATACATCATTGTCTGTGAGAATGGGTCAAACGCAACGGTTTTATATATAAATAAATAAATAAACTCTGTGACCAACACACAGCGGCATCTAGCCCCATGGTAAGCTGATATGCTTGTGTTACGGTGACTAGACAACGGATGTACTTATATTGAAGTGATTTAAAAAGCTTGATCTGTTTTTCTTTTATTAAAAAAAACTATATAATTTTAACTTTTTCGCCATTATTTATGTTACAAGGTGTGAAATCGCAAACGTTCAGAAAAAGCGACTTTGTTTTATGCTGTAAAACCAATGCTGAGAATCTTTGATCTTCATACCCAAATTATAATCAAGCGTGTTTCTGCTTTCATTTGTTACAAAATACACAAAATATTTATTTCTTTGTTATTTGTTTGCAGGTACCTACTTATATTTAACTCTACAAAATGACTCCAACTAGAAGCACATTTACTTTGTGTTTGTGTCCCTCTGTTATTGTTTAAATATAGGCATTCTCCCTCGGATTTAAATAGACTATCCTATTAGTTATATAAAGGTAAAAGTTTGTGAGTGTAACGTGTGTGTTGTTCCTTCAGGCAAAAACTGTTGAAACCAGTGCGCTAAAAGGATTCCTCTTCCTACTTTTAGTACTGCTTTTAGCAATTCGAATACCTATCTATAAAAACGTCTTCCACGTGTCACAGATGCTCTTATTTACTTCTTGTAAAATAACTTTTAGTGAACACCTGAAACAGTTTCAGTTCCATGTTTTGACTTTAGCATACCTATATACGCAAAAGTTACGCAAACTCATGTATATATAATTTTGTTTGTTACGATCGATGTAAGGAACCAGCTGCGTTTGCTATTTGAATCGACCGTCCTTCATTCATCATTTCATTCACAACGAAATTATTTTAAAGTTCGGTGACCTGAACTTCTAATATTTGGGAATCTTAGCGACTTGTTACTTTTGAGTACTCAGAATCATTCCTAAGGAAAAAACTTTAAATAAAAAATACTTTTTGCTCCTTTTTAATTCAACATCAACAAATTTGACAAGATTTCGGACGCGATTTTTCAATGTTTATATCGACCTGAAAGTGGAGGAATATTAAAATTTCTTTGTGAATTCACAACTTTTGACGAACGATACCAACCACGGATATCTACATTAGCTCAGTTAGCTTAGATACATTAGGCCTTTTTGGGAAACTATATTGAAGCTTCATTTCTTTTTAAAGCACAAAAAAGATGTATTCGAATTTTATTAAGGCAAAATTTATAGAACCATGTAGGTATGTACTTAAGTCTTTGTTTCTAAAAGAGGGACTACCGAGTTTATTTATGTATTGAATAATTATGTATTTTTGTGAAAAAGAATCTCAAATTTTGAAATGGAACAACCATAGGACACATGGTCATAAATTACATTTACCACAAGCTAATTTTGTTGAAAATGTGTTAAAAAATATTAATCGTTTTTAGGTACCCAAAGGGTAAAAACGGGACGCTAGTACTTAGACTTCACTGTCCGTCCGTCCGGCCGTCCGTCTGTCTGTCACCAGGCTGTATATCGAGAACCATTATAGCTAAACAGATGAAATTTTCACAGATTATGTATTTCCGCTATAACAACATTCTAAAAACAAACAAAAATGGGAGCTCCCATACAACAAACGTGTATATTGCAGTTTTTTTTTTTAAATGGTACGGAACCCTTCGTCCGAGACGAAGCAGGCCGGTTTTTACTTCTATAAAACAGCTAAATTTTCAAGTAAGTAAACATAACTCGAAAACTCGGAGAACAAAAGGTGTGTAAAACAACTACTAAACTAACTGACCGTTAACAAATTTTCAATAACCCTCACATATGTACTATTCGAATTCTAAAACATCATGATATCAAACGTTTATGTCATTACATTGTATTAAACCAAGTTGCTTACCCGCTGTTTTCTGTCCGGCTGTTTTTATGTATGCTTAGATATTTAAAACTACGCAACGGATTTTGTTGCGGTTTTTTTAGTACTATAGATAGAGTGATTATTTTTAATTAGGAAGGTTTACGAGGATATGTATCACTTCTTGATATTCCTACGGGATTGGGACTTACGCGGGTGACATCGCGGGGCGCAGCTAGTCACTATATTTGTAAAGGCAACTTGAAAATTTGGCTTTTTTTTTAACATTTATAACTCAAGAGCGACTGAACCAATTTGGCTGAAAATTAGTTGGGAGGTACCTTTCAACCAGGGAGACGAACATAAGGTAGCAGGGTATTAGTAAGGTAGTAGCGTAGGGTTATTTTTTAATTTAATGGACAGGACAACGTCTGTCAGGTCTGCTACATTAAGTACAGATTAAATAAGTATGAAAAAAAGGGAGGTAAGTACTTTTAATTATAACAATTCTTTAGAGCGCCGATTAGGTAAACTGTGGTTATAATTAGTAGGTAGGTATATATACACACTCTGACATTTGTTTGTGTAATAAATAATATAATATAGTGATACTATGTAAAATTTATAATAATTAGATATGTAAACGCACGATACTCCGTTTGAACTAATTATTAGCATTAGGTGCCATATAAGTACGTATATAATATAGGTACAAGCCGTCACTACTCACACCCCAAGTTATCTAATCATGTTCTGAAAGGAGCCGGTGTGAGGATCGAGACACATATGTGTTTGCGCAGACGCACGTGTTCACCTCCGTATTTCCACATGTCTTAAAGGGCTCGCGATTGAACGCCATTAAGCAATATGAAGGTAAACATCAATATATGCCACACACAATCACACAACATTGATAATATTTACAAAGAAAATCATTGTAATTTACTGTCTCGCACTTATTTTATCTTATTTATGGTCTGCTACAATTTTAATATGGATAACCTATTTGTAAAGCAACATGTTTGTAGAGTAGAGCTTCAAATAATAGAACGAACTCCTACAAGCAAGATTTTTAAAGGAATCAAGAGCACTTAAATTTCTATGTAGGAAATGTTAATTTAAAAAAATACTACACTGACCGGGAACCCATTGAGTTTCCACTAGTTCCGCTTCCATCGAGTTTTGCGGTTCAATTCTATTCTTTTCTAATATTTTTTTAAATCAGGCAGCTTGAGGCAATGCATGGTTGAGAATTAGAAATCAAAATCCAAATCTTAGACACCCTCATTGCTATCCTCAATAATCCTCATCCCCGTTACTACTATACCCATCCGTATCCCCATTAGTCAAGTTTCTTCTTCTTCTTCTTTAAAATGGCTTTTCCATTCGGACATTTGCCAGTGTCAAGTATTATCAATATTTGCAAGTTATTTGCATTGGACGAAACAGTCAAGTCGAGGGAATCGTTGTAAAAAGGGGGCCATTTTTACAATGTTTGTTTACGGAGTTTTGGAAACAACACTAAGCTAAAGTCCATGTTTTGCACCGATTTTCACTTTTATTTACTTGTACACCTTTACGAAACTAAATTGATTAATATGCCCCCGAAATTAAATAATTTACACGCATTTTAACCAAGTTTCACAAAAATGAAAATTTAGCAACACATCTCCTCAACGCATTCCCGCCAAAACTCCTATTAGTCAAGTTTACAAGAACAAAATATACAGAAGTTACTTTCGATCGGCCAGTGATGGAAAATAGTCAAATAAGTTCCCTCATACGTTTAAATTCAGTAATTTTAAATTCAAAGATGCTAATCGCTATTTCGCGTTTTGAGTTTACATAAAAAAAAACACTCACTTAGCAGAATTGCCAAGTTAAAATAACAAATGGTAGGTAGGTTACTATTATTTTGGCTACTTTTTATAACTAAGTATACTTATAACCTGTCATCATATCACCTAGTTAAGATAATGATAAATAATACCATCCTGCCTGCCAGTCTAACCATAAGTAAAGATGGCAGTCACATCAGGCATTATAAAAATGTAGAACCACAAATTACAGGTCAGTAAAAGCGATAATACGTTTCGATTTGATACCGGTATCGCATGCAGGTTACGTTAATAACAGAACGAGGGTCGAGTAACATACGGAATTTGTAATTGTTATGTTTTTGTCGGTCATCCCCATGAATATGGCACGGCCACGTCGCAGTTAATTTCATTAAGAGCTTATTAAGCGGACACGCGACTGACAGTTGCGATGCGACTGGCACGCGCTGTGCCGCCGATCTAATCGAAAAACTTATGGCCCGTAACACCACTTGAATTTATTTAATGTGTAATAATTATGTATTCGGTACCTATCTAAAGTATGTAGAATAAAAAATATTATATTCTAATATATTCAATGCCATATTTCACATTAAAGGTAATTAGAAATAAAATATGTATTAGGTATATAGTTACGACAGTATAGAATTCGACCTGAGGCCGTGTTATATATTACCTGGGTTTACAAAGGTATAATGGGAGCGTCCGTGTAGTCATCGTCAGCGACGCGACGTTATAAAGCTTCATCTTTAGTATATAAAAATGAATCTTTTTTCCCTTGGTCACGGCATCACGCATGAACGGCTGGACCGATTTCGATAAATCTTTTTGCGTTGTATTTTATAATGATCAGGAGAAGATTCTTATGAAAAAAAGAATGCTGAACGGATTTTGATAAATCTCACGCGGGTGATACCGCGGGGCGCAGCTAGTCTGAGATAAATACCTACGCAATTGGTACAAAACTTCCAACTATTTAACCCTCGTGGCTAACTACTGGTAGTATTATATACTCTAAGCTCGTGGCTCATGATGGTTCAACTATGGTTTATAATTTTCTAGAGTTCACGATTCAGATCCAAATCTAGATCCAAGGTCCAGATTCTTACAGTCCGAAGGTATCGTAACAAACATACCTAGCTTCGGACTGTTCCCCTTACCTACTCGTAGCCCGCAGCTATGGCTAAGGTAGGTACGAATAAATTCGATTGATTAGACATGTACCTCCCTACTTGTAGAATGAATATAGTGGCACACAGGTAATCATTAATTAAACATGCTATGTGGATCTCCCATCCAACCTTATGTCTCGTTAATTTTCACCAGTACTACACAATTTAATTAAAATAAATAAATACATGACATCAACATCCATATGCACTCGTTCAACAATGACGGTGGTCACGCAGAGTTCACGAAGAGTGCGTCAGGTGGTGCACCCCTACAACGTCGACAATAAATGTATGCATTTTGTATACACAGAATTATGCCATCTAATCAATTAGGTGTTTTAATTACGGATAGGTATGTTACATTTCCTTTTAAAAGTTTTCAGGTGTAAAAAGTACTGTAGATATGTACCTACCTAAATGGTTGGAGGCGCTCATCACGGTTCTGAGCAACCGTTAGCATACATGAATAAAGAATGAATCGATGCTTCCGGTCAGTGTAGTTGTAAGTATTGAATGTTACCCATTATCCCACCCTATCGTTCAAGAGCACAGTTTGTTTAGATTAGAATAGGGATTTGCGAATGATATTATTAATTGTCTGGTTCCCACAGCTTCCAGAGGGGTGAATGCGGCGACCTGCCACGGCCGTCAGCTCTTGATTTGTGTGTTATTGTTGACGCGATGATGCGATCGGTTTCCCAGCGCACTCCCACGACAGGGAGCAGATGCCGGGAGCGTCGAGCGGGGTGTGCACTGCGCACGCACAGGCGCCTGCACCACCGCACACACCGGCACCGCACCGCGCCGCAACCACTCTCGCAAACAATATTGTCTCAACACTGACCCTCGGGGACTGTGGGAATACACTCCCGCTTGGGAATAATATACTCTCGACAAATATTGTACAATGCTCTTTGTAATTTAATGTAATAATGTTTCGTTAACAGCATTTAGTTATGGTAGGTAGCAGATTTATTTGGTTGGTATAGTATCGGTGTCGGAGTATTTCGTCACCTACAGTCCTATTTGGTTTAGGCTGTGAGAAGAAGCGTAATAGTAGCTATAAATGGTGAAAATAATCTACCTTTGTCCTGAGGACTTAACAAAACGTACGAAACAGACACTTGACCCGTCAAAACAGCACATTATTCAACGTGTGTCGAATTAGCATCGATTTGACTGTCGATGCCGCTCGTCTCCGGGAGCCGAGAGACGATGCATTATGCACCGCGCCGCTACGGCGCCGCCACGACACCGCCGCACGACCGCGCCGCGCCGCTCGCCCAAGACGGCGCGCGGCGCGACAGCAGATGCTCTATTAATATTTTATCACGCATAACATTGAACACAATTTGTAGTCCAGTTGCTATCATAAAATATTTTATCGACACATCTGTCTGCTGAAACATGGAAATTTGTCAAATCTGAAAACATTTAAGCTAATTTATGTGACACAGTGTCTATCAATATCTTCCTAGATTACATTATCTGTTCAATTTTCATGAAATCTAGACAGCAGCTAACGTAGGCACCTTTTACATATCTAAGCGACTCGATAATGTCTCAATAACTAAGCGATCTAGTTTGGAAATGAGAATTCCAGTGAAAAATAGAATTTTTGTCTTCTAAATCTGTGGCCTGGGGTAACTGGGCCAAAGTAACCTACCAAAAATCTTAACAATTAGGGTGCGCGGAAGGAGTCTCAACAAGTGACAAGTATAATTATACTTGTAGGTGCAAATGAGCGTCCAGCGTATCCTGGACACTCACTCAAACCACGTCGTTCGTAGAAGGGGTTTTTAGAGCGGGGAGAATAATTCCTTTCATCACGATGCCACAACATCGCATTAGGCATTTGTCAGGACCAAAGTCTATGTTATTACCTAAAGCTACCGGTCATGAAGGTCTCCCCGAGCACCCTTCAAACTCAGTCCTTAACACTCCGCCTCTGAGTGTTGTATCAGAAAATATAAACAACAAATAAGCTCTTGATGCGACACGACTCCACAACACCAAACCAAATCTGCCTAAAACAGAAGGTTGTTCCACCTCCGAAACCGTCAAGCTTCTCGCACCCTTAGCACTACATGGCTCGGTGCCCCTATACCACGACTAGAGCTTAACCAACACCAAGACCTTGGAGCGGCTTTGGACAACGCTCTCGTCTTCAAAAAATCTAGCAGAATACCATGCAACAATTGCGAACTGTGGAGATTCAGATGAAATCATACAGCATCTTCTATTACGCCTATTACATATATACGCCTCTGCAGTCCTAATAGATGTTCCTTCATGGGCTTCTGACCCAATGTCAATTGAAAATGTTTCTTATTTACCTACTTCTGCATTAAAAACACTGAGCCGATTTAAATTTTGTTTTAACAAATGCAACAACAAATATATTCCAATTTTCATCGCAATCGCTTCAGTAATCGTATGTGTGTAAGTATGTATGTATGTCAATTTTACATCAAACGAGCGAATGCTCATTCTATCCCCACTAACACTAATAGTCACAAAGTTGCCATACCACATCACCTAAATGCTTATAATTAGATATCGGATCTAATGCAATTGCAATTCTTTTTTCATACCGTTATTTCATATTTTAGTACTTCTTTATTGGCAGCACATATTTCAGTAGTACGTGTTCGGCTTTTTGTATTGTGCCGTCGTCGCGACGACACATCCGCCCTGTACTTACCTGATATTATACATATTTGAAAATTAACATAAATTCTAATAATAAATGGCTTTTGATTGTGCATATTTCGACCTATTTAGTGCGTATTTGCCTGCATATTCTGGTATTTTCATAGTTCATATAAGTAATGCGATGTCTACTTTTGAAAGTATTCTGTTTTAGTAAATACAACAATATATACAACTATATATATACAACAATTAAAATAATTATAATCCCGAAACTTGATAAAAAGAATCCCATAAATCTTAGGGACACGAATAAGTAAGTAATTTGTTCTAAATTTGGGAGAATTCAAAAAGTCCGTAGACGAAACAAAAATAATAACATGGGTAATGTACATACGTACTACGTATATGTAAGTCTGCACACCATCATGTTTAAACATAAATTGGTAGGTATTGTCGTGAAGCACAAATCATCGTTGAAGTTTCATGTATTTCATTCTGTATAATGTACACTGAATGTTCTGTATAAATCACGGAAACGGTTTTGGTTACCGAATGATAATATCTTCAATAAAAAATGTATTGTTTTTGCAACCACGAACGGAGATTGATCTGCAACAATTACGAGATGCTCCTCAACCATAAATTCAGAATGTGTTGCATCGACAACTAGCTTTTTCTGAAGTCTGCCATGCTAATACGTAACTGGAAATAAATTGAGCTATATTGGAGTCATCCATCCGTTTTGAATTCAGACTATTATTTTAAGTTAAAACGTCATTGATAAATGATATCTAAGTCTACTAACAATGCCTACAAACGTAGGCGACGTCTGTTATGTTTTCTGTCTTTAGGATAGAAAAAACAGCTTTTTTTTCAAATTGAATGTTTCCACCAATGCAAAGGTTCTGTCACGAGATCAGTGATTGTGGATTCAATTCTCACTGAATCCCCTGGTACTTAAAATTTGCCTATCGCTCGTTACACATTACAACAAGTTTTCGTTGGGATTTGGTGGTATTGGTTGGTCTACCACGAATCATGTGAATGATGAATTCTTCCAGATTGCGCTTTGGGTTACGCACTCACAGTTGGTCACAGTTAGTAAAGATACCTCCGTCTTAAAAATCAGTAAATTTTACTGTTTTTTTTTTCAATGCAATTGTAAACGTACTCGTACATACATATATTTGGGCTACCAATGGTTTTTTTTTTCAAATAATGCAATAAAATAAGTAAACACAATACTTATTTACCGGGTTCGACTCGAGTTTTATTTATTAACGGCATCGTTACAATGTACCGAGTTTTCGCTAACTTTACAGTTCGCGTTTTTCAAACTGTTTCATTAATCATTATGCAAAATCGCTAATAAAATAAGAAATGATAAAACTATAAAATAAGTAGTCAATTTAAGGCTTCTGAGCGCGTCAAACCCTCGGCTGCACCACAGGTTTTATTGGACAGAGGACAAGTTTTAATCCTACTATCTATATCTTTACTTATAATAAAATCGTAACTTAGCGGTGTCTGTTTTTGAAAGATATTTAAAAAAAACTATTTTTAGGGGTATGTACTAACGTAACAGACCCCATTTCCGTGTTTAACTTTTTGTCTGTTTGTCCGTTTGGATGTTTGTCCGTTTGCCTATTTGTCTGTGCGTTTGTGCGCGCTACCCTCGGAAACGGCTGGACCGATTTCAATGAAATTTGGTATGCAGATAGCTTAAGATTTCGATTAACATATAGGATACTTTTTATCTGGATATCAAGTCCGGATATCCGGATAAAAAATAAAAATTGCATAATTTCGTTGTTTTTGAACCATCGGCATCCATCGTCATCTATCGTCATCCATCGTCATTGATCGTCATCGATCGTCATCCATTGTCATCATCACTTACTGACATACAAATTTTGCCTTACTTCACCTACCTACTGCAGTGCAAAAATCCACACTTAAACGGACGACCAGGGAAGTACTGATGATGCCAGGCGCAGTAGCGCCTGGCTTCAACAGTACTTCAATGGGCGAAACTTCAATGGACAGTACTTCAAAACCGCGGGGCGCAGCTAGTAATTATATAATATTATAAATGTGAAAGTGTGTGTTGGATGTTTGGATGTTTGTTACTTAATCACGCAATAACTACTGAACCGATTGCGATGAAATTTGGAACATAGGTAGTTGGATACCGGGAATAAATTACTTTTTATCCCGATATTCCCGCGGGACTTACGCGGGTGAAACCGCGGGGCGCAGCTAGTGTTGTTAATAAATTGGACAGACGGACGTACGGCATTGGTAAAAACATTGCAGGTACAAAGTAGTAAGGCAACTTTATCAGCTTAAACTTGAAAATATCGAAAGATATAACAAAACACGCAAATCGGGATCATTTTTGTTCTCCTTCATCATTGGTCTCACCTCACCTTCCTAATTTCCTATTATCTGTGAAATAAGGAAGGTTCCCAAATAAAGAATAAGTAAGTCTATCCGAATGAATAGATAGGTATCAATATCACTATTATATCTCACCACTTTCATCAGCTCGGCACTGACATTCGGCATTCGATGACCGTCGCGGCATCAGAAACGCTAGTGAACGACACTATACGTTAAAATCGATTACGCCTTCGCTTTGAAGCTATGAATAAATTTAATAACTGATCGAAGTGATTAACTTATAACTATTGTTAAGGGGAACGTGTACAGGAAGCGCGCAAAAATCAATTTTTGAATATAGTGTTTCGTAAACATAACTTGAGTTAGGAATGGCATAGAAGTTATAATAAGTCGAAAACAAAATCAAAAATCGTAACGGTAAAACTAAATAAAACAGGATAAAATCGCTATCGTTGATTAAAATGTTAAATTAGAAATGTCCCGAAAATAAATGTATGTAGGTGTCGTTTATGAAAGAATCTATTTTTACCCGGCTGCAAGGAAAGGGTCATGTTTTTTGATAGTTTATATACTATTTAAGCTTTAAGAACTAAACAAAATGAAGTACTTATATGTGTTTGTGGATTTGTTCTTCCCAGTAAGTTTAACAAGCTCATGATCAACAAAATACAAAAAACTCTTATAATTTTTGAAGTGACAGCTCTTTGTTTACTTTTCCTTTAATAATTAACAGTTCTGTGTTTACAATTTTAATTTAAGTTATCCTACCCACTTATCTTTACCGTCTGTTTGTCTGTATGTTCCTTATAAAATTAACAACTACTAATCCGATTGAAATCTGGTTTTTAAATATTGAATAGTTCCATTTTCGAGGAAGGTCGTGGTATACTTTGCATCGAAATCCAATAAGTAGAACCCGAGTAATGAACGAAAAAGTGCAACCGCTCGAGAACCGCTCAGCTGCTTGCGCTCGTGCAGTGACAACTAACAATGTGTTTTTCATTTCCGCGGGTGAAAGCGCGGGGCGCAGCTAGTTAATATTATAAAGCTAAAGTTTGTGAGTATGTGTGTAGTGTATGTTTGTTACTTAATCACGTAAAAACCGTTGAACTGATTACGATGAAACTCGGTATATAGATAGCTGGAGACTGGGAATAACACATAAGACTACTTTTGTTCCGATATTTCCGCGGATCGGGACTTACGCGGGTGAAACCGCCGGGCGCAACTAGTAAGCATACGAGTATAAATACAGGTACCTACTTGTAGAAGCTTATAGAATACTAGCTGCGCCTCGCGGTTTCACCCGCGTAAGTCCCTTTCCCGCGGGAATATCGGGATAAAAAGTAGACTAAGTGTTATTGCCGGTCACCAGCTACCTAAGTTTCATCGTAATCGGTTCAGCGGTTTTTACGTGATTGAGTAACAAATAACACACATACATACATACACACATACTCACAAACTTTCAGCTTTATAATATTAGTATATTAGTAAGAAAGATACGAAAAACTTCCACTAATATTTCAAGCTAAATTAATAAAATCACTGTGTGACTTGTCCATGTCCATAAGTTAGATAGACCAACACTACCAACTCCATTTACATAGTTTTAATAATACTTCCTGTTTCTATGTCAAAACTACTGTGTCAAGTCGTCTCAAATAACAGAGAACTAGAATGTTATTAACTTTTTTTTGGTTAATTTATATTCAATCTATTCGTCCCGGCGACACCCGTCTTCGTGTTTTTACCTTGAACCAATAAATTGAATCGTTTTTCTTAGGTAGTCCACGATCGGTGTGGAAAAAATGTGTACGCGGAAATATTCGGAGGTCGTGTATTCCCGTGTCAAGTGTCACGGGTTGGGGGCGAGGCGCGGGCAGAGGGCGGAGGGCGAGAGGCTGCGGGCACGACCGGCCATTGTCCGCACCCGCACGACGACCGACCGACGATCTCCGTCTTTCCGCAGCGCAGTGCGGGCGCACGTCGCACGGTCGAAGCGGCCAGCATGACCCATTAACGCGGTCACGACATTTTACTACTTTTTCACCGATATCACCGTGTCACCGGCCGTCGTCGCCACTCACTGGCCGAATCGACATAGAACGACTAATTCATCAACGTGATGCTAATATTTTCCCACGAAATTTGTATAAGGTTGGTATAGGTACCTTAAAACTAGCTTTCTCGATCCCGTGGGAATTTTTAAAAACCATTTTTTATCGGTTGCCTATTCTACTAATATTATAAAGCTGAAGTTTGTGAGTATGTATGAATGTTTATTACTCAATCACGTAAAAACCGCTAAACCGATAACCATGAAACTCGGTATGAGCTGGAGACGTAGAATAACACATAGGGTACTTTTTATTCCGATATTCCCGCGGGATCGAGACTTACGCGGGTGAAACCGCGGAGCGCAGCTAGTATCACACAAAGGTTTAGGCTATGCGACACAGTCAGGTCAAGACAATGAGGAGCTCATTTGCCTAGTTGCCACTTGCCGATCTTGAATGGTCGTGCGGGTTAAGCAACGCTTGGCGCAGTCATTACTTGGATAGGTAACCGAAAATTTGTGTGACAAAAAAACATTTTATCGAGCACTTCCGTGCTTCGGAAGGCACGTTAAGCAGTTGGTCCCGGTTGTTATCTCCGACAGCAGTATTAGGTCAAGTTAGAGGCCTTAGGGTGATCTGAAAACTCTTAACACTAGGTGAGTCACACCACTACACGAAAAGAAGAAGGCTTGACCTTCTTCTTCTTTTCGTGTAGTAGCAAAGTATACATATACAATTTGAAACGGGTATGCCCTTTTAATCCGACAGGGGGTTGTTCTAGACGTCTAGGCGAACACCTTTTAATCTGCGACTTTTGAAAATTCAAACTTTTTTTGAAAATTATGAAATTATGTTTCACTGAAAAATAGCTGCTTTTGAAAATAAAGGTAATTGAAGTTTTGATTGTAAACCATCAAACTAAATTTTCATCAATTTTTGTCAATGACCTCAAACTCTCAAAAACAGCTGATTTTCAAGTAAACTTTACACCTAAATTTTTCGAAAAGTACTTCGAATTTCCAAAAGTCGTCAAACAAAAGTTGTTCGCCTAGACGTCTAGAACAACCCCCTTTCAGATTAAAAGGGCTTACCCGTTACACCTTGTATAGATATAGATTAAAACTATATAATTAAACTAGCGGAGCCCCGCAGTTTCATCCGCGTAAGTCTCGATCCCGCGGGAATGTCGGGATAAAAAGTAGCCTAAGTGTTATTCTAGGTCTTCAACTATTTGCATACAAAGTTTCGTCGCAATCGGTTTAGTACTTTTTGTGTGATTGAGTAGGTAGTAACAAACATACATACACAAACATACATGCATACAAACTTTCAGTTTTTAAAATATCAGTAGTATTAGTGATGAGTTGACTACTGAATCTTCTGTATCTGTCTGCCTACCACACAAACTTTATTAACCTTCTCCATACAAAGGTTGCCTGGAAGAAATCGCTTTTAGCGATAAGGTCGCCCATTTGTACAACTTTTACTTTTAAGCTTTCTGTGTATTTGTCTTACTTAAAATGTAAACTGATTGTATTGTTGTTGGTTGTGAAAATGAAGTATTCATCTATCTCTCTATTTATCTATCTACTTTCTTATCCGCTCCAGATGTGTTTTACTACTAAAGCAGTTACGTACGATAATAATCTACGTAATAAAACACTTTATTTATCCGGTTTTATCGCGCTTTTATTCATGGTTTTAAAACGAACAGAGCTTTCGCCAACAGTTGGCTTTTTCAAGGTTGACTGAGATGTAATATATATATTTTAACATTCTAAAAAGTTACAGTTACTGTAAAAAAAAAGTATCAAAAGTTAAAATAGACAAATTACATCTCAGTCAACCTTGAAAAAGCCAACTGTAAAGTTGGCGAAAGCTCGGTTCGTTTTAAAACCATGAATAAACGCGCGATAAAACCGGATAAATAAAGTGTTTTATTATGCAAAATCGCGAAAACCATAGAAGAAATCAATAATCTACGTAAATAAATTTTACTAATGTTTTATAAATAAATAAGAACTACTCATATTTGTAAATATACTTCATATATTATTTATTACTCTATAATTTTAAGATATTATACTTACTAAGGGGCTACAACAGTTTTGATAACGTTATTTAAAACAATGGTTAAATTATAATAAAAACATAATACTACGCGTACAATTTTCTAATCAACTAGGTACGTACCGTCGAGCTAAAAAAGTAGATATCAACCACAGAATTTTAAAATTATTTAATAAAATAATTCATCAGATTGTATTATTAAATGTTTAGTTTTGAGATGGTATTCAACAAATTAGTTTATCAGATTGTTTTCGACTAAAACAGAACTTCAAAGTTGTTTCGGAAACATTATTCCGTCTCCTCGCGATCACGACCATTGTAACATGGTTGAAAAGTTAAGGTTTAAGGAATAAACAATAATACGAGATTAGGACAGACCCAGTAAAATGTAGGTAACCTTGTTAACAAAATTGTGTCAATTTAAAAAGTTTACGGTGGATATCCACTTAATTGCTACTGAACTTAATTCTAATGTACATTTTTTAGACATAGTAGGTAGGTATGTACTTGAGTGACTGTTAGGCTGGCAGCACACGTACGTTTTCCGAATACGGAATATAGACTTAGAATTCTGTGACCCTAGCGCAGACGATCGTTTTTTTTTGTCATTCGGAATGTTTACAGGCAGTACGGATTGTTATAGCGTGGTGAACGCACGATGGAGTATGGATGGACAATGGATGTACCCAATACCGACGATTTATTAGCAATTTCATTTCTGTTGAGAACAAAGAAGAAAAAGAAACGTCGGTATTGGGTACTGAATACTCGAAGAATCTACAAGAGTCAATTTTATCTGAAGAGAACAAAGTTCTCCCAAGCCAAATCTTTGACATCTCTGTTGTAATAGTCGTTGTCATGAATATTCCACGGACAGGGGTATTATTGCGGTTTCTATGCGTTAGCAAATACAAATACCGACACGCAGCCGCGTTAGCAAATACAAATACCGCACAGCCGGCCCGATGCTGAATAAAAATTTTCGTACGTACAGATAAAAAAAGCAAGCACTACTTTCTGCTTGACGTTATTAGGTTTTTAAAGGTTTTTTCCGAATGGTTTCTCCGAACGCGCGGTTTGTATTTCGACGTGTACGTACTGAATATTTTCCGTTCGGAAATAAAACGAACGTATGCGGTAATCAAGATATTTTATACAAATTTGAAGCGTTCAGCAAAACGAATTAGGAAGAAAACGTATACTGAAAACGTACGTGTGGTGTCAGCTTTAGTTGTCTCAAATACAGCATAAAGAACAATCTCGCATATGACAATCAAAATACTGATATTGAACCTAGTTCACCTTTTTGATCTTGATTTTTCAGTTTCGCGGTTGACGTTCTAATAAATCAAATTAACAATAAAACTTAAATCAATTAAAAAATAACAAATTATTTTCCTGTTTAAATCGCGTTGGTATTATTATCAGTATTTTTGCAATGCCGTTCCGACGTCTACCTTGAGGAAGGAGTTTGCAAAGGCTCCGAAACGTCAGAACGGCATTGCAACAATGCTAATAATAAAAAAACGCGATTAAAACCGGAGTGAGTTTTATTTTAATACAAGGACGCGAAAACAGAAAAATAATCTAAATTAATAATTGTTAATTTTAAAACTTTACTATACTAAGTAGGTACTTATGTGTTAATTGGAATGTATTCCCAAAAATATGCTCCGACAGGTTCCGAACCCGCGACCTTGCCCTTCTTCTCGAGCAATTCATGTGAGCCACACAGCGAATAGTTCAGCGCGAGTTCAAATTCTAACGGGACATGTTTTCGAAAATATAATCAAATTCCTTATTGACAGGAGAATAATAACATCTTATTACAAGAATAGAAAAACAAAAATAATTAGTACCCAGTATATTTACCTATGTAAATAAAAAATACTACCTCTCCCATACTTGGAATACGTCCATTTTTAGAAACTGCGGCAAAAAACTATTCCGACTTGCTCTTCACTGTATAGAGTATCTGATTGGTCTGATGGATCAAGTAGAGTGCACTTACAAACACAGCATTTGCCCTGAAATAAAGCAAAAGGATCACACTTTATTAACGCCACCACGCATGAACATTAAACAAAGAAATTCTACGTTACAAAAAATATAAATTACGCATGCTTTATAGCTTTATCGCAAAATGTCCTCATCCATCTATTCTATATGCTTATAATAAAGGAAGAGAGGACAAAAAGTCTGTACTTGGAAATAAATAAAAAAAGGGGTCTAGGGGACTTAGGATGGAGTAGTAGAACAAAATTATATTATTTTTAAAATACATGTCTGTCTGTCTGTTCCGTATACAATTAAAAACTACTAATCCGATTGAAATCGGGTATTGGATAGTTCTGTTTTCGAGGTACGTCGTGTTATATTTTGCATCAAAATCCAATTACTAGTAACCCGAGTAATGAACGAAAAAGTGCAACCGCTCGAGAAACGCTCGGCCGCCAGCGCCCGTGATAACGCTTTTTCACTTTCGCGGGTGAAACCGCGGGGCGCAGCTAGTTATTTATATTCTTACATATTGTAACCCTACTAATATTATAAATGTGAAAGTGTGTGTCTTTAAATTGGATGTTTAGATGTTTGTTACTCAATCACGCAAAAACTACTGAACCGATTGCGATGAAACTTGGAATATAGGTAGCTGGATACCGGGAATAACACATAAGCTCTTTTTATTCCGATATTCCCGCGGGAACGGGACCTACGCGGGTGAAACCGCAAGGCGCAGCTAGTAATAAAATAAATTCTGCAGAACGTTGTCACTGCACAGTGCACAGTCTAGGCTAAGCAACTACTAACTAAGCAAATATATGCTTGTACCATGGGTACTAGACAACGAATATACTACAGCTGGGTTTTCATCCTACGCGTATAGTTCGCCGTATAAGTCGCAAGATGTTATTTTTATGACGTAATAACACTAATAGCATTCTAATTAAATACTTAATTAAATAATAAGTGAAATTACTCAACTAGTTGCCAATAATTGAAGTCAGTCCTATACCTAAAGCTTTTACAGTGTTTTTCCAAAACTAGCCCTACAACTAGGCCTTTTTGCTTGACTTTAAGATGTGGGTTTTGTCACGATGTTTTCCCTTCTCAGTAAGAACAATGTTAACAGCGCACAAATTTTTTTCCTTAGGAATGTCATTGGTGTTGCAATTTATCGTGAGGAAACCCCACAGCTTAAAATCACGCAAAAAGCCCCAGTTATAGGGCTAATTACGAAAACTCACAATAAAAACTTTTATTTTTTAATTAGTTAAGGCAGTTGAACTATGCAAGCTAAGTTGGCTAAGTTTAGTTTATTTCATTATATGGATTAAAAACTTTAACTTTAGTTTAGGCAGTTGAACTATGCAAGCTAAGTTAGTTTAGTTTATTTCATTATATGTAGTACTCACTGGCCCTCTTTAAAATACTCCTTTAGAGTATTGGAAAATCTCTTAGAGTATTTAACAAATTCTCTCTTCCTCTGCTCTAAGACCTGTTTCCCTGGTCCCGGAGTGTATGTAGATACCTCATTCACAGCATCTAAAAGCTTCTTTATGGCTGATGCTATTTCCCTGAAATTACAAAAGTGCATTATGTTAGTTTAGTGCATCTATTATGGTGAATGTAAAGTACACATGCTTGTCTTTTACTCCAATAACTTGTCTTCTACTCATTGCGATAATAATATAAAGTTTCTTATCTGTACTTTCAAGTTAAATTTATTCTTCTGTCGATGGCACATAAGTTGAACTACTAATTTGCTCATAAATTATGATGGTGTTGGCTCAGAACCTTGATTTTTATACACCTAATAGGAACCATAGACAAAAGTGACGTTTTAAGTTTATTTTTTTGAGTTGTTTTAAGTATATAAATAAATTCCCTTAATTGCCCTTATTCCTATAAATATTTGAGCTATAATTTTTCAAAGTGTATTAAAATTGTTTACTCACTTAATGGTCTCCAAAAATGTTTTTCGATCTGTGATTTCGTCTGGAATGCGACTTAGTATCTTCTTCAATGCAGCAGATTTCTTATTTAACTCTTGGAATGCTTCTTCTGTACGATTCAGTCTAAGATCAGTACCTATGCAATTATCAAAAATATTAACAAACATTGTAAAAGTAAATATAAAAGGGAAAATATGTCTTCAAAAATTCACTTGTGAGGAGTTTTGAACTTACACCTCTAGATCAGTCCTTTGGTGCCCTTACAAACTAGGCTATGCTAGCTCCCAAGCTAACAAACGTAAATACAAAATTACGTGTGTGTCTCAATATCAACAACTTCATGTACACCTAGATACTAGCAACTACTACTATGCAACTAAGTACAGCAAAGATTTACTGAACTTGGTATAATTTTATTTTACTGAACTTTACCTGAAGCCAGTCAATCTACTATCGGTTTCAATGTAAATCAAGTAACATACATATACCTATATTACTATAAACAAAAGAACAAAAATATCTCTTACATTCAGCTTCAGTCAAAGTTCCTTGAAGTCGGAGTAGGCTCTCATTCATATTGACAGGAATATCTGCTCTTCTCATAATCCCCGCTACTAAGTCATAATTAAGTCCAGGCACAGCACTCTCGGCCTTAGTGAGAGCCGCTCGTAAAGTTTGAGATGCTCCCAAGTCATACTTCTCCAGCTGCGAAGCATACAATATTATTTCAGTAACATTCTGTGATTGTGACAGCGTACTACAAACAAAAGCTTAAAATGAGTGCAAGCAAAATTAGAAATTTGGGTGTTACAAACCAATATATTCGATGTGGTTGGTTACAAATGAAACTCAAATAGTAGCTCGAATTTGAAGATAGAAGAATCCAAAAATGCTTACTTACCTGAGTCAAAACAGGGCGTATGAGAACGGGTAAAACTAATGATGTAACAGGGAGCTCATCACCCATTGTCATTGTGATCTTAAAAATTTAGCTGTAATGACCAGACAATTGGTAAACGTATATGAGTAAAGGCGAAGCGTCGAAAAACAACACGACACGATTTTTTAGAAAATTGCGAACGAAAAAAGCCAACCAACACAACAGCTGTAACTGACACTGACACTGATAAATAGATGGTTTTTTTTTTAAATTAGTTTATTTCCTTTGTCCCTTCAACTGAACTCTCGCCCAATAAAGTCTTGTGATTGATCAATCAATCAATCAATCATTTATTGCTTGCTTGCTAAGTGATAGTCAAGGAAAAGGTATATTATTTTTGTTTTATTTATAATACGTCTCGTCTGCGATAATTTTGGATTACTTTTATTGCTTAAATCTAGTATAAAGTATTATATTACCGTAATTGCCTTAATGTATAGGAATATCTAGTATATCGCCTTACCCTTCGGAACTTAAAAAAAAATGTGAGAACTGTCAAATTTACAACAACTGTCACTGTCAATAGTATTTGTTGTGTGTGCGGGCTGCAGTCAATTGTGTTTTTTATAGTTTACATTTTATCGTTAAAAACTCGTATTATCTTATCACTGAATCATAAAGTTCACCTTATTAAAAATGGCTAAAAATACATCAAGCTCTGCCTTCAGAAAAATAGATATCGACCAGTACAATGAGGACAATTTTAAAGAAGACGAAGCAGAACAAGCTGTACCCACTGGACCGGACGAAGGAGAAGTTTGTGCTCTACTCAATCAATATCCTTTTAGATTTTATAGTTCAGTTTTATTCTTATCAACGAAACATTTTTCAATTACTAACCATCAAATATGTCCCAATTCAATTATAAGACATACATGTATGTATCTATATTTATAGATAAGTATAGACAGGTCTGACAAATAAAATATGATTGATGACTAATAAGATTACTAATATCTATAGCATACTTAAAGTTACTGTGGCCTTAGTTTCATCTACAAAAACAGTGTGATTTCCATTTTAAGGATTCATCCGTGTGAATTTGCCACAGAGGTACTTAACCCTCCATGCACCCTCCGCAAATATGCATACATTCCTTGAACTTTTGCTGAGATTGGTTACTTTCCGAATACTCCTAAACAACTTATTTATCTCATCATCATCATCTCTTTATTGTGCAATAAGAAATTGCAATAGATAAGAAACTAAAATGTAACCCATAAGTAATTAATGTTGGCATTATTTTGCCAATATTGTAATTATTTTCTTAACGTAAAAATACAGGCCGATATGTGGATGCGCTACAACTTGTGTTGAACAATGCACCTTTGGGATCTTCAAATCAACAAGTGAAGGTTAGTTTTACTTACCTACATAGTTGCTTAATTAATGGATATCTTCAGTGATCTAAAATTATAAATACAAATCACTTAAATCAATGAGATAGTGGTAAAATATTGCTTAGGAAAAAAAAACATTGATCATCATCAGCTAGCTGTGTAGCCCCTTGGGGAATCTGATCCATCCATTTCACACTTGTTTGTTTAACCAATGTCACTCTTTTCCTATGCCTTGCTTGAGGCACAATGCAAAAATAAATTTAATATAGTTTTTTTGTTATATTTCTTTCAAGAAACTTAGCCACTAACATACTATCTATCACTTGCTAAAAATAAAAAAAAATTATATTTCAGGACAATGCTCTGGCTCTCACACTTAAAGTGCTGCTAGCTATTAAATCAGGACAAATAGAAGAGGCTGTGGCAAACCTTTCCCTGGATGATGTTGATATCTTAATGAAGTATATTTACAAAGGGTTTGAGTGCCCCTCTGAAGGATCCAGTGGCCACTTACTTCTGTGGCATGAGAAGGCATATAATATTGGTGGATCAGGATCCATTGTGAGAGTTCTTTCAGACAGAATGAGGGTTTAAATGTTTATTTTTAAAGTATTATATGAATTTATTCAATAAAAGTATTGTAATGATTTATGTTTGTATTTATTATTTTACTAGCTAAACTTGCGCTCACTTATAGGGTTAATAGTTTAAGCAAGAAGTAATAAGGTGTGAAGAAATGTATACCTAAACCCTATAGCATCCATCCACATTTCATACTATGTGCAATGATCCCTCAGTAAGCAAAAGTAGCCTAAGCCACACCACCAAAATTCATCAAAACAAAATCAGTTCTGCAGTTTAGACATGATAACGTAACAGACAGACAGTTGGGGTGATCACAGATTGATTGGAACCGAAGGAATTTATTTTTTGTCGTCCACGGTAAACAGTCCCTTATAATATTAGAGATAAAGTACATTTACCCATGGATTAACATAATATTAATAGTTCCGATGACGTCATCAGATTCGACTGACTCCGGCGAAGCGGTCGAATCGACCGATTCGCTCGCACTCTGGTAGTTGCGTACGAGAACAACATAGATATTGGTTATTCAACAACTGCAGCTGAGTAAGATTCTATCGATGCGGTCGATTCTGCCGATGCGAACAATTCGTCCGACTGATGACCCGCACACACATACACACCTAGACGCACCCTACCACAACAATTTCATATCTTATATCTTATCTAAACCGCGGGGCGCAGCTAGTAAATATATAAAATTCGATTTCTTTGGCCCCTTCGGCGCGGACCAAATCTGCGTTCACCTTTAATTTAGCGTTTATAATAACATTAGTCCTTACTAATATTATCCCTATTTATTTTTAGTTAGCGCAGGAAAAATACCAATAAACAATGCAAATTTTCCTTAACTTCGTGTTCGTAGTTTGGAGTTTGCAGCCCATCGATGACGACATACAGCGACATCTAACAACTTTTTCAAAACAAATATGTTACTTCACAAAAGGCAAATAATTTAGGGTAAAAATTCCCTAGCCTAGCCAGTTGAATACGAAATAAGTTCAAAGTTGTGCAAGTTCCCAAAAAGTATCATTATTACTGGTGGGTGGTGTTGGTTGAGTGTGGTTCATAGGGGTAGGGTGCTTCTAGTGTTAGTTGGCGTAAACTCACACTTAGGTACGAGTACGGAACACACCCCCTCGTAGCTTAACCCCATAACTGTGCAATTAATATAGGTAAGTACATACTTATAGTAATATTCCACGACAAACCGTTTAACACAGCGTCATTCAGTCATACATCATTATTCATTATAAAAGGCTGGTAGGTAGGTACCTAAAGTTCTGCTAACTAGGTGCATTTCCTTTCTCTCAATAAAACGATAGTTCCAAAGCAATCGTAACATGGCTTCCAGTGAGTAGGTGCCGTGTCGATCACGTAAAAGTCTGTACTGAAGAAAGTAATCGGTTCACCACAAAATGCGCCTTCCTCTCGCTTCAGAGAGAATGTACCATGTTATAAAAGCCTCGAACCGTTCTTGTTACTCGATAGTTTTTAAGCTGCAGTGTGGGTGGAAGCATATTATACGTACACAAAATGGAATTGCCGGTTAGTATTTTCGATTACTTTTACCTACTGACACAATTTTTTATCGAGTTTGAATGCTCCAATTGCGATGTTTTTTACTAACAGTGAATAACTATTACATCACAATGCTTGTTTACTTTAATGTGTTGTATAATGTGCTTTATTATCTTGATATTGCAATCATGATCAAGAATCAGAATCTTACCTCACTAACTATCTACTTCCCGAGTCCTGATTCAATATTTTAGAGATAGGGACAACTCAGGCTTTGGCTTAATGCTCTCAGACAGCGGATGGATTTTTTAAAACCTGTATTTTTTACATTATGTACCTACTTACTAGTCCATAAAAGAAATCTTAATTAAGAACCATCAAACTATAATTATTTTCATAAAATAAATCAACCTACATCGGGAAGTCCGCCATAGGTACAAGTCATTTTTTTAACTCGAGTAGGTATCTTCTTAATGAGACCACTTCACCCCTAGAAAATATTAATATGTAGTCAACTCGTCCCAATGTCTCTAAACACCTTTGTTATGTGTAATTATAAATATGTCATGTTCTCTATTGTCTGTTTGGGTATCACACAAATACTTATTTGTTTCACAACGCTACAGGTATATTTATAATGATCTTATTTTAATTTCAGATATTATTAGTTTTAGTTAGCTGTATGCACTACAACTATGCATCCCATCATTCGCACGGAACGCACGTCATTCCCGTGGAAGGGTACGACGCGGAACTCCAAGACCTGGGAGAGCACGTCGAAGTACCCCACACACCAGTCAAAGTTGTCAAAATCACGAAGACTGTCGCAGTTAAAATCCCAATACCTTACCCCGTGAAGGTAATACAAAAGGTACCTTATCCTGTGCATGTCGCTAAGCCTTATCCCGTACCCGTGCCGCAGATCATCAAGGTTCCCCATTCTGATGAATCCGGTCACCAACACGGTGAGCTCGACGGTTACAACTCCGGCAATGGAGATCAACACGGACCTTCCTACCAAGTACAAGAAGGTAATTCCTACGGCGGGGGAGGTAACGAACATGGCCTCAGTGAATCATACTCTCAAGAATTCCCATCAGAAGGAACATCTTACGATGCTCCCATTCATAGCTACAATGGAGCCGGTAACCATGGATCGCAACAAGGTGAAGTTTCATACGATACAAGTAGTTATGACAAAGCTATACAGGAGTATCTACAGAAACAGAATGCAGGTCATAACGGAGGCGCTGGCAGTGGCGGCTACAATTATCATTAAACAATACTTAATACTCACTTAAATCCTAATCTTATGTACCTGAGACGTAATTTGAAAGATGCATACTCGTACATACATACTCCTCATGGTTTATTCTATAATTGGAGGCAGTGTCTTGTGATTTTCATGGTTATGAATGTTGTTGCTAGATGTGTATATTAGCTGGTAAGTGTTATCGTTAAATAATGTTTAAATTATTAAAATAAAAAAGAACGAATACCTTAAATAAATGTGTTTAATTTCGACTTACACGTAACATAAAACTAAACTAACATCACATTTAACACTAATATCAAGAATTAAAATAACTTAAAATATATTATGTAAAATAGAAAATAACGGGGAGTTTGGCGAGTCAAATGCTTCTGCGCCCCGCGGTTTCACTCGAATAACTAAAAAAAACGAAAAAAAAAATGTTATAAAATAACACCATCGGCTTGATCGTGTGAACACACAAATCAACAATTTTAAGTAACTTTAAGTCAAGATTTAGAACTCAACTTGAAAAACCTATAAGTTTCGAGCTCATTAACTCACAATTTCGAGGTGAAGGTCTTAAAATCAATGTTTGAACTACACTATACATATACCTATGTCCTACATAATAATTAATAATCTATCGATAACATCAAACGTCAAGTAGGTAATAAACATCGACAATATTTTTAGGGTTTCGTAGTCAACAAGAATCCCTTATAGTTTAGTCATGTCCGTCCGTCCGTCCGCGACTTTGCTCAGAGACTGTTAGTACTAAGAAACTAAAATTTTGCATGAGTATACATATTGTTCACGCCAAAACAGTGCTATCATAAAACAAAACCTCTTAAGGTTCCCCACATGTAACATTGGGGATATTTTTTTTTCTTGCTTAACTCATCGTGTGGGGTATCGTTAGATAGCTCTTTTAAAATCATTGTGAATTTTCAAAAATAAATAAATTATTTCAGGGTTCCGTTTTCGAAATATTGAGCTTTAAAGTGCTAGTTTTTAGAGTTATCTGTCCCCCGTCCCCGTCCCTCTAAAATGTTTAAACTTGGATTCGTTATTCACAATTGTAGTGAGTATAAAGTTTAAAGGAAAATTATTACAGCTAAGCTGTCTTTTCTAATTTACGAGTACTTATAAAATTGAAAGAAAGCAATTTCTAACGAATTCCGTTGTTAAATATTACTTCTGTAAATAGAATATAAATATTATTTCCAGATTGTAATCCCTTATATTTTTTGACAGTAAAAAACCCTACTCTGCGCGTGGCCGGACAAGGCACGCACTTGCCCATTTTTTATTCTTTCGACTATAGACATTCCACAACAAATACTTAGTATTAAAACATTGAGTAAAAAAGCGTCATCAACAAATACGAGTAGGTATAGTTTGGTCTTAGGTTTTCGCGATTTTGCATAATGAAACACAATATTTACCGGGTTTTACTCGAGTTTTATTTATTAACGGCATTGTAACCGCGCTAAGTTTACAGTTAGCTTTTTCTTGGTTGACTGAGTAAAACCCGGTAAATATTGTGTTTCATTACGAGTAGGTATGTCTGTACTATAATCATTGCCTATCGACGACTCTATAGAGAAATTCAATTTACTGGAGTTATGACAAATGCAACCGGACATCTAAAATAGTTAGTTTAATTTATAAAAACATTTAAAACAACATCAAATTACGACTAAGAAAATCAATTTTTTTTCGTTAGAACATTGGTTGGCATCGACATATTTTTGGATGATAAAAGCGAACAAAACGTGTAACATTCACGCCAATAAAATTGCGATAACAAAAATAGATAGGTATTATCTATTTCAATTTATTTGATTACTAGCTGCGCCCCGTGGTTTCACCTGCAAAAGTCCCGTCCCCGTGGGAATAACGGGATAAAAAGTAGCCTATGTGTTATTCCCGGGATCTAGCTACCTAAATTCATCGTCTGAAAATAAGTTTCAGTGCAATCGGTTCAGTAGTTTTTGCGTGAAAGAGTAACAAAGTCACATACATACAACTTTAGCGTTTATAATGTTAGTAAGATTAAATATTACATTTCCAATTTTATTGTTGAAATTATCGGCTCGATTTTTTGGATTTAAATGAACAAAGGGTAATAAACGCTGTTGTTCAAGAACATTTTGCTGAAATGATTTCTTAAAATGTAGGTTAGAATACCCTGGGTCGCTTGCTCGCAATGCCACGGTCGGAGAAGTGGTCCCGATCGTGGTCCTCGTCTGCGTCCGACAGGTCGATGTCAACGTCGACGTCGATGTCAGCGTCCACGTCGACGTCGATATCAGCATCCACGTCGACGTCGATGGCAGGGTCGACGTCGACGTCGATTTCAGGGTCGACGTCGACGTCGAGATGCGCAGCGGTGGGCACGCAGCACACCATCAGCTCCGGCTTCTCATCCTCGTCCGACACGTACATCCGCGTCAGATCCGATGCCACTGACGCAGTCTCGCAAACACTAAAAACGATAAAAAAAATTTACATGAGATAGGCTAGCATTTGATTTTTTCTTACCGAATGGAATAAGCTCGACGGCGTGCTTAATCTTTCTGGGGATGATTTATATTAGACCGTCACGAGCACGAGCTTCGTTGTCCATTGCTCGGCGAGCAGTCAATCGGTCTGTTGCAACCAAGTGGCGGCCGAGCAATGTACAACGAAGCTCGAGCCGTAAACAGTTTCGACGAGATGGGTTGGCGAACACCTCATTGTTTCTCCTTCTTTTTGTCCAATATAGACGGGCCTGGCGCATCTTTGTTCGACGATAACTTGAGTATCGTAGCTCCGATCTTAATGAATTTTTGTTTGCGCGTAGTTTAGGTCAATACAATTTATGAATTCGAAGATGAGCCGGATCGGTACGGGGATTGGGGGTCGTGAGGTCTCAGTTCGGGGCGAACTCCTAGTTATAGATTAATTTTAGTTTTGCTGTTGTCATATATGTTTTTTAGTATCCCAATATATTTATAGTCGACACCTTCGGTCCTTAAGTACTTGCTGGATCTTTTCATGTTCTCAATATTTATCCTGAAGGTAAAAATCTTAAAATGGTAAAGTAAATAATGTATTATGAAAGACCTGTGGTTATCGGGGTCGAGCAACACAGCGAAGTCGTCGTGTTTGTCGGGCATGAGGTCGTGCAACGAGCACGGGCGGTCCCCGGACATCGCCTCGCAGAAGAAGGCAGGCTCGAGGCACGGCTTCGCCATCGCCACAGCCATCGCCTCGCCCGCGACCGCGCCGAGCGTCACCTCCGTCCGCGTCGTCGTGGCCACGAGGCTGACACAAACAACATTACAAAGATAATGCGTTGAGTCGTCGTCGAGATCGCATTTCGAAGTAAATACAACTTTGTTTTATATTAATATTCTAGCTGCACCCCGCGGTTTCACCCGTGTAAGTCCCGTTCCCGCGGGAATAACGGGATAAAAAGCCTATGTGTTAATCCAGGTCCCCAACTACCTATATTCCAAGTTTCATCGCAATCGGTTCGGTAGTTTTTGCGTGAAAGAGTAACAACCTCACATACATAAATACAAACTTTCGCGTTTATAATATTAGTAAGATAAGAAGTAAGACTAGTAAGATTAGATAGATGTAGGTAATGTAGATTAATTTACTTTCCAGCTTCGATCTAAAATAATCATCCCTACTGCTCAAACAAATAAATAGGACAAAAAACAACTAGTATACCTACCTTTCAAAATTCAAACTAATTTTCGTTTCTTGAGATTTCTGAACTACATTTAACCAATTTTGTTTGTATATTTCTACATCTCGACTGAAGTATGCTCCTGGCCTAAAACAATTGTAAAAAAATATGTTATTTAAAGGTCGTAGAACAAAAGTTGCTGATGAAATCTGTTTACTCTAAAGCTTTGGTTGGGGAGTAACTTTGTCAAATGGTCCCTCAGGTCTAATAGGTTAAAAACCACTGCTTTGGGGAGTACCTAATTTTGGCCAAAATCACAAATAAATCACAAACGTATGAATAGTAGCTGAGTAAACGTTAGCTATCCAAATGCGTGACAAACAAACGTAACTCACACGTATACAAAATAGAAAGTCGCAATAAGGTTGCAGGTTCAAATATTTTGTAAATAAATATCTTAAGTTTAACGACGAGTTTATTCATACCTCTGTGATGAAACATTACCCATTTCATTGAAATGGCATTTGCAAAAAAGATACGTAATAAGGCCTCCGGGTCTGTAGTTTTGCGTGAAAGAGTAACAAATCACATACATACAGACATACATACATACTTGCAAACTTTTGTGTTTATAATATTAGTAAGAAGTAAGATTCAGGTTATGTAAAGTAGAATAAAATTAATTATCTTACATTGGCGTAAAATTAATCATTGTAGCGAGATTTTGCTGCTTATGTATCTGATAATAGTTTTCCGCCGCATCCATGGAGGTTGTATTTTTATCTAAATCGGGATTCATATTTAAACTGTCTTCAGTTTTAATCTTCAATTTGTCTGTGAAATTAAAACGTAAGTATATTATATATATATATACATATTTTATACCTAAGTATAGGTATAGTTAGGTATAAAATAAGTACAAAATCTAATCTTGGCATAGTATACCTACACGTGTAACGGTGGATGGCGTGATATCAAAGGTGGTCCGGCCAACTTGACGTAAAATAGGCGGCCACTCAGTTTCTTTAAAATTTTCAAAATCTTGTAGGTACTAAATATATGCAGAAAGGTACTAAATTTAAAAAATAAGCAATAAATTATAAGCATTTTCAAGTAGTTTGTTGTAAATCTCTTGCATTTGTCCGGCCAAGCTGACGCACATTGATCAAGTTCGATTTAAAAGGTAGATATAAAGGAGCCCTATTCTAGCCTGTGCCGTGAAGCGTCAGCACAGAATAGGGCTACCCCTTCACTTCCACCATCCCATCGTAAAAGGAGACGGAGGGAACTAACGAACCTGGAGTTCTCACCGCGCGGTGGCGGATACACTTTTTAAAAATATTGCCAAATCTATGTACAAGAGGTAAGGCCAAAAGAGTGTGCCCACCCCAAAGAATTTGGCATTTCAACGAAACCTGGGCTCCTGAGAGGAACCGAGAAAATCGCTCGGATAAGGAGAAAATGTAATTAACACTTTGGTAAATATTTACCTGCGAATTTACTTGAATCGATTGGCAATATCTTCATTGCCACGTCGTATAGGAAATCCGCGGTCCAAAAGTGCGGTATGCGTATGAAGAGTTTACCAGAATCAACTGGCATGTGGAAGCCGAGTCTATGCAACAACTGTAGGAACTTTAGATCCTTGCAAATACCAGCTTGTTTACAATTCCAAGGTACCAGGGGCACGGATTGATTCGAAACTGTAATAATATGGTGTCCATCACATATTTTGAAATTAAAATGTTACTTAAACGGGCCTCTACGTGTTGGCTTCGGCCCCACGCACGCCTTCCAAAAGTCTGGGTGCTCCATAGCCCCGAGAATCCAAAATGGTAAAAACAAATAATAATAAATAAATATTGCACGGTATTACACACAACCAACGAACTCGAATATAATATGGAAGTAGCAATCCTTTGAAAAAGTGTTCTACGCAAACGGTGGTATTCGACCGCCAGTCTGTCACTAAAGATCGTCCGCCATTGGTCGATCATACGTAATACAGTACGGAACATGTCAGTGTGTGCATCTGCCGCTGTGTGACCGTGGAACATGTTTTTTTTTTTAAATTTAATACTGAACTCGTTGCACACAACGCTATCTAGCCCCAAACTAAGCTCTAGGCTTTTACTATGAGTACTAAACAACAGATTTACTACATTTTATATTTTTTTGTTGTAAATACATACATAAGATACATAGAATACACCCAGAACCAGAAACAACCTTTTATAATCAGCAGAAATAATTTTTAATTTTGAAAAGAAATTCAATAATTATTATTCCGTCGAATAATAATTATTGAAATTTTCATTGTTCACTTACGCAACGAGTGATACGACACGGGAGATATAACGGGAAGTGTGGAAGACTTCTTTTTAAAACATTCGAAACTCAGCAACTTAGACTCTGCATCTGCGGTTTCTTTCTCGCACTTCCTCTTATCGATATACAATTTAGCTTGACAGGTGTCGAGTAAAACTTTCTGCACCCAGTCCAGGAACTTCCCTTTCCCGTCCTGTGAGAGTTGTTCGCAAAGTTTCCCGATCTCATCATCTCTCATCTTCTTGTTTAATAAACTCTTAGTGTTCCTGTCACTTTCCCCTTTCTTCAGTTTCTCGAATTCGTCCTTTTTTACGATATTTTGTTTCAACAGTTGCCGTACGACGGAATCCCTAGATTTAGTGACGCCATCTTCTTTAAGAAGTTTAATGATTTCTTCGATAACGTCGGATGACGCACTACATTGCATATACGTCCAGCTGAGTGATGAAATTTCCTCCTCCGTCCATCTGTCAATTGAAATACCTACTGGTGAACTACGTTAACGAAAATGGTCATAAACGAGTTTCAAAGTTTCAACACTTTCATTAGCTTTGTCGGACTGTAGATTTACTCTATTGCGACGGTTAATATTTCGTCATATAAAAGTTCTTACCTCTCTTTAGAAGTATTGCTCACGTCACTGTTTCCACATTTCTTTTTGACGTCCGTTTTCGTGACGTCTGTTTGGTTAGGCTCGGGTGAGGGAATATGTTTCGAAAGCAATTTGACGTCATCTAAACTTTCCCTATCCAAACGGATACTCGTACTGCTAAGTAACGAGATAGGTTTCTTTAAAAACGTGTTTATGACGTATTCAATCAAATCGGACCAGTCCTGAAATAAATCATGGTTATTTTAGTATTTATAAAAACCAATCTCTTCTTTTGAGAACAAACTCGAATCTCGTTCAAGAACAGGATACGTTGCGAATGGAACCACTTTTAAAATAAGTACCTTTTTCTATGCAATCTATACTAATATTATAAAGAAGTAACGTTGGTAACATGTATGTATGTATATTAGGGGTAATCTAAGAAACTATTAGACCGATCACACAAATTCTTTCACCAATATTAAGTACTAGCTGCGACCCGCGGTTTCACACGCGTAAGTCCCGTTCCCGCGGGAAAATCGGGATAAGTAGCCTATGTGTTATTCCCGGTATCCAGCTACCTATATTCCAAGTTTCATTCAATCGGTTCAATAGTTTTTGCGAGAAAGAGTAACAAAGTAACATACATGCATACATACATAATATAAACTTTCGCGTTTATTAATATTAGTAAGATATAATTAAAAAAGAAAGTTTCCGAAAGGATTTATAGAATGCGTCACTCGTACCTAAGCAAAATGGTCAATTCATAAATGACACCGTTTTCTAAATACACTTACGTCGCATATCTCGAACTCAGACTTAAATATAGAGGTAAATGTCTGGAGAATCCTCGGTTGGAATAGCGTACTAAGACTGGCGAGGTCACCCCCTACATGATGCATCAACGTGAAGATGCAGTCATTGACAAACTCGCCATTACTTGAATAGTCTTCCAATAACAATCCATATTTATACATTATCTCAGGAGTCGCAAATCTAAAAAATCAAACATTCAAGTTCGATCAAGCTAATTGTGCGTATTTGTCGTGAAACACATGTACAACGTTAGCTAAAATTAAATGTAATATACCCTCTATTCAATATAATAACGCAAAACAAAACCGCTCAATTAAAATAGTCAGCTTTTGGATATTCTTTTTGGACCAAAATGATAAATTCCCTTAGAGCCGATTTTTCATGCTGCGGATAAAATATAGTATCTAGGTATCGAATAAGTTCGAACCCAACCAAACTTAACAGCCTTCAAGTTTTGATTCATTTTAATTTTATCGTGACGTTTTTTATTCGGGGGTGTTACATTTTATTTGGGGTTGGGGTTCATCAAGGATCGGCGCTTAGCCCCTTACTGTTTAATCTCGTGATGGATTACCTTACATCCAGAGTACAACAACCCACACCTTGGAACATTCTCTACGCGAACGATGTCGTGCTTGTGGATACTGACCCTGGAGTTCTTCAAACGACACTCGAGAGTTGGAGATCTTCTCTGGAGACCGCGGGACTCAAAATCAGCAGAGAAAAAACCGAGTACATGCATTGCAAATTCGATGGAATCCTTACACGAAACACCATGTATCTCCAAACAACACCACTAAAAATCGTCTCGACCTTAAAATGCCTCGGCAGCGTTATAACAGACGCTGGTGACATTGACGCTGACGTCTTGCACCGTAGAAACGTTGGATGGCAAAAGTGGAGGGAGCTTACGGGGGTCATGTGCGACTCTAGAATGCCTATCCGCACCAGGGGTAAAATTTACAAAACCGCAATCCGACCTGCGATTACATATGGCTCAGAATGCTGGCCTTTGAAGAAGCAACGCTCAAAAACTACACGTGGGCAAAATGAGAATGCTTAGGTGGTCAGCTGGAGTCACGCTCTTAGACAAGGTCTAAGGCCGACAAGGCCGAACCATTACATCAACTTTTAAAGTTGGTGATCTAGGATCAATAGTTTCCGAGATATTGACGTTTTAAGTTTGACAGCTGTCATTCAAAAAGAAGATGTCGAAGAGGTCTATCACTTATGCTAAGAAACTGGTAATCTAGGATCAATAGTTTCCGAGATATTGACGTTTTAAGTTTGTAAGCTGTCATCCAAAATGAAGATAATGAAGATATAATATTTAATTATTTCTGGCCGTGGTCAATAATATTAATATAATGGAAAGTTTCTGTATTTTATTTTATGGGTCTCATAAAAAAATATACAGAAACTTTACATTTCTACTTATTTTCGTTCAGGTTCATAATTTGTCATTATTTTATATCCAAATCAAACAACAATGTTTTGATATACAGTTTAATATCGTTTGACAGATCTGGGTAAGTTGATGTTGTGGCCCACTGTAGTAGAAGTACTACTTACTAAGTATTTTTTGTATATAATATTTAGAATTGAAATGACTTGATTATTTCTGTTCTTTTTTATTAAAATTTGATTGACTATGTGGTTTTATTTTATTTCATTCATTCATTCATAAAATGACTTGATTATTTCTGTTCTTTTTTATTAAAATTTGATTGACTATATGGTTTTATTTTATTTCATTCATATTTCAAATGTATCCAATCGATTATTCTGGCTGTTCTATGAAAGCGACATTTAGGTAAAGAGACATTTTGGGAAAGGGACATTACGGTAAATGGAAATTTTGGGAAAGGGTCATTTCGGGAAAGGGATATTTCGGTAAAATGACATTTCGGTAAAGGGACATTTTGGGACAAGGGACATTCCGGGAAAGGGACCTTTTGAAACGAGAGACATTATGGGAATTTGACATTATGAACCTGAGCGACATATACTTCATACATACAACAAATAGTAATAAATAAAAAAAAATAAGTACCTATCCAAATTATTACATAATACTAATTAAAAAATGTAATTCAATATAGATATTATATAACACATTATGCATAATGTATACATAATGTATGTTTGTCTACTTGCGATTGGCGATTCGCTGGACAGCAAGCCAGTGGGCAAAAATAGGACTGGTCATATCATCATAAACGGCCTTTAGAATAGCGTTCTTGGTGTCGCGCAGCTTGGACCAAAACGTGTTGCCACGTGACCGGATGACTGCATAAAAGTCAGGAAGTCTTGCTTCCGCGAACATGCCCGACGCGCTGCAGTATCTAGGCTTTTTCATGAGAATACGGTAGCATCATTGTACGGATTTGAAAAATCGGCCCTAGGACTAAAGTTATAGTAACATACAGTAAAAATGCAACTTACTGTCTTATATGTTCGGCCATGTCAGTTGAGCAATTGTAGCTTGGAGACTTCATCGTGTTATCCAAAAAAATTAGCAGAATATGATTGGTCACCACGAGATCCTAAAATAAAGTACGATACTTTTCTTTCAATTCAATTCTAAGTACGTAATTTTTTTCTCAACAAACAAAGACAAAGAATTCTTTATTCGTACTGCGAAGAATGGAATCAGTTGCCTGAGTATGTCCTCTTGGATGTCTACAACTTGGGGGTCTTCAAGTCAAGAGTGAACAGGTATCTTCCAGGTAAACGTGTAACATCTTAGACCACATCGTCGCTTTCCAACAGGTTAGATAGTGGTCAAACGCTTACCTATCAATTATATAACAAAATAAAACATACAAAATCAGTTTGAGCTCAAATTAAGTAGGGGGAAGTCAAACTCACCTGAAGATATTGTTTGGAATGATGCTTGGGATTGTAGTGGCGTAAAAGCAGAACCATCAAAGAACGCAATTCATCCGTCTCGCACATTTTCATTTGCAAATTCATCAAAAAATCGTGATCATCTGTGTTCAAATGCGGGATTTTTTTGTACACTTCTATGGCTTGTACAAATTCACGAATTGCCGTAACAACCTAAAAATAAAGTTGCCCCTTTTGTTCATGACTATGTCTAAGTAGAAGTTAAGTTTATTTATGCGTGGGCTTAGTTAAATCGGAGAGGTCCGTTTTTTATTTAGTACCTACTGACAATTTCTCGCCCACTTACTCATCAAAGTTTCTAAAAGCCTTGTAAAAACTTTTTAACTTTTACTTATTTTGAATAGACGGACCGGTCTACTACCTACAAACGAAGCAACCTCGATTTAGCTTCAAAAGTTGTGGGTTCGACTGAAAAAGTTTTAGAAAATGTCATGGATGAAATGAAGATAGAAATCTTGTTATATCCTACTAAATTAAATTTAATAAAATATTTCAAATATGGAGCAGTACTAGTTTGTAAGTGGTCGGAAATAAATATATGTTACTAGCTGAGCCCCGCGGTTTCACTCGCGTAAGTCCCGTTCCCGCGGGAATATCTGGATAAAAAGTAGTCTATATGTTATTCCCGGTATCCAGCTACCTATATTTCAAGTTTCATCGCAATCGGTTCAGTAGGTTTTGAGTGATTGAGTAACAAACATACATACATACAAACTTTCAGCTTTATATAGGATAAGTTGAGATAAAAATATAATACCAAGTGCAGCCTCCTGATGTTGGGCGTGAGGTCGTTACCGTCGAGCTTGATGTCGAGCTCCAACTGTTCGCAAAGGTTCACACCCTCGGCCGTTAGATACGACACAATCTCGTACGACAGAATTGAACATACGTGTTCCAAATCTAATTCGATCTGAGTCGCAAACTTCAAAAAATATGTAACCAGCCAGAAAAAGTGCGAAGTATCTATTTTCAACTGTAAATTGTTGAGTATCTCGCCGTGGAGCGATTGTACCAGAGAATTGTAACCTTTAACGAGGAAATCGACTGTGAACTCTTTCAAAACATTGGAAATATCATCATCAGTGGGAGTTTTGTGCGTCAATCCTTCCACGTTAATACTAGAAAAAAAACGAAATACACGTTATATCAATAAATCGAACACATAACGTAATCAATTAATTCGTTTCATACTTACATATTTGTTTTACCCCTTTTAACTATTTTTTTCCTTTTTCTGTCTTGCAGTGTCAATCCCGGGCGAACTTTGTTTGTATTTGTTCTCTGTTTTGGATTGTGTGGTTTTAGATGGACTGGTTTCTTGGTAGGTCCTTCATCTTCGTTACTAGAAGTCGACAAAGATTCCTGGTTCTTTATCTGAGTTTCATATCCGCAGTCGGAGGTCTCCGATTTCACCAGTTGCTTCTCATTTGTCGTTTGAATCTGTTCACTTCTAGTGGAATTATCACTCGTACATGATTGATCCATTTCCTATGTAAACATAAACTAGCTAGAGTCAGAAGGTTGGGAAACGTTAGTGAAATAATACAATCAATACACTACAATACAGCATACTTTATTTAATTCATTATTTTCGTTGTTTGTGTTGTCGCTTGTTGTTTTAGCTTCGACATTAGTATGTTGTTCAAAAGGCTGATCGTTCTGTGTATTGTCAGCACCGGGGGGAGTCGCGTCCTTGTCCCACTTCTTGTTACCGTTGTTGGTCCCGTCGTTGCTCTTGCCACTGCCGCCCGTGTCGGACGAGTCCGACGTCGGGTCCGACGTCAGCATTGGAGAAGAATCATCGCTGCCTGCTTTGTGTTTAATACTCAATTATAAATACTTATTCCTAACTTGAACGACACAGACTTCGAAATAATCCGAAGGGTATATACCTACAATTCGTATTTTACAATTTGCTGAAAGAAATTCGACCTTTTCTTATATAGTTAAGCTCAATAATTGCACGAATTAAACTGGCCGCCCGCCACCGTTCCGTCCTATAATTATTGTACATTGAAACGAAAAAAATTGCAATTTAGTTTTGTTTTTATTTTAATATCACAAATGTATGCATACGTACCGTACGAAGTTACCTAATATTTCCTATTTTCATTGTAAAAATTCCGTCAAATTGTGTGTAATATAATATCTTAACTCTATCTAGCTTACCTCTATTGGGAGGTGAAGTATTGCTCTCATTGTCCTCTGAACTATCTGATACAGAAGCTTCTAGCCACAAATTGAGTAGTTTGTGAAGTGTTACTACGTGTTGATCTTTGTATAATATACCAAGCAACTGTACCATAGTTACACCCCAATTACACTGAAAATAAAAACAAATACAAAACACATATCTTGTCATACTTTCGTGGAAACAAAGTAACCTAGGTACCGATTTAACTATGCAGTTAATAATTAAGTTTAGGATGCATTTAATATACCCAATGAAGCCAAACTACGGAATAAACTACGGTTTATGGCCATTAAATTACGTTTGGTTTTTTCCCTTTGATCGCTCTTTTTACTTTCTATCTAACATTCAGATGTCCCTAAATAATTTGTATACGGCCAGATATTAAAACAATGTTGATGTGTAATGGACGATACCTGTCTGATAGTTGTGTACAAACATCAAACACACATCTAACAAAACAAACGTAGTATACCAACCTACAAAGGTGAAACACAAATGATCTACCTACACATTTTATGGAGTTCGCATGTAAAACTGCGAAATTCAGTACGTGGGGCTACAAGGCAGACAAACCCTGAAATATAATGTAAGAGAAATAAAAACAAACCATGCTCTTAATTGAGAGGAAAATATATGAAAATGAAATTATAAGCAATCAGCGGGATTATTGAATATATCACCTACCGCATCTGGAATAGTCATTAATTTAATGAGAGCTTTATCAATGCTTTGACTAAAAATGTTCCAAAGAATCTGATTTTGCACGGTGTGATTGGTTCCATTGAAGTTAGGACTTTGACAGCTAACTTCCTCCGGTATGTGAAGAATGTTGCGAATTAACCAAAGACAGTTATTAATGTTTGTGCATTGTTCTTTAGATAACTTCCCCTTTTGATCCACATCTGCATTTTTCTTCATAAAGTCAATAATAACTTTTGTAACTTTAGGGTCAACGAATGCAGATTTTATAGAAGCCAATAAATTGTTCAGTTCGAAAACGATATGTCTTCCACATTCACCTCGTGATAAAACATCAACAGACAATAGACATTCAATTGGTATGGTTAGATGAACTAAAATTTTAATTAAAAGTTCTATTGTTTTATCTTCCTTTGCATGTATCAGAAGTGGTATAATATCTTTTTTAATATTTTGACCAAAACTAATGTTTCTTCTGTATGATCGTACAAACTTGTCTTCGGACAGGATATTATTTAAAATCGATTCCAAAGCCTCTGTAAAAATGGGAAGGTTATTATAATAAAATATTTTAGGTATCTTATTTAGTCTATAACTTAAAAATTAGTTACACACTTTGAACTAACCATTGCAATTTTCGTTTATTTGATATCCATCTGCATGGGCATACCCAAGGTTACCGAATATGCTGTGTATCTGTGGACTCTGAAGAACCCATTCCATCTTCTATCTGTAACAAGCAAAGATGCTAGTTGTTAAACGACTTAAAATAGAAGTCTCGTAATTCTGTAGGGGCTATACGCCCAGTATCACAGGGCTATGGAGCCCCCAGACTTTTAAAAGACGTCTGTAGAGTAGTGGCTATTATTATTAATGTCTATTGATTACAATAGAGCACAAAATTCCTGGGTAAAATTAGGTACGGATTATAATAGGACTATTCAAGACAGAATGAAACTATGACCATGTTTTTTTTTATAATAATTATTAAATATTTTAAAGCAGCAATTGCTTTGAGGTATTATAAGTCTGAAATCAGGCAGCCCCATTACACACGGAACTTCGACTTACATTAAACTGTAAGCTTTAGTATATTTTTGCTTTTTAAATGGTTTTAGGATTTCGTTAGGATTTCAACAAGAAACCCTACTTGTAGTTTCGTCATGTCCGTTCGTCCGTCAGTCTGTCCGCGGCTTAGCTCAGAGACGCTTGATACTAAGAAGCTGTATTTTGCATGACTATACATATTGATCACGGCAAGAAAACAGTACATTAAAAAATATATAAAGATTTTTTTTGGTATCTCCGCAAGTAAAATGAAATATACTTTTACAGATTGATTGATTGAATCCTTGTTATTGGAACCTACGAAACCTTACACTGCGCGTGGCCTAACAATACACGCACTTGCCCAATTTTGACACGCACTTGCCCACGACTTTGGTCATAGTCTACCTCAAAAGTGTGGTTATGTCCGTATCTGTCGTCAGCCTGCGGCTTAGCTTGGGGACGCGTAGTACTAAGAAGCTGTAACGTGCAGTAAGAGAATACAATTGATGACGCCGAAATTCTACCTATTTAGCGACCGGCCTTGTTGTTGCCGCTTTGGTAGGTGTTGATGATTTGACTTGATTTATCGTTTTTGCGACTCTAAACTGCACAGCATCAATATCATTAAACGCAATTTTATCTCTTCAACTTCTGGTCATAATTCGTACATTAATACGGAACCCACGGCGTGCGAGTTCGACTCTGGCTTGATTGTTTGTTTTTGTTGTGATATTTTGGTCTATAAAACGGTCGTTACTATCCGGCCTATCCGTCTTGAATTTTTATCCGGCCGAATACCCCATTTCAAATAAATAAGTACGACATAAAGATTGAATAAATCTTTATTTAACACTAGCTGTGGCCGCGACAGCTAAGCTGCACTAAGGGCAAATTGTGATGAATAAACAGCAATTTCTTTAAAGGTAAAGGCGTTAAAAGGTAACACACATTTTTTATTTTATCAGGAAAGCAAACGAGGCGATTCGTTACACAATGTGAGTGAAGCGATCGGGTATACGTTTACCATGTTCGACTCGACTATGTGCGGTCGGATATTCGGCTTTAAGGTTTGCCGAATATACAATATCCGGCAAGACCACTATCCGTTTTATCTTAAGTAGGTACCTACCTGATTTGGTGTCTCGAAAAAAAATGACGATTAGTGTAAATTTCCAAAACAAAAAAAAAATTCTCCCATTTTATTTTTGTAGAACTAACAGCGAGCAGTTCAAGGTTTAGCTTGTTATATAGGATCTACTGATTGTTCTATTAAATGAATATGGTACTACAAGGATAGACCATAGGTGTAGGTACCTACTTTGTACGACAACAGAAATACGGTGAACATTTCAACAGTCGCAGACAGACGGGGTCCGGTTTTAACTTTATGATACCGTAGGTACTCAAATATATAATTAATTACCTATATCATTAAAGATATCTATATCATCAATCACTTACCACTGTGTTTTTTGCATAGGTAGGAATTCTTAAGCCAAGTCTTAATCTAGACTCTAGCATTAAAACCTAACACTGGCTGGCGCAAGTGGTGTTTAGTAATATCTAAACATCGTACGTTAAACCTACGTCAGCAAACAGTAGATTAGTAGAGCATTACCATAGCATCTAAGTCTATTTCAAAAACCAAAATTATTTCAAGTAATATGTGTTTAGGTAAGATTAAAAATATGTAAGTATTTGTATACATACAGTGTTATTTAAAATATAAGTCACAATTTATTCGCACTGCACTCCAATAACAGGTTCGTACTTCGAACAAAAACACGAATCGATAGAGAAACTCATATTTATTAATGCATATAACGAATGCCCATTTTATTTCGTATTTTTTGAACGATTTTCCTTTACTTTGTGCTTGTGCATTGACAGCAAAACTTTATAAGTAAAACTACGACTTTAACAGCGAAGCAACGACAGTTCACCACGTGAGCTCAAACAACTTTATCCCGAGAGCCAATAGTAGGTCACGCTCACTCAAGTCGCGTGTACGGTGCACGTGCGTAACGTCGTCATGAACTCGACAGCGCGAACAGTCTCCCTCCGCCCGCGATCTACCCATTGAATGTTATGCAGTCAATTCTACGTGTGCATCAGAATGGCGGGTGTACAAATGCAAATTATCATGAATCTAATATGGCTCAAATCTACCTTAATTCTACCTAATTCTACCAATAAAGAAATTAATAGTACCTCTCTGTACGCATAGAAAACTCAATAAATATGTGAGCCGCCAATCTGACGTCAGGATGGCGGGTGTATTCCTTTTCTGGGCGAAATATCATTCGTCAATATTTATATTCACTGCCATATAAATCTACCTAATTAGTACCTTACAGTATCGTACGTAGTTATCAAATTCAGGCAAAGGCTAGAGAGTAATTTTGAATATAAAATTTCGCAACTTTAAATTTCTGCAATGTTGGTATTTAATAATGGCGGGCGTGTCGAGAATCTGGGCTAAAAAAAAATTTATACTTTTTTATAATTATGGCCGTTTAGAAAGTAGCTAGTGTCAAGAATTATGTTATATATAATTGAATCGAATTACTCCATGTTAGCCATTTGATAAGTACATTTTTAAAATAGTAGTAGTATTGATCAATTATAGTAATAGTAGTATAATTTATAATTATACTTGATAAATACTATAATTTATCAATACTACTACTATTTAAATTCCAATCCATCTTATTTCCATTTCTTTTACTAATTTAATTCCTTGAAAGTGTACAAGTGTAATGATTATGTTATAATTGAATCGAATTACTCCATGTTAGCCATTTGATAAGTACATATTTTTTAAAATAGTAGTAGTATTGATCAATTATAGTAATAGTAGTATAATTTATAATTATACTTGATAAATACTATAATTTATCAATACTACTACTATTTAAATTCCAATCCATCTTATTTCCATTTCTTTTACTAATTTAATTCCTTGAAAGTGTACAAGTGTAATGAAAACCAAACGTGGACTTTCGCGATGTCTCAAACTTCATGTAAAATTCTTTGTTATTAACCGCCAATTACACTCACTCCACTTTTAACTACGATAACTTGGCTGTTTCTATAATGCAAAGAATAATATTTGCATTATTTATAGAAACAGCCAAGTTATCATCATCATTTACGAAATAATAAACTATTGACTTTATAGTCAATAAGAAATTTTATTTTATTTTAGTACATTTTTCATTTACGAAATAACTGACATGACTTTATAGTCAATAGTTTTTATTTCGTAAATGAAAAATGTACTTGTTAAATGGCTAACATAGAGTAATTCGATTCAATTATAACATAATACTTGACACTGGCTACTTTCTAAACGGCCATAATTGTAAAAAAGAACAATCTTTTTTTAGCCCAGATTTTCGACACGCCCGCCATTACTAAATACCAACATTGCAGAAATTTAAAGTTGCGAAATTTTATTTTCAAAATTACTCTCTAGCCTTTGCCTGAATTTGATTACTATGTACGATACTGTAAGGTACTAATTAGGTAGATTTATATGGCAGTGAATATAAATACTGACGAATGATATTTCGCCCAGAAAAGGAATACACCCGCCATCCTGACGTCAGATTGGCGGCTCACATATTTATTGAGTTTTCTATGCGTATAGAGAGGTACTATTAATTTCTTTATTGGTAGAATTAGGTAGAATTAGGGTAGATTTGAACCATATTAGATTCATGATAATTTGCATTTGTACACCCGCCATTCTGATGCACACAATTCTACGTGTGCATCAGAATGGCGGGTGTACAAATGCAAATTATCATGAATCTAATATGGCTCAAATCTACCTTAATTCTACCTAATTCTACCAATAAAGAAATTAATAGTACCTCTCTGTACGCATAGAAAACTCAATAAATATGTGAGCCGCCAATCTGACGTCAGGATGGCGGGTGTATTCCTTTTCTGGGCGAAATATCATTCGTCAATATTTATATTCACTGCCATATAAATCTACCTAATTAGTACCTTACAGTATCGTACGTAGTTATCAAATTCAGGCAAAGGCTAGAGAGTAATTTTGAATATAAAATTTCGCAACTTTAAATTTCTGCAATGTTGGTATTTAATAATGGCGGGCGTGTCGAGAATCTGGGCTAAAAAAAAATTTATACTTTTTTATAATTATGGCCGTTTAGAAAGTAGCTAGTGTCAAGAATTATGTTATATATAATTGAATCGAATTACTCCATGTTAGCCATTTGATAAGTACATTTTTAAAATAGTAGTAGTATTGATCAATTATAGTAATAGTAGTATAATTTATAATTATACTTGATAAATACTATAATTTATCAATACTACTACTATTTAAATTCCAATCCATCTTATTTCCATTTCTTTTACTAATTTAATTCCTTGAAAGTGTACAAGTGTAATGATTATGTTATAATTGAATCGAATTACTCCATGTTAGCCATTTGATAAGTACATATTTTTTAAAATAGTAGTAGTATTGATCAATTATAGTAATAGTAGTATAATTTATAATTATACTTGATAAATACTATAATTTATCAATACTACTACTATTTAAATTCCAATCCATCTTATTTCCATTTCTTTTACTAATTTAATTCCTTGAAAGTGTACAAGTGTAATGAAAACCAAACGTGGACTTTCGCGATGTCTCAAACTTCATGTAAAATTCTTTGTTATTAACCGCCAATTACACTCACTCCACTTTTAACTACGATAACTTGGCTGTTTCTATAATGCAAAGAATAATATTTGCATTATTTATAGAAACAGCCAAGTTATCATCATCATTTACGAAATAATAAACTATTGACTTTATAGTCAATAAGAAATTTTATTTTATTTTAGTACATTTTTCATTTACGAAATAACTGACATGACTTTATAGTCAATAGTTTTTATTTCGTAAATGAAAAATGTACTTGTTAAATGGCTAACATAGAGTAATTCGATTCAATTATAACATAATACTTGACACTGGCTACTTTCTAAACGGCCATAATTGTAAAAAAGAACAATCTTTTTTTAGCCCAGATTTTCGACACGCCCGCCATTACTAAATACCAACATTGCAGAAATTTAAAGTTGCGAAATTTTATTTTCAAAATTACTCTCTAGCCTTTGCCTGAATTTGATTACTATGTACGATACTGTAAGGTACTAATTAGGTAGATTTATATGGCAGTGAATATAAATACTGACGAATGATATTTCGCCCAGAAAAGGAATACACCCGCCATCCTGACGTCAGATTGGCGGCTCACATATTTATTGAGTTTTCTATGCGTATAGAGAGGTACTATTAATTTCTTTATTGGTAGAATTAGGTAGAATTAGGGTAGATTTGAACCATATTAGATTCATGATAATTTGCATTTGTACACCCGCCATTCTGATGCACACAATTCTACGTGTGCATCAGAATGGCGGGTGTACAAATGCAAATTATCATGAATCTAATATGGCTCAAATCTACCTTAATTCTACCTAATTCTACCAATAAAGAAATTAATAGTACCTCTCTGTACGCATAGAAAACTCAATAAATATGTGAGCCGCCAATCTGACGTCAGGATGGCGGGTGTATTCCTTTTCTGGGCGAAATATCATTCGTCAATATTTATATTCACTGCCATATAAATCTACCTAATTAGTACCTTACAGTATCGTACGTAGTTATCAAATTCAGGCAAAGGCTAGAGAGTAATTTTGAATATAAAATTTCGCAACTTTAAATTTCTGCAATGTTGGTATTTAATAATGGCGGGCGTGTCGAGAATCTGGGCTAAAAAAAAATTTATACTTTTTTATAATTATGGCCGTTTAGAAAGTAGCTAGTGTCAAGAATTATGTTATATATAATTGAATCGAATTACTCCATGTTAGCCATTTGATAAGTACATTTTTAAAATAGTAGTAGTATTGATCAATTATAGTAATAGTAGTATAATTTATAATTATACTTGATAAATACTATAATTTATCAATACTACTACTATTTAAATTCCAATCCATCTTATTTCCATTTCTTTTACTAATTTAATTCCTTGAAAGTGTACAAGTGTAATGATTATGTTATAATTGAATCGAATTACTCCATGTTAGCCATTTGATAAGTACATATTTTTTAAAATAGTAGTAGTATTGATCAATTATAGTAATAGTAGTATAATTTATAATTATACTTGATAAATACTATAATTTATCAATACTACTACTATTTAAATTCCAATCCATCTTATTTCCATTTCTTTTACTAATTTAATTCCTTGAAAGTGTACAAGTGTAATGAAAACCAAACGTGGACTTTCGCGATGTCTCAAACTTCATGTAAAATTCTTTGTTATTAACCGCCAATTACACTCACTCCACTTTTAACTACGATAACTTGGCTGTTTCTATAATGCAAAGAATAATATTTGCATTATTTATAGAAACAGCCAAGTTATCATCATCATTTACGAAATAATAAACTATTGACTTTATAGTCAATAAGAAATTTTATTTTATTTTAGTACATTTTTCATTTACGAAATAACTGACATGACTTTATAGTCAATAGTTTTTATTTCGTAAATGAAAAATGTACTTGTTAAATGGCTAACATAGAGTAATTCGATTCAATTATAACATAATACTTGACACTGGCTACTTTCTAAACGGCCATAATTGTAAAAAAGAACAATCTTTTTTTAGCCCAGATTTTCGACACGCCCGCCATTACTAAATACCAACATTGCAGAAATTTAAAGTTGCGAAATTTTATTTTCAAAATTACTCTCTAGCCTTTGCCTGAATTTGATTACTATGTACGATACTGTAAGGTACTAATTAGGTAGATTTATATGGCAGTGAATATAAATACTGACGAATGATATTTCGCCCAGAAAAGGAATACACCCGCCATCCTGACGTCAGATTGGCGGCTCACATATTTATTGAGTTTTCTATGCGTATAGAGAGGTACTATTAATTTCTTTATTGGTAGAATTAGGTAGAATTAGGGTAGATTTGAACCATATTAGATTCATGATAATTTGCATTTGTACACCCGCCATTCTGATGCACACAATTCTACCCATTTACTACCTATCTACGTCATTGCCGAAGCCTCTAAACTCCAAGTAATGAAATCATTTCATTTTCAACATTCATACATCACGTTTTTAGGGTGGTCTACCTCACATTGCACCACTTGATTGACTAAATTTGATAAATTATGTAGGTACTTACAGCACTACACTACTGTGACAGATGGTAAATGATGAGGTGGCTCCTACTGAGGAGCTCCTTGCACGTGATAAGCAACACAAATCAAAGCTCATAGTCTGCGACTGATTGAAAATAAGCACAGAAAAAAAAACTTACTGCACTACGCGTACTACACTTACCCAATTAGGTAATAGGTGGTAATAAGTACCCCCTGTGTACTACCCAATGTGGAATACCTAGTTATCTACCTACCTATCTATGCAAGAGGTTGACGATTACGAGTTCCTACATAAAGGGCGTTTGTTCATAAACGTTTATTAACCTACTTTAGTGAAAATAAAATTATCGCGTATGTTCTGTTTTGCACACTCATTGCACATACCTAACCTAGGTGTAAAGCGGAACCTCTTAATAAAATTGTTGATTAGCTCACTTTTGCACCTTATGAAAGGGTTAGTCCCTTATGGCCCCAATCCGCAACGGCCCCATTCGAGATGGCCACGATTTGATAATTTTAAATGCTACGAGTATTAATTTAGTAATATTAATTACCTTGTGTTTAGTGTAGAAACGACTTTGAAATATGTATGTTATTTGAAAAACATCAAATAATTTCCATAGTAGCTAATGATAAATAAATATTTGATTTTATTAAATACCAAACTAAAGTAGGTACAAAAGGGCTGCAAAACCGGTTACGATAGGTAAGTAAAACGACAAAAGCCAGAAGCGCCATGATCCATAGAATCCATAATACTTATACTTAATCGCGAATGCGATTTGGATTACATATCTAGAAATTCTTACATATTTCTAATCATAATGCTCTCTAGCTGATGGTACGTTTAAGTTAAATTTACTTAAATTTAAAAATAGTGACCGTTTCGAACGAACGGGGCCGTCGCGGATCGGGGCCATACATAAGGGACTAACTTTTATGAGATCGATCGAAACCAAAGCAAAGGACAATCGATACCTACTTACAGAAACACAAGAAGTTCGATCGAACAGTAGATCTATCATTTACAAAAGTTTGGAAGGGACATGCATGGACAACCATCTACAATAAGCAAATAAAAATAAGTTGGTTTAATTAACGTTTGTGAAAAAAGGCGTATGGCTTTATCACATTGTTTTTTAATATTAGGTCCCCACATATGAAATTAGTGTTTTGTCGTACTGGCCACTTTGATCTCAAATATCTCCTCTTTAGTTAGGAATTCCAGTTTCAAATTTATACAGCTACTAGCTGCGCCCCGCGGTTTCACCCGCGTAAGTCCCATCCCGCGGGAATATAGGGATAAAAAGTAGCCTATGTGTTAATCCAGGTCCCCAGCTACCTATATTCCAAGTTTCATCGCAATCGGTTCAGTAGTTTTTGTGTGAAAGAGTAACAACCCCACACACATACATACATACTTACATACAAACTTTCGCGTTTATAATATTAGTAAGATAAGATTTACTCATGCTTTTGTGTAAAGTTTACTTGAAGATCAGCTGTTTCTTAGAGTTCTAGGTCATTGACCTTATGTTGTCCTTTAATTTAGTGTGGTCTACTACAATCAAACCTTCAATTACCTTTATTTTCAAAAGCAGCTGTTTTTTCAGTGAAACATAACCTCAAAATTTTCTAAAAAAAAGTTCGAATTTTCAAAAGTCGTAGAACAAAAGTTGTTCGCCTAGACGTCTAGAACAACCACCTTTCGGCTTAAAAGGGCTTGCCCGTTACATCTTGTATAACTGACTAGCTGCGCCCCGCGGTTTCACCTGCGTAAGTCCCGTTTCCGCGGGAATATCGGGATAAAAAGAAGCCTATGTGTTAATCCAGGTCCCCAGCTACCTATATTTCAAGTTTTATCGCAATCGGTTCAGTAGTTTTTGTGTGAAAGAGTAACAACCTCACATACATACATACATACAAACCTTCGCGTTTATAATATTATAGCTGCGCCCCGCGGTTTCACCCGCATAAGTCCCGTTCCCGCGGGGATATCGCGATAAAAAGTAGCCTATGTGTTATTCCAGGTATCCAGCTACCTATATTTCAAGTTTCATCGCAATCGGTTTAGTAGTTTTAACGTGAAAGGGTAACAAACTCACATACATACAAACTTTCGCGTTTATAATATTAGTAAGACTAGCTGCGCCTCGCGGTTTCACCCGCGTAAGTCCCGTTCCCGCGGGAATATCGGGATAAAAAGTAGCCTATGTGTTAATCCAGGTCCCCAGCTACCTATATTCCAAGTTTCATCGCAATCGGTTCAGTAGTTTTTGTGTGCAAGTGTAACAACCTCACATACATACATACTCATAATTATTTTTCCCGGGTCTTCCCGCGTCCCCAGTCCCCTCGCGACCAAGATCATTGTAACATGATCGAAACGTCGAGGTAAGAGAATTTAAAAATAATTATACGCGAATAAGACCCGGGAAAAATAATTATGAGTTCAAATCGTGTGAGTTTAAAATGTTTACATACATACTTACATACAAACTTTCGCGTTTATAATATTAGTAAGATATAAGTTAGAAAAAGTAAGATTCACCCCAAAGCGAATGAACAATCATTTTGGTTTTTACTTTTCAGGGTAATCCCGTCGAGTTCAACTCGACGTCGTTTTGGGAATACGATGCTGTCGATAACGGGGTTGAAAAAAGCTACCGCGCAAGGTGCAAGCAAAAATTGTCAATTGACTACCTATTCCCTGAAAGATCTATTAAAATGGTTCAGAGGGCTTCAGAACAAACCAAAAACTATACTTAAATGTGTAAGGGTACCCACTGGCTTACTTTCGTGAAATTGTACCTAATATAATCAATCTTATTGTATTCGGCTACGGTTCACTTACGACGGATTCGTTGGCTTAGAGTAATAATCACCTATTATTACTCTAAGGTTGTGGGACTGTTCGTCGACAGGATTATTCAGTAACTAGCTGTGCCCCGCGGTTTCACCCGCATAAATTCCTATTCGTAATCACGCATCACGTAAGTCATACCAAGCGTTGCTTAACCCGTATGTATAATTCAAAGTAATAGGGTACTTTATCTTATTTTAACCACTAAGCTATCCCTGTACCAAATTTCATTCAAATCGGTTTAACGTGAACACCCTAGCGGTCTAGGGTCAGTAGTCAATTTGACGTTTTAATTTTCTTTTCCTTAAAAGTGACAACTGTCATCCAGAATGGTTAAAGGTTTTTCGTCGTGTCGTGTCGGTGAAACAATCCGTCGGTGGAATAGCCTTTCGTCGAAAGTGACGTAAATGAAAGGTTCTGTCTTTAAAAGGTCCAAAGGTGCAATATCCTGTTGGGGAAATGGAAATTAATGAATAATCCAGTCCAACAACGAAACGGTCGTAGGTGAACGGTTGCCAAATCATCTTATTGTCAAACACGTTTTTTTCTGAATAAATATATTTGTATGTTATAGCGTCCCCACTGATGACCATCCACAGGCATACCATGAGTGGTCTGCTGTACCCAGCAAGACAATTCGAAGAGCTCCCTCGTGGATCAGTTATGGACTGATCTAGTCCCCAAAACTAGACTGATTCTCTATGAAGGAGAGTAGCTATATGTCCAAGTGACATTACCTGATCCTGCCTGGTACTAGAGCAATAAAACCACTCACCACTTGTACCTCAGAGAGGAGCTAATGATCACCGCACTGAGGTTGAAGTCACCTTCTCACATCTCCAGTATGGTACTGGAGCTGTTAAATGTGAATTCACTTTCTAGTTCCTAGCATAAATCCATAAACCAAGTAGTTTACTCATCAGTACTCTAGTAGTTTCGGGATCTATTTATACCAAAAAATTACAGTTAAATGATTCAATTTGTAGAGATCATAGATTGTAGATTATCTGTCTTTTGCTACGATTACATCTTGAGATTTCTGATTAGTTTTTAATTAAACATTATATAGAGTAACAAGTCAAGTCAACAATAGGTTAATAATTTGAACAAAATCTTTAAAACTCAGCTGCAGCAGTTGGCCAATACCTACTAAAACATTCATGTTTTAGTCATCTCATTTGGATACAATTTTGACATTACTGTATCTAAATTAACTATTTTTAGCTGGTGCAAGTGGTGATTAAACCTGCTACCTCACAAAACAGTCCTTGCATGGACATTGGACATAAACACCATGAAATAACAGTAGGTAGGTAAGTTAAATAAATAGATCCATTCATTACACCTCCAAAAACTTTAAAGAGTTCAGTAAAGTAAGTTTAGTTTTCAAGGACTTACCAGAGTTTGTTAGACACTTAGGTTTAGTAAATACTTTGAGACATCACTTCAAACACCTTCCACTATTGCTCAATTACTGTTATTATTCCAGGAATTAAGAGTAGATTAATATTTAAAACAATAATATCAAGGGCTACCAAACCAGTTGGCGTTACTAAGGTTGAGATCAAAATGAGAACTGAAACAACATCGCTCTCAAATCATAACTAATTATTTTTGGACCATATTACGATTAACCTAGTCGTGCCCCGTGTCGAGACTCGTTCGTTTAGGTCCGCAGCCAAAGATATAATAATCAAGTCACTCACTATGTTTTTTATCCGAAATGATCATAAACATCCTGTCCGTCCCCGTTAAATTAAGGGATAACGGGCAATATAACGGGTCTATCTATACTTACAGGTGTCCAAGTCTTCAGCCAAGTTCGTAAATATTTTCATCGCATTCGGTTGTGCCATGGTTTCAGATATAAAATTGCCGTGGTAGTCTTTATTTGACAGAGCAACAACAACGAACACACAAGCGTTCCCATTTATTATTAGTATTTATTTAGTACTTGTCTAAATAGAACTTTGTATTATGCCAGTGTCAGATTAAAGTGGTGATTTGTTTGTGGTTATTGCCAAATAATTGAGAAGTGAAGGAAGGCTTCTCTACATTATTTCTTATAACATTATTAGTTATTAATATAAAATCATAGTATGAGATCCGAGAGACGGATCACTGTGATATATTTATATATATATATGTATGAGAGAGAGCTGAGCTTTATTTTATTATTATACCGTACGAAGATAGATAAAGCTATAAAAAAATTGAAAAAAAAACACTAATGTCAATTGCTATGTCATTTATATGTCAAAAAAGGAGTCTTGGCGGGAACTCGTTGAGGAGATGTGGTGCTAAATTTTCATTTTTGTGAAACCTAGTTCATATGCGTGCAAATTGTTTAAGTTCGGGGGCATATTAATCAATTTAGTTTCGTGAAGGTGTACAAGTGGAATGAAAGTGAAAATCGGTGCAAAACATTGACTTAGTGTTGTCTCCAAGGCTCCGTGAAGATTGTTTGTAAATGGCCGCCGTGTTTACAAATGATTCCCTAGACTTGACTTTAACTATGACGACTTGACTGTTTCGATGCAAATAACTTGCATAATATATTGAAATACATGACACTGGCTAATTTCGTAATGGCCATAATCGGTTCACAACCGATAAGAAATAATAATGTCAAAAAAACACACAGAGGAGTTTTGGCGGGAACGCATTGAAGAGATGTGGTGCTAAATTTTCATTTTGTTGAAACCTAGTTCAAATGCGTGCAAATTATTTAATCTCGGGGGCATATTAATCAATTTAGTTTCGTGAAGGTGTACAAGTGGAATGAAAGTGAAAATCGGTGCAAAACATGGACTTAGTGTTGTCTCCAAAGCCCCTTGAACAATCTTTGTAAATGGCCGCCGTGTTTACAAATGATTCCCTAGACTTGACTTTAACTATCTATGACGACTTGACTGTTTCGATGCAATTAACTTCCATAATATATTAATAATACTTGACACTGGCAAATTTCCTAAAGGCCATAATCGGTCCACAACCGATAATAAATAAAATAACACCGACAGCAAAGATAGCCCATATGCCTAACCTCTTGTGTTTTTGTTTGCTTTAAATAATTAAATGTTGATATCTTAACCGTTCGCGAAAAACACGAGTTCATTTGCTTTTTTCAACCTTTGTGTTGTGTTGTTTTAATTGAAAAGACCAAAATGACGAACAATTTCCGTGGAATCGAAAGAAATTCATCCGATGACGACGACTCAGAATTTTCTATAGGTAAGAGTGAGGTGTGCCAACATGGGTTAATTACAAGTATTTGACTTCACTTCCTTTTATTTTCATTCTGCTTTGATATTTTAATCAATTTTATAGGTTTAGTTCAGGCTATAATCTAAGTTTATAGGTTAGAAAATTCATTCAATTACTGTACTTGATGCTCAATGCCCATTATGCATCAAGTAAGATTACTAACCTGACTTCAATGAGTCTATTAAAGTTATGACTTGGACAACCATGTGTTGTTGCGCAGATTTAATTAATAATTATGTAGGTAGACAAAATACCTAGATATCTGTAAAGAACTGCGTTTTCTAACTATCTTCTCTAAGTAATGTCTTTACTATTTCTATATCTATACTTAGGCTGGACTTTACTTTAGGTTAAGCGGAGTTTTGACTTGATTTTTTTTTGGGGAAGGTCTAGGTCTAAAAAGACTTCCTGTAAAATTTCAGAGGGCGGAAATTTATAGTTTTGGAGATATTAATTTTTGAAAATCTAAAAAAAGTACGTAATTCTTACCTAAAAATCTTTGCCGATGCTTGCGTTTCGTTCCTCGTATTTTTATTTCTACTTAGGTGTTAATAACATAATTCAGGTGGAAGAATATTTATATCAATTTGGACATGGTACATTGCTATTTAATTACAAAAAATTGTACATTGCAAAATAATTACTTACTAAAATGTATTTTTTTAAGGTTTTTTGGTATGCCCATAATTAATATTTTATGTAAACTGACTGCATTATTTTGTTGAATCGCGTCGTCGCCTTCAAATGCATGGAAAACAACGCAATGAACTCGACGCGCGAACCGCCGCGCAGGTTTTTTCTATGCGCAGAAGCACCATCGAGTTAAACTCGACGGTGCTTCTGCGCAAAAGAAAGCGGTCGAGCCGCCGCGCCGATCCGAGTACAACCGTAATGACAGAATTGTGTCGCGGCACACTTTAAATCAAATCAGCCTATTTTCCGTGGTGTCATTTTAAAACGTAATGGAATACTTCCATGCTTATAATATGTATGTCTGTTTACTGTTAATAATGGGTTACCTCACTTTAAGACAAACTTATACCTACTTATACTAAAAGGATATTTTGGAAACATAAATAAAAAATATATCTTACCGATTTTGTTTTGTTTATTTATTTAGCCTTTAATAAATTTCGCGATGCTGATACTTATCTATCTTGTCCACAGAAGAATATGATGATGACAATGAAAATTCAAGTGAGAATGAGCAAGAAATGACACAAGAGAAAGAGGAAGAAGTGGGTAATGAAGATGAGGATGAAGATGAAGATGAAGACGAGGATGAAGATGATGTAGTAAAAGCAATCAAAGCAGCAAAAAATAAACAAAGAGATCATCCTCCCACCATCAATTGTGATGACTTTATTGTGGATATATCTTTTCACCCATCAAAAAATATAATAGCATTAGCTAATATCCTAGGCGATGTCGCAATATATGAATATACTAATGATGAAACAAAACTAATTAATACTTTTGAATTGCATTTGAAAGCTTGCAGAGACATTGAGTTTAATGATAATGGGGATACACTATTTTCAACTGCAAAAGTAGGTAAATAAGTATTTATCTAAAAAAATAAAAACTACGAAATATTGACTTGAATTAATTAATTGTTCATTGTACCATAAATTGTACTTTATAATGTTTTTTGCTATTTTAGGATAAAGTTATTATGGCTACAGATGTAGAAACAGGGAAACTAAAAAGGTGTTATGAAAATGCTCATGATGAACCTGTTTACAAACTCTTATGTTTGAATAATGACAAAATAGTAACTGGTAAGTAACAAACAATAAATGAAAAGTATGCATTGTCGAATCACTAGCTACGCCACGCGGTTTCACTCTCGATCCCACTGGATCAAAAGTCCTATGTTACTCTCCATCACTTGAATTATCCATATGCAAGTTTTCATCCAAATCCCTGTAACAGTTTTTTCATGAAGTCTAAACATTCTTTCAGATTTATAATATTAGTTTGGATGGCATTTCAACATTTCAACCTATATTAAAAAAGATTGATAATTTTAACCAAATCATAACTTGTGTCATGATTATTTTCAGGTGATGATAATGGCACTGTCAAACTGTGGGACATGAGAAAGCCAGATCCAATATTTACAATCAAAATTGGGGAAGAATATGTATCAGATATGATAACAAATGATGCTCAAAAATATCTTGTGTGTGCTGGTGGAGATGGGGTTCTTACATCTATAGATCTTAAAGCAAGGTGAGTAAAAAGCAATGTGTCATCCCCTTAAAAATAGGGAACACCATACAGCAGGGACTCCAAAGGTTTACTTACCTAGTTGCATTTAAATAATATACAACTTAAATAACACTGATTTATTTACAACTAGCTTTGCCGCGCGGTTTCCCGTTCACGAAAGAGTATCGAGATAAAAAACAGCCTATCTGTTATTCCAGGTCTCCAGCTACCTCTAACTTTCATCGCAATCGGTTTAACGGTTTTCACGTGATTCAGTAGCAAATATACATTCATACTCACAAACTTTCAGCTTTATAATATTAATAGGATTGTATAGACCTTAACGTTAATGTTATCTATTCCAGTAAAATCTACACAACATCTGAAGAGTATGATGCAGAGTTGACATGTATGGGACTCTTCAGAACTGATACAAAATTACTTGTAGGCTCATCTAAAGGAAGATTATACTTGTTCAATTGGAAGGAATTTGGTTTGCACAGTGATGAATATGTTGGACAGAAACATTCACTGCAATGTATGATACCTATCACACAGAATATAGTCGTAACTTCAGGAGAAGATGGTATTTTACGAGCTACTCATATGTTTCCACAACGCCAGCTTGGAGTAGTAGGCCAACACAAACTGCCTGTTGAATGCCTTGATATCAGTCACGATGGGCAGTTCATAGCTTCATGTTCCCATGACAATGACGTTAAATTTTGGAACATTTCGTATTTTGAGTCGATTGAAGAAGTTATCGATGTTAATAAGAAGCAAAATAAGAAAAAGGATATGTTAAACAATTTACCGTCTAGTAGTATAGAAAATGCTTCAACTTTTTTCTCAGGGCTAGCGTAATTGGGTATTTAAAGGAAAAAAAAGTAGGTATAATTTTTATGTTATGATAGAACATGTTATTTTAAGAAACTAATTTCGTTCTTTTGTAATTTAGACAAGTAGTTATTTTTATATAATATTTTGAAAATATGTTGGTGACGTCATATGGTCACAAAATATACAATACAACCAGGTATCGTACGGCCAGATAAATCACACCCCCAATTATGTACAATCTGTCAATTGAATTCCAGGGTCTCCTTTTAACACCCCGTACAAAAAAGTATAATCGCCAGTAATAACTACGTTAAGTCAAAGCAGCTATGCAATGCAAAGTGCCTGTCAATTTCTACTGTTGTTTGACGTCCACTGGATAGATAATATGGAATGGGGGACTGATAATGTACGACCTGAAATAACATGCCGTAAAATATGGGGTCGTGCAATATCCGGTTGTATATGGTCGCTGCAACAATCTGAGGTCACATCCTCGTCATTGGTTTTTTCGATATTTTTTTGTAATCTTTTACTGTTTCGAGCTCAAAATAAGAAAATACAGTATCTTACAGAGATATGTAAAAACTTCGTATCTTACCAAAATATCTCCAAATGGTTTTTTATTTTCACACCTTTAAAAAAATCTTACATACCTAATTGTGACCGGTTATTACAATATATGTAACTAATACATAAATTATATGTAGGTTAGGTTACGTGTAGGTAAAAAATATGTTATTCATGAACTGATAATTTGAACACTTTATAATGTGCAAAAAACTCGTACGTATTAGTAAGCTTCGAATCCCACTTAGCTTCGACCGTGCGTTGTTTTTTATACTTAAATGTATTTTTCCTGTAATATATTTCCATAGAGACGCCCAGTTTAGACTTAAGCACTTAAAATAAAAAATGAATGTTAAAACATGCTATTTAAATACCATTACACTAAATTGGTCATTTCTGTCTTACCTACCATTTTATACTACTAAATGAAAACCACCGTGAGCAGAGCAAGTTGGTTTCCGCCGGAGAAGAAGAAACTGCTTTTTACCAAACTGTATTTGGTGTGGTATTTTTTACACGACATGTGTACAATTTGTAACGGGTAAGTCCTTTTAATCCGAAAGGGGGTTGTTCTAGACGTCTAGGCGAACAACTTTTGTTCTACGACTTTTGAAAATTCCAACTTTTTTTTTGAAAATTTTGAGATTATGTTTCACTGAAAAAACAGCTTCTTTTGAAAATAAAAATAATTGTAGTTTTGATTGTAAACCATCAAACTAAATAAAAGGACAACATAAGGTCAATGACCTCGAACTCTCAGAAACAGCTGATTTTCAAGTAAACTACACCTAAATTTTTCGAAAAGTACTTCGAATTTCAAAAAGTCGTAGAACAAAAGTTGTTCGCCTAGACGTCTAGAACAACCCCCTTTCGGATTACAAGGGCTTACCCGTTACACCTTGTATAAATACGAAGTTTCTTATGGTTCTTAGACTCGCGGTGGAAACTGTCAGGCCATAAGGTTCTTGGAGTCTTGGCGGGAACTCGTTGAGGAGATGTGGTGCTAAATTTTCATTTTTGTGAAACCTAGTTCATATGCGTGCAAATTGTTTAATTTCGGGGGCATATTCATCAATTTAGTTTCGTGAAGGTGTACAAGTGGAATGAAAGTGAAAATCGGTGCAAAACATTGACTTAGTGTTGTCTCCAAGGCTCTGTGAAGATTGTTTGTAAATGGCCGCCGTGTTTACAAATGATTCCCTAGACTTGACTTTAACTATGACGACTTGACTGTTTCGATGCAAATAACTTGCATAATATATTAGAATACATGACACTGGCTAATTTCCTAATGGCCATAATCGGTTCACAACCGATAAGAAATAATAATAAGGTTCTTACATTAAAACAAAAAAGGGTAGATACGTTACTTAGGCCAGCTTGCATAACGGTTCCTAAACATGTTTAACCCTTCCGCTAAAGGAATGTTAATCGTATTTAAAATCTGTCAAACTGTCAATGTGTAGCAACATATTATCAATCGTCCACTTAATGAAATAGAGTCCAATGTTCGATTTCCCATAAATTATTTTAAAATTGATTTAGTTAAATATGTTTTTAAATAGTGTTATGCAAGTCGCCCTTAGTCACGCACGACCATACAGGGACGCAGACTCCATGGGTGCTCGGGTGCTCCAGCACCCACCGCCCACGATAGGTAAATAGTGGATGCCGAGCACCCACGACTACTTATTATTATCTAAAATAATTGTCATGCTTATATTTTATTTTTGTTATTTTAATTTATCAAAGTTAATTTCCTCTATGGTTTTCGCGATTTTGCATAATAAAACACTATTATTTTTCGGGCTTAATCGCGTTTTATTCATGGTTTTAAACGAACCGAGCTAAACCCGATAAATAAAGTGTTTTTTATTAAAGTTGCTTTTAATGAGATAAAATGACGCGCAATTTGCACAATGCACGTGCAGCATTTGTAGAACGGCGCAGCGGTGGCGGCGCGGGCGGCGCGGCGGTACGAAGTTCCCCAGTCATTATGTCTGTAGTAATATGTCATTATCCTACTAATATTATAAAGCTGAAAGTTTGTGAGTTTCGTGTGTATGTCTGTTTGTTACTCAATCACGCAAAAACTACTAAACCGATTGTGATGAAACATGGAATATAGGTAGCTGGGGACCTTTTTTTTTTTTAACGAGTCGAATCGCCTTATGACCTTCTGCTGGGGACCTGGATTAACACATAGGCTACATTTTATCCCGATATTCCTGCGGGAACGGGACTTACGAGCGTGAAACCGCGGGGCGCAGCTAGTAAAAAAATAATTTAAAAATATAAAACCAACTAAAAAAAGGAACTACAATAATCTCTACATACAGTCTCACCAACTTATCTGTTTCGTCATCTGAAGTCGGGCAGCCAAACTATAATATGAACTCAGCCAGTAAAACTGGACGACTTCAAATAACAAAATAAGTTGGTAGGACTGTAGAGGTTATTTTAGTTCCTTTTCTTAAGTTGGTTTTTGAATTTTTAATATATTTTTTATTTCACCCTTTTTTTTAATGTATACATGTACGTACTACGTACTACCTACTATCGACTGCCAGTATAATCAACAAAATTGTAACCGAAATTTTCATTATTGAGAAGTTTGCTGATGAGAAGGTGGTTTAAAGTGCTACATACATCAATCAGTAGTACCTATAGTCATTTAGGGGCCGATTATTTTTGGTAGAAGTCCAAAAATGAGTAATTTATTGCCTTCTGGGATACTATCCTGTCCATCATTCCGAAGATACTTATCAGATGCTTACCAAATTTTTTATGGGATTACCTTGAAAGTTCCACCTTTCCAAAAACAATAATCTCAATTGGCTAAGCCATCTTCGAGTAATCGATGAAAAATTGAATTGAATACAGCGTTTTCAGAAGCATATCCGAGAAGACTTCGAAGATCCTCACCAAAAAAAAAGAGGGACCTCCTCGGGGCTCCCACCTTCCCATTTAAAAAAAAATACATACGCGACGAATTGAGAACCTCCTTTTTTTTGAAGTCGGTTAAAAAAGAACCATGTCAATCGGTCAAGTCATCATAAAAAAATATATGTATGCGACTAATAGAGAACCTCCTCCTTTTTTTGAAGTCGATTAAAAAAAGCTGAAGCACCGACGGAAATTTTAAAAACCCGGCGCCCGGGCGCCGCTGCGATCATATAAATAGTACTAGTAACTAGAAAGCTTATTTCGTAACAAACGGTCCCGCTTGATGTTAGAGAGACCCCAGTCTGTCCTTTTCTCATTTTAGTGTTCATCGGTTAGTCAGATAAGGACAGACTGGAACCAACTGGGTTTAACAGGAACGTTTTGATATATATCAAACAAAATCTACCTTAATCTTAGAAAACATGATTGAAATTGATATATTATTTCAAAAGTTTTCAAGTGCACAGTCTTCTAGGAGCGAAGACAACGATGTAACATGTCTCTGGTCACGACAAATGGGACGATGGAACTTTCTGCGCTAGAGTGATTGCTTTCTCGTTCGCGCTACAATCTGGAACGTGTCACTATCTCTGTCATATGCGACGCTAGACGCAGTTTTATTATCGTCTCATTTGTCGTGTGACTAAGTAACTTATATCTATCCTTTTTTGTTTTAATCTAAGATATTGATACCTAGCCAAATTGGTGTTTGTTTTGTTACTGTGTTGGGTGTATGTATCATATGTATGCACAGTTTGCTTAATAGTTTTAGGGTTCTGTACCCAAAGGGTAATTAAACAAGGGGCGTATCATTGTCTGTCTGTTCGCCCGTCTGTCACCAGGGCTGTATCTCATCATGAACCGTGATAGCTAGCTAGACCATTGAAGTTGGATATTGCTACGTTAAGCTAGACTCTAGCTAGAGTCTAGCTTAACGTAGAGAGCTGTCTAGACAGTCAAATTTTTTACAGATGATATAGGTATTTCTGTTGCCGCTACAACAACAAATACTATGGGGGCTCCCATACAACAAACGTGATTTTTAATATTGCCTCTCTCTACGAACATGGATACCTACCTACTCACAGAACACTATTCACCACAGAACACTATTACTCCTAGCGCTATTCACACTATTACTATTACTCCTAGCAGATTACCTACTGTTTGTTTTTATACTGTTGCCATGGCAACCAGAATTGTTTTGCGACGAGTATTAAAGTCCTCCTTATTGATGTCCTTCTAATCGTAGTTAGTTCGAATAGACCCATTGTAATTATCTAGCTACATCGCTGATTTGATTACCTAAGTTACCTATGTAATTCTATCAAATCTCTGTTGAAAAAAATTGTAAATATTGTAATATTAGACACTGGCTGCTTTCCAAATAGTCATAATCGATTCAAACAAACAATAAAATAAAAATACCATAATCACCTGTCATTGTCATTCTGTTTTGTGCAGTCTTGGCGGGAACTCGTTGAGGAGATGTGGTGCTAAATTTTCATTTTTGTGAAACCTAGTTCATATGCGTGCAAATTGTTTAATTTCGGGGGCATATTAATCAATTTAGTTTCGTGAAGGTGTACAAGTGGAATGAAAGTGAAAATCGGTGCAAAACATTGACTTAGTGTTGTCTCCAAGGCTCCGTGAAGATTGTTTGTAAATGGCCGCCGTGTTTACAAATGATTCCCTAGACTTGACTATAACTATGACGACTTGACTGTTTCGATGCAAATAACTTGCATAATATATTAGAATACATGACACTGGCTAATTTCCTAATGGCCATAATCGGTTCACAACCGATAAGAAATTAAAAAAAAAAATCCGTTTTGTGAGAGTCTTGGCGGGAACTCGTTGAGGAGATGTGGTGCTAAATTTTCATTTTTGTGAAACCTAGTTCATATGCGTGCAAATTGTTTAATTTCGGGGGCATATTAATCAATTTAGTTTCGTGAAGGTGTACAAGTGGAATGAAAGTGAAAATCGGTGCAAAACATTAACTTAGTGTTGTCTCCAAGGCTCCGTGAAGATTGTTTGTAAATGGCCGCCGTGTTTACAAATGATTCCCTAGACTTGACTTTAACTATGACGACTTGACTGTTTCGATGCAAATAACTTGCATAATATATTAATATACATGACACTGGCTAATTTCCTAATGGCCATAATCGGTTCACAACCGATAAGAAATAATTCTGTTTTGAGGGGAGTCTTGGCGGGAACTCGTTGAGGAGATGTGGTGCTAAATTTTCATTTTTGTGAAACCTAGTTCATATGCGTGCAAATTGTTTAATTTCGGGGGCATATTAATCAATTTAGTTTCGTGAAGGTGTACAAGTGGAATGAAAGTGAAAATCGGTGCAAAACATTGACTTAGTGTTGTCTCCAAGGCTCCGTGAAGATTGTTTGTAAATGGCCGCCGTGTTTACAAATGATTCCCTAGACTTGACTATAACTATGACGACTTGACTGTTTCGATGCAAATAACTTGCATAATATATTAGAATACATGACACTGGCTAATTTCCTAATGGCCATAATCGGTTCACAACCGATAAGAAATAAAAAAAAAACTGTTTTGTGGAGTCTTGGCGGGAACTCGTTGAGGAGATGTGGTGCTAAATTTTCATTTTTGTGAAACCTAGTTCATATGCGTGCAAATTGTTTAATTTCGGGGGCATATTAATCAATTTAGTTTCGTGAAGGTGTACAAGTGGAATGAAAGTGAAAATCGGTGCAAAACATTGACTTAGTGTTGTCTCCAAGGCTCCGTGAAGATTGTTTGTAAATGGCCGCCGTGTTTACAAATGATTCCCTAGACTTGACTTTAACTATGACGACTTGACTGTTTCGATGCAAATAACTTGCATAATATATTAATATACATGACACTGGCTAATTTCCTAATGGCCATAATCGGTTCACAACCGATAAGAAATAATTCTGTTTTGAGGGGAGTCTTGGCGGGAACTCGTTGAGGAGATGTGGTGCTAAATTTTCATTTTTGTGAAACCTAGTTCATATGCGTGCAAATTGTTTAATTTCGGGGGCATATTCATCAATTTAGTTTCGTGAAGGTGTACAAGTGGAATGAAAGTGAAAATCGGTGCAAAACATTGACTTAGTGTTGTCTCCAAGGCTCCGTGAAGATTGTTTGTAAATGGCCGCCGTGTTTACAAATGATTCCCTAGACTTGACTTTAACTATGACGACTTGACTGATGCAAATAACTTGCATAATATATTAAAATACATGACACTGGCTAATTTCCTAATGGCCATAATCGGTTCACAACCGATAAGAAATAGAATTCTGTTTTGTTTGTTTTTGTGTTGTTTTCTATGCTCAGTGATTTTCGTGTCTTTTTTTAATTATTATATGAGAAAATATAGCCACTAAAGTTTTATTTTATTACATTAGTCAAATGAGATTACAATGCCTATGTTAATTATAATTAATTATTTATTGATAAGTATAATATGTGTATTTGGTAACCAAGAAGGTTATTTAATTTATTGTCCGTGCATGGGTAAGTTTTTTATAGTAGTTTTTACTATTTTTACTAGTTTTGTAAGTTATTTTCTCATAGGTATACCTTTTAATGTTTAAAGAAAATGAACCTGCGTTATATTTTGTCTGTCTGCCAAACCTCTGGTTGTGATACAAAATGAAGAAATCACCGCCTTCTACGTTATTGAAGACGATACCTTGAAAAATATGTCGGTGACCATCATCAAGGATGTAATTTTTAAAGCATTCAACATGTACAAAATAAAATATTAAATCTGCTTAATATATTACAGGTAGATTCGGAAACCAGGCAGACAATTTCTTGGGTTCTCTTGCTTTTAGCAAAAGCATCAATAGAACTTTGATACTACCACCATGGGTAGAATACCGGTATGGAGAATCCAAATCAATTCAAGTGCCATTTGATACATATTTTAAAGTAGATAAATTACAAGAATATCATAATGTTATTACCATGGAAACATTTATGGAACAAATAGCACCAACTATTTGGCCTCCAGAGAGAAGAATCTCATTCTGTTACACAAAGAGAACCGGTGAAATAGAGAACAACTGTAATGCTAAATCTGGAAACCCATTTGGTCCATTTTGGGATACCTTTAATATTGACTTTGTTAGTTCAGAGTTTTATGGTCCTCTAAATTATGATGCACACAATGAAGCTATAATAAATAAATGGAAGCAGAAGTACAATACAGAGCAATGGCCTGTATTAGCATTTACAGGTAACTTTAAAATCAAAAAGGTGTCTCCTGCAGGACATTAGTCCCCATTCCTGTGAGAATTATGCAAAATCATAACCAATCACAAAGGAAGGGAAAAAACATATTCTAGATTACTAGGGATGCCCAAGATTTTTTTAATCAGTGTCTGTTACTAAACGTACTTGTTCTTCTAGTCTCTTTCTAGAAATCTTTTTCTCATTCCTAGGCAGCTCTGTTTTTAAGGAAGATTGTGGTATATTTACAAAGACAGGCCTAGGATCGTGAGTGCACACTGGCAGTCACCATGCCTCTCTTCTGTCTTCTTTGGGAGCATGTATTTCCCTACTGCAGGGCATATGTCATTACAATACAATACAATACAATACAATATTTTATTAATAACTCCATAGTTACATGTCATTGTTACACACACTTATCCGACGATAAGATTATAATGTTAAAATGAATTTTATATTTACCCGCGTAGGTCCCGTTCCTGCGGAAATATCGGGATAAAAAATGTCCTATGTCCTCCTGGTTCTAAGCTAATGCTAAAGCAAATCGATTTAGACCTTCTTGAGTTATAAATGGTGTAAGGAACACAACTTTCTTTTATATCTAGATAAGTCTATAGATAGCTCAGTCCTACAAGTTTTGAGCACACACAAATGGTAATGGGACACTAATAAAACAGGGCATGTCTAATACTTCTTTGCATTTCTGTCAAATATTTTATTTCTAATTAATTTCTCAGGGGCACCTGCAAGTTTTCCAGTTCAGAAAGAAAATGTACAGTTACAAAAGTATTTGACTTGGAGCGATGAAATACTCAATAAAGCAAAGTACTTTATAAAGAACAATATGAGTGGTGGTGGTTTTATCGGAATACACCTCCGGAATGGGCAAGACTGGGTCAAGGCTTGTCAACATGTAAAAGACAGTCCCACCTTATTTGCTGCACCTCAGTGTGTGGGATATAAGAATGAAAGAGGTCCTCTAACAGAATCAATGTGCTTGCCACAAAAGATAGATATTGTAAAGTAAGTCACTCCAATAGATTGCCTATCTTCAAAAGTAATTTAATGCTCTATATATATTTAGTGACTAAAACCTATATGATGACCTCTGTGGCATATCGGGCGAATACCTGAATGCAATGCAAAAAGTTGCAGGTTCAATTCCTGCTCGCTGAGAACAAGTAGTTATGCTTAAAAATCAATATTATTAAGTGGTTTTGGTGCCTCTCTATGATTAAAGTGTACTTTATGTACAAAAGAAAAACAAATATAAGTCTAGTCGCCATAACACAAGTTTAGTAGCCAATGAAATGAACACTAGTGGCCACTTTAGTATTTCTATTGAGGTATCAAATATAAATGAATAAAAGTACCAAATAGGTACTAAATAATGTTTTAAAGTAACTTTATTTGACCAAAAGGATCAACATAAAGTGAATCATAAGTTTCAAGTAACAATAAGGTGCAAGTTTTAGCTCTAGAAAATAATAGTAATTTATGCACCGAGGTACTAAAGCCCTCTCATATAGCGGGCGTCATATTGAATCCAAAGCGTATGAAGGACTAGAAACTCCCGAGCGCTGCGAGGGTGTTTAATACTTATTACCTAAAACGTTTTGCCTTACCCTTCTGTCGAAATTAAGAAAAAGAAGAAAAAAGCCCAGTTTTTATTATTTTGCATGTCTAGGTGGCCAGTTCGTAATGGCCGTATGCTACCAGACCCTTAATTCCAAATTTAAATTACTTTATGCTCTAGGTCAATAATGAGCACTTTATGCACCTAGAGAATAAAGATTCGCTTTACGGTGAACTTTTTGGTCAAAAATCTTAGGCACTTGAATCCCACACTTCACTCCTTTGCTTCACTCAGGAATTAAGTTTTACTTTCCTTTGTACGTTTTGGATTCAGTATGACCCCCGCTATATAAAATAGGGCTTTAGTACCGTGGTATATAAACTGCGATTGTTAGTCTAGGTAGCTAGCTGTGACTACTTACAAATTAAAGAATTTAAAATCATTTTTTTTCCAGGCAAATCAAAAGAGTACTCAAGAAACTCAATGACATAAAGTATGTCTTTGTAGCTTCAGATTCTAACCATATGTTAGACGATTTTAAATCCAGTCTGCAGCACTTCAAAATTAAAATAGTCAGATTACAAACATCACATCCTCACACAGACTTGGCAATATTAGGTCAAGCTAATTACTTCATTGGCAATTGTGTGTCATCTTACACAGCATTTGTGAAGAGAGAAAGGGATGTAAAAGGCTTACCTTCGGAGTTCTGGTCTTTTCCTCATAGAAAGAAAAATAAACATGAAGAATTTTAACTTATGTGAAACTATAATTAAAGTGTGTTTTGTACTATTTTCTTTAAATAAAGTTTTTACAAGTTATCTTATGTTTCTTCAATTTCCTCACTGATTTTGTTTGTTAGAAAATAAGTATATTTTCTATATATTTCTAGGTAGGTACCACATTTCTGTCATATTCAAATGAAAAATAACATAGCCATAATAAAATAGTCTTAATTTAAAATAATTGCTATTTTGAGTTTTACCCATTCTACCAAGATGTGCAAGTGAAAATATTCCAAAATATTAACTTAACTTCTGCAACAAAAATAACTTTTTACTGATAAGTTAAAATTATTCTGGCACAACTAACCTAGGCTAGGCCCTTTCATTATTAAAGAACATGAAATGAAAAGCTAAAATAAATTAAAGTTAATTTAATTAAGCTTTGACAGCATACACTCGTGGTGGGAACAGAGACTTCTTTCTGATCTCCTTCTTTGTCTTTATTTTGGATTCATGTTTGCTGAGAGCTTTGCGCATTGCACGTGTTTTCTTAGTTCTCAGATCAAGAGGCTTGTACTTGTTGTTCTTGTAGTGGTTTCTGAGATTTACCTTCATTTTTTGATGGTAAACAATGTACACACGGGCAATGGCTTTTCTGACCACACGTCTGAAACAAACATTAATTCATTAGGTTGGTTTAATTATTGTACTAATCCAAAGCTCCAGCTATAAAGTTCCACAGCAATCATTTCAATAGTTCTAACCGCTGTTATATGATATGCATAAAGAGTTGACAATTGGAGTGTGATCTCTTAATATTCCCAAGAGATCACCACTTACGAGGGTGATACTGCAGGACACAGTAACAAATACATATGAAGTCATACATAATATTAGTTATTATATAGTTGCTAACATTCGGAGCCAATTTAATTAGCTTTAATATCCTTTTAAATTAGATGTTGAAATTAATAATTTGGCAACTTTAAACCATAACAATGTGCGCAAAAATCAATGATATTTCAAAGTTAACAGGTACCTAGAGGACCTACCCATTTATGTTCATAAAAGTATTCAAGTACTTACATTTTGGACAACTTTGAAGCAACACCACCGGTTACTTTAGCCACTCGAAGATTGGTCAATTCAGTTTTCAGCTCTTCAAGTTGTTTGAAGAGCTCCTTCTTGTCCTTATTACGTAGTTCTGAACACTTGACTTTCCCCTGAAAACCATTTGTGAATCGAATAAATCTCCGCAAACAGATAGGTTACGACAGTAAATACTGTTTTGATGTCACTAATTACGTATTTCTTCATACCATTTTCGGTAAACGGTTAGAACAATAACGTCAGAATCAATATCTAATAATTTTAGAAACAATATCAAATTTTAGGTTACACCACTTATTGACAAAAGGCTAAAGTAAATTTTGCACTCCACCAGAAATTTTTGTAATAACACTCCTATACAGACTTTATATGGAAAATATCGTTTATCGGAGCATTTTCACTAAATGATTAGGTAGATATCGTAAGATTTAATTTATTTTCACATACCATTTTGAAAACGAACAATCTGCTTGGATTGACGTGAACGAAGGTGGAGGGGAGAAGGAACTGGCTAGTAGAGGAATAAAAATTATTTTGACATTGACATGAACAAGTTAACTTCTCATTGGGGAGTCTTGGCGGGAACTCGTTGAGGAGATGTGGTGCTAAATTTTCATTTTTGTGAAACCTAGTTCATATGCGTGCAAATTGTTTAATTTCGGGGGCATATTAATCAATTTAGTTTCGTGAAGGTGTACAAGTGGAATGAAGGTGAAAATCGGTGCGAAACATTGACTTAGTGTTGTCTCCAAGGCTCCGTGAAGATTGTTTGTAAATGGCCGCCGTGTTTACAAATGATTCCCTAGACTTGACTTTGGCTATGACGACTTGACTGTTTCGATGCAAATAACTTGCATAATATATTAAAATACATGACACTGGCTAATTTCCTAATGGCCATAATCGGTTCACAACCGATAAGAAATAAAAAATAAACTTCTCATTGAGAGTTTTGGCGGGAACGCGTTGAAGAGATGTGTTGCCTTTTCATTTTTGTGGAACCTAGTTCAAATGCGTGTAAATTGTTTAATTTCGGGGGCATATTAGTCAATTTAGTTTCTTGAAGGTGTATTGTACGGCCGATGGTTCTTGGCCGGTCTGAAGTAAGGCTTTCGGAAACTGTGCGCAGGTACAGGTGAGTCAAAAATAGTTAAAACAATTTGAATTAAAAAAACGTATTACGAGTATACTACCTTATACTATGTAAAACTATACCTTATTATAAGTCTCTTGTCACAGTGTTATTGATCATTTTATATTCATATTTAAAAGAGAATAAGCTACTATTTATTTTCATACCACTAAGTAATAAAAGAGTTGTCCACCTCTAAGATTTTTTATTTATAACACACATTTGTATGAAAATTTGCAAAGTGATAGTTTAAATGATGGAGAGTAACATAGAATACTTTTGATCCCGATAATCCTGCGGGATCTGCGGGGCAGCTTGTGTATCATATAAAATAATTAAAGTAATAAGTGTTGGGTACCTACGTACATACCAACTAACCCCCTTAATTACTTGCATTATTTTTAAAACTTCGGGTCTAGATCGCGTATGTACCTACTTGTTTTATACATTCCAATTATAATTATTATTGAGTCTTCCCAAGACCACGACTGGTGTAATCCGTTTTGCCAAAACGTAGGGGTAATTCAATAAATAAAGAAACATTGCACTACATTGCACACAGCGTAACACTTAAACACCTTCAAGAAACTAAATTGACTAATATGCCCTCGAAATTAAAGAATTTCCTCAACGCGTTCCCGCCAAAACTCAATTTTTTTTTTTTTTTTTTTTTATTTCTTATCGGTTGTGAACCGATTATGGCCATTAGGAAATTAGCCAGTGTCATGTATTCTAATATATTATGCAAGTTATTTGCATCGAAACAGTCAAGTCGTCATAGTTAAAGTCAAGTCTAGGGAATCATTTGTAAACACGGCGGCCATTTACAAATAATCTTCACGGAGCCTTGGAGACAACACTAAGTTAATGTTTTGCACCGATTTTCACTTTCATTACACTTGTACACCTTCACAAAACTAAATTGATTAATATGCCCCCGAAATTAAACAATTTGCACGCATATGAACTAGGTTTCACAAAAATGAAAATTTAGCACCACATCTCCTCAACGAGTTCCCGCCAAGACTCAAAACTCAATTGCAAACTTGCAATAATTAATAACACTTGACGATTGATAGATTGTACATCGATTCCGCGGTAATTTTGAAAATTCATCTTATTTTTTCGGCTTTGTTGTTGTTTTTCTCAGTTGAGGTGGCTGGGTAAGGTAGTGTTATATTTGTTAATTTATTTTATTGGTAATTTACTTGTATTTTCAACCATTATTGTAAAAATCAGCCATTATTGTAAATCTATCTTGTATTTACAATAATGGTGGGTAACCACGTGCCAGACCCTGGGGCTGGGCCTCCGGAGGTGGCGTTGAATATTGAGGTGTCTTCTACAGATTTTCGTACCGATGAGGTACGAGAACTCACTCAATCTGAGTCAGCTTCACTTTGCCAAAAAAGAACTAGAGGAAATGAAGACGCTCCAATTGTTCACAAATCCAAGAAACAAATTATTAACTCCAGTCCCAATTCATCGCCCATTGACTACCCCTATATTCATCCCCTCCTTAGTGAGGAGAATAGACTGTATCAGGATACAGATTCAGGCCCCTTTATAGTTCACATGAGCTTGGAAAGTGACCCGAATAAACCAAATCACATTCAAATCAATCCTATCAAAGTTGGTCGTATGCTTTTTAGAAATGATATTAAGGACATCACTAAAGACGGTATTAAACAAGTAGGTAGAAATCGTGTGTCCATACAATTCACCTCGGCAGTAGCAGCTAACGACTTTGTGAAAAACCCTATCCCCGACCTAATCCCTTTCAAATATGTTATCCCTACATACAATTTCTCCCGTATGGGTGTTGTTCGTGGTATTCCTACGAACATATCCATGTCGGAGTTTGCAGAGGTTTTGATAGTCCCTTCCGATTCTGGCATCCTCTTGAAATCAAGACGAATGCACAGAAAAGAGACTGAAAATGGTAACACTAAATTAATTCCAACCGGTACTGTCGTGTTAACCTTCCAAGGCCAAAATCTTCCCGAGCGTGTTTACCTCTACAACTCTTCTTTGTTAGTTGATACTTACCATCTTCCCACAATCCAATGTTTTAAATGTTGTCGTTTCGGTCATGTTCAATCCCAATGTCGGTCAAAACCAAGATGTTACAGATGTGCCCAACCTCACATTGGTGAGAGTTGCCCTCTAACTGAACCTAACGCAACGTGTTTAAACTGTACTGGCTCCCACTTTGCCATTAATAAAATATGCCCAGAACATACTCGGCAAAAAAATATTAAATCTATTATGTCCACCAACAATATCCCATACTCCGAAGCAGCTCGCCAGTGCCCCTCTTCACGTAAATCTTTTGCTGAGATTGCCCGAGATCAACCTTCTTCTTTTTTGTCTCGTCCTCCCCCTCAAATCACTTCTTCTCATCCTGCTAGACCTCCCTCTTCCCAAATTTCGTATAGAAAAACTATAACTCGTTCCCCCCGTTCTAGAACCTCTCCTGGCTCTAGTTATGACTTTTCAGCTCATCAAGACATTGTCAACAACTCCCCTTCTTCCCTCCCTAATGGAAGTGCATATCCTAATATCAGTACTTCTTCCTCGCCTCATGTTCTTCCCAACATTACTATGTTGGAACATCTTATTAATACCCTTATTCAAGTGTTGACTTCCTCTAGTCACATTGTCTTACCTGAAAACGTCGCCCATAGGCTAATTAGAACAGTCGAGAGTAAGACTCACAATGCTCCCCTTTCGTTTGATTCAATGGAACTCACGGAGTCTTAGACCCAAACAATCTGACTTATTTACACTTATTAATGATCACAAACCGGCTGCCTGTGCCATTTCTGAAACATGGCTTGTTCCGGGTTCTCCTTTCCGAGTCCCGAATTATGCCTGTCTTAGGGATGACAGAGGTGACGGCTATGCTGGTTGCGCATTGATAATCAAACGTTCTCTCTCTTTCCATCAGATTATTCTTCCGTCCCTTCCTGATGGTATAAATGCTGTAGCAGCTGAAGTTTGTAATATAAATCTTCTGTCAATTTATATTCCCAACCCTAATACCTATCTTTTTTCTCTCTTAGTTAATATTGTTTCTACTTTGGCTCATCCTGTCATTATCATGGGTGATTTTAATTGTCATCATACTTCCTGGGGCTCTTATAAATGTGACTCCCTTTTTTCCTTATTAATTGATATCACTGATGATCTCAATCTTTGCATTTTAAATAATGGTTCCCCCACTATGAGAGCTCGTCCTTTGGAGAATAATAAAAGTGCCGTTGACTTAACTTTTTCCTCGCCCTCTCTGGCTTCCCGTATAAATTGGTCCGTCCTCTCCTCATCTCATGGCAGCGATCATTACCCTATTGTTCTTTCGGTCATTGATAAAAATATTTCATCCCATATCTTTTCCCCACTTTTGAAATATAGATTACCTAAATTAAATAACAAATCATGGTCAACATACGCTAAGGATGTAGACAAGCATTTGGAATCATTACCTGCCATCTCTGAAGAAAATGCTTTACTAGCTTATTCTCGTTTTGAATCTTCTCTTTTATTGTCAGCGGACTCTAACTTCCCTCTAAAATCTCCTCCCTCAGGTAAAATCTCTCCCGCTTGGTGGGATAGCGAGTGTACAGAAATGATTAAAAAGAGAAAGGAATCCGAAATTACCTACAACCATAATATGTCTTTAGAAAACTTCTTAACTTTTCAACAAATCTCTGCTTCAACAAAAAGATTTTTAAAACAAAAAAAAAGATTGGGCTGGTCTAATTTTTGTGAATCTTTGTCTCCTAGATCCCCACCATCTTTTGTTTGGAGACAGTTAAAAAGATTTAGGTGTGCAGCAAACTTTCAAAATATAACAGCTAACGATCCTTCTTCATGGCTCCAAAGTTTCACTGATAAATTAGCCCCTCCCACAATTCCCTACATGGACCAATTTCCTTCTTCTTTACTTTCTTTATCCTCTTCTGATCCTTTAGACGATCCATTTTCCCTAGACGAGTTAAGTTGTGCCCTTTCAGGTCTATCTGATTCCTCTCCAGGTATGGATGGCATTCCTTATTCTTTTTTAACAAATTTAAATGATGCTGCAAAAAATAAATATTTATCCCTCATCAACATCTTTTTCTCTTTTGGCTCAATAATACCTAAATCCTGGAAATCGCAAATAGTCATCCCTATAATCAAACCTGGAAAAGATCCTTCCGATCCTTCCTCATATCGGCCTATCGCCCTATCTTCTGTTTTGGTCAAAGTCGCGGAAATATTAATTAAAAACAGATTAGAATGGTTTTTGGAAAAAAACAAAATCATAGCAAAGTCTCAATTTGGTTTTAGAAAAGGTTTTAGCACTCTGGATAGTTTGAGTATTTTAACCACAGACATCAATATTGCAATCAAACGTAGACAATACTTAGTAGGTGTTTTTCTCGATATAGCTTCAGCATACGATAACGTGAATCTTGCAGTTCTCAGGCAAAAAATGTTCCATCTGAACATTCCGACTAAGTTATCACATTTTATTTGTAATTTGATGATGGCCAGATCAATTACCGTTAGGTCTCAGGATTCTAATTTATCTCCTAGACTAATATGGAAGGGCCTCCCACAAGGCTCGGTTCTGAGCCCAATTCTTTATAACCTTTACACTCACGATCTCGAATCAGTTGTAATGAGCTTTTCTGAGATCCTGCAATACGCTGATGATCTGTCATTATACGTTACATCTTCATCTATATCTGAGGCTGCATCGAGACTAAACTCTGCTATGTCATATTTGGGTGATTGGTTAGACAGGCATGACTTATCCCTATCAGTTTCCAAATGTTCAACGGTTGTGTTTTCCAACAAACGGTTGATTCCTTCTTTTGAAATCAACTTCAGGGGTGAACATATTCCAATTAAAAACAGTGTAAAATTTTTAGGACTATTCTTGGACACAAAATTATCTGGTAAAACTCATTGTAATTACATTCAGGACAAATGTGATCGTGGGGTCAACGTTCTACGTGCTCTGTCTGGAGTTCGCTGGGGTGCTCACCCTTACTGTCAAAAACTTCTATACAACGCGATTATTAGAAGCCTCTTTGATTACGGATCTTTTGTATTGGAACCTCTTAATAAAGCTTCTTCCGAATCATGGGATAAAATTCAGTCAAAATGCCTCCGAATCATAATTGGAGCAATGAAATCATCACCAATAAATTGCCTCCAAATCGAATGTGCTGAAACTCCTCTACATTTAAGAAGACAATTCCTTTGTGACCGATATGTTGGGAAACTATTACAAATCTCTGACCATCCTCTTCTTCCAAAACTCACTCTTCTTCAACAACTTTCAAACAACGATCCCAAGTTTATGCTAGTAAAGTCCCTTTCCCGTTTTCTAAATTTACCCCATCCTGTTCGCAATTTTGTAAGTTATCCTCTGTTTTGCAATTCATATCAATCACTCATATATAAACCTAGAACTCATAACTTTAGCATCCCTAAAAATTCTCCAATTGCTAATGATCTCTATAACCAGATCATTTTGACGGAGTGGCAGGATTGGTTACCTATTTTCACTGATGCATCAAAATCCACTGATGAAGACGTAGGTGCCGCTGTTTGGATTCCAAAATTTAATTTGGCATTAAGTTTCAAATGCCCTCATATGTCTTCTAATTTTACTGGCGAAGCCATTGCTATATATGAGGCAATCAAATTTATAGCATCTCATAATTTAGGTAAATCTCTGATACTAACTGATTCTCTTAGCTGTATACAGGCAATCTAAAGTAACCCATTCAAGTCCAAAGAAAAGCTCCCTATTATTCTAGAGATCAGGGAAGCCCTGTTTCGCTGTCATGATCGAGGGATAGAAATTGTATTATCTTGGATTCCGGGTCACAGTGGTATTCTCGGCAATGAGTCTGCGGATTGGTGTGCCAAATCTGCCTCTCGGATTGGAATCCCTTCTCATCAACATATTTATTCCCAAGATATTATCTCCCAAGCTACAGCTCATTTATCTGTTGCATGGAACGAAAAATGGTCCATCTCTAAATTAATCAAAGGTAGGTCCTTCGCTGAAATCCAACCAGAAATCCCGATAAAACCTTGGTTTTTTAAATATCGTGATATTCCTAAAAGAGCCACTTCAATTATTTCCCGTATTCGTTTGGGTCATTGCTGTTCTCCAGTTCACTTGAGAAAAATTAGGATTCGGGACACTTCCCTGTGTGAATGTGGACTAGATGAGGGCGATTTAGACCATATTTTCTTTAATTGTCCAAATTCTCACTTTTCCCTTCATGATTTTCTTCCCCCAGATGTTCCTCGCCCTATAAACATGAAATATTTATTAAGTGTTATGTCTTCCTCTTCCGATATTATATATGCCTTAGCGAGTTTTATTTTTATTAGCCAAATTAAAGTGTAATGTCAATATTTCTTTCGCATATCCTTTATTATAATATATTATTTAATATGTAATTTGTATCCTATATATCTTTATCATAAAGTTTATTATTTTTATCTAATCCTGTTTAGTCTTGTAGTTAGTTTAACAATGTGTTTGTATTTGTTTAGTATTTGTAGCTAGTTTGCGTCGTCTCAACAAGAAAAAATAATAAATAAAATAAAAGTATAATCGAGGAAAGATCCTATAATCTTTTGTACTTTCTTCACTACGTGTCATTGGCAGAATATGTGATCTCATAAAGCCATTAAACAAAAAAAAAAAAAATAATACTTGACACTGGCTACTTCCCAAAGGGCCACAATCGGTTTGCATATTGAATTGATATTGATTGAACTAAATAAATAAAAAAAAAACACTTTTCCAATTATTATTCTCATTTTATTAAAAATTTGTAATTATTTTTATTCAGTCAGTAATCAGTAAGAATAAGATAGAATATATCGCACGTCAATAAATATTCTTGTTTTTGCTCAAATTCTTGCAAAAATATTGATAACCGGCCCAACAACTAGGTTAGAACTGTGCAAATTACAGAATTCTAAACAAGTTTCAAGTACAGCTACTTGCTGCAGTATTTTATAGAATATGGCCAACAATGAAGCTCCGATATCTCATAAAAACGTTTTAGAAAGTGACTTTACACTTGAAGAAGGTATTTGCTATGAGAGGTCTCTTGAATATTGGGCGGATATACCACCCACAGTAGACGGAGTTTTGGGCGGTTTTGGCTTTATTTCGAGAATAGACATAGACGGATCCGATAAGTTCTTGAAAACACTCAGTACTTTACCAAATAAACCTATGAATACCAGAGCACTTGACTGTGGAGCCGGCATTGGTAGGATAACTAAATACCTTCTTACAAAACATTTTGAAGCAGTAGATGTAGTAGAACCTGATGAGAAATTCTTAAATTCTATAAAGGATTTTGTAGGACAACATAGTTCTAAAGTATGTAATCTTTACAAAGTTGGATTACAAGAGTTTGCACCAGAAAGGAAATATGACATGATTTGGAATCAATGGGTTCTAGGGTACCTAACTGATGCTGATTTAGAAGCCTTTCTTCTTAGATGCAAGTGAGTTTTTATGTCCATTTGATTATATTTTGACTATGTAAAGGGCTTCACACACTGCAGCTATAATGTAAAGAATCAGTTGTACATTATAGTATGATACATCATTCTATAGAAATCATCAGGAGATTAAATTTTGTAGTAATGTAATATACATTTTAGGTACATGTGTGAAGCCCTTTAGTACTGTTGACTATATGTTATGTTTAGGCCTGTCTTAAACAAGTTAATTAATTCGCTTAACATAAGGCACACATTGTGAACAATAGTGAACATGTCATATCAATAATTTACATAGTTTTTAGTATTGCATTTTATGACTTAATTATATGAATTCATGATTTCTAAACCTTTTTTTTCTTCACATACATTTGTTTTATTTTCAGAAGTGCGCTTAACCCAAATGGAGTTATTGTAGTGAAAGAAAATGTAACATCTTCAGGTAAAATGGAAGTAGACTGTATAGATTCCTCTGTCACTAGGTCACTGAAACAGTATATTAAAATATTTAAATCTTGTAATTTAAAAAGAATTAAACAGTGTAAGCAAACTAACTTTCCTAGTGGTATATATCCTGTTTATATGTTTGCCTTAGTCCCTGACTTATGTGATACAGTTGAATCTAACAATTAAGTTTATTGTACCTCATTGTGTGCTGAACCATTACACCACGCAAATTCATACCATGAGCAAACAAATAAATGTGCCAAGTTACAAAGTTAGCCAAACAAACAAAGTTAAAAATCTACTATTTTTGAATGTTTATTATGCTCAAATTCATCACTTGGGTGTGGGAACTCACATAGTGTAATGGCTTAGCAAGCTGCGTCACAGACTTTATGAACTCAACTAAAATTTTAAAGATGTATTTTCCTTGAAAATTTTGTAATTAAGCTTACCTATTTGTGTTTTGAAACAAGAATCCAATTGTAAGGGTGTTGTGCACTGTGTGGTTTAACACTTTTAGAAATAATGTTTAGAATAAAGTTTTTGACTCTTATGTAATAGGCCAGAGCGTAGAAACCTTTGAAAGTGGTAAAAAGTGAAACAAATTTATAGTAGAATGAAACCCATTGAAAAAGGAAGAGGATATAACAAAAATGACAGGAAAAAAATTACAGGTGATCTCAGGGTGAGTTTTTAAGGGGGGAAATTGGTTTATCTTGATTTCCGGCAAAACTACAAGCCCTATGGAAAAAAGTAAAATGGCAAAGTTGTAGGTGATAAAAAGATGTACAACTTTTGTGTTCACAATCTTTTCACATGAACCGTTTCCCCCTTAAACATTCCCCCCATCTCCTTCCCGACCTCAGATCGCCCATAATTTATTTCTCCTATCATTTTTGTTATACCTATTCTGTTCCATTTCCAATGGGTTTCAGTCTACTACAATTTAATTCTGTTTCAAAAATTATTTACCCTGGCCTATAAGTTGTATTTGGAGTTTTATTGTGAAACCAAATTAGTTACTTACCTGAAGTGTATGTCTAATGTATCATGAAGTAAAACATTATTACGTATTTTAGTTCATTATTTTTACCTGGATTGTAAGTAAATAACTTAGGTTGTTATTTACCGATTATTATGAAATGAATTAATCCTAGTAAAACTTTATTTACTGGGTTTAATCGCGTTTTCATTCATGATTTTTAAACGAACCGAGCTTTCGCCAACTTTACAGTTGGCTTTTTCAAGGTTGAACAACCTCGAACGAGGTCGAGGTCGTTCGAGGTTGGTTGGAGAAAGCTAGGTTCGTTTAAAAATCATGAAAAAAAACGCGATAAATAAACCATAACCCAGTAAATAAAGTGTCTATACCTTAAAATGTCTCAAATAAGCTTCAGCTCTGTTTAGTTATTTTTGGAAAATGGTTCAGCGAACAAAAATGAAACAGCTGAAGCATAGTTGAGGCATTTTAATAACTTACTACCTATAGAAAAGGTGTCCTGAAATAACACATGCTTTTTTTTACTTAGTAGGTACTTCCATAATGGAAGTACCCTTCCATACTTCTATCTCATCCCATGGAATCTAATCCTACTAGTCCTACTTATAAAGCTGAAAGTTTGTGAGTATGTATGTATGTGTGTTTGTTACTTAATCACGCAAAAACTACTAAACCAATTGCGATGAAAATTGGAATATAGGTAGATACCGGGAATAACACACAGGCTACTTTTTATTCCGATATTCCCGCGGGAACATGACTTACGCGGGGGAAACCACGGGGCGCAGCTAGTAGTATTATAAATGTGAAAGTGTTTGGATGTTTGTTACTCAATCACGCAAAAACGGCTAAACGGATTTGGATGAAATTTGGAATGTAGGTAACTGGGGACCTGGAATAACACAGGCTATTTTATCCCAAAATTCCCGCGGAAACGCGAATACGCGCGGGTGAAATCGCGGGCGCAGCTAGTCTTATATATGTATAACTAGCTGTGCCCGAGACTTCTGGCGCGTGCGCGTATTGAATGCACGTAATACGTTACTGATCAAATCATTGCGATATTCGTGATCTTCATTGGTTTTTACAATGAACGCAAGAATCATTTTCTATCGTTTTATAAACTTAAATGAACTTATAAATAAACGTCAAATAAGGTCGGACGTAATTTTTACCACGGTCACGGAAAAGACAGCGTGTTCTCACTACTCCGATCTTACTTCACGTTTATGAATAAGGCTATAAATTTCTAGGGAACGTGAACTAGGAGCATGGCTACGAAGTCGAAATTCTCGAGCGCACTCAGAGGCACGTGCCGTTCTCGATCCAACATTTTCCGAAACTCACATTTCGTGAATGTCTCGGAAGCGGGTCCATATTGGCTCACATAAACTTATTAATCATAGTTTTATCTAACTTCCGATTTGTGTTCATAATAATCACCCTGCATAATTTTATTTTTCATACCGTTTTTATTCATATATTTTTATTACTACTCCTACGAACGGAGCTCATATAATTATCATAATTGATCTCTTTTTTTTCAGATCTCTTTTGTTTAGAATTGTTTACTTTATCCTACTAATATTATAAATGTGAAAGTATTGTGTGTTTGGAGGTTTCAATGGGCTTCCAGGGGGATATCCTAAACTATAATTCATAGCGAAAAATGCTGTAAGGAGTTGCGCTCCGCTAGGAGTAATAGTGTTCTGTGGAGTTGCGTCCCCGATTTTGACAAAAACTAAAATGGCATCATCAGATTTTGAAAAATTTAATACGCTAGCCAGGAATCGAATATTGTCTTTTTGCAAAAAAATAAATATCCTTTATTATTGTACTGATTGATATAGTTGCTGATAAATATCAAATCCAGAAGGTTATTTAGGGAGCTGCGGTCCGAAACCGCGATGTCGGAAAGGCTATATTTGTCTCGCTTAGCACTAGTCAGAATAACCCTACTAGGCCCTGATTCGCTAAGGACATAGCATGCGAAATCCCGGCAATGCAGGCTACGTGGAGGAGATATACGTTAATTCGTATTCTGTAAATGTTATTTTACTTAATTAGTTATGTAGCCTTCAAAATTAAGGGCTACTTAATTCTTTTAATACCTCCCCTTGTTCCTCAGCCAATCAGTATTTAAAGAATAGCTATTATTTTTATTCCGGCAACAAATCGACTACTGCAATGCTCATGCATCCCGCCTGCTTGTCGCATTCTATGTTTTTAGAGAATCAGGGCCCTGCTTGGCGCATGCTGTTTTTACAGAATTGGGCCACTGGAAACAAACATAGTATGGTAAATCGACCAGAAGTGTCTATTACTTATTTTTTATATTTTTAGTTTGCTACCTGCGATCGGTCATTAGACCATGAGCTGATATGTTATGGAGCCATATATTATGTCATGGAGAAGACCACTGCCTCGTCCTTCTTAATTATAGAACTCGTTTGCGCTTCAGTCTTTGTTTCCCTTCACAGTTTAGGAGCTCAAAAGCGAGTGGGTTGGGGTGATTTGCAAGTTTTAGCGAGCAGAACTTTGTAACGGCTTATCTGCTCCTGAATTGTCGGCATATTAAGGTAATGGTGGATCTCGTTGTTTCGAGTGTACAATGGTGCATTTACTATAGTGCGTAGAATGGTATTTTGCGCTCTTTGTAGACAAAGTATGTTACTGTTACAGGCCGTGCTCCATTGCTGAATGCCGTAGCACCATATTGGCTTTAGGACGGAATTGTAAATCAAGAGCTTGTTATCCACAGAGACGACTGAGTTTCTGCCTTAGAGTAGGTATTACTTTCTGCCCATTAATCACATAAGTTTTTTGTATTTAGCTAGTACTGCATTACGCTTTTGCTGAGTGTGGTGTCTATTACTTAATAAAAATATTTAATTGCCGCGGGGCGCGGCAAGTACTAAATAAAAATATTTATGTATCACGTTTTATTAGTATATTCATTATAAACATAACATTAAATGTAAAGTATAGAACAATAAAAATATTAAAGCATTGCACTTCCATTGCTTTTGTAGCTAAAATTATATCACTAGATTGTGTGGTAGTTTGTAAATAAAAATGCTTTGGGAGCCAGTGTTACTATCACTGATTTTTAACAAATAGTAGAATATAAAAATGACTTTAGTTTAAAGAAGTATACATGATAAAAAGTAATGATAGTATTAGGCTGCGTTTCCACCACCTGAGCTTTAAGTGAGGATGCCATTGCTACAGATTCGTTTTAAAACTTATATAATATGATTTCCGTCCATTTTAAATAGAACTAAATGTCTAGATCGTGGATCTAGATACGGGACACATGGGTTTGTTAGAACTAATCAAATATATCTTATTGGTTCTAATAAACCTATTCCATGCTACGCATCCTTCGTGGAAACGCAACTCTCACAATAACAAATTGAGTATTTTATTAAAATTCTTGTTCTTTTTTCATAAAATGTTGTTGGTGAAAACCAGTCTATAATGTTCTATACCCATAATAGACTCAATAAGCCTTTAAAACAAATTATAACTATACATATAAGTAAAACATAAAATATCGATAGGCACATTATGTATTTATGTATATCTTACTTTAATTAAAATTATCACTTTTGTCTTATTGTGTAATATTTAGGCCCAGCGCCGCGCCGACAGACATAACAAACCGTTATTATTACAAAACAATAAACAATGTTTGTCTATTGAACTGTGACATTGATTAGATCTTACTAATATTATAAACGCGAAAGTTTGTATGTATGTACTAGCTGCGCCTCGCGGTTTCACCCGCGTAAGTCCTGTTCCCGCGGGAATATTGGGTTAAAAAGTAGTCTATGTGTTAATCCAGATCCCCAGCTACCTATATTCCAAGTTTCATCGCAATCGGTTGAGTAGCTTTTGCGTGAAAGAATAATAACCTCACATACATACTTACATACAAACTTTCATGTTTATAATATTAGTAAGATGTATGTATTACATCTTGTTTGTTACTCTTTCACGCAAAAACTACTGAACCGATTGCGATGAAACTTGTAATATAGGTAGCTGGGGACCTGGATTAACACATAGGCTACTTTTTATCCCGATATTCTCGCGGGAACGGGACTTACGCGGGTGAAACCGCGGGGCGCAGCTAGAAGATTTATAAGGCTTATGTTAATAGTTAACCGTTCTATCCGTCTGTCGTTAGCATCGGTCCTGTAATACAATATGTAAAAATTATTATCTATCAATGTACAAAAATAGCATATAATTTTATTATAAAACTATTGTGACATGAGGTATAAAGTGCAATAACTTATTTTTAAAGCACATACAGTAATATTTGGTATCAAAAGGCACAAACTAATCCAGTTAATTTATTACCACCCCCAGTATTATATCTATGCCTACAGCTTTTATATTTTGGACTGAATTGCTTACAGTCTGTTATTTTTTTAAGTATTTCATAAAGTATCACCAGCAAAAACATTTAACCCTGATATTTTTTGCACAAAACAATTCGACAAAAGGCTCCCACGGACGAAAGTATTGGTAGTATCTACCTTTGGTATTTGGCTATAATAATAAATAGGTTCATTCGTACATAAATAAAACATACGTTATTTACCCTTTAAATAGGCAAGGGTATAACATTAATTTAAATACTTAATGTCATTTCTTAATCATATCACACATGGCTGGCGTATCATTAGGGAGGCGCAAGTAGCACAAAAAAACCAAGCCTTATAAATATAAAAGAAACGAAGCTATTTAGATTTCAATATTTGATGTATTGCATGATAATTATGTATATGTCACCGAAAGATAGCAAGATCCGCAAGTTTATAAATTTCCTAGGAAATTTGCAAACTTTCGAAGGATTCTAAACGATAGATAAATTTTAATATTTTACGGCTACAATTTGCGACGTCTCGTGGTAAGTTTATAAACAAAAGGATATCCATTCGTAAGATTATAAACGGTTCGACCAATCACTATAGCGCTTTTAATTTACGCTTCTTTAAAATACGGCAAACAACACACTGCTCTTTCATTGGTCGATGTCGACAGTGCAGTGGCAATGCTTGTGTCCATAGACTTAGGTACATCCGCAGCTTCTAGGTCGCTCATTATGGGTCTAGTTTAGTAACCTTAGCAAAATAAAACTATTTTTAGTTCCAACACAGTTACAACATTAAAAATTTTACGAAAACACACGAGCAACCGGTTTGTTTATGTTCCGCGGCGAACAATGACGGTGGAGAGGAAGGAGAATAAGGAACACGTGACTTATTTAACCCAAACAGAGCGCACATGGCATTTGGTTGTTGCTTACTTATTATTTTACGCGTTTGTTCCATAAGTTAATCAATTTGCGAAAATGTGGGAGTAAAATAATACAATTTATCTCCCATTTAGAATCCGACGACTGATTCTAAATTTCTTAGAAAATTTGCGGTTATTGTTATTTCCCGGTGACATATCCACATATTTTATCAAGAGGAAGAGCGATTCATCATAATATAGCAAAGTTCCGATGTATCGCCGAACGAAAATCGATAAAGGATTTAGCGACGAAAAATGGACGAATGTGCCACACTACAACTGTTACGCCCCACTTACCACAAGCCAGTTCAAAACTGATGACGTTATTGCTGTCAATAACTTAGTAATATCTTAATTCACTTTATCAACTTGGACCATTGAAAAATATCACGGCTTATCGGCGAGACAGCCACTTAAAATATTTATTGAATGAATTGCGAATCACTGTATGTATGCAGAAACAGATGAGTGTGTGAAGCGCTTGTTTATGCACCGCTTACACGTCTCAGTCCGCTCTCTCATTTGTTCAATCAATTTAATGAAAGCGTTATCTTTAAGGGTGTATTCTATCAGCGTTGTTTCAATATACATTTACCCTTCCATTAAATTTAATATAATAAAGGACAGTGTTTGGCTACTATCATATCATGATAGTACCTTGTAAAGGGTATTGACTCGTCTTTTTTTTTGAGGGTCTTAAATTCATAATCCTACTAATATTATAAATGTGAAAGTGTGTGTGTTTGGATGTTTGTTACTCAATCACGCAAAAACTACTGAACCGATTGCGATGAAACTTGGAATATAGGTACCTGGACACCGGCAATAATACATAGGCTTTACTTTTTATCCCGAAATTCCCGCGGAAACGGGGCTTACGCGGGTGAAACCGCGCGGCGCAGCTAGTACCTAATATTTTCTTACAAAGCATAAAAATGTTTAGGCACTATATGTATAGAAGAAAACGTAAACACAAGGAAAAATATGTAGGTACCTACTTAAAATGTGTTAAAATTATACACCACAAAGATAAGTGAGGTCGAGTTCTTATTCAAAAAGAAAAAAATAACGTAGATAACTGGTTGTTTTTAACGTCGTAAATTTAAATTGTTTTCCAATACCGTAAAGAGTACAAAATTTTCATTCGAACGAATAATAAAGTGGTCATTCGTTAGAGAAAGAGAGAGCTAATAGAATACGCTCTCAATAATACTAATCATAAAATTTCAAACTTTCAATAGGTAGTCAACAATAATTATTGATTAAATTTAATATTATAAGAGCTACTCTCGTGATAATTTTGTAATTACAATGCAAAATTAAGAGGCAAGTCTTTTTATTCGTCTCCATGTAGACATATAGTATAGCTTAAAAATAAGCTACTGGTTTATTAATCGATTTTTTACAATTATAAGGTGAGTCCAGATAAATTATGGCTATCAACAGCTGCAAATTACACACAAATAAGGCAAGCTTCCGTTTTAAACCAGCTAGTACTAAATTATAAGCGATATTTACGCATAGCTAATCATCAATCAAGTAACTTGATATTAAAATCAATAATTTTTCTTGCGCATAAAACTAGAATCTCTCAATATACTTATTAGTGCAACATTAGGAACACCTATACCACCCAATATACCTATCAATAATTAACACATCGTTGTAAGTCACATATCTTATTCACACCTAAATTACGTCATCAGGACCCACCTTTATAACGTTAATAAATTACCTACATTATAAGCAAAACCAATCACATTACAGCTTTTTCGTAAAAATATTTATAAGCTATCGTTAAAAATAAGTATAAATAATAATTGATAAATCTTTGATGTGGACGTGAGTACACGTGTCTGAGCAGTACCCCTACCATGAGTTGGTACGTAAAATCGTAAATAATAAATATATAACGTGATCAGTTTGTGTCCGCAACGCAAGATATCGGATCACGCGGCCAGCACGTCCCGAACGGTGCGATAGGGACACGCGAAGCAGGCGCGTTGTCAAACTGTTAACATTACAGTGTAAGTATTTACGTAGCAACTCATGGTAGGGGTACAGCAACATATCTCTACGTTACGTAATGTTCAGGATCGTTTCTGCGCCCAATTCATATCGTCAGCTCTCGGTTTGCAACCTGTCAACGCTTCTATAACAATCTCTAGTGTGGACCAAAAACGTAATTTCTCGAGAGGCCAGTTTAACCAACCTGTGGTTATACAGAAGTAAGTCTCGTGCGGAGCGACGTGGTGGATGCGATGGTGGCGACGAGGCAGAACTATGTGCCACTCTTGCATCCACACCACCCACGACGGCAAACCGAAATATGTGTGAGACCACTTATGGATCTGCAAAAAGGAAACAGTCAAATCAAAACAAAATATAAGGCTCCAGTCTCACTGAACTGCAGCATTTCAAGCAGAGCGGTTTTAATAAAACTCTTTATTTATCCGGTTTAATCGCGTTTTATTCATAAATACAAAAAGTAACTTTTTATAATGTTAAATAAAATAGACAAATTACACCTCAGTCAACCTTGAAAAAGCCAACTGTAAAGTTGGCGAAAGCTCGGTTCTTTTAAAATCATGAATAAAACGCAATTAAACCCGATAAACAAAGAGTTTTATTAAAACCGCTCCGCTTGAAACGCTGCAGTTTCAGTGTTTTATTATTTAATGTGTTTTATTATGCAAAATCGCGTAAACCATAAAAGAAATTAGTGCGGTTTTAATTACAAAGTATTGTAAACTCTATGAGGAATTAAAAAGTGCGTAAGATACGTTGCGCGATATTTATAATTTGCTGATTATGTTTTTATCGTAACTCTTGTAATTAAAATTGCTTTATCGGCTCTACCGCCGTTAGTCAAGTATGGATTGAGTCTTATTTGGATTTCATATTACTATTATAATTAATTACATTTTACTGGGTCTTAATCGCGTATTTTTATCTATTTCGTACCTCGACGTTTCAAACATGTTACAATAATCTTGGTCGCGAGGGGACTGGAGCTGCGGCAGGTGTGTCCCCTAATATTATACAACCGTTTTTGTTTACTGTCCGGTGGTGGGTAGGTGTGGAAATTTTTAAAGTAGGTACGTGAGTACATTTTTTAAGGCACACCACACAGAAACTAAGGGGCGCGACACACCAAACTCACGACATCCGAAGTAGCCATATCGAATCCGTTGTGTAGTACTCATAGTACAAGCCTGGTGCTTAGTTTGGGGCTAGATTGCGCTGTGTGTAATGTGGTGCAATACTTATTGATTTACATTGCTCGTAGTTTTTCTTTTTAGTATCTATTTATTTTATACCTATATTCTTTACTGTGTCTCAGTTCCCTTCGACTAGAGTACCAGTGAAAGTACTACCTATGGACTACTCGTTATAATAATTAAGGGTTCGTCGTAGGTATCGCGTGTCATCACGTGTTCACGGTACCGTGGGAATTTTTGAACTCTAATGCGTGTTTCGAACCAACCACACAGTTGAATACTGGACAAGTCCCACGGCTAGTTATCATTTAAGTATGACTTTCACTTATCAATAATTTGACTTTCAATTGCGGAAGAATAGGTAAATTATAATCGATAATTGTATCGTAGATTTTCCTTTGTTGCACTTTGGCAGATATCTGCCAAAGTGCAACAAAGGAAACCAATCTAAAAGCCGGGCGCTCTTTGGATACGTTTTTGTCCGAATTTCATTCGTGCGGTAAGGTACGAACAATCCTATCCTTCCAAGTACTATGAAAGCATGATTGCAAACTGCTTACGTGTCGACGAAACCTTATCCAAAGTGCGCCCGGTCTAACAATATGTAGGTCTGTACAACAAAGATTGCTTACTTGATTAGTCATCGCTACGAAGATGCAACACAAATACCAGTATGCAATCCAATGGAATTGCTCTACAATTTGTTCATCGTCGTACGTAGTGAGCTGCCAGACGATCCTGCCCAACACCGGTATCGTTATAGCGAAATTATCGCCATTCGTCTCGACGAAGTCATGCCGGGTAATTGATGTCGGGTCGATGTGATGCTCGCGGAAAGGCCGCAGGAAATTCTGTCAAATGGAAATAACACATTGACATATTATTATAATAACCCAGTGATTGATTACAGATAGATAATGATACACTATGAAAATATTGTAGAGTAAACCTAGAGTTTAGGCCACCTGCGGCGATCGAATATAATAACATCAATTACATCAGTGATCACGATCTTCTTTGTGAAGCAAACAAGATCGGCTACATGTGGACACATGACCGAACCGACCGACATTCGTAATAAGAGTAGAATGCAGTTACCGGGCTGAAATCAGCTGGAGCTGCATCACACCTCATCATATAACATAACGTCATATGTAGGTAGGTATCTAGTTTTTCTGACATTAAGTATGTAAGTTGGTACCTAATCTATTCTTATAATAAAGGAAGAGAGGACAAAAAGTCTGTACTTGGAAGTAAATTTAAAAGTTGTCTAGAGGACTTAGAATAAGTAGTAGAACAAAATTATATAATTTTTAAAATTCATGTCTGTTTGTCTGTTTCTCTGTCTGTCCCAATTAAAGCTACTAATCCGATTGAAATCTGGTTTTCAATATTTGATAGTTTTATTTTGGAACGTCGTGGTATACTTTGCATCGAAATTCAATTAGTAGAACCCGAGAAATGAACGAAAAAGTGCAACCACTCGATAAACGTTCCGCCGCCCGGCGCCCGCGCCCGTTATAACGCGTTTTTCACTTTCGCGGGAAAAACCGCGGGGCGCAGCTTGTACTAAGTAAACCAGGTTTGTTTTATGGTTCACGCATAATCTCGAAGTCGTGATCAATTTCCAAATCAAACTAAGATGTTCATATCTTTTGATTGAAGAAATCAACTTACAAAATCTCGGAAAAAAATAAATAGGTAGGTATGTAAGTAAACTAAGCAGGAGTTTCTTGTGTGTGGTGATTAAAGAAGTTGTGTACATTGTTCATTTACTTTTTATTTAAAATATATTAGACTCAATTCACACTGAAACGTGGCAAACAGTAGGCCGCAGATCAGTAACTCTATATAAGAATTAATTGCGCTCTTCGGTTGTCTTGAATAGCTCGATTTTTACTGATTTGCTATGTGAAATAATATGAATTGCACGACCGCACCGGATGGGTCAACGAGGGATTCGAAAATAAATCTCTGTTAATAAAATAAAGTTCAGCTTCAAGGAACTTAATGGATAAGGCGACACAGCCTGTTTGAAGTTCAGCTTCCACCATACATTAAAAATCAGTTAGGGTCATAAACTTTTTAAACTCACACGATTTGTACTCATAAGTACTTATTAGTACTCATTTGTACTTTGAGTCCCCTCGCGACCAAGATCATTGTAACATGATCGAAACGTCGAGGTAAAATAATTTAAAAGTAACAATACGCGAGTAAGACCCGGTTAAAATATTACTATCAGTTAGAGTCATTTTCTCAGTAACTAAGTACCTATGTGTTATTCTCATTAGGAAAAAAAAATATTCAATGTTTATAATTTTTTAACTTAATTGATTTTTTTTTTGAACTTAATTATTTATTTTTTTCTTTGCTTTTGGGTTTGTGTTTTTGTATTTTATTGTTTTAATTTATTATTGATAATTATATTGTGATTTAAGATTTATTTGTAATGGTATATTTTAATGATTAACTGTAGTTTTAGGATTTATCAATTGGATTTTTAATAATATGTACCATTATCAATTATATTAATAAAGGATTTATTAAATATAAATATGAATAAAAAATAAATAAATTCTGTGACTAACACACAGCGCCATTTAACCCATGGTAAGCTGCTAAAGCTTAGAATAGTAAAATACTTAATTGAAGTAATGTACCTAGCCAGTTTTTTAATACTATGGCCCTGGAAAAGAGCGGCAGCTTGATTACGATTCTCGCGTCAGGTTTGCAACAGGCGTAAATTTCGCGATTGTCGCTGTCAAACGTCACTTTCGTATTAGCTAACAGCAACATATTGCTGTCGCGTTGCTGTCGCTACTACAACATTTTACATAAAAGGCTTCACTTTCGTATTAGCTAACAGCAACGTAGCGATTGCTGTCGAGTTGCTGTCACGTTGCTGTCGCGTTGTTGTCGCTGTCGCTACTATCGTCGAGTGGTGACACGTGTATCGCTCGAATGATCGCGCCCCGTATCCGTTGTTACACAGGTCTTAAAATGCCAGTGAGAATTAAGCCTAGCAATAGGTCATAATAAGTTACCTTTCCTATGATAGGAAGATCGACAGTCCCCCACGTATCAGCGCCCCAATGTACTAGCCCAGAGGCGAAGTCAGCAGTGAGAACGCCCGCAAGCGCCGCAAGTACAAGTGACGCATCAGCATGGATATGCCTCAGCATGAGGAGCCCAGCACTCAAACACAGAGTGCAGCAAAGCACCACACATACTAATTCTTGTAGCCTTTTTCCTGTGAATATAATCACCTATCGTAAAAAGTTGTATGTACCTATGCATACCTATATGCTGTCGTGGCGGCCATATGATAATCTTAATTATTATTTACCTGTAAACATTTTAAAGGAATAAATCATATTATTTTTCGGGTTGAATCGCGTTTTATTCATGTTTTTAAACAAACTGAGCTTTCGCCAACTTTACAGTTAGCTTTTTCAGGGTTGACTGAGATGTAATTTGTCTATTTTAACATTCTAAAGAATCATTCATTCATTTTTTCATTCTTTTAGAATCATAAAATAGACAAATTACATCTACTACTGACTACTAATACTACTATTAAAACTACTGGACCGATTTTAAAAATAAAAAATAAACATTCTATATTATTGTACCCATTAATAGTTACTAATTGAGACCAAATCTTGGAAACAAACATATTGTTATTTTCCGGTGACATATACAGGATGTCTACAGAAAAAAAATCTGCAAGTTTATAAATTTTTGTAGGAAAACAAACTTTTATAGGATTCTAAACGAGAGATAAATTGTATTATTTAACGCCCATATTTTCGCAAATTTATTAATTTGCACTATCTCATAGTAAATTTAAAAACCAACAGATATCCATTTCTAAGATTCTTAATGGATCAACCAATCACAGAAGAGCATTTAATTTTACACTTTTAGAAAATATGCCAAATAACACATAATACATAACAATGTAAGAACTGCAATTTCGTTTTTATGCCTTAACCACTGAACCAATTTTGATGAATTTTAGTTATAAAGATAAACTGGACCTTGGAGAAGGACAAGGATATTCCCACAGGGTCAGGATTACGCGGGTGAAACCGCAGGGTGCAGCTAGATCACAGTAAAGTTTGCTGTTCAAATGCTGAATTAATCCTTAATTAATCCACAAATCCTTGGTTTTTTAGACCAATGTACATATACACAGCACAGCTGTAGGTATTTAATTATGAAGTAGGTAGTTACGAACTTACCAGGGCTATACAGTTCCGCCAATTCTTGAGCTCCTCGGTGCCTCGGCCCCCATCGCGGTTGCTTACCAACCTCGTTGGGTAATTGTGTGTTAGCATTGGGATCATCTTCAGACATTGAATGCTCAAGAATTTCTCGCTCAGTCTTCACTGGCGCCATCAACGTGGTGGCCATGCTGCTGGCGTATTCGAAGCTCTCACAACTCAGGCCATTGACGCTGTCCCGTTTAGAGCAAGGGGGGATGGGAAGTGGTAGTGCCATTTCCAACTTTGGTAGGTGGGATTATTGAGTGCCTTACCACAATATATCTGAAAGCTGATATATTACTTCCGTCATCTAATTATCGACCTAGAATGATGATAAGATAAACTAGGAATTTTTACTTTTTTTCAAACACCGAAAGAAAACATAATTTGTATTATAGACCTGTTAATGTCTACTACCCATCACAGAATAATATGATGATGATAAGATTACAAGTAATGAGAAAACTCACAACACAACACTGTGAATTTATAAATAATAAATTAGAAGAATCTAAAGAAAGAAAAATAACTAACTTCACAGAATATTTTTTCGCACTGAAAAAAATTGATTCAATTTAAGTTTTTTTTTTTTTGACACAGTGAAGCAAAAAAATATTTTACTCATAAAGTACAGACAGACAGTGTGTTTTCTAAAGCACTTGTTAGACCATCCCGCACATGAAGAACACGTCTTAAAAATCACATTAGTGATTTCCATTGAGATTGGAAAATCTAACCACCTAGCACCTAACATAGAAATTTAAAAAAAAACTTAAAAAAATGGAACAAAAATAACCTCTACATACAGTGCCACCGACTTATCTGTTTCGTCATCTGAATTCGGGTAGCCAAACTACAATATGCACCCAGCCAGTACAACTACCCGACTTCAGATGACGAAACAGATAAGTCAGTGGGACTGTATGTAGAGGTTTTTTTGTTCCATTTTTTAAAGTTGGTTTTTAAATTTGTAAAATTATATTTTTATTTCACCCTTTTCAGTGTACGTATCAAACCAGTTTCGATTGCCACTTAAATTAACAAAATTGTAATCGTCATTTTAATTATTGAGGAGTTTGCTAATGAGAAGGTGGTTTCAGATGTTCCATCAATATATACTTAGTTGTTTAGAGGTCGGTTCTTTTTAGTAGAAGTCCAAAAATGCGTAATTTATTGCTTTCTTGGATGCTAATCCCGTCCATCATTCTGAAGATACTCATCAGATCTTCACCAATAGATCCTTTTATGGGACAACTTTGGAGCTTCCACCTTTCTATAAAAAACCCATCCCAATCGGTCAAGCCATCTTCGAGTAATCGATAACCAATTGAATTGAATATAGCATATTGAGGAGCATTCCCGGTTCTGACTTCGAAGATCCTTATCAGATTGTCACCAAATTATTATGGGACCACCTTGGGGTTCCCACCTTTCCATTCAAAAAAGAACCATCTTAATCTGTCAAGCCATCTTCGAGTAATCGGTGAACAAACATTAATATAAATATGGCGACGAATTGAGAACCTCCTCTTTTTTTGAAGTCGATTAAAAATGACAATCTGCAGAGCTGCTGCACTAGTGTCTCAGGCACTAATGCAGGCACTAGAGCAATCGGGCCGGACCAAAGAAATATGTGACAACGTCGCCTTGGCTCCTAAAAAAGATTGCTTACTTTAAAACTTTTGAAATACAATTTCAATCATGTTCTCTAAGGTTGTAGTTTTTACTTTGAAATATCAAAACGGTCCTATTGAACCCAGTCGGATATTACTGGGTTTTCTCTGACATCAAGCAGGATCGTTTTTTACCTATAGTCCTAATAGTGTGTGTCGGGCCCGATTTGCAGAACCGTCTAACGAGTGCTTCATAGATTACTGTTTTTATTAATAGTACGTACGTCTTTTAATTTCAGACTATAATCTGACGTTTTGTTTCCTTGTATTTTACATTTTCTCTTCAGAATGTGTTTGTGTTTGTTTAGTATTTGTAGCTAGTTTGCGTCGTCTCAACAAGAAAAAATAAATAAAATAAAAGTATAATCGAGGAAAGATCCTATAATCTTTTGTACTTTCTTCACTACGTGTCATTGGCGGAATATGTGATCACATAAAGCCTTTAAACTTAAAAAAAAAAAAAAAGAACTTGAAAGAAGTGTCAAATTGTAGTCTACAATTAAAAAACGAAGTACCTAGTGATGAGAGTGCAATGGAGTACATTTATATATTATGATTATCTCTTCTTCTTCTTCTTCTTTAAAAATGGCTTTTCCTTTCGGACATTTACCAGTGTCAAGTATTATCAATATTTGCAAGTTATTTGCATTGAACAAAACAGTCAAGTCGTCATAGTTAAAGTCAAGTCGAGGGAATCATTGTAAAAAGGGGGCCATTTTTTACAATGTTTGTTCACGGAGCTTTGGAGACAACACTAAGCTAAAGTACATGTTTTGCACCGGTTTTCACTTTTATTTACACTTGTACACCTTCACGAAACTAAATTGATTAATATGCCCCCGAAATTAAACATTTTACACGCATTTGAACTAAGTTTCACAAAAATGAAAATTTAGCAACACTTCTCCTTAACGCATTCCCGCCAAAACTCCTTATGATTATCTCTAAAATTCTTTTTTTCTTCCTTTTGATGTGGTGGGGTCTCGGAACAATAATATACGTGGAAGCCGGGCTAAAATAAGAAATGAAATGCATATGTTTATTTCTTTTTTACATACGATGTTTATAGTGCGTAGGAAAGAGACACATAATGCCGTTTTGTTTCGTTGTCATGCCCTTGTCACAAGTTATTTTTTGGATAGTGTTGAGCTCATTATCGTGTCGATGTCGATAAAAAACATGTATTTACAAAGTCCTTTCCATAAAAGAACTCCCCTAGACGCAGCGTGCGAGTTGGGAGCAGAATGTCTTCAAAGTGTATTATTTAATATTTTGATGAAAGTTTTAGCTTTTTTTAAATTAAATAGTGACATTCGTGTTTGAATTTAAATAATAAAGGTACCTAGCTAAAAGAAATACATAGGAAGGATATTTTGAAGAACTAACTTTAGTTCTGTTTTTCACCACGGGACTTCTTTTGTGGAAAGGACTCTACTTCATTTATTAATTGAATGCAACCATTTGACACTTCTTTCTATAGAAAAAATGTCAAATACAATATAGCTTGAAATTAATAAACGGAGTATATTTTTAATATTATTAAAAACTAGTTGCGCCCCGTGGTTTCATTCGCGTTTGTCCCGATCCCGCGGGATTATCGGGATAAAAAGTAGCCTATATGTTATTCCCGGTATCCAGCTACCTATATTCCAAGTTTCATCGCAATCGGTTCAGCCGTTTTTGCGTGGTTGAGTAACAAACACACATACTCACAAAATTTCAGCTTTATAATATTAGAAGGAAGCAGGATGTAAATACCTGATTGTTTATTATGAGTTAAATAACTGTTATATACGTTTGTCGTAGGTTATTAGAGAAAGGATTTTAGAGAACACACGGATAATAGGGTAATGGCTATAATATTAATAAAATGATAATTCATTCAAACTAAAAACTGTCCTACCTTGATCACGAAAATCCATGCAGCCTGTACCTACTGGTATAATAAAACATTCGAATCGGATTGAGTACCTACTTTTATTGCAGTTGGGTAAAAAAGAACCATGTAAATTGCTTTAACATGTAACTTTTAAAACACAATATTTACTGGGTTTAAAACCCGGTAAACATTGTTTTATTATGCCAAACTCGAAAACCTTAGACACAATTATGGAACTTTTACCTAACCAAAGACATAACACCAGATTTAAATGAAACAACAAGCATTAAAATAATGTCTTTATTTATTTATAATAGTAATATAGCAAGTACAATAATTTAGTTAGTAAGAACAGCTAACATACAATGAAATAGACTATTACTAAATAGATGAAGTACCTACTTAATGCTACTTATGTTTTTACTTTTAATTATCTGTAATTAAAGTTACTTACAATAGCATGCTCTAAATTAGGTACTTACCTAATAATTAAATATATAGTTTACTACATACCATGATAAAGGTGGTCGTTTCTTTTGGTATATTTAATATAGGTACAGCATTGGATTTCAGTCGTCTCCATTTATTATTGTCATTCGGCACAAATGAGTCTTCGGTAGAATGCTTTGGACAAATTCTACTGTGCTCTTTTGGAGTCCATTTGGTTCGATTGATGCATTGAATCCATTTAATTTTCATTTCATCGTCGTTAGGAAATCTGCAACAGTATTGACACGATTATCGACAACAATTACTACATCACTAGTAACCAAAACTTGCCGAAATTTATTTTACAAAAAATCATTAATTTAGGCAATTAAAGTGTATTATTTTGAGTAGACAGATATACAGTACTAATTTATCTTACCGTCTATTACTTTTATATTTCCAATATTCAAAAATAAATCTCTAAACTTACCGATGAAATGTTAACGATTCGTCCTCATTTTCTTTTCTCCAACTATGGGATTTAAACCTTTCTACAACACAAGCCATATTGTCTAGAGCACTGTACACCTCACGTATTAACTTATATTATTACTTTCTTAGACAAAATATTTAATTAACTTGTTGTTTTCAATTAGTTAACTCGCCAAACTCCCGAAATTTATTACCAAAACATAATACTACAAAGTTAAGTTGATAGCCGACTTAAACAATTTGAAGTCTTAGACAGAACTTTTGTATTTGTTAGCATTATAAGAAGACCAAAGGTAACCATTTGACGTTTCTCGGTTTTTTCTTTGTGACACGTTCCAAAATAATAAAAACAAACAACCATGTTTTGTTTCACTCACACCTTATGACATGCTAACTGACATGAGCGAATAAACTATAGAGTACTTGGTTTTTATTTTAGCTCGGCTTCCATGTATATTATTGTTCCGAGGGTGGGGTCGACTGACATACTAGAGCCAATGTTGCCAACAAAGCGATTTTCCGACTTTTAGGCAAATTAGAATGTGCAAGTGCATGCACGCAAAAACCCGAAAACTAGCTCGCGCGATTTTTATACAATACTAACCTATTCAATACTATCCGTATCGTTATAAAAAAATCGTGAAAGAACATTTCACAGATTGTATCATGTAAGTACTGTGTTTAGATGTGGGGAAACATATCAAAATGGGACTGCACTAAATCTGCATTCTTAGACGATCGAATATGGTGTGCGAATTGGTGAACATTATGGTGAGCACAAAATTCGTTCGTGCGCCGCCGGGCGCTGCACCGGATGGGCTAGTAATTGACCGAACGAGCGAAGCGAGTGAGGTCCAGTGTAGACGGGCATGGCGCTTGTATCTTTGTAACTTTATATCTTTGTATTTTTGACGACAACTTGAGTATCGTAGCTCCGATCTTCATGAATTTTGGTATACGCGTAGTTTAGGTCAATAGAATTTATGAGTTCGAAGATGAGCCGGATCGGTAGGGGGGTTGGAGAGATAAGAGGGTCGTGAGGTCTCAGTTCGGGGCGAACTCCTAGTAGTATGATGCGACAAGTTCGTACAATGTTGTGCCTATTATCACAAAGCATCAAATAAGTACGACGATACTGACACTAAGAACACACATACAGCACACCATAATTGACCGAAGGAGCGAAGCCAGTGTAGACGGGCCTGGCGCTTGTATCTTTGTATGTTTGTTCGACGATAACTTGAGTATCGTAGCTCCGATCTTTATGAATTTTGGTATGCGCGTAGTTGACCGAACGAGCGAAGCGAGTGAGTTCCAGTGTAGACGGGCCTGGCGCTTGTATCTTTGTATGTTCGTATGTTTGTTCGACGATAACTTGAGTATCGTAGATCCGATCTTCATGAATTTTGGTATGCGCGTAGTTTAGGTCAATAGAATTTATGAGTTCGAAGATGAGCCAGATCGGTAGGGGGGTTGGAGAGATAGGGGGTCGTGAGGTCTCAGTTCGGGGCGAACTCCTAGTTTAGGTCAATAGAATTTATAAGTTCGAAGATGAGCCGGATCGGTAGAGGGGTTGGGGTGATAGGGGGTCGTGAGGTCTCAGTTCGGGGCGAACTCCTAGTCTAGTCCTAGCACTGAGACCTCACGACCCCCTATCTCCCTAACCCCCCTACCGATCCGGCTCATCTTCGAACTCATAAATTTTATTGACCTAAACTACGCGTATACCAAAATTCATGAAGATCGGAGCTACGATACTCAAGTTATCGTCGAACAAACATACAAAGATACAAGCGCCAGGCCCGTTTACATGGACCTCACTCGCTTCGCTCGTTCGGTCAATAAGGGAATTCGTGAGCACATCGTCATTTTGATTCGATGTGTGCTATAGGTGCAGTACTAATATGGTCTCTCTAAGTGTTAGTGTAGTCGTGTTATTGAAGCGATAGACACCGCGCACACTAACCATTACGTAAACTGTGATTTAGATGTTTATTTCCCCGTAATGAGTGAAATACTATATACGATCAAAAATCTCCCAAGACAAAGTAGGAACAGATAGTTCGTGTTTGCGATAAACTACCTATGTCGATGCTCCCAAAATAAAAAACCGATCTATTTAGGCTATGATTAGTTGAACAAACGTTTGTACATACGAATTACGAAATATATCAATGCTTGAGTTGAGTTGAGTTGAAGCAGAGACACTTTGCTCATTTTGCTCGATTTTATGTTATAGCGTTTGCTTTAAATATGCCTTATAATATAGGTGCCGACTTTGAAAAATTGCAACTTGTGGCCTTCAGGTTGCTGGCAACACATCCCTGACATCTTTGACATTATTGAAATCCTCTAAGTTCTTTCTTATAACCTAAAACTGCGACATCTAATAAATTAAATTATGAAAGAAAACCATTCGATATGCTAGTGTAAGCATCAAAATAATTTAATTATTGCATAAAATTTATAGTTGTTCGTGAGCGATTAGAAGAAATCTGCGTATTTCTATTAAAAAAGTGAAATCAACATGAAAGGCTCGGAAAGAACGATTTCAGGATCGGGGAGCAGTAGTTCAATTTTAGCAAATGATTATGCTGATGCGTTTAGTTCTATTAACGAACGACCAGTGGATGATATTTCCTTAGAATTTTTCTATAAACCCCATACGATTACATTGTTAGCTGTGTCCATTGCATCAGTCATCTACACTGCATTTATTCGGTAAGTATTCAAGTAAATAACTACCTCGAAAATATGTTGTTGAATCTAGTAAGCAACATCATGATGTTACCTACTAAAACAAATGCAAAATCTAAATTAAATAAAAGTCCAATAAATATGAATTCCTATGTTATCCTATTAATCTTTTGGAATAAATGAAATTGTTAAATTGTGTGTTTAAGTATAACATTTGTATGAAAATAATAGGAGGTAAACTAGATACATGTAAAGAGTTTGGTGGACACAACTTTATTTTGTTATAAATTCAAGTTTAATTATTTTTAACATCTCACTTGTAACATTTTTAATTGTATTTTTCATTGTTTGATGAATAAATATTTCCTATGTGAGACACATCTAGGTTTTAAGATACCAGTACATAAAAAAAAAATGCATTTGATTTTAAAATTGATAACTAAGTAGGATTTTCTTATTTAAGATTTTTGACATTTCAATCTCTTTATTGGCATAGTAAATAAGTAATAGAAAAAATATCATTCATTTTCTTCTAATATTACATACATGTGTGTGAATCATACAAATGATTACATTTCTATTAACATTTCCCTTAATGGAAAATGCATAAAGAAATGCAAAATTACTTAAGATCTTCCTGCATTATTTTGGTTCCCGGGCAACCTAATAATCATGACACACATTTGAATAGAATATTCATATTTACTTATTTTATCTAGAACATTTTTATACACCTTAATCTGTATATTGCATTGAAGCTGAATATTATCAAGTATAACTATTATCATATCTTTCAGAGATGAAACAAGTGTTCAAGATAACATTTGGTCAGGAATCTGCTGTGTTGTGTTCTTTTTCCTGATAGTATCAGTACTCACATTTCCAAATGGACCGTTCACTCGCCCACATCCAGCAGTATGGAGAATTGTGTTTGGGATGTCAGTGCTGTATTTATTGGCACTATTGTTTCTCTTGTTTCAAAGTTATTCAACTGTCTATGATGTTATGTATTGGATAGACCCAAATCTTAGAAATTTTCACATTGATATGGACAAGGTATGTTGTCATAAAATCAATTTTTTCTATTCGCAACATAGTTATTAAATGTTCTTAATAATACATCTAGACAGGCATATTTAATCTTTTCAACTAGGTACCTATTAATATTTTTTTTACAAAATATTATTTTATAAAGTGGTCATTTTCATTTTCAGGAGTATGCTGTCAACTGCTCAGATATAAGTTTTGCAAAAGTATGGTCTCATGTGGATGTGTTTGCGTGGGGTCATTTTCTAGGGTGGATGTTCAAGGCTATTTTGTTCAGACATGCTGGTTTTCTCTGGGCCATATCTATTATGTGGGAAATTACTGAAATAGCTTTTGCTCATTTGTTACCTAACTTTTTGGAATGCTGGTGGGATTCTCTGATCTTGGATGTATTAGTCTGTAATGGATTGGGCATTTGGTGTGGATTGAAGATTTGTAAAGTTTTAGAGATGAGAGAGTACAAGTGGGTCAGTATAAGGTGTGTAACATAAAAATTTGCATTGATACATTCATAAATAGATATAGGGTAATAATCATAGCTGGGCATTAACTCGTTAATTCGTTAATCGTTAATTAACGAAGTTAACATTTTGATTAACGGATTAACTTTTAAAAATGTTAAGTTAACGTGTCCGTAACTTCCGTTAATATGCAGAAGTCCGTTAATCGTTAATCCAATGCCTACTATTTACCGCACGGCACCGCGGCGCTGCGCGAAAAACAGGTTCAGACAAGTATGAAATGACAAGTGCCGGGCGGCGCGTGGCAGCGCGTGAAACAAAACTAGATATATTTGACCGGCGCGTGCGAGTGAGAAAAATGCGAATATTTTTTTCGTTTGATCATTTTATTACTTAGCGCCGGTGCTTACAGTGACGAGTGTTTTGTTTGTGAGTGTAATTTAGTTAGAAAAAGTGTATTGTGCAGTGCAGTAATTAAAACCATATCATGGAAGACATGGAATCGAATTCCAGCGATGCTGATGAGAATCCATGGCCACATTTGACTGAGTATGTGGAATTTGTCAGATCGGGCCATGGATAAAGACATTTTGACACCAAAACGAGCCTCGCTTTTAGACGAGAACTTCAACATGTTAATGTTCATGAAGGGGAATATGCACCTTATGCCCGACGATTAAATTCCACATTTGAATTATACAAGTATTTTGTTTTATTCATAACCTGTTACCCTCCAGAACCTAAACCAATAAGTTTTTTAACGAAGCTAACTTTTTTTGTAGCGGATTAACGATTAACGAAGTTAACTATTTGATTAACGGTGCCCAGCTTTGGTAATAATAATGGTGGTGAATGCAGTCAGATAACAGCATATCTTTCATGCAGTTCTAAGCAGAATATTTAGAAATTACAGTTTATTTGTAACTTTGTTATCAGACTGTATTTGTAATTTTTTCTTGGTGAAGTACTGCATGGAATGATCATTTCATTGCTAACATTTTATATTTTCAGAGATATTTCATCAACAACAGGCAAGATAAAAAGAGCTATTCTTCAATTTACTCCCGTACAGTGGACGCCAGTACGATGGCTGGACCCAACAAGTACTTACATGAGGTTCTGTGCATTGAGTCAATTGGTTGTGTTTTGGCAAATATCAGAGTTAAATACTTTCTTCTTGAAACATATATTTGAAATGCCGCCATCTCATCCACTCGTAATCGCACGGCTATGTTTAATCGGAGTTATCGTTGCGCCCTCTGTAAGGTAATTTTGTTTTTAACTTTTTCTTATTTAGATCTATTTGCCAGTAGATAGAGCTGTGAGTACCCTACTAATATTATAAAGATGAAAGTTTGCGTAAACGTCAGTGAGTTGTTACTCTTTCAAAAAACCCTGCAAAACTGCTGAACCGGTTATGATGAAACTCTGTATGTCGGCACAGCCATTCAGGCTGCTTGCATTGCGTCAGCATTGATATTCTCCCTTAACTGCAACCTTGGAATCTTCAAGTTAAGAGTAAATAGGTTTCTTCTAGGCAAGCATGTTAATCCGTCAACTTAATCGGCGCTTCCCTAGGTAAGAGGGAGTCAATGCTAGCCTATCCCATGTAAAAAATAAACACTGAACCAGACGAAATCTGTGAACGCAACAATTACATTTATCTGTTATTGCTTATACCACTTACTCCAGTCTATTACTAGATGTTGCTTTTACTTTTAAAAATTACGTTATGTAGAAGCCCCCCTTAAATTATGTTTTTAATATATGTTGTTAAAGTGGCTATAGAAATACATCATCTGTGAAAATTTCAACTATTTAGCTAACAAGGTTCATGAGATACAGCATGGTGACAGATGGACCGACAAACAGACAGCGGAGTCTCCTTTGGGGTACTGAACCTAAATAATTTATCGCTACATTCCTAACGGGATTGCGATTACGCGGGTGAAACTGCGGGGCGCTGCTAGTAGTAAATAGTTGCCCAAATCTTTCTATCAAGTACTTTATTGAATTTAGGTACATATGTTTTAAAATGAATGCCATTCAAAAATTACGTAAGTAGTAAATACCTAAAAGCGGTGGGAAGATTTTTCTTTGCTTATTTTAATGACTTCATGTTTTATAATTTAAAATAAAAACATAACAGATCTAATATTTGCCCATATTATTCCCTGCTAAGTGACGTTGGCGTCTGAGATGTCGCACGCTCGTAACAAGCACGGGAGTATGAGTTTTGCTTTCGTTTGTTAGCTGAAGAAGAGGTAAAAATGACTAACAGTAGAGACTGCTTACGTAATACTGAAATGGTCCCTAGGTCCTTATGCCTTATCACTCGTCAGCTTCGCTTCGCTCAGAGGAAACACTCCTGTTGGCTTTGTGTCCTGTAGGCTCTTAAGAAGGCTACAGGCCGTTAGATTAAACTGTACAGTTTAAGTACGTGTGTAGGCAAAACTAAGTACTGTATACAGTTGAAGTTTGAACTGCCACGCCAATCGATAAATGTTTAGATAAAACTGCACAGTTAATTCTAAAGGTATGTAGCCTGCTTTAGGTTCCTGCCATATATTTCAGACAGTACTACACGTACGTGACAGATCCCAACTGCAAGCGTGTGGGCACGCAGTGTTGGGTATACGGCGCCATTATGGTCACTGAATCCATGCTCTGCATTAAAAACGGAAAGGAACTCTTTGGTCAAGCTCAAGTCTGCAACGTGATCGTTTGGCTAATCATTCAAATTCTAGTCTCGATCGGTTGTGTATACGGCGTTATGTTGTACGATAGATATTTTAAGGTGAGTCTGTAATATTTAACACTAGCTGTTACCCGCGACTTCGTCTGCGTAGAAATGGTGCATATTATCCGACTTTTTCGTTCATTACTCGGGATTTCGGTGTAAAGTATACCACGAGGTTCCTCGAAAAGAAAACTATCCAATATTGAAAATCAGATTTCAATCGGATTAGTATTTTTTAATTGTATAAGGAACAAACAGAGAAACAGACATGAATTTTAAAAATTATAAATATAATTTTGTTCTACTACTTTCCCTAAGTCCCCTAAGACACTTTTCTTTTAATTTACTTCCATGTAAGTAAAGTCTTTTTGTCCTCTCTTCCTTTGTTAGAACTTATAAGTATAGATATAGAAGTTTTATGATCCGTCTATTTTTTTATTTTTCATCTACAGGTCAATAGCAAAATTGCTTGTTTCGGCCTATGTTGACTTTTCTACGTAGTAAAATCAAAATGTAGTCAAATTACCCCAAACTCTAGTTTAGTAAGTAGGCCCTTACGTCTAAAAGTGCACGAGACCTACCTGATAAAGAGGCATGTCCTCTTTGTATATGGTCCGTGGTATGTACTGTGTACCTACATAATGTTTGTAGATCCATTAAAACAGATAAAACTATTAAATTGTGATGGAACTACAGAGTCGGTAGATAGTTGTGACACATAGGCTAAGTATATCCCGATATATATTTATCCCGATATCCCCACGGGATCGAAACCGAAATTCTGATGTGATACCGCAGGATTGCTCAGTGTATTAATCTACTAGCTGCGCACTGCGGTTTCACCCGCGTAAGTCCCGTTCCCGCGGAAACATCGGGGGATAAAAGTAGCCTATGTCTTATTCTTGGTATCCAGCTACCTATATTAAAAGTTTTATCGCAATCGGTTCAGTAGTTTTTACGTGAAAGAGTAACTAAGTCACATACATACATACAAACTTTCGCGATTAAAATATTAATGAGATTTAGTTAAATAGGTACCCTATTTATGTAATGTCGGTTATTCTGCAGCTCACCTTTCTCAGCCTACTACACAAGCTACTGACCGTCTCTATCCGAAGGTGACTTGGTCGAAATCGCGTTTAGCGGTCGCATAATTAATTGTACAACGTTTTACCTTTAAGCTTTCTATGTTATTGGTTTTTGTATTACTCTAAATTGCAAAACGGTTTCAGGTAAAAGTTACCTATTTCTCGTCCATCTTTATGCTTGTAATATTCTTTATTCCCGCTTGTACTTATATCTTCCAAACCACTCGATGGATTTCTTTAATTAATAATTACGTAACGTATCGCTTTGGTATACCTACTTAAATTATGTTAAGTTATTATTTGTTGTTGTTATTGTTTGTTGTGCAAACGAAGCATTTATCTATCTTTCTATTTACTAAATCAGGCTACAGACCGTTGCGTTAGTTTTAGTGTAGGTACAGTCGAACAGTCCAGTTAAATATAAGCAAAACCAAGAACTGTCTAGTTCGAAATACCTTGAGTTAAAACTGCGTAGTTAAATCTAATTTTCTGTAGGCTGTTTAAGCGAATCCAATAAAATGAAAGATTCTTCTTGTTTATTAATAGTTCGATCGATTTATCATTTCAGCCAAACAAAGGAGTTCCAGTTGAAACTCCTAACAAAGACGATTAACCAGGTATAATTGATGATACTACCGACGACTAGTGCAATGTAAGTTTATCTATCTGTACTATGGATATCTTTCTTTAAATGTAACATTCTCGTGTCAGTGTTAGTTCTCATACTCCACCGAAACGGCTTGACCGATTTTTATGAAAGAACCTAAGTCTCTGACAAAGTCGGTGTCCGCCATCTTGATTTTTTTTCAATCACTTGTCGCTTGATGAAACCTATATATTTGGATTGAGGAGGTCTAAATAAACAGAAAACATTCCATCACATGTATCCTAAAGTAACTCTATTCAGAAATATGGGCCTTGCAATGAAGTTTTAAAGGAAACTGTTTAAAAGTTCTTTAAAACGTCATGTCATAGTTGGATTCGTTTACCAATCGAAAGAAAACGTCAAACCAAATAATCTTTGCTTTCAAAGTATGCCTCTAAACCGTCACGGTACAAAGTTATTCAAGGGTTAGGATTGGAAACCGTCCAAAGGCATTAAAAATTGCGTGTAGCGGAATAAAACCTCTACGTTTGGATAGAGGGGGTCTAAATAAACAGAAAACATTCCATGACATAATGTCCTAAAGTGAAACAACCCCTATTTTTAGATAAGAAAATAGGTAGCTAGAGACTTTTCATCCCGATATGCCCCCGGGAACCAGACTTACGCGGGTGAAACCGCGGGACGCAGCTATCGTTTATATAAAATTTGTTATAGCGGCAACAGATTCCTGTTGCCGATGATGTATTTACATCATTTGTGAAAATTGCAACTGTCTAGCTATCACGGTTCATTAGATTCGGCCTGGTCACAGACGGACGGACGGAAAGCGAAGTCTCAGTAATAGGGTCCCGTTTTTACCCTTCGAGTATGGAACCCCAAGTTAGGATGTTTCTACTGGTTGAATTTTACTAATTCAAGGTATCCTTCAAGTTCGGTTCAAGAATACCACATCCCTGTATAATATAAACATGTTTGAAACACAACATTTACCGGGTTTTACTCGCATTTTATTTATTTATTTATTTGTTACTATTAAAAAGCATTGTTACAACTTACCGAGCTTTCGCTAACTTTATAATTTGGTTTTTCAAAGTTGACCCGGTAAATATCGTGTTTCATTATACATAACTCGAAAATCTAAGACAAAACTATAAACATGTTTGTTACAGATCGCGATATCGAATAAAATCAGCATTAACCAAAAACTAAGCATACCAAACGCAAGCCAGCATCAAATGTGACCGAATATTCCACTTTAGAATGTAGTTAAGTATATTTATTTTATTTAGGTTTAGGTAATAGTCTTAAATGAAGCAAAGTATTGTCCAAACCAGCCCCCCTACCACGTAACTCCCGTCGAGTTCAACTCGACGTCGATTTAGGAATACGATGCTATCGGTGACGGGGTTAGAAAAAGCTGTCGTACAAGGAGCGAGCAGAAATTGTCTGAAAAGCTTTAACGTCGACAATTGCTGCTCGCTCCTTGCGAGGAAGCTTTTTCCAACCCCGCTATCAACAGTATCATATTCCCAAATCGGCGTCAAGTTGAACTCCCCATGCCCCTGCTCGGGCTGTTTAAATACCTCGATTTCTGCCAATTTTCGTTCGATGTCAGACTTCTGCGGCGCGGCCGGTGATTAAGACCACTGTTCGCGGTCGTGCGATTCACATAGATAAATTACCTGCATCGAACGAACATCGATCTATTTCACTCGAAGTGACGCAAGATCGTAGATGCTTCGTTCGTCTTCGTAGCGAGGTTCACACCTCCTACATTAACTTGTTCCCTTATAACCTTATTAACAAATGGGAATAACGTCGGAGTATTCATTCCGCTTTTTGTTTCTATCCGTCAACTTTGAAATTACTTGTCACCAGTGATCGAAAACAAGACATGGAAGAAGCTTTTCCATACTAACTCACGTCAAATACTAGCACCAAAACTCACTCAAATATGAATGTTGGTGTGAAGTAGACGCATATCGATCATTGTTAGCTAAGCAAAATATGTATCTGTCGCAGTCAACTAGCTTTATTAGTCGTTTAATAAACAACCTAACCTCTTAACCGAGGCTAAGGGTTTGGTATGACTTAGGCTCAATTATTTTCGCGTACAATTGTCACACAAAAAAACCTTATGTTAGTCTAGCACTATTCTAAACAAATATAGTGAAAAAAAAGGCATTCCTCTCATTATTTCCTACCTACAAATTATTTTTTGTCTAAAAAAATATTATATTATAGTAATAACTCATTATTATAACATACTATCGCTAATTCAAAGCAAATCGAAACGTCAATTTGCATGCCTTGACCGTTAGATTGAGGCTAAGCTACTAATTAAACGGCTGATTCAGCTCTAGCTCTAGGTCACCGAGACTGCGACGGCGTATTGACGACAACAGAACGCATGTTTAGTCTCCACAGAGCCCTCTCAGTTATTGTTGCGGAGCTAATCACCAGACCCTAAACAAAGTTGTTCCAATAAAACAACCCTTCTCTTGTATTTGGGTAAAAAGACAATCGTTAGGTATATAATTAAGTTAGGTACTATTTCTTTGATAGCTGTATAAACAACGGTTGTGCGTCAGCTTGGCCGGGCCACGCAATAGATTTATACCAAACTACGCTCATAATTAAGTACCTATTTAGTACCTTTGTTCATATGTTTAGTACCTACGTGGTTTTGAAAATATTAATGATACAAGATGGCAGGCCATTCTGACGTCATGTTGGCCGGACTACCTTTAATTTTTCGCCAACCATCGTTACATGCTCTACTTTATATTATAATATTATATAAAGATTTTGTACCTACGCATATATTTTTCAGTTCTAAGAAGCTCTATATAGGTACTAAATACTTATACGTACGAAGAAACTAAATAGTAAAAAATAGGTACTAAATAGTACAAAATAGGTACTAAATTATGAGCGTAATTTGGTGTCAATATATTCCTTGGTCCGGCCAAGATGACACACACCAAACTATGGTTTGGAGGCTTTCCCATCCACCATTTGGATAGTGGAATTAGTGTTAGGTGTTTGTTACGCTAATTTCCAGAATATTAAACTATTTGGGCCAATCTCCAAAATTGGTTCAGTGATTGCCTCTAGTCACTTAGTTCATTCAACTTTTATTCATATACATAGTTTGTGTCAAGTAGGTATCTTAGTAGCTCGGATTGGAACCCTTTGTAATTCACATAATTTTTCAGGGTTATTACAAAACGAAGACGAAATAGTACTTATATAACTTTAAGTTTCGGTTACGGCTTGTAGACGGGAAATAATATATTATACAATGTTGCACCTAAACCCTCAGTTAACTAGTTTACCATATTTTAATATTTCTTTTGTCTATCAAAAAGCCTTCCGTTTTGTTTGAACATGACAAGGTTAACACTTACTTCGATTTGTAATATAAGTTTATTTGCGTTACAACGTGTTTTGTTTAATAATTGTAGATACACCTTGATTGTACCTAAACTCTATTAAGGTTCTATTCTGCTTACCTCTGCAAAAGTAAGTTTAGGTTCGCACACAATTTTAACAAAATAATTACCTATTAACATCATGTTATTAGGTAATTATTTTGTTACCTAATAACATACCCATAAGCATACCCATGAAGTAAATTTTTCTCCACTTTGACACAAATCCGCCTAAAATGAAAAATTACAAAAAAAATACCTTGTTAATGTTGATTTTTGTTTTAGTTTATCGTTACGTTTCCTTTGTATTGTTTACAAATTACCTACCAAACTTTCACCTATTTCCGTCCGAAGACGAAGGAACTAGTCGGGTTTCGGAACGCCTAGGTAGGCATAGGCCAATATATTAAAGGAAAACAGCCAGTCGACCGCGCAAGCTCCGTCGGGTTCAACTCGACGTCGGTTTTGGGATACACACTGCGCAAAGGAAAAACCTGCGCGGCGAGAACCATTGCGGTGTTTTGTATGCATTTGAAGGCGACGACGCAGCGCGCAGTACAGTACAGTTGCCGTCGAGTTCAGCTGTCATTGAATGCGACAGCTCAAGGGACGTCGCATTGAACTCGACGGTGCCCGCAACGCAACTGTACTGTACTGCGCGTCGTCGTCTTCAAAATGTATGCAAATCAACACAAAGAACTCGACGCGCAAACCGCCGTGCAGGTTTTTCCTTTGCGCCCCGCAGGAGCACCGTCGCGTCGCGTCGAGTTGAACTCGACGGAGCTTGCGCGGTTGAGTCTCAGATCTACAAAAACACAACGTCGCGACGACGCGGCGGGACAACTCACAATTGGTGAGAGAGTTGACGAAACAACAACATACATGCCGTTTCTAGTTTCGCCTTGTATTGTGTTTTTGTAGACTTATTTCTTATTTTCTTTGATAGCCGAATGCTGGCCTTAATGCATTTAAAATAAATTACAACTAACAATTTTTATAATGTACAAAGTAGTATTTGATATGGTTACGTATGAAGAAGTGATGGGCCAACTAGTCGGTAGGTTTCGACTAGTCGTCAACTAAGAATTATGCCTTTATAGGTAATTATTGAATTAATGGTACAGATAGAAAGTGGGAGAAACCGTAAAGAAATACCTCACAACCAGGGCGTACCTTACAATACAACCTTTAATGTCTCAACATTGTATCAGCTCTGTATTGTCGAAAAGGACTCAACCATTTTTTGGAAATTTTAATGACGACTAACCAGAATATAAATGCATGCATAGCTAACTAGTCTGCTAGTCGGCAAAAACCATAGTCGGCCCATCTCTAATATGAAGCCATTATGGCTGTGGACATGGCTGTTAAATACTTATCTCATAGTTGAAGCATCCTTGGAATTGGTAAATATTTTGTGTGTGTATACTTTAATGTTTAGGCAAATGCTCAAAATTATTTTTAATTGGCCAATCAACTAGTAATTATCGGTAGATTAACGTGAAATAATGTACATAAGGTATTGCTGTGTTAGTTTATAAATTACTACCTATCTATTTAAAAATGTGTCGGTATATATCGAAGACGGAGCATTCAAAGTACGTTTTAGTGCTAGCTAACTTGCATTGTATTTAGCAAGGATACATTAGTATTGTATAAGACCACGGTCTCGAAGTCAGCAGGAGAGTTTTATAAAAATGGGCAAGTCCAATTTCCTACAAGTTACGTGACCGGTCTCGGAAAACTTGTATGAAAGTTGGGCAAATGTAAGAGAACTACTGATTAAATTGTAGCCTACCGTACTGAGGTAGTATTTATTGATTCTTCCTACTTCACTGTATAAGTAGTAGTTAGCTAAGAACTGTAGATTGCCTGAAGTCAGTTTTTGTCTAGAATTGAGCATCTTTTTCAGTCGTATGGGTACATAGTAGTTTCCATACAAATATTTCCCCATTTTTTCTATACGCAATGATGATGGAGTTTGGATTAAAAGGTGGTTCCTCTAATAATATTTTAAGATTTTCTTTGTACATAATATGTGTGTGTCATGCATGTACCTAGTGACTAGTCTGTTTGTTAAGAAATATATTGTGAAAATAATAAGCTTATTTGTGTGCGTCGGGTTGGCTGGACACCATAATACCTACGTGGCGTAGATATTATAGAAACATGACCGGCCATTCTGATGCGACATTGGTCGAACCACCTTTGACTTCTAAAATTATGAACAAAGGAACCAAATAGTACCCAATAGGTACTAAATAATAAGCGTAGTTTGGTGTGTCTTGCTTGATCCGGGAACCTGACGCAAACAGCTTATTTCACATTTTACTGGCTTGTCCTTATCATAAATATCAGTAGCGATGGAAAAACTTAAAAACAAATATAAGTGTGGGACAAATATAATTTTGATTTACGTTCGGCTAGTCTTGAGTTAAGGGCAGTTTCCTAATAGTTAATGTAATGTAATGTTGAACTGGACAGGCTAAGGAAGACCTTTATGTATGCTTTACTGTTACATTTTCCCTGAAACATTTAATTTATCTACTAACCTGAGCCTTGTACGATTACTATTAAACACTGTGTGTACCTATTACTACTGTATAGTTTAAATATTGCAAAATAGGTTGGACCCAAGAAAGTTGTATGTTGTAGCTCAATGTACGGAACACTTCAGTTCTACGTGAGCATTCTAGTTCTGGTAATATAACTTCTTTTATTGGACCACATTTGACCACAGAGTCCCTAATAATTATAGTTATCTTCTCAAACTAAACTGTAAATATCAAAGAACTGAAGTTTGAGACGTCTTTATTATATCAATAGGTACACTAAATGCATATAAATAAAAATAAAAAAATGTTTTTATTGCAGCAAAACAATAAAAACATATTTTTTTATTTTATTTATCTATACTAATATTATAAAGCTGAAGAGTTTGTTTGTTTGATTGTTTGTTTGTTTGTTTGAACGCGATAATCTCACGAACTGCTGGTCCGATTTGAAAAATTCTTTTTGTGTTTGATAGTCCATTTATCGAGGAAGGTTATAGGCTATATAACATCAAGCTACGACTGATAGGAGCGGAGCATCCATGAAAAATATTGCAAAAACGGGAAAAAAATCACCCTGTTCCGAGATTCTGTCGCGTGCGCTGAGTAAACGGTCAGAGTTACATAAAAACCATATATGACAGAATTCTTCCCCTAAAAAGGATCTAATAAATAGTCCGCGACAGCATATGTCTATCTCTTAAGGTTGACTCAATATAACATCTTTTAGAGTAATCAAATTTGTTGTAGAACAATGCATTATTTCCGAACGTAATTTTGTAAATATTATGTTAATCCTTATCCAAATAAATACGTTATTCATTAAAAGTACTTAATTTTAAACATAATTGTCCTTAACATCACTTGATTTCAATGAATATCTCGCGAGATATTACAGTTTTAAAATAACTCTACAATTAATTATTAAGTACCAAGCGTGCATATACACGTAGCGGGCGACGATGATGAGGGTGACCAGTCAACTCCGTGAGGCATCATGCCGCGCGGCTCAATCGGTCGGCTCCATGCGAGACGGTTGTGTCACCAAACTGCAGTGCTTTTTAAAAATTCTTTTGCAATATCTCATTGTACTTTTGATTCTTAATATTTTGTTTTATGTTGGTAATTAATATTATAAAGAGGTTACGTTGGTAACATGTATATATGTATGTATTTTGGAGGTAATCTCAGAAACTTCTAGACCGATTTCAAAAATTCTTTCACTAATAGAAAGCTAGATTATTCAGATATGACATAGGCTACTTTTGATCCCGATATTCCCTCGGGATCGGGACTTACGCGAGTGAAACTGCGGGACGGCAGCTCTGAAAAATAAAGTCGTGTATTTCTATTTCTAACTCAACAACCCGTAAACAGATATGAATGGAATTTGGTACAGGGTTGACTTTGAATGATCGCACGGGTTAAGCAACACTTGGTACAACATACGTGATGGGTGAAAAAGAGCGGGTGACCCGATATTCATAAAACTTGGTACAGGGTTGGTTTAGAGGTATAAATATTAAATAGTACTTTGAATGATCGTTAAGCAACACTTGGTATGACATACGTGAGGGATCATTAACGTTACGGGATAGGAAGTTACGCGGGTGAAACCGCGGGGCGCAGCTAGTTATTTATATGCATTTAGTGTACCTATTGAATAAATCAAAGAATTTATATTACTAGAACTAGAATGCTCATGTGGAGCTAGTGTTCCGCTACATTGAGCATGCTGTCCCTATCTAATAAAACTATAAGAAAGGGATAGCATGCTTCAATGAAGCGTTCTGTCCCTTTCTAATACTCTTATTTGAAAGTGAACGCATGCTCAATGTAGCGAAACACTTTTTAGTTCTACGTGAGCATTCTAGTTCTAGTAATATAACTTATTTGTTAAATATTGATGTGTTGTTGTAGTTGTAATGAAAACTATTTATTTTAACTATTATTGAGTACTATGCTCGCTTATTCGCTTTACATTATCTATCACACAGTGTAATTGATAGGTTAATGTTGATAGCGTAATGCGACGTCCGCATACGCAGGCAGTTTGCTTAGCGCCTAGTGGCATGCATTCTGACTATAAACACACACAGCCAGGCGCCAAGCGCTCAGTGCGACCTTTAGTTACCTAAAGCGCGTCGCTTGACATAAAACCAACTTGGGGCTCGACCGCGCACGCTCCGTCGAGTTCAACTCGAGACGGTGCTCCTGCGCAAAAGAAAAACCTGCCTGGCGGTTCGCGCGTCGTTTTCATTGCGTTGATTTGCATACATTTTGAAAACGACGACGCGCAGTAGGTATAGTACAGTTGCATTGCGGGCACCGTCGAGTTAATGCGACGTCACTTGAGCTGTCGCATTCAACTGAGCTGAGCTGAACTCGACGGCAACTGTACTGTATTGCGCGCCATCGCCTTCAAATGCATGCAAAACAACGCAATGGTTCCTACCGCGCCGGTTTCGCGCAGATTTTTCCTTTACGCAGTGTGTATCCCAAACCGACGTCGAGTTGAACCCGACGGAGCTTGCGCGGTCGACTGGCTGTTTGTTTACTTCGATGCACCTAGCGAATCGCATAGCGTGCATCGGTGTAAACAAACCGGTTGGTTTTATGTCACGTGACGCGCTAGCCTCCAGGCGCTAAGCGAGCCGGCTGCCAATGCGGCCGTAGCCCTTGGACCCTTTAGGTTATGTAAATAAGAACTCTATGTCAGGACAAACGTATCATGAACCGTCCTAATTGAGATTGCATCGTTGTGCGATTAATGAGTTTTTGTATGACATGACCTCGTGACATAGACGTGATAGCAGAGACATGTTACATCGTCGTCTACGGTCCTAGAAGACTGTGCACTTGACAACTTTTGAAATATCAATTTCAATGATGTTCTCAAAGGTTAAGGTAGTTTTTGCTATGATATATCAAAACAGTCCTGTTGAACTCAGTTGGTCCCAGTCTGTCCTTATCTAACTAACCGACGAACACTAAAGTGAAAAAAGGTTAGACTGGGGACAGGTAAGCTTACTAATACTGTACTATTTCTATGCGTGATACACGGCGGTCATGTCAAATCGATACTAAACCCATTGATCGAATTACGATGTTTAATTTGGACGCTTTCCTGAAAGTGGGAATTTTAATGTAATTTCTGTACCTACCTATCGAGTTTTTGGAGGTGAAACAACAATGACCGAATAGGCAATTACAGTTTATATTATTTAAAATATTAGTAGAATAATCCTGTTTACAAATGCTGTAAATGTACCTTAACTGTTCCTGCGGCCCAACCGCGTATCTTCCGTCGTAATCGGCATCAACATCCCACTGCGTAAAGGAGTAACCTGCGCGGTTCAAACTATAGCGATAATTTGCATGAGTTTGAAGGCGATGCCCACGCCGGCGCCGCCGTCTAGTTCAACTGTCATTGACACCGGCAGCTCAAGAGACCTCGCTTTTAATGACAGTTAAACTAGACGGTGCTTTCTCAAATGCATGCAAATTAACGTTGTCGTTTTCACCGCGTAGGTTATTTCTTTGGCAGTGGGATTTTGATGCAGATAACGACGGAAGTTGCGCGAAGGTCGCTGTTCCTATGAATGTGAAATAAAATGTTCGTATGTACCTAACTCTATTTTTTTTTCTTTTTCACCTTCAGACTATGCCACGTGTAGGCCACATAAGTGGGAGTTCGGACTCACGCATAAGGTTTTTATAGGTACTCAATACTGCATTATCACTTACCATACTGTATTGTTACTTACAATACTGTACCTACTGTACTATAAACTATGTATTTTAACAATACAGGGGCTCGACCGCGCAAGCTCCGTCGGGTTAAACTCGACGTCGTCGGTTTGGGATACACACTGCACAAAGGAAAAACCTGCGCGGCAAGAACTATTGCGTTGTTATGCGTGCATTTGAAGGCGACGGAGCTTGCGCGGTCGACTGGCAGTTCTGGTATAAGCAGTATTATGCAGGATGTAATTAATAAATACATATACATTTCACAAGAAATAAACAAATTTTAATACACCAACAAGTAAAATACGAATACAAATATCTCAAATAAAAATTTAATACAATGCATTTTATTACCTACATTGCTTTTTAATGGCTATACATACTTATACATATAAGCTTAGAGTAAGCAAATTTTATCTTAGCTTCAAACAATGTAAATATTGACTTTCCTAATAAAAAACGTGGAATAAGGTCAGACTAGATTTACCACTTTTTGTTTCTTTCTGTCAACTTTGAAAGTTACTGTCATGAAAAAAGACAAAGCATGTTTTCACTAATCCAACTTAACTCCACATTTATTAGGGTTTGAGGGATTTATAATCAGTTAGAAGCTGTATGTAACTATGCACCCCATGGGCTAATAACAGGCACAACAGATGCGGATCTTATACTTCAATTAATTTTCCTGAGCAACAATTGCAAGGATAGTAACTCCGGAAATCCATTTTATTTTCTGGATCAATAATTGTATTGGTTTTCAGGTTGGTAAGTAAAGCCATTACTTTCTTGATGTCTTCATGCTTTGTCTGATTTTCAAAGTAAGAAGATAGTTGTTGATCTTCGGCAAATTTCGTAAGTATTCCAGTTAGCTCATCCAACTGATTTTGTAATTTTTTGCACTCTGATTGATAGATATTTATCTGTGTGTTTCTTTCTTCATCGCGTTTTTTCAGCAAACTGCGTTGCTGTTGATATAAGGCGACATATTCGCAAATTGTGTCAGTTTCATTTTGCAATTGTGTTATAATGTGTTCTAGTCTGTGTTTTTCATCTGATAAGTCTGCAACCTCTCCCATTATTTTTAAGAATCTGTCTTGGAGTTTTAGCATTGCATCTTCCTTGGGAATCCTGTCTTGAAGACTCTGATTATGTAAACAGGTTGGCTGTAACAGAGGTTCAGTCTCACTGACCTCATTGTGATTGTGACAAGAATGTTCAGTTTCCTCTGTGATTAACTCTTCTGTGACATTTTGTTCAGTTTCACTTTCTTTTAATTCTTCATATTTTTTTTCTAGTTCTCTGATGCTTGTTTGAAGTCTTATCATTTCATCATCTTTGGCTTTCAATTTCATTTGCATATCTTTTGCTTTTTCGTCAATTTCCGCTAACTTAATTGTAAGCTCCTGATTTAAAAATTTCTCAGCTGATAACTTCTCTATTAGTTCTAATTTATCTTTACTCTGAAAAAATGATAAATATCAACTTGATAATATGATATTAGATAACATGAGCCTAAATAATAGGTCACGAAAAAAAAGATAAGACTTAGGGCTCAATACAGAAACATTGCTTAAAATTTGGAAGCTAAAAAGTAAAGCAATTTAAAATGTAGTAGTTCAATTGTTTGGCGTTTCTGAATTCGACCATTAGACTCTTCTTTGATTTATGATTAAAAGCTGCAACTTTACTCACCATTTTAACAAAAGCATCTTCTAATCCTTGAATATCTTGTTTTAGCTTTTTGTTTTGTTCAGTCGCTTTTTGAACAGCTATTTTATCGCTAGTAATATCTGCGCTGAGTTTAGAAAGACTCAAAACTTGCTCATTGTTTTCAGTTTCCATCCTTGGTTGCTTTAATTCTTCAATTTTAGCAAGGCTCTCTGAATACTTTTTCTGCAGTTCATCATGCTGAACATTTAGTTCAGACAACTTATCCTGCAATATTTTTTCTTAAATTACTATAGAGAAGCATAACCTAATAGCAATATTAATTAAGGTAGTAAAATACATACATCCTCACTATTATTATAAATCTGAAAGTTTGTTGGTTTTCATGGTCAAACAGGGATAGTTCAAATGATAGAAAGTATCATAGAATAGCAAACTTTTGATCCTGATAATTCTTCGGGATCGGGACTTATGCGGTAAAAACCACGGGGCGCAGCTAGTAATATCATAACTTCAAGAAGTCTCAAAAATATAAAACTTACTTGTAAATTCTTGCAGATATCCTCTAATTCAATTATTTTTGAAGTGCTGGTATGCTCTACATTTGTACTTAACATACTGCTATAATGCTGTAGTCTTATTTCCATTTCACTAATTTGTTCAACAAGACTTGATTCTCGATTGGCCAAAGATTGTAATTCTGCACTTAATTCCTCATTTTTCTTTGTAATGTTTTGAAGTTGGTTTGTCAACTCTCCTACATAATTTTCATAATGTGCATTTGCTTGTTGATTGTCTCTTATTTGCTGTTTAAGTTGTTGTTCCAATGTTGATATTGTTTGTTGTAGAATCTCATTTTCAGATTTTAATGTATTAATAGTTTTAGTTTCTTTTGGATTATGAGAATTAAATCCATTAGAAAGCTGTTGTAGTTGCAACTGTGCTGATTCAAGCTGATTTTGAATATTATAAAGTTGAGTGCTCAATGACTCATTTTCTGTCTCTTTAGCTAATAACACAGATTTAGTAAACTCAAGTTGTTCTTGTAAGTTATTTTTTTCTTCTGAAATTAAAGTCCTTGCTTCATTTATTTCTTTGACCAAGATATCTTTTTGGGCAAATTGCTCATGAAGTTGGTGATAATGATTATTAATATTTTTTAGTTCATTGTCCAATTGATTTACTTTTTGAGATGCATTGTTGTATTGTTGCACTACCACAGTGTAATCACTTTCAAGTTTAGAAATATTCAACTTTAGGTCAATGTTTTCTAATTCCAAACTTCTTTTCTGAGATATAAGTAATTCTGTTGCATTAGGATTTACATTAATAGCAGAACTGGATGAGTTATGATTAGTGTCATGTTGTAACACTTCTATAGAAGGTATGTTATTGGGTAAATCATCAAAAGCAGCTTTAGAATTTGTGTTGAATTCATTATTTGAGTCACTATTACTGCTTAATCCATAACTATTGTTAGCAACTACACCCAAATTAGGGTTAGAGATGATGCCTTTTGTGTCAGGTTCTTGATTTTTTTTCGTTTGGTGATCTTTTAGCTGAAATAGATGTAGTATGTATTGTCTTTAGGGAGATAGAATCTGTATTCTCGTTATAGTTGTAGTATTTCATTAATTTAAGCTACATGTGTTATTGTTTAACCTAAACAGGCTCATTTTCTGCATATAGATGTGTATATTTTTTAAATAATAGGGGTTAAAGTATGAAATTGCCGTTTTATTGCAATAGGTTCTTTGAATTGACATAGAATCTTCATGGTTTGAGGTTTTCGAATGAAACTTTTTTCAAATGGTTATTATTATTATTTCTTATCGGTTGTGAACCGATTATGGCCATTAGGAAATTAGCCAGTGTCATGTATTTTAATATATTATGCAAGTTATTTGCATCGAAACAGTCAAGTCGTCATGTAAACACGGCGGCCATTTACAAACAATCTTCACGTAGCCTTGGAGACAACACTAAGTCAATGTTTTGCACCGATTTTCACTTTCATTCCACTTGTACACCTTCACGAAACTAAATTGATTAATATGCCCCCGAAATTAAACAATTTGCACGCATATGAACTAGGTTTCACAAAAATGAAAATTTAGCACCACATCTCCTCAACGAGTTCCCGCCAAGACTCCTTTCAAATGGTTTCTGTGATGTTCTTTTTTTTAAAAAATGTGAAACATTTGAATATCGACTTTCAATTGTTTTTGTTATTCAATTTAGACAAGAAAGATGGATACTGCGAAAATTCGAGTGATTTTTGAATAAGAGTTCCGACGCGGAACTAACGCGGCAGAAACAGCCCGCAATATCAATGCTGCGTTTGGAGAGGGGTCTACTAATGAACGCACCCTGCGATTTTGGTTTAAACGCTTTCGTGATGGAAATTTCGACTTAAAGAACGAGCCACGAGGAAGACCGCCCACACAGGTGAATAACGATGAATTAAGAGAGATAGTGGAATCCGATCCTAGTCAAACTACCCAGGAATTAGCGGCATGGTTTAACGTTACCTTACCCACTTTATTGACTCACTTAAGTCAAATCAAAAATAAAAAAAAAAATTATTAAAAAAAAATAAAAAACCCGACTGCCGTTAAAACTGAAAAGTAAAAAACAAGAAGATACCTAAAGGTAAAGAAACCTTAAAAATCGTTCGACGCATCTAGGAGCCTTAAAAAATTGTGGATGGACTCGGGTGGGACTTCAACACAATTTGGTGTCATTATACTTCTTTACCTTTAAAAGGAGTCCCACCCGACTGCATCCACAATTTTTTAAGGCTCCTAGATGCGTCGAACGATTTTTAAGGTTTCTTTACCTTTAGGTATCTTCTTGTTTTTTACTTTTCAGTTTTTAACGGCAGTCGGGTTTTTTATTTTTTTTAAATATTTTTTTTATTTAACGCTTTTTAGTTATTAGAGATTAGATACAATTACACCAGAGAAACTCATTGACTCTGGATGTGTATACTCCAGTAGCGAGGACTCGAAATCGGTTAAAGATAGGCTATCTAAAAGCCTTCAATATTATAATAGCTATTCTTTTTGAGTTTTGCTGAGATGGCTATGAAGTAGGCAGGTATTCATCTTAAAATATAATTACCAAATCCGAAAACTTAGTCGCGACTGGTGATACAAAGGCTGGCGGTTTCTTGTCCTAGCGGATTAGCCTTGCAATCCATTATCCATAGCGCGACATTTCAAATTTTTAGTTAATTACTTATTGTAAACATAGTAATTGTTATTTATGTTATCTCTGACAAACTGACAAATCAAACATTCAAATTCCTTCAAAAGTTGAAACTCGGCGTCAAAGTCAAATCGAAAAGTTTTTAAGTAACGTTCCGTTGTCTTTGCTCCGTTTTTATGGTCAAGACAAATCTTGCTTTATAGCGTTTTAAATCTTTATTTTTATTTATTTATTATTTTAATGTACCCTATGTCACTCTCACGGTCATGACGAATCTATCGACGTATCGTTTATCTAAATCGGCCCAGCCGTTTAGGCCCTACGACGGCACAAAAATAGGTCACATACATACATACATACATACACTCACGGCAAAAACATAACACTTCCTTTGGCAGTCGTGTAAAAATACGAAAAATGGGTGCCTCATGATTTGACTGATCTGCAGAAAGAAACGCGTGTTGAAACTTGTGTTGCCTTGTTGAACCGGTACAGAAATGAAGGAATATCAGATCAAATTGTAACATGTGATGAAAAGTGGATTCTTTATGATAACCGGAAAAGAAAAATGCAATGGCTGACCCCAGGTCAAATGCCACAACAGTGTCCTAAAGCAAAACTTACCAATAAAAAGGTAATGGTAACTGTTTGGTGGTCTCAGCATGGTGTTATTCACTATAGTTTTCTTCGATCTGGTCAAGCAATTACGGCAGATGTCTATTGTGCCGAACTCCGAACCATGTTGACAAAACTAGCAGTAAAACAGCCCCGACTCATGAATCAATCTTTACCATTATTGCTCCACGACAACGCGAGACCTCACACAGCACGAGAAACCATTTTGACCCTTCAGGAACTGCACTTAGAAACCATTCGTCATCCTCCGTATTCACCAGACCTTGCTCCAACGGACTACCATTTTTTTCGTGATTTGGACAATTATCTACGTGACAAGAAGTTTTCTTCCCAGGAGGCAGTACAAAATGCTTTCACACAGTTTGTGCAGTCTAGATCGTCGGAGTTCTATCGCAAAGGCATTAATAACCTTCCCATTAGATGGCAGCAATGTATAGATAATAATGGCAACTATTTTGATTAAATAAATTTGTTAAAAATTTAAAAAATAAACAATTTAGATTTTCAGTACAAATCGGCAATTTCATACTTTAACCCCTAATATATACCTTTATGGATGAGGACAAAATAGAGTAGGGGTAGCGAGTAAACGAGGACTGACGTGGCCAATGTTTACAACATTAAGTTGTACAAAACACGAAACTAATCGGACACTAGGAATAGGTACATATAAATAAACAGCTTACCTTTTTCCTGGCTAGAGCTAATTTAGCAGCTCTATCGTCCATGATAATAATGAAAATAAAACAACATGAAAAGTTACAGATCGCCGAATGACTGGACTTGATTCTGCATGGAGTATTAGTTATTGTAAGCAAAACTATCTCAATGGTTTACACTTTCACTAGAAAATAAATATCAATGGTTTATTATTATGGCATGAAAATCCCTTTTTCTTCTGAATTCTTGTATTTCTGAAAAACGAAATTGCCTAATAGCGCAAGCGAGTGACACTGACTGACTGACAATCAGTGTTGCCACTACTTGCCACTAACTGCTACCAACCAAAGGCTTTGGGTAGGTTAGTCGTTAGTCATTGTTCTGAGCTGAGGTTCTGTCTGAGGCTCTGAGCTCTGGGGTGAATTCTTCTTCTTAGTTATGGCATAGGAACTAGCATAAAAATAACTAACCGTCAACCTTGAAAAAGCCAACTGTAAAGTTGGCAAAAGCTCGATTCGTTAGAACAATGAATAAAAACGCGATAAGCCCGTATAAATAAAGTGTTTTATTATGCAAAATCGCGAAAACCTTAGAAGAAATTATAAAAATAACCTACTACAACTAGAAGGTTTACTACAAAAACTTTGTCATTCAAAATTGAACTCTATTCAATGGAAATTTAGTAAGATATATATTAAGTATATAAGATAACTTGTTCCAAATTATAAAAACGGTCTCGACAGAGGCTGACTTTGTCAGACCGAGAGCTAGTGCCAATATTTGGGTAGGTAGATATTTGAGGCAAGCTGAAAACTTATACAGCTCTCCTAACCTACTCCAATACAGATATTTATGAAGATCTGCTCAAATTTTAAGTAGCCCTCAAATGTTAAGTAGCAAACTTTAAAAGTAGTAAACTTGAGGGCTACTTAAAATTTGAGGGCTATTTAAAATCCGTATTGGGGTAGGTATATTACAAGTTTTCATCTTGCCTCAAATACCTACCCAAATATTGGCGCTAGTTCTTCAACTATAGTCAGACAAGGACGTGTTAAGTTTTATATACATGTCCTCTCGGCTGCCCTATTTCAAAACCTAGTAAGTCTTCAAAACGGGTGATTCTTGTTTTTGGGCTGAATACAATAACATAGTTAGACTCAACATAACCCAGAAACACTTGTAAAATATTATTTATTTGCTGAATAAATAGTTTCAATGAAAAGTTACACGCTAGTCCAAACCTAGTAAGAGCAACAACATCCTAAGCTTACCCATTTTAAAACATAGTAAGTCGCAAAACCATTTCATAAACTTAGTAAGTTGATACACTTACTAGGTTTTTGAAATGGTTTAATATACTTAATAGGTTCTGAAATGGTCAAATAAAGAAAACAAATGATTATTAGTTTTAGTAAGACATTAAAAGTTGTGCGTTACTAGGTTTTTTCTTAGCAGGAGATTTGGCTCCTTCGTCGGTCATTTCATTCGTTAATTCCGTGTTCTCCCCTCTCCTATGCGTCGCCCGCGCTGGTACGATTCTGTCGCGGCTCACTAATAATGTGCGCGGCCACACGGCGAACGCACGTACTGTCAACTGTGTGTGTGTGTAGATGAAAGACGACCATGAACCGAAAATATTATTCTACATATAGGTCCAAATTGATTATAAACTCTTGAAAAACGAATATAAATTATACCGAAGATGCAGCTACTGCCGAGTAAGTTTTGTTTTATTTTCTTTAAAAGTTCGTTAATGTGGTGTTGGAATTTATACTACTTATTAGGGTACCCAACTGGAAAGAGAGCCAAACAACTGAATTACAATATTGCAATGAATAAGCCAAAATAATTTCATAATGTATGGCTTTGTTTTATGTTTGGGTTGGAAATGGTTTGCCAGGGTATTTTGTCAAACTAACCGCTGCACCGCGTCATTCACGGCAGATATAATGTATATTTTAATGTACTTACATTCGGGGATCTATTGCTTTACATAATCTGAATGGTTAATAGAAATATTTTATCTAATTTTGTTTTGCTTGTGTGGTATGTTTTATCTGCTTGTTTCTTTCACTTCCAGCCAAAATGTTGCTTTTGATAAAAACACCTTACCATGCGAACTAGAACCTATCACAACAGATGACCCATTAACCCCTATTGCTACTACTACATTTAATTTTTATACTAACATGCACTCGACTGAACCACAGCCTTGTTCTTCTAATGCTGAATTTTGCCCTATTGACGAAGATGATACAAAAAGTTTAGAGAATATCCAAGATTTAATAACGATGAGTGACCTTGATGATTCCGTTGCCGACAAAGATTACATACCATCAGATTTCGAGAGCTTCAGATCCAGTTCTCCTATTGTATCTCCATCTAAAAACATGCCCCTCAGGATATGTCATCGTGAAGCTGAAGTCGTTTCCAACGATAGTGGTACCAATGTATTAGTCGATCGCAATCCTGATTCAATTAATATCAACCAAAATGCAATAATTCCACACAATGACATCAATATACTTGAAAATATTTTTGTAGCAGACTATCCGGGGCCGATATTTACTACTAAAGAAGAGGCACTAAAAACCCCTTCACGTAAATCTAAGTCTTCTATCGAACAAAGGTCTAAACATCCTATGATCATAACCAGCTGTACAGGAAAATGTACACGTAAATGTACAATGTTTTCGCTTGGAGATAGAATTCAAATTTGGTATGATTATTGGGACCTTAACTTTCCTGCAAGAAGAAATTTCTTAAACAAATGTGTTCAAATAACCGGCATTAAAAAACGCAAAGTAGATTGTGTTGACAGGGAAGTCGTCAAAAAAGAATCAAGATATTTTTATTTTCCAAGTAATAATAGCTCTGTGTCTATCAGAGATATGTAAAAACTTCTAGATACGTAATAGGGCAAATTTCTTGGCTACACAAATGCAAGCTATCTAGCCGGGATACCTACTTCTCTGCGACAAACGTTCAATCGAATTTTGTTTCTTCGAGAACTTTTCATCGATACCTCTGTACTGCGACGCTTTATTAAATCGACGTAATGTTACTGCGATGTTACGTTACATCGAAAATGAACTGGTATACACATATAGATTCCCTTGTGTCTAGGCTTAGAAAATTAATATATGTCTTCAAAAACCTAAGAAATTCTGGTGATAAAAAGACGCTCATCATGGTCTACCGGAGCTTGTGTGAGTCGATTCTAACGTATTGTATATCTGTATGGGGAGGAGCTTCAAAAACCACGTTTCTTAATGTGGAACGAGCCCAAAGGGCTATATTGAAGGTAATGGGCCGTAAACCGTATATGTATCCTACTAGAGATCTCTACGAAGAATCGAAATTACTAACGGTGAGACAGCTCTATATCCTTCGTTCTATCTTGAAACGGCACTCCACCCTACAGTATAACAAAGAATATAATCAGTCGAGTCGTAGGAGGGCTCTCACAGATGTATGTCCTCATATCGGAGCCAATACCACCTTCGCCTCCCGTCATTATAATTGTGCTAGCTCTAGAATTTATAACAGGATTAACAAACAGCTAAATATTTATCCAATGTGCTATTCACAATGCAAACACAGACTAAAGGAATTGCTAGTAACCCTTGACTATGACCAAACCGAAGAGCTTCTACAGGGATATAACATATGAATTATTTCTTTTATAATTGTTATTATTTATTTATTTAAACGTTTGTTTATTTTATTTTATTTATTTGTTTAATATTATTTCATACAAATGTATTATTTATGTAGGTCTCATTTACTTTCTTATGTATAAGTTAACTTAAATATATTATTATTATAATATAACGGTCCGGACTTTTGATTTGAGCGCGTTCATTTGCGGCGAAAGAATGTTTTTATGTTGTAAACTAGTGTAGACTGTCGTACAGGTCCTCCTAGTACAGTCTACCAATCTCAAGAATTGATTGTCACCATATCTTGCCTAACAATAAACTAAAATTTATTGTGAACGTTAATGTAGATTAAGTATTTTTAGTGTAAATTTTATGTTTTGTTGGGAAATAAATAAATTTATTATTATTATTATTTGTTGTTACCGCTTTCGATTCTCGGGGCTATGGAGCACCCGGACCTTTGGAAGGCGTGCGTGGGGCCGAAGCCAACACGTAGAGGCCCGTTTTAGTAACATTTTAATTTCAAAATATGTGATGGACACCAAACCGGCAATTATCCCTGTCTGCACTATAAAATGCAGCCAAGGACAACCCCCGGGTCGGATAGAACTATGTATAAACTACGGGTGAAAACTACTTAGGCTATGGAAATGGGATGGTAGTGGACTGGATACTGGGGGAAACTATGGGGATTATGGCGCCTGCCGTAACAATGTTAAAAACACGTAAAAATGGCAGACGGAGACTCGCCAACTCACAAACTGGGCCACCCTAAATAAGCCGAGCAAATTACAGCCAGGGGGCAACAGGGGCGTGAGAGGCTGAAGGATGGAGGGGCCTCACTGGATTTTAAACCATCCTAGGTAATCCTGTGGAGCGGGCCAACTCATCACTGACGTGAGGTGTCCATTCTTCGAGCATTTCTGCTCTCGCGACTCCACTCTGACCGGCCGGTGAAGGCAAGCCAGAGGCGGGGGACCGCTTCCTCGTCAGTGTTCACTCCGACCAGCCAACTAAGGCAAGCCGGAGGTGAGGAACGGTGACTTCCCTCTGGAGCACTCGGGAACCCGCGGGGTCGCTACTCCCCGACACCTCGCCTCAAGGTGCCCTGCGGGCTTATTATTATTATACGTCCAGTATCACGGGGCTATGGAGTCCCGGACCTTTGGAAGGCGTGCGTGGAGCCGAAGCCAACACGTAGAGGCCCTTTTCAATAACAATTTTACTCGCAAACAATGAAGTGGACACCAAGCCGACGATTATCCCAGTCTGCACTATAAAATGTAGCAAAGGACAACCACCGGATCGGATAGAACTATTGACAAATCTACGGATGAAAACAAAATGGGCTATAGTGACGTGATGGTAGTGGATTGGCTACTGGGGGAACTATGGTGATTATGGCGCCTGCCGTAACAATGTTTAATAAACACGTAAAAATGGCAGACGGAGACTCGCCAACTCACAAACTGGGCTACCCTAATCAGCTGAGCAAATTACAGCAAGGGAGCAACAGGGACGTGAGTGGCTGAAGGATGGATATACCTCCCTGGATTTTAAGTCATCACTGGTATGCCAGTGAGCGGGCCAACTCATCACTGACGTGAGGTGTCCATCCTCCGAGCATTTCTGCTCTCGCGACTCCACTCTGACCGGCCGGTAAAGGCAAGCCAAAGGCGGGGGACCGCTTCCTCGTCAGTGTTCACTCCGACCAGCCAACTAAGGCAAGCCGGAGGTGAGGAACGGTGACTTCCCCCTGGAGCACTCGGGAACCCGCGGGGTCGCTACTCCCCGGCACCTCGCCTCAAGGTGCCCTGCGGGCTTATTATTATTATTATTATTATACTGCGAAAATACCATACTGCGAAGGGCTAAGGGGGAAGTCGTCCAACTTGAAACTGGGACGAGGGACCAATTATACTCTTTTGAATATGATATTAGTCAACTGGGCCTAAGTGGGTCTAGCGTAAGTTATAGAGCTCTTCGATATCTTCATTTTGGATGACAGCTGTCAAACTTAAAACGTCAATATCTCAGAAACTATTGACGAAAGAGCACTTGCTCAGCATAAGTAGCTCTGCTACTTAAGATCTTCATTTTGGATGACAGCTGTCAAACGTAAAACGTCAATATCTCGGAATCTATTGACGCTAGACCACTACTATCTTAGCATAAGTGATAGAGCTTCTTAAGATCTTTATTTTGGATGACAGCTGTCAAACTTAAAACGTCAATATCTCGAAAACTATTGACGCGAGGCCGCTACTATCTCAGCATAAGTGATAGAGCTTCTTAAGATCTTCATTTTGGATGACAGCTGTCAAACTTAAAACGTCAATATCTCTGAAACTATTGACGCTAGGCCACTACTGTCTTAGCATAAGTGATAGAGCTTCCTAAGATCTTCAATTTGGATGACAGCTGTCAAACTAAAAACATCAATATCTCGGAAACTAGTGACGCTAGGCCACTACTATCTTAGCATAAGTGATAGAGCTTCTTAAGATCTTCATTTTAGATGACAGCTGTCAAACTAAAAACATCAATATCTCTGAAACTATTGACGCTAGGCCACTACTGTCATAGCATAAGTGATAGCTTCTTAAGATCTTCATTTTGGATGACAGCTGTCAAACTTAAAACGTCAATATCTCGGAAACTATTGACGCTAGGCCACTACTGTCTTAGCATAAGTGTTTTAGCACGAAAGTTTCCGAGATATTGATGTTTTAAGTTTGACAGCTGTCATCCAAAATGAAGATCTTAGGAAGCTCTATCACTTATGCTAAGACAGTAGTGGCCTAGCGTCAATAGTTTCAGAGATATTGACGTTTTAAGTTTGACAGCTGTCATCCAAAATGAAGATCTTAAGTAGCAGAGCTACTTGTGCTAAGATAGTAGTGCTCTATCGTCAATAGTTTCTGAGATATTGACGTTTTAAGTTTGACAGCTGTCATCTAAAATGAAGATATCGAAGAGCTCTATAACTTACGCTAGACCCACTTAGGCCCAGTTGACTAATATCATATTCAAAAGAGTATAATTGGTCCCTCGTCCCAGTTTCAAGTTGGACGGCTTCCCCCTTAGCCCTTCGCAGTATGGTATTTTCGCAGTAAAATCGTTCGCAGTATAGTTTTTCGATGTAACGTAACATCGCAGTAACATTACGTCGATTTAATAAAGCGTCGCAGTACAGAGGTATCGATGAAAAGTTCTCGAAGAAACAAAATTCGATTGAACGTTTGTCGCAGAGAAGTAGGTATCCCATCTAGCCAGAGAAGTCTTAGTTCCATCCCAGCTCACGTCACGATCACCCGCTTGATAACACACAGTACATTTAGTTCACTTTCACAACATTATTCACAGACAACAATGCCTTCGTGCGTATTTAGGCGATGCACGAACTATACTCCAAAAACTGGCAAAAATATTTAATTTCATACGTAAGTAAAGCTGTATTTATTTATTTTAGTTTATTTTTTGAAAAAGTTTTTTTTCCAAAAACTCAACGAAGTTTTTGACTTTGACGTTTTATCATTCTCTCCTAACCGCTATGAGATGTCATAATAATATTATGACATCTCTTTCTTACGTCATGCAAGTAGCATTGAGTCTTTATGTTTTAAAAAGAGATAACAATAGTTTCGTCTATTTCTTCTTTAAATTGTGTGAATGAATATAAATAATGAGGTTGTATAGCATACAATTTGTGCCGCTTTTCAATAATGATTGATAATGATTTGTTCTGCAATGGCGTCTCTATAACTTTAATAGACTCATTGGTGTCTATTCCTGTTTGCCGCAAATTTTTTCTTGATACTTTGGGGTATACTACCGATGGAGTGATAACAGAATAAGTAAAGCTATTAAAAAAGGTGAATTGTTTTGTAAGTAAAAATGAGCCGAGGGAGAGTCTCCCTCGGCTCGTTTTTACTGCCGCAGTGTGAACCTTCCATAAAATTAAAAAGCACTACGTACAACTACGTAGTACTTTTTAATTTTTATGGTTATTGGCTTCTGCTCGCCACAGCAGCAGGAAAGTAGCCAGTGTCAAGTATTATTAATTTTTGCAAGTTATTTGCATTTTGCATCAAAACAGTCAGGTAAATGTCAAGTCAAGGAAGCCATTGCAAATGGTGGCTCTTTACAATGACGATTTACGCCAGCTTTGGAGACAACGCTTAAGTCCATGTTTTGCACCGATTTTCACTTTCGTTACACTTGTACAACTTCACCAAACTAAATTTATGAATATGCCCCCGACCGAAATTAATCAATTTACACGCATTGGAACTAGGTTTCACAAAATGAAAATTTAGCAACAAATCTCCTCAACGATCAATAAATTTTCGTTATATCGTTCAATCGATGCAGCGTTTGTTGACAAAAAATTGTTTCGCAATAATAACTTTCGAACAATCGGTCATACGACTTTCGCACTTAAATTACGGACACCTTCGGTGACGATAGATTTCGGTACAGACCTACATATTCTGCTTGTTCGGAAAAATAAATCAAATTTCATTATTTCATAACGCGCCTCGCGGTTTTACCCGCGTCAGTCCCGTTCCCGCGGGAATATCGGGATAACAGGTATAGCCTATTGTGTTATTCCCGGTATCCAGCTATACCTATATTTCATCGCACTTATAATAATATATTACATAAATTTCCTAGGAAATTATAAATTTACGTTTCTTATTACTTTACGGTGACATCTTACTATCTTACTAATATTATAAACGTGAAAGTTTGTATGTATGTATGTGAGGTTGTTACTCTTTCACGCAAAAACTACTAATCCGATTGCGATGAAACTTGGAATATAGATAGCTGGGGACCTGGATCACCACATTTGAGTGGATGAATTGTTAGTAGCTTCGTATTAATTTTAAGTGAAAATTATTATAACATTGTTAAATATTGTACTGATTTAAACTTATACTTAGCATCGGTATAACCTCCGTGGCTTTTAGATGTTAAGTTTTAACTATTGTTGTATTTCTTTTTATGTATCCTGGTAAATAAATTAAAAAAAAAAAAAAACAGGTTACTTTTTATCCCGATATTCCCGCGGGAACGGGACTTAGCGGGTGAAACCGCGGGGCGCAGCTAGTATTTTATATAAAAACTAGCTGCGCCCCGCGGTTTCACCTGCGTAAGTCCCGTTCCCGCGGGGATTAAAAGTATCCTATGTCCTTCTCCTGGTTCTAAGCTACCTCCCCACCAATTTTCAGACAAATCGATTTAGCCGTTCTTGAATTATAAATGGTGTAACTAACACGACTATCTTTTATATTATATAGATTAATCCCTATTTTGCGTGGTCACGGCATCACGCCTGAACTGCTGAAACGATTTTGCTTATTCTTTTTTTTTGTTGTGTTTGTTTTCGTCCAAAGAAGGTTTATATTATGAAAGAAATATATCGTACTTACGCGGGTGAAACCGCGGGGTAGCTAGTTTAAAATAAAACTAAATCTTTTAAAATACATTTCACTTGTATTTAGATAAGATATTTTGTCACAAAGTTTCTTAATATAATACATTCCATCACTACAACACTGCAAAAATTACGTTGTAATAAATAAAATTCATCACATAATACAGTGTTCAACTTAAAATTAATAAAATACATCAAAATTAAAATAGTAACAGGCATCATGATCTTATTATCAAAATTATGTAGATGTATGTCAAGTCTACAAAATAAATCTAAATATATATATTACAGCTTAAATATTAGGTCAGTATTATAAATTTAACTATAAAACAGAAAACTTTTAACGAGATCTATTCAAAATTAATATACTTAAAATGCTACAGTTCATTAATGAATTACAATAGCCAGAATCGTATAATTTTAAAATAATTTAAGTATATATACCAAACTACAGATTTCAATAAAATTCATGTCATAAAATTCAGATGCTTCAGTGTAAAAACAATACTACCCCAGACCTACTCAGTATGCAGTGCCCACATTGCGTGTTTTTTCGTAAATCAAATGTTTATTTCCACGTTGTTGTTGGTTCGAATGAGGCGCCTTTGAACTTTAATTTTGTTAATGAAAAAAAAAACACCTAAGGTTTACACTTTACGTAAAGTACACGGTTCAGCATGGTGTCTACTTTTGGCGGACTGTGACCAGCTTATTGTACGGTACGACCTAAACAGCTCTGCTTATAAACGGCTCTACGCACACAAGAAAACCGTCAAAATATTAAACTTTTTGTTTGGTGAATAGTACCGTTTTAAACACAGCAGTTTAGGGCCTGCTTTAAGCCATCATAGTATGTCCCCAGATCCTTTGTCGGCGTAGGTATCTTACTTCGTGAGTTCAAATAAAAAATTTAATTATGTAGATTCATAAAGCCCGTATCTACCTATTCTATTATAAATAAATACAAAATAAGAATTGCTACGCATTCAATAATTGGAACGTACCAAATGGGTATGTATTGTTTTTAATTTAATTATTTGTGATACAGCCTCAACTCATTAAATCACTTTTAAAAGAGCAGTTTAGTCCATTCAGCAGCTTCTCGCATTAATGTTATTAATTGTGCCATGCTACCGATCGATCACACGAGCAAATTCCGTCCATGAAGTGTACCAATGCAATGAATGCCAACAACTATCAAGATTTTTAACTTAGATTGGTGCATTCGACGGTCATGTCATGTCGTTTTCATAGCTCATCCTCTGGCATTTCATATATATATAAGATTATTAAAATATAATTATAAATAAGTTACAGTATTAGAAATCTCGCCAAGTATTCAAGCTAAGTCAGTCTGTAAAGTGACAGATCTATGGAAACAATAAGAAACAATATGCAATATGGGAACCTGTCCTAAAAATCCATTTTACAATCATCATTATTGTAAACACAACATAATTATGCAACAGATGCACAAATTATGCGTATGTAAGAAATGTGACTAAAAGTACATGAAAAAAGCGTTTTTACGAGAGCAATAAATCGAATTAGCATCTTACGATAACAAAAAAATCATAAATATTTGTTCAGTTCATAGTATCAGTAGAATGTCGTCCAGCGCTAGATCTAAGTTCGCGTCTTGGACACGGGGTAGTCAGCTCCTCAGATGACTTGCGAGCTTTCTTTTTGCCCCCTTTTCGACTACCGTCATTGGATGCATCACCTATATTTGGTTCATCAAGTTGATTCAAATTGTCTTTATTGTCAGTCTCAGATTTATTTGTCAAATCGACTGTTAGTAATTCATCATTGCTTGGGACATGCATGTCTCTAGATTCTTCCAACTGTATCGTCGGAATACCGGAAGATGAGTTGTCATCCCTCTCTATGGCTCCAACATTAGCAACAGATGTTGTGTCTAAGGAACTTCGTTTAGGGATATTAGTTTCGAAGTCACTTGCCTTCATTCCCGTTTTAATTACAGTCGAAGGGGCTATTAAATCCTCTAAGTCCATTTCCCCTGTATGAGATGAATGATCAGTTTGTTTTTCGACATTAGATGCTGTATCGCAACTCTCTTTAACTTTCTTAGCTGGATTCAATTCTGATGATGATAACGCTAAGTTTTCTGGTTCACACATTTCATCACGAGTTCTTTTGTGTGTCAGAGAAATTGCAGAACTTGCATCGTCCGATGACAATGTTCTGGCAATGTACTCAGAAGACGTTTTATTTAATTTTTCATAAGAATCTTTGTCAGTTTCTTTTATTTTCTTGATTTCGTTCGAACTAACGAGGCTAGCGCTTAAAGCACCGGACGCCATTTGCTCTAATAACATCTTGCTTATGTCTATATCTTTTTTGTCACCTTTTAGTAGTTTTTCTTGAACAGCTGCAAATTCAGGAGGAACCTGAGGTCGTAGGGCATCGAATGGTATTTTCTTTTTATCCGATTTTGATAAATCGGTTGCGGTAGTTTCGAGACTATCAGGATCTCGACCTCGTTTATCCGCTCTCAGAAGAGCATCATAACTTAAAGCTTGTTTAGAAAGCGATTCTAATAAATACGGGTCTGGTGGTAGGTGAATCTGGGGCATTTGACTAGTTTGTTGACGATCGGAAACTTTTTGATGTCGAGATGTATTGGAAGAGGTGACGACAGTCGAAGATCTGGGCGTAGTAGTCTTGGTTGAGGTGCGCGCGGCGCTGTGCATGGCAGACGTCGACGCGGCGGAGCTCGCAGCTATGCTACTGCCCAACAGCCCTAGAGCATCGTAACTCGAAGACACGCCTGAATGCATTCCGAATGGATTCAGACTACTTAACCCTAGCTGAGGATACAACATGTTTGGGTTTGGAAAGACGAACGGAAATTGCGGATTAGAAGACTTAGAAGTAGTTGGGTTACCCGTGTCGGCCGGTTTTCTCGATTTCGATTTATCACCAGAAATATTAGCTCCACTTAAGCTATTCATGTCCAGAGATGAAAATCCTGGAAGTCCTAAGCCAGCTAAATTTGCAAAAATATTTCCACCCGCAATATTGCCCAGTAAATTAGGCATACTGCCGAAAGAGCTTAACAATGGGTTATTCTTGGGGTCAAAATTACTCAAGCTTGATAATAATTTAGGATCAAATGTGTTCAACAATTTCGGATCGAATCCAGTTAAACTGGATAACGTCGTTGCCAGAGTTTTAGGATCGAACGCACTTAAACTCGACAAGCCAGCCAATAATGCAGGATTTAGTCCAGATAAATTTTGATTAAGGTGTGAACTAGCGCTCAAGACATTTGCCGATGAAGAGTCTAACGTCGGTGGGCGACCCTTTTTACGTTCTCCCATCGAAGTAGAGGGTTGCATCGGGGAATGCCTTTGACTACGGACATCTTGAGGTAGCTTCACATGTTCCTTTATACCTTCCGTCCATTTAGAGTCGATGTCATACATAGGATTTTCTGCAATCCATTGAGCGAGATGTTTGAGTTGTGGCGCTTTATGTCCAACTAAGCGTTTTCCTGTGACGCGGTGAACGACCGGGACGTGTTCATCAGGCGATAGGCGCGGAGTCAAACCTCTCCTTCGAGTTTCGACATTGGCTTGCTCAGCCAACCACTTATTTACTTTCGCTTCGTGAGAATATGGTTTCATCGGAGTCATACTCGAAGTCTTTTGAGATTTTGTTTGTTCCAAAGATTGTTGCAAAAATGAGGAGAGCTCTTTGGATGAAGACTGTGGAGAGGGCACGTTCGTAACGGTAACCGAGAAAGGTTTTTGAGAGTGAGAAGGCGAGGGCGCGCTCGAGGGCGGCGCGGCCGGCGTCACCGTCACGTCCGGCAAGATCGTCGAACTTCTACTTCGAACCGATTCGGACGACGGACTCATGCTTACATTTTTACCTTTAGCTGCCGACAAACCGAGAACTATTTCGTCTAATTTCTTTCTCTTCTTCTCTTTTCCTACGATCTGTTCCGGTGCAGGCTGCAAATAAACGAAACACGTTAGTAAACGGAGTAAATAGTTTAAATAATCTGTTTATTAAAAACTTCATTAGTTAGGGAAACTTACGACATTCTTTCTCTTCATAAGTTTAGAGAGTGTGTCGTCGAGCTTGCTGCGCGGCGGGTCCGCTACCGGCGGGGTGGGCGTGGCGCGCGGCGTGCGGCGTCCCACGGAGAAGTCGTGCGCCTCGCTAAGGTCGAGCGGCGCGGACAGGTCGAGAGCGGGCGCGGCGCCGGCCGGCGAGGCGGACACACGCTGGTGCGCGTGCGCCGGCGGCGGGCCCTCCTCGCCGCCCGCGCCGGCGGGCGGCGGCGCGGGCGCGCCCGAGTGGGCCGCCGCCGGCGACGACAACAGCGCGTGCAGCTTTGCACGGTCCGTCTCCACGTCGATCGCGATGTGCCGCTTCGTAGGCTTCCGGTCGTCCGAGCCGGGCGTGAGCGCGGGGGGCGCGGTCGCGGCCGCGGCCGGTGCGGGCCACTCGCGGTTCTGCACGGCGTGTGCGATGTGATGTAGTCGTGTCTCTAGCGCGCGCTCCGAGAACCAGGCGTCGACGCCGAGCGGCTCGTCGACGCGGCCTAGCTTGGCGAGCGTCTCGAGCTCGGACAGCGCGTCAGTATCGTCGTCGTCCCGCTCGACCGCGCCTTGAGTGCGTCGACTGCGTCGCAGCGACATGCGTCCCTCGCTCGCGCCCGCCTCTTCTCGGTCACGCTCACGTTCGCCGATCGGCTCGTCCTCGTCCGAAGACGCTTTCTGGGAATCGTTTTTAGTAGTACTCTTCCTACTCGTGTACCATTTCCTTGCGCAATCCGCGAATGGAAGTTTCGGGTCGCAGAATATTTTATTGTAAGTATCGCCGAGACCATGCCTAAAATAAATAAATGAAAAGTTAGATACATATAATATACAACAAAGTCTTACCGACACTAACGTAACAAATACTCACTTGCAAACTCCTAATATGAGTAGTTTGTCATGTTTCGCAGGCTGCCACCATTGCGGGGTGTCCGACGAACGTTCGCAGAGCGCTAGTCGCGCCTCCAGCGACGGGTGCGGGGCCACTTCTTCGCGCAACACACGCAGAAGGTCAATTCTGTAATATAACATTTTGGCTAATTAGCAAATAGTATAAAATTCAAGGGGCAGATATTTAATATTACAATTAAATATTTAAAATAACGACCTCAGTCACATAGAAAATTAAACTTTATTTCTAAGAATGAATATTACCTTTCTAAGGTAGCGATAGCTCTCTCCTCCCCGATGGGCTCTGCCTTGAGATCGGCCCTGGTGGGCAGCTCGGCCTCTCCGACCGACAGTCCACACTGACGTTTGCACATCGCCATGAATGCTTTGAGGTAGTCGGTGAGAGCGTCGTCGCTCTTGCTCTCGAGACGAGCCAACGACCGAAACCGACTCCAGCGCAGGCTCTTCGTAGCCGGATCGAACTCGACGCCGTATGAGGCGACAGTTCGCCGGAACGCTTCCTCGTCGGCGCGAGTCCAACGCCACTGGGACATCTCATCTCGGGCCAATTGATCCATCCGCTCTCGTCTCTCCATCTTCTAGACAAAATTGTTATTAAATAAAAGTTACCAGGTAAACGCAGCGGCCACCTAGTTAACTACCTTTCATGAATATTAGAGTTAATAAATCACTAGGATTAAAAATCCAAAAATGCGTCCCTACATAAGGTAACCAAAAGGCTGGCTGCATTGCCTCTTTGAATTGCTATACCAAATCACTAGGATAAAGGTAATGAAAGTCGCTGAAAGCAGAGCGCATGCGACCACCAACCACTTGGGAAACCTATGGCTAGCAAAGGATAAGTGTGTCCTGCGGCTGATAAGATGGTAATATGAAGTTACAATTGTCTGGATAAAATTAGGCATACGAATGCCATCAAAGCGTATCGCCCACCTTGGCCTTCTGTTGCATCTTGAGTTCCTCGCGTTTGTAGTTCCTCTGGTAGGCGGTGATAAGTCGCCGGAGCCTCGTGTTGAGGTCCTGCATGGAGGGCCAGAGATGCGAGGAGGCGGCGGCGCTGCCCTGCGTGCTGTCGTCGTCGCGGTCGGGACGCGGCGAGGCGGCGGGCGAGGTGGCTCCCGCGCCCGACGACACGTCGTCCGTGCAGTCCTCGCCTTCCTCGCCCACGGTGCTCCCGCGAACCTTACGTTCTTCACTCCTACAATACACATTCAAACATAATACCGATGTAACGACTTTCCTCTTACTAAAGCTATGTGTCGGTTTCTTGCGCCAAACTTTTAAATCAAACAGAAAGAAACATATCCTGCCTGTTAGTTATTGGTCAACAAACCGGTGTTGCCAAAGGAAACTTAAATCCAATTATGGGCCTTGGCATAGCTGACGGCTGACATCTTTATTTTTTTTTTTCAATATCTCGTACGATAAAACCGGGGCTTACTGCTGCGTAACTCCCTTACTGCTGTCGATAACAGGGTTGAAAAAGCTACCGCGCAAGGAGCGAGCAGCAATTGTCTATGGTTTTAACGTCGAGTTCAACTCGACGGGAGTTACGCGGTATGGTCCCTGATCGTCTCGGATTTGTACCCTTGTACTCCCTTGTAATTAGATTTAACTATTAGACTATTTGTAATTAGATTTGTATTAGTGACATGACGTTTTATTGAATTTTCGAAGAGTTTCCTTTTAAAACTGCATAGTCCCATATTTCCGAAAAGAGTCACTTTAGGACATCATTGTGATATAATGTTTTCCGTTTATTTACGTCTCCTCTGCCTAACTATAATAATATAATATAGGTTTCATCGTTCGACAAAAGATTTAAAAAAAACCAAGATGGCGGCCGTCGACTATGCCAGAGACTGAATTGGTCCTTTGAATTAGCTCACAAGCCACAATTAGCTCGCCAGATATAGCTTAGCGGCATTAAACCAGATGCGACATTAGCTTCAAAAAGTTTGAAATTAATAAAGTTGAAAGACAATTTTCGAAAACTACAACTAAACTATGAACAAACCCCTTTCGGCTTAAATGTTGATCCTCGGAAAATCCAGTGTATGTACTTACTTTATGTCTGTGCATTCGGCGTCATCTGGTGGGCCTAATTTGTCTACAAAACAGAGTTGCGGGTCGGACCGCATAGCCAAATAGTTTTCGTATCCGTGTATGTAAGTGCCAACTAGTAGGGATATATCACATTCACTGTCCCACCACATTCGAGGTGGCGTACTATCTACCCCACGAGGTACCCTCATGCCCAAAGCACTGAAATAATAATCAAAATATTAGAACAGAACAAACATTTTAAGGCATTTGGTACAGAATTAATTAATTTTAACAATTGTAACGCACCTAGCATGTACTCCATTTTCGATTTGAGTTGCATAGTCTCCAATTACTTCATGCCTGATGTAATACATCATCCGTACTCTTAATAAAACCCTGTAAACAATTTAAACCTCAGTAAATCTGCAACATTTGTAACCATAACAAGTTGTTTTTACTGTGATAATTAGGCAATTTTGTACTTACTTGTTGGCATGTCTATATAAATGTTTCTTGTAACTGCTTTCAAGATATGCTTCACAGTCATATTTTTCAGTCGAACTCCAATGACTAGGATCTTCCCACTTTTGGACATCATTAGGTTTGGGCACATCTTTAGGTCTATTCTTTTTTTTTGCATTTCTACCGCGAGGTACGGGATTGTGCAATCCGCTGTGATTCCTAGATATTGTTACTTCACCATTTTCACATGGTTCTATTAAATCCCAAATGAAATTTCTAATTTTTTCATCGCCTTTGTAGTGACGTAGACAAAAAAGTACCTGAAATAATTTAAAATTCAATAATTTTATTTTTTTAATCATCAATGAGATATGAATAGAATCTTTTTATTTTATCAGGAACAATGAAAGTTTAACTCAGAGAAAATCTAAAACTTTCTCGGTATTAGCATGGCAATTCATCATAATAAAGAAGGACTTTCAGAATTATCGAAGTTTAATGTCTAACAACAAAAAATATAAAGAAATTCACATACTATGACGCGGGCACACTCTTCAATGACTGGAACGGTCCAGCCTTTTCTCAATTGATTTTTCTCTACAATTTCTTCCCAGCGTGCCCAACTGCAAAACACAAAAAACACATTGTTAAATAATTTACAAGTTAGATAAAATACCACATAAATGTATGATTTATTGTAATCTTGTTATCTGAGCTATGTTTTCTAGGGGACAATGCACCCAATGCACCATAGGCTCCCGCCTATGGTCTACTAAACCCCTAACTAAATTATTTTGGATTGGTACAATAGATAAGTCATCATTGACTATATCTACTGCAAATAAGTTTGGCAATATTTTAGTCTGTCCTTTCTGACATCAACCCTCCTTAGAAGCAATCAGTTTACCCGCCACTGCGCGGGGAGAATTCCGGGTCCGTTAGTCTTCCGCAGATCCCTTCCGAGGGCCTAGATGAAGTATCCCTATTCTAAGCCGGGGCTACATGGCCAGAATAATTCTAATAACTTACCCAAATGTCAACAGTCCTCTTTCTATTTTGAAGCATTCTGAACGTGTCCACGACCCATAAACAAGTTCTTCGTCAATTGGCACTCCTTCATGACGAGGAATATAATCATCACTCGCATATTTTCTGCCTTTCTTTCCGAACTTGTCTTTCTTCTTCTTACTTCTTAAACTTATACCTTAAAGAAAACAAACGATAGTTCAGAAACGGTAAGTAATGTTATCGATTATTTAGCGTAATAAAATGTAATTACCTTCTTCATCTTCATCAGAATCAGGTGTGACTTCCACATCTGACATTTCCATAGGTCCATCATCATGACCATATCTTTTGATCATTGTTCTCTTTCTAGGCTCAGTGACTATGAGATCTTCATCTTCTTTTTTTTCTGTTGTATCAATTTCTGCTTTCTTTGCCCATTTATTCCAAAAATCAGGGTCTCTAATGTCAATGTCTGATCTTTGATCAGTAGCTGCAAAACTTGCTTTTGAAAACGTGGACCCTTTTTCAGACTCCATTTGAATAACGAGAGTTCTCCTGGCTAAAATCATTTCTATGTCTTCTTCACAAAATTTATCTCCAGCATTATCTTCATCCATGACAGCTCCATAAGCACCTTTTTTCAGTAAATCTTCTATTTCTTTTTTCGACAATTGCTTAAGACCCGCTTCTTTCCCTTGAGCGGTGTTCATACTTTGCAATATAGCCTTATCTAGACCCAATTTCAAGGAAGCTTTATCAAACATTTCCCTCTCATAAGTGTTTCGACATATCAATCGGTATATTTTTACCATCTTCTGTTGGCCAATACGATGACAACGAGCCTGTGCTTGTAAATCGTTTTGTGGATTCCAATCACTATCGTATATTATAACAGTGTCAGCTGCTGTTAAATTGATTCCGAGACCACCAGCCTTTGTACAAAGTAAAAAGACAAATCTATCGGAATCAGGTTTGGAAAATCTATCAATTGCCTCTTGTCTCAAATTACCTCTTATACGGCCATCAATGCGTTCAAAAGGATATTTCCTAAAAAGCAAATAGTCTTCCAGTATATCTAAGCATCGAACCATTTGACTGAATATCAAAACACGATGTCCACCTGCTTTAAGTTTAGGAAGCAATTTATCAACTAAGACCATTTTTCCAGAAGATTGAATTAGAGCTTTGTAATATGCTTCTTTGTCTTCTCCATATTGTTGTTTGTAATCGAACTGAATTTGGTCTTCAGCACCGTTTAATAAATACGGATGAATACAACACTTTCTTAATTCCATCATAGTATTCATCAAGTTCGGAATATTCGCTGCTGAATTAGCTCCTTTCTGGAGAAAACTGAAATTTCTCTCAAGAATGGCACGATAATACTTCTTCTGAATATTTGTTAATTCCACTTCAATGATAGTTTCTTCTTTGGGAGCCAAAGTTTTTTCGACGTCTTCTTTAAGTCTTCGTAACATCATTGGCTTTAGAAGAGCTTGTAATTTGACCACTTCGGACTCCGATTTCAATTGACCGAACTCATTCAAAAATGCATCACTACTAGCAAATTGGGATGGTTCCAAAAAGTTTAGCAAAGAAAACAATTCATTTACATTATTTTGCAATGGAGTTCCTGATAGTAATACTCGGTGTTCTAAATGCAACTGTCGTAATCCCTCTAACAGTTTACAATTTCGATTTTTAAGTCTATGAGCTTCATCAATCACACAAATCCTCCAATTAAATGACTTGAGTTCTTGGAAATCGGTTACTATTATTTCAAAAGTCGTTATAAGTACGTTAAATTTTGTTATATCCTTGATTGGCTCATTATTTTCATTTTTGAAATAAAATTCATATTCTTGTAGCATACTTTTACTTTGTTGTGAACCATGATAAACAATGACATTCATTTCTGTCCATCCTTCAAACTCTCTTTGCCAATTAGGAATCGTCGACAAAGGAGCAATAATTAAAAACGGCCCTCGAATGCCATATTCCCAAACAGAATTTACAAAGGTCAAACTCTGAATTGTTTTACCAAGACCCATTTCATCAGCTAATATACAATTTCGATTATTGTGCCACGAGAATAACAACCAGTTGAGTCCTTCAAGTTGATATGGTCGTAGCGTGTTGCCACCCTTGTATAAAGGAGATTCTTTTAGTTGTACCCATTGATCAGCAGACGGTCTTTTTTTATACCTCCATTTATCTTTAGGTGGTATTTCACTGAATAGTTTATATTGTTTGATCTTATCCACATCAACATCTTCCTCCAGCTCCCATGTACTATCTTCGTATTGTAAACTTTTCCATTTAACTAAATAATGTTTTACTACAGTATTGTTTGCTGGATCTTCATTTTCGGACATATCTAAAATTCTCTCTACTTCTATATAGTCCGGATTAAATGGTTCATCATCTAAAAGTTCGAAGATATTCATTTGCTGAGCTTGTTTTTGTTTGAAACGTTTTATTTTAGAAAATATTCTTTTATCACCCTTATAAAGTTCTTCCTCCGTTTTCCATTCACAATGCAAATACGAAAAATTTCTGTATTTAACGTAAAATTCTTCAACATCAACTATCACTGGCTTTTTATCTTTCAGTTCAGTTTCTTTATCTTTGTCTGTTTCAGAAGCTAACGTTTTTGGGACTTCTTTTTCAATATTATCTTCTTCTGGGTCTGTTTTTTCTTTTTCTTCATTATCTTTTGATTCTTTTATATCCTCACTAGCCAATGGAATATCAGCTGAAGGCGCTTCACTTGTTTCACCCAAATCATCAGTAACAGAAGGTAAAGTTTCAGTATTTTCAGTTTTTACTAACTCCTCAGTAACGGGTGGCTCGACTTTTAATTCTCTTTTACCCATACGAGCAGCAAGTACGTGATGTACTATCATAGAATCTTCTTCAGTTGTGTTGACATAAATATAATTAGGTTTAGGAGTACCATCGGGTTTAATAATGTCTTTGGTTTCGTTATTAATTTCTTCCACTTTTTTTTCTTTCTCAATTTTAGGCGTAGAGACGGTAAATTCCTCGTCAGATAAACGCAACATCACATCATCAGTATATTTTTTTCGTTGAGTATTTCTAGATGAACGTCTTTTCAAACTATCATCATCCGGTGGTGGCGAAGGCGGAGGCGTCGACATCATATCGTCTGGTTCACCATCAGAATCTGGTACAATACCACCACGTTTTTTCCTTCGTCCACCAATCGGTTTCTTTAGCATAAGTTTTTTACAACTTCCACCAGCAGATCTCTTTTTTCCTCTTTTTCTAGGATTCAAAGAATCATCATCATCTCTCTCTTCGTGTTCTCTTTTTGAATCAGCTTCCTCCAGGAGATCTTTAATAGCTATCTTTGAAACTGGAATGTCATCAAAATCTGTTACGTTTGAGTCATCTAGCGAGTGCTCAGATACCTTTGTAGCATCACCGACACTGCTGTTAGTTAGTGACATGTCAACCTTAAAATTTTTACTATCGTCTTCTGTAAAATCGTAAGTGGTAGTTGTATCAGCTTGTATTTCAGAAATATCTTTTTTGGAATTTCTTTTACGTCTCGGTGCGTTGGGATCTTTTGGCTCTCGTTTTTTCCTTTCTTTAACAGGTTTGTTTCCATTATTTTTCGCTTCTTTTGGTACACGTGGTTTCCGTTCCTTATTTTTTCGTGGTCCTCTTTGTTTCCTAACTTTTCCGCCATTTAAATCATCCACAGACATAGCACTACTATCTAAATTTGTTACATCTTCTCCTAATTCTAAATCAAGTTCGGAAGTACTTTGTATCCCGGTTCCCGCAGTCACGCAGTCTTCAGAAACAGGTAACTGGTCTAAAGGCTGAATAATATTTTTGTCTTTTTTTGCCCTTGGTTTTCGAGGTTTTGATGGTCCTTTCCCACGTCCTCTTCCTGTCGTGCTTGTAACCTGAGGGCTTTCTACCATCTTTGAACCATAAACTGGATTCTGAAGAATGCAATTGTTTCCTCCATTACATTTGTCGTTTGTCTCGTGTTGTTGTAATAACGCTAATCTCTCTTGTAAACATCTCACTTTCTCTTGATTTTCACTAGACGCGGGCAAGCAATAAATTTCTTGAATTTGTTGTTGTAAAGCTAACCTTTCCTGTTGATGGGTAGTAGCATACATATTCGGTGCATTTGGATGTGGCATTGATGCAGATCCCATCATCACCATATTAGGATTCATATTGTGTGGTATATTAGGAATTATAGGAGCTTGGTTGTTTGTGGGTATTCCAGGATGCAGGTTCTGAACATTGGCAGGTATTCCGATAGGTACAGGTCCGCTTGGCACATTAGGTCCAGCGTTAGTTTGACCCACTGGAACAGTAGCAGAAACAGAAGTCACATTAGAAGGAATATTCACCGATATAGGAGGTGGTACTGCAGATGGCATACAATTTAAATTTGATACGCTGGATGTAACAGTACTTGTAAGATGCGGAAGTTTTGGTCCAGTCGGCAAATTCTGTACATTCGTTTGTTGTAGAATGGGACCTTGATAAGGCGGAGTATTATTGTGTGGAATATTTATTGCAGAAGACGGTAAACTAGACGGCGGGTTTGGTGAAATTCGTTGCGGTAGCACATTAGGCGGTGCCACATTAGGGCTTGGAACATTGTTTGGAAATGATTGATGCCTAGTTGTATTTAGAGAATTTAAGTTTTCATATTGATTTATTATTGACGGTTGAGTTATTGGCATGTGAGGCTGCTCAACTTTTGGTGCAGTAATTGCCGTTGAAGTTCTAGTCGGTCCATCATGTGTGTCTTGTTGATTGGTATTTTCTATTTTATCGTTTGCTGACATGGTGTTTTTTTCTGAGTTCTCTTCACTTTTAGAAACTAACGGATCAGATGCAGGTATGACTGGTGGTTGACATTCTACAGATTTAGGTTCAATCTGATCAGAACTTTCCAATATAGTTGCATTTTGAACATTGTTTTGATTCAGCGGTAAACTCGGCGCTACTATTGTCGGGACATTTTCTCTAGGTGTATTGATGCCTGCGGTGGGCGTAAATGCGCGAGAAACGTTATTCGTTGATTCCATTAATCTGTCCTTTTCATTATCTAAAGGATCATTAGTTTTAGCTTCATTCGCTCCAGGTGTAGTCAAGGTTTTACTTAGTTCTGATTTCATAGATGAATTGAGAGCGACCATTTCCTTAGTTTTTATAGTTTGTTCAGTATTCTCTAATGTAATGTTACTAATAGGCGCAGTAACGGTACTAATAGGCGTGACGTTGCTAACTGACGTTCCGACCTTTTGACCCCATTGTGACGGCGAAGAGTTAACATGACTTACAGCTGGTGAGGCAGGATTTCGTTGATACGAATATTCTGTACCCGCAGGTACTACCATTTGTTCCAGAGCTTGTAAAGTATTTTGAGAGCTGAAACTTGGAGGGCCTGCAGCCGCAACCGATGTTACAGGTGAAGGTACTAGATTTCTTCCGCTGTGAGGTGAAGCTATAGGGCCTTTAATAGGCGACATGACAGGTCTCGGAGACAACTGAGACTGCGCTTGTTGACGTGGAGATATTTGCGCTCTCGGAGACATTTGAGGTGAAAGTTGTGGAAATGGCGGCCGATACTGAGGGCTGCCAGTTTCAATACCAGATGGTTTAACAGTATTGTATTGATTCGAAACATTCACATCTAAAGGATGTTGAATTTGATGTGTTTGGTAACCCATTGGTACTGAATGATGCCCAGATGGATAAGGCATTTGAGTAGGTACATTGTGAGAAGGAGCAACGGCCGCAGGGGGCACTGGCGACTGTCGAGGCACGTGGTGTAGAGATGGAGCCCCAGCATGATGGAGATGAACATTAGGATGGTTTTGTATTCCAGAACTAATACCGCTAGGGTGACTCGGTAAACTTTGATGAGATTGATGTTGTGATAATGCTGTATGACTCTGTTGACCGTGAGGTAGTCCATATTGGTGAGGATCAATTTGTTGATGATAAGTAGGATGTTGATTTATTCTTGATGCTCCAGGTGCATGCATTTGTGTATAATTTGGATAATTCTGAAACAAGTTTATATAAGATTTTAAAAAGCTCAAATTTGTTATGCCGCCAAATCTATTACTTTTATTTTAAGTAGAAAAACTTTTGTCATAACACAAAATTTACCTGTTGTTGTCCATAAAGTTGTTGACTGGTTGGTTGAGGGAAATGAGGTTGTCTAGGGAGGTAAGGTCCTCCTTGTGATTGTAATCCTATTCCAGCAGCCTGAAAAATATCAACACATTGTTCTAACTACTTTCTATGTGTTCATTTTTTACCATGGGATCAAATAAATATTTTGATAGAAGTATCTGTTGCTTTAAAAAAAATCGTAGAAGAGCAAAATAAATAAGATCAACAAAAAAAAAAGAAGAAATAATCAAGAAACTTAAACAGCTGAAGTGGAGATGGATGGGTCATATGACAAGAGACAGCAGGGAAAAATGTACAAAACTCACTACCAAATAGCTACCAATAGAAAGTAAAAGAAAGAGAGAAAGGAAAGCTAAAAGATAAGAAATGGAGAGACGATATAAAGAAAATAGGTGGTACTACCTGGCCAAGAAAAGCGATTCGACTAAATTAGATCTATACAATATGTAACGGGCAAGCCCTTTTAAGCCGAAAGGCGGTTGTTCTAGACGTCTGGGCGAACAACTTTTGTTCTAAGACTTTTGAAAATTCGAACTTTTTTTTTGAAAATTTTGAGGTTTTTTCACTGAAAAAACAGCTGCTTTTGAAAATAAAGGTAATTGAAGGTTTGATTATAGTAGACCAAACTAAATGAAAGGACAACATAAGGTCAATGACCTCGAACTCTAAGAAACAGCTGATTTTTTTAGATAAAATTTTTCAATAATCTAGCCAAGAATCGAACCTTGTCTTTTTGCAAATAGACATCTTACATTATTGTACCAATCGATAGTGTTGCTGATACAGAACAAATCCTGGAAACAAACACCACCTGCACCTAGCAGGTGCTCCATAGCTCCGAGAATAAAAAATGGTAACAACAAATAATAACAATAATACTGTACCTGTTGCGGAGGATATTGGTGCATTTTCTGTTGATGTTCATATGAATGTCTATAGCTGGGTGCCACTGGCGCATATCTATTGGATCCTGGTGGAGGACCAGGCCATCCACCCATGTCACTAATTCCTGAAATATGTTTTAATATTATGCTGAATTGTCTATATTGGGTCTTGTGAAAAGAGATTTATTGGTTACCATCAATTACCAACTGACCTGGCTGTTCTGGAACAGCATACATAGCATCAGGAGCTGGATGATATCCAGGGTAATGTGATGGATGTACGTGGTGTGGAGGATGTAACGGTCCATGTGGTGGTTGAGGCATTCTTGGCCGAGGTGGGTAAGCTCCATATTCATGATACTCAGGTCCTGGTGGGCCACTGCCAGGAGTGGGCACTGCTTGTGGATTATTCGCTAAGCCACTAGGAGGCGCCCCAAAGGGAGCTAGTTTCTGTATTGAACTTTCTTGAGCCACGGGATTTTGGCTATACTGTTGCCTATAGCTAAAATTAAGGTCAAGATAAAATATTTGTAAATAATTGACACTAATATAGAATGAGTCTAATATAGAGTATAGATAAATATATAGAGTCAGTCTAGTAGTAGATACCCCGGCTCATTTCGAAAATCGTGGGTTGAATCCAGACCGCGCACCAATATCTTGTTCTTTAAAAAAAGCTATGTGCGCTAATAACATCGCTCTTAAGGTGAAGGAAAACATCGTGAGGAAACCGACATGTCCTAGGACTCACCACGGTCCGAAGACATGGGACATTCGCCAATCCGGGGTTGGCTCCCGTGGCGTCTTACTTAATAGTTTTACTACAAACCACTATTACTATTAACGCAACTGTTTTACTATTAACGCAACTCTTTCGAATTCAACAAAAAAAATTAAAATTTTCAAAGTCGGGTGCCAAGTTCACATAGCTCGTCTTACTCTAAGAGGAGGTCCTTGCCCAGCGGTAGTGATGGGACTCGAGGGACTTCGACTTAATTTGTAAGTGACTCGACTCGAACTCTTAAGAACTCGTTATTCGAGTCGACTCGGCACACTCCACTTGATCTACGTTCACTGAAGTACTTGCTACTATACTGGGTGAACCAATTCGTTGGGCTTTCAGGGGGAAACTGCTGAAAGAAGTCGCGTCCCCGATTTTGACAAAAACTAAAATGAAATTAATTAGATTTAAAAAAAAAATATTACCCTAGCCAGATAATCGAACTAAGCTAGCTAATCGAACCTTGTCTTTTTGCAAAAAAATAAACACCCTATTTACTAATATTATAAACGTGAAAGTTTGTATGTAAGTATGTATGTATGTATGTGAGGTTGTTACTCTTTCACGCAAAAACTACTGAACCGATTGCGATGAAACTTGGGATATAGGATTAACACATAGGCTATTTATTATCCCGATATTCCCGCGGGAACGGGACTTACGCGGGTGAAACCCGGGGGGCGCAGCTAGTCTTATTATATATTATTAGTGTTGCTGGTAAAGAAACAAAAATAGTATGATAAAGCAACAGAACGGTCTATATTTTTATAAATATATTAAATAGTCAAGTATTCAGTACAAGTACTCATGTGTTACCTCGTACCTATTACAATGACCTACTCGATTTAAACGACTGCAGTAGCATTCAAATATTTGCACACAGTTTAAAAAATGATCTTTGATCGTTGATGAAAGCTTTGATGGATACCATTTTCAACAATTATTAGAATCTTTTTGTGGGCAAATTCAATATTAAAAAAGACTAACATTCAAATATTTGCATACAGTTTAAAACATGATCTTTGATGGATACCATTTTCAACAATTGTTAGAATCTTTTTGTGGGAAAATTCAATATAAAAAAAGACATTTTCCAGGATTTGATCTCTATCAGCAACATTATTGGTCAGTACAAAAATATAGGTAATTGATTTTTTGCAAAATGACAAAATTCGATTCCAGGCTAGAAAAACATTTTTCAAAAATCTAATAATGCCATTTTAAATTTAGTCAAAATCAGTGACGCAACTTCTTTCAAGCATTTTTCGCTATCTCTTGTAGTTTAGGATATCCCCCTGAAAGCCAATCGAAATGGTTCACCTGTATACTAGTTTAGACAATATGCTGAAAACTGTTTAAGCTGGTGAAAACAAAACTTCAGCATGAACATTTTTTGAGAAGAATACCGCGGGAGTTACCTTTGCAATTGCAAGATTAATATATTAGTTACTTGTATTTTAGAAACAAGTGACTTGAATTGAAAAAACTTGCCCGAGTCACGAGTGTTGTTTGACTTAAGTGTATCTTTCACTTGAACTTGAGTGACTTGTTTATCAGAAGTGAGTGACTTGAGTCAAAAAAAGTCACTGGAGTCCCATCTCTACCCAGTAGTGGGACAAATTAACGGTGAACAAAAAAAAATATAGAATACATATTAGGTCCACATTTAATGCAAGAAAATAATTCTAGTTCCATACCTAACTATGACAGTGTAAGGTGTGGAGTGTGGCTCATCTAGTGTTAGTTTTAAGCTTTTTGAAGGCCTCTAACTTGCCTTCAATACATATACAATTTTTTTAATACATAACATCATATATGTACGTTGCAAAATCTGTGTAGATAGTATTTGATTTTGTTACTATTATTTACAAGTTCTGCACATTCAGTTTTTTTAACTTTTGCTTATTATGCAACTTGCACATGGATTTATGTATCTAATGATTTACTCACCTATTATCTGCATTATCTTTGTTTTCACCAGTTACCCCAGCCGTTGAGTTGCCAGGAAAATTGTCAGAACCACCGAGATCAGTAAGTCCTTCCAACATGCCGCTGCCATCATCCCCAAATAAATTATATGAGTCCATCACTCAATTAAGAGTGAATTTTAATAGTTATGCTTTCCAAATAGTTCCATATCTTATTTACAAAGCCCATGTTTATCTGAAAGTTAACAGAGATGATAAGAAGCTGTAGCTGTATAACCACCATGGTGCTAATAATGGAATCCAAAACACTGAAAAACTCTTTACAACAATTCAATCTACTGTTATAATAAAATATAAGTTATTTTTTTATCTTGATTATCCTTGGGCTATATGTGATGTGGTTGAAGTCCAATAATACTTTCTAGATCAGATAAACAATAACTTCTAACTTCACATTGACTATAATTGTGTAATTTATAGGACAATGTATTAAGTCTACTATCATTCTATAATTGATCATTATCAATCTTAATTATACTGCTGCTGTACCAAACATAGTTTGTTTATAACGAAATACATATTTTTTATCACCAGCAGAGTTTAGAAATAGTATTGACAATCATGTTTATTCTTTCCGATGTGTTACTTCCGAAATCCAACAATCTATAAACCAACCCCCTTATTTATAAATGCTGGTTAAAAGCTGCATAACAAAGAATTGTTTGTCTTTTACTAACGATGCATTATGCAGCGCATTAATTAGCGTTTTTATCAATAAGGGGGAAATTTAAAGTTGACTGACTGAGACACAAGCATCACATAACTTGGTCATCTGTTAATCATTGTTTATAAGAGAGGCAAGTTTATAACTCAATCTCAATAAAATATTAAGCAGATTTTTCAACAGACGTTCAGATTCTGACAAGTGTAATGAATATTTTGCTAATCTTGAACCCGATATTCACTTATTCAGTCAATAATATTTGTGTATTAGTATTTTTAATTTAAAATATCTATGCTAAGTACTATTATAATTAGTTTTTTTTATTTCCACTATTAATTTTTAATTGTGTTTGTTTTGTAAGTATTATTGCTTGTTGCGCAAATAAAGTACTAATGTAACCTGTCATATTTCTGTGGATTCCATGTCCAAAATTGTTCAACCTTAACAATGGTCAATGGCAACAAGGTTATGTAACTACCATCCTACTAATAGAGGTATTATAAATGTGAAAGTTTAGATGTTTGTTTGTTTCAATCATGCAAAAACTTCTGAAACAATTGTGATGGAACTTGGTTTGCAGATAGTTAAAGATCTGGGCATAGGCTACTTTTTGTCCAGATATTCCCACAGATAATATGCAGATAGTGAAACTGCAGTACACAGCTTTGTTTACCTTTAAAAATGACTAAATTTATAAAGAATCGAAAATATTTCTAAAGAAAAATATGTAAGAAGGGTTTGTAATTGTGTATGGGCTTGTTTTCAGATTGAATTGAGCACACTAACTCTCACTCCAAGCGCATAAGCTCCGTTCCATTGTGGGTAAAAATAAAGTATTACTCAAGTAGTCCTTATTGCATAAGGGAGGGGAGTTACAGAGGTTTACAAAATTCCCAGTTATAGAGGTAATTTCATAGCAAAAGACCGAATAAATTAGACGGTCCACTTAACCAGTACTGACACAATGTCACAGGTTCTATCAGTATAAATGGAAACTGATTGAGGTTCAACAAACAATTACCTGGTTGTTTAGATTGGACAATGAAACAAACATGGTGTTTATAATGATAGAACATTTTGTTAGTGATATTTGTGTTGATGAACATAGAAAGACAATAAAATAAATTTTATTGTTTGTCACATCTGACATTCTTGCTATGAGCAAGATTTTATTCCTAAATAAATTGAATTTTATAATCAACATCTTGATTTCCCAACATTTAAGAAAACAGAGATTCTGACCACAATTTTAAGGTGATAGGTGTTAAATTAGATGTTTTCTTTCTTCATTTACGTTGTAGATAATTGCATAAATAACTAAGGGGAAAAGCTATACGCTTATGATATCAATAGCACATACAGCGATACAACTTTTCCCGTTCAGTTATCCAGCATTCTTGGATCGCCATCTCGTTCTTGTTGTGTAAAAGCTTACATCCAGCTATAATTTTTGTTATAACATACAGGGTACTGGGTATTATTGTTTCAGTGAATAGATGCAATACCTACATGATTATTGCCTAAATATATTAAAACTTAGAAGATAAGCACCTACTTGTCATACCTACCTTGCTGCCTACAGCTGTGAGAAAGTAGTACTGTAATTATTATTACAACGAGGTAGAAAGGCAAATGTTTAGTAGGTCGATATCAAATTATTAGCGCAGTTATACCAAGAAACAAAAAAGGTAAACCTATTTTAATGCAAATGATATTATATGGTAATTCAAAAAAAATTGCCGCATTATAGTATTTCCGAACAAATATCAGTATCCACTCACCAAATAACGCCTCACAAAAGTAGTTCACAAAATGGATACCATACTCCAGATAACTCGGTACACGCATATGAATCTCTAGTACGATAACGCTGTATTTTGAACTATCAAATAGTAGAGAACACTTATTATTTTGCGCTTTATTGAGATTCAGTCCTGTATCTTACAGTATAGCTTATTTCTCACAAAATTTTAAGAGATACGCAATCAAACTCCGTCCATTTTGTTTCACATTTCTTTCACTTCACCTTTTTTTTCCGCGCGGCGCGGTGTGGTGCCGTGCGATGTCGGTCGCTCGCTCGCCATCGAGGTTGCGTTCCGTTCCTGAGACAGCAGCGCACGCACCCCTACGCGTGTTGTGTCGATGTCGAACTGGATAGATTCTTGGATAGACTAGAGGTCCAGATACATTTATTTGCTTAAAAATTAGCATGCTTAAAAATTAGCATGCTCAAAAATTAGCAAGCTCAAAAATAAGCATGCTTAAAAATTTGCATGCTTAAAAATTAGCATGCTCAAAAATAAGCATGCCAGTGGCATGATACCAAAACATCTACCTAGGTACTTCAGACTGCCTCTCGTGTTCAGTTCTCTCTCTTTTGTTCAGCGTGCGCGAACACGAGAGGCAGTCTGACTGAGGTACCTAGGTAGATGTTTTGGTATCATGCCACTGGCATGCTTATTTTTGAGCATGCTAATTTTTAAGCAAATAAATGTATGTTTTGGGATCATGCCACTAGCATGCCAATTTTTGAGCATGCCAATTTTTTAGCATGCCAATTTTTAAGCATGCTCATTTTTAAGCATGCTTATTTTTGAGCCTTCTAATTTTTGAGCATGCTTATTTTTAAGCAAATGTATCTGGACCATTAGATTTTTTAACACCTACTCTATGTCCTATATGCCGTAGACAATACCAGAACCATTATTAAGACTACAATTCTTTGCTTCTTTGGCTTAACTAATAGAGATATCCTTAAAATGTTATAGGTAGGAATTTTATTCTTAAAAAAGAAATAAAAAAACGTAAATCTTAATAATATTTAATTTTATTAATTATTAATGAATTAACACTACGCAGATAAAGTCGCGGGCAAAACCGTATATTTGTTGAAATAGTCCAACTTGAAGGTACGAAACGCAATTTTAGGTCGCCGGCCGGATTAAAAAAAAGTTAAGTTCCGGCATGCCATCTAACGCTAGTCACTGGCATTAATAGTTTACGGCGTCTCGTAAGTAGGTGTCGCTGCGCTGCTTAGCCCGGGGTGGCACTTTGTTAGGGATGCCTTCATTCATAATTATTTTACTTAGACCAATTTTGGCAAATGCCCAAATTGAACAATTTACTCTTGTTGTACACTATTGTAAGACAATAAGGACACTAGTCTACATACATAGAAAAAAAATACTGTATTGATTAGTTTTATACCTAATTCATACATTTAATCATAATGTTATCAATTATCATCTTAAAATTAAAAGTAATGGAAAGAAATAGTTCAATCAAGAACATGTATCATGGCATGTCCTGTATTTATATTGTAACCTTGATATCAAGGTATCTTTGAACATATTTTAGTTGTTTTATCAGTTTTGTTCACATTATGTTGTACAAATCCCATTTAAAAAATTTGATAGAATATTCACACATCATCTATTGTAGGTAACCAAAAAGCCATGTTTGTACAAGCAGATGCTAGCATCATGAATTTAGGATTAAATTGAACACACTGAATGGGTGCAGGGTGGTCACCACTCAATACACAGACTTTGTAGCCAGTGTCGGCATTCCAAACATGAACTCTGCCATCTGTAGACCCGCTGAAGATGTATTGTGAGTCAGGGCTGAATGATGCCTCAATGGGTATGCCTTTGTTGTTCAAGTGTCCTGTGAATGTTTGGAGTGGAGTGCCATGGTAAGCATCAACTAATCTAATTATTGACCCATTTGTACTAATGAGCATCGTTTTGCCATCACGGGAGAACTTAAGTCCAGTCCAATCACATTCTTTCTCTTGATTTAACTTGAATGTTACAAATGGGCCTTTGTCAAATGAACGCAAATCATACAATTTAATACTTTCAGAATTGACGCCAGCTGCAAATATCAGTCCTTCGGGGTCGTAAGCGGCGACTGGTCGTCCGGACAAGTTCATCAGCCCTTGACAATTTGGCGATCGCAGATCCCACAAACGTAGTGTTTTGTCCAGTGATCCAGAGAGGAATGTGTCTTCCACTGGCGAGAGGCAGAGAGTTACCACTTTCTTCGTATGTCCCGGAAAATATCTAATGTACTTGTTATCGTGGAGCGAGAGATACCGTATAGTATCGTCAACTTTTGTTGAGCTGTGAATAGCAGTGTTCTTGGCGTGAGTGAAATGTATTAGATCTACCCCATATTTTTTACTGTTGACAGTTATCATTTGTGTGCCCTTTTCGCAATCGTAAATGACAATTTGATCATCCTCACTGCAAGATATCAATGTCTCTCCGCTTGGTGAGAAATCTATACTGTTGATTTTGTCAGTATTTTCTCGAAATACTTTAGCGACTTTGAAACTCCGAACGACTTGATCTACTAGTTTCATCATTTGTGTATCTGTTAGATATCTCTTTTGGGGAAATCTTTGAATAAGTAAGTTTATTTTCCCAAATCTGCAAAATGCAAAACAACATTACAAGCACGCAAGCACAACACAACCATTCAACAAACGGGGTGACCCACTTACAATTTCAGTTTCTACTACAAAAAATAAAATAATTTACTACCTGTTGATTAGGCGCTAGGGGTTAAATTACTTTAAAATACTATAAATAAAACTGTTAAGTATTTTTACACGAAGTAAATTTAATATGTGTACTAAATTAACACCTAAACAAGTCAATAAAATAGGTAACTCCTTGTCACATACATTTTACTATTATGGTAGGAAAATTATTTTTTGGTCACACACATTTGACAGATTTATTTTAGTTCCAAAAATATTAGGGCAATAGTTTCAACTTGAACTCCAACCAAACTTACAAATATGTCGAACAGAGGGTCTAGTTTATTGTGTTTTTATTTTCTTTCTTGAGTTTTGACGGGAACGTGTTAGAGAGATGTGTTGCTAAATTGTCATTTTTGTGAAACCGAGTTCAAATGCGTGTAAATTGTTTAATTTCAGGTGCATGTTTTAGGTCTGTGTAGAAGTGTAATGTAAAAATAACTTGCAAAAAATGATAATACTTGACACTGGCAAGTTTCTAAATGGCCGAAATCGGTTTACAACCGATAAGAAATAATAATAATCTCTCTGCCATACTGTCAGTCAAAGTTGGTTGAGTTGTCCTTCGTTTGTAGCACAGGTTTGTAGTTGTTTTGTGTACAGATATTAAGAATTTTGAAAGTTGTATGAAACAATAAAATTGTTATGTGGTGTTTCTGGTTTCCAAACAAGTAAAACTACTTGGTAACTGGTTCACCTATTCATTAGTGAGTTGGCTACTTTGTTTGTAGCGTATACTGAGACCGAAAGGCAGCAGCTGCTGGCGAGGGCTACCGCATACCATACCGCCGAAAGGTTGAGTGAAAGATAGTAACTACTTACGAGAGCGACGAATAAAAGTTTAGTTAATATATCGGATTGTTAATAAAGTAAGTAATTATAATTTACGTCCAACCTCCCATAAGTATTTATTCATCCGATTTACGAAAGCTATAGTAGATACAAGGTAGATACCTATATTATAGGTACCTACCTATCTTAATATCAAAGTTCAATTGGATTCGATAGGCATAAGTATTGTACACCTAGCCAACAACATGCTGCACTATTATCAGAGGTGTGAATAAAATTTTCGCTAATACATTTTGGGCAGATATTTTGTGTGGTAAGCTTAATAGATAAATAACAGAGTCAATGAGTAAAATAACTTTAGTATACAGGGCAAAGAGGAAGGAAGGACTTATTAATCTATGATACAGGGTATCATAACATTATATTTACAGATGAATTTATTTCTATATTTTATATTTATTTCTATATTACTTACAGATGAATAAACTGTATCTTAGACAATTTAGATAGGTAATTAAATTGTATTGTTTATATTGTTTCAGGATATTTTAAGAATGTTACGTGGAATTAATAGAATTGTAAGTTTTGATTAGGAATGTATTTTGACCCACACAAAGTCTAAAATTTAAAATCTGGAATAAACATTCCTATAACAAACTAGCGACTATGTATAACTCAGTATCCATCGAACATTAATTCATAAAATCATGTATACATTATTTAATTATTTGTTTTAGGTAAATCTAAAAGGCCTTTTGCAACCAAACTTAACAAGTTACTTACCAATTTGTAACTATACAATGGTGAAATCAAACCAGAACAATGTTGAGCTTCCGAGGCTACCTGTACCTAAACTTGAAGATACACTTCATAAGTATCTCAAGACAGTGAAACCATTTTTAAGTGGGGAAGAATTTGCCAATACTACAAATTTAGTCAAGGAGTTTTCAGCTAAAAATGGTGTTGGGCAAAAACTACAAGTATGTCATTTTAATAATCTTATTTATAGTTATTATTTTAAATTATCAGAATAAGAAATAACTTTTATTCTTTGTCAGAACTCAAATTAAGCGCATACTTATAATTAATAAAAATAAAGTATAATTATGCAGTATCCATGCTTTTTTTTAATTAAAGGCAATTGTTGAAATGCTATTTAAAATAAAAGTCCGCTATAATCAACAGCACTAAAATCTTTCAAACAGCACTGAAATCTTTCAGGGTTTACTAGAAGAAAGAGCTACCAAGACAACAAATTGGCTTGAAGAATGGTGGTTGAACACTGCATACTTAGAGTACCGCGATCCAGTTGTTGTTTATTCGAGCCCTGGCTTGGTGTTTCCTTTTCGTGACTTTTCTAACAAAAATGACCAGCTCAGCTATGCTGCAAAAACATTATTAGCAGCGATGGAATACAAGTCTTTGATAGACAAGTAAGTAGCAAACTATACTATAATTATATTATGCACTGTTTCACTCATAGCCCTAGAGATCTATTTTTTAAATAGCTTGTGCCTCTTCAAGCAGTTTTAATATCTCGAGTTCTTCCTATATTCACTCGATTTCTATGAACTATCTATGTGAATCGCACGACCGCCGCGAGTATCAAGAACTCGCCGATATTGAACGAAAAACAGCAGATATCGAATCGCAGCAGACAGAAATAACCTGAAGTACAACCAACAATTCAAAAATAAGGCTCATCGTGTTGTAACGTTCGGGTTATTAGCCTGTAGTTAGCAACAAGACTAAAGTATTTATTTGGTACTTATCTATTTCTTTACAGTGATCAAATTCCTTTAGAAATGATGGGAAAGAGTCCATTGGACATGTCACAATACAAAAAAATATTTGGAACCTGCAGACTGCCAATAAAAAAACGGGATGCTTTGTCTTATAATAGCCAAAGCAAATATGTTATTGTAATGCATAACAATCATGTAAGTATCTTATTGACAATGTATTTTTCGAGTCTTCTGCGGCAAATATGATTCATAATTCATATTAAAACTTTAAACATTCTATCACGTGGAGGTCGGAATTAGGTAGAGTTATTTATGTACTTACACTGATTTCATACAGCAAAAGAATAAAATGGATATGCCTCAACACGCGATTTTTTTTTACTGCTCCTTAAAATTAATCCGAGATATTTTAAGGTGCAGAAAAATTGCGTAATTTAGTAAATTAATAAAAAATACTTTTACACATTGAAACCACTACCCGCGCTACATTGCCAAACTTAGACCAACGACATCGAATGTCCGAAGTTGCAAAATTCCAATGTGCACACGTGCGACGTTGCCACATTTGTAGTTCACACAACATAGCTTATGAGAACAAAAGAAAACAATAGCGGAAATGCGAAGAACTCCCGGATTAACGAAATGTACTAGGTTTGTCTCTTTCTACCGCATTCAAATTTTCTATTAGCATTAAATCGGTTAACTCATTATACTTACCAAAAAAATATTTAAAAAGTTTAATTTCCTTTAGATTCTTGTACAACAATAAATGCACATAATCGTTTGGATACGTCTTAGATGTAGTAATTTTAGTGTGGCTCCGATGAGAACAAGCCACAAGAAACTCATGGGGTGTTTTTTGTGAACATGTGTTAAACTATAATATAATACTTTTTTTAATAGACTAGTCTCAAGGTCTGTGTTTTCGCGGATTTTCTTGACTGCGTAAACTGCGGAATTGAGTTTTTTGGACAAAGCCTCCACATGTAGACCCCATTGTTATGGAGTCATATTATGTCATATGACTCCATAACATATCAGCTCATGATCTAATGACCGATCGCAGATAGCAAACTAATATAAAAATAAAAATGTAGACCCCATTGAAGCTTAGCGTCCAAATTTATACCCAGAAAGACAGCCTTATCTACTATTTCGATTTCCTCCTTATCAATTTTAACAATTCGGGTTCGTAGATAGAATATGCTCGCTTGTTTCCCGTTGTGTTTTGTGTGGTGAATCCTGTTTGACCCTGGCTTGTTTATTGTCAACTAAATACGACAACATAATATGGGTTCCTTACGCTACTTCGAAACGCTATCCATCGAAACACCTTTCGCCGAAGATGATTGACCGATAGATTGTTTTACCGAATAGTTGTTTTCCCGATTGTTCATTTCCACTATGGTTCGTTTCACCGAAAATTGTTTGACCGAAGCTTGCAGTACCGAAGGCTCGTTTTACGTAACAAATGTAATTTTCAAACACGCAACCTTCTTTCATTTACTTGACACATGTGACCATGTGCCACACGGAATAGTCTAATAGGAATCTCGGGAAGATCCATATTTTCGGGAAGATCAACATTTCGATGCAAGTACATTAATAACTCTACCTAATTCCGACCTCTTATTACAAACTTAGGAATAACATAAAAGAAAAATAGTTTTCCAAATCTAAACATGTTATTTTTATTATAAAAACAATATTTAAGGAAAATGTTTTTTCAAAATTCACTCGCGGCAAGGCTCAAACTCGCGTCTCTAGGTCAGTACCCTAGCGTCATAACGACCTAGTCCACGCGAGAAATTAGTAATTCGTACTCAGCGGGATTCGATTCTACAACTACTGGCAATCAGAACTAGCGCGTTAGATCACTTCGCCACAAGTACTATACTCGCTAAGTCGAAATTAATAAAGCAATTCCTCGTGTTTCTAAAGTTAGATTTTTAAATTTCAGATATTTCATTTAGATCTTTGGGGTACGGACGATGTTATGCTGAATGAAACTCAAATAGTTCAACAACTTCAGAAAATCATCGAAAAATCCAAGAACCAAGAAAATAATTCTATAGGAATTCTTACTTCTGACAATCGCGATAATTGGGCGAAATCATACGAAATACTTGTCAAAGGTAGGTATTACTTGAGTCGTACTTACTTGCACTTCGAATGCAGGCTCTGTCTATGACCAAACCAATCCATGACAATAAGCCATTATTATTGTGACCATCTCAATTCTCATTATGCGCTTATTGTTTTCTATTTTAGATGACATAAACAAGCAGTCACTTCAAGATATAGAGAAGAGTCTTGCGATTCTGTGTTTGGACGCACCAGTAAACTTACAGAAGCATTCAAAGGGCGACGCTCGAAGGAACATCGCCGCCGCACAAACTATACACGGCGGTGGTTCATCGAGCAATGGGGGCAATAGATGGTTCGATAAAACTATTCAGGTTAGTACAGTCGCGGTATAAATAAACGGAAAGTAGGGTTTAGAAGTTACTACTAGTGTCACTATGCGAATCTAAGCCCATTTCGCATACATTGGGAGGTAGGTAGATGCACCTCTACCTCTCGCGGGAAGCTACAGTAAGTTTAAGGGATGAACAGTTGAACCGTCACGGGTCCGAGTTTTGTTGTTCATTGCTCGGGGAGCAGTCGATCGGTCTGTTGCAACCGAGTGGCGGCCGAGCAATGGACAACGAAACACGGACCCGGCCGGCGCTCGGGACGGTCTAATATAAATCATCCTTGAAGAAATAAGCTTAAAGGGAAATCAAACTTTGAACTTTATTCCTCCAAAGTCCCTAGGAGGGTTAGAGTCGGCGGTCGATCGTAAAATATTGCCAAATCTATTTGCAGTATGTATCCAATGGTCAATGGTAACTCACCTACTTTCCTGACTCCAAGTAAAATGGTGTTTTAAACCTCGGGCTTCCGAGAGAGATGCAACCTGGGAACATCGCTCACGTGAGAAGAAGAAAACTTATTAATGTTTAAATGTAAAATAGTTTTATTCATATTTACAGTTAATTGTTGGCGCAGATGGAATAACTGGTCTAACATACGAACACTCGCCAGCGGAAGGCCAACCTATCGCTATAATGACGGATTATATTATAAAATATATGTAAGTGGTCTATTAAAGAAAAACTAGGTGGATACTGGATGGAAAAGCGTTTTTAACAGTTTTTTTAAAATAAAACACAATATTTACCGGGTTTTATTTGCGTTTTCGTCAACCTTCAAAAACAAACTGTTTAGTTAGCGAAAGCTCAGTCTTAGTAATAATGCCGTTATCACCGATATGCCTTTATTGATTAAAAACGCGAGTAAAACCCGGTTAATCAATATTAACCGGGTTTTACTCGCGTTTTTTAAACTCAATAGTTTGAATCGAAAACCTTGTTACCGAAAACCATGCCTATTACGTATAAAAAAATTGGCTTATTGAATATGTCACAATAGTCTAGGTCCCGAAAAGATACAACTAGGATACATGTATCTATGAGTATTCATTGTGTTAGTTTAAAAGGTTATGTTGTTGTTTTTTTTGCAGTGATGGAAATAAGGCTGGTAGTGAAACGTCGTCAGCAAAAGTCAAAGAGCCTGTCTTATTAAAGTTTAACGTAAACAGCGAGGTAGCTGGCCTAATAAAGACAGCAGAGAATAATTTAGACAAGTAAGATAACCAACCTATTCATTTTTTTAACTGTTTTTACCCGATTTTATCAGTTATCAGCGGTTATCAGACTAATATTTTAAATACGAAAGTTTAGCTGTTTGTTAAAAATTTTGTGTTTAATCACGCAAAAACGACTGAAACGATTGCAGTGTAACTTGATAAGCTACTTTTTACCTCGATATTACCGCGAAATCGTAACTTAATTCTCTACAAATAATCATTAAAAACTAATAAAATTGGACCCCAATGCACTAAATTAGGTCCCCTTCCAGAGATGAATTTCGTGATTTTAAATAAATAATGAATTAACTACAAATATTATGAAAAACGGAGTATTCATCATGTTTACAATTTGTTTTTAAGTATTTTCAACTGGCTTGTTCAAGAGACTGGAGATTGTGGGAAATTTAAACATGGTAAATACTAAATACCCCGTTATTTAATAATATTGGTAGTCAAAACAACCATGTAAGTTCGAAATCGTATAATAAATCTATACTAATATTATAAAGCTGAAGAGTTTGTTTGTTTGATTGTTTGTTTGTTTGTTTGAACGCGATAATCTCACGAACTGCTGGTCCGATTTGAAAAATTCTTTTTGTGTTTGATAGTCCATTTATCGAGGAAGGTTATAGGCTATATAACATCACGCTACGACTGATAGGAGCGGAGCATCCATGAAAAATATTGCAAAAACGGGAAAAAAACCACCCTGTTCCAAGATTCTGTCGCGTGCGCTGAGTAAACGGTCAGAGTTACATAAAAACCATATATGACAGAATTCTTCCCCTAAAAAGGATCTAATAAATAGTCCGCGACAGCATATGTCTATCTCTTAAGGTTGACTCAATATAACATCTTTTAGAGTAATCAAATTTGTTGTAGAACAATGCATTATTTCCGAACGTAATTTTGTAAATATTATGTTAATCCTTATCCAAATAAATACGTTATTCATTAAAAGTACTTAATTTTAAACATAATTGTCCTTAACATCACTTGATTTCAATGAATATCTCGCGAGATATTACAGTTTTCAAATAACTCTACAATTAATTATTAAGTACCAAGCGTGCATATACACGTAGCGGGCGACGATGATGAGGGTGACCAGTCAACTCCGTGAGGCATCATGCCGCGCGGCTCAATCGGTCGGCTCCATGCGAGACGGTTGTGTCACCAAACTGCAGTGCTTTTTAAAAATTCTTTTGCAATATCTCATTGTACTTTTGATTCTTAATATTTTGTTTTATGTTGGTAATTAATATTATAAAGATGTTACGTTGGTAACATGTATATATGTATGTATTTTGGAGGTAATCTCAGAAACTTCTAGACCGATTTCAAAAATTCTTTCACTAATAGAAAGCTAGATTATTCAGATATGACATAGGCTACTTTTGATCCCGATATTCCCTCGGGATCGGGACTTACGCGAGTGAAACTGCGGGACGGCAGCTCTGAAAAATAAAGTCGTGTATTTCTATTTCTAACTCAACAACCCGTAAACCGATATGAATGGAATTTGGTACAGGGTTGACTTTGAATGATCGCACGGGTTAAGCAACACTTGGTACAACATACGTGATGGGTGAAAAAGAGCGGGTGACCCGATATTCATAAAACTTGGTACAGGGTTGGTTTAGAGGTATAAATATTAAATAGTACTTTGAATGATCGTTAAGCAACACTTGGTATGACATACGTGAGGGATCATTAACGTTACGGGATAGGAAGTTACGCGGATGAAACCGCGGGGCGCAGCTAGTAATAATATATTTTTTCAGACTAGTCGCCAATCTGGAGCTAAACTGTTTTCAGTACGATCGTTACGGCAAAAACTTCATTAAGTCACATAAACTGAGTCCTGACAGTTATTTGCAAATGGCAATGCAGTATGCATTTTTCAGGTTCGTAATTTGCGGATAATATCTTCTTCATTTATATGGCTAAATTCCATTTGGACATTAGCCAGTGTCAAGTATTTTTAATATTTCCAAGTTATTAGCATCGAGACAGTCAAGTCGTCATAGTTAAAGTCAAGTAGAGGGAATCATTGTAAAACGGCGGCCATTTTTACAATGATTGTTCACGGAGCTTTGGAGACAACCCTAAAGTCCATGTTTTGCACTGATTTCCACTTTCATTACACTTGTACACCTTCAAGAAACTAGATTTTACAAAAATGAAAATTTAGCAAAACATCTTCCAACGCGTTTCCGCCAAAACTCCAGCGATAACATCGGGGGGGGGGGGGGTGGAGCCTTAGGGATGATTTGTATATTAGAAATCATCCCTAAGGTAGCATTTCCGACATCGGATTGGGACCGAATCTCTCTGAATACCCCCAACTGGAAGAAATCGGTAAGGAGGGCGGCCTTGCCGCTAGGAGCGGTTTCTACCGGGCAACGTTTGGATGGAGTAGAATAAGAATTTGATAAAAAAAAACCGAAATACGCGCCAATCGATAAGTGTGGTTTAAGCTTTAACTATGTGTTTCTCGTACCAGACTCCACAAAACTCCCGGAGCTCATTACGAGTCGGCCGCCACGCGGATGTACGCCGGCGGCCGCACTGAGACGATACGATCCTGTTCCATAGAGTCTGTTGACTTCGCCAAAACCATGCTCAACCCTTCCAGCTCTAACAAAGATAAATTATTGTCGCTGCAAAAAGCTATAAAAGGACACAAAGATTATACAGTGCAGGTAAATAGTTTTTTTTTCAGAATGCATAGAGCGTTTGACCACTATGTCACCCGATATAAACAATGATATTGTCCAAGATGTAACAAGCTCGTCTAGAAAAAAAAGGCAGTGGAACAAGATCCGACCCGTCTTCCTTAATTGCTGCCCCGATCAACGTATCGGAACACGGATGAGTTTGACGCTACGATTTGTATCGGTGGATGGTAACGAGCAGCGGCCGAAGTCTTTCACCAAAGTACTCCTTTACGAGGGCCAATAGAAATGAAGTATAGATTTTAATTTTTTTTTTTCGAATTAAATATTGTGCGACAATGCACAGGCAACTAGGCTTGCGTTACCAGTTACATTTTATTTATTAATTGCAAAATCCAACAGGCAACCTTCAAAAATAGACAAAATACAGCTATCAACAAAAAGCCAATTAAAGAATTTAATTGCGTATTATTTATTCTCTTACGTCGAGACGTTTCAACCCCTCGCGACTAAGACCATGGTAAAATCGTTGAAACGTCGAGGTAAGAAAAAATATTCGATTAAGACCCGGAAAAATTTAAGTATGGTAACAAATCGTGTGAATTTAGCAAGTTTAGAGGGGGTGGGATATTCACTTTTTTTTTTAAATTAATTTAATAACTATTAATACTTTAAAAAAATTACTAAGATTTGTCTGGCGCGTAAGTAAGTACTTATAATCGTGTAGTACTTGTAGTAGTTACTTGAAATATTTTAAAGGAAAAAATCATCTTTAAAAATTCAGTCGCGACGAGATTTAAACTCGCGTCTCTGCCTCGAGCAATAAAAACAAATTGCGAAATATTTGACATCACTTATTTAACATTATCTTTTTGATTGAACCAGGCTCTCCAAGGGCTCGGCGTGGACCGTCACCTGCTCGGTTTGAAATTAATAGCTTTAGAAAATGGAATCGAAATACCTAAACTATATTCGGACCCCTCATATTCTCGAAGCGCGCATATGAGAATATCAACTAGTCAAGTAAGTATAGTCTAAGGTTGAAATCTATAGTCCGTACTTTGACTTTGCTAACCAAAAACTTTGATTTATGACAATTTTTGCTATCTGCAAAGCGATCTTCGCAACTATCCAAAGTTTATGCTTAGTAAAGTCGAAGCTTTTCAAATTTAGAATGTAAACTAATTAAAAATATAATATGCCCTAAACTTTGCTTCACTGTGAAGACTATGAAGTTCTTTTTTTTTATTCCTATACAAATTAATATATTATCGTATTACAAAATTAATTTCGAGTATAAACTCCAATCCAAAGATTATGCTTAATTTTTGCTAAGCTCAATCTGAGCAAAGTCAAAGTACGGACTAATAGATTTCAGCAGTCTTAAGTCTATAGATACTAAAAATATAAAAAGATATAAACTGTTTATAACGAAAAGGCTCCACAACTACTGGTCCGATTTCAATGTTTTTAACATCAATAGAAAGCTACATTATCGAGGAGTGACATAGGCTACTTGCGATCCCGATATTCCCACGGGATCGGGACTTACGCGGGTGAACGTGTGACAATGGTCCCTTAACGTTCCGGTTGCGCTGCAGGTGGCGTGTAAATGCGACGGCTTCATGTGCTACGGGCCGCTGGTGGGCGACGGGTACGCGACGTGCTACAACCCGCGCGACGACGACATCAACATCGCCACCTCGGCCTTCGTCGCCAGCCGCGACTCTAGCTGCGACGACTACAGGCAGGCGTTGCAAGATTCTCTCCAGGACATGCAAGATCTCCTTCTTCTCACTACTAAGTCGAAATTGTAAATGCGTGCTTGCGGTTGCGTGATCATATGTATTTCGGTAGTGCGGCCCTATGTTTCATCCGCGTGATTCCTATCCTTTACGAATTTCAGGGTAAAATGTAGCTTGTGGTTTGGTATTTTACGGATCCACTTAGCCATGTTCGCACCACGTTTTAGCGTATAGGTGCACAAACCTTTGTATTTATAATAATTAATATAGTAAAGCATAAAGCCTTACTATAATATATTTTTATGTATCAAAATGAATCCCTATTTTTTTTGTTTGTTGTTGTCTGTTATCTTCAGGAGAAGGTTCTTATGAAAGAAAAATATGGGAGTTACGCGGGTGAAACCGCGGGGCGCGGCTAGTTATTAATAATTCACGCGGATGAAACTGTTTGAGGGCGATCCGTGATTGATAAAAAGTACCTACCTACTTGGCTTTTACTAAAAGTCAGCTTTTCCCGTATACCAAAATTCATCGAAATTGAGTCAAGGGTTTGAAAAGATACAGACTAAAAGACAGATACTTAGCATTTATAATAATTAATTAGCTGCGCCAGCGGTTTCACCGCGTAGGTCCCGATCCCGCGGGAATTTCATGACAAAAAGTAGCCTATATTTTATTGTAGGTTCCCAGCTACCTATACAAGTTTCATCGTAAAGGGTTCAGTAGTTTTTGCGCGATTGAGTAACATACAAACTTTTGCGTTTATAATATTAATAAAAGTGAGATTATTATTTTGGATGAGAAAAAACCCAAAATACTAGTCTAAATTAAATAGGCATGAAAAGGTGTAAAAAGATATACACGATTGCTAAGGAAGAGTTATTTACCTACACTAATGTGATTATGTAGTTTTAAGTACCTATTACTGTATTTACTTTTTTTGTAAGATCGAACCTTTAATAAAAATATTGATTATTGTTTTTATTTGAAATGAATGATGTCTTGAGCGATATTAAAATGTGATGCTTAAGCTGAAATCTATAGTCCGTACTTTAACTTAGCTAAGCAAAAATTTTGACTTCGACAATTTTTGGTATTTATAAAGCGATCATTGCGACTATCCAAAGTTTTTGCTTAGTAAATTCGAAGATCTTCAAATTTAGAATGTAAATCAATCAAAAATAATGACCTAAACTTTGCTTCTCTGTTATGACTATGGAGTTTGTATATTACAAAATGAATTTCAGCTATAAATTTTAATTAAGTTTATGCTTAGTGTTTGCTAAGCTAAGTCAAAGTACGCACGATAGATTTCAGCCTTAGAGCCAATACTTGTGAATGTATTTACATATTTTTTATAGCCGAAATACCTACCTATATGTATTTTAGGTTAAGGTGGTGGTGCTTGTTATTATAGCTATTATGAAATTTTATACCTGTTTACCTATAACATTTTATTATGAAACAACATTAGTTTTATTTATTCATATAACTTTTCTATCTACATTAATGTTATAAACCCTCTGTATTGCAAAAATCGCAAATTGCGACTTGCATTTAAAAAACATCTTTTTGTTTTAAATTCACCACTCCTACGGGACTTGAACCCACGACCTCCCCTTCTCTAGTGGGGTGTGTCAAACACGCATGTGACAGAATCTCAAGAAATTTAGTTAGGCTCGCGGTGGCGCTATCTACCGTGATTTCTTTTACTGAAATCGTACCGGTTTGCTGTTTTCCAATTTTACTTTGAAAATATTGCAACGATATTGCCTTCCGATTATTAGGTATTTTTAGTGTTACCCAAACTAAGGGTTTTAAAAATGTTTTTTTTACTAAAATTAATTGCTCCCTGCAGGAATTGGAGCTACGACCTTTTCATCTCAGAGACATCCTATCAGTACCGACAGTTCCGTACCCATATTAGTCGTAATCAGTCGTATATGAGTACAGAGACCTCAGTGCGTCAGTTTGACTCTCTTGACCCGTTTGTTGAGTTAATTTATTTATCTATATTATTTCTTTCTAATGAATTCTAAACTTTTAGTCTAGTTTAAATCTCAGGGCAGTGCTTGGTATTGGTATCAGTGTTTGGTATCAAATCATCGACTGTTGTAATTATTAATCTCCTTTTAAGTACATACCTTTATTCCATCCTTTTAAACATAAATATTTACAGTAAGTATATGCTATTTTTTTGTTCCATAATAAAATATGTACTTACTTATCTTTAATCACATTGAAATCTACAAAGTGCGATAAGGTAGCTGACCAACAATAATATCACTACGCAAGGAAAGGTCAACCACCGCAAATAGTAACAGCAATCTAGAAAACGAATGAGATTAATAAAATAAAATAAACATTTTAAAAACGAGACTTCACCATCATTATTAAATTATCTCATCATTTTTAATTAGTGTCTAAGAATACTATATTATAATTATTTAATAATATATTAAGTATAATTTAATCTACATATTTTAATATTATATACCTTAACCTTATTACATCCTTGATTTCGTGTGGAATGTACACTATACATAGTACCATATTTATGTCAAACAATATAATTTATGATAGTTAAAAATACTTAAATAAATACAGCTTAACTAGGGATTATCGAGAAGCGTACATGGGCAGAATAGGGAATTTAAGTCAATTAGTCTATTAGATAGCTATTTGTTGTAGGGTGTCAGAATGTAGACATGAAACAAGTAAATGCAGAATAAAAATAAGTAGAAATGATATACGGAAGATAAATAAACCCATTTTCGTTAGCCAGTAATACAGGGGATCACACAAGATGAGATTATAAAAGAAGAAAAGCTATTCAATTAAAGTTCATTTTGTATTGAACTGTCTTATAATGTTAATTTAAATTGGTTTATAAAATTGATCAACTAAAATCGCCTTTAAACTGGCTATTAAAAGACGCACTGCGCCTTGCATATTTTTGAACTGTGATAGAATACATTCCTGGTTTTGCTCGTGTATCCTTCGAAGAATCTTGCCTAATGTGAAGTGTAAGTGTAGTGTAGACAGACACGGAACATATATAAAGTGGAAATGGTAACTGGGACTGGGCCGGTGATGTAACACGATAGTCCAACGCAAATACTACACTTAACATCAGATACAAATTAGTACCAACTCCTTCTAACTCGTGGGTTATTGCACAACTTCAGCAGAATCAAGTTAAGTGGTTATCTCACCACTATCACATGCCAGATTCTGTAAGAAAAAACCGCGTAGTGTCAACACGATTCGCCAGTTATTTTTTACGCATTTTAATATTCTAGACGCGACTAAAAATACGTGATATCTCGATTTTATAATATTAATCCTACTTAATATCATAAAGCTGAAAGTTTGTATGTAATAATATGTGTGTTTGTTACTCAATCACGCAAAAACTACTTACTGAACCGATTGCGATGAAATTTGGAAAATAGGTATCTGGAACAGACTCTTTTTATAACGATAATACCGCAGGAACTGGACTTACGCGGGTGAAACCGCGGGGCGCTGCTAGTCGATTATATATGAATAAATAATAATATACTAATCAAACTATGATTCCAATCGTTCGAAAAAGATAGTAATAACATTTGTATCGCGTCTAGAATAAAAAAAGGTGTAAAATGACTGGCGAACTGTGTAGAAGCTACAAATTTTTCTTACAGAATTAGGCGTCAGAGCCCTGATGACCGCATCAGAATTGTCTAAAATTTCATCTCACTATCATTTTCATCATTAAGATTGTGTTTCAATAAAAAACTGAACTGCAATCAAAACATGTCTTTTTTTTCATATATTTTGAAGTCAATAAAGTTTCGATTGCAGTTAAATTGCGAATCGCAATGCAATCGAAATAAATTGATTAAAAGATGAATTTTCGATTGCCAATAAATTCCAAGTTAGTTGCAAATAAAATAATTGTATGATGTTTGTAATGATACTTGAACTACTTGAATTTTAGACAACTCTTAAGACGGGAGTTGGAGGTTGATCAATAAAATTAGTTTTCCAGTTAGGAAGGAGGAAATCAAATTGAAAATATTTTTTCATTTTACTGTAATCTTTCAAAATTCTCTACCCGCTTCATCAAACGGAGCTACGGAAAATGCTAATAGGTGAAAATTTAATTATTTATTTTATAACTAGTTGCGGCCCGCGGTTTACCCGCGAAAGTGCCGTTTCCGCGGGAATATCGGGATAAAAAGTAGGTGGCCTATGTGTTATTCCAGGTGTCCTACTACCTATATTCCAAGTTTCATCGTGATCGCTTTAGCGGTTTTTTACATGACTGAGTAACAAACATACATACATCATACATGCATACATAAATACTCTCAAATTTTCAGCTTTATAATATTAGTAGAATAACTAACTCTTTTTTAACAACAGCGGGCCATTTCCTTCCTAATAAATCCACATACCACTTCCACCTATGCGAGGAATCTTTCCGTATGTAGAGAAGTGTGTGTAGTGTAGTGTAAGACAGTGTGGAGTAGCTGCGGGGTTAGCAGGCGCAGTTGTCCTTGGCGGCGGGCGGCGCTTGCAGCGGGCGGCCCGGCGACGCCGGCTTGTGCTGCACGCCCGACTCCGCCGCGTTCAGGTCCAGTCGTCCGTCCTGGATGCTTTGGTAGATCTTCTTAGCTGTCTCCAAGAATGCTTCCTCTACATTCTGACCCCTGGAAGAACGTTCAAAGCACGCCATTAGATTTAACTGCGCAGTCGAACTGTCCAATTAATTAATAATAATAATAATAAGCCCGCAGGGCACCTTGAGGCGAGGTGTCGGGGAGTAGCGACCCCGCGGGTTCCCGAGTGCTCCAGGGGGAAGTCACCGTTCCTCACCTCCGGCTTGCCTTAGTTGGCTGGTCGGAGTGAACACTGACGAGGAAGCGGTCCCCCGCCTTTGGCTTGCCTTCACCGGCCGGTCAGAGTGGAGTCGCGAGAGCAGAAATGCTCGGAGGATGGACGCCTCACGTCAGTGATGAGTTGGCCCGCTCCACAGGATCTCGACCTAGGATGGTTTAAAATCCAGTGAGGTCCCTCCATCCTTCAGCCTCTCACGCCCCTGTTGCCCCCTGGCTGTAATTTGCTCGGCTTATTTAGGGTGGCCCAGTTTGTGAGTTGGCGAGTCTCCGTCTGCCATTTTTACGTGTTTGTTGAACATTGTGACGGCAGGCGCCATATTCCCCATAGTTCCCCCCAGTACCCGATCCACTACCAACCCATTTCCATAGCCCAAGTAGTTTTCACCCGTAGTTTATTCATAGTTCTATCCGACCCGGGGGTTGTCCTTGGCTGCATTTAATAGTGCAGACAGGGATAATCGCCGGTTTGGTGTCCATCTCAAATTTTGAAATTAAATGTTACTAAAACGGGCCTCTGCGTGTTGGCTTCGGCCCCACGCACGCCTTCCAAAGGTCCGGGTGCTCCATAGCCCCGAGAATCCAAAATGGTAACAAATAATAATAATAATAAATTTCATTTATTTCTTCCACAAACAAAATAAAAAAGAAATACAACAAAGAAAAACCACTATCTAACACTAATTACAATGTTAGGTAAATTGAACTTAAATAATTTATTTGTGGGAGAACTGGAGCCTAAACTAAGCCAAGGCTTGTATTTTAGGACTCCAGGACTCGCCCTCACAATTGGCGCAGCAGATTGTAATGTACTGAAGAAAGAATTTAAGTACAACACAAAACTCACTGATTAGTTAATAAAATAACGTTATGGGTGAATTAAATAAATGTATATGCGTAGAAAATGGATAAATACAATAAAATATTACTAGTTTAAAATTGATAGGAGTACATTTCCTTTTAACTAACAAAAATAAATAATAAAATAATATATAAATTTAGTAAAAATAAGTATATTTAGTGTTTGTGATTAGTGAGTCTGACTATAACTCACAGAATTATATCAAATAGTGATTCTGTATCATTATAAGTAAGATTAAGCAACCATCTTGTTGTCTTTTTCTTACATTCTGAACTGCTAGTTTGGTAGTTGCTAATTTCTCTATTAATCATATTATACAGTCTGGGACCTTGAAAACAGTAAAATCTTTGAGTAAAGTTTGTCTTAGTAAAGTATGTAGTACATACATTGTGGGAGCATCTGGTGTAACTTTTTTGATGATTAAACAAAGACTTATCTGTATGTGGTCTAAGTATGATTGATAGGACATATAGTTGCCTTACAGAGAGAACTTGGGTCTCTCTATAAAGTTCATCAGTAGGATGCAACCTGGGTTTAAAAAATGCAACTTTCAGTATAAGCCTCTGGGCTCTCTCTAGTTCCAAGATTTTGGTTTTAGCCGCCCCTCCCCACGTTGACACACAATAGGACAGAATTGACTGGACTAAAGCAGAATATTAAATTAATTAAACTGTCCAACTGACTTAATTCATTGGGTCTTGCTGATTTGTCAGTTTGTTGGATTCACGTTGGATTACTAGTTAGTAGCTGCGTCCCGCGGTTTCACCCGCGTAAGGTTCAGTAGTTTCAGAACCTGTTCATTAAACGAACAAATATTTCCTCCTTATAATATAAGCATAGGTTACTTACTTTATGAAAAGTCTGAATCCCTACTTTAATGTTATTAATTCAAAAGTAACTCTGTCTGTCTCTTATAGTGTCACACCTCAACTGTAGAACCTATTTGATGAATTTTGGAACATAGATAGATAGATTAACACTTTATTTGCACAACCAACAACAATTAAAATCAGTTTACATTAAAATTAATAAGTGAGACAAATTACACAGAAAGCTTAAAAGTAAAAAGTTGTACAAATGGGCGAACTTATCGCTAAAAGCGATTTCTTCCAGGCAACCTTTGGATGTAGAAGGTCAGTAAAGATTGTGTGGTAGGCAGAGAAATTTAGAATATGCTTGATATAGTATAAATAGGGGATACAAATACCTAAATAGATACATATCATACAATAATAAACATAAATAGCTATAAATTTTATAAATATAAATATATATATAAAATATACACATAATAGATGTATAACAAAATAGATACATAAAATAAGATACATTTAACTAAATATCTATAGATAATGAACAAATAAGTAGGTACATAATTCAATGAAACAGTACTTAGGTAGTGCTTAGTCACCATAGTCTTGAAAATGGCCAAGGACTTAGCGGAACGAATATTTTGGGGTGAGGAATTCCAGAGGATGACAGATTGAAAAGAAAAGGATTTATTGTAGAAATTGGAGCTGGACCTAGGTACTTGAAGGAGGAGGGTCTCAGTTGAGCGGAGATGTCGAGAGGTAGCGTCACGTAAGAATGTGAAGCGTTATCTAAGAAAACAAGGAGAGGACGGAGCGAACAGGATTTTAAAGAGAAAGCATAAGATATGTACATTCCGGCGAAGGCGGATTATTAGTTATTCTAGTAACATATGCAGATAGAATATAATTTTCATCCTGATTGCACTCTCAATAGGTCTTAGACAAGGGAAACTGAGGTGCGCACATAGTGCTAAATAATGTGAACGGGACCTAACTTAAGGTTCTAAGATTATATCCTTATTCTGTTAAAGAATTTTATGAAATTATTTACTTATGCCTATTATAAGGATTCAGATTCCGATCAACTATATTTGTTAACGATATCTGTAGATAGCAATGACACTTACGTCTTAGCACTTGCTTCAACAAACATCAATCCATTTTCATCAGCAAATTGTTTGGCTTCTTCATAAGTGACATCTCTCTGGCCATCTAAGTCTGACTTGTTACCAATCAAGAATATTACAGTACTGGGGTTTGTCAGGTTGCGAGTGTCCGTCAGCCAACTGCTAAGGTGATTGTAGGTAGATCTGTATTGGAAAATTTAAATGTCTCTGCATGTAAATAGGATAACAGGTACTGTTAGTTAGAATAACTGTTGTTGAAATCTTTGTTGGCTAAACAACTGCTTTATAGTATGACCCTGATACAGCGAGATGTATTGCAGCCTGCAGCCCATATACCTGATCTATCCAGATTTATGGGGAGCGTTGGTGTAAAGGATTAATATGTCTGTCTGTACTATAAATGTTATTTTACAAGAACAAAAATAAATGTATATATTGGTGGAGAATGTTTGAAAGATAGAAAATTGTTTTATTGTACCAAAATAAACACGTTTTTTACTAACACAATAAACACATTATTTCAAATAATGTATGGTAGGAGACCTTATAACTGAAAGGATCTCATGCAAAATCGTCTCATCGTCTCTTTGGACGAAAGGTAAAGATTTTAAAGTGTTACTAACCAAAATAAAAATTATTATTTACTAGCTGTTACCCATGACTTCATCTGTGTAGAAATAGTGCATAGCCGACTTTTTAACCGACTTCAAAAAAAAGAAGGAGGTTATCAATTCGTCTGTATGTATAATATTTTTTTTTTTGTATGTTCACCGATTACTCGAAGACGGCTTGACCGATTAAGATGATTCTTTTTTTAATGGAAAGGTGGGAGCTCCGAGATGGTCCCATAAAAATTTGATGAGGATCTGATGAGGATCTTCGAAGTGAGGACCGGGAATGCTCCTCAAAACGCTGTATTCAATTCAATTGTTCATCGATTACACGAAGATTTAATTCAATTGTTCATCGATTACACGAAGATTTAATTCAATTGTTCATCGATTACGCAGTTTTACTGGTTGGTTCCATATATTGTACTTAGTTTGGCTGCCCGACTTCAGATGATAAAACAGATTAATTAGTCGGTGGCACTGTACCTATGTAGAGGTTATTTTGGTCATTTTTATCAATTCTTTTTTTTTTGGTTGTTTTTTAAATTATTTTTTGTTTCTTTTTGAAGTCGGTTTTTTTCGTTCATTACTTGGGTTCTACTAATCGAATTTCGATGTAAAGTATACCATGAGGTTCCTCAAAAATAGAACTATTCAATATTGAAAACCAGATTTCAATCGGATTAGTAGTTTTTAATTGTATAAAAAACAGAGAAACAAACATGTTTTGAATTGAATGAATTTTAAAAATTATATAATTATATTTTTGTTCTACTACTTTTCCAAAGGCCCCTAGACAACTTTTCTTTTAATTTACTTCCGTACAGACTTTCCTTGTCCTCTCTTCCATTATTATAAGTATAGATTATTTACCTTCTTGTGATATCATAGACCATGAGAGCTCCAGCTGCACCCCTGTAATACGAGCGGGTAACAGCTCTGAACCGTTCCTGCCCCGCTGTATCCCAGATTTGTAGTTTGATCTTCTGTCCCGCCACTTCTATAATACGGGTACCAAATTCCACACCTATTGTGTGAGGACAATCTGCCATAACTGAAAGGAAGATTTTAAAAATATTTAATATATTTTGTGCAGAGAATTGTCATTGTATACAAAGGGCCCAATTTGTAGTTTTGTTTATTAATCGTATTAGCTATTGTAACTAATAATTTGTGTGGCAAAAAACATTTTCTCAATCTCCTCCATGAAGGCACCATTAGCAGCCATTGTAGCAATAGGGTTTTGTCCCTGTTATCGGAGATATGATTATCTCAGCGAGGGTAAGTTAGAGATGGCCTTAGGGCAACCTGAAAATTCTTAGCCTTAAAATAGTCCTTCCTCTTCAGGCCAATAGTGAAGTTGTCAACTTATTTTTTTTATGTCACTCACACACAATAATTACCAATTGCATAATAAAATCTTAGCATTGTTATTGAGAACTTAAGCAAGTAGAAAATTCCTATTATTATATTCACATAGCAATTTTCTACACGCCTCATAATGTACTATAATTTTGGTAAAATATATTTACATTTTTTATCAGTGAATTGATGTAAAAGACATGATTTTCCAACTCCCATATCACCAATAATGATGTACTTAAAAATGTAAGAATAATTGTATGGTCCAGACGACATCTTGATATCTGAAAAAATTATAAGCAAAAAATGTTAACAGGTAGGTAGATACCTACCCACTGAAACAAAGGATTTATTGATAAGGCTTTGTTTTATTTTTGTTTTTATTTGAATTAGATTTAAGTTACAGATGATCTTAATTTTAATTATAGGTGCCAGAATTTAGATAAAACGAGAAAAAAAAACAAAAAACTAATAAATGTTGCGATAACAATAACACACTTTCTATCTTTGGGAATCAAATGAGTCACTTTGTAAGTAGTTTGTCCACATAGAAAAGGACTTTCAAAGATAGTGAGAGTTTTATTTATCTACATAATTTCATTAAATAAATCAAATACAACAATAAAATCAGCAAACAAAAGCAAAGTTGCGACGTAGGTCTTGAGAGAATTAGCTGGATCAATTTTATACATCCTGTGCTTCCATGACGAACACAAGCCACAGAACTTCGATTAAAATAGTCTCCAACCACTACAAATTAATTGTATACACAATAACATGCATTAGAAACGATTAACAATATTAAATTACGTACTAATTTAACAAATTATGTATTTTTAGGGCGTAATTTTTACGAGATTTTATGTTTTCAATGGTTTTCCTTGGTTCGAGTTCAACCATAGACAAAAAAAGAAAATATAATCGTTTTCTACAGTGCTGCCAGGGCATAATATTAAAAGTGTTTACTTAAAAAAAAATGAAATTGCTAGATATCAACTTGACTTGAGTTTAATTTAAAAATTACAATTTATGCTGTTACAAAACATTCCGAATTTAAATAACTTGAACAATCTTATTGTGCCATAAGTTGAAAATTAAACAATAGTAAAGCAAATTGTTCAAAAACTGTAACAAATAGTAATAGTTTGGCAACACTAGCAACACGTCACAAGTGCGCAGAACCTTCAGAATGGCTGTCACTGTTATTATTATTTCTTATAGGTTTATATCGAAAATGGCCATTTGGAAAGTAGCCAATATCAAATATTATTATTTTGCAAGTTTTTTGCAATTTATATCAAAACAGTCAAGTCGTCGTCGTAATACAAGTCAAGTCATGGAAGTCATTGTAAATGGTGGCTCTTTACAACCTCCTTACAATGACAGTTCACGCGAGCTTTGGACACAACTTTAAAGTGAATGTTTTGCACAGATTTTCACTTTCATTACACTCGTACACCTTCACGAAACTAAATTTTATTTGTGAATATAAATTTATCCTTCTAATCAGTTCTAATCCTACTAATATTATAAAGCTGAAAGTTTGTGAGTATGTGTGTAAGTTGTGTGTGTCTTTGTTAACTCAATCACGCAAAAACTACTGAACCGATTGCAATGAAATTTGGAATATAGGTAGCTGGGTACCGGGAATAACACATAGGCTACTTTTTATCCCGATATTCCCGCGGGAACGAGACTTGCGCGTGTAAAACCCGTGTGGCGCAGCTAGTTGATTTATATGCCCCCGAAAATAAACAATTTACACACATTTGAACCAGGTTTCACAAAAATTAGCAACACATCACCTCAACGCGTTCTCGCCAAAATTAAAATACACCGTTATTTTGACATTTACCGCAGTGAGTTGCCATATTTTGGTACTAGTGTTACCACACAATTTATTAACTTTTTCTGCCATCAGAAGTTGGCAACACTATATCCAGCCATATCATGTGATTTACGTTTCATCTTGAACTTCACTTCAACAAAAACATTTTCGTTGGAACTTGGATTGCGCTAAAACCTAATCAGCATTATTAATTACTTAGTATGGCTGAACAAAATCAAAACGAAAACCTTCAGAATGGTATTACGAATGGTCACAGTACTGACCCAGAAAACGAAAATGAAATAACGAAGGCAGAAGGTAATTTGATAAACTGATTAAGTTGGTGTAATAATAAAATATCTCGCACAGAATACGCGTAAAACACAGAAGATATATTTTCAGTTACAGTGAAATTAACGTTTTTATATTTATTTTATTTTAGGCTTGACATTTGAAAAATACTTCTTTACAGCCAGTTTCTGATACTTACCACCTAGTGTTGTTGTCACCTTTTATTTCTCTTATTCTAGAATATGATGCTTTGGACTCACAGCTTGATGAACTGAACTCTGCTCTTGACTATTTGGAACAAAAAAATGATGATATTCATGAAAGATTACGGGAGCTACTTCAATCAAATAGAGATATTCGGCAAGAACTTCAGAACGAAAAAAATATGGAAGTTTCAAGCACAGAAAACAATTCGTAGAATTGCAAAATATTAACATCTGCTGAAATGATAAATACATGGTTCAGTCACATTTAATTTGCTTTGGATGAAAAAGAGATCAAACAATCAAAATAACTTTATGAAATTGTTTCATCACCTTTTATATACCTACATAAATTCAATTTGGTCTGCTTCATCCTAATTGTGCACCAAAGGTGAACCATGTTAAATGGCTTTATAAAAAACTACATTTAATGCAGATCATAAAAATACAGTATTGGTTGGTTAAGTAAAATCTTAGTGTTGACTCTTTAAACTTTATAAATGTTAAAACAAAATATTAGTGATAGTAAGGGTAGTGTAACTTATAGTTTTGGATTAATGACCTTTTAAAAAAATATTATTATATTATTGTCTGTTATCCAGTAACACAGGGCTATGTATCTCTGGTCCATTAAAGGTGTGTGTGGAGGGTGCAAAGCCAACACATTTTAAGGCCTTTGAATATTAAAATATCGAATAATCTATTTTAATAATTAAGATATTAATTTTTACTCTTCTCAATGTAAAGTAGTAGGTTTACAACAGTAATTTATTTATTACAATTTATCTACAACACAACATCTTTTCAGGCTTCTAGCAAGTTCAAATAAATTATGTTTAAAGTTTTAAAACAGTGGTTTTTTTAATGATGTCCTTTTTTCACAAATCGAAGTCCACAATACCCACATGAATGGTCACCTGGTTTATCCTGGAACAAAACATTTAATCAGTAGATAGGTATAATACACTAAATAAAAGTTTATGCACCATAACAAGATGGATAAATGATAATTGATGATATTTTCACAGTACAATTATTAACATTGAAACATTTTTTTACCAAATTGATGTAAACTTTAGGATGTCCCTCAGGACCGCTTCCTCCGTCACACCACACAACTCTTTCCGTAGTTTCCGTAGGAGGCACTTCAGCAACCAGTTTAATTGCCCAGTTGGGATTCACTTGTTTGGGAGCATTCATAAATCTAGCAAGTCTGTAATCGTCATTATCCCATTTCTGTGAAATATGAAAGAACTAAATAAGCTGTAACGTATATTACGTAAGTTGTGTCTATGGAATATGAAATATTGTAGAATTAATCCAATTTAAATGGCTTGTAAATTCTAAATTAAAATGTGAATTCTAAGTTAGTAAACATACTTGTCCCGTGTGGGTGACTTTATCTTCGATTTTATTAGCGATATTGCGAGACACAATCGGTATATTCCTGACCATCAAAGACTTGGTTATCGGAGGCATTCGCGTTAATAGTGAATTACTCATTTCGTTTAATTTATGGTACTTTATTTATGTTGTGGACCACTAAATGATTATGGCGAAGGTACGTGAATTGTGAATTTATCCAACGATATTTGAGAAAAATGAAAAATAAGCCACTCACAAATCCAGTTTGACAGAAACTGGTCAATGACATTGACAGCAACAATTTGTTCACTGTCACTGTAAAAATATCATTTTGTGTTTTGGCTTCGTACGTTTGATACATACTGCAAACAAGTGTAAGAGTGAAATTTTACATAATTAAAAAAAAACATGTTTTATGCATTTTTATAATTTCATCAGTTTATCATACTTTCATACCTGCTGACAAATTTTTCTTATCCCACAATAACAAAATCGGGTGCACTTTACAATCCTACCCCACGATTTGAGGGATGAGAGGGGTGGGTGTATTGGGGGATGTTGTGCATCCTCCTTATCACGCCATCCTAGCTGTATGAAAAAAACAGCTAAATGACAACTTTTTTAATTTATAGTATTAGGCGCTCCGGCGAATAGTTATTTTATAATAGGCCGGCACCGCCCCCGTGCCGGAGCCCATGCAGATACAGATTTTAGCGAAATTGTAAAATAAATCCATTTCTTAGAGGTGTTAGGGAGATGTACAACCATCCCCCACTACCCCCCGTGGGGTCACAATCGTGGCGTAGGATTGTAAAGTGCAACCACAAAATCACGTAGGGTAGGTGGTGGTCTAAAATGTAGCACGCTCACCCAGAAGATATAATTATCTATCATGCTTATGATGATATAGCGTCCCCACTTGAGACTCCCATAAGTGTTCCTGGCGGGGGGCGCTGTTCCGTAAGTTCACTCCAAAGACAACGGGCGTAGTGCTACCGCCGTATCAATTATACGGGGCCTCAGGCCCTCAACTCTCAACGTGTTGTTTACAGTTGCCGTCGAGTTCAGCTGTCATTGAATGCAGCAGCTCAAAGGACGTCGCATTGAACTCGACGGCAAATGTACTGTACTGCGCGTCGTCGCCTTCAAATGGTTTACTCCCAACGGCCCCTACTAAAACGAGCACCAGTGGTGGCAGTTGAAACAATGCATTAATTTTTGTGCCAACGACCGCCCCTGGTGGTCGTTGGACCACCAGGGGTCTTGCCGCGCAGCTTTCGCACAGGTTTTTCCTTTGTGCAGTGTGTATCTCAAAGCGACCTTGAGTTGAACCCGACGGAGGTTAAGCGGTCGAGTCGAGCCCCAGTTATAGAAATAATATGTCTTGGTGTTTGGTTATCTTTAAGGCAGAGCCTCGTGGCAAGTTACACGAAGTTGACAAGTATAAGAAGAATAGCGAGTGATAGGAAGACGGCAGTAAATCAATTCCGACCTTTCTTCAAGTACTTTTTTAGTAGCGGCATCGGATATACGTATATCGCGATATAGGGACGAGTTCGCTTAGCCTTGCTGATTGGCACTACCCTGGGATTACTTTTTCGATACCTAAGAAAGGGTTTAATCCCCCTAAAGAGCGTCGAGCTCAGACATTTATTATACCAGGTGTTGAGATGGACCACTATGTGAACAACATGTTGTGCCTATCAGGTGTCGTGCGTTCCATAGAAGTAAGTATTATGGTAGTCGATGCCATTAAAATACTTGTTTCACTGATTTAATTTATTTGTTAATACTGCAGTAGCAAACAATAAAAAAGAAAAATAAATAAATATTGCACGACGTTACACACAACGCAATCTAGCCCCAAACATAGCACTAGGCTTGCAACATAGGTATTAGACAACAGATATATCAATACTTTTTTTTGTAAATAATACATTCAAAGAGAACACAAAGACCAGAGACAAATATTTATTTTTAAGCATAAATACTTGCACCCGGCGGGAATCGAACCCGCGACCTTCTGCATTGCAGTCGATCCTTCGCCCGACGCGCCACTGAGGCCGTCTGTAAATAATCACAATGCATTTGGAATGACTATATAAGTGATTAATTAATTACTATTTGGACTAAAGCAGACAACTTAGATTTACGGCCACTAAAAATTGCACTTTTTTTTATTCTAAGTGTTCTAGTGGTACTGTAGATAGAGCGCTCGCCATTTTCGCGGACAGAAATCTAGGGGTGTATATTCTATTTCGTAATTAAGAAAAATTTTGTTTGTACGACCGATATTAAATAAAATAAATAAATAAATAAATAAATCCTGTGACGACCACACAGCGCCATCTAGCCCCGTGGTAAGCTGCTAAGCTTGTGTTACGGTGGCTAGACAACGGATATACTACTTATATTTATTTTTCTTTTGTAAATACATACATAATTATACATAGAAATACGCCCAGACCAGACACAAATATTTATTTTTAAGCATAAAGATTTGCACCCAGCGGGAATCGAACCCGCAACCTTCTGTATTGCAGCCAAGCGTTCGCCCGACGCGCCACAGAGGTCGTTAGGTTTTCTTTTACGGTTTCAAACAAATTCTAAATATCGAAAGTCAGAAATATTTCGTTCCAAGAAAGCGAATGGACGCCCTGTCGTCTGCAATACTCCTAGACTACAAAATAACTAGAGAGAATGAGTACATAATTCTGTATTGTGAACATTGTTCAATCAATATACTGTGAGATCATTAGGGAATTCGTTATCAGCTACTTTCCCCGTCGATGAATCCGTTGATCCGTACAACTCAGCCATAATGCCGTTGTTTCTGAAAAAAAAAGTAAGAATATTGTGATTTTATTGACCGAACGAGCGAAGCGAGTGAGGTCCAGTGTAGATGGGCCTGGCGCTTGTATCTTTGTAACTTTGTATATTTGTATGTTTGTTCGACGATAACTTGAGTATTGTAGCTCCGATCTTGATGAATTTAGGTATGCGCGTAGTTTAGGTCAATAGAATTTATGAGGTCGAAGATGAGCCGGATCGGTAGGGGGATTGGGGAGATAGGGAGTTGTGAGGTCTCAGTTCGGGACGAACTCCTAGTTTAAAAGTGCTTATTTACTTAGTAGTTGACCACCGCGTTCCCCGCTTTGTCAATGTTTATACAATTCCCCCTGGCGAAGCGGCTAACACGGTGAAACATACTCCCTTACTTATAAAATATTATTTACACATGACTAAGTTATGTGACGTTTGTCTCCGTCTGTCAACTTTAAATCTTCGTGTGACAGTTAAAGACACGATGCATGATTATGCTGCGCATTAATTATCGTTTATAAGTAAGGGAGTAAATAAATAAATAGAAGATTCGAATCAACAAAATTTAGAAAAAAATATTCAATAACTAAAATATATTGAGAACTTTTTTGAAAAGCGATATGAGAATTTTAGTCTTTTTTACACGCCAAAGGAAGTGTTATGTTTTGATACTGTATTATTGCCCTTAAAATATAACGTTAAGCAAGCTGCTTGTAAATTTTATTTATGTAAGACGAAACGAAATTTGCGAAATGAAATTGCGTTTTGTCTTAATAAATAAAAATAGTTTTGATTGCATATTTTACCTCCTGTTTTCACCATTGACGTTTTCTCCATCACCAAAGAAGCTATCAGAATCATCATTAAGTGAGGTCTGGGAGTCTGTGAAATAAACATGGAATTATTAAAACAATCCATAATCCAACAAATTTGTCCAAAAGCTAAGTATTGCTTGTTAAATCGCTTTTAGCTGGTTTTATTTTTGATTTAGGTAATTATTTGATATTATAATTATTTATAGTAGGGGCAGGTACCAGCGCAGCGCAGGCACCAGACGGGTGATCGGTCCTCTCGTGTCGGGACCGTGCCGTTTTTAATTTTATTTTTTTTAGCTGATCGACAACGCGACGATTTATAAGACATGATGGTAGGGCCCATTATGTCGTACCGGATGTGGTGAGGCGGTGCGTGGTGAGGTACTCCGCGGAGAGGTAGGGCGGCAGGTCGTCGGGCGCGTCCCCGGCCGCGCCGCCCGCGCCGCCGCCGCCCTCCGCGCCCAGCGTCTCCACCACCGACAGCCACTGCCCGTTGTGGCAACGGAACCGCTCCACCTGCCACCGAACACGACACAATACTTACCTATACAAGGTGTAACGGGTAAGCCGTTTTAGTCCGAAAGGGGGTTGTTCTAGACGTCTAGGCGAACAACTTTTGTTCTACGACTTTTGGAAATTCGAAGTACTTTTCGAGAAATTTAGGTGTAAAGTTTACTTGAAAATCAGCTGTTTCTGAGCGTTCGATGTCATTGACCTTGACATTGTTGTCCTTTTATTTAGTTTGATGGTTTACAATCAAAACTTTAATTACCTTTATTTTCAAAAGCAGCTGTTTTTTCAGTGAAACATAAATCTCAAAATTTTCAAAAAAAAAGTTTGAATTATCAAAAGTCTTAGAACAAAAGGTGTTCGCCTAGACGTCTTGAACAACCCCCTTTCGGATTAAAAGGGCATACCCGTTACAAATTGTATATGTATACCGCTATACGACGACTAAGTACGATGACACTCCTAATTAAATCAAAATATTTTTATCTTTTTAAGGGCTGATTTTTCAAATCCCTAAATAGTATAGAATAGTAATATCTGACAAATAAAATGTAACACCACCGAATAAAAAACTTCACTATAATATTGAAAACAAAAACAAAATTTGAGGGCTTATAAATTTGGTTGGGTTAGGTTACCACTAATATTCGACAGATATATTTTATCGAAGGAATGAAAAATCGGCTTTTAATATTATTTATTCTATATTTTTTAGAAACGTTAATTAAACTATCGTGTCTTCGGAACGCGACCTCCAATGAGAAGAAGACACAAGAAACTCATATATTGTCTTTAATCATTAACAGCCTTAAATTTCAAGTTTTAGGACGACGTACCGGTCTTAGATGCTAAGTATAGATTAAGTAATTTAATTACAGAATAGGTTGATTTTCCTAAAAACGTCATGATAGTGTTTATGAAATATACAGCAACCAACTAACCTTGATCCTTGCCGCCCAATCGTTTTTCATTTGCGAAATAATATCAAGACAGCTATCACACATTTTTCTTATTTCGATATTTTTGTCCTGCATCAAGTCTATGAGATACGCCGGTGCTTCTGAAAAGTAAAACATGAAGAAAATTAAGTAAATAAATATCAATACTGACACTTAAAATAAAAAATCAAAAGGAAAAAAAACGCATTTTTTCAAGGTTTCGTCGATTTTTTTGTTGTGTGGGATAAAAAGACGTGATGTTTTTGATATTACCAGTAGCCAATGCTAATTTAATAATAATTGGCTTTTTCATCTAATTTTAGATGATTTATACAGCGGCAACTGTGTTATTTATGGCGCGCTATTTCAACCCACGGCTTAGTTAGCTGCAGACGTATCGACCAGTTCTTTCCTCTGGGCATTGCTGACTAAGCTGGGAGGGTAGTGTTGGTGCTGGACAAGCCTATTTCATTTAATAATGGGCACTACAGCCAACGCTACTAATTTCCTTCATTCCGTAATTCCGGGCAGAGGATAATTTGGGTAGAGGAAAGGAAAGAACATTTTGGGGAAAGGACATTCTGGGGAAAGACATTTTGAATTCGACAAAATGTTTCTCGTGACATTGAACTGTAGTTTCTGCCCCAAATATTGCATATTGGCACTTTCATAATAACCGTTCACCTGTCGTAGTACAAAGCCGTGAGAACCAGGTGCACATTTATCGTGAATGTGTCAAAGTGTAATATTACGGGCAGAATTGCTGTAAGGAACCTTTTTAGGGTAACTGACCTGTGTTAGAGACGAGATAGTCGGCGGCAGGCGGATGCGACAGCATCTGTCGGAAGGCGAACACGGTCTGCAGCACGTGTTCGTCGTCGGCCTGGCGCAGGCGCAGCAGCGAGACGAGCGCGGCGCCGCCGCCCGCCGCCGCCAGCGCCGTCGCCGCGCGCGCACACCCCAGCACCGCGCCCGCCGCCACCACGCCCTCCAGCGACAGCCCGGGGTCGCGGCAACGCTCTGGTAACCACGTATAGTATAGACATTACCTAATCTTACTTCTTACTAATCTTACTAATATTATAAACGCGAAAGTTTGTATGTATGTGAGGTTACTCTTTCACACAAAAACTACTGAACCGATTGCGATGATACTTGGAATATAGGTAGCTGGGGACCTGGATTAACACATAGGCTACTTGTTATCCCGATATTCCTGCGGGAACGGGACTTACGCGGGTGAAACCGCGGGGCGCAGCTAGTATATTATAAACGCGAAAGTTTGTATGTATGTATGAATGAATGTATGTGTGTGAGTTTGAGTATAGAACCCAAACTTTTAATTTTTGCCTATAGAACCTACTAGATGATGTTAGTAGTATGAAATCCTGAATCCTGTATCGATCGGTACAATAAAACATTCCTGACTATGGTAATAAATTTTTCAAAAATGGAACTATTCCATTTTTGTTTTTGTCCAAATCGGGTACGCAGCTCCTTTCATCATTTTTCGCTATTTCTTATAGTTTAGAATGTTTCCCTTTTAGCCCATCGTAAAAGTTCACCCTGTATATTAATACTAAAATCTTACTTAATATTATAAACGCGAAAGTTTGTATGTATGTGAGGTTGTTACTCTTTCACACAAAAACTAATAACCGATTGCGATGAAACTTGGAATATAGGTAGCTGGGGACCTGGATTAACACATATGCTACTTTTTATCCCGATATTTCCACGGGAACGGGACTTACGCAGGTGAAACCGCGGGGCGCAGCTAGTATATTTATATATTAACAAAGTTTTTAGTTACGGTCTTTTAATTATAACGTTATTATTCGGATTTACAAAATTAAAATCTGGAAGAAAGTTTGTAAAAAACCTCGGTAGATAAGCTGAGTTGATGAGGCTATAGGTAGCTAATATAAAACACTGACCTGGGTCTAAAATCCTCATGATACAGGATATCAAGTCGTATCGTTCGACCACCGCCCAGATGTCAATGTTGGTGGTGATGTCCAGTATATTGCTGAGGGTGCCCCAACATTCCACCAGGAACTCGTCCGGCGGGGGTGCATCCGTCTTAGTCACCGCACCGGCGATGTCGCCTACGAACTCCTAAAATACACACAGTTCATTTCAAATTAAGGAATTTACCACACACAGTTGTCTTATGAGCGAAGAGAGGGAGTTGTGTTCTTAGTCCTGAGTGGAGCAAACCACGTAATACTAAATTTAGAAGTTGCCGAATTATTTAAGTTTTTTTTTGTCTTCTCTCTCTTGCTGCAATCTGCAGTACGATCTGCTATGAGCAACACTGGTGACTGCCTTCGCTGGGTTTTATCATGGGTCTGAGAGGTGTCTTCTGAAGTTCTGACACCATTCCTCAAAGTAGTTTATTTGAATTTGACTTTGAAGCATCTGTCAGTGAGATAGGACTTTATGATCATATAGATGTTATGTGGGAAATCTGCCTTGATTTGGAATAGAAGGCCCTCATGCCACACTTTATCAAAAGCTTGACTGATATATTTAATAAATATTTAAGTACCCCTCAAATTTTAAGAGGTGTTACTGTGCTGATAGAAAAGTAGATGTATATGTATCTCACCGCAAAAAGTGGTTTAGTTTGAGGGTGGTGCGAGAGGTTTCTGACTAGCTTCATGATCATCATGTTCTTGTATCGGAAGGCGCGGTCGAGCAGCTCCCTCAGGCGGCCCTCTGACGTCATCTGTACGGCGGCTCGCTCGCACCACGCGAGGTTGATGCAGAGAGCGAGCAGGACATCAGTCGCGCCCGCGCTCGCGCCGCTCCCACTCGTCTCGACATTCACGTTTAGAAGGAGCATATCTGTTAACTATGATCCAAGAAATTAGGTTGTATTTTTTTCTGTTTTCGCGATTTTGTATTGAAATACTTATACAACATTTTGCGCAAAAAATCCGCATTCGTGTTGTGTTTATTAACGGCATTATTGCAAAGCTGTTCGGTGCCTATGCAGACACCTTCCTCAGGGTAGACTGAGGTTGTCCACTCTAAAGATCGTGCAATAAAAATAACGCAATTAAAACCGAAAAATGAGTTTTATTGCAATAAATTATAGCTTGATAGAAAGTGCTTGATGTCTATGGTACATTATATCGTGCACTATAATATACAGTACAGTTTTCACACGCTGAACCCAGCTCTTGCAGATGTGCTGAGAGTATTTCACTCTCTCGTCCACTGATCGGTCTTATGAGCGTTGAGCGCGTGTAACGGTGTGCATTATTGATATTGTAACCTGCTGACTGCTCCATGTTTACTATGAATTATGATTGGAGTGCAGCATGTGAAAAATTGTAGCTGTAGTTTTTTCATCAAGAAATGAGAAACACTTCTGTTAAGTGTTTGATATTACTTGATGAAACCGCCGGACGCAGCTAGTAACATATCAATATTTACATTTATATTAGTGAGAGAGATAATTTCTAGAATCATTATGCTCTTACCAATTTGACACAGTCCGATTGTGTAAACATTACTTTTACTCTGTCATCCATACTCAAGTGATAAAGGATTTTCATTGCAAGATTTATGTGCTTGTCATCACCTGAAATGAATTGCTAAGTTATAAAGAGTGAATAAATCTTATGCTAATAAGGGATAAAACAATTTTCTTGACACAAAATATGATCCATAATAAAAAAAAACGAGCGAAACATATATTTTGTGAGTCATTTTCTTACAAATCATTTATACTAATTCCTGAAAATATTTAGAAAAAAATAAGAGGTACTCACTTGTAAATTGAATGAATTTTGGGAGGAGTCCAATTTTAACCATTTTATTACGTAGTTTGGTGTCAAATGTTAAATTAAATAATAATTTCAGAGTAACATTGACTAAATCTGCATTGGAAGAATCTAGCATAGGTGCTAGTTTCTCAATAATACCACGTGACGCCATGCTGTTTTTATTTTCCACAAATATAGATAGCTTTTGTAAGAATGATACAATGAGAATAAGCAAATCTACATTTGAATGTCTCTCCATAGCTCCAATCAGAAGTCCGACAATGTCTTTTCTGTGCATTTTCTCTTCTACCTTAACATTATCAGCTATATTCAGCAACATATAGAATGCCACTCGGAGTAATTGCTCTTGTCTTTTGGAGAGAGTTTTAAGTTTTCTTTTCATTTGCTCCTCATCAGTTTTGGATAAAAATTCATCCGAAGCACTACAGAGGTCTTCGTGATAACTAGATACAAGTGAGCGTGATTTTTGCATGTTAACATCAGCTACAGCCCAGGTCCCTGACTTTGGCCTCCTTTTTGGTTCTGGTATGCGACTTTTAGGCAATTCACTCTAAAATTTATTTTAAATTGGTGAGATTTTCACATTTGCATTAATACTAATTAATTTTAATCAATTAAGATATAATACATAAATAGAAGTGGAACTTGTATAGATTATCAGCAGTAAATAAGAGGGCTCTAGGACTAAGCCCTGTAGGTTAGTGACTTGCTTTACATTGCTTTTTTGGTAATATGAAGTAACTTTAGAAGTTGAAGTTACTTCATATGTATAATATGAAGAATATTTAATTGACTAATAACTACATTATTATAAACATGGGTCTCAGTATTACCTATTACAATTAATTACTATCATAAAAAAATATCTGATGACTTGTAACTACAAACTTGTAACTATTGACCATATTTATAACAAGTTTAGATTTATATTACTTTTAGTCACAAACCTTATCAGGTGTGAGGAGTGGTTTCTTTCCCTCAACCTTCTCCTTCCATTGATCATACCTCTTGAGTTCATAGTCAATGACATCCATGCACAAGGATCCTATCTTGTATTGTATTATGACTGGGTGAAATTCATTGTAGGTTGAGAAACAGAAGAAAGTGTATACAATGTTGGTGCTTAGTTCAATACTTCTCTTCCATTCTTCTCTTAGAACCCGGGATAGGGCACTGAGTAGCGCCTCTATAAGGATAGACAATATATTTACCGACTGCCTGAGAAATGTACCCATAGAAGTGTTTTGTTCTGCCAAATTATTTACTTTAACATCTACCTATACTTATCACTCTTACTTTAAATGACCTCACACTTGCTTCTAAGTCAAGGTAATTTAGGGTAGGGTAAATTACCTTGAGTTTTAATAGCTATGAAAAATAATAAAAGAAAGCACATCTTATTTTATATGACAAATAACGGCTAACAGCATTTTAAGTTGAACTTAGCTGTAAAAGGACACGGTAACACACTCACCATTTTGTGCAAGTTCCAATAAGTTGTCAGGGTTTCTAGCAAGTTGAAGGATCAATGCAGAACCCTTTATTTTCTCAGGTATATCGTCATAAAGTAACTCGACATAATCGTCGATATTATTTAATACGGCCACTGGTACACTTTCCACTGGACTCATGTTTCTGTTAAGAAGAAATCACCCAATATAGAAGTAATACGATCATGAATAAACGCAGACATTGGGAAATTGGTTTTACAACAAATCAATACTGTGTAGGCAATGAGTCTAGTGTAGGTCTGATTATTGTGGTAGATGGTATACATTTCACTTTTGTATCACAAATGAAATCAATACCTGCACAATCCTTCACTATTGTAAACTTCCAAGGTAAGGCACTATGCGAAAATAATTTTTTGTAATATATTCTGGGAATTTGCAAAAAACGTAGGTGTATTTGTGTTTGTTATTGCGTCAATTGAATGAATGGATTGATTTGGTGATTGGTTGGGATCATATAATCACAGTATAATAGTGTTATAATCTGTGATTCAAGGTGTTTTTGACGTTGACAGTGACAATACTGTGTATGTCAAAAGTTAGTGATGTGATGATGTTTGTTGTGAAAAAAAAACTGTGTTTGATTCAACAAGGGTTCAACTTGTTTGAGATCTTATTCATTCTTGTTTATTTTTAATCTGTCGTAGGTGTTGCTGAACAGAAGAAAAAAAACGTAAAAAAAAATTGGAAGAAAATTGTGGATCGAACGAAAATGTCGAAATCGTAAAAATCAATGAAATGTTTTGTGTTTGGAGAACAATATTGTGATATTATAATACTATGAACATTGTTTAATTACTAAATAAACATTTGCATGTCTAAATAATAATTGCGCAGGTACTTTTGTAAAGTTGTACCTATCTTGAGTTCGATTACAGTGGTGTTTGCTTCCTTTTCGCAAGATAAGAGGATGATAGTGAGATAATTCGAACAAGTTCTATGGTTTGGATCTCAATACAAGTGAGTAAGTAATTAATAATTAACAGAGTATTCTACCATCTATTTGCAAATCGTCGATTTATACGGCTGTGAAGAAGCTTAGTTTCAACACTGACAAACTACACAGAAAAGCTACAAAGTCTATGTATTAACGATTATCCGTTTTTTCTCTTATCTACCTGTGTTCTTACGTGTTTTGAATGTGTAATGAAAGTGAAAATGATATATATAATCTTGTAATGGGTAAAGAGAGATATTAGTGCCAATATGTAAGTAGAACTTAAAGTTGCTGTGGCAGTTTCATGTATTTTAAACATTTTCCTCATTGAAACGATAATCAGAAACAATTCATAGGTATATTATCTTATTCAGCAAGCATTCTTCTTAACTTGATTCTGAGAGGATACATGTTGTATGATTTTGAAGCAGTTTAAAGTTTATGACAATTGTTGTTCCAGTAATGTTGATTGTTTGTTTAATCTTGGTTTGAATGTTATGGATCTTGAAATTCAATACATTGACAATCGACATCACAAATAGTTATTTACATGACTCACTTTGACAGGTATTTTGTCCAATTTAAACTTGTTTGCTCTAAATACAATTATTTTGTCAAGTTAACACACTCCCTGTTGAAGTTATTATGTAATGTGATGATAGGTGGTGTTTCTTAATACAGTATTGCATATGCAGAAAATGTCCTTGAGAAAGTTGTTTGGTAGGTAGATTACACATTCATCATAATGTATAATTGTACATCCTTGTATGATGTGATGTATGACAAGGTTTAAAAACAATGTTAAATAAATGTTGTAAAAAAAATCTGGTATGTAAAATAAGTGATTATGAAATTTAATTCTGAATATTTTTAATAATTCTGATATTGATTTTTCAGGTGATATATTCTACTAGTGAAGTGGAAGATCTCAATCTATTATGCCTTCATATGAGTTTTTTTAAAACACCATTATGACGGAAAATATACAAACCCTCACAGCTCCTATTTCCTTAACAACATATCACCAGCTTAGCCTCACAGGTATAAATTTAATTATTTTATTGTAAAACTAAGCTGCCCCCGCGGTTTCCCCCGCGTAAGCCCCGATCCCGCGGGAATATCGGGATAAACAGTAGCCTATGTGTTATTCCAGTCCATGGTAATTGGTTCAGCTGTTTTTACATGATTGAGTAACAAACACACATACACACACTTTCACATCCACACATCCTTTCAGTTTTTTAATATTAATAGGATTATAGAGTTGGTAATGTTGAGAATATTACGGCAATTAATATAAATAGCTACTCACTTCAGAATAAGACATGATAGTTTTTGTTGACTTTTTATAATATATTTTACTTATATGTAGAAGTAAAATAATTGTTTTTGTATAATGTATCGAAAAAGTTTATAATTTTGGTGTTCATTTTTGTAGTTGATAATGCTAATATCAAGAATACTGGATTATTCAAACCAAACCCATACCTACAAGTGATAATAGATGATAAAATTTCAAGAAAAACTGAAGTGATCAGAAGTACTCTACATCCAAAATGGAAGGAAGATCTCACAGTGCTTGTGACACCTCAGTCTCAGCTGTTGTTCCGGCTTGCAGACTATCATAGCTTTCGAAAAGACAATATTATTGGTGAAAGAAAAGTTAATCTTTTAAAAATTCTACTATACTGTAATGGAAAATGTGAAAATCTGGAATTGACTATAGGTATGTCAAGCTTGAATTAAATTTTTATCAGGATTAGTTTTTCTATTCCTTATTTGCTTTTCAAACATTGTTTATAAATGTTTTTGTTGTTTTAATTTTTTGTTGGTATATTAAGTCTTTTTCTTGTCGTTTTTTTATCAAACTTTTTTACTTACTTATTCCACTCATTTTCAAAAGAGAGAAAGTTAAAATTGAGTTTAATTACGTACTTCAATATAACACCATGTTCAATATATAAATACATTCTGTCATTCATTATCAAGACAAATTCCTGATTTTTGCAGATTTGATGAAAACTGTATCATCACAAGAATCCAGTACGTCCACATCATCTGAAGTCAAATCGGCTGAGTTAATAGTGTTATTAGATGGTCTCAGAATTGAGCCATCAGTACTGGCTCAGTCCCGAGACATTCTAGGGGAGTCTAGTAGCAACTCACCTGCACTCCTGGAAGGCATTCGTTTAAAAGTAAAATCACGCCACAACATGGACTCCTTGAGAGCGATGATTCGAACTAATGCATTAAGAGTGAGTATAGATTGATATTCGGCCTGTGGATATGTCCACTGTTAACACTATGGTGTTCGGTATGTATAATATATATATTTATCGATCGTATCGTATTTCATTTTGCAGCCACCACCGGGCCCGCCGCCGATATCGAACGGTGTGGCGCACGGCTCATCGGAGGCGGGTCCATCGCGACCTGAGCTTCCCGGCCCCGTGACCGGCAGCGGAAGCTCCGGGTCAGAGCCCGCGACGCCGGCGCCGCCGTTACCTGGACCGGGGACGGCGGCGGCGGCGGCGACGACCGAAGAGCCGTTACCTCCCGGCTGGGAAATGCGATACGACGTGTACGGGCGGAGGTACTACGTCGATCACAATACTCGGTCGACGTCGTGGGAGCGGCCGCAGCCTCTCCCGGCCGGGTGGGAGGTGCGTCGCGACGCGCGCGGCCGCGTGTACTACGTGGACCACAACACTCGCACGACGACGTGGCAGCGGCCCGACACCGAGCGCCTGGCTCGCTTCCAGCACTGGCGCGGCGAGCGGCGGCATGTGGTGGCGCAGGGCAACCAGCGCTTCCTGTACCCGCACCCGCCCCCGCCCGCGGCGAGCTTGCCGGACGCGGACGCCGAGCCCGCGCCGCCGCCCGCCACCGCCACCGCCACCGGAGCCACCGGTCTGCCGGGACCGAGCGTACCTGCACCGCCCATGCCAGGTTAGAAACTTTCTCACTTTAAAAGTAAATGTCCCTAGAAGGGACGCTCACTCTAGATACCATCCACATACAACATCTTGAGTCTACTTGCTATTGCGCTTAACCTCTCTCCGGCAGTGCTATCTTTTACGAAATGTCTTAAATGTCTTTATCTCATCTCTGTGAGTAGACCCGAATATGGCAATTCAGTCTAGAATGTCAAATTTCCAAAATGTCAAGCGGTTACAAAATGTCAAAATCTCGTAATTTGACTGTTTTGGAGATCTTGACAAGTTCTCGAAAATAGGCCCATTTTTAATAAAACTTAGTTATAGATTGTGTAGGATCGTACTATAAGTACTTCTACTATAAGTAGGAGTAGGTAATTGTATTCCAACATTCCTTTGAGCTCTGGACCCACACACGTGAAACCACGGGACTATAAGCCAATGAAATATAATTCGATTTTATATCTTTCATTAAGTTTAATTTAAAAATATTTAGCTTATTATGCCACTAGAGTGAAGCTATTCATCTCTTTCGAAAGAGTTGGATTTTAACGGACCAGTCTTTGTTAAATGAAACAGAGAATTTTCTGCTCTTTCTATTTTCAACAATTACCTTATCATTGGAAAACAATCTTATCAACGTAATTCCATTTTGTTAGGGCTTTGATAACAGAACAAAATTATGAGATCTTAGTGATTTGTTATACAAATTACAATTTATTGAAAAGTATTAAAAGATTTTGTAAATATTTTTAGATGTGTTTGATCAGTTCATCAGATCCATTATGATCATTAAAAACATAATGTCTAATTGTTAAAATGTAAACACATAAACGTGATTGAGGTTTTATTAACTAGAATGACCAATAAATTGTTCTAATGGCGATTTTCACGGGTACTAATTACATTATCTTGGTAGGTTTCAGCACGACCTTTAAAGAAATTGGTGATGAAATAAATGACCGGAAAGCAACGAATTCGTTACCTATATGAGATGCTTATACAAAAAGTTTTTTTAGATTGGCTTTAGCATTAACTAATGGTAATTTAAGATTGCCTATAAAACATTTTGTATTGCTTGTTTGCAATATTAAAAGTTTGTGAGCAAAGAAATAAAAAAAAAAAACTTGACAAAAGCAAAATGAATGAGGTTGTTCAAAATAAGCTACTGTAATTAGTATCTTCTTCAGATATTGGCTTCTGCTTAGTTGTGTGAGGTGTATACGTGTTCAAAAGTAGGTACTATACACCATTAAAAGAATTGTGACATTGTTGTTTTAATATTATATTCATTCTTACAAAAAAAAACCTCAATGCAGTTAGTTGTAATAAGATGTATAGTTTTATTTATAACAAACTAAACAAAAATTATTCAAAATTATGCTGATAGTCTTCTTGATAAGTATAGTATAAGGCAAAGATAAACGATATGACGTCATATCTCACTGAAAATGTAAAGGGATATAAAATATTTTATAGATAAAGCTCAGTACCACAAACACGGAATAATTCAATAAACATTAACGTTAGGATATGTTATTCAGCAACCGTATTTTATATATAGTTATATTGTATCTCAATTCGCTAAACGTGTAAACCTACCTTTACCTGCCTCAGTGGCTGTGTGGTTGGCTGTTGCTGTATGAGACATAGGTTGAAGGTTCAAACGTTTGACTTAAACTTATTTTTACTAGCTTTCCCCGCGGTTTCACCCGCGTTAGTCCCGTTCGCGCGGGAATATTGGAATAAGAATAGCCTATGTGTTTATTCTAGGTCTCCAGCTACCTATGTTCCAAGTTTCTACGCAATCGGTTCAGTAGTCACAGAATTTATTACATTACTAGCTGTGCCCCGCGGTTTCACCCGCATAAATTCCTATCCCGTAAAGTATGTCACGCATCACGTTTGTCATACCAAGCTTTGCTTAACCCGTACGCTCATTTAAAGTACCCTATATCTTATTTATACCCTTAAACTAACCATGTACCAAATTTCATTTCTATCGGTTCCGCCGTTCTTGAGATATAAATAGTGTATAGCTAAAACGATTTTCGTTTTTATAGCTGCATCCCGCGGGTTTTACCTTCGTAAGTTCCGACCCCGAAGGAATATCGGGATCAAAAGCAGCCTATAACCTTCCTCGATAAATGGACTATCAAACTAAAAATATTTTTTCAAATCAGACCAGCAGTTCTTGAGATTAGCGCGTTCAAACAAACAATCAAACTCTTTCAGCTTATAGCTTTCAGCTTTCGGTTAATAATATGAATAAAGATTAAATTCCATATGAATCATTGAACGATGTGTCGTTCGCTACAGCGCCTGGCGCGAATGGATCCGCGAGCGGTAGCACGTCAAGCTCGTCCGCCGCCACCGACGACGGGCTCGGCGCGCTGCCCGCCGGGTGGGAGCGACGTGTGCAGCCCGACGGACGAGTCTACTACGTCAACCACAAGAACCGCACCACGCAGTGGGAGGACCCGCGCACACAGGTCACATATTATTCTAAGTTCGCATACCTATTTAGCTGATCTTGTCCATCTAGCTAGATTTTATTGACCCACTATTCAACAGGTTCACACAAGAACTCATTAACATGATTATTGATTGCTCCTGTTTAAATTATAGATACCAGTAAAATGATTACAATACTCACCAAAAAGAAAAAAAAACTCCATGAGTTTCTTGTGACTCTCTAAAATCATAGCTGTAAGAAGTTTCATTGTGATCATGTACTATTGTTGGACAGCTCTGTTTTCTAGTAGGTGGTAGACAACATAACAACAAGTGTACTCCAACAGGGTCAAGAGGTGAGCGCGCTGGAGGACGCCCTGCCGCCCGGCTGGGAGATCCGCTTCACGGAGGACGGCACGCGGTACTTCGTGGACCACAACACGCGCACCACCACGTTCCAGGACCCGCGGCCCGGCGCGCCGAAGGGCCCGCACGGCGCCTACGGCGTGCCGCGCGCCTACGAGCGCTCCTTCCGCTGGAAACTCAGCCAGTTCAGATATCTCTGCCAGAGCAACGCTTTGCCTAGTCACATTAAGATAACACTCTCGCGGCAAACGCTCTTCGAAGATTCCTATCATCAGGTGTGTATGAACCCTTTATATCGTCAGTGGAGAGACTATTACTCATATAGTGCTAAACAGTTAAAAAATATTTTGGGAAAATTTATATTGTCATTATCAAAATACTCCGCAATTTTTAAAAAGCTAAATGGTCAAATAAAGTGCTTGGATAACTCGGAAACCGACTTAAACGACGAAAAATCCATTTCAATGATCAAAACTAATTGGTTCCATTGTGGCGCTTTGCAATGTAGCGATTCACGATATGATGCCGACTTTTAAGTCAGTTCAGTGAGTCATTGCTATTGACCTCAAGTTGGACTGACAGACTAATTTAGTGGGCTATCTCCATTCAGTTGAACGATACTTTTAACCGGACAGCCGGAGAAGGTCTATGTGTTTCGAGCGTATGTATGAATAGAATTTGAGTTTATCAGTTAGTAGCTGGAATGGATTAGCACCGACATACGAGGTGTCGTTATGACAACAAGAAGTGTTTTCAGCAATATAGTTTGAATATCGGCAAAAGCATGAAACTCGACTTCGAAATCGAATCTTGGAGGACTAGGATAAAAAGTAATATAAAATTACGACAATTAAGGCAATTAAAAATGGGATTTTTCGGATTTCATTGTAGCGCAACATATCCATTAGATTTATTGGGTTGCTGAATACATTACAAGGGCATTAATAATGAACCATCATGCAAAGAGAACACAATTTTGGGAGGTTTTTGCGGAAAACGAGCCTGAACACAAATTACAATTATAACATTATACGGGCTCTACTTTCTTTGTACCAATTTTCCAACTTAATTAAGATTGAAGGAAGTTAAACCGCTGGACTCGATAATAATGATATAAACAAATACATTTCAGATAATGCGACTCCCAGCGTACGAGCTGCGGCGACGGCTGTACATAATATTCCGCGGCGAGGAAGGGTTGGACTACGGCGGCGTGAGTCGCGAGTGGTTCTTCCTGTTGTCCCACGAGGTGCTGAACCCCATGTATTGCCTCTTCGAGTATGCCAACAAGAACAACTACAGCCTACAGATCAACCCGGCCAGCTACGTCAACCCCGACCATTTGTTATACTTCAAGTTCATAGGGAGATTCATCGCCATGGCCCTCTATCACGGCAGGTTCATTTACTCCGGCTTCACTATGCCGTTCTACAAGAGAATGCTGAACAAAAAGTTGACTATGAAAGACATAGAATCAATCGATCCGGAGTTCTATAACTCTCTAGTCTGGATTAAAGATAATAATATAGATGAATGTGGCCTAGAGATGTGGTTTAGTGTTGATTTCGAAGTTTTGGGTCAAGTAATCCATCATGAACTGAAACCCGCCGGGGACAAGGAACGAGTCACAGAGGTAATTCACTTCTTTCTTTTTCTATCCCATGCTCTTTGATCGATAGCCTATATTTAGTTCAACCTTATCCCCTACTGATAAAAAAATAAACAATTTATATTGACAAAATCGAATAAAACATTTATTTGGTTTACTTTTCCTCAGATGAACAATATTGTTTTTGTTTTAACTGACTTCTTAAAAAGGTGGAGGTTCTCAATTCAATCCCTATATTGTTTGTATGCGTAGGTATATTATTTTCACACCATACGATAACTCTTTTTTATTTGGAAGGCGAGAGTCCCAAGTTTGTTCAATAAAATCTTGGTGTTTATCTGATGAGTATCTGGCTTATTTGTCATTCATCTGAAAATAAAATAATTATTTTATGTTTACAGGTTAACAAGGAGCAATATTTACAATTAGTTACTCAGTGGCGTATGACTCGAGGAATTGAGGAACAAACTTCTGCTTTTCTTGATGGCTTTAATGAGGTAAATCATTTTTCTAAAATTAAACTTTGTATTGTCGATTTTAGTCAAGTTACCTACCATGAAGCTTTAGTTTTAATAGAAACTGAGGCTTGAACTTAGAAAGCGTGCTGGCGTAATTTACCAGGAACTTAATTAATCCGTTTTACATTATATTACAAGAATATTAATCTGTATGACATTTTGATGTAGTCCCGGCATTGAATAGGGTTACCCCATTTTTCCTGTGGGATTTGGTGAAAACTATCAAACCTAGAATTCTCCCTTTGCGATATCGGGTAAACTGCTTGGTCCCGAGGTTAGTTGGTGTCAGGCAGGCTAGGAGGCCGTAAAAATCAGTAGGCATGGTCAATTATGTATGACTTGCCTACTGTGTCGACCCCAAATAATTTAAGGTTTAGTGAACCCTGGACTCCAGAGAGGGATGCAACCGGGAACATTGTTCAGATGAGGATGAATTTGATGATTGACGGCCTCTGGCGCGTTGGGCGAAGACTCGACTACAATGTAAAATGTTGCGGGTTCGATTCCCGCCGGGTGCAAGTATTTATGCTTAAAAATAAATATTTGTGTCTAGTCTGGGTGTTTTCTATATATCATATACTAGCTGCGCCCCGCGGTTTCACCCGCGTAACTTCCTATCCCGTAACGTTAATGATCCCTCACGTATGTCATACCAAGTGTTGCTTAACGATCATTCAAAGTACTATGTAATATTTCTACCTCTAAACCAACCCTGTACCAAGTTTTATGAATATCGGGTCACCCGCTCTTTTTCACCCATCACGTATGTTGTACCAAGTGTTGCTTAACCCGTACGATCATTCAAAGTACCCTATATATTATTTCTATATAAGAAAGAATTTTTGAAATCGGTCTAGAAGTTTCTGAGATGACCCCCAATGACCCCCATACATACATACATGTTAGCAACGTAACCTCTTTATAATATTAATATAATATTAATTACCAACATAAAACAAAATATAAAGACCGTTCAAAATGGACTAGCTTTGTTTTACAGATATCAAATTTGCCACTTCAAACAACTTTTAATACGAAATTGTTTCATTCTTAAAAGAAGATAAGTATATGAATTATTTAATAGATTTACGTGATCTAAAGCCACTGTGTTAGTATTTTTGTTTTATTTCCGCTAAATTAAAAGATATTGTATGTCATAGTTTCACAGTTAGAAGCACTACACTATTCTTCTAAATTAGGAGAGATTGAGCCGCCATTTTTTGGGTTTGGAGCTCTTAACTGTGAAACTTTAATATACAAAATATATTAATCTAGCGGAAAATAAACGAAAATACTAACACCGTAGCTTTAGATCACGTAAATCAGTTAAATAATCCATATCTTGTGTTTTAGTAATGCCTTTAAATGCTCTAAGCTCTAAGGAAAAACGCCGAGATTGAAAATAGACAGCAATGATATTGAAATGCTGCTGAAATTATTTTTTTGTTAATTAAATACGGGAATACGGGCCTTAGACATTGTATTTTATATGTATAGATTACTACTAGCAATACTTAACTAAATGAACGTTTGTAATTTAATTTTCAGGTAGTACCTTTGGAATGGCTTAAATACTTTGATGAGAGAGAACTAGAACTGATGTTGTGCGGCATGCAGGAGGTCGATGTCGACGACTGGCAACGGAACACCATTTATAGACATTACACTCGCACCAGTAAACAAGTCGTGTGGTTTTGGCAGGTAAGTTTGTTGGGCAGGTGGTGTGTTTGTAGATGCGATTGTGTTATTCTTCTACAATTTATTATAATAGATGGACAAACTTACTTTCGCACTTTTAATGTTAGTAAGTATTACAGGAAGCATCGCTCCAATTCCACTATACCTACTTAGTTGTAAATATGCGACATTGCAAAAAATCAAAAGTTCTTGTGTTTTCTTCTCATTCGAGATCGCGTGCCGAAAACACGGTAGTTTGCTGACGTTTCAAAACGATAATCTTCGATACTAATCTATAATATAATATTATAAAGAGGTAACGTTGCGTTGGTATCATATATTTACAGGATGTCCCAAAACTCAACGTCAAGCCGACGTCAAGCCGAATTTATTTCATGACAATTTTATTTAATTAGATAAAATGTTTGTAATGCAGTCAAGGCGTTTTTAAGTCCACGATTTACAAGATCATCACATGGGTGTAAATTTTTCTGATATTTTTTTATTACTCATACTCATAACTCTAAAGGTATATGACAAATATTTTTTTCATCACATCTATTTGAAAAGAGCTAATCCAATCCCTATAAACTAGGCTGGAACTACCCCTTTGCTGGCGCTCACGCTAACTCGCCGGCAAAACGTTTTGCCTCCCTGTTAGCAGGGATTTTACTTTTCCGGCTACTGATTGGCCGGGGCGATTTGAATTTGGAATGTGTATATTTGTAAAAAGTGTCAATCACCAAAGATGGAACTCTTTGGTGATTGACACTTTTTACAAGAAATAGAATGTAAATAGAAGATGAATACACTAGGAATAGAACAGGAGTAGACTAAGAGTAGAGTAGGAGACTCGGAATACACAAGGAATAGACTAGGAATAGTCTTTGAAACATTAGGTTAACAAGTTAAAGGTACTCATTTTCTCATAGAGGGCGATTAAAAGTAGAATGTCTACCTCAGGAGCAAATACTATTTTTAGCTCGAGTGGGGTACTTTGAACCCCTCGACTCGCTCAGGATTCTACTCAAGAATCCCTCGCTACCCTCGGGATTCAAAAAACACTCTCGCCGTAAAAATAGTCTTTTCTCCCTTGGTATACAATCTACTATTATATATTTTTCTGATAACTATCGTGACTTGGCCTAACGCCCGATTTCGGCTTGACGTTGAGTTTTGGGACACCCTGTGTACATACAGGGTATGTAAGTATGTATATTGGGACGAAAACAGCGACTTTGCGTTACACTACATAGACAAGCAAACTAAATTTAAAATTCCCGTTCTTATTCTAGTAATAAAAAATAAAAAAGACAATTTCAAAGCACAGAATAACCTGACCTACATACAGTGCCACTGACTTATCTGTTATGTTATCTGAAGTTTTTTTTTTTGCCAAAATATGAGCACGGTTCTTATTTATGTGAAATCTTAAACACAGCTAGTTATTAAATGTTAATCTTTACAGTTTGTAAGACAAATGGATAACGAGAAACGAGCAAGATTACTACAGTTTGTGACGGGAACATGCAGAGTTCCTGTAGGCGGATTCGCCGAGTTGATGGGATCTAACGGACCACAAAGATTTTGTATAGAAAAGGTATGTTTTAACATAATAAAAACTATTTAATTGTACTTTTTCGACGAAAGAGTGCACTTAGGCAGACGGGATAACATTTGAAAATATCTATGTTGTTGTTACATGAAAACACTAGCAGTACTTGATTAGTGATTAGGTCTGTACATGAATTATATAATAAATAATATAAGTAATATATTTTAGGTCGGAAAAGACACTTGGTTGCCGAGGTCACACACATGTTTCAACAGACTCGACCTACCACCATATAAAAGTTACGAGCAACTGTGTGAGAAGCTAAACTATGCTATAGAAGAAACTGAAGGATTTGGACAAGAGTGATGTTTCTAGTAGTGATAATAATTTGTAAATTATTTTTTATTTTATCACTTAATATTATGCACCTCCCCATTATTAAGGGTTCAATCACCAATGGAATTGGTGCTGTTATAATAATGTATTAAAGACCAACCAAATAATTATATACCTTATTCATATTTTGTACTATTTGAACACTTATTTTGTAGATATAATTAATATACTATATCAGTTGTATAAGTTGTATTTGTTTGAATATATTTAAAGAAAATATCGACATGTGAAGATAATTAAATGATTTAACGGTACGTTTTTATTTTTTTCCGTGATTCTACATTTGGTGACAAAGGAAGTCCAAAATAAGCGTATTTGGGATCCCAAATTCAACGAATCTTTTCTTATTCACGTTGACGTTGACCTTTAGTTAGTTAAATTAATTAATTATTTTTCTAGCATTCTAGACTCCAATTTATTTATTTATTTGGAAACCTAACAGATAAAAAACAGAAATATGAAAAACAGTGTAAAAACGGAAAGCCAATTATAAGGTTTCACGGCAAAAAAATAACTTAAAAAAAAACACAACAAGTGCAAGTCTATTCTAAGGTATTCTAATTTAAAATTATAAATACATAAATATATCAACATAATAATAAAAATAAAAAAGATATACAAATATAATACAATTTAACAGAGAAAGATAAACATAAATGATAACAGGATAGAGAATAAAACATTATTGTCCACTTTAAAAAATCAATCACTACTCAAATCGTCTTTAAAAATTTTTTTGGGATCCATTAGTATCTCATTACAATGGCGTTTCGGTTGCAACGGAAGTGCAAGTTCATATTTGGTTATCCATATATTCCACGAGTGGGACGTTTTAATAGGTAAAAATGCGGATAGGTATCACACCTAATACGTATCTCATCCGCTCTTTTTTCCCGTATCTGTGCTGCAGCAAATCTTAACGGCGCGAGCGTGGAACTAGATAAGTAGTGTAAGCACTTGCTTAGGAATGTATACAATAGAAAAGAATCAACTAGGTATGTTATGGAGTATTAGGTTTATTTATTTGTAATACAAGTACATCATAATAAAAGCAGCATAACACAAAAAGTTAATTCGTACAATAAATATTGAAATTAATGCTTGTTCTATGACACCAAATGCTGAAATTACTATAAGTAATAAGTACTTTACCCATAATTAAAACTGCCTTAAGAGTGAAATATTTAAGATAACTTAGATAGGGCGAAATCCTTTGCAATCTTCAGAGCTTCATTGAGTGCACCAGGTTTATTTCCTGAAGCTTGGGCGGATTCCGCCTTACCTCCGCCTTTCCCTCCAATAATACCAACTACTGATTGGACCCATTCGGATGCCAATAACCCTTTCTCGTTAGCATTTTTCGGTACAGCAGCAAGGCAAAATATTTTGTTTGTATCATCATCAACAGAAAAGAACATTGCTGGAGTTGAAGGTAAGAATTGTTTCACTTGTTTCAAAGCTCCATCTAAAGCTTTTGTGTTACTAAAAGCTTGCAGTTCGGATACAATAACTTTTTGCTCTTTATTGTCTAAACACATTTGTTTAGCTTTTTCAGTAACTAAAGAAATTGTTGCTGCTTTTGCAGATCTTTCTTTGTCGTCAAGCTGTTTTTTCAAATTCTTCAAGGTGTTTCTTAACTCGTCCTTTTTCCAATAGGAAATTTGAGCTTGAGATATATCATTATTTAGGTCAACAATTTTCTTAGAGATCTCTTTTTGATTTATAGCGTCACCTTGTTCTTTAATATGAGCAGAAATGTTGTTGACCTCATTTTCTAAAACACTTAATTTATTGATTGCCTTTGAAGCTTCCGGTCCAGTGAGCGCTACAATTCTTCGAATACCCTTAGCAATGCCCTCTTCGCTTACAATGACATAATCTCCAATGTGACCAGTGCGATGTAAATGTGAACCGCCGCAAAATTCTACAGAAGTTTCGTAACCACTGGGGCCATCAGGATTTTTTTCTAATTCTTCAACAGGAATTCCAACTGACACAACTCGTACAGGATCTGGGTAATGTTCATCGAACATTGCTCTCAGACCATTTATTTTTTTAGCATCACTCAAACTAGTGTGTTTAGCATATACAATTTTATTATCGTTAATAATATTTCTTATTTGAGTTTCAGCATCTTTGATTTGCGTAACAGTCATAGGACCTTTGTTAGTAAAATCAAATCTTAGTCTATCAGGCATAACAAGTGAGCCACGCTGATCTGAATCATTTCCTAACACTTTTCTCAAAACATTATTGAGAACATGTGTACCTGTATGGTTATTCATAACCAGTCTCCTTCTATCAGTATCAATGTGAAGACTTACTTTGTCTCCAACCTTTAGAATACCCTCTACTTTACCAGCGTGCAAGATATAGCCACCTTTAACTTGAACGTTTTTAACAGTGAATTCTACACTTTCGTCGTTGATTTTAACCATGTAACCCTCATCAAATATTTGACCTCCCTGTTCAGCGTAAAAACTGGTATAATCTAGTATTACACCACATTCTTGTCCAGATGTTATTTCATCAACAAATTGCTTTTCTCTTCTGAGTGCTAAAATGGTCCCTGTACTTGGAGCGAATTCATATACTGTGTCCTTGTCGGTGGATGTTGGAGTATAATTATATTTAGGAGAATCATCAGTTATAGGTATTCCATTATTTTGCAAGTGTGTAATGGCATGAATGTCTAATGCCAGCAAATCTTCCTGACCAGCAGCTTTGCCTTGAGATATAAGTTGGGATTCTTTTCTCGATTTTTCATATGCCTCCATATCGATGAAAAGGCCCTTTTCTTCACACATTAACTGAGTCAAGTCAATAGGAAAACCATAAGTGTCGTAAAGACGCCATGCGACATCACCTGGAATTATTTTAGCATCACCTAGTTTTTCTATTGTTCTATTAAGTAAACCTCTTCCCCGAGACAGAGTCTTAAGAAATTGAATTTCTTCCTCATTGATAATCTGTACTATAGATTCAGGATCTTTCTTTATCTCTGGAAACACGTCTCCTAAAATTTCGATTACAGTATAGACTAAAGACGCAAAAAATCCAGGCTTTGCATTTAACTTCTCGGAAGCATAACGTACTGCGCGCCTTAGGATTCGTCTCAGTACATACCCCCGACCTGTATTGTCAGGGAAGCCACCATCTGATAATGCAATTGTCAATGTTCTTGCATGGTCTGCTAAAACACGGTAAGCCATGTCGATTCCATCGGAATCCTCAGACCCGACTTTTCCAGTGTATGGTCTTACTCCAGTACCATTTTCAATGGCTTTGAATATTGGAACAAACAAATCTGTATCGTAATTGGCTCTTTTATCTTGTATTACAGATACCAGTCTTTCTAAACCTAAACCACAATCAATGTGTTTCTTGGGTAATGGTTTAAGTGATCCATCTGATTCCCTGTTGAACTGGATAAACACCAAATTCCAAATTTCAAGCACATCAGGATCATCCATATTAACAAGATGAGCGGCATTGCGACCTCCACCAATTCTATCATAGTGTAATTCGGAACAAGGTCCACAAGGACCTGTTTCTCCCATTTCCCAAAAGTTGTCCTTCATATTGCCAGGAAGTATATGAGACTCTTGAACTCCAACACTTAACCAAATATTTTTGCATTCCAGGTCAGGTTCTAAACCAGCTGCTGAATCACCTCCAAAATATGTAACATACAATCTTTCTCCATCTAATTTCAAATCTTGTGTTAGAAGTTCCCAAGCCCATGTACAAATTTCTTTTTTAAAATAGTCACCAAAAGACCAGTTTCCCATCATTTCGAAAAATGTATGGTGGTATACATCTTTGCCAACATCATCTAAGTCATTATGCTTGCCTCCAGCCCTAATACATTTTTGAGTATTTACAGTCCGTACATATGACGCCATATCAGAATTTGGGTCAACAGATCCCAAAAAAATAGGTTTAAACTGATTCATCCCAGCATTTGTAAAAAGCAAAGTTGGATCATCAAGTGGAATTGTAGATGAAGAGTGGACATATTTATGCCCTTTATTAATGAAGAAATTGATGTAGGCATTTCTTATATCTTTTGCAGACATTAGGGTATCCATCCTTGTTTATCTGAAACAACATAAAGTACATATTTTTATTGTCTGTCTGTTCAAAATCACTGTCTGTTCAAATTCATGAAAAAGACATAATTTTGTATAAGGTTTTTGCGATTTTGCATAAATAAAACATAATATTTACCGGGTTTTACTCGCGTTTTATTCAATAACGGCATTATTACAAAAGTACCGAGCTTTCACTAACTTTACAGTTAGCTTTTTCGTAGTGTCGTTAGTGTAGGTAGTAAAAGGTTGTCAACCTTTTACTACCTACACTTTTGTAAAAATGCCGTTATTAAATAATACGCCAGTAAAACCCGGCAAATACCTATTAAGTTTTATTATAAAAAAGACATCTAGAAAATTGACGATTTTCAATATTTATTACCCGGCTGCAAGGAAAGGGTTATGTTTTTCGCGCCTATCTTGTATGTTTACAATATTCTTTATTTCCTAGTATCTTTCAAACGACTCAAAAGTGTTTCTATAATTAAGGTATTGTTAGATTCGCTCGTTTCTCCAATGCTTCTAGGTGACACAAAACTAAAAACAAAATGTGACCACCAGGCGCTATATTGTAAAAACGAAAAATCGAAAGTGGACCGACTATGTCAAGTAGTGTATTGTTATATAGGTATTTAAAAATCATATTGACTTTTCTTCAATCTTTTTTCATTAAATGATACCGTTTAATTTTAGGATCTACAATTATTTAAAGTTGATTAGCAGTCTACTACCACAACCTACTAAACAATTCTCTCAATGAAATGATGCGATTTAAATAAAATTGATACAATAGTCATAATTTATAGTACCTACATGCTAACTAAAAAGTGCAAAAAAAAATAAAAAGCTGAAAAAAACTCACCTGTGTAAAAAAACTTTAAAGATAAATATTTATATCTGGTCAGGGTGTCTGTCTATGTATAATTTGTATGTATTTTGTCTTAGGTTTTCGCGATTTTGCATAATAAAACAAAATATTTATACCGGGTTTACTCGCGTTTTATTTAATAACGGCATTATTACAAGGTACTAAGTTTCGCTAACTTTACAGCTAGCTTTTTCAAGCGTGACTGATATGTAATTAATTTTTAATTTCTAAAAAGTATACTTTTTAGAATACTAAAATTGACGAATATTGTGTTCTATTATGTACTTATGTATTTACAAAAAAAAAAGTATAATAATCATGTAGTATACCCATAGATAGGAACTTGGAATGTACGGAGCTTGCTAAAGGCTACGAGCCGTCCCGTGCATGAATGTACTAGAGCAGCAACAGTACGAGAAGAATGGCGGCGCATAATTAAGGTAGTTGCTCATCAGGACGACACTTGACGACCACAACCACTCTGTCAAGCGTGACACGACTAAAAAGAAGAAGATACCCATAGTACCAGCTTAGTGCTTAGTTTGGAGCTAGATTGTGCTGTGTGTAATGTGCAATATTTATTTATATATTTAAACTGCTACTTTTTATAATAGAGAGCAAATAGAGATAACATTACCATGCTAATAGTGAGGGTTTTAGTTTGTATGCTACATGCAGGTTTGAATTCAAACACAGTAGAAATCTGTGAGTACCTGTCTACTTGATGAATACAAATACTGTTTTAAGATTTTTTAACAAGATATGGTGTAAGTTGTATTTGCACCTATTCCAATTTTTATAAATATTTAGATAGCTAGAGCACACATGGACACAAGAAATAGCAAGACATATGGGACTTTCTATGTCGGTCTGTCGAAGAAATTAGATATGTGTGATAAATTAAAACGATAGATACCAACACATATAGTAGAAATTAGTGACTATACTTGATGAATACAAATACCATTTCAAGATTTTTTTAAAATAAGTTTAAACATAGGTTAAAAATATGGATACAGTTAAAAGTAAGTTGTGGTTGCACCTAGGTACCTACCTATTGCAATTTTTATATATACCTAGATAGCTAGAACACACACATGGCACAAGAAATTGCAGGACATATGGAACTTCCTATGTCGGTCTATCGAAGAAATTAGGTATCTGTGATAAATTAAACCGATAGATACTTACTAATTAGACACAGGTCGATATTTTATGTTTCACTGAACACCAAAATACTAATCAATTTCATAAAAGTATTGTTTAACGAAGTTACCGAAAACCGAGAGATGGATGATGAAAGAAATTGTAAGAGGGAAGAAGGGGCGAGGAAGCAGAGGGGGCAAGTGAGGTGGCTGACAGCTGTTGACAGTTAACACTGAAGCACTCATAGGCTGTATTGACCAAACATATTTTGCTTGCTGATTCTAAAAGGAGAAACAAAAAACCAGCGAAAAGTCGAAAACATAAAACATCCAGGAGTTTTGGCGGGAACGCGGTTAGGAGATGTGTTGCTAAATTTTCATTAAATAACTTAACTTTATTGTTTAACTATGACAACTTGACTGTTTCGATGCAAATAACTTGCATAATATATATTAATAATACTTGACACTGGCTAATTTCCTAATGGCCATAATCGGTTTACAACCGATAATAAATAATAACGCCTAGGGAGTTTTCGCGGGAACGCGGTTAGGAGATGTGTTGCTAAATTTTCATTTTTGTTAGACCTTGTTAAAATGCGTGTAAATTGTTTAATTTTGGGGGCATATTAATCAGTTTAGTTTCGTGAAAGTGTACAAGTTTAAATGAAAGTGAAAATCGGTGCAAAACATGGACTTTAGCGTTGTCTCGAAGGCTCCATGAACAAACGTTGTAAAACATGGCCCCCGTTTTGCAATGATTCCCTCGACTTGACTTTGGCTGTGGCGACTTGACTGTTTCGATGCAATGCAAATAAAAACTTCCATAAATTAATAATACCTGACACTGGCAAATGTCCAAATGGAATAAGCCATATATAAACGAAGAATAACGCCTAGAAAAGGTACCAAAGATGAATAATTATTAAAATCACGATACGGGTACATAACCTAAAAAAAATAACAAAAAAAATAAAAAGTGCATTGCTTTTTGGGAATAAAACAATTCATAATCGAGATACAAATACTTAAATTATCTGATAGCTAAAATGTCTGCTTTAGTGCATAAAAGTGCAGAAATAATTCTAATGCAATCAAAAACAACCTCAAGATTCTTCAGGTATTTGAAACACTATTGTAGTTTAGTGGTTCCAAAAGACGGTAATGATCAACTGAAGCCCTTAAAACAAATAAATCAAGATTTATCAGAGTTCACTCCTAATTTTCAAAAGTCTTTTAACATAGCAGCTTATGTAAATAGATCAGAGACTTTACAAAATTTACTGCATCTGAATGTGAATCTAAGTCGAATTGAAAAGAAACCTTATTACGCTGAAAAGTTCTTAAAACTAGATTTTGAAAGGGACATGAAGAACCACATTATATTCCTGAATGACTACATCGGAATGGACAACATCGGATCATTTATTACAAAAAATCCAATGATATTCTATGAAGACATGGAAGATTTAAAAGTTAGAATAAACTATTTGACTTCAAAAGGATTTGCAAATAATCAAATACAAAGGATTTTAGAACAGAACCCATTTTGGTTAATGTTTAGGTAAGTAAGTATTAAAACTTTTTACCTTTACCCAGTATTTAGATTTATCTAAGACCCTATATTGAAATAATAATCCTGCCATTAAAAATTATTAACATAACCTATTTTAGATGAAAGTTACCCTTTTAATTTCTCATCTTTGCAATAAATAATGATATGCCACTGACCTAAAACATAATTACCTAATTACATAACCTAATTTAATTTAAACCAATCATGGTTTTGTTCAAATTATTTTCAATAAAGTATCTGTGTCGGAATTTAACAAGTAATTTTGGTTGTGAGTTGCCACAAAAAAATGACACAGTTAAAATAAAAATAAATAAATTAAATAGCATAATGTTTTGTTCCAGCACTGTGAGAATAGACAGAAGGCTAGCATATTTCCAAGATAGATTTGATTTACTTGGGAAGGAAATAAGATATCTCACTAGTAAAAAACCACAATTGATTACATATAATCTACATCACATTAGAACCAACACATTTGTCATAGAAGAAGAGATGGGTTTCAAAAGTAATGAATTAAAACAGTTGCTATTGGAAAAACCTAAAATTTGGATGTTAAGTAAGAAACTAGTCAAATCCTAATATTTTGAATTTAAAGGAGAATGGGCAAATTTGTATGGAGCCTGGCCTATTAGCGGCCAGCAATAAAATTGTTATTTTCTAGGGTGGTTTGGTCCTACTTTTACTGTGTACAAGGTTTATCGCTGTGGGTCTTAATTAAAGTAAGTAAATAGATTTTTTTATTTTAAAGATTTTGCATCATTTTACTAAGGGAGCTATTGGAGCTTTTACCGGCAATAAATTGTAGTGAATAAATTAATTAAGAAATTATAGTATATTACCTAGCAGCTCCTGCGGTTTCACCCGGGAACATTTACTATCGAGTGATGTACACAATGTCACAGTAATCGAAGGATTGATGATAATGCAAGACTGTGTGCAACATCAACCATTGCATTAGTTTTGTGCTGATTGGCCCTCTGTATGAATGTTATTGCTAAAACCTTGCACAACTGATATTACTGCAATATTTTTGTTACCAAAGGAATGACAGCATAACACCTATAGTAAAAGATGTTCATTAATAACGATACTTAAATACGTGAAAAACCAGAAGTCCTGACTAATCATAGAACAGACTGGGAAGGTTTTAGAGATTACATAACCAATAACATCAGTTTAAATATGATTAAACTGATGTTAGTTTAAATATCCAGCTCCAAACAGAAGAGGACATTGAGAGAGCCTGTAAAAACCTAACCAACCTTATTCAAAAGGCTGCCTGGATGAATACCCCCAATGTAGATACCCAAAATGTAACAGCTGTACTTCCAATAGATATAAAAATAAAACTTCCGGAGATGTGCAGGCTTAGAAGACTATCTTGGAATTCCTACAGTCGCAGAGGAGATTGTCATTCACAGGAAACACTATGATGACCGCCTAGTTGGCGACCCTCACCCTTATAGCGGAACTCAGCTGATAATAGTCCAGGAAAACAACTGATGGCAGCTCTACTCAGACAGGAAAAAAAGCTATACTTTCATATGGTACAACATTTGTTTGTAGCTGACAATAGGACAAAATGCCCATTCTCCTTTGTGTCTTGTTATTACTGTGTGTTATTTTATTATGATATTATACAAGGTAAATGAGGATACCCATTTAAGCCGAAAGGGGGTTGTTCTGGACGTCTAAGTGAACAACTTTTGTTTTACGATTATTGGAAATTCGAAGTAGTTTTCGATGATTTTAAGTTTACTTGAAAATCAGCTGTTTCTTAGAGTAAGAGGTCATTGATTTTAAGTTGTCCTTTCATTTAGTTTGGTTTACTTCAATCAAAAGTTTAATTGAATTTATTTTCAAATCCAGCTGTTTTTTTCAGTGAAATATTAATTTAAAATTTTCAAAAAAAGTTCGAATTGCCAAAAGTCATAGAACAAAAGTTGTTCGCCTAGACGTCTGGAACAACTACCTTAGGGATTAAATGGGTATCCTCGTTAAACCTTGTATAGAGTTTATGGAGAACTCTATAGATATTGCAACTAGGGTATCAAGAACCGGAAACTTTTTTGAGAACCAGGATTCTCGGTACCACCCCAAGCAAGAACCGGGATTTCCCGGGATTTTCGTCAACATTTTGTGTAAAGCGTTAAAACACGCTATATCTATCTTGAAATCATTTTTTATTTAATAAAAAAAACCTCTTTAGAGTTCCTTTCGTACCTATAGCGTAAAACGGGTCCCTATTAGTGAGACTACGCTGTCCGTCTGTTTATCACCAGGCTATATCTCATGATCCTGAATAGCTAGACAGTAGACAATATAAGTACCTATTTTTGTTGCCAACTAAAAACGGAATAAAATAAAAACAAACGTAGTAACTAAAAAATGGTTAAATAAATAGGCAATAATATTTATTTAGGTATTTTATTAAATTTTAAACGCAACGTTAACGTGACTATTTTGACTACTGGTGCCATTAGTGACATACTAGCGGATTTCGTTTCGTCCATTTTAGAGTTGCTCAATTGTGATAATGGTACTAAATAAATAAATAAAATAAATAAATAATTTATTTCCAAAAAATTGTGTACAAATTGCTTAAAGTCTAAATTTCGATTTAAATCTAAGTAACACATATGCCTGAACTAGGAATATCCTGTATCTCAGGCTAAAATGGCTAACAGTAGAAACTAAAATTATCACTTATAATTAGAAACAAATTAAAACTTATAAAATTGGTACTATAGATATGTCTAAGTAAAGGGAAATATTGTCAAAAATTTACATATTATATAAAGTAATATTATAGCAAATAAAACTAGTCATCAACTACTACTATACAATGATTGATCATAAAAACCTACTGACCTTAAATTCTAAATACCTAAACCCAATACACTAACACTATGAAAACTTAACAATAATATAAATAATAATGATATTGACATATTTTACAATTTAGCTGATCCATACTTTTGTATAATATACTTATAGAGAAAGTTACAACATTGTGCAATAGGTAGTTTTTTAACGGCTTACTGAAGTGCCACCATAATCTACTGAATTGATGTACCTTCTTTCAGCTATTATTTTCGCGGGACAGTCAATAGCTCCAGTGCTATGATCATTTGGCTTTTTGAAGCGCGAGCAGGTAGCGCATCTTGTCTCTGTTGTCGCCTCACATTCCTTTGCAGTGTGACCTGTTTTACCACAGTGGCCACAGGTGTAGGTCAACTCACGACATGACTTGGCTGCGTGACCATACTGCTGACACTTGTAACATCTAGTCACCAGGGTAAAGTCTCTAACAGGGCAAGATGACCAGTTTATAAAAACTCTGTCATTTGATATTAGGGCTTTTCTTATGACGGCAGACACTTCTATGACATAATTACATGTCTCTGCGTCTCTTTTGCCAGATTTGTGACTTAACCTAATTGAGGTTAAAAACGACTCGATGTTTAAGGGATCCTCAAGTTTATCAGCTAAATTTTGATTGTACAAACAGGCGAAAACTTCTTTTTCTGGCATTGATGTAGGCACTCCAATAACTACCACTCTAGGCTTACGTTTATTAGGTTCGTCGATCGTGAGGCCGGAGTTCGTGAGCTGCACCGATTTCTTTAGTTTTTCGACATCTTCTTTGGTATCTGTGCTTATGATAACACCTCCGTTCTTTGTCTTGCGTACACCTCTCACGTGCAGCTTCATTTTCTCAGGGCAGATGATTTTTTGCACTAGAGTTTTCGTTTCCTCGCTAGATTGCAATTTATCATTAGGATAAATGGCCACTGAGCTTAAATTTATCGGCTGGATATAATTATTGGTACCCTTTTTCACCATGTCAGCAAAAGAAGTACCTGTAGGCTGTTTTGACGACTCTTCTATGGTCTGCTTTAGGTCTTGAAGTTGCTCAGATAGGTCAAGTTGGTCTTTAAGTACTTTATTAGTAGAGTGGACCTTGATAATTTTTGCTTTGAGGGACTGGTATTGCACAGCCATCTGCGAACACTTCTGTACTGAACACTTCTTGCGCTATACGTTGCGACTTTTACATTTTAACTTGTAATTTAAACAATTTTTAACACACATTAAGGGCGACTTGCATAAAACCATTTAAAAACATATTTAACTAAATCAATTTTAAAATAATTTATGGGAAATCGAACAATGGACTCTATTTCATTAAGTGGACGATTGATAATATGTTGCCACACATGGACAGTTCTTGAAAATGTGACAGATTTTAAACACATTTAACAGCTTAAACATGTTTAGGAACCGTTATGCAAGCCGGCCTAAGTCTCCTGTTAACAATACTTAGGGGGACTTGCATAACAAAATTTAAAAACATATTTAACTAAATCAATTTTAAAATAATTTATGGAAAATGGAACATTGGACTCTATTTGATTATGTGGACGATTGATAATATGTTGCCACACATTGACAGTTCTTGCAATTCTGACAGATTTTAAACACGTTTATCAGCTTAAACATAATTTCTTATGGTTTTCGCGATTTTGCATAATAAAACACTTTATTTATCCGGTTGTATCGCGTTTTTATTCATTATTTCGGTTTTTATTCATTCATGTTTAGGAACCGTTATGCAAGCCGGCCTTAGTAATAATTACCGAAATCTAAAATCATAACATTGTGCGGTCTCCAATTGAATTGTACCTAATCATGATGATGAATGATTGTCGCCATTGAGTAATATTTGGCTTAAAATTAATCTAATTCAGTAAAATATATTTTAAATAATAATACCATCACATTAAGTAAAAAAGCATTGCTTTATCTAGCTTAATTGTCTAATAAAAGTATTAGAATATTTTTCACGAAATTCCCGAAAATCCCGGTTCTTAAGTTTTTATTTACCGGGAAATCCCGGAATTTTCGGTTCCGGTATTTCCCGGTTCTATACCCTAATTGCTAACAACAAAACTACTAAGTGTGGAATAACACTCGGCAGTAACCTACAGAATCTAATGCTATCTGTTATCTAAACTAATTTTATAAACTTATTCTTTCAGACCAAAGAGCGCTATTGGAAAGATTTAATTATGTTCACAACACAATGAAAATTTCACATGAAGTAATATTAAAAAATCCAGAATTATTACTCTCGAGAGTGTTTAGAATAAAACAGAGGCATCTGTTTTTGGAAAAAATTGGAAGGGCCCAATATAATCCCAAAAAGGAGAACTATGTTCCAATAACAGCTCTTATTAAAAATACAGATGTGGAATTTTGCAATAAATACACAAAATGTCATGTTGATGATTTTAATACATTTTTGAAAACATTATAATGTTCTCATCCTGTTTTACCAAGAAGAACTTTGTTTTGGAGTGCATTAAGTGAATGATACAGACATGCATCAAGTATCCCAGCTACAGTGAACACTCCGCCTATTATAGCACAAATGTTTGTTGCTAAATGTCCAATGGACCTGGAAATAAAATATTCATTATGTTAATGCACTTTAGTTAGATACGTCAAAGAAAAGAAAATAAAGCTAATAATATTTATCTACCAACCTGTCTTTTTCTGTGTATTTAACCATCAAGGGCGATAGTTCATAACTAAAGAATGCTCCAGGCATTCCAGACTCAGCATGTATATTTGATACAGATTTTTGGTGCCTCGTTACAGAAAACTGATTTGTGTGGAGAACTGATTTGTCTAAATTAACATAGACTGTTGGAACAATTTTTAAATAATACTGGAACATAACTGCGCCTGTAAAATAATAGGGGTTAAAGTATGAAATTGTCGTTTTATTGCAATAGGTTCTTTGAATTGACATAGAATCTTCATGGTTTGAGGTTTTCGAATGAAACTTTTTTCAAATGGTTTCTGTGATGTTCTTTTTTTAAAAAATGTGAAACATTTGAATATCGACTTTCAATTGTTTTTGTTATTCAATTTAGACAAGAAAGATGGATACTGCGAAAATTCGAGTGATTTTTGAATACGAGTTCCGACGCGGAACTAACGCGGCAGAAACAGCCCGCAATATCAATGCTGCGTTTGGAGAGGGGTCTACTAATGAACGCACCGTGCGATTTTGGTTTAAACGCTTTCGTGATGGAAATTTCGACTTAAAGAACGAGCCACGAGGAAGACCGCCCACACAGGTGAATAACGATGAATTAAGAGAGATAGTGGAAGCCGATCCTAGTCAAACTACCCAGGAATTAGCGGCATGGTTTAACGTTACCTTACCCACTTTATTGACTCACTTGCGTCAAATCAATAAAATAAAAAAATACGAAAAATGGGTGCCTCATGATTTGACTGATCTGCAGAAAGAAACGCGTGTTGAAACTTGTGTTGCCTTGTTGAACCGGTACAGAAATGAAGGAATATTGGATCGAATTGTAACATGTGATGAAAAGTGGATTCTTTATGATAACCGGAAAAGAAAAATGCAATGGCTGACCCCAGGTCAAATGCCACAACAGTGTCCTAAAGCAAAACTTACCAATAAAAAGGTAATGGTAACTGTTTTGTGGTCTCAGCATGGTGTTATTCACTATAGTTTTCTTCGATCTGGTCAAGCAATTACGGCAGATGTCTATTGTGCCGAACTCCGAACCATGTTGACAAAACTAGCAGTAAAACAGCCCCGACTCATGAATCGATCTTCACCATTATTGCTCCACGACAACGCGAGACCTCACACAGCACGAGAAACCATTTTGACCCTTCAGGAACTGCACTTAGAAACCATTCGTCATCCTCCGTATTCACCAGACCTTGCTCCAACGGACTACCATTTTTTTCGTGATTTGGACAATTATCTACGTGACAAGAAGTTTTCTTCCCAGGAGGCAGTACAAAATGCTTTCACACAGTTTGTGCAGTCTAGATCGTCGGAGTTCTATCGCAAAGGCATTAATAACCTTCCCATTAGATGGCAGCAATGTATAGATAATAATGGCAACTATTTTGATTAAATAAATTTGTTAAAAATTTAAAAAATAAATAATTAAGATTTTCAGTACAAATCGGCAATTTCATACTTTAACCCCTAATATAATTTGTTGTAGAGTTTATTTACTAATATCTACCTATCTACAATAGAACGCTTGCTGTGAAATTGGCAACCTACTTAGGCCGACTGATACCATAAAACATTTAAAAAAAACTGTTGTAAGCTGCAGCTATCATAACTGTCAGTGTCACTGTCACGCAACATTCACACTTCGTGCAAATTGCATTTTCCTTTTTCAAAGCGTTTATCCAAATATTCTAATCTTGAATATATTTTTCCTATTAGAATTGAGTAATAAATTTAATCTAACGCATTTTAATTAATATTCAAAATGCCGGTGCCGGGAGGAATGTATCAAAACCAAGGCCCCTCATGTTTTGACAAAATGAAAATGGGTTTTATGATTGGATTTTGCGTTGGCATGGCAAGTGGAGGTCTTTTTGGAGGTTTTACTGCTTTAAGGTAAAATAAACTAATTAAACAATCATTACAACAACACAAATAAACATCATCATGAAACAATACGAATGACAAATTACATCTCGGTCTATGTTTACAGGAGCCTAAAGTAGGCTCCTTTTTAAACTTAGATCGAAGATTGGCATTACAACAATGCTGAAATTAAAATCATTCGATACAAATCGTAATATTAGTTTTATTTCAAATAATCATGACTTTAAATTTTCAATGATATTTTACACATTATTGTTATTAATTGTAGATATGGAGCCAGAGGAAGGGAATTAGTTCATTCTGTTGGCAAAGTGATGCTTCAGGGCGGAGGAACCTTCGGCACCTTTATGGCAATAGGTACTGGAATTCGTTGTTAAGTTTTAGACGTTCCTGTTCAATAGACTTTTAATTATTAATTTTGTACATAATAATACTTTGTTTCCATTGTATCTAGTTTCATAATAAAGGAGAAGACTTTGTAGTTGGTTTGTTTTTCTACTAAACCAATAGACATTATTTATTTGCAAGAACTTTGACAGAACAAGTTCAATGTGGTGATGATGTAACAATAACCTAGACTTCAGTTACCAATTACTTAATATTTAAGTGCATAAAATAACTAACCTTCTTTGGCCAACCCAATGGCTCCATCTAAAGGTGCTGTATTTGCACTTTTGATGTCAGTTCCAAATGATAAATGCTTTATGATATGGGTTGTGTTGAATACAGACGAAGAATATGGTTGTACATCATGCACATGTACATGATTTATTGTGAAACTTTTTCCTGGAGCAATATGGAAACTGCCCCCAACCTGAAAGGAGTATGAATATAGTACCAAAAAGTTTAATTATGAATCAAATACCTACCTACATATAAATATCTCTGGACATTTTTCACACTTACAACTAACTTGAACAATTGGGCTCATTTAGTATGGGAATTCAATATCAATTAGTATTGGAATATTAAGTTTAAGAGCTGCCCAATTATTTAAGTAGCCCTCAAATTTTCAAAAAAAGACAAAAATAATGTGTAAAGGAAATAATTAAACTATAAAATTTTATCAATGTTGAGTCAGAATCGTGTAAATCTAATATTAAATTCATACTATGGCAACATACATAGCTTCATTAAACTATCTAATATATTTTTTTTCACTTTGTGTTCACTAGACAAGTATAATTGTGTGTGACTTGGATTAAAACTTAATATTTGGGACAAGAATATTTTAAGACACTTACCCGATTGACTTCCATATATCCATATATTTGACAGCCTTCTTTTAAAGCCATGTTAGTTCTTTCAATAGATTCATCATTTTTACATTGTTCGATAGTAGCTAAGTCAGGCAGAGCCCATTTCCTTAACCTATAAGCTTCTTTAACATCTTCACAGGTGTAACAACATCTGTAAAATTAATTTGGATCTCATTTTACTTTCCCGTGATAAATGAAATACAAATTAGGATACTAGAGTCGACTACCCAGTTGAATTTGAATGTGAAAATTAATCATTTATGCAAAAAGTCCGTTGAAGTCCTGGATGATGACAATTTTTTTCAATTATTGTATTTTCACTTGATGTGTATTTAAACAAGAAAAACTGCGGGGTGCAGCATATACCTAACTATTATTGCTAGTAACTGGGTATTTATTAAAAAAACTTACTGAGATTCATTGAACGCAGCACCATAACAACTTCCACAAGTAACTATAGCCACATCAGAAATATTCTGTTTTACCTATAAAACAAATAATTGCTTTTATAAACAATTAAAAAAAATAAAACTTGGCATTTCTTTAGTCAGAGACTAAAGTTTTTACATCAATGTAAAGGTAAAGAAATTTTATCTGGTTCGTGTTTATAATAATAAGATTAAGTATCAAAACAAAAACTTGTAAAATAATTAAATTAACACTTACTTCTTTGGTTGATGTTGCAATTTCTTGTTTCTTGGGTTCTTCAATAGGATTTCCATTTAGATCTAATCTTCTTTTGTGAATATTGTGATCCATCTGCAGATGTTGTTCTCCAGAAGAATCCATGGCATCTAATACTAAGTCTGCAAAGGAACCATATTTTAATATAATAAGCAGTAATGTGTTGCAGCTAAGCTAACACAAAGTAATGATAATTATGAACACAAGTAGATATGGAAACAAGATATAACCATTTAATACAGTAGAATCCCAATTATCCAAACTTATTTGGGGACATAAGTGTTCAGAAAACCAGTTAATTTAGCACATTCAAAAAGCACATCATGTAGTTGGCTGATATTTAATGAAGGGGATCTGATTTGCTGAAGGGAGACCACTCTGCCCGTCATTCCCTACACAACATCTGATCATAGTCGAAAGACTGATAGCAGATAAAAGGAAAAAAGAAAAAATAAATAAATGTTCATACATAAATAAATGTATGAAAATACCAATAAAAACGCATTTATAATAAACATCCAATTAATAAATAAATTGCAGTCAATACGGTGTAATGTATGGATATCTTATAAAATACATTTTTTAGAAAAGTCTATTTTAAAAATTTTAACGACAAGCACGTTTACATAGGGATTGGTTGATCTACATTCGGATAATCAACATCCTACTGTAATATTACCAAATTCAAGTTGTAGCAGTTGATATATTTTGCTTCTAAATATTTTTTCCTTATCTATTCATGAATTTTAATTGTATGGGCGTATGGTGAAACACGTTAAAACTCTGATATAATAATTAGTTAGTGATAACATTATACCTATCCTTTTTAATACTTACAGTCACAGGATATTGATGGTACAATTAGATCTATATTAATTCGCAATTTATGCCCTCTTGATGTGTCCACAAACAGTTCTTCTGATATATTGGGTGACATGTAGGTTGTTATTTCAGATAGGAAGAGTAGTATCATAACAATAGCGCCGGTTACAGTAACTGCAATAATCCACGTCATGTTTTACAGTTCTTACTGTATGTACACTATTAATTAATTCATTAACTTTGTATACTCACTTGCTGCTCCAGTAACAGTTTTAACTCTGAAATCTTCTAAAGTTTTAGCGTACGCATCTAATTGCTTGAATTTATCAAACATTTGAGAAGACATGGTTTTTTATAGATGTTGAGTCAATAATTAATTTTATCTTTTCATTACGGTTTGTTTCTCTAGCTGATACATAAATTATGCGATTTTTAAAAATCGTGAAAGAACCAAAGATAGGTGAAGCTGGGTAAAATATGGTAAAATAAAATAATACATGAACAACGAAACTACAACGCGAACACAGTATGTTTTTCACGTCGAATATGTCATACGTCAGACATGGATTTTACGTCAATGTCATTATTTAATATAAAACGTTTTTTTAGTGTCAGACATAATCTGACGTTTTTGCTCCTTGTATTTGCCATTTTTTCTATGGATTTTTCTATGTCAAATCGTAGTCTTCAATTAAAAAATGAAGTATAAAACTCGGGTAAAAGCTTTAAGTTATTATTATTTCTTATTGGTTGTGAACCGATTATGGCCATTAGAAAATTAGCCAGTGTCAAGTATTATAATATAATATAATATGCAAGTTATTTGCATCGAAACAGTCAAGTCGTTATAGTTAAAGTCAAGTCTAGGGAATCATTTGTAAACACGGCGGCCATTTACAAAGATTGTTCACGGAGCTCTGGAGACAACGCTAACTAAAGTCCATGTTTTGCACTGATTTTCACTTTCATTCCACTTGTACACCTTCAAAAAACTAAATTGTTTAATATGCCGCCGAAATTAAACAATTGAAAATTTAGCAACACATCTCCTCAACGCGTTCCCGCCAAAACTCCCTTAAGTTTATTATCGTTGTTGTAATGGCTCTCATGACTTATGTATAGTATAGCCAGTGTCAAGTAAAAAGTACTGACCGTTAGAATTCGGTCGCATAGGCAGGAGGCTAGCTTAGGGCCTAGTAGCAAGTTACCTTACTAAGCCGTTTTCGCCTACCTGTGTATACAAGATGTAACGGGTAAGTCCTTTTGAGCCGAAAGGGAGTTGTTCTAGACGTCTAGGCGAACAACTTTTGTTTTACCACTTTTGGAAATTCGAAGTACTTTTCGAAAATTTTCAGTGTAAAGTTTACTTGAAGATCAGCTGTTTCTTAGAGTTCGAGGTCATTGACCTTATGTTGTCATTTCATTTAGTTTGGTCTACTACATTTAAACCTTCAATTACCTTTATTTTCAAAAGCAGCTGTTTTTTCAGTAAAACATAACCTCAAAATTTTCAAAAAAAAGTTCGAATTTTCAAAAGTTGTAGAACAAAAGTTGTACGCCTAGACGTCTAGAACAACCGCCTTTCGGCTTAAAAGGGCTTACCCGTTACATCTTGTATAGTCAGAATGCAAGCCACTAGGCGCTAAGCGCTAATCAAGCCTACTTAAGCGGACGTAGCCTTATGGATCTTTAATGGGATTGTAAAGTATACGGAAAGTCACTACATCGATAGTCGATGCGCCGAAAATGTCCCATAGTTTCTGTAGCAAAAATACATCATATCGACGGTATACCACATCCAAAGGATATATCGATGGTTCACTGCATTGAAAGTTCACTAAACCGAAGGCACGGTAGATAGAATGCACATCGTATCGACGGTACACTGCATCGACAGTGCACGATATCGAAAGAATGTTAAAGAAGCCATGTTAAAATACAAAAAGTGCGCGGTCAAGTGCGAGCGGATTCGCGTACGAAGAATTTCGTACATTATCACAAATAGGTACCGAGCCCTAAAATTAACACTGGACCAAGCCAAATTCCTAAACACAACTAACGCCCGCGCCGGTTTATTACTATTTGGTGCCAATGGTAAAAATCGCGGTATCTTTGCGACAACATAATATTGTAAAAAATAAGATGGATACCGTCGACTTTGCCAAGGCCCATACATGGATTTAAGGAATCACGTTTGTTGTATGGGAGCCAGTGGCGTAGCTAGGTGGGGCAGTGCCCCGCCCCGGGCCCTCCAAGCTCAGGGGGCCCTCGCCAGAAAATCTAGAACGAACTGAACGGCCTCACAGGTCATAATCTTGGATTATTCATTGGGCCATCATTATATTATTAGGTTCCCACATATAGGTGTTTTGTCGTAGGTACTGGCCACTTTGATCTTAAATATCTTCTCTTTGTTTAGGAATTTCAGTTTCAAATTTATACAGCTATTTACTCATGCTTTTGTGTTTTGAAAACCATAATTCATTTGTTTTCCCCTTTATTGGTTTTTTTGTGTCACTCAATTTACAAAATGGAAAACTTGAAATTTCGTGTTATTTACGAGTAGGTACGAGTTCCATCGTGACACCAGTGCTGCAGAAACGGCTCGAAGGATGATGTTTATGGCGGCTTTGTCGCAAAAGAAAACGCAGTGCGGTTTTGGTTCCAACGTTTTCGTTCTGGAAATTTCGACCAGTAGAACAAGCCCCGTGGACGGCCAGAGACCAAAGTTGAAAATGAAGAATTGAAGGCTATTGTGGAAGCGGATCCATCGCAAACCACGACCGCGTTAGCAGCAGGCTGCGGTGTTTGTGATCACTCTCTTCTTTTGAGTCGTCATCTTCATTGTCGATCACTTGGTGCACCAAGTGATCGACAATGAGTACTCCTCCACGATTCACTGTCCTCGGCGGCTCTAAAAGCTCCGGCAATTGGTAGGCCTGTGAGCGTCTTGACTAAATCAGACCAACGGGTGGGTGCGTCGTCTTTTTCGGTCGACCTGACCCACCACCATGAGCTTCTCGACGCTTTTAGAGTTTCTACGAGCGACGTGACCGAAATATCCGAGAATTCGCTGAAAGCAGACAGTGGACAACCTTGTGGTAATTCAGAGCTCGTTAAGAATGGACACATTGGTCCGGAATGCAGTCCATGGAATTGGCAGCATACGCCTCCAGCACCACATCTCGAAAGCGTCGATCTTTGCGCTAGAAGAAGATCGAGAATACCAACGTACGCACAAGCCTCACTTTAGTTTTACAGGATAATATATAGCGGTCTTTCCATATTCTAGCGAGTTTATCATCGCTCTTTTGGACATTTGGTTTCTTCTGGTGATTTCTTTCTCTCTGCCACCCTCGTTACTGAGAAGAGAGCCAAGGTACAAAATCTGCTCAACGAATTCCAGGCCTCTAAGTTCAACGAGTTCAAGCGAACCATCAAATCCGGTCTGTCTATCACCAAAACCTTGGTTTTTGCCTGGTTAACGGTGAGGCAGACTGTTTCACTTTCTTTCTCAACTTGAGAAAGGAGCCGAGCCAGTTCTGAGGACGCAAACAGAGTAGTGTCATCTGCGTATCTTAGGTTGGAAATTCTTCTACTACTAATGGATATACCACCTTCCCAACCATCTAAGGCTCGTCTCATAATATATTCTCCATAGATGTTAAAAAGAATCGGAGACAAGATACACCCTTGTCTAACGCCCTTCTGTGGCTTAAACGGTCTCGACAAACGTTGTTGACCTTTACAACTGTTTTATCACAACGCGGTGTTAGTGATAAAACTGTTTTAATCCACTTTATGCAAATTGGGAAGGTAAAAAAACTTGAAAGGTGGATATCTCATGAATTGAGTGCAGCAAACCGACAAATGCGCGTGGATTGCTGTGTTAATTTACTAAACCAGCACAATAATGAAAGGATTTTAAATCGAATCATTACCTGTGATGAAAAGTGGATCCTGTATGATAATCGAAAACGCTCATCACAATGGCTGAATCCTGACGAAACAGCAAGATTAGGCTGGTTTGTCAGGGATGACAAGCAAAAAGTGACTCAAAAAAATACTTATGACCGTTTGGTGGACTAGTGCTGGACTGCCGGTGTCGTTTTCTTTTCTTTCGACAGCTTTCTTAAATCAAGCCAGACGATTAGGTACGGCAAATGTCCATTGTCAGCAACTGCAAACAATGATGGAAAAGCTAGCTGCTAAACAAACGAGGCTGGTCAATCGCTCTAGGCCACTGCTGCTTCAGGACAACGCTAGACCACACGCTGCACAACAGACGGCTACCAAATAAGAGGAGCTTCAATTGGAATGTTTAAGACATCCACCGCACTCCCCGGACCTTGCTCCAACAGAATACATTTTTTTTTTAAATTTGGATTTTTTCTTGCAAGGGAAAAAATTCAACTCCGATGGGGCAGTCTAAAACGCCTTCTAAGATTTTATTGATTTCCGTCAGAATGGTTTTTTTAGTATAGGCAAATCAGTGAACTACCTATGAGATGGCAAAAGTGCATAGATAGCAATGATATATAAGTACTTGATTGAATAAATTTATTATATTAAAAAAAAACAACTTTATTTTCCTCTCACAAAACACCAATTTCATATGTACCTATACCTAATATTATAGAACCAGTTTAGCCAGCTTAGATAGCAGTGGGCCCCATTTTTTAATTGCCCCAGGGCCTTTGGTTACCTAGCTACGCCACTGATGGCACTGCTTTAAATATTTGTTTAAAATGATTTTAGGATTAGTATGGATGTTATGCAAAGTGTAACGGGTAAGCCCTTTTAAGCCGAAAGGGGGTTGTTCTAGACATCTAGGGGAACAACTTTTGTTCTACGACATTTAAAAATTCTAACTTTTTTTTTTTTTAAATTGAGGTATTGTATTACTGAAAAAAATAGCTGCTTTTGAAAATAAAAGTAATTGAAGTTTTGATTGTAGTGTACTAAACAAAATGAAAGAACAAATTAAGGTCAATGACCTCGAACTCTGAAAAACAGCTGATTTTCAAGTAAACTTTACACTTAAAATTTTCGAATAGTACTTCGAATTTTCTAATGTCGTAGAACAAAAGTTGTTCGCCTAGAAGTCCAAAACAACCCCCTTTCGGCTTAAAAGGGCTTACCCGTTACATCTTGTATATAGCAGCTGCAGAAATACCTACATAATTTGTGAAAAATCTTTCAGAATTCATGAGACCCTGGGCCCTGATTCTGTAAGAAAAAAACTGCGTAGCTGTAGACACCAGTGTAGATACTTTTCTAAAACTATGTGGAAACTTGGTTGAAAAAAAGAAGCCAACACTTCCGTCTTACAATTTAGATACCACATTATTTCCACGGTCTTTACCAAGTATGTGCTAAGTCGCACAGAAACGGATGTGTTTTGCCGGTTGAAAAAAGTGCTCGCGAGTTTATCATTATTATCCTACTTTTATATTCTTCAATAAACTCTTAGACAAACTCAACAAAAAGTCACGTGACCTTTGAGGATGAGTCAATACTATGTTAAAACTTTGAACCTTCCGAAAAACCGTGGATGTCGTGTAGATTCTTCACGGTTTTTCTTACAGAATTAGGTGACAGACATAAAGGCGAACGGACGGACAGACAGAGTGAGTGAGTTTTTAAGTTGTGTTTTGTTTTCTTTGTACGTATTTGTATTTGGTGTGTTTAGTAAAGAATTTATTCATTCGAGTTTTTGGCGGGAACGCGATTAGGAGATGTGTTGCTAAATTTTCATTTTTGTTTAACCTAGTTCATATGCGTGTAAATTGTTTAATTTCGGGGGCATTTTAATCAGTTTAGTTTTGTGAAAGTGTACAAGTTTAAATAAAAGTGAAATTCGGTGCAAAACATGGACTATAGCGTTGTCTCGAAAGCTCCGTGAACAAACGTTGTAAAAATGGCCCCCGTTTTACAATGATTCCCTCGACTTGACTGTTTCGATGCAATGCAAATAACTTCCATATATTAATAATACTTGACACTGGCTAATGTCCAAATGGAATAAGCCAAACGAAGAAGAAGAATTTATTCATTCGTTCAGAGTCCCAGTAATAAGGTCCCGTTTTTATCCTTTGGGTAAAGAACCCTAAAAACGATTTGTAGGTGTGTACAAATGTGAGTTTTTAAGAGTTTGTAAAAATCGAAGAACATTTATAGAATCAAGTATAAAGAATTTTAATTGACTAAGTCAAGTTTAAATGATTTACATAATGATCTTAAGTTAACATACATACTTTGGATACAATTACTTACCCACTACAGGCATACAATAATTTAAATTCGGTACATTAATCTACAGTAATTTATAAACTGATATTACTAAACTTATGAACAATCGTGTCTGTTTCTTTGTAATTCGTAGGTTAGGTACACCTTATATTACTTAACTTTATGGTACCTACACCTACCCATCACCTACCTAGTACCATAGCCTAGTACATACTGACAGATGTTTTTTTTTCCAAAACGGATAGCACACCGTCTCTGCCATGGAGGTAAGATAAATAACAGGAGGAAACACTGTCAGAATAAAAACGAGCTGAGCAAGATGGTTGTAGCAAAGGACTTGTGTCATTTTCTAATAGGGTGACAATAAGATTTTTTTTATGTGACAGATGTAAGATTTAATAATGCAAGTGCAATTGTATTATTTACTAGCTGCGCCCTGCGGTTTCCCCCACGTAAGTACCGTTACCGCGAGATTATCGGGATAGCCTATGTGTTATTATAGGTTTTCAGCTACCTATATTCCAAGTTTCATTGCAATCGGTTTAGTAGTTTTTGCGTGATTGAGTAACAAAGCCATTCATACATACTAACTTTTGCGTTTATAATATTAGTGACATGTAATTTGTGCATTGCATTTGCACTATGACTAAATTAAATAATGATAAAATAATATCCGAATCAATACTGTGGTTATGACATATAATATAAAGTAAAATTCGTGCCAACTTACAAATACATAAACATACACACTTTCACATTTATGGTATTACTAGCTGCGTAGAGCGGTTTCACTTGCATAAGTTCCAATGCTGCAGATTGTCGGGATAAAACAACTTATTTGTTATTTATTACAGTTCACCAGCTACGTATATTCTTAGTGTCATCCCAATCGGTTCGGTAGATTTTGCGTGATTGAGTAACAAGTCACATACTTATACAAACTTACACGTTTAAAATATTAGTAAGATGTAACTGTTGGTAAATTGAAGTTTTCCATTAGCAATAGACGCTTTTTAAGAGTTAATGAAATAATACAAAAGGACACGGTATAAAACAGTTTTATTACCTACCAGTTTTATTTTATTACCTATTACCTACCTACTCGTACATACAATAGCAATCCCCGTTATTTTTGTTACACTGCCCGTGTCCCGACAAGGCACGAACTTGCCAAATTTATTTTCATAAGTACTATGTAATGAAGTAAGAAGTAGGTCATATAACTCTAACTGCAGTATTAAAATACGGGTGTAAGAAGCAGCAAACCAATTTAAAATTTCGCTCCAAATGTATCTTGGGAGCTCTATAGGAGAAGGAACGATACATACACACAAAGACACATACTACATATTGACTGACGAAAGCAAATTTTAACAGACATGACGGTCAATTACGTTGATTATTTACATCATTTTCTATCCGTGAGATTCTGTTATTGGCATTCTGTTGCTATTCAGTGTTTTATAAGTATATAATAGCTGTTGGATCTCCGAATAAATAAATAAATATAATATAGTACTTCCCTCAAAATTCATCAAATGTAAAGCTAGAGGAAATTTCAAAAATAAAACTTATTGACTAATTACTTATGTTATCACTCATGTTCAGCAGGTATTGTATTGTATTTGTTTGTCGGGCTGGTTTCCGCACGTCTGAGCGCCTATTTTGCGTCCGGGTGGGATTTGTGCTTAATCGAGCCAACCCAACTCCCCAAGGAAAGCCAAAAGACCAAAAGCAGTTCAAAAGTTCAGCAGGTAAGTAGTAACAGTATTCTTACCACCGGCGGAATTGTTGGTATTGCATCGGCTTTCAATAATCGACGGGAGTAAGTGGTGTAAAAGCAGGAAGGATCGAAATGACGACTGTATACCACTGAATTTTTGGTAATTTTCTGTTTCACATCCATACTGCTGAGCCATTTTTGCCGAATTTGTTCGTTTTTTGGAAAACTGAAATAATAAAATGACGGTAAAAACTCTTACCCGAACTCAATACAAAATACCAAAAATCATAGTCACCATAAATTCTTATAAAGAACAAAACAGTGGTAGAATACAATAATAAACATATTTTGGCTTACCTATTAAAAGATATATTGCAACCACCATATGATTCACTTGTACAAGTAAAAACACAACACGACGTTTTCACCATTTTATGCAATTTAACGCAGAAATTTTATAAATTAAATAATTAATATTTTACCGCCATGATGCCACCATGACACTGACGCTTGGGTTACCATTAAAATAATAAAAAGGAAATGGGAGCCAATAATGTACTTGACAACCACTTATTACACGACCCGATAATTAACGACCTGATAAATGGAAGCCAGGATATTCGTGTAAGATCCTATAGGGTGGATCTTCAAGACCCCCAAAATTAATGTCTCTCCTTAATACTCCTTGTTATGAAACAATTTCCGGACTTTTACTTTTTAATCTAAAGCTTTAATAAATTCTACAGAAGCAATCAAAGCCATTCCGTGATTAATTAACAAAAAAAGGAACTATCAGAAAAAAACTCTCAAAAACGTAAATTTTTCAGATGTCGCATTTGCTAGGTTTTAGATATTTTATATCATGAATCGAATAAATGTTCAGTAAAGTAGACCCGCGTGGGTATTTATATTGCTAAATATATACCCAACAAATTTCATACAAAATATACACAAAAATTAAGTTGTAAATTAATTAAAAATTAAGTCAAAAAATGTTCTTAAAAAATCTGTCATTTTCGGCAACACGATTGTTTTGCAAAATTCTGAAAAAACGGAACGCACCCGAAATATCACATTTGACTCAAGGCTGAGCCCCTCTCGTGCCCTACGTCGACCGCCACTCATCACAGAGAAAGGACGTTCATTTTTCGAGCTGTAAGTGATTGAATATCATTCTCCTAAATTTGGCATTCCAAACGTCATTCGTTTATATAGCTATATCTTAATGATGTGTGCATGGTTAACTTTTATTTATCAACAATGGTGAAGTATTCTCAAAATATTTGACGTGCAGTGATTGTTTTTTGTTCTCATTAACGTATTTCGGTCGTGGCGGCAATCTTTCCAGAATTCGTCACTGTCGGCACCATCATTATTACCAACATTACAAGAGACGACAATGACATCTGTTGCTAGTAATGATATTTTTTATTGAGAGCATTGACGATTGTGGCCAATAATGATTTTAATGTACGATTTACAATTGAAATTATAACTTTTGTGTGGTTATTTATACATATACTTATATACATACATAACTAGCTTTTGCCTGCTGCTTCACTGTGTTCATACGTTTAGTTCAGTAATTTTATGTACAAAAAGATTAACTTTCGCATTAATATTATTAAATTTAGAGCTGCACCCCGCGTTTTTACCAACCTAAGTATCGATTCCGTTGGAATATCGATATAAATAGCCTATGGCCTAATTCAGGTTTCCATCTATCCACGTACCAAATTTCATCTCAATCGGTTTAGTAGTTTTTACGTGAAACAGGCAGACAGATTAAGAATTGAGAAAGTAAAAAAAAACTAAAAGATATAAAAATCTTACGACAGGAACTAGATATTAAAGAGAGTGAAATACGAAAAAATACAAAAGAGAAAACGGGATTATCTTTAATTAAACGCATACAGAACTTTTATACAGAAGATGTAGTACATAGCGTAATAAGCGCTGGTAAAAAAGAATTTATTACCCGCGATAAAGTCCGCATGCAGAAAAAATATTTATGTTTAACTTTAAAAGACTTGCATAAAAAAATTTGTTCAAAGACTAATTCGAATTGCAAAAAAATAAATAGTACATTATTTATTTTTTTGCAAGCACCGACCTTTTTAGGTTCTATTTTCTAATCTATACTAATATTATAAAGCTAAAGAGTTTGTTTGTTTGAACGCGCTAATCTCAGGAACTACTGGTCCAAATTTAAAAAAAAATGTGTTTGATAGTCCATTTATCGAGGAAGGTTATAGGCTATATTACATCACGCTACGACTAATAGGAGCGGAGCATCCGTGAAAAATTTTGTAAAAACGGAAAATAATGCCCCTTTTCCGAGGAAAAGGGGCATTATTTTCCGTTTACTTTGACTCAGCGCACACGAGTCGAGACTCGTCCATTTATCGAGGAAGGTTATAGGCTATATTACATCACGCTACGACTAATAGGAGCGGAGCATCCGTGAAAAATTTTGTAAAAACGGAAAATAATATTGTAAATATGATATTAATCCTTATGTAAATAAATACGTTATTCATTAAAAGTATTTAATTTTAAACATAATTGACATACGTGATGGGTAAAAATGACGGTTAAACCGATTTGAATGAAATTTGGTACAGTGGAGTTTAATGGTTGAAATAAGATATAGGGTACTTTGAATAATCATACGGGCTGAGCAACGCTTGGCTTGGCTAATCACATACGTGATGCGTCACATACGTTACGGGATAGGAATTTATGCGGGTGAAACCACGGGGCACAGCTAGTATTCTATAACATTTTTCTATATAATATTGTTTATTATTCTTGTATTTTATTTCATTATTAATATCAAAATAATTAAACTTCACAATATATTCGTCAGTGTCGGCAACAGTCCGTCATTACCATCTGCAAAAACATCATTATCCTCATAGATCGTCATTGTCACCAACACCAACATTTTTATGTTTGCCATTATTTTCGAATATATTGTGTTTTTTAGCCTAACTTTGTTTTAACACAGCATCTATTTGATGTATTTATAGACCTAACTTAAAATAAAGGCTATTCTCGAGATATTGTGAAAGATAATTTTTTTCTATGTGAAGAATAATTTTTAGTAGATTCACCCTATACAATTTGTACGCAGTGTTAAAAGGAGACCCTGGCGTCCAATTAACAGGTCGTGTATTATAGGGACATAATCGGGTCGTGCTTTATCTGGCCGTACAATAACTGCAACCTCTTTTAATGTTTTTTTTTATAAATGATATTTTTTGTAGACTGGCAAGATGAAAGAACGAGACACACTACATCGTCGATTGCTATCTCATTCGGCTCGGATTAGCCTCTGTCTATTGTAAGGCAAAATGTTTAACTAATCAGTCCTGTTTATTTTCTAAGTCCATTGTCTCTGCTTCAAGTTTAGAAAAAAAAAAAACCCAGTCAATTAGCCTCCTTTGTGGGAAAAATAGCACACCTATCAAAATCCCCCTTTACAAAAAACTATATTATTAAAAGCAATGAGTCTATTAAAGTTATAGAGACGCCATTGCAGAACAAATCATCATTGAAAAGCGCCACAAATTAGGCTATACAAACTCATTATTTATATTCATTCACATAATTTAAAGAAGAAATAAACGAAACTATTGTTATCTCTTTCTAAAACATAAAACTCAATGCTACTTGCATTACGTAAGAAAGGAGCATTAGGCATAAAACGTCAAAGTCAAAAACTTCGTTGAGTTTTTGCAAAAAAAAACTTTCAAAAAATAAACTAAAATAAATAAATACAGCTTTACTTACGTGTAAAATGAAATATTTTTGCCAGTTTTTGAAGTATAATTCGTGGATCGCCTAAATACGCACGAAAGCATTGTTGTCTGTGAATAATGTTGTGAAAGTGAACTAAATGTACGTACTGTGTGATACTGATAACAAGCGGGTGATCGTGACGTGAGCTGGGATGGAATTAAGACTTCTCTGGCTAGTTAGCTTGGATTTGTGTAGCCAAGAAATTTGCCCTATTAAGTATCTAGAAGTTTTTACATATCTCTGATTAAAAGATACTTTAAGTTACCAAAATCGGTTGAGAAATATGATCTCTGGGGAGTTCTACCATACAAACATACTGTTAGACAACAGAAAATTGGACCAGACCTCGCTCTGTCAAAAATTAATGTTAATTTTTATAACTTAAGTTTAATAAAATGTAACATATAATAGTGAGTCTATAGGATTACTTGTTCCTCGTAGAGTACCTACCACGGCTTTTGTAGTCCTACCAGCTCAGCTGTGGTTCCTTCATATGATGATGCATGAAATTTGCGAGACTATAATAGAGACCTCGTCACCTATTAAAATGTGTCAGACCACTGTCAGACAGACCCGTTCATTTTTTTCGAAAATTGTTCAGCTATTGTTTAGTAAGTTTCAAGAAATGACTAAAAGCCATGTTAATAAATGTGAAATAAGGTGGCAATAATTTTACCACGTTTTGTTTCTGTCTGTCAAAAGTTCTTGTTACGAAAAAAAACAAAGAATGTTTTCACTACTCCGACCTTACTCCAAGTTTATTAATAAGGCTGTAACAGTTCAAAATCTTTAGTGAAATTTTGTGAATTTATCTAAAAATGTTGAACATAATAAACTATTTTCGAGGCAGCATGGGGCAGCATCTTTTACTTTCAGACATTTGCCTCTATGGTTGTAGCTGTACCTAGGAAGGTACCTACACAATAGTATGGCTGTACCTCAAGTAACTAAATCTAGGGTAGGTAGGTATATAGGTATGTATCTTAAATCATATAAATTACATAGGTAGTAAAATAATATAAAGTTGTAATTATTTCCAAAAAATATTTTATTGTCGTATTAATCTTATCACTAGATTTCTATGATATTATAGTCTCGTACCTACTCTTAGGTACCTATCAATGTTGTTTTGTCCCCATAAAGTCGATCTGTATAAAAAGTCAGGTTTAGAATAATTTGTCACTAGTTAGTAATTATTACTAATAATTAATTATGGAGCACGATTCAACTGTTGGCGTCATTTGACATAAGAGTTAATCTAACCACTGGCGGAAGTGCGTCTATGATATTGTAGGAACCTACTCTATTTGGTAAGTAGGTACATACGCACTCATTTATTTAACCAACTTCTGCTACACATTCAAAATGATTGTATATAATTGAATTTATATTATTGAGTATTATTTACATGTGTACAGTCTTTACAATTTAACTTAAAGAGATCACTTCCTAGCATTGAAACCCTCTCCGTTTGGATCTAATATCCAAGGATAATAAGACGGACATTCCATGCATGTGAAGAGACGTAATGTTTCTCCGGGTAGCTCTCGAGTGTTCAGTGGGCAAGCGTTTGGCAAAGAACAGAAAGGTTGTCCTTTGACGTCACATTTGTCTTGCTTCCATTCTTGGAAATCTCTCAGAGAAGAGAGTTCCGTAGGGTTTTGCATCCACTGGATAACTTGGATCATTGATGTAAAGTACACATCGTTCTTTTCTGACATCTCTTCTATAAACTTGATCAATTCGTCTCTGAATTCTTTTTTGGATTTAAGCCACGAAGCGTGGAAGTGAAGACCGAGAGGAGCACGGTTGGTACTGTAGTGGCGATTGAAATTGTGACGTAGAAGGCGCGCGAACTGATCTCCGGTTTGAATGTTTGAGCAAGAGTCTACAACGTGACATCCAGGGAGAGATTCATCGAAAGTAGGATCATCTCTTCTATCTAATTCGTTCATTACCATTTCCCAGACTGGGTGGCTTCGGGACGGACAATTGTGAGCGTTTCCATTACATTTGTGTGGCATTCTGAAGTACAACGTGTAGGGCCAAATGGGAACGCGACCCAACGGTGCCGTGATGGATGCATCGTATACGAAATATTGATCGGCCATCATCTCAAATTGCTTATTGCCACCGACACGCAGGTATGGTGCACGCAGACCAATAATGGAAGAGTCAGTTATGTTTGCAAAACGTTCAACAATTAGACGGGCGCCGGCCATCTCTGCTAGCCAGTCGTCGTAACTTCCACTTGTCCAATAGTTCGGGTCGTCCTTGTGAGTTATCGAAAACACAGCAATCTCATGACCTTTACGGTGGAGTTCCTGAATGGCAGCGTAGTTACTATATTTGTGAGAGACGAAGAACGTGCCACGAATTTGACAACCGTTAGGATTGTGACGATTTCCATTGAAAATTTGTTCATATAAATCGATATTGTCTACGTTAACGGCTCCATTGAAGGTGATGGTGATCATTTGGGGAACTTGATTAAGTTCGATTCCTCCAGGAATACGGGTTCCGTCAGCAGAACAGAAACAATCGGGAAGAGTGCACTGGTTGGGGTCACAGTCCGGAGCTCTGTTAGGATCCACGTCGACCGCTGTAAACAAATTAATCGGTTAATTTTCTGACTTTACATACTTATTCATTTGCGAATTGCGAAATAAATAAGACATCTACTTACTGCAAGCATTTTCATCGGATTCATCCTTGCAGTCAGGCTTTCCGTTACAGAATAATTCCTTTTCCATGCAGTCACCACTTCCACAGGCTAATTTACCTTCGGGACATATGGGTTCATCTGTCTTTAAAATGGGCAATATTTTTCTCGGTTCTGAAATTAAAAATATATTAGGTTAAATGTTATAAAAATCAATTTTCCTTAAACTTTTAAGGGTCTTTGATTTTATTTGCAGGTGACTAGTATTTTATTTTTTGTTATATGCGATACTTTCGTATAATTTTTGTTCTTGTTTAATAACGTTGTGGTAGTGTTGAAGGCAAGAAAATGAGTAGGTACAGAAGAAGATTTACCGAAGCATATGAGAGAAAGTTTGATAGGTTACTTATTTACTAAAACTAACAATGACTTTTCGCCAAAAGAAGAAGATTGAAAATATTAAAGTCGATTAATTGGAAACAATAAATGAAGAATGGGTTGAACTCATGGGATAATTGATGACATAAATATTATTCTAGGAAAACTATGATAACTATATATAAATACCTTTACGAATCTTCTAAGTGGAACAACATGGGACAGATTATCTTATTATTATACTTAACGCCATAAGATCAAAGTAAACCGCTTAAATAGATACTACAAAGTTTAATTTTAAGAAAATAATTACATCGTATTGAAATAGATACTTAATTGTATCGGAAGAAATGTTGTTCCATTCAGTAGATTAGTACGTAGTAGGTAAACCAGTAGAGATAGCAAGACCCAGCATGTGTATAATACAATTCTATGGAAAGGTTTGTGATCATAATTAAGCGTTATTTTTAAAGTATTTATTTACAATGCTAAAGTCAGTTTCGTACTTAGGTTTTACTGACTTTAAGTGAGCGGTTTAAGTCATGCTGATTTTGTTAAACCGAAGACTCTACAGTTTCTATGGACGGTTAATAATTTATTACTGATTGCATTTTTTTTTAATTATTATTAAGTATTGTTAATAAATAAAGCATAAGCGTGGTAGTTAGTAGGTAGTAAGAGTGGGTAAAGAAAATGCAAAAGAAATATAATGTGTCTGAGAAGTCTGTAATGTTTTTTTTTGATCCTATGAAGAGGCCAGTCACATCTTTTTAAATCTGAGAGTTTGTTACTCATTTCAATTTATTCTTAAGCGATTGGATTTGTTGGATGCCTTAAACTATTTGTTGGCTAGTGTTTTCTAATATAAAGTGAATGTATTCACTAAAATAGAGACCTGCCTCCATTTTCGATTTACTTTCTAATGATCGGTCATGTTTGGTTGGATACTAAAACCCAAACAGGTTGTACATTGCGGAAATCTTTTACTGTGATACATTTATAGGTAGGAGTTGTAAATTGTGATTGGTCCTCTACGAGCAACTTTCATTCGAGGCTCGAATAAATAACTAAATCCAACATGAAAAAAAATATAACTTATCCAAATTGTAAACCGTGCATGGTTTGATTGGTTGTTTTAGAATCTATTTGATATTATTGACATAAGTATAATCCCGTTTTTAGTTTTGTTTTGGTGTTGTATATTATGTTAATGGTCCTCGAGAACCGACGCATTACGTTTCAGTCTCCGTATCCGCTCGGGGCCTCATGCAATACTCGAACACCTATAATACTTAATAGTGTACAGTGCGACGCGGCCCTTTCACCCAAGCTCCATTGCTCTACGCGACAATAGCTTCGGAACTTACTCTCGAGTTTGTCACAGTTGTTGACTTTACCCTTCCAGTCGCAGGTTTGTTTATCGAGATCGAAAGCCAGTCCAGACGGGCAAGTGATCTGTTTAAGACCTGACCTAGTGCACCTGCATTAACAAGAAATGTGGAATTAAATTAAATATTATAGAGAGGAAATGGTCACTAGGAAGGCTAGCTAGCCGGTACGGCCTCTCAGAGGCGCGGAATGGCGGTTGTGGTCATTGAAGCCGGCTTTAGGCGGAAGCTTTGCCCTCCACGTGTCCACTTCCTATTCCGAATCGAACTTACTTTCTAGTTTATCGCAATTCTTAACATGAGTTTTCCAATCACAAGTCTGACGGTCGATATCGAAGCCGAGACCGCCGGGGCAGCGCACAGAGGCAAGCCTGGTTACACCATTCTCAGCTCCCTTGTCACACCTGTACACAGCGGACCTCTTTAGTTATCCATGTTAACATACTATTCAGTCAAACTAATCTTCAGTGTAAAGTGACTAGACGTTGGTACAAGATGTAGAAATAACGAGTTGGTATAACATATCGGCAAATAGTAAAGGAAGGTACAGGTACATACATACCTAGTATAAGATACCGAAGTGTATTTAAGTGTAAATACCGAGTTTATAAAACCTCTTGCTTTACATCAATTATTGTAAGTAGAAGTAATTTATTTAATATATATTTATTCCAGGATTAGAAAATTACCCTTACCTACATAATAACATATCTTTGCTTAGATAGAACACGATAGTAACATTCTATAAATGTAATAACGTTGTTCGTTCTCAGTTTAGTTATCTAGTGCTGTCCCAAAGAAAGCTTGGTGAGTAACTAAATAAAATATGAACGATAAAATTATTCAAAGCACGTTGAAGACCGTTGTTCTTGGACTGGAGTACCACATGTCATATTGATATCCAGAAAATAACTAACCTTAACATACGGGAGTTGATTTTATAACTCTGGTACCTAAGAACCAAACACCAAGGACAAACTGAAGAAAAGTTTTGACTGAATGAATTAGCTATACCGTTTCGATATCCCCACTTACTCTTGCGTTCCATTTAGGCATGCCGTAGGTACTACCAGAAAAAGAAACAGTTTTATAGAAAATACAAGTATTGGTTGATTACGAAAGGTAGTCACAACCACGTAAAAACACCCATTCTTACCACAATCGATTGTTGTCACCGGATCACAAAAAACTCCAAGCGAAAAGTGTATAATTCGTAAAATATATTTAGCAATTTTAGCAACTAAAAAGATCTGTATGTCATTTTGATTCAAACTTGTTTACCTACCTGCCAACCAGTTTAGTTAAGAATTTAAAATTCCAAATGTAGGTACATAAATGTGACATCACGGTTGATGGATATGTTTTGCAATGTGGACATTTAATCCGTCGTGATTTTCGACTTTCTTTTATTATTATTTTAGTAAGATTAAAGTGGCTACTGACCTGACTACATCTCGGCAGTCACCGTCTGTGGAAAGACGGAAGTATTCGTCTGCAGGACGTCCGTCGCACAGTTGTTCGGGATTTACTTCTTCGGCACCTTCATCATCTTGACGCTTAACGCGATGCTCTCCGCTCGCTGTAGAAAGTATACTTAATAATGTTACATTATGTATGATCAACGTCAGCGTTTTCGTGCACCAAGTCTGTAACCTGGTTTTTGGATATAAGAAACGAGGCTTAAGTATAAAGAATGTTCGTTAGGTAACACGGCTCAACGTAAGCAGCATAGTTGCAACATTACCGCTTGTGGAATGTAGGTAGTTGGTACCGAGCATTTCGTTGCGGGCCAACTGCAACCTACAGATACTCAGTGCATTTAATTGCCTACCAGTGAATTAAGGTTCATTAGACTTCGACGGATGACCTAAGAGAGAGTGTAAGCTTGATCTTACATAACAGTCTTACGAAGTTAAATATTCCTGCCTTCCATATGATTTCTATTTATGAATAATTTATGAATATATATTTAATGTTTTAGAAGGGTAGTTTATATTTAAGAGCAATTAATAAAATGATTTAACCGATACAAAGATAATTTAATTCAATCAAGTTGCAATTGCGATCCGTAGCCGCCGACTTGCCGGCCACGAGCTCTGTTCGAAGTCGGCATTGAAAGTGGTTGGAAAGAAATCGAGGTCATGTCATCGTGTGTTCGAGCCACGTAAACTGACGCTTATTCTTTGTTGATCTAAACTGCGTTGAAGTCAGCACCGATAAAAGTTTGAAAGCTTTTCTGTATTTAAACTTTTTCTACTTAGAAAGTTATGTATGGAGCCCGCAAAATTCTATTTGCAATAAATATATTGAACAATAAATAAAAATTAAAACACTGAAAAAAACAATATGAAAAGCACCACATAGGTAATAACGGTTAAAGATTTAAAAAAGGGAAGAAAAGAAATAACTACTTAGGCAATAAATCCTAAAATTGTAATCTTAATAAAAATTATTTAATATTTGTACTTATAATAAAGGAATCTAGTTATAACATTTAAAGACAGCACAAAAATAGTTATGCTGTTTTTATTATTAAAATTAACTTTTTCAAGTTCACTTTGAAAAAATCACATCTCAATTTGAAGGTATTATAAAAAACGTTTAAATACAGGAAATAGATTAAAATTATTGAATGTTATTTTACCCGCATCATTTCAATAAGTTCTTAATAGTGATGCACTTGATAATGCAACTTTGAGGGATAATCAAAATGATATAAAAGTTTTACTGACCGATATAGGCGAGCACCAACACACCAAGACACAGAGACGCGAGTCGAGCCATAGCGCTCGGCGTGAACTGGCCGCTGCGACGCGCGCCCTCAGCAAAGTGCAAGAAGTTTCCACTGCCCCTCTTCACCTTTTGTATTTATATAAGCCAGTCAGTGCGAGTTTGATACCCGGCGCGCTCGCAGTTACCCGTGTTATGTCCACAGCGCCTTCTCACAATGAAGCTAACTTGAAGATCATAACAGCTTATAAAAGCCCCCTCGTTTTAGTACTCATTACATTACAGACTAATTTATAAAAATGATAATGATACTAATAATCATTTGATAAATCACCAGGGAAAGCTTTTCTGGTAATGAAATTAGAAATTGACGTAATCAACTAGACTATTCTTACTTGTAATTTCTTAGAATATCCTTAATTCATTATCATCATCATAGTCTTGTTCGAGTAGGTAGACAACTCGAATAACACCAAATTCTCGTACCTACATTGTGAAAATTCACAGAAATATGGGCCTACTTGGTTAATAATTGTACCTATAATTTGACCTAAAATATATAATATTTGATTAATGAAATAATGCCAATTTATTCAAGTTTTTTTTTATTTAAAAGATCAAGTCACTTTAAATTTTAAAAACATCCACGGCGCTACGGGCCTGCAACGTAGAAAGGTTCAGTTGTTTTAGTAACTATTTATAATTACAATTTTTATTACCATATGAAGTGGTTAGGTCCTATGTCTATACTTGTATGAATATCCTTTTAATCAGAACTTAATACATGTTAATTCTTAGCTTTCCATGAACAAACGGACCTGTTTTATGTTTTGTGTCAATGTCAAATGAAGGTGAAAAGATGATCCTAATTTGTTTTACTTTACATAACAGACCCGGAATACCAGTTTAATAACAGGTAGGTATTATTAATTAGTGCTCACGTGCGAGATTATTAGGTGTAGTGTAGGTACCAATAAAAAGATTTTCCAAACTTGCTAAGTCGGTCACTAGGTAAAAATCTAAAAAATATATTCAAATAAAATATTGTTATTTTCTTTTTATGAATAAAGCTATTAAGAAACTTTTGGTAGTAGGTACGTTTCAAAATACAACTAAATAAGATGTTTTATGAAAATGTCAATGTATTCAGAGGTCAGGTGTATCACACTTTACTATTGGACGATACCGATGGAGGATCATATCTGTATTTATCAAAAGTCAAGGCTAATCGTGTAGTAACATAGTGTAGGTACTTCATTTACGTTTTTACGAATGCTATTTGCGAAAAACGTGGGTAGGTAAGATTGAAAAGGAACTAATCTTATAGGTTATTACTCTAAGGAACTAATATACATGCGTCAGTAGTTATTTGACCAAGATAAATAAATCTAATCAATAAAAAGGAAGAATAAATAAAACATTCGAATTGTGATCTCGAACTATTGTGATTATTCTCTGTTTACACAAACTATTAATATTAGACATTGTCACAATTCCCCAATCAGAAAAAAAAAGTGAAAATGAGTTCGCTAATTTCTGTTCACACTTCATTTGACTTCGCACGCCTAAACGGCTTAATATTACAGAAGTACCCTCCGTATAGGTAATATCAAGTCCCAAGCAGCAAACTGGTCCAATAATTTCAAAATCTGTCACCAAATAGCTCTGAAAACGATTTATAATGGTTTTAGTTAAGACAATGCGTTTTATAAAAGTGTTCGTCGACACATTGTTGCTCTAAAACTTATGGAACCTAAATGACCAATAACCGATCGATATAAACGTTTACAACGCATTTTTATGCAGCGTTTATAGTATGGTACTTTAACATAGTTAAATGTAACTACTACCGGAGCAATTTGCTTTATATACATTTTTACAGGTGCTTCTATGGGCCATATTTGCGCTAAAAAAGGTTCCAAACGAACTGTTACACGTAGTTTGTTATAGCAGTGATGAGAACTCAATTAGACGACAATATTGCGCTATTATGGATATAAGGAGTATTGTTGTAGTACTAGTACGATAATAGTTACAAAATTCTACTACAGAGCGTTTTTGAAGTGTAGATGAATGTCAGGTTACGCTTATGTGATTTAATTGTACTTTAATCAGTCTTATGTGATCTTTTATAGGTCGCAGGTATGCATGACAAAAATATGCCTTTTTAGAGCAGAACTGATCACAAACGTTTTTTTTTATACCTTTATAACACACCTTGTACTGTTAAGGCTTCTAAATCTCTTTGATAATACAAAATGGTACAAAAAGGTTGACCAATGTTGTTTTTATATCACAATTAGATTCTAAACAAAAGATATCTATTTCGCTTATACAACGTCATCCATCAGACATTTTGTTTCAGTGTAATTCTATATAAATTAAACAATATCTTAGATTATAAAATATATTTGATATAATAAAACAAGCTTTGAACAATAAACAATATTTAATGATTTAAAAAAATATTTATCAAACCCGAACTGCTGAACCCTAATTTCGCTGACAACTTCGTTACAACGAGAGGTGCTATAACGGTGTTTATAAACTTCATGTCATTTTAATTAATAAATATTTTAAAAACTAAATAATTCGAGGGGGGCTCTTAAAATTCATTGTAAACATTACCCTAGTTTGTCAGTAAAACTGCGTTCCCACATTTAGACTTCCATTTCTATCGTAGGTGTAACAATTTAAAACATTAATAAAAAATCATGGCTGTCGACACCCCAAATTATGTTTCATCTTTCAATATTTTTTTAATAAATTTTCACTCTGCATACATTTTTTGTTAAAGAATGACAAGTAAACTGTTCAGGCACGGAAAACTCTTCTATAGTTTATGTATAGTATAAAAAAGTACCATAAAAGTTCCTTCGGTGACTAGTACGTCATCATTTTAAAACGCGTTGCTACTTTTACATACTTTGTATATGACTGATTTGACATGCTATGAATTCGTTTTAACTCTGTTCAGTGATAAAAATGGTCCATTTTCGAACAAAGTGAACGTTCTTAGATGTTTTACAGAACTTAAAAGGTGTTCCCCAAAACGTTCTATGTCCTTTAATATGACCATAAATTGCTGCTTGGGGTAATATCTATGATGGGTAAGATTGTTAACTATCCTAAATATTATACCATAGAATTGTTGCAGTTCAAATAGGTTGTCTACGACTGGTTTAGCTATCTTTTTTTGTTCTATTATACTACTTTTCCTAAGTCCCCTAGAAAACTTTTTTTAATTTACTTCCAAGTACAGACTTTCTGTCCTCTTTTCTTTATTATAAGTATAGAAGATATAGATGTATATGACCCGATGACAAAAAGTGCTCTGTATATACGGTTACAGCGGTTTAACGAGCATCATAGACATTAAACACGAATGCAACGCGATGGACGATATGTTACTGTTGGCCTTGCGGCTACATCCGGGTCTGGAGTTATATAATGTACGTGAAACGATGTCCGCAAACATCGCTGACCACGCGGCATAACGTCTTGTTAACGTGAAGCTATCCATAGGCCACATCTAGGTGATATGCTGAGGCTAGTACGGTTAGCGGATTTTGCACTGAGACGGAAAAATACGTCTACGGAGGCGTCTCTGAGAAATAGTACAAGCAATAGTCGTCTTTACTTTTAACTTTATTAATTTCTTCTAGCTTTTTCTCATGTAAATGATCTTTTGTTTGTCCATGTTAGCTGGGTCCTAGTTTCATCCTTAGTTAATAACATAATGAAAAAATCAACAACCTAATGAAAAAATCAATACGAGACGAATTAAGAACCTTCTACTTTTTTTAAGTCTGTTAAAAAGTAGGCATATTTACAAAACGGATGTAGACTGATTGAAAGTGAACTTTATAATTATTAATTTTATGTATAGGTAGTCTATTTTTATGGTGGCATTGCGTTTGCCATTTCCGGAAATCGGAAGTGTATATTTTCATTATATTTTAATATATTTTCAATGGCAATCAACCGATTTCCTACGCCGATTTGCATAACAAAATACAAAGAAAAGATATAGTTGACTGGATTAGAACTTCATTGGTTTTAATTTTAATATAAGTTTAATTCACTTAGATTATTCATGTGTTGCTATCTTCCTGACTTAAATATTTTATTTTAATAACTCACTTCGTCATGGGGTGTCATTAAATTATCTATTGAAATAGGTCATTTCTCTAATACGACACCTATACGTTATATATCTACCTACATTTCATATGACTTACGACATAAAAACATTCAAAAAATTGGAATGTGATTGAGAAACAACAACTACTTAAGTACTAGATCTTTAGTTAATTGTTTATAAGTTTTCACTGTACTTTCAAATTATTATGCGATTTGTTGCATAATAATAATTTAGCATTTGACATGCACAAATGCAGCGTTTGCTATTGATTCGTTGGAGAACGATGTGCGGTTGTTACATGTATATTTGAGTGTATTTGACTTTATTCTGGTATTTCTGTCACGGGTTCTCCTATAGTTTCGAAAATATCTTTTTATATTTAAAATGAATCCCTATTTCTCTTGGTCACGGCATCACACGTAAACGGCTGGACCGATTTAGCTAATTATTTTTTTGATGTGTTTGTTATCGTAAGGAAAAGGTTCTTATGAAAAATATCGATATTCCCGCGGGATCGGAACTTCTGCGGGAGAAACTGCGGGGCGTTGCTAGTTTACAATAAAAAATATTCTCTACCAAAGCGCACGAACACCTAACAGGGTACTCTTATTGTAATTTAGATTTAATAGATTGCAGCCTATTAAATTTAAAATCAAGCTGAAAACATTCGAGTAATTTAAGAAGATATTTAGTACCTAGTTGAGTAAAAAGGACACATCGATAGGTAAGGTAACTCTCGCTTGACCAATCCTATAAGGTTAAGTAATAAAATGTTTAAGTGTTGCGCCAGATTATGCATGATGGCGATGACGCACTCGTCATTGGAGAGATGAGATGCACCAACAATGCAATGGTGTATGTAATTGTAGATATGAGTAATACTATAGTATAGGTATTGATCAGTGTCGGCAGTCGGCAGCACACAGCAACACTGCGGCGACGGCGGCAGCGAGGCAGGCGGGCGGATCGCGCCACGCGGTGCCAAGTAGGCGCGCGACTCAAGGATTCTTTAAGATATTTCCTTTCACTTGTGACAATGCATATACTTACCTATCGTTTTATAGTATAATTTTAGTATCTTCTGTCTGGCTAATAGCACAGACACTAAAACTAGTAGAATACTTAGACATTTACGTTTATAGAATTTTTAGCTAAAAGTCGACATTCTTCGCTCGCTCATACCAAAACAATTTTGTTACCTTGTACCCATTAACGAAACTTTGATTATCTCTACCTACCTAATAATGAGGTTACGTTTAGATTACCTAACTATACAACCTAAGTAGTGTTGTTACTTGCTTATGCACCTATACCTACTCCTTTACCTATATTTTTTATAACAGGAAAAAATATAGCTGCAAAAAATGTTTAACAATAAGTCTCGGAACTACTTGTAAATTGATTAACATTTATGATTCCAAGAAATACTGTTATATTTTAGAATTGTTCTTTAACTATTCTAGATACATATGGTAATTAATTACGTACCTTGATACTAGGGTATTTTGTAGAAAATTGTAAACTGAGCCTAAACTACTTTTATCCATTAAATTGATTTCATTTGGTAATAATAATAAATAATAATAATAAAATCTTTATTGGCCACACTAAAGTAACTACTTACAATAGATATAGTTTCCTAAACTAACGTATCAAATTTCTAGTTAAGTAGGTAATTAATTATAAGTAAAAAGAAGAATCACCATCAGACCCCGAACTAGGATCGAGTCCTGTATCTCGGGAGTCTATACAATAAAATTTGTTATATAGACATTTTACAAAATTTTGACTCAGTGGAGATGCCAACAAAGAATAATTAGGTTTAGTGTATTTAGTTACGTAAATTTTTGTTTTAAGTAACAATTTAATATAGGTACCCAAATTAAGCGTAGAGTGACGGTATGTGTTAGTATGAGTGCGAGGGTGTGTTGGTGTTTGTGGGTGTGTGTGTGTATAGGTGAGTGAGGGTGCGTCTGGGGTGTGTGTTTATGTGTGTGACTATGGCTTCTTGACATTAGCAACGAATTGAAGTACGTTCCATTCTAAGTCCCCAACTAAGGTCTCTATCTCAAGGTAGGATAGATTTGACAGGAGACCCAACACCATTGTCTTGGCCCTTCTAACTCTGGAGTCACGAATATCGCACAGCTTTAGGATACGATTGTATATGGTACCTCTAGTATCCTTGGTGGTAGTATAGTAGGTAACAAAAGTTAGTTGATATTTAAGTAGAATCGGGATTCATACGAGTGAAACGGGTGGGTGCTGTTAGTATTTTATCAGAATAAATATTGTAAATGTCAACTTTATAATAAGTGTTAACAAAGAGTGCTATATGAGCTCTAACCGTCACCACATTGAGGAAGGCTTTCACTGCTTTCACTGAGACAAGCTGACGCTTCTTCACATGGAAGTCGACGTCGCTCGTCGTCGCTTCGAATGCATGCTCTCAGCTCTCTATTTATTTAGATGCAGATAACAATACAATTGTTTCACATTGTCCTTATAATGTGCGATGATAAACGCCATGTATTGCAACATAAAAATGGAAAGTTCGCATTGACTTCGGAGATATGTACGTAAGTATACATGGTTGGAGGTGATGATGTGCAATGCATCCGCCCACACCTTGGAGTCTCGTGTTGGTGGAGCTGGCGCCCATTGCTCCTCGCATACGCCCTCGCTACTATTGTTGCTAGGTTTTGTCATCTCTTTACATACCGCTGTCATGTGTCATTCGTGTATGAAACTCATGAATCACTTTATGATTTATGAATTCATACCATGCCGTGAATGTGACCTTTCAATAACAAGTTATTATTGATACCTACCGCCTTTTATTTCCAAGCACTTCAACTAGGTACGTGGGAAAAGTGAATATGTATCTTACAATTCCTAACTAGACTATAGACGTGTAACTGTGACTTGTATACCTAATATCCATTTAGTTTTAATCTATAAAACATCGCTTAGGACTCTATAAAAACCACATAAGTAGGTACTGTACTTGCCTACCCACTTAAGTATATTTAGATTGTTTATTCGCATGTCGTCGAATGAACGTCTCGAATATTAAGCACCTTCTTAGTGGCTCCTCAGAGGTAGGTAAGAAGATTTCTTGAGTATATTGACTGAGGTCTTATATTTTCATTTCACGATGCGTCTTTAACTTAGCACATTCATCAGTGTTTATTTTTCTCCTTTTACTTTACTTAGAGGTTTGTGGTCATTCACCTCTTAACGTATTTATATTTTGTCCAGGTCTTAGTGCTTTTACAACCTAATTGGAGAAAACGTAGCGTTAGTTTCTGTTTCTTATTCGATTTAAATCTCAATTGACTAATGTAAAAATAAATAGGAACCCAAATATTCACTAAATAAGTACCTATTAACTAGGAGGATATTCTTTATGTATAAATAGCTAGGTAGATATATATAGTTAATGCAGGTAGGTATAAAGATTTTCAATCTTTCTTTGCTAACTCTTACAAAGATCATTACGCTATGGATATATACGCAAGTTCATGTGAACCTAGTGCTGATACAATATAATAAGTGTCAATGCTTTTTATTTCATTTTGTAATTGCGTTAGGGAGATCCAATTTGTATACTCTTAATAGCGTAACAAAGTAAAAACCTTGAGTCATTGTTTCAGGCATGTTAAGTATTTAATCAGTATCTAGCAAATTACTTAAGTTCGGGTAGGTATTTATAAATTAGCCAGATACATAACTAAACAATTTGATTTATAAATTATCGTTTGGTGCAATGCAATATTTACACACACCACTAAATCAATTCAAATCACCGTTTAAAAGACTTCAACGCGCTCTCTTTGCATGTTGTAACAAATTGTGACGCCAAACAACTCGTGTGGAATATTTATAAATGCCTATATTTTAAAGTTCCTAGTGTATTATTTTATTTAGCTTTTTAATTTATGCTTTTATAAGGATCTTCTGCTACCTACCTACTGGTTTTGCTTATATAATATATTTGTAAAATTTCTAAGGGTTGTTGTAGGTACATAAAACAATTCTGTTATTTTGTGATTTTTATTTTAAAATTTAAAAACAGACTTACATTACAAAATCACATAAAATATAAAACAGGCCTATTATATATTCATGTGAGTCTATATTACATATAGTAGGTAGGGTACTTAAGCTATAACGGGATTATGACCCGGTACACTTCACAATTACAGGAAAACATATTCACAGTTAAACTACGTCAAAAGTAAAACATTACAATATAAATTAAAAAGTCCTTTGTTAAAAATACTTATTTTTTTAGAATAAATTGTACTCGTCCAGTGACTACGAATATGTTGTCCTCGAATCCTTCCGAAATTATTATAAAATGAGCGTATAATAATTTTGGTGATGAACTATTTATAGCGCTTGTTGCGCGAGATCATGGCTCGGTTAGTAGTGGCCGTCGCCAGTGGGGTCGTTGAGCCAGGGGTAGTTGACCGGACACCTGAGGCAGGTCTGCAGGTTGATGGTCTCTCCGGGGACCTCCTTGGAGGTGAGCTTGCACGAGTGCGGCACCCAGCACGCTTGGTTGCCTTCCACCACACACTTCTCCCTCCACGACTCGAAGTTCTTCGCTTCGGTAATCGTCCGCGGGTTTTGGATCCACTGGATCACTTGCGTCATCGTAACAAAGTATACATCATTGTGGCTCTGTAACACCTCGTCGATCCAGTACAAGAACGCTTCTAAGAATTCTGGGTTGTTCTTGAGCCAAGCTGCGTGGAAGTACAGTCCTAGAGGGGCACGGTTCTGTTCGTAGTGACGGTCAAAATTGTGGTTCAAGAAGTTGTAAAACTGGTCTCCTGTCAGGATGTTGGAGCACGAATCGACCATAGCACAACCGGGCAAGTACTCGTCGTTGTTTGGATCTTCACGTCGATCCAACTCGTTCATGACCATTTCCCAGACTGCATGACTTCTAGTCGGGCAGCTTTGAAGGTTGCCGTGGCAACGGTGAGGCATTCTGAAGTACATGGTGTATGGCCATAGAGGTGGATTGGAGAGTGGTGCTGTAATGGTACTGTCGTATAAGAAAGCCTGTTCTTCCATCATCGTGAATTGGTTGTTTCCACCGACACGTAGGTACGGGGCACGCACGCCGACAACGCTGTTGTCAGTAATGTTAGCGAACTTTTCGGTAATAACCCTCATACCGGCCATTTCCTTCCCCCAGTCATCGACAGAAGCGTTGCTCCAGAAACGTTCGTCGTCATTGTGTCTATCAACAAGAAAAATACATTTTACAAACTGAGATATAGATGCCATAGAGATTGTAAGATAAGATACTCCTAGGATGTAATAAACGAAGACCGGACTAGGAATTAATGCGCAACTTACGTGATAGAGTGAACGGCGATTTCGTGACCTTTCCGATGAGTTTCATGGACGGCGGAGTAGTTGGAGTATTTGTGGGAGACGAAGAATGTCGCTTTGATATCACAGCCATTTGGATTTTTGCGTTTGCCATTAAAGATTTCCTTGTAGAGCTCAATGTTGTTGTTGTTTATGGCGTCGTCAAAAGTGATAGTGATCATCTGAGGCACATCTCTGGCTGGAAGATCCCCAGGGATAACAGTTCCGTCTTCGGAACAGAAGCAATCTGGGAGCACGCACTGCGATGAATCGCAGGGTGGGGCTCTGTTCGGGTCATTGTCGATATCTACGGGAAAAACAATAACATGTTTAAGACCTAAGATATTTCCTAGAATATATATCCTATCTACATACTTTATAAGTAAAATAAAACTAAGGTTTAAACTCAGAATCACGTCTGATTCCAAAGGCATATTTTATCTTGGGTTGGGCGTGTGTCGAAAACCTGTATGGGTACTTTCGCTTGATTAATTCATTGAAGCAGCTGGTGCCTATTGGATTTCACTTTTGATTTAACTTCATTGTCATATTGTAAATACATAATCACCAAACACTTGTATACAACGTGGATACGCATTTTATACCAAAGTGAGTGTTGTACTTGAAAGTCCAGACAGACCGCTACGCTATATACATTAATATGTAATATAATACATGTACCACATGGCAAATTTCAAAGAATTGAGATTTCTGCGGTGCAGTGTTTAGAAATGTATTCTACGACACGCTTTTTAAGTTATTATACACCAACTACTTTGGTCGCTTTACTGTTATTTAATAACAAAGTTTATTTTGTGTAGAAATATAAGTACACATACTAGTTATTTAAAAACATATGCATTAGTTACACAACCCTTCCATGTATCTTAATGGTTTTATTTATTAGCAATATCTGATAGATACCATGATTCTTAGCATAGATGTTGCGCAAATAGCTAACTTACTTAAGCTTTTTATTAAGTGATTGGCAGGTAGGTAGGCCAGTCACGCTTCATAAGTTTTTATTATTAAATCGGCACTCAAGTTCAGTTTCGTACATTTAAATTAACTTTACAAAGAGTCATGGAGTCAAGGTTTGCATAATGAATGACAAAGAGACATACCACAGGAATTTTCGTCGGAGCCGTCCGCACAATCCTTTTCACCGTTACAGAAGAGTCCCCTTTCGATACAGTTGGAGTCTCCGCAAGCGAGGAAGCCATCTTGACACAAAGGTTCCTCCGTGTAAAGAAGAGGTTTCACTTTACGCTCCTTATTTTTCAACTTGCAGTTCTTAACGGCGTCTTTCCAGTCACATGTCTGTTTCTCGATGTCGAAGAACAAACCGGCTGGACAACGTATGGCCTGAATGCCCTGTTATGAAACGAATTAAATCATGAACCTGGCGATAGTTAACGTTGAGAAATACTTATTATGCACCATCGCGATCACTTATAACGACTAGTTAATATTAATTGTCTTTTTAATTAAACTCACGCTAAAAAATATCTACAGTACCATTAAATGTTTTTAATGCTCTTTCTTTAAAAAGTAATATTACACTACAATTATTAATAAAAACGGGGTATAGAGCTCAGTAAAAATAAACAAAATTAAACATTGTAAAATACCCCGTCCCTGAATTATTTGTAGTGAAAACAATCAGGTACGTAAGTTTAAACACAGATCTACTAATACATTACTTTCAAATCCAGGAACATAATTATATAAAATTCCGTTATAAAGTTTAGTATTCGTGTAGAGTTTTGTCACTATACTTATAACTGTTCCTCTGTGACATGAATCATAATATTTATTGAAATGTTGATTGAATTAAATAGTTCCCGAATTATTTTTGGATATTAACTCTATGCAAATGGTTTTTAAATTAAAATGGATTTTAACATTTTATAATTTCCAAGCATATTGTTATATTTATTTACATTTATTGCATCCAATTATCAAATTGCTATCTTAAACGAAGTCCAAAATTTTAATATTCATTAGATTTTGCAATGATGAGGACAAATATAATAAAAATAATTGATAGTGTCATTGAATTTGTCAATTTTGTACAATATGATAATTAAATTTTGTGAAATCGAAGAGAAGATTTTAAAAATATTTAAAATTTATCAATAAAGTGATGGAATGGTGATGGATGGATGGGTAAATGATAAAGAATAGCATGACGAAACACAATAACCAGTCAGTATTGCCACAGTTTACCTAGAGATGGCGCGTCTGTATTCAATAGTAGATTGAAGACTTAAATCGTGTGGACGGTGGTTATGGTAGTTATAGTTACAGTAGATCGTATAATGTCGGTAGGTCTGTATATGTAAATACTAGCTGCGCCCCGCGGTTTCACCCGCGTATGTCGCGTTCCCGCGGGATTATCAGGATAAAAAGTGTGTGTGTCTATGTAAAAAGCCTATGTGTTAATCCAGGTCCCCAGCTACCTATATTCCAAGTTTCATCGCAATCGGTTCAGTAGTTTTTGCGTGAAAGAGTAACAAGCTCACATACATACATACAAACTTTCGCGTTTATAATATTAGTAAGAAGTAAGATAAGATAATATGTGAGAGGAGTAGTTACCGAGGCGGTGCACTGGATGACGTCGCGACAGTTGTCGCCCTCGCCGGCCACCAGCCGGAACCACTCGCCGGCGTCCTTGTCCTTGCATAGTTCTAGCTCCAAGCTGTCCTCTTTCTTCGCCTCATCCGCCTGTCGCTTCCATCGGTTACCATCGACAACCGCTGTATTATAAAACAATATTTTATTATTACATGTGTAATACTAATAACATATTTTAAATCACGTAATTGGCACAATCATAACTGGAGACGTCAGAACATCGACTTTTCGAAAAGGACGGTGTTTTTAGTTAAATCTTTTGACATTTAATAATAGCTATGTGTGCCTAATAGGACAGATTCCTAATAAACTCTTTAAATTCACACGATTTGTGAACACCGCCGCAGCTCCAGTCCCCTCGAGACCAAGATCATTGTAACATGATCGTATCGTCGAGGTAAGAAAATAAAAAATAGTAAGCATTTAGACCACGTGAAATGTAAATAGGACAGATTTCTAGCTATTTACTTTTTCCATCAGAATTAAAATGTCACCTGAAAGAGTATTATAGTACGGATGGAAATTAAAATGCCAGAGGTTAGGTGAGCGCTCGACGCTCATGACATTTGACTTGCTTTAAAATGTCAGCGCTTGGGCAAGCGACAAGGACGACTCTTTCTATGTCTTCTGTCTATACAAAATTGAACATTATGCATGGCATTTGATTTGTTCGTCGATCGGGCTGATGAAATTAATATGAATTCAAAAAGGTTACGGAATAGTAGTTTTCCTTGATTCGTTATAATGTTTCAGGAAACACAAGAATTGCCTAATTTGGTAGGAACAAAAACTCAATTGTAGGAACCGGTACTTAACTGTTTAAACCAGTCTTTGGATTTGAATACTAATATTTTCTTTACTTTTTATGTTGTCTATTAATTCAGGATCCCGTTCGAGTTCACAGCTAACATACTAGCTGGATAAATAATGTGTGGGTAAAGGAAACCTACGCCTCGTCTGTACTTTACATTTCTCCAGTCGTATCGCAAAGTGTACACGTCCGTGTTCCGAACGGAATACGGAAGATATAGTACGGAACTCGTTCCACTGCCATTTCCCTACCTTCACATTTGACCCCCAGATCAAGACACGAGTTAACAGTTTATTTTGAAGTAAACGCACAACGTTTTCTGATGATAACTGCGATGTTGGTGATATGCTCAACTATAATCTATATCTATAGATAGGTACAAATTTACTTAAAAAAATATTGCTGTACTTCATCGAACATATTTTGTCGTTGTAGGCTATATTTCCATTAAAATAGATGACTGGTCACATTCCTCAAGTTTAATTTTTTTGTTTTTCCTTAAAATCATAATTAAAAAACCTTATCTATACATTTTTGATTTAAGTTTCTGAAAAAGGGTATAGTTAAATGTCATTAATAATTTCCAAACGAAATAAGTCATGATGAAAATATTTGACCGGTTACAACAGGGTTAAGACAGCGTTAGAAATCTTTCAAACAATCGAACTAGGTTAGGCATTAACAAATAATGCAATCGAGAACTCGATTCATACACAACTTGCTTGCATGAATTCATATCTACTCTGTTAATGTCCTCAGTATGTGCATTGTCTTCTTCACATCGGTAAGTATAATTAAAGACGGTATTCTTTTTTTTTAATACATTCAAAAGTTATTGTCTCTCAGGTAGAGAATCTAGTTTCTTGATTAGTTTTAAATTACAATTGAAAACGACTAAGACACGACGAGTTAAGAGACTATTTATAGTACTACTAGCTGCGCCCCGCGGTTTCACCCGCGTAAGTCCCGTTCCCGCGGGAATATCGGGATAAAAAGTGACCTATGTGTTAATCCAGGTCCCCAGCTACCTATAATCCAAGTTTTATCGCAATCGGTTCAGTAGTTTTTGTGTGAAAGAGTAACAACCTCACATACATACATACAAACTTTCGCGTTTATTATATTAAGTAAGATTTACTATAATAGTCTACTAAGTAAGTAGCAGGTAGATTTTTTAAATTCTAGTATATTTTAAGTCAAATTGTCTACCTACGTCATACCTACCTTACTAATTATAATCAACTTTGAATAAATTTATTCATACAACCTGATTAATATAAAGTTCAACTGTACCTAGGTTCACATTCCTCAAATTATAGGTTGAGGCTATGAATTATGTAATCAACACATTATATAGAGTTTTACTATAGAAAAATGTTCTTAACTTAACTTCTTTTAGTGCTAAGCAATTCAATAAAAATGATAACTTGTTTTTTGACCCGGATCTGCCACGCGTTTGGTTATTAATTGTATCGCTTTACATATTGACAGTTTAAAGACTTTCCCTGGTATTGTAGAAAGTAAAACATCTCTAACCATAAGTATGTACCTATCAGATATACATTTAAAACAAACAAAAAGTGAGAAGATGTGTAGTCATAATTCTTAGGCATATCCTCTACAAATAAAATATTTGAACTAAAAGAGCGCGTTGAAGTCTTTTGTATGAAGTAATTACGTTACCTGATTTTGTTACAAAATTTTAATTATTTTCAACATATACACATATGGGATTTGAATTTGGAATGTGTATTTTTTTAAAAGTTTCAATCACCAAAGGGTTCCAATAGAAATAAAATATATATAGAAGAGGAACACACTAGGAATAGAACAGAAGTAGAAAAGAAGTAAACTATGAATAGTCTAGGAGTAGACTAAAAATAGGAGACTCGGAATGGACGAGAAATAGTCTTGGAATAGACTAGGAATAGTCTTGGAATAGACAAGGAATAGTCAAAACATATATACAGTTTTTATAGAAAATAGTTGTCATGAAATATAATAAATTGTTATGCATTTTTGTTATAATATTAAATATATTATAATATATTTCCCATAATATTTATTGTATACCTATTGTTACAATTTAAAATGAATTTTTAGAATCTAGTCTTGATAGAAACGCGTATTTAATCTTCAGATAATAAAACTAAAATCACTTTATGAAGTTGAAATCATAAAATATCTTAAATTTGCACTTAAAAACTAAAAAGAAACGTAATATGAAGAGAACACGTATATTTCAATTTCTATAACGTGTTTTGGTAACAAAACAATATAATTGTAAATTCAAATAAACTTTTCTATTAAAATTATTTACACTTTCAACTCGGAACGATAAGAGCATAAACTTGGTGAAAGTGTTGTGGTAAGCATTCGTTACAAACAATTTTGTAACCCATAATAACTATTAGCTAAGCACTTTATTACACGAACAGGCGTTTTACTACACAGTGACTAATTTTTCATGGCAATTTTATTAGAAATTGATCTGCAATAATCAAATAGATATTACTTTAGATAATTTAATGTAAGAACTGTAGGTACCTACCAAGTTATTATAATGAATGCAAATAGACTACTTTGTACGTATGTCGTGAATATTCAACATAGTAGTTTAATTGTGACCTATTATCATATTTGAAAACTTCAAAAGTTATTACATAGGAATGTTGTTTAAGAAATACCTAGTTTATTTAAATAGAGACATTAATATTATACTAATTATTATAAAATGAATATCTGTGGGGTTTATGTAATTAGTATTTTTATAATTCTATAAGTAAAAACAGTAATAATAACTTTAAACTTAACTAATTCAGCCAAACAAGCCGGCTTCCAATGTTCCCGATACAGCTGCCAAGCAAACTAGCACCGTTGCCACGTTGGATGGCGATCGTTAGTCTTAAGTTATCGTATTATTTTAAGTTATATTATCATTTGCCCGGTAAATAAAATATTTTATTATGAAAAACGCATAAATCATAAATTAAATTATATTTTTGTGTTTGTTAAAGTGTTTCCTACACTTGGATAACTATACTTATCCGTGGCCAAATGGGAAAGGCGTTAGAACGGATCCCCAGAGATGCAGGTTCAAGTCCTGTCGGGTGCGAAATTTTTGGAAAGCATTTCTTTAAGTATAAATTATATTATCATTATCAGTCTCTTTATTCATAAGGAATGAATATAAACAAATTTAAAAAATATATTAAAAAATTGCACGACATTACACACAGCGCAATCGAGCCCCAAACTAAGCACTAGACTTGTACTATGGGTACTAAATAAATATTATTATAATTATCTCTCTGTTATGTTATTATTGCAAAGGGAAAACGGCGTGATATTCGGATCTGACCTCTGTCACCACAGGGGTTCGAACTATAGTTCCTGGTGCAAATGCTAACCGTTTCAATACAAAGAGTTGATGCAGGCCGTGTCCTTGGCTCCTTTCCGGCCGCACAGGGTGCAATCAGAGGCAGTTTATTTAATTAGATATTTATATTGAATGTCACCGAAACTATGACCGTATTAGTTAGGTAAAGTTTTACTTAGGAACGATTTTGAGTACGACGGCTACATAGTTAGTATGATTCGAGGACGTCGACCGTACGCGTTGATCGAATATAGATGACCGACGGCCATTGGAACGTGTAGCTCCACTTTATGAATATTTACCACAACACCTTCAACTTTCCTTCTAAGTCGGGCTGTCATTTCAACGACATTTGTTCTTGAAATTTTTCAATAGCACCGAGAACAAACATTTCTGCATACGGAAGTAGCAGTTACTTTCAACCTTAACTTCGAATACAATTAGGCAATCCACCTCAATAAATAGGCAATAAAAAATCAATCTATACATTCGAAATTGACTCATAAGTTTGTTGGCGTAGTTCGCTTTTACATACAGATATGCATATTATTTTCTTATTTTTTTCTATATATTACTAATGTTCGTGTTGGGTTTATCTGTAAATACACGAAAGATATTCAGACACTACATTTATTTTTAAATATTTAGGCTGTTTATTTTTTACGTATTCTGATTTGCATATGAAATTAATAGTATGTATTTTCATCTAAAACCTACTTAGTATACAAATATATTGACATACTACCCTTATTGCATAAATGAAAGAAAACAAGATTGAAAACACATGCAATCGTTGCACCATTGCAAAACTATAAGCAACATTGCGTGCGTTTTAATAAGAGACACGCAAAGCGCGATGCAGAATCGACAGACTAAATTATTTAGGTAAAATTGTTAATTTATTCCGTTAGTATTACTATTTGCAAATGGTAGGTTAGTACTAATATTGCACACATTTATATGGTTTTATTGTTTCTTTCAAAACTGTTTCTGAAACTCAGATCGCATCAGTCAATATTACATGTTTTATATTGTGTCTGCATCTGATTCTGGAAAGTTGCAGTTCTGTGAGTAGTTATTTTTTTAATGCAACGATTTGTCCGCGGATAACGCAATAAAAATAAGTAAATTACGATGAATATGTAATTACATAGATGATTAAAAAATGTTGTTAGTTAATTACAGTAGTTGCAATTTAAAAGGTTGTGTTATAAATAAATTAAAAGAGTTACCTTCATTTTTTCATGTTTATGAATGTTAGTATAAAAAAAGATATGGTGATTATGTTAAAGAAAATGCACAATAATATATTATTAGATATAGCTGCGCCCCGCGGTTTCACCCACGTTGTTCTTACACCTACCTACCGCAATGCAAAAATCCACACTTAAACGGTCGCCCATTGAAGTACTGTTGAAAAGCCAGTTGCATTGCGGTAGGTAGGTGAAGTAAGGCAAAATTTGTATGTCAGTAAGTGATGATGACGATTAATGACGATCGATGACGATGGATGACGATCGATGACGATAGTTAAAAATACCGAAATTACGCAATTTTTATTTTTATCCGGATATCCGGACTGGATATCCGGATAAAAATAAAAATTGTGTATATGTTAATCGAAGTCTTAAGCTATCTATATACCAAATTTCATCGAAATCGGTCCGGTCGTTTCCGAGATTAGCGCGCACAAACGCACAGGACAGGACAAACGGACAAACAGACAAAAAGTTAAACACGGAAATGGGTTCTGTTACGTTAGTACATACCCCTAAAAATATTTTTTCAAAATATCTTTCAAAAACAGACACCGCTAAGTTACGATTTTATTATAAGTATATAGATAGATATATATATAGATATAGACTGAAGATATCCCTTGATGTAGGTTTATTTTCAAATCGAGTTAACCTTTTTTAAGTAACTTGTTTAACTACATACCATTAAAGTATAATATGCAAGACTAAATGATCTAACTTGATAATGTCGTAAGTACATTTACAAGTCTATAATCGATTTATTGGTCAACTGGGGATACTTTGTGACAAACGGGGGTAACTTTGTGACAAGATTTGTGACTGGTTTTAGATCACCTAAATCTAATGAATAATCCACATATTCTTTTAGGAATTAACAAAATCGTATTAAAAGCTGTTTGAAGTGCAAAATGTGTTATCTGTGGAACATAGCTGGTCTATTTTAAACATACAAATATTAATATTTTTGATTTTTTGCTATTAAGTTAGGCTACTTAATGTTTGTAGATGTAGTTTTTCAAGTATTTCAGGAGCAAGTTTCTGCATTCTCCTGTAGTGTATTGGAGGCAGCGCGTGTTTCTAGTGACGTCACGGAGACGTAGGCGTAACACGGAATGAATGTGAAAGTTCCACAACGCCAGTTCACAGCTCAAGCAGGTGCTAACCACTCGTCTCATTCAATTATCAAAATATTCATCAAGATCAAGGAATATTCACTTTCCTTGTACCATTCTTACACAACGGAAAATAGGTCCATTGTTTGGTACTTATGTTGCAAACTCGAATTCCAAATTATTGGTTTAGCAATAGATTAGTAAATACAAATCAGTAGGTATATAAATACAAACCGATAATATTACATAACGAATAGATTACATGAAAGTATTATATAGAGAATTCGATGTCCACATAAAACATGTTTCTTACAGACATGAAAGTGTAATGTTGGTAAATAATTATATAAAAGGTATGTGACCATCCTTGAAAGCTCTGAGCCGAAAAGCGTTGATGTCCTTTGGTCTCCAGTTGCAATTGCGATACGATTGCGCTTCGCTGTTTAATAGTAAACTTTTGCCGACACAGACATCTCGCGACGTTCAATCAAACTTCACTGTTCACTGTATGCAACACACAAGCAATGGCTTGACGTAATCACTGTGTAATAGCGGATGAGCGGAAGTGAGGTCGTACCCCGTGACGTCGCGAGATGGACGGTGCCTGGAGGCGATAGATAAAGGTTAGGACTCACCGCAAGCGAACAAGAGGCACGCGGCCAGAGTAGCGACACGGGCGTAGCGCGCCATGACGGGATCACAACAGGTCGTTGCGGCGGCGGCCGTGCGGTTAAATAGTGGCCTCAATCCGCGCCCCGCCCTCCCCGCTCGCCCACTGTGCAAGCACCTCTGCCAACACCCTTCGCACTCATCAGCTGTTAATCACCTGCATCTTCATCTTCTGCGCTGGCTCTGTTCACGCAGCTTCTCCAGTCCCCCACCTGTAAGCTCTCCACCCACTCTTGTTTACATTCGTTTACAATACACAGACGTCTTATCTTAGAATACATAACGTAGATAGATATAAAATTGCGAATCTAAATTCTTTAAATAAAAGTACCTACCTTAATTAAATACACTCGTAGGGTAAGTTTAAAAATTCAGAAAAAAATAAACGTTTAAAAGTTTCGATGTTTGTTATGAAAATTTATATAGATGATAATTAGATTTGGAACTTTTTACTATTACGATTATTTTAGTTAAAATAAACTAACTTTCGAGCAAAGAGGTTGAACTTTTAATCATTATCTTCGCTTTCAGGCTTTGAGCTTTTAACATCCAAATGACAAAAAAGAATTACATTTCAAATCATCAATTTAAAGATTTGTAGGTCCTAAGCTGCACCCTTAAGATTCCAAATAATAAGTGGTCAGAAATAATTGCCTTGAAGTTAGATATAATATACGAAATGTAACGTGCATTAGGCATTTATTATCAAAATCGGTTCAATATGAAAACATTTTTATTAAACCACCTTTGACATATATACGTTATAAGTAAATGAAAACTTTACACTTATCCAAATGGAAGTTTACTAATCTTGACGTTTATAAATACATCGTTCTTGCTTCAATCGATTACAAACTACATACCTGCATATGTATTGTGTAGGTACTTACTAAAGTTCTATTCGCGTAATTGCAGAATTGTCCTTTAACGGTACGTACGAGTAATGTAAGATATTTAACAACAAGTTTGTGTTATGTGAACCTCACTTATTTTATAATGATACGTAATTTAACGAATTATCATGTGTAATAATGTCAATAAAAATAGTTTGTAATTTAGTTAATATATTGCAGCCTACTGCAGCTTTTTTCAGTTAATGTGGGATTATATTAATAAATATGTCGTCTCATCAAACGTATATTAATCAATCATAATAATAAATAAAATAGAATGTAATTATTTTAAAATGAAAAATGTGGGCCAAAATTGCCTAACGAGACTACCTACCGATTGATCTTTTGCTCATCGTGCAAACAGAAAATTACAGAAAATTAATAAAATAACAAAAAGAAAAACTAATTTACAATTACTTATTTATTGAATGCTTGTGTTAAAATATAATGTAACCGATGACAACATAATACGAATCATAAAAAATAATTTTAACATATTGTCGATAAAAATAAAACAACATATCAGATATTGCTTTATTCGGTAAAATTATAGCCAAGAGAATTTCAACCTTCACAGTTTTTTTTGAGCTAAACACGTATAAAATTATCAATAGATTCACATAAATCACAGGAAAGTACATTGTTGTCAATGCGATAGGTACATAATATGTTCTTGTAAAGACATTACAAAGGGAAAACAAAACCTTCTGTACATCGTAACATATGCATTACATAAAATAGAGATAATATCACCACAGAAAGATAGATTTTCAATCTGATCGAATAAATAGTTACCTAATTAATGTACTACATTACATAGGTAATAAATAAGATGACACCTACATATACGTACGTGTATTGTCCTAAGATACGATACTTTCTCCTAACATCTAAAGTACACGATTAAACTGTACGTAGGCTAAGAAAAATCTAGGCAACTTATCTTAAGCGCAATACCTAAGTGAGTTCTACTCATACAATAAACTTCTTAATTTTAAGATATCGAATAACATCTTAAATTTTAATTACAGATCGCTATTTTCCTTCTGATTGTGCAGCGAAGAAGGTTGAATGAAAGCTCAAACAGTGTTTTTTTTATTAAAGGTAGATTATAACGTTCTAGTGTATTAAGGCTATAATATATCTATGACTGATTTATCTTAATGCTTTTATTGCGTACGATGAGATAAGCAACATCGATTCTATTGAATAAAATCTAAATATACACCTAACTAATAATCAATATCACAATATAGTTACCTACTTAAATACGAGAGATTCGAAGATCATGAATGATCATAATATTAAACCGCAGATAACGTTCCTTAGTTGTATAATACTGGTATCAATTAGGTATGTTTCAAGGTTGATCAAATTTTGTTTATTTTAGTTAAGAGGTCTCCAGAGATTGTATTTTCTATGCAAACGTAATTGTCCCATATTATATGGATTTTTATTATCAGTTTTTCCACCTAGGTTCAGGCAATTTTAAAGAAAATATTTGGTAAGAAGGAAATAAGAACACCCGAGCTAAATACGCTGCCCGGGTATCATATAGTAAAATACCCACATTTTGGAAATTATTTTGGTGTTACGTTTGTATAGAAAAATGCGCTATCAGAGCCTTTCTTGGCATAATATTGTTAGGTAGGTATCTTCGTTCGCATATTTGCCAAACATAAAGTAATAGGTACTTTCCGTGCTATTAACTTTCATACTTACTAGAATACTTATTGTTTTGTGTTATGTGGTTTACTGCAATCTATCTTACAACAACGTCTTTTTGGATATTTGTGCCACAATGTGGGTAGGTACAGTCTATGTACAATGTTCTAATGTGACGTTTATAATACGTGTTATGTGTAATTAAGATGTGTCATCCAAAGATTTGTAAACAATTAATTACAAATCATTGAATAAAAATAAACATAAGTAGGCAGAAATCCTTGACCAATTTATCAATATAAAAACACCATTGCTGGATTTTAAACTGACATTTACGAAATTGATATCCCGCTGCTTTAGGTAAAGTAGTTGAACTTAAAATATGACTATTATATATTTTACCGAGTGGTTAAATAGAATAGGTATTTTTGTGTTAAGGCGCTGTATCATCCCAACGAGTTCGCTTTTTGGTATGGAGTGAATAGTCTTTATGAGGGTTGGTTTTTCATACACTTTTTTCTTGCTTCGTTATATGCCGCCTTAATAGAAAACTTTACTGTTATTAAATAGGTACCTACGTACGTTAGAAGAACGAGGGTAGTCTAGTTCTCAGAAACGTCATAGGAAAAACTATGTGCAACAGAAAACTAAAGCAATCAGTAAGTATTCGTTAAGTAACAGACTTTCTCATGCATTTCATTATTAACAATTACTAAGTGATTGCAATTAAAATTCCGCAGTTTTATAAAACTTATAAATTTCTATTAACTCTATTGATTATGTATTTTATAACACACAGACATATTTATATACATGTTCTACTTTAACTAGATTAGGAAGAATGTAAAAATAGATTTTGTCGGAACACGTAGGAAGTTCGAGGTCGATCTACACTATTTATTTGCTTTGTTTATTGAAGCTCTTTTTTCAGGTACAAAATATCATGTTGGTTGTACATAAAATTGATACCTACTGGGAAGATGGCAGCTGACTATTTGCTCTTGTGAGATCGCGAGATTTGATCATTTTTGTTTTTGTACTGTGGTTTGCTGGTAATCTTTGGATTTGAGTAAAAAGGTTTCACTGTGTGTTTTTGTACGTAGCTTCGGTTTCGTCAAGATGTTTTCCTTCACTATTTCATTACGATATAAATAGCGCACATATTATTATCCTAAAGACAATGATATTGGTTCGCAGTAGCCCGGGTTTCGAAACCAGGACCTTAGGAACGAAAGTCGGGACATCATCCACTTTATTAGCACATCGCACTGTAATGCCGATAAATATCTACACGTATTTAGAATACAGAAAGGTAGGTAAAAGTATATTTATTAAATCTTATGCCTATTCATGCGTAGGACTTGTTTATCTATTATCAAATCACACAATCAGAAATCGAATCTATGGCAACATCACATTTTATCTTTACATCTTCAGCATCTCCTCTTTTTAAAAATAAAAATAAAACAATATTTTCATCACTAAGTTTTTCGTAGAATGAGATTCAGTAAGTAAGTAAATTTTATTGGGTGTTTCTTAGCGTCTAACGGACATCGATAGTTCTGTTTCTAATCAAATAAAGAAAAATACAATTCGGTAAAAGCGCTGTAACGAGTAGGTATGTTATGAAAAAATAAGTCAAGACCTGTTGTACAGCTTACATACATACAACATAAAATTTAATACAGAATGCATTTTCAGATCCTAGATAAGAAAAGGTGATAACATAATGAAATAATGTCCATATTTTCTTAAATATAGCTGTTAAAAATAGGTACCTAATGAAGATATGAAAAATAACTAACTAATTATGTCTGACAATGCGAAACTTTTTTGTTAGAATATAGTAATTTCAGTTTTCTAATTATAGAGTTTGAATTGTTTTATTAACACACATGCAAAGGTGTAGGACATATGTACCATTTTCGTAATACAACACAAAAGTAAGAACTTAGATTAAGGTGGAACAAAGGACGGCCCAAGTACAGCGCCTTAATGAACGAAAGGACATTCGTAAAATTAAGTATCTATCGAAATTATTCGAAATATATCTCGTCTTCGCGTAGTTATCGTGTGTTACATACTGAAAGGATTATTGTCGGTCTAAACGAGCCGAGCGACACAAAACTAACAGCACGTCTGCTGTCCCAAGTAGTACTACGTACACCAAGTTGTACATATAAGTTGAGTCAAGTTGTACCAACTGTACAGTAATGATTATAATTTACGATAACAGAGGTTTCCCAGCATCCGAATCATCTTGCTTTGTACTGGCTGTGACGTCACCGTTCGATAGTGGCGCCTCACCCGCATTATCATCATCCACCTACAAATAGAAAGCTAATTTATTAATTTACTTGGAAATATCGAAATAAATTAAGAATTTCGTGAATAATTAATTAATTAATCATTCCGCTAATATGATTAGTAAATCATCAATTAAGCTTTAATGACAAGTGGTCGGCGAGGTTTATTGTAATTTCATCAAGATTGAGTCATCGGTTTTGAGCAACAGAATATGTTTACCTATAGGTAAATATATTCAATATAAATATATATTTACCTGTAGGTAAATATTTTCTATTGTAAAAGGATTATTTTCGTTTCCAAAACTTCGAGTAACCCTTAAATTAATATTTGATAAGAATCAAAGTTAACTTGTCCCCATTGCGATTTATTTTCGCGCAGTTTAGCATACAAAGTTTGATGATGTTTTCACTGCGGGATAGGATTTCCTGTTTTGATTAGAAGAGTGTGTGCGATGCGATAACGCCCCATCAGTCTGCATGACCAGCCCCGTGGTGGGACGCGGGACTGTCCAGGTAGACTGACAGTGCATCACCGAATATATACATCTCATGTACTTTCAAATTATCTACTCGTAGTCGCTCCGATATATTTTATCTGAAAACTAAACCTCAAAAGGCTTACAAAGGTTCCTAAAGCGAGTTTTTGTGTTACAGCAGAAGTGATATATCGTATTCCGAAAGTTTTGTATACTAAGATTTAAAGTTTTGATTTACTTTTTCAGTTTCCTTATTTCATTTTCTATTTGCTGGCAGAAGGCCAAAGAAGGCATAATAAACTAAAACTATGCTTTTTAGGTATCTCCCCAATGAACAAACATTTGACAAAACACTTTATTTATCCGGTTGTATCGCGTTTTTATTTATTATTTAAACGAACCAAGCTTTCGTCAACTTTAGAGTTGGCTTTTTCAAGAATGAATAAAAATGCGATACAACCGTATAAATAAAGTGTTTTATTAAACATTTGACATATATAGCATCCAAGAAAGTGAGAATTATTTCATTTAAATATGCTAGTAATAATACAAACTGTAATATCTTGATATAACATGTAACTTCAATAAAAAGCCAGATGTATAATGTTACATTACAATGCTCGTCAGTCAGGGACACTTGGAGGGTCGAAATTCTTTCATTAAGTTATGTTACCGATAAATGTCGTAAATATTACTCTAACTAATATTAAAAACGCGAAAGTTTGTATGTATGTGAGTTTGTTACTCTTTCACGCAAAAACTACTGAACTGCCATAGCGATGAAACTTGGAAAATAGGTAACTGGATACCGGGAATAACACATATATAGGCTACTTATTCTATTCCCGCGAGAACGGGACTTACGTGGGTGAAATCGCGGGGCGCAGCTAGTATTTCATAATTGTGGTACCTACCCATGTATTAATTAGGCCGTGTTTTCATTACGGAACTAGTGTCGCGAAGCTTATAGTCATCTTTGCAAAAGAATATGCGTAGCACCAGCGATTTTTTTGATAAAACTAGTTTCAGTAAACTGCTGTGAGAGTTTTTTTGTGAAGTTAACTATAACTTTCGCGACACTACTTTTGTAGTGAAAACACAGCTTTAAGTACGACATTTATCGGTTGTACATATCATAGTTAATGAAAGAATTACGATCTTTAAAGTGCCCCCTGACTGATGAAGCTTTGCGTACAATGTAGGTAATATTATTTATCTGACTTTTTATTAAAGTTACAAGTTGAATGAAAAAACAAACAAAATCATTACAAGTTGCTTATTAGTTTTGTATTATTACAAGGTGCGTACTGTAATGGTCGGTTTTCCTCACTCACTGATGTAATGATCGAATTTGTAACTTTACAATACACGCGAATTCTTCTGGCTGAGTATATACATTACGTTTCGGGGACGGTAATTTTAGCCAACAAAGGGTCGTTTTAATAGTTTAGCCCAACAACTTTTATTCTACGACCTACGTCTTTCGGTTTAAATAACCGTCCACAAAACACGTTGTTTAGAGCATATAACTTCGTCTAACAGACGGTCTAGAACTGGAGCTAGACCGTTATAGAAAATTGACCATAACCTACTGTTTGGTTCAAGTTCAACAAGCCTATTACTACGATTTGATATAGTTTGATTACCATAGGCATTTGGAGCTGTACTTAAAAAAAGTAGAGTATAAGTAGAGTGTACTCCACCTTTTTTTAATAAGTCTAGTTTTATAAGGCTATAAAGGTATCCATTTGTTCTCGCTCCGAGGCGTGCGGCCAGGGGCCGTATTCCCACAATGAATTTAACGAAAATTTAATTTTAGCATAATTAGACTATCGTCTCATTTTTGACGGATGTCAAATAACATTTGACATTTGACGATAAACGTTTCTTTGGGGAAATGTCAAATGTTATTTGACAATCGAAAATTTTAGATTGAAAATTGACTGAGGTGATTTTGAAATAATGCTGAAATGAAATTTTCGTTAACTTCATTATGGGAATACGGCCTCTGAGCGTTGTAAAGAAAAAAGTTTAGCAACTAACGACAAATAGTAGTGACGGAAATAGTAGTTTTGCACCGAGGCACTAAAGCCCAGTCTTATAACATAGCGGGCGTCATATTGAATCCAAAGCGTACGAAGGACTCTAGAGGGTTAACTCCCGAGCGCAGCGTAGGTCAGAGGGGTAGAGTTCTGAGTGAAACGTGGGATTCAGGTACCCAAGATAAAGACAGGCGCTCAATTACCGAGGTGAATACTCTACACATCTACTTCTTTCTCAAAGTAGACTGAGGGGGAAGATAGAATGAGTTTGTATAAGGCTCTGTAAGGTATCGGAACAGCATTGCAACAATGCTAAGAATAATAAAAATGGAAAAATTAGTTTCATTTCAATTGAAAACAGTATGAAAAACTCTGAAAAGAATAGTTATGTCTATCAGAACTTACTGTTTGTTTATCATTGATGAGATGTGCGTTGTCCCTCTTGCCCTGCAGGTAGTACGTCATCAGCTGACCCTTTCCCTTGACGGCGACGAGGCCGCGTTGCTCGAAGAAGTAGCCGAAACTCTCCAATATATGACACGTTTCTTCTGTTACCTTTAGATAAGAGCAATGGCGAAAATTGGTGTGACCTCTAATTGACCATCCACTGAGTAAATTCTGTAGGTACAGTAAAATAGTCATCGTGTGAATAGAGATCGTTTTAGGGTTTAAAAAAAACGAGATCGTTTTACTCCTACAAGACTCAACGTCCTGCTGTGCTCATCATCTGCTGCTGATCATCTAATTAGCATCCACCGCTAGTAGTTGCCAAGTTGCAGTACATTGCTGCTTTGACGTAATAACTTCAAAGTAGCAATTAAGAATACGAAATATGTTTTTTGACAGTGAAATATCAACTAGTAGTGGTGGATGCTAATTAGATGGTACATCTCCTGGACTTGAGTTGTAAATTTGGGTACCAGACAAAAAAAAAACCTTACAAAACATTTATTATAATTATGCAACAAAAAACATGTTTTTTCCATAATCAGAAACAACTATCTATTACGATGGTATTTATGAATCTTACAAATCATAACCTCATAGCGGGAATTAAACTGGACCTATCGCCTTGCAGGGGGATCCTTGCCCACCACGTCATAGAGGTCGTCGATTATTTACAAAAGCTACTGTTGAGCTGATGAATGATTTAGTTACAAATAAATAATACAAAAAAAAACCATAATTTGTACTTGTACAGTCTTATACAACCTTGTCAACCTTGAAAAAGCCAACTGTAAAGTTGGCGAAACCTCGGTTCGTTTAAAACCATGAATAAAACGCGATTTAACCCGATAAATAAAGTGTTTTATTATGCAAAATCGCGAAAACCATAGAAAAAATTCAGTCTTATACAGTTACACTAAGCATTACTATACGTATAGTAGGTACGTTATTAACAAATGCTATAACTCCATTGAACCACAAACAAGTCGGTGTGAGTCTGTATCTTGAGTTACGTATATCGTACCTAACCACAAAACTTAAATCAAATATTGGGTTTCGGCTAATTTAGTAAAGATTGAATCAGAGATATTTCGGCTGACCTTAACCTCGGTTGAACCAAACAAAATGATTTTTATTTTGTGGCGAAATGGTGACAAACATTATTTTTATTTTATTTTTATCAAACACAAGCTGCGCCCCGCAGTTACGCCTGCATTTCATGCTTTAGAATTTTAAGATAACATTAAACTACATTGGTATAACATACCTATATGCTATAATGTTCTCAGCCAGGTTTTTTTGTCTACATAACAAGTTTCTTCAAAATCGGTTTAGTATTTTACGCACCAATTCATTACAAACAATTATTGAAGCTCTTCGTTTATTTATAATTTAATACTTTATTTAAATAGACATTACAATCCGGAGTCGTAGGAAAGTGAGCTGTAGGAAGTCATTTTTGGAAATTCATAACCTAAGGGGTAAAACAGGTAGGTATCAAAGTTTGTATGGAACTTCGATATGAAAACCTATCGGAAAACTGTTATAACAGTAACTATCAATGACCTATAGGTACTATATTTATCCATTATTACAATTCAATAAGTCCTGAATGATGATACTATGTGAACGCACAGCCTTAACTACTAGTTCAATACACATTGGAGAATGTGTTCTTGGTAAAGCAAAGGTAAAGTCACATTTGGAAATTTCCACACGAGATCGAATCAGGGTCAACGAACTCGAATATGGAAGTAGCAAGCCTTTGAAAAAAAATTCCACGCAAACGGTGGTTGCGGGGCCTAGAACGATGATTCGACCGTCCGCTCCAGTCTGTCACTAAAGATCGTCCGCCATTGGTCGATCATACGTAACGTATCGTACGGAACGTGTCAGTCTGTGCATTTGCTGCTGTGTGACCGAAGACACACATGCACATGGATGTGTGCTGGGAAGTGAGCGTGCCTCAACAGCTCCGGTACCACACTGGAGATGTGGGAGGTGGCTTCTCTGCCGGCCCCAGCGAGGTTGTCGTTAGCTCCTCTTTGAGGCGCGGGTGGTGAGCGGCCTTATTGCTCCTGTTATTTATAATGTCATTGGTACCTGTCTGGACAACCAGGTAGTGGGAGTCTTGGCGGGAACTCCTTGAGGAGATGTGGTGCTAAATTTTCATTTTTGTGAAACCTAGTTCATATGCGTGCAAATTGTTTAATTTCGGGGGCATATTAATCAATTTAGTTTCGTGAAGGTGTACAAGTGGAATGAAAGTGAAAATCGGTGCAAAACATTGACTTAGTGTTGTCTCCAAGGCTCCGTGAAGATTGTTTGTAAATGGCCGCCGCGTTTACAAATGATTCCCTAGACTTGACTTTAACTATGACGACTTGACTGTTTCGATGCAAATAACTTGCATAATATATTAATAATACTTGACACTGGCTAATTTCCTAATGGCCATAATCGGTTCACAACCGATAAGAAATAAATAAAAATAACCAGGTAGTGTCCTTGGGCACGAGGCTACTTTCCTTTATGAGAACCAGTCTAGCATTGGGGACTAGATCCGTCTTAAACTCGAGGTGTACGCTCGGGTATAGCGGCCCCTGCTGGTATACCGAAAGGTGAAACGGTGGGGACGCTATAACATATATAAATAGAGCTTCGAGAACGGGTTGTGTGTGACCGAAGAACATGTTTTTTTTTTAATTTTTTTGTGTTGACCTAACGAAAAATTGACCTAACGATTGCTATCAGAGAGATAACAACCGGGACCATCTTTTGGGCCCTACCATGATGTCTTTAAAAATAATCTAAAATCTATTTAATTTTTTAAAAATAAAAAAGATTTTTTTTAATTTTCTGTGGTTTTTAAAAGTAGTCGGGGTATTTTTGACCGAACGAGCGAAGCGAGTGAGGTCCAGTGTAGACGGGCCTGGCGCTTGTATCTTTGTATGTTTGTTCGACGATAACTTGAGTATCGTTGCTTCGATCTTCATGAATTTTGGTATGCGCGTAGTTTAGGTCCATAGAATTTATGAGTTCGAAGATGAGCCGGATCGGTAGGGGGGTTGGGGAGATAGGGGGTGCAAAAAGAGAAAATAATCAAGTTCTAAAAATGTGTCAATAGATGGCGCTCAACATACCTCCTAGATCGCGGTATCGTTGCGTTTGCTTGCGATATATACTCCAAGATCTGACATTTTTGTAGGGAATGTTAACGTCTATTAGTGATCAAAGTAAATAATTCATGTTTATGTTACAAATTGTGGTCGATTGTCGTAAATCTATATCTATACTAATATTATAAAGTTGAAGAGTTTGTTTGATTGTTTGTTTGTTTGTTTGTTTGTTTGTTTGTTTGTTTGTTTGTTTGAACGCGCTAATCTCAGGAACTGCTGGTCCGATTTGAAAAATTATTTTTGTGTTTGATAGTCCATTTATCGAGGAAGGTTATAGGCTACTTTTGGTCCCGATATTCTTACGGGGTCGGGACTTACGAGGGTAAATCCCGCGGGACGCAGCTATAAAAACGAAAGTCGTGTTAGTTACACTATTTATATCTCAAAAACGGCGGAACCGAAATTTGGTACAGGGTTAGTATAGGGGTTTAAATAAAATATAGGGTACTTTAAATGATCGTACGGGTTAAGCAACGCTTGGCGTGACACATACGTGATGGGTCAACAGGAACGATCGCATCAATTAGAATGAAATTTGGTACAGGGTTATTTTAAGGGTATAAATACGATACTTTAAATGATCGTACGGGTAAAGCAACGCTTGGTATGACATACGTGATGGGCAAAAATGACGGTTAAACCGATTTGAACGAAATTTGGTACAGGGATAGTTTAGTGGTTAAAATAAGATATAGGGTACCTACTTTGAATAATCCTAAGGGCTGAGCAACGCTTGGTATGACATACGTGATGCGCCACATACGTTACGGGATAGGAATTTATGCGGGTGAAACCGCGGGTCACAGCTAGTAAGGAATAATTCTTTTTGTGTTATCGTTTTTACACGACTGCCAAAGGAAGTGTTATGTTTTTGCCGTAAGTGTATGTATGTATGTTTGTATGTGACCTATTTTTGTGCCGTCGTAGGGCCTAAACGGCTAGGCCGATTTAGATAAACGATACGTGGTTAGATTCGTCATGACCGCGTGAGTGACATAGGGTACATTAAAATAATAAATAAATAAAAATAATGATGTAAAACGCTATTAACCAATATTTGTAAAGACCATAAAAAACAGAAAACGCTTAACATTGTTCACTCAAACAATATGTTTTATCATTCCTAAATTTACATTTGAAAAGTATTGCTTGTAAAGTTTTACAATTAAGTTTTAAAATTTATTAATTATAAAATTATCGTGTCCCGCCCGACTGCATCCACCATTCCTAAAGCTACTATAAGCATCTTGTTTTTCACTTTTCTGTTAAAACTGCAGTCGGGTTTTTTATTTTTTTAAATATTTTTTTACTTGTCTTTCGTTATATTATTCGTTTAATAATAATTCTTATTTTGTAAAAAAATAAAGCTGTTGGTGTTAAAATCCTACAAAAAACAAAATCTCTGTAAATGGATTCTCGTGAGGTCTCAGTTCGGGGCGAACTACTAGTTTATTTAAAATTTACTTTATTTTTTTGAACGACAAAAGGTAGATAGGTAGAGATAGGAGATAGGAGAGGTAGATAGACCTTGTAGATCAGGGGCGGATTATACTAGTGTAGGTACGTACGTAGAAAAGTACGTACCTGTATGGCGCCTGCCTTGCCGGTGCTCTCCATGCGCGAGGCAACGTTGACCGTGTTCCCCCATATGTCGTAGTGCGGTTTGCGCGCGCCGATGACGCCGGCCGTGATGGGCCCGTGGTTCACGCCCATACGCAACACGAAGTGGTTGAACGACTGCTCGTTGATCGCGGCCAGCACTCGCTGCAGCTCCAGAGCGAATTCCACGAGGCAGGCCAGGTGGGCCCAACGGACTAGTACGCCGTCGTTCGGCTACAATTCATAGTTAAGTTTATTTTATTTATTTATTTTTATTTTATTTATTTATTAAAAGGCACAACAACAGAACATAAATCATAAAATAATCATGAAAAATAGTACACTTATTAATAACTAAATTCATGCTCCGATGATAGCTATGCACAACATTCACATAATAAAAATAGTTATGCTTTAAATCATAAAGTTGAAAAGGTCGAATATCATACAAGATTGTATTAAGCACAACGCAAAGAGAGAGGATTTATTTTATCATACAAGCGTTTCAAAAAACTTTTTAATTTAAACTGCCTTAAACTTAAACTTTAGTTACGTGGTAGGGGACCACGTAACTCTCTGATTTGGGAATACGATGCTTTCGAGGGGTTGGAAAAACCTACCGCACAAGGAGCTGATAGAAATTGTCTATGGCTTTAACGTCGTCATAAGCATTTAAAGCATTGTATTCCTAAATCGACGTCGAGTTGCACTCGACAGGAGTTATGCGGTAGGGTAACGCGGTAGGGCTGTTTTTTTTATGGAAATTAATATCCCTTCTAGGGTTATGTATTTTGATACGTACAGACCTACCATCGGAAATGAATGATACGGACAATTTTTCAGGGTAAGCTTCAATGAGACCTAAATTCACCTTAATTTAATAATAGTTGCCTAAATGAGCAAAAATAATCCACCAAATCAAAGTGCCTTGCTAATCAATCTTGCGCAAAAGTATCCCGAAATGTAAGCTTGATTGAACATTTTATTCTATCACTTAAATAAAAGTTCCAGATATTTTAAATTCATTAAAAACTTTGTTTCAAAGATAAAGATAAATAGATTGCTGAGCAGGGTGACAGCATTGAAATCCTTGTTTATGAGGTCCTGCCTGACCCTTGCCTCATCAATAAGTAAAGATTTTTGATCGCGTTAATAAATTAAGATAAAATTGGCGCCGGACAATTACCAAACGAAGCGACCCTTGTCACAGAACATCAAGATATTTTTAACTGTGATTTACGGTTTCATAATAAATGCAAACCACTTTATGGACCTTTCATTTATCATGTTAGTATATCTACAATAATGAACTCATGTGTTAAAAGTACGTTTACACTTCTACATTCCATTAATGTAATGAGTAATGATAGTAGGTACTAGGATTATAACATTGTAAATTCGAAATGTTTTTTTGCACGGGGCACAGGGTCTACTGTGCACGAGGAGGAATGATTTTGACCCTAACAACATGTATGATGTGCAATTTGTAAATCATGGATATTGGACTGTGTATTGGGCCTCCTTATTGTAGAACCTAAATTATTTTTTAAATTAAAATTTAAAAAAGATATATTTTTTTATATTATTTTATTCAACATTATTTAACCTGTCAACTATCCATGGCACGACCATTCACGATCGGTGGATGCAGCTTGGCCTATGAGCTCTTTTAAGTAAAATCGCGTAATGTACCTTCTGAAATCGAATCCTCGAGTTAGCTACCAAAGTTTTTGCAATACTGCGTGGTATGTACTCGAAGGTAGGTGTGTAATATTGTGTAAATACCTATTGTTACTTCAATATTGAGTTACCTGCATTTGTCGCGTAGGATTTAGGCCTGACGCAGCCATGTAGGTGGAGCTGATTGTCTTTATTTTTATTATATCTCTGAATTTAGGATCTTCAAGTAACTGTAAATTAAAAGAAGATAATAGGTAAGTATCTCTATGTAGGAGATGAATTGACTCATTGTTGAGAGAATCATGAATCGATTTCCATGAAAATTTTGAGAATTCTTAGGTTCTCAGGAACGGACTGACGGAACCTGCCTAAGCCGGGTCCAGATTTGTATCATTTGTCCGATTCGATCACTGTATCCGTATCCGACGCGTATCATGTTCGCCTATGTGGATAGGAGATTGTGTATCATGATAGCGTAACATCACTCGTAGACATACACGATCGTGATCCGCATAAGCGGTAAAGATACGTTGATCAGATCACGCAAATGATCCAAATCGGGGGCCCAACCGCGCATCTTCCGTCGTAATCGGCATCGAAATTCTACTGCCCAAAGTTGCGCAGTATTGGACCTGACTTAAGAAGCCGGCGGCGGCGCTTGAATTTTCCTACATCAAAGGTAATGAAAAGACTGTAAAATTTATGGTGTCTAAATAGTGTTTATCTTGACTAATTTTTATTATTAAAATATAACGTGAAACGAAATGACTCTATGTACCTATATTTTCAGAACAAACATTTTATTTTGATTCAGGTGAAAATTGTAGATAATGATATTGTAACTTTTTATTTTTTTTTGGACATTGCTGATATAGTATAGTCACAGGTATGGTTAACTATTTACTGCGAAAGTAAAATGTTGTTTATATTTACCATAGAAAAGTTTTGGAAAGTCTCAAGAAAGTGTTTTAGAAAATAACTAATATTTGTGATTCATTTGGATCATTCGTTGTAAACCAGTTTGGTATATTTTTTGAAAATGAACTCACCAAGTCGAAATCCGATATAACCTCGTTGAGGAAACGCAGGCATTCTAAGCCTTGGTTGTTTACTGTCTCCTCCGAATAAAATTCTGAAATAGAAAACAAAGCGTTAAATATAGCTTAGTTTAGTAGATCCTTCTTGAATATACACCAGCTGTAGGTACCTATTTACTTTTAGGGTCTCATGGTCGACAAGGTAAATTGTATCGCTATACCCGATATTCGTCTGTTTGTTTGTCAGTTTGAAAAACAAGTACCTACCTACCTAACTACATTCGAATTTACATTTACAATAAGAGCTTTGTTTATTTTGAATCTACTAAGAACCTTTTTAACCGACTTCAAAAAAGGAGTTCTCAATTCGTCGTGTGTATAAATATATATATTTAAGTATGTTTAAATCTGCTGTTCTGATTCTGATAAATTAAATGTAATTAGTGTCATTGTATTTCAAAATAAAATGGGATCAATGAATCTTGAAATAACTAAACACTAAGCATAATATTATGTGGACCAACTTGTCGCTTTTTTGTGTATAATGTTGTTTTATATTTTGTTATTTTGTCTCTACTCTTGTGTATGTTTTCCTTCACCTTAAAAGCGATGTTATTTACGCACATAACTTTTTCGCAAGGAAAGAAAATAAAATATGTAACATTGTTTTGAGAGTTGGACTGTTTCGATGCAAATAATTTATTTGGTACATGGCTACTTTACAAATGGCCATAATCGGTTCACAAATGATAAGATAAAAAAAAAAGATAAAATAAAAAAGAAAGATATAATCGTTTTTACGATGAAGGAAAACATCGTGACGAAACCATCGGCTTAGTTAGCTTCAGACGTATTGATCAGTTCTTTTCTCTGGTTATAGCTGACTAGACTGGTATAAATGCTGGGCAAGCCTACTCCACCTAACAAAGTCACTGCAGCGTCATAAATAGCATGGATTAAAAGTTCCTTGCGCTGTATAAATAATAATAATATTGCGCGACATTACACACAGCGCTATCTAGCCCCAAACTTAGCACTAGGCTTGTACTATTAGGACTAGACGACGGATATACTACATATTATACTTTCTTTTTTGTAAATACATAAATGTGATACATAGAATACACCCAGAACTAGAAACAAATATGTATAGTCAGCAGAAATATTTGTTTCCGGCGGGAATCGAACCCGCAACCTTCTGGCTGCAGTGCGAGCCTCGCCCGCTTCGCCACAGAGGTCGTCATCATCATCTAAGATTAGATGAAAAAGCCAATTATAATTATTGTGTATGTCTTGTTGTCTAATGTCTTCTATTCTATTCTTTACCTGTGAAGTTGGGCATAGAGGCGAAGAGCACGCCGACCTCGGCGTAGCTCTGGCTGTAGAGGTCGCGGTGGTGGCGGTGCGCGCCCATGAAGTGCCGCGCCACGTGCGGCGGCAACACGTTGTATACGAGGGCCTGGAGACGCACGTTTAAAGCTTTTGGTAACTGGCTAACGAGATCGTATTGTGACGAGATGTATTTAGCCTAACAATAAAATTGGAGCTAACTGGCCTAGCTGCACTTGCCGATCTTGAATGCTCCTGTAGGTTACTCAACGCTAAGCGCGGTTATTACTTGGAAGGATCACCGAAAATTTGTGTGTGCTTCGGAAGTCACGTCATGCAGTTGGTCCCGACTGTAATCTGTGATTAGGTCAAGTTGGAGGCCTTGGGGCGGCCAGAAAACTCTAACACTAGGTGAGCCAAACATACCACTACCAATACGAAAAGAAGAAGAACAATAAAATGTATGGAATCTAAAAAAACCTTTTCTTAGTGGATAGGTACCGACTCTTCCCATAGAATACACCTTCTAAAATGTGTGTAGGTGCAACGGTTTAGGAAGGGTTTTAGGCTATGCGTTATGATATATCATTTTTATGCGTAGGGCAAGGTAGGTAGAAATAGATAACATTAGTAATTTAATTACACTAGACATAACGGATGGACCCATGTAACATTTGATCTTAAATGTCTTGGAATATTTTTGCCGATAGGATATAAGTATAAAGATACCGATTTATTCCCAAAAGATATAAAATACCCACCTGATTCCTCCTGCGCAAATCGCCTGCCTGCTCCGCTTGTTTGCGCATTCGCTCGGCGCGAGAATGCCGTGCGCGGTCTAGTGATTCCAGCTGAAGTGGAAACATTAACATTGCAGATAGGTTTCCATTACGTTGTTCTTGTTACTTGTGTTAAGTAACATATACGTAGGTACAGTGTAGGTAAAGTACAGATAAGTAGATCGATAATGTGATAAGCCCTTCTAACGAGTCCGCTATTATTACAGACAAAAAACTTTTTCTTTGATTTAAGTTCGATATAAACAGTTTACAAAGATTGTATCATCAAAAATCATCCCGTGACGGGACTCAAACCAATGCCCCTCGCTTGCCAAATGTTATTCGGATAATTCCTATTCACTAGATTTAAATGAGCATTTTTCTTCATCACTCCGGACTCCGAAGATAGTGATCAGAACTTGTACGCGAATCTAGTTCGCGGTGGACATTTGGCTGAATGAAACATGAAAAGATTCCAAAAGCATAAATTTATTCTTCAATGCTGAATCATTTTTCTTTTTTACACGACTGCCAAAGGAAGTGTTATGTTTTTGCCGTGAGTGTATGTATGTATGTGACCTATTTTTGTGCCGTCGTAGGGCCTAAACGGCTGGGCCGATTTAGATAAACGATACGTCGTTAGATTCGTCATGACCGTGAGAGTGACATAGGGTACATTCAAATAATAAATAAATAAAAATAAAGATTTAAAACGCTATAAAGCAAGATTTGTCTTGACCATAAAAACCGAGCAAAGACAACGGAACGTTACTTAAAAACTTTTCGATTTGACTTTGACGCAGAGTTTCAACTTTTGAAGGAATTTGAATGTTTAATTTGTCAGTTTGTCAGAGATAACATAAATAACAATTACTATTGAGTTTTGGCGCGAATGCGTTGAGGAGATGTGTTGCTAAATTTTCATTTTTGTGAAACTTAGTTCAAATGCGTGTAAATTGTTTAATTTCGGGGGCATATTAATCAATTTAGTTTCGTGATGGTGTACAAGTGAAAATAAAAGTGAAAATCGGTGCAAAACATGGACTTTAGCTTAGTGTTTTCTCCAAAACTCCGTAAAAAATGGCCCCCTTTTTACAATGATTCCCTCGACTTGACTTTAACTATGACGACTTGACTGTTTCGTTCGATGAAAATAACCTGCAAATATTGATAATACTTGACACTGGCAAATGTCCGAAAGGAAAAGCCATTTTAAAGAAGAAGAAGAACAATTACTATGTTTACAATAAGTAATTAACTAAAAATTTGAAATGTCGCGCTATGGATAATGTATAGCAAGGCTAATCCGCTAGGACAAGAAACCGCCAGCCTTTGTATCACCAGTCGCGACGAAGTTTTCGGATTTGGTAATTATATTTTAAGATGAATACCTGCCTCCTTCATAGCCATCTCAGCAAAACTCAAAAAGAATAGCTATTATAATATTGAAGGCTCATAGATAGCCTATCTTTAACCGATTTCGAGTCCTCGCTACTGGAGTATACACATTCAGAGTTAATGAGTTTCTCTGGTGTAATTGTATCTAATCTCTAATAACTAAAAAGCGTTAAATAAAAAAAATATTTAAAAAAAATAAAAAACCCGACTGCCGTTAAAACTGAAAAGTAAAAAACAAGACGATACCTAAAGGTAAAGAAACCTTTAAAATCGTTCGACGCATCTAGGAGCCTTAAAAAATTCTTTTTTTTTTTAAAATTACTTCCAAGTACAGACTTTTTGTCTTCCCTTCCTTTATTATAAGTACCTATAGATTACCTACATTTTATGCACATGTACGAACAAGCGACACAGGCTAGGTTACCAAGGTTAGGTACTATTAAAAGCACAAAGGCATATATACCACCCCAAACACCTTTTATCTTATATTTACTGCTTTGTGCCGACTACTGCCGACGAAACGACGAGATGTATGTATGTATGTAATCTTGCGCCGTCACTCGCGTGATCCGAATGCGGTAACGTAAGTCTCGTTGCGTGCGCTACTATTTATAGCATGTTTACTCGTATGTTTACGTTTACTGAGAGTTTACCGTGTTTACATTACACTAAACTAACTGTAAGACAAATGGTTTTCGTTTTTCTTCATTTGTTAATTTGTTCCCGATTAATCATAATTTTAATTTTTCACCTGCCGCTGATGCTGCTATGTTAAACTAAACTGACGCCACCGTAATGTGTTTAGGTTGTAATAATTCAAATTTTACGACTTTCGTGGCGTATGAAAACCAGAAAATTATTTTAAAAATAAAATCTGTAATTTTTGTGTTGTTTGATGTGATTTCCTCATGTCACCGACTCTGACTAATTTAATGGTTGGATTATACGTCTCTTGCGTACGTCATTTTAAATATGAGTATAATTTCATATGATGAGGCTTGGTTTCATCAAATTAACTTACTAATTGTTGTTATATTATATGTTTATAAAATATCCCTCAATTATTGTTCAAGCTGTTCCTAAATGGTCCAAGATTATTGTATCTAAACTTAGTGCTTAAGAAAGTTAGACGGTACTTTACTTACATATCGGTCGTATATCAACAACGCTAGAGCGATGAGGCATAACATCACGATATGCCGACCATGATGGATCTGTGCCCTGAAATCAAGATACAAAAGCCATTGTTAATTAAGACTAAGATCGTGTAACTCCCGTACAGAATAGGGCATTACCCCATCAAAGGGGTGATTTCGGGCAGGCAGCCGGCTATAAAAATATTGCCAACTAGCTGCGCCCCACGGTTTCACCCGCGAACCGCGAAAGTGAAAAAAACGCGTTATCAATGACGCGGGCGGCTGAGCGGTTCTCGAGCGGTGGCACTTTTTCGTTCATTACTCGAGTTCTATACTAATTGGATTTCGATGCAAAGTAAACACGATTCGAGGTTTCTCGAAAATATAACTATCCAATATTGAAAACCAGATTTTAATCGGATTAGTAGTAGTATTAACAGACAGACGGACATGAATTATAAAAATTATATAGGTAATTTTGTTCTACTACTTTTCCTAAGTCCCCTAGACAACTTTTTTAATTTACTTCCAAGTACAGACTTGTTTGCCTCTCTTCCTTTATTATGAGTACCTATATATAGATATAGATTCTATTTGCAGTGATTAATAAAGACTTCCGGGCGGGGTTCGCTGTACCCAGCCGGCAGCTCCTGCATGATCTAGTTCCGAATGCTAGATTGGTTCTCTGTAAAGGAAAGTTGCGTACATGAAGTGAACAATATCCTGGTCGTATGGCAGCGTGCTGTTGCCGTCGTCTTCTGCGTCGTGCAGGAGGTAAGGGTCGCGGTCGAGCGACGGTCTCGGCGCGAGCAGCGCGGGGTTCCAGGCCGCGGTGGCCGCGTGCAGCCCCACCACCAGCACGGCCAGCACGCCGCGCCGGAAACACGTGCTGGGAGCCAGCCACAGCACGCAACACAGGATGTACACTATCAACTGGAACACCGAGTTTACTTCATTGTGAAACAAGACACTCTCCACACTTTTTAAACTCACACGATTAAAACTAGCTAGTGTCTCTGGAGCACGGCCGGTGTAATGAATGAATGAATGATTGATTAATTAAATGAATGAATGAATGAATGCTAATATGAATGTATGATTCAGATAAATATAAGTAGTATATCCGCTGTCTAGTCACCGTAACACAAGCTTAGTAGCTTACCAAGGGGCTAAATGGCACTGTATGTTCGTCACAGGATTTATTTATGATTGATTGATTGATTGATTGATTGAATGAATGAATGTATGAATGAATGAGTGGATGGATGAAAAAAGGATTGAATGAATTAATGAATTAATGAAAAAATGACCAACCTCCATCGTTCTACGTTTACTGAAATTTTTAACGACATTTTCTTATGAAAAAGTTTCAAAATAAATAAATAAACGAATAAACTTTGTTGGCATTGCACACAGCGCAATCTACCTAGCCTCAAACTAAGAGACTAGGCCTGTACGGTCAACATCAAAAGTCTATGAACACATTCAGATTTGCAAAATCGTTAAACATCATAATTGCGGGGTGTCAAAACAGAACAGACATTCTAAAATATCGCTCTGTCTTCTGGTTGTGACACACCACAATTATGATGTTTAGTGATTTTGAAAATCTGACTGTCGACTTTCGATGCTGACTGTACTGTACGTACTAGACAACGCATAAGATGCAATTTTTTGTAAGTACTTGCATAATATACATATAGAAAAGATCCAGAACCAGAAAAAAAAAACATTTATAGTTAGCATACATAGTTGTACCCGGCGGGATTCGAACCCGCAACCTTCTGCATCGCAGTCTGCCGGCTGAATCTCTAAAGTCAACCACATTGTAAACAAATGGTACGAATTTATTCAAAGTTTTAAAGTAGGAGCTTTATTTGAATAATATTTTTACGTGTTGTTTTTTCGTAGGTATCGGTTTTAAAAAACAGTATATAGCCGCTGTATGGCTTGTCTAAATCTTTGAAATGTCTAAGCCACCAAACACCACATTTATGTAATTCTAATTGAAGCAGTTTCAATGTAATCAACTAAACTGTAAACCGGCCATAACAGGAAATGGACTCCAAACCTGCAATCGATTAGCTCCTTTCATGGTTTATTAAAAATAAACATGAATATCAATGAGTTAACACCTCAACCATATTTTGATTTGATTTTCTCCTATTTTTGCCGAATGCTAATTTGGTTTTACTACATATTGTATCTACTATGTATTATCTTACTAATATTAAAAACGCGAAAGTTTGTATGTATGTATCTGTCTGTGATTCTGTTACTCAAAAAATAGTGCTTCATTTGGTGTTGTTGATCTGACATTGTTGCCTACATTTTGGTGTAGTTTTGTAAACAAAAACTTCTTATTGTTTCAGTTTCAACAACTTCAAATTTAGTAGTTTAATACCTACTAAATTTGTAGAACCATAAATGTGTAAATATTTATAAATAAGTTCCTATATTCTTCGTAAAAATATACATTTCTTATCAAAAATTAATTCGTCCTAATTCCCGTAATTTTAGGCACCCCTTTAACACCATTCAATAAAAAAAATGTGGTCGATCAGGTAACGATAATGGAAGTTGATCATAAAATTATATTGGGTTACCAATGAGTAGGTTAGTTGTGTAGTTCCACTTCTAATATAGGTAATATTATGGTTTCATTAACTTGAAATTGTTTTTGCGACTCGTGAAAGGTTACGCAAATATAACAGGAACAAGGTCTCTTTTATACGATACGAGGAAATTTAAAGGACACAGCGCAGTTATGTAGGTAAGTTACCTACATATTCACCGAATCTGTGTCTGAGTCAAGCCTGATAAATGATATTGTCCCCGATCTCAGTTGGTTACGAAAGAATATATTAAATAATAATGATGTAACGTTGAGTCTAGCCAAAAGTTTAGTGCTTGCGTTTGCATCTTTCTGCTAATTCATTGAGACGCATTAAGGCGCATTATCACGACACTGAGTTTACTACATTTACATTATAACTTTAATTTAGAAGTTTTGTTTCATATATCTAAGTAAGTATTTGTATTTGGTTATAAATAATAAAATAATATTAAATCTAAAACTAAAAGGAATAAGTACTTATAGCTGAAATATAACCAAAACATAATTTAAAACTGATAGGTAAACTCATGGCTATAATTTATTTTTACGATTTAAAAATCTTTATACCTCGCTAAACCTCGCTCTGTCAAACAATTCAGTCGTGAAATGAAAACGTATTTCGTTTTTTTGGACGTAGTGTCTGTGGTACCCTCGAAGAAATAAATTGCCTATGTAATTTTTTAAAAATTACCACTCAGAATCTTAGATCAAAAATGTAAACAAAAACCTCGTATAATAATTAAAAGTGGCAGCTCTTTGCTTTGTGATAGATAAAAGGAGTATAGCAGCCACATTAGAGCTTGGCATCTGATTTAAGCCTATTCGCCGTGGTCACCAAAAATGCTTAGTAGTAGATGATGATCGTGATAATGCGCCTTAAGTGAAGTTGTATGCGTTTATATCGATGCAAGCGTTCGTATTTGTTTGTGTAGGTATTATGAAGGTGGGTATAGTGGGTAGTGAAAGTGATTTACATGGTAGTAGTAGGAAGGATGTATGCAGCGCCTGGTGCTTGCGCCCGCGCTGCGTAGAGATAGCTCGCCCTCGTCCACGCCTTCCTGTAGCTTCTTCTCGTACTCCCCGCATACAAACTGTCAAATACAAATCATCATTTCAAAGAAATTTTTTAACGCAGAGCCTCTACTTGGATTCTAGGAACGAACAAAAAACAGTCATCCAGAAAGATAACTTGTGTTTATAGTAGGCATTATGATTTTCTTTCTGGATGGTAGTTTTTTTCGTTCGTTCGTAGAATTAAAGTAGAGGCCCAGTTCTTTAAAGCCCACACATCTTTCAGTATCGTACACGGTATGAAGTTGCGTACCTGATGCTACGAGGAACAAATAGAATGACTTCGTACCTACTAAACTAACAGCGCCGCGCGGTTTCACCCGTCCCCGTACGGGACCCGTAAGCCCCGATCTCGTGAAAATATAGGGATAAAAATTAGCCAATGTGCCAGGTTTCCAGCCATCTACATACCGAGGTTCATAACGATTGGTTTAGCAGTTTTTGCTTGAAGAAGCAACAAACACACATATACACACTCTTAAACTCTCACTTTAATAATATTAGTAGGATATTGGGATGAGATGGTGAGTTCCCGCATGTGGTATAGGATACCGGATAGATTTTACTTCCGGTAGTGTCAGTTCAGACAAATAAAAAATAAAAAAATGGAATGAAAAGTGCCTTGTTTGCTCTAGAGTTAGGAAAAATACTAACGAGAGAGTAAAATGGTTTAGTTAAAGTTAGTGCTTTGGGTCATATTCATAAGCAACTAGCTGCGTCCCCGGTTTCACCCGCGTAAGTTCTGAACCCGTGGGAATATTGGGATCAAAACTAGACTAGGTTACTCCTCGATAATGTAGTTTTCTAAGGGTGAAAGAATTTTTAGAAATCCGTTTAGTAATTTTGGGGTCTATTCATTACAATGAAACAAATAAAATCTTTATTCTTTATAATATTAGTAAGTATAAGTATAAATTATATTTATGTGTGTCATACTAATAAATTTATTAGTATTACTTGCCTAAACTTTTGGTCTTCCTGGAATAGATTTAAGGAAAATAAAACGATCTAAATTCAATGTGTGACTAAACTTACCAAGGGCAAAAAGGTAGCGGTTGAAAATGCACCCAAATTGATCATAGTGAATATTTGACGCTTGTCTGGATGTACGTACTTTTTCTGTAACAAAAATAAGTTTGTTATTGTGGCTTCTATAGATCACGGGCACTACAATGCCATAAAAAAGCATAAATTAAATGTTGCTTGCGCTGTATCATCGTCTAAAAATTAGATGATAAAGGCTAAATATAGCTCGAACATTTTATGTTACAGAAGATTTAAATATTTAGGATAATTATGTTGATTGTCTATCAGTGTGACTGGTACTATAAGCCGAAATGGTTGTTCTACACGTCTACGTAAACAACTTTTGTTCTACGATTTGGAAATTGAAACTTTATTTTTTCGAGAGTTTAAGATTATGTTTGACTAGAAAATAAACCATTTTTGAAAGTAGAAGCAATATTTTATTAGATAAATAGTACTAGTCCAGAGTAACTAAGTTATTGATCGAAGATAATTCGAATTAAAAAAGTTGTTTGCCTTGATGTTTTTAGAACAACCCCTTTCCGCATAAATTACAGTACTTGAAAGACGCTGTAAAGTTGTAATATAGCAATTGTTTTGTCACTTAGTTCATGTTGGTATATTTCAACGTCCTCTGACAAACGACGACCTTCATAGGCAATGTAATTTAATACACTATACTTAGCAGGTTCACTTGAGGGTTCTTTCGCGTTTTGTAAGGTACCTATGAATGTAGAACATCGAACCATACCTTCGAAGTAGGGACTGCATACCAGTATGAATATCTGTACAATTTTTTTTTGTATGACGTAAATACCATTAAAATCCGGTATTCAAAAATAGCAGTAGGTACAGTTTTTTTTGTTCTAAATGACATTCATACCTTTATATTTAAGTAGCGTCAACTTTTGATACAGATATTATTGATATTCCTATTATTAATGTATTTCGATCATTTGCTATTGTTTTTTAACCGACTTCAAAAAAAAGGAGGAGGTTATCAATTCGTCTGTATGTATATTTTTTTTTTTTGTATGTTCACCGATTACTCGAAGACGGCTTGACCGATTAAGATGATTCTTTTTTTAATGGATAGGTGGGAGCTCCAAGATGGTCTCATAAAAATTTGATGTGGATCTGATGAGGGTCTTCGGAGTGATGAACGCGTTGCATTACAAGTGAATGCTCGCAGCAAGTGAGCACCTCAGTAAAAATACAGTGGTGTGTTGTATACTAACCTTTATCTGAGTAATTCGATACGTAGCGTAGAAGATGATGCAACCAATACCGGATTCAACAACAAATCCTGCGTAAGACAAGTGCGAGGCCCAGGAGGCTGGTTGTGCAAAGCTCGCGAGTATCAACACCGGTGGCAGAAGGAACAGAGGAGGAGCGAGAATGGCTGTGGGGCACGGGTCGCTTCGCTTTACGTAGGATAGCTCCGCTTCACGGGTCTTGAATGTCAGACACAAATTCGTCGCGTCTGCTAGTTCCCTGGTGGATTCACAGAAAATAATTATGAAACTGTTCTGACCTATAATACCCGTATTCACAAGCAACTCTATGTGTGGTTTAATGCTCCGTCTTGCGCTTGTGAGGGACAAATAACGTTAGTAAAAAGTTACAAAAGTCAAAAGTCTTCGTATAGGGCCGTGTTTGTGAATACGAGCCTTAGAATCACGTGAACAGATAAAGTACTTATATCTTCTAGGTAAGCATCTACCTACATCTTAGATAACATTAGTCAGTATTAGTTACTTTCAAAATGCAGTGTCATCTTAAAAAATAAATAAAACTCAATTAAACGAAATTCTATAAACGTTCATTTGAGAAATCATCAAATAACAACAGTGCGTCTAACATAGAAGTTGATTTTAGAATGATAAACTGTATTTATGTAGGAAGGTACGACGATACAGAAACTTATTCGTACCTACTTTTCATAAACTTTTATTTATATATAGCACATGGAGCTACAGACATCGTCACAGAATACATATACAACCATTTTTATGGAACGTTTATAGATACCTCCCTGTCGCTGAAACGTTGGGACATAAACCCTTTGGATATTATGACGTCATACACAAGCATTCAGTTTATTTCAGATTTTTGTATAACCCAGGAATTTGTGAAGTTAATTTAAACGTCAAATTAGCGTACACCGTGCCACACGAAGTATACTTTATTTGATTAGGTTTAATATTATCTAACATAACCGTTTTATTTCGATTTGATCAGTCTGACCCACAGCTGACCCGGGCTTAATTTACTTTACTTTCCCTTTCATTTCGAAAAATAACAGTTGTCTATTAAAGTTGGCCAATTGTCGGTCAGGAAAAAAAATCAATAGGTACATTACAAGGAAAACGACGACAGAAAAGAAAACATTTTAATTTATCATGGTCTCCACAAAAGGTAATAAAGTCACCCAAAGTCATTGACTATGGCCTTAGTCATTCGAAAGTTCTATTTCGAATTACTTACTACGGATTAGGTTAATTAATGAGATAAGTAAATATATAAAAGATGGAGCTTGTAAGTAGGTATTTCATTAGAAAACACTAAACCAACTTATACTTTGGTCTGTTAGTTATACTCGTAAACAAGAACAACAAAACAAACTAGGTAGGTCTATTTATTCATTCTTATCTGAACAATATTTTGTCCCTAGTTTATACGAAGACGGCTCCATATATCTGGTAGCGTGTCCACTCAGCTAAAGTAATATAGTTGGATGAAGTGACGTCACTGAGTTTTATTGTCGTCCATTTACCAAAAGAAGACTTATTATTATAACACGTATGAGAGAACAGATGTTCAAACTGAATTATATAAGCTTGAGAAATGTGTGTAGTGCAGTGGCTGAAATACATGCTTGAAATGCTTAAGGTTGCAAGTTTGATTCCCTCCGCAAGCTTGAACAATTGATAACTATATTTGATTGACCCACAGATAATCCTTACCGGTTATGGATGTATCGGTGTGTGGATGTAACTATGTATGCATTTAGGAAAATAAATATCTTGGTAGGTATACATAATCCGGAATCCAACCCGCAACCTTTAACGTTACAGCCGGGATTTCGCCCGCAAGCCGCGCTGTTAGAACTCTTATCTCGGTCGAGTGTATAGTGAGAGGGAAGACACTAGAGCTCGTTGCAAAGTTCAACAGTGCTCTATAACATGAGAGAATTTGACCCAATTCAACTAAACCAATCTATTTTTGATAATGAATAAAGTAGTTTTCAATACCGATAAAAGAAATTAGTAGGTAAGGTATTTGTAGCCATTTGAAAGGAACCTTTAATTTTTTGCTCAAAATTTCCTTTCAATAAGTTTTAAATGGAAGTTTCATTTTTATTCGGTCACGATTCTTTTGGGATTTTGATTTCGTAATTTACATCACAAATAATCTTTTCACTTTAAACTCTTTAATAAAATAATCTTTCTTGACACAAATTTACCCTTGCCACCCTTGCTCAAGTTACTTATTAATGTCAAGTTAAAGCTGAGACAAAACGGATAAAATAATTACATTATCAAAAAATATACCTACCTACACTGGAGTCGTGGATTTGAATTCTGTATTAAATATAAAATAAATATAAGGTCGAGCGGGATAATCGCAACGGCAGCTAATTAAATCAAATGACTGCAATTCCCTTTCTTTAAGTTCAGATACAGTAGTTAAATATGCGGATATAGAATGAGCAGATTCAATATGCTTTTCTTTAATTAACAACTCTCGATGTCATTACTGCCGAAGAGCTTATAGAAAGGAAAGTCATAGCCACCATTTGATTTAATTGCCCCACTCGATCGTACCTACTTTAAACAAAACAATATATTAAACTGTTCAGTTCAGTTTTATTAAGTACCTATATCATAACGGATATCAGAGAGCGACTATCCTAGAGCTCTGCATAGTGCAGCTTTGCGTCAGCAATACTGGTCCACAATATTATATTATCACTAAGCAATCCTTCTCTTCCCTGATTATAGGTATAATTTGTTTAAATTTTGTATGTAAGTATGTGATTTACACTTGTACTATTTAATTTAACCATTTATTTTAGGCAACAAAGCTCAAAAATACTTATTTAAAGACTAACCCACATATTTTATAAATAATTGAACCATAGCTACCCGTATAAGCACTCACCTATTGTGACGGATTATACTAATAAGTCAGACATCATAAATTGCTCGAGGACCACTCTTCGATAGAAAAAGTAGTTGTACAAGTCAATAACTTACTTGTCATCGTCTCGGTTCACGAGTTCTTCGTCTAACATCTTTTGTATTACAGTTTCCTCGTTCTCGTCCTCTTTCTCACGTTCAGGTGACAGAACCTACGAATATTTTTGATCTCAATATAACGACAAAATAAGTGCAAATAAAAGTTATAAAGTTGGAAGTCCTCGCACTAAACTTACATAGGTGCTTTTATGATATCTAATGATAATAATATGATATGGAAACACAAAGATATATTCTCCTTTATCTTCTTTATAGTAAACTTTCTTGCTGGTATGCCTGAAGCCCTTGCTTCAGGATTTTTGTCAAGCAAACTCTAACAACAGTATAACCATATTATCTAAGCCCTGAAGAATGACGTCTTTTAATCGTCCCTAGAGTCTAGTTCTAATTGAAGTCAAAATTTCTGGTGAAAAAGGTGTTATTTGCACCCACCGGTCAAAAATACTACATGTTAAAGAATCCTAGAAAATCAACGATACGAAAACGTTTGGTGAAACAAATTGAATTGAGGCCCGAATTGTTGGTAATTTATCCTACAACAGTGCCCAGAGTACAATAAGTACTAGGAGACCGTCGAAGTATAACAATACTTAAGGAAAAGTAAGAAACACTTCTCCATTCTATTTTTAGGTGGATGCGGATATTTAGTTCAGGCGATCATAAAGGGCCATTATTGTTTTTTACGTAACAACAAAATTGAATATTTTATATTTTACTAACACTTCAGGAAAAATTGCACCTTTTAAAAAGACTTGTTTTTTTTTGTTATAATTTGATTCACTCTGCGAGAATTATTTTCGTGTCGTGGTTTCAAGTCCGGCTGGAACATTGAATAAAAATTGGTTGGAAAATCCTACTAATATTATTAATGTGAAAGTGTGTGTGTTTGGATGTTTGTTACTCAATCACGCAAAAACTACTTAACCGATTGCGATGAAACTTGGAATATAAGTAGTTGGATACCGGAAATAACACAAAGGCTTTTTATCCCGATATTCCCGCGGGTGCGGGACTTACGCGGGTGAAACCGCGAGGTGCATTATATTTTCATATTTAGTGTGAGAGATTAAGATTAAGATCGTCATATCGTTTAGAACGTATATTGTATCTTACTTGTTATTTCTTATTTCTAAAATTTTTTGTATTCGTTATTTTGACTATATAATAATTATGCATATTATTTATTATACTAAGTTTAAAACAAATTGAGTAAATGAAAAGATTTCTTTTAAAGTCTAAATTAGATATCTCTGATCCTTTGTAAACATCTAAAAATAGCGGATCAAAGGTAAAAAGTAATACTTCATTAGAGTTACCCTATCTACTTCTTTTGTATTTATAAAATTCTTTGTCCTGACTGATTTTTAATAGCTAATTGATTCATGAAAGCACAGCATATACCGCTGATAATAGATACCTGAATTTTGGAGAATGTGTTCTCTATGGTGTAGGTTTTCTTATAGATAAGAAATGGTTTTGGAAAAATCCCGCAGTAACGAGAATACGCGGGTGAAACCGCGGGACCTAGCTAGTGTACATATTTTTTAAATTGATCCCTAAACGTATATCACTCCTTAAATTTTCCCTAATGTGCTAACTAACTTCTATGTGTACGCTATGCACGCGTACACATAGAAGTTATACATTTATTTTTGGACATGTTTCACAATATTTTCAAATAGCTGCGCCACGCGGTTTCACCTGCGCAAGTCCCGATCCCGCGAGAATATGGGGATAAAAAGTATCCTTTGTGTTATTCCAAGTCTCCATGCAGCTACCTATAATTAAGTTTCATCGCAATCGACTTAGTAGTTTTGGGTGGATTGAGTAACAAACACACGTATACACACATAGTCACAAACTTTCATCTTTATAATATTAGTAGGATAGGATAACATATAATCCACAATATAACTTTCTGGAATTCAGACTTCTCGCAAGCGAACAAGTCAATCTGTTCATTCAGTGCACGCATTACACGTGTGATTGGTGATTTATTTATTAAGTTGGTCCTACCGTGGAGCACTGAAATAGTGCCGGTTTTCTGGTTTGATGCCGTTTTAGATATACATTAGGGAAGATATAATTTGACTATTAGACATTATTTTAATATAATTTGTCCAAAATATTATTTCAAAATGTTTTAACCTCTATGTATCTGCGCACCATAAAGTAAATACAATGACCAATGGCAGAATTTCAAACATATATTCGCTAAGAAAAATTGCTGTGAATGTGGACCTTATAAAGTATTTTATCTCTATGGTTTCAAGAAAATAATAAGATAAACAAATTGGTTCTTAAAAGGTCTATAATAATAAGGTTATACCGAACAAATTGGCTTTTATAAGCACCTTAATGAATATTTTTGTTGTAGGTAGGTAGGCTAGAATAGCTGCGGGCTTAGAAGCCCGGTGTCCTATTTATTTAGGCAAGCTAGGGGAGAGTCGTCAGAGAGATTTAAATAACTGTGGATTAGAGTGACTATCAAAAGCAGTACAAACAATTACAAAATCTTATGTATTTAACTACTTTCTGAAGCCAATCGTCCACCACCATTTATCTGGAGGAATTAGCAAATTTCGAGTTCAAGTAAAAAAAGTGTTTCCGTAAAAAATGAAAAATTTAATTTTTTAGTTTAATATTTTAGAAACTTTTATAGCGTTTGCTATACGAAATTATTAGATTAGGGTCAGCACTCCATAGGTACACATAATTTTAAGGTATACAGAAACGTGATATTGTTTGTTAGACGAAAGCATTCTAAACACAGGTACGTGTGTTATCTCTATGGTAGTCTAGATATTTGTTTGTCATGGTGAGTGGGTGAGGGTGTGCAGCGCGAGCGTGCACTCACCGAGTCCTCGTCGTCGTCGCGAAGGTCGGACAGCGCGTCACCCTCCTCCCCGGCACCACCCTGGTACTGGGTACATACAACACCAAAATATTACAAACGATTACTACTACAAGTATTACACTACTACAGTCACAATGTATTTCAGTAAAGGTAAACCGAAAAGAGGTTGGAAGTCTAACGACCGAATAGAGAAACGCTACTCAATATTTGAGGACTTTACTTTTATAATTGAGCATCATCTACATTATATTTACCCATTTTCCCGGGTGATTTTAACTTATTTAATTTTCCTTACCTCGACGACTTGATCATGTTACAATGATCTTGGTCTCGAGGGGTCCAAGACCAAGATCATTGTAACATGATAGAAACGTCGAGGTAAGAAAAACTAAATAAGTTAAAATCACGCGATTAAGACCCGGGAAAATGTGTAAAAATGAGTTCCAATCGTGTTTGTTTAAAAAGTTTATCATCTACATTTAAAATTTGTATGGGAATTTTAGAGTTAAATGGAACTTAAATTTTGGTTATCTATGCGGCCGTAAGCGAACAACTATTGTTTTACTAACTTCTACAACTTATTTTTAAGTAAGTTTTAACTTTTTTTAAGTAATACTTAGTCGACTTATAGAAAACCAACCATCAAATCATAGGGTGTGTAATAGTTGACATTCATATGTATTCTTGCGAACTCGGCAGAGACTGGGCTCAAATTTAAATTTGTTATTACAGGAACAAAACATAGTAAATAACTATTTCCTAAAACTTGCTACAAACATATGAAAGAAAATGATAGTGAAAATTTATTTGATGAGGCCTCAATAATAATAATACTAGTGGGAAAGCGAACTGACTTTAAAGATTTGACATTTTTTTGAGTAATAGTCGAATTAGAAATCTACTAAGTCGAAAACCTGTAAATATCACGTGGTGTTAAACTATCTTAACCTATTTATCGATACAAAATAAAAATTCACTCAAGATTTTTGCAGGTTTCTCACAATCAACCATCAGACAAAATAAATTGAAGACATAAGACTGTTGCCGAAGCTGAATGGAGTAAGGGACAATTGAATCAGAAAAGGGAGGTTTCATTGAACCGTCTGCGCCGGAAAGATTTGTTCACCTACAGTGTATCTATCTTTAGGTGTTAGCTAACAACACATAGATCCCTCGGGGGAAACAATGAATATCAATATAAGCCGCGACGGTAGAAAACCACTCTATTGATTAACAGGCCTACGAATTAGTTGATATCCAACATACGCGCAAAGAAATACTGTATAGTATTTTTTAACATAGGTTTTCATCAATTACAATCTGTAATTGATGCCAAAATGTTTATTAGACAAATCATCTAGGTTATTTATTATTACTAAATCTACTTCCGTTATGGTCTAAAAAAACTTGCCTCTAAACTATTTATCACAATGAAAGAAATGTATACGACTTCCAACTCCTTAATCGCAAGATAAAGTTGACTTTTTAGAATTTAGTTGCGTTTCTGGTGTATTGATGCACTTCTTATTAGTCTCTGATGATCTCCAGGTTCCATGTAAATAATTAAGTAGGTAATTGAAATATTCATTCAAAGCTCGGTCGAATAATTCTTTTTTTATTAGTTGCGTGCGACGATTTTTGATCTTATGGGCGGGCATTTCACCTCGACCTCGACGATTTTAGATGTTAGTAGAAGGACATACCTATTTCTTGCGTTTAGCGACCAGATATAAATTGAACTACTTATATTAAAGTTATATGACAAGATTGTAATCCATCCTCTTAATTACATAAAAAACATAAAAAAAAACATAACACTTCGTTTGGCAGTCGTGTGAAAAATAGAAGATTAATTTCACAATAAACATCATTGTTATTGATTGATTGAATTAGGCGTTACTTTTCGGAACTCCATATGAACTATGTTCTGACGCATTCCACGTGTGACACCTGACTAGTATCATTATGTATTAGTATTTTTTAACATAATCATTGTTTTCCCGTGGAGTGTGGAGTCTGTTCACACTGTTTCTATACCTACTTGAAACAGACAAGACATAAGTATAAAAGCAAACTCTAGGTAGGCATAGATTAGGTTCGGATGTACCATATTTGGATCAATCATTTTTCATATAGGGGCTAAAACATGATATTGTGTGCGATAGAAAATGGATCTCGCAAATGTTTTTGATGTTTTACCCTTTTAAATGGATGTTGTGTACAATATCGACAGGTAGCCTACATTATATACGATCAAACCGTGTGTTTAAACGAATTCCGTAAAAAATAATGTAAATATGTTAAGTACTTGTCGGGAAATGAGTATGGTTTGATATATTTTTAGCTTACGACCTTCACTAGGTAAGTGTAAGCATTCTTACAGGTTTGAGTACTCGTACAATGAAGTACGTCTTGATGCCGGCTTGTCGTAACATTTCCTCCCGTTTCTCTCCGTACGCGGGTTCCACTTCGAACTCGTCATTTAGAAAACTTAGCGTCACTTCCGAAATATGAACACGACTGAAAATACAAATAGCATTGGTCACTCTGCCAAACAACTCCAATGTTAATATTTAAAAAAAATTGTAGTATTTTTACCCGGCCATTCCGCTACTCTCCATTTTATTGGCTAGTTCAACGTCTCGCGAATAAACATCGAACTGCCACTGACGTTGACCGAGCACTCCGGCTAACACTGCCCCTGTATGGATGCCCACGCGCATATCTACTGGAGAATTTGTCGTTTGTTGTACATACCTAATAAAATGTTCAATGTTAAATTTAAAATTCTGAAGTATCTGCAAGTAGTTTAAAAATCTAAGAAACTCACTTAATAGCTTTGACCATTGAAAGGCCCATGTGGATACAAAGCACGGCATGGTCCGCTCGCTCCACAGGAGCACCACTGATACAATAGTAACAATCACCCAAAATTTTAATTCGTAGCTGTTGATATTTCTGAAAAAATAACCATAAAGTTAGTCTACTTAGTTATGTGATTGATATCTCTAAAATGATAAATAATTAAGTCCGCATACCTCTGCCAGACGGTCAAAGCGAGCAAACAACTCGTTTAGTATAGCTACGAGATCTTGCGCTGAATATGTAGAGGAAATTGCCGTAAACCCAACGATGTCGGCATACAGGATACTGTATGAGAATAATAAATAATGTTTCAGGTTACTTAGTTAATTTTTCAGATCGTTTTAGCTTTGTTGTGTTGTGAAACTTAGTTTAATACTTGCCTAACATTTTCGTGTCGGCTCATATAAATTTTCTTGAATTGAGTGTCGATAAGGCCGAGATCTCTTCGCATCTCCACGGCCACATGTTCTGGCAAAACTGATAATAACAGTCGCTCCTAAAATTTGTACAATCGGTCTTAACAATGAGAGTTTTAAGTTTCATAATTGCCTAAATACATAAACAATTATCTTGCAGTGAATGGACCTACCTGTTCTTTGCTCTGTTGTTCAATAGTTAGTTTGTCACGTAAACTTCTTTTTGTGTCTTGAAATGAACGGCGCTGTTGATTCTCATTTATTGCGAATGCTGTTCCGCCAAGGAGAGTCGCTGACATCAACATACAACCATTTGCAAATTGCTGTAGGTGATGAAAAAATATTAAATTAGGTTCTCAATATTTATAAAGGTAGGTAGACTTTTCGATAAATAAAACATAAGTTACCTGATAAGTAAAATCATCCGGAAGTCTGCTTTCCGAGGCGTTAGCGTTAAAGTACTGTACAAAAATATATGCTGACACGGAAAGTAAACTGTAAATCGTCAAAGTAACTACTCGAAATGGTAGAGTTGAAATTGTAAAATACTGGAGTATCATAGCCCATCCAAGCAACTCATTATAAGAATCTCCAAGTCTTCGAGACGCGCTAATCAGCAACTGAACCCATAAAAGCAACCAGGTGATGTGACTGACGACAGTTCGAGCTTTTTCAAAACAAACGTAGAGTCCGGCTAGAGTCAAGTTGGCCAGGAGTGCTACAATCATCGAGACATAAGCGAACACCCAGTCTCGTTCGCCCGGCACGAGCGCCGTAAACGCCTGTATTAATACACCGACTGCCAGAAATCGAGGAATCGCTCTTTGCCTTTGATGTTTTGTATATTCCAAGTAAAGTTTTTCTTCTTGTTTTATTGAAAATCCCCATGGTGGCACAAACCAATATCGCAGACGGTATGAAACGTTCGGATTATGTTTCTCTTCTTCCATACTATCTTTCTCACCCGATTCCATGACTTTACGTGTTTTGGTTTAGTGTCCTTGCAAGTTCCGTAACATGACTATTTTCCTTCTGCTCATTTTGCTTAAAATATTTGTAAACCGCAATTATATCACTCACAGTATTATTACTTGACACCATTACTCAGTAGTCTAAGATATTAATGAAATTATTATTTAGGTATGGGATAGGAACTTTGGTTATAAGTCGATTTAATAAAAAGTTTTTGGGTTACAGATCTAGGGTGAATGAGCAATGAGAAATTAATGTACATGTATAGACAGTCAACAATAAAGGAAGAACAGATGAAACTATAAGCAAGTATTGTGCAGTGTATGTAGATACTAATGACAACAGATGATACGTTATGCTTGCATGACACACACACGTCAGAGAGATCATCTAGCGGAGACTTTCCGCTGTCGATACGAGCTGATCGAGGACGCCTGTGTAATGAATAAATTACACGCTCAAACATTGTTCCGACGTCCATTCATTAATGAACGTTTTCAAGACATACCTCGTCGGCTCTTGGTTTTGTTACAACGAACTCATTTCAATAATGACAATCGATACAAGATGCGAAACTGACTATTGACCATGAAACTGACGCATCTTTAAAATGTATTACTTTGTACCTACCTCATCTATCACACATAATTAAAAACAAAAAAACTTTTAGTTTTAGAAAAAATGCTTTTCAAAGTTTTACTCTTGACAGTATTTGATCTTGCAGCCTTTACAAATCTGTTGTAATACTTGCAATGCGTCTATCGCACCCGTCGCGTCGCATCTATAGATGCGTCCAATACCTAAAATAATATTGGGAAGCTTGGGAAAATAAAATATAAATAATTATCAAAAACTTGGCTTTTCAGTAGTCAAGTTAGGTTAGTTTGAATTTTACAATTACTTAGCGAATCTTAATTTTGTTAAATCAATAGGTATACAAATCACACCTACCTACTTCGACTCGAGTAAATAAATTTATAATAGTCAAAAAACTTTAAGTATCCGGTAGCAGAATCTCATCATAAAAATCTTATTCAGCAGAATTTCAAAGTAAAAAATGAAAGGAGAAATGAAGTTTGCCCATCGACTGGAAAATAGTTTCCCTACTACTTCCTGTTTTCCGTCTTCTTTCGAATTTTTCTCTATTTTTATTATTGGAACAATTTATTTTAAAGAAAACATTATTTTTTAATAAAGGTAAACTTATATAATTTTAAAACTTGGTAATTCATCCCCCCACGGTGTAAACAATAAACGTAGGTACCACTTAGGAGACTCGGGTAGCTATTGTTGGTATAGGCAAATAAAATTATTTATATAGATAATAAAGTTAATTTTTAAGTAGGTACCTACTACAATCTAAATATTGGATGAGAAGAGTTACAAACAGAAAAGTACTCATAACTTTATTGAACATACTTTGTGGAGTTAATTAGTATAGCTTCGCTTAATTTCCTGCACAGGTGATTGCTGTCGACGCCATGTTTCCTCAATTTCAGGTAAAATGCAGTTGATTCTGTATTTTATAGGTTTCTAATACAAGGCAATATAAGGTGTTTACTTTCGTAAGTCGATATACTCGATAAACTAGTAAGTTGTGATAAAACGTTGTGTATACCTCTCAACCAAAACTATTGCTACGTTCGTCCATTTTCCGTATAAACCAAGCACAACCGTGATAATAAGTAAGTGTTGTATTAATCATAATTATAAGTTATATTATGTACTAATTATGTGAAGTATTTCACCGGATATTTCTTAAATTAAAATATTTTTGGAATTTGATCTTCTAAATGCAGGAGAGATAGCACACGTATTAATATATCTAGTGGGAGGAACTCTAACATTTAAACATGGCATGACTATATTTTGTTAGATATTTCAAAAATATTTTTCACGAAAAAGTGTACAAGCACCGAGACGCCCATCGTTCAATTAAGGAAATTAACCTCATTAACAATGTTTGTAATGTGACGTGATTGAGTAACAAACAGCTAATAAGTTTCAGCTTATTCAGCTCAGTTCCTACCTTTAACTGCGTACGTATAGTATTTCCCTCTTTAGGTACGCTCACTGCCTGTAATATTACAGTTCATATTTTAATAAATGGGTAAGGTTCCCATTTAACAAAACATGTATTGTATAATTTTGCGTAACAAAAACTTTGAGAATTATTTGGTTGTCCGGCCTTATGCCCTGTAATACCGTCCAATGTGTTCGGTCCTTTGTCCGTCCAGCTAGTGGTATGTCCCAATTCGTCATAGTACCGCGTTTCATAATGGACATAAAGGAAACATTTTACGTAATTACAGATAAGTAGGGAAAACTAATTCACATAATACCATGGTTTAGCAATAATGGCATAGAATATTAAATAGTACAAGTAGGTTCAAATTTCGTGAGACGTAAATGTTTTATAATTATTTTGGACGGTCTTAAGAAACCCGTAGTTGTAATATTGAATCTGTTTTGTTTACCTTCATCAAAATTTTGATACAGAAAGTACTTTCTACAAAAAATAATTCTTTAAAATTATGCAGTGTAGGCAATACTAAAATATTTTTATTATAATTTCAAGTAATTTGCACGTTATGGTTATTTTATTATACGTATCTACTAGCTGACCTATTACTAGCAGTCCCACAATTATCGTCCAAATAAAAAAGTTAATTGGTCCAAATAACCTATTTACATATTTGACAAATTATACAATTATAATATTCAATTATACCTTACTCTTGAATCACGGTATTTAATGTGGAAACCGCATGAAAATCTGTTAAGTAGTTTTTGAGTTTATTGGTGAAGTACAAGTACAGATAGACACACGCGGCAGTTTATTTAATAGTAAATAGAACATATTATTATTATATTTGAAAAGACTGCGGTCAGCAGTGATCATTTTTCTTTAAACTTTATTAAATATGAAATATATCTACAACTGTTACTATCGTAACTATACATACTTATAAACAGAAAAAAAGAAAACGTCTAATTATTATTAGACGTTTTCAAGTACAGCTATTTGGCTGTTAGAGTATATAATGTGGAACACATAACTCTAAAACTATCTTCTTAAAGCTCAATATTTCGATACGGATCCAAAATTTAAAAATTATTATGAAAATCCACAATGTTTTTACTTATCGTGCCTATCTAACGATAACCACAAAAAAGAGTACACAAGAAATAAAAATCATTCCACATTTTACATTTTACACCCTAAATTATTTTTTATTGTACGTTCTACTTTCTCGGCGTGAGCAATATGTAAAGGTACTCATGCAAAGTTATAGCGTCTAAGTACAAAGCGTATCTGAGCTAAGCCGAGGACAGACGGACAGACAGACAAACAGACATGACGAAAGTATAAAAGGGTTACTTGTTGACTGTGAAACCCTAAAAAGAGTAATTAGTTAAAACGTTCTACCAAAAAATATTTACTGGGCTAGAAAACCTACCTAAATTTAAAACTGAAAACGTTAAACTAAAACTCCTTTAAACTCCTTTGGAATTGGTGAGCATTGAAGTTTAAATATTTATCTAACTGGCAAAGGTTTCCGGAATACTTGAGTGTGACAGTAAGAGGTAAGAGTATTAATTCCAATTTGCTCTAGAGATTTCTAAACCTCTTATCCTGCCTGGCAAATGAGATTTCTTTACGAGTAAAGCCTACGGGCGGCTCGAAGTAGTGAAAGTGAATTCAAATGCAGTAGAAAATATTCACGATGATGTATCTGACGTGTGTAAATGATTTACAATTGACGTCGGGCACAATACGTAATGTTGGTTTGTTTACATTTAATTACAAGATACGTTCGTGTTATCAAATAATTTTATTTCCCGCCGAAATTATGATAGAACGATGATTCAAAGCAATCTTTCTAAAACTCTTACTATTGACCCATAAATATTTAAATCACAAAGACGTCCTTCGGAAAATGTTGTAAAGACATTGAAGTGGTGGGAAGGTCAGAGGTGTGTAATAGGCCGAGGTATTAGGATAAATAGAAGTGAGCGGTCGTACGAGGAAATGTGTGTAGAGGTTGTTGTATGTAAGCACAGAGCACAGGGCGCGCGACGCGAGGTGAGACGCGGTGGCTGGCGGTGCGGTGCGGTATCTGGTGCGGCGCGAGGGCGGTGCGCGCTCCTGCCCGCGTGTGACTGCCGCGCCGCCGCCCGCCCGACCCGCGCATCCCGCCCGCCCGCCCCGCACCAGCCCCAACAACTCGCCTCCACCATCCACTACCTCTACACATTGATTCCCATATTTTCAGAACACTATTCTATGTAGCGACGAGAACGCTCGACGCCTACCTACCTACCCACCGATACCTAATTCCAGTCATCATTACCATTCAATCCATTTTCCGTTTCATTGCCCTCGATGATATTCAATAGACGTAGTTACCTACTAAATTAGATACTTATTATATCTAAGAGTTATGTTTACTATCCATAAACTTAATACATATGAATTCTACTTACTTAACACTTATAGTACTGTTTAACTAACGTTTAGGTATGTTATATATGTTTGTGTAGATATACATATATATATACTAAGCCAAGGGAGGTTTACTGTGAAATCATTTTCTCTAACCAACTGAAGGACCCGGGCGGAACGCAGCTGCTCTACGACTCGTAGCGAAATGAAACCGTCAAATTGTAACACCCACGTTTTGATTTAACAACACAAAAACAAGAAAAGTTTCCCAACGCTACAAGTTGATAAACCTACAGATATTTTTCTACGAAATATAATATAAAATGGAAAGCCAACTATAATTAACGTTATTTGCGTAGGTACCTATCAAGAAATGGGAACATCTTTATAAACTCAACACATAAGTTGAAATTCAGATATTTTACTACAACAAATAATAAAAAATGTAAAGCCAACGTAAATGTAATAAACGTTATTTGCGTAGGTACCTATCAAGATATGACAACATATTTATAAACTCAAAACTTAAAATAACCATCTATTAATAAATAGGTAACCGACATAATACATAACTTACCTACATGTATTCTGTATTAGCTTCTATCGGCATCTCAATTTAATTTCGTAGCAGAATAATCGATAAAATTAATATGTAACCTGCCTACTTATGAATAAACATGACTTATACTATGTACTGCCAAATGTTTATCCTGTGTTTTTAAATCCAAAATTGTCTCAAGTGTGAATTTCATTATGCTTCCTGTAGAACACGCAGGCAAAGCTGCGGGCAAAAGCTAGTATTTTATAAAGCAGTTGCGACTTTAGGTAAAGCTACATTACCTTTCGTTAACGTTATCGTGCCTTCCATAACCATCATATCTTTAGCGACGTTATATTGTTGAAGCACTCATACAAGTCGCACGTAAAAGTTAATCCTTTGATCAGAGGCGTAGCTGCCGCCAAATCTGCCGTATTAATTACATGAGGCGCCCGAGCCGAGGGACCCCAACGTGTGTAAGCAAATATCTATAAAAACTTCTGAATTTGTGTTTGTTTGCTTGCTTGTATATTTGAAACCAGCTTCTTTGAACTCGATTTTGACTCATGGAAATGGAAAAAGTGACAGATAGATAGTTATGATTAATAGGTATTTCTTTTAGTTTTATAAAAAAAAATCTTTTGTGAGAAATCTTTATCTTTCTTAAGGGCCCCAAACATATTTTTATACAGGGCCCCCTACCTGTGGCCCCACCAAGGCACGCTACGCTTCTGCCTTTGATAACAGGGATTACTTGTGTTCTGGGGGAAAATTGATTTAAGAAATGATAAGGATAATCGTTACATTAGATAGGTTGGTATTAGGTAGGTACATGATATATATGTTCTGAGTATGAGGTTTTGTCGCGTATGTTCTTTTTTTAGTAAGTTGTTATATAGTCAACAGAAAAACATCATCAGTGAAAACGTCAACTGTCTAGCTATTACAGTTCATGTGATACCCTGGTGAAAGACAGGCAGAGTGCTACGAACCCCTAAGCTGGACAAACAAAATAAGGCCAAATAGGTTTTTAGGTTATTCTGTATCTCAGCAATGCGCTACTATAATAAATTGCCCAAGGATGTCTGCGATATATCCATAAGCAAGTTTAACACTTATAAAAAACAAACTTTGCATGGAAGCTGGCGTACCACCATATACGTCTTAACGATCCTTACGACTAAAATCCTTGGAAATTATTCATTTATTCCTCTGATTTTGTACTATAATTAAAAAACAGTCGCGTTCGCGGCGCATGTTTCGTCTGGCTTCTTTCGGGTTGTCCTGGGGTGTGCACCTGGACTTCTGGGGAAAAGTAGCTGGAAAGTTATGAAAAGGAGTATATAAGCACTTATCCTACAATTTTTTATAATTACTGTTAATGACCACGTTATTTCAAAGCAGCAATGTACTGCAGAGTGCCTGTCAATTTCCACTGTCGTCCGACATCCACTGAATCTTCTATAGCTATACTTCGATCTATACTATTTATAATAAAGGAAGAGAGGACAAAAAGTCTGTACTTGGAAGTAAATTAAAAAAAAAGGTGTCTAGGGGACATGAAAAGGAGTAGAACAAAATTATATAAGTAATTTTAAAACATTCATGTATGTCTCTCTGTTTGTTCCTTACACAATCAAAAACTACTAATCCTATCAAAATCTGTTTCTTAATATTGGATAGTTCTATTTTCGAGGAACCTCGTGGTATACTTTACATCGAAATGCAATTAGTAGAACCGGAGTAATGAACGAAAAGGTCGGCTATGTACTATTTCTACGCAGACGAAGTCGCGGGTAACAGCTAGTAGATAATATGGGTGCAGGCAGTACATATCGTATATTTAATATTACAAGTAAATTTGTTTGAGATCGAAATCGGCAACGGTACTTGAGTTATCGTCGAACAAACATACAAAATGCACGTGCCCGACCCGTCTCACGGTGAGGCTCTCACCACGAGACGGGTTGGAAACTCACTCGCTTCACTCATTCGGTCACGTTAACCTAATCATCACCTACATAAGTGGCCAGTTTTGTATTTAACTGAACCTCTTTCGAAAAAGTGTAGTCTTTTTGTTACTAGGTCTTTTAGCGATGTCGTTCTAATGCTACGTAGATAATAAGAGAAGTGGATTTATTGCGAACTAGTTTTTTTGTTAAGTAGACATGGATGAATGGACCCGTAAAATACAGATTTAACTAATTTTTTACTAAAGTAAAATAGTAATTGTACACCTCATGAAATAACTACTTTAATACACGTAATTGATGTCAACGATGGTAATGGATGTTACATAAATAATTTTCAGTTTATTTTGGTTGAAAATCAATACCTATGTAAATTATGTATAGTACCTACCGACGAGAAACCTTCCTAGTACCTACACATTGATAAAAGTTTCTAAATTTTCCTGTAGTATTCTGTTTGGTATTCCTTTTAAGTTAAGCATTTACATTTAGCTCGTAAAAGTAAATTACTTTAGTACCTATATGAATTATATCTAGAAAGACCATCTACAAACTTCTATGACCTCTGAAATATAGATAGAAGGTCGTGGTTTCGATTCCCCCGTTAAACAAAGAACCACTATTTGTATGATCTTCTTATTTACAGATTGTTGCTTTTAGTCTGGGATTTATTTCTGCATAACTTAGCTTTTACCCGCGACTTCGTCTGCTGCGTAGTGGCGAATACGTTGATTATGAAAATGAGTGCAACTAAGTACTACTAATTACTGTACAGGGTTTTCCGAGAATTACCATTTAGGTCGAAAGGAGGTTATTCTAGAACAAAAGTTATTCGCCTAACTAGACGTTTAGATCATCTCCCTTTCGGCTTAAATGGTTATCCTAGAAACACCCTGTATAGGTATAAAAATTATTTCAAATCTATACATCTCTAAAGCGTCTATACATCTAAAGCGGTTTAGCCTGTACGTAAGTCAATAAATCAGATATTTTAATACAGGCTTACGTGCATTAAACATATGATCCATATAGCGACATCTATCTTCTATACTTATAATAAATCTGTAGAGAGGTCAATTCTGTACATTGAATATATTTTCAAAATAACTATCGGGGGGTGTTTAGTTATCGATACTGATGCCAAAAATGTAATCAGTAATTTTTTTTTCTGTCTGTCTGTCTGTCTGTCTGTCTGTCTGTCTGTATATTCGTTATAGAAACAAAAACTACTGGACGGATTTTAACGAAACTTGGTACAATTATACTTCATACTCCTGGGCAGGTTATAGATTACTTTTTATTATGCTAAGATAGATGGGAACGGAGCAGTAAAGAGAAAAGTTACAAAAACGGGAAAATATACTCCATGTTTTAAGCTTCCGTCGCTATGTGCAGCCAGAATGGTTTAAAGTTACACAGAAATCATGTATGACGGATTTGTTCCGCTTAACATGCCACAAAATAATAAATAAATAAGTAAATAAAAAATATCCTGCGACAACATGTCTATCTTTTATGGTTGACTCACAATCAATCAATTAATCAATCTATATCTTCTATACTTATAATAAAATCGTAACTTAGCGGTGTCTATTTTTAAAAGATATTTTGAAAAAACTATTAAAAAACACTACTACTAAAAATAGTTTGTCTGTTTGTCCGTTTGTCTGTGCGTTTGTGCGCGCTAATCTCGGAAACGGCTAAACCGATTTTAATGAAATTAAGTATGCAGATAGCTTAAGATTTCAATTGACATATAGGCTACTTTTTTCCGGATATCAAGTCCGGATATTCGGATAAAAAATAGAAATTGCGTAATTTATTTTGCCTTACTTCACCTACCTACCGCAATGCAAAAATCCACACTTAAACGGTCGCCCATTGAAGTACTGATGGTGTAAGAACAACGCGGGATCGCAACTTGCGCGGGTAAAACCGCAGGCCGCAGCTAGTAAAACATATGATCCATTATGAGCATTTTGTAATTTGGAAATAAGGGACCAGTGAATAGATATCATTTTGAGAGGTAAGTAGTAAGCAGGACGTAAACATTTTTGTATTTATTAAATTTCTTGTTTCTAATATAGGAGGTAAAACGGTAGCTTCATAAGGAGATATACTTATAAGTAACTAACGGACCCAATCTGCTGAATTTTCAACTGAAATCATAGTTTTATGATATCGAGAGAAGAGGGTCGATGTACAATTTCAAAGGCATAAAAGGGCAGAGGGAACACCTGCAGTTGAATAATAAATCCGACTGTTTACCCCCGATTTAGAGGGGGATAGCCGCTGAACTCTGCGCCTCTCGAAATACTCCTTGAATTATTGAACTTGAAAGACATAATTTTGTTTCTGTTATGCTTATACATATAAGCATAATCTATAAGTCTAAATGAATTTATCGTTGTTGAGAAAAGCTTTTATATTTGTAGGTACTCTAATGTGTTACGAAGGTAATATTTACGACGAAGTACGAGTACGTGGAGGGTGGGGAGCAAAAGTTGTGGGTTTGATTCTGCTCGTTAAACAAATAATTGTACATAATGTACATTTCCGTTTTTGGATGTTTTTTGTATTAAATGTAAAAGAAACGATTCCGCTACTGTTCACCAACAGACGTTTCTCTTATGGACGTTTCGTCGACAGGACCTTTCGCCGGTGAACGTTTCGTCGACAGAACCTTTCGCATACGGCTGATTCGCCGACAGGACCTTTCGCTTAACAATTAACCGCTAAAACTGTGAAGAACTGTAAGGGCACCCGTGTAAATTCTATTGCCGTGGGAATATCAGAATAAAAAATACATAGGTATTATTCTAGATCTCTATTCTAGTGTAATTGCAATCGGTTCAGTAGTCAGTATCGTGAAGGAGCAACAAACATCCATACACACACTTTCACATTTATAATATTAGTAGAATAAAGTAAAGGAAGATGGTACCTACCTACTCTATCCGTTGTCTGTTGATTATTTAGGTACATTGTTTTCTCGGTATTGTTTCAAATGTTTTGTTCACAAGACTGTTTGACCAATTTAACCAAAGGCGCTAATTACTTAATGTTTAAAATCATTGTAAATTTCAGTATAATCTTAAAATGCTTTAGAGCTTGAAATACCGCATGATAATTGAAAGGATTTACTTTTCAGTTACTTACGGGTTACCTAAAACGTTGATAAATAGGAAAACTACGTAAGGTGCTCCGCGAGCATTAATATAAAATCAAACGTAACATAACTATTCACCCGTTTCAGTAGGTAACCAAGTAAATTAAGTAAGATAACTATTGCTAATTTAGTAAAAATGTTGAATCAATTTGAAGTGTATGTTATAATGCTTTAATTACAGATATTTAAAACAGAAAAAATAGAGCGTTTAGCTGTAAAATGAAAATTTCGGTTTTAAACGAGTTGTTTTAGTTTTTTTTTCTGTTATAAAAGTTAACCAATCGTGTTAAGAAAACTTCCAATATAAAGATAAGAGAATGAAAGAATGACTGTGAAATATAGAAAAATGACTGTGAAATATTGAAGAATGACTGTGAAATATTGAGATCCCTGCCGCCATCATCGTGAGTATGTCACCTTAACGTTGTATTAGTGTTATGTATGTGTTTGTAAATCCATACAAGCATTGCGGAGGAAATTCTGTCTCGCTTTAATTATGTACTTGTTGAAGTACAAAATATCAAAAATAGGCGGCTTCCTATAATTTTGTAATTAATTAGTTATTGTTTTGTATCTGTTGTAATTTTATGTTTAATTGATTTTGTAATTTTATGTTTAGTTGATTTTGTAATTTTATGTTTAATTTAATAAATAAATATGTACCAAAAATAGGTAGGTACCTAACCTACTTAAGTAGGTATCTGTACCTTCTTAGCCGATCTCAATTTAGGATGGGAACACGCACGAACAATCACGACCTTCCTAATTCTATGCGAACACCTACACTAGATAAGAATTAGTTGAATGGTATAGGTGTGTAGGATATGAATAGGTACGTATTCCTTTTCACAAAATTCCGGTAAACTATGAATTTATGAAATGCTTTGTCTGTAATTCAGTTTCACAAGAGCGAGACAATCTAGTTTTTGGATTGGATAGGACCACGATAGGACCTATTTATTGGCTATCCTATTTCAAATAGTATCGTATCCTATAAAATTTGACTGTTAGGTACCACATTGACTAATTCGGTCGGTGCTTATTACAGATCTCGATTTTTTTGTGCCTATTAAAAAGTGTAGATGTGCATATCACTGATCATTTACCCCCTTACTTATAAACGCTAATTAATGCGCTGCATAACTATGCATCGTTTATCTTTTACTGTCACATGAAGTTTCAAAGTTGACAGACAGAGACAAACGGCACATAACTTAGTCATGTGTAAGTAATATTTTATAAGTACCTTACTTATAAAATATTACTTACACATAACTAAGTTATGGTTACGGAGTTATTTGTGTAAACGTCACGGTTGTTTCTTAAAAACATGTATCCAATTTAAAGAGAGAACAAAATGGTCTATGTGTATTCCACACATAGACTATTTTTATCCCGATATTCCCGCGGGTTCGGGACTTACGCGGGTGAAACCGCGGGGCGGTGTGGTAGTATTTATATGTAAGAAGAAGACAATATTTAATGGAATAGGTAGGTACTTACATGATGATAATATTATTATTATCTTACGAGATAAAACAGAACCTAATGGATACGAATATGTACTTTTTAGTAATGTCTTTGTTGTATAAAGCCTAATGTGTTGTATTAGACTTATATTATAACTAACAGGCCTCGCGGTTTCACCCCCGTAAGTCCCGTTCCTGCGAGATAATCGAAATAAAAGTCCAGGTCTCCAGCTACCTATATTCCAACTTTCATCTCAATTAGTTCAGTATTTTTTGCGTGAAAGAGTAACAAATTGGCATACAGACATGTACATACAAACTTTCGCGTTATAATATTAGTAAGATAATTATATTTGTCTACAGTTAGTAGGTAGGTAGATAAATATACTTTACTTGGGTTTCAATCTTTTTTATTGATTGGCTTTATAATGACTGTGGTACGCCCACACATCTTCACTCCCAATTTCAAGAAATTCGAAATGATCATGTAGGAAGGTAATAGGGGTTAAAGTATGAAATTGCCGTTTTATTGCAATAGGTTCTTTGAATTGACATAGAATCTTCATGGTTTGAGGTTTTCGAATGAAACTTTTTTCAAATGGTTTCTGTGATGTTCTTTTTTTAAAAAATGTGAAACATTTGAATATCGACTTTCAATTGTTTTTGTTATTCAATTTAGACAAGAAAGATGGATACTGCGAAAATTCGAGTGATTTTTGAATACGAGTTCCGACGCGGAACTAACGCGGCAGAAACAGCCCGCAATATCAATGCTGCGTTTGGAGAGGGGTCTACTAATGAACGCACCGTGCGATTTTGGTTTAAACGCTTTCGTGATGGAAATTTCGACTTAAAGAACGAGCCACGAGGAAGACCGCCCACACAGGTGAATAACGATGAATTAAGAGAGATAGTGGAAGCCGATCCTAGTCAAACTACCCAGGAATTAGCGGCATGGTTTAACGTTACCTTACTCACTTTATTGACTCACTTGCGTCAAATCAATAAAATAAAAAATACGAAAAATGGGTGCCTCATGATTTGACTGATCTGCAGAAAGAAACGCGTGTTGAAACTTGTGTTGCCTTGTTGAACCGGTACAGAAATGAAGGAATATTGGATCGAATTGTAACATGTGATGAAAAGTGGATTCTTTATGATAACCGGAAAAGAAAAATGCAATGGCTGACCCCAAGTCAAATGCCACAACAGTGTCCTAAAGCAAAACTTACCAATAAAACGGTAATGGTAACTGTTTGGTGGTCTCAGCATGGTGTTATTCACTATAGTTTTCTTCGATCTGGTCAAGCAATTACGGCAGATGTCTATTGTGCCGAACTCCGAACCATGTTGACAAAACTAGCAGTAAAACAGCCCCGACTCATGAATCGATCTTCACCATTATTGCTCCACGACAACGCGAGACCTCACACAGCACGAGAAACCATTTTGACCCTTCAGGAACTGCACTTAGAAACCATTCGTCATCCTCCGTATTCACCAGACCTTGCTCCAACGGACTACCATTTTTTTCGTGATTTGGACAATTATCTACGTGACAAGAAGTTTTCTTCCCAGGAGGCAGTACAAAATGCTTTCACACAGTTTGTGCAGTCTAGATCGTCGGAGTTCTATCGCAAAGGCATTAATAACCTTCCCATTAGATGGCAGCAATGTATAGATAATAATGGCAACTATTTTGATTAAATAAATTTGTTAAAAATTTAAAAAATAAACAATTAAGATTTTCAGTACAAATCGGCAATTTCATACTTTAACCCCTAATATTTGTAAACATCTCCTAATATTTGAGTATTGAGTATTAAGTTTTGGGCCCGGTCCGTCGTCGTCCCCTCGTCTCGTGTAACCATAAGTTGTAATGTGATGTGAAGTCATGCCTATTAAACCTATTTCCTACTCACAAAGCATAGATTGTCAGTCAAGAAAGACCATTAAAGCGCCACGCTCATAGAAATAGTACAACAGCTACTAGAAAGCTTACTTAGTAAAAAAACGGTCCGGCTTGATGTTCTCAGAGAGATCCCAGTCTGTCCTTTTTCCCACGTTTTTTACTCTCACTTTTCTTGTTTGTTTGTTTGTTTGTCGGTCCGGGTGGAATCTTGCAACTTCAATTTGAGGCATTTCCCGACTAGCTAGCGGGCTGAAACTTTGAGAACCAGATAACAATGCAACCTAAAGCTATAGACAAATAATAGATTAAAAAAATCTAAAACTCATGTTTTTATATGTCCAAAAATAAAATAACCCTGCGGGGCCAAACGAGGGGTACCTACCCAAAACGTGGGGGCGCATCTTGACGATTTACTCAAAACCTATGTATGCTATGCATATTTCACTGTAATGTTCGTAGGTTAGTTAGATAAGGACAGACTGGATCCAACTAGGTTCAACAGGACCGTTTTGATATATCAAAGCAAAAACCACCTTAATCTTAGAGAACATGATTGAAATTGATATTTTAAAAGTTGTCAAATTCACAGTCTTCTAGGAGCGAAGACGACGATGTGACAAGTCTCTGGCCACGCCCTACTTGCTCATTGTAAAATCTTGTCGAAAATACGAGACCGGAAGGTCAAATACGAGTACGGTTCGTGTTAGAGGTATTAGGTAGTTGCGGGAAATAGAGAAGATCGATACAGAAGTCTGAATTTATCGACGTGTCTGTTTGTCTATTAGGTAAATATTAATTACTTATTTTACTTATTAATTGATATAACCTCGTTTTTCGACTATTCAAATCTAAACGATTTTTTTAAATATTTAATTAAATGTACATACCTAAGTAGCTTCATTTTAGCGACTTTGTATTCGAAATAAAAACCGCGATTAAAACCTGAAAATGGGTCTAATTACAGGTACCAGCAGGTACCTGCCTACTTTATAATCGACTTCAAAAAAGGAGGAAGTTCGCAATTCGTCGCGTATAAATATATTTTTTATGTTTGTTCACCGATAACTCGAAGATGGCTTCCCATAGCCACCTAAAAAGAAGAAATAAAAAACACTAACAAAAAACAAAACACTTTATTTATCCGGTTTTATCGCGTTTTTATTCATTATTTGAACCGAGCTTTCGCCAACTTTACAGTTGGCTTTTTCAAGGTTGACCTGTCTGTCGGTCTGTCACGCGATAAAACCGGATAAATAAAGTGTTTTATTATGCAAAATCGCGAAAACCATAGAAGAAATTTAACACTAAAAAAGATGAAATAAAAAAATAATTTAAAAACCAACTTATAAAAAGGAGCAAAAACAAGTTCTACATACAGTGCCACCGACTTATCTGTTTCAAGATTTGAAATCAGGCAGTTTTACTAGTAATCGAGGTCAGAAAAAAACAAGAGTTTTCCTTCTTATTTCGTCGCGTGGTAATAAGTAGGTACACCTATAGATTAAAAAAAAAACATCTATACCTAATGTATAGCGAGACCCAAGGTTTACGATTCTCGACATAACCATGGAAGAACTGGGTTGGCTGGAATAACATTACACTCACGTACAATGGGTCCACCCTAAAGAACCTAAGTTCGGAAAATGTGACTGTCCCTAAAAAGACTGAACTACAGAAATCGCTTTCAGGTTTTAAACTCAAGTTACTGAACAACATAGCTGCCCGCGCCCCCCTGAAAAGGTCTCTGCGCCCCTTACTTTGGGAAGCACTGCTCTAAGTAGGTAATCAAGGTTATGATAGAAAATTAAAATTCAAAGGGAGAGAGAGAGAAAGATATTTAGTTTTATCTTTTAACATTGGTCCTTCAGAAACATATTTTTAAATCGACACTTTCGCTGATGAAGCCTCGACACGTAGCTTATCACGACGATCGTGCGATGATTGTAGCGGTTATCCTCAGACGATTATCGTAGGAGCGGGCTGGCTACGAAATACGATGGCCCATAATAAAATTCAATTTCGTAGTCAGCCCGTTCCTTTATCAAATCTTATAGGAATCGTAGCAGGCTACTAGCAGAGGTTACTAATCATATTCTTCTCCTTATTCGTTTTTATGGCTTATTCCATTTGGACATTAGCCAGTGTCAAGTATTATTAATATTTACAAGTTATTTGCATTGAACGAAACAGTCAAGTCGTCATAGTTAAAGTCAAGTCGAGGGAATCATTGTAAAAAGGGGGCCATTTTTTACAATGTTTGTTCACGGAGCTTTGGAGACAACACTACGCTAAAGTCCATGTTTTGCACCGATTTTCACTTTTATTTACACTTATACACCTTCACGAAACTAAATTGATTAATATGCCCCCGAAATTAAACATTTTACACGCATTTAAACTAAGTTTCACAAAAATGAAAATTTAGCAACACATCTCCTTAACGCATTCCCGCCAAAACTCCTACTAATCATATTGGGAAGTGTTCCAAATTTAAACTAAATATAATGTAATATTAAAATAATAAACGTTATTGTACGTTGTTGCTACTTACAAAAGCAAGAGAAATCCATCCTCTAGAAGTACAGGCAAGTATTGGTATAAGTAGTAGTAAACTAGAAGCCCTCGGCCTAGCTCGGAAATGCTAGTTAGTCTAGCTAGTAACTCTAGTACTAAGAAAGAAGTAACTTTCCATTTGTTTATAGTCCAATACGATATTGTGTTTAATACGCACGTAGGTATATCGTACGACGTTTTCCAACACACTTGCGAGGAAAGAGAATAAAAAATCACGATATTTTAGTTTTTAAATAAACTCAACCATAACCACAACTCAACCACAACTGTGATGCACCATAATGCAAAAAAAAAATCCCGCCATTTTACTTTTTTAAAGCGGCGCGGCGGCGCGGACGGCGCGCTATCTACCGGCTGGCGCCCAGCGCTGCGCTGCGCTGGGCGTGGCGGTCAGTTCGAAATAAGAAAAAAAGAAATGATTTGGAGCATATTATTATTATTTTATTCACCTGGCTGATGGTGTTATTAATTATCTATCACATGGTTGTATGAGTCTCTTCGCCACTTAATATGTATTAAGATTATTGGAATAAAAAATATTTACATACTGTATCTACCCTTTACTGATTAAAAAAAAGCAAATAATGCTTGGTTATGGAATTTGTATTGAATATAACTTCACTATTTGCGTTTATAACGCACGCGTGTTTTATGAGCTGCTTTATGTATCTAAAACCAGTGAAATTATACCACCTTGTCGAGCAACCGCTCGTTTACCTAAGGTCCGGATTAGGGGTTCCAATATGACAACGTGATTCTTTGTGATAATAATGGTAGCTAGGTACCTACTGAACCCTTCGTGCACGAGCCCGACTTGCACTTGGCCGGTTTTTAGAATTATGGCATATAATAATATACATATAAAAACTAGCTACGAAATGAGGTGGCTTGTAGCCTCCGTAGCATAATATCCTTCTACGTCAGCGGAAATTCGATAAATACCTACGTAAGATATCAACCTGCAGAATACACAAACTACACTTTGTACAAGGTCGGTAGAAGAATGGTAGTTTATAAGTAAAGAATAAACTGGAAGCTTTTACCCCGCAAAAAAATGTTTTTTTTTTTAATGATACATCAATGCCAGTCATTTCAGTTATTTGACATTGACAACAAAAATGAAAAAACTGCGACGCGAATCGTCTAAATTGTGTCCAAATTGTTTTCATCATATTTTTTTGGAATAGAACAGAAGTTGGTAGAGTTATTCTTAGATAATCTATTAGGTATTTACTTATGCCACACATAAGTCAAATTTATGAATCAAATCTGTAATATGTTTTGAAAATTCACCAAAACATAACCTTAATTAATTATTTGGTTCCTTAGGAGTGGAATGAATGTAAGAAGCGTACTCCAACCATGGACGAGGAATTCATGAAGCCGGTGCAGCCTCATGTGTTTAAAGCTATCAAAGACTTAGACATCGGCACTCTTATGAAATGTACGCCAGAAGAAATCAGGCCGATTATACCTTGCCTTGTTCGAATGGCACTGATTTCTCCATTAGACATTACGAACTATTGTGCTGAAGCTAAGAAAGATGTGTTGACTTTGCTAGCTGGTATAGATCTAGTCAATTTCATTGTATCACTTCTCTCTATTGAATTTCACACTCTGGAAGTTGACTTGAAGAAAGAACAACAGATGAGGTAAGTAAACAAAATGTTCATAAATACATAGTCACAAACCCGAAAAACTTAGATAAATGCTAATTAAATTAAATTCCTAGATGAATATCTAAAAATCTAAAAATGAGTTTCTAAATTAAACCTTGTTCTAATTTGTTCTCTCATTATAATAATGTTAGTCCTAAATAGCCTAGCTTATTATTAGTAAAAGAAATTTTGAAATTGGTCCAGACATTCCTCTTGGTCCATCTTTCCTCTATACTATAATATTAGTAATATATTTAATTTTAAAGTCCTCCAAACCTTTGCTTCCATAATGTCATTGAGTCTACTGTATTATAGGTTTTTTGAGTTCTGCTAGACCTAATAGAGGCAAAATCATTTGTCACATAATTCCTTATTCAGGTACTTTTCTGCTTTTTCAGACAAAAGAGTGGTTCTCAGTGCACAGAATCGTTTTTAATCCCAAGCATTATCAATGGTATTTCAACAGACTTTGAACAATCTGACTCGGCAAGGAGAGTTCGTTTAGTTTTATCAGAACTTCTCCAGATGCAAGCCCAGCTCGTAGAATACAATCTGAACAAGAACTTAAGCGGAGACTTCAGTGTGAAGCCATCAGAATTGTTTGATAATGATGTTTATTTGGAGGAAGTAACTGATGTTATCTGTATAAGTCTAGCTGAGCTACCAAATCTACTTAACATTTGTGACATTGTAGAAGTGCTACTGTATGTTAATAAAGGACCAATTATCATATCATGGATAGTTGCTAACATGCCTGATACACTGCATGATGGTAAGTTTTTATTTGTTTAATATAAATTTCTTAAAACTTTTATTGTGCCCAGAGGTTACACCCATATAGGGTGCAATGTTATTTATTGGAATAATAATAGTCAAAGTACAGGTCTTCAGTTAATTGAGTTTCATCATAATTAATTCAGCAGCAACAAATGTGCATCAAACATACAAACATTGATAATTTTTGAATGCATTAGTAACAGATAGTAACAGGGAAACACAGACTTGATTATTCTATTTCTTCTCCTATCTAGGAGTACCTTCCTACCTTGACTAATTTTTCAAGAAACTGAGAACACACTTTTTGTACTCCTAATTTATTATAAACTAGCTGCGTCTCGTGGTTTCACCCGCGTAAGTCTCAATTTTTTTCATAAGATCTTCCTGATGATGACAAACAACAAAAAAAGAATTAACAAAATCAGTCCAGCTGTTTACACGTGATGGCGTGACCAAGGGAAATAGAGGTTCAATTTTCATACTAGCTGCGCCCCGCGGAAGTGAAAAACGCATTGCCAGTAGTCACGGGCGTGAGCGGCCGAGCAGTTCTTGAGCGGTTGCACTTTTTCATTCATTACTCGGGTTCTACTAATTGGATTTCGATGATGAAAGAATACTACGACCTTCCTCAAAAATAGAACTATCCAATATTGAAAACCAGATTTTAATCGGATTAGTAGTTTTTAATTGTATAAGGAACAGACAGAGAAACAGACATGAATTTTAAAAATTATATAATTTTGTTCTACTACTTATCCTAAGTCCCCTAGAACACTTTTTTTTTAATTTACAAGTACAGACTTTTTGTCCTCTCTTTCTTTATTATAAGTACAGATATAAGATTATTAGTATAGAAAATAAGTAGGATTGCTTACATAATATAAAAATTTATTGTGTGTGTATAAAGTAAAACAAAGTCATTGAAATTTACAATTTTAATACAGTTGCTGAATCTCTAGTAATAAATGCAGAAAGAAGTGAAGAAGGAGGTATAAGAGCTAAAGCCTTGGCAACTCTTTGTGATGCATGCCCTTATCTTGCCGCTCCCGTTAGGGCTAAAGCAGCATCAGCATCCCGTTTGCCCGCTCTTGTCATCAATCTTACTTTGACACATCATGAAGATGATTTGGTAAGATACATTCTAGACCTTTTTCTAATAAGGTTAAGAGTCACTGATAACAATAATCGTATCTTAATGTTACTTCAAGGTTTCATTCATGTCCGGCCTCCTTCTTGGAACTGATCAAAACACAAGAGGATGGTTTGCAACTTTTCTACGGAATTCACACAAACGAGGAAAAGGAGATGGACACACTGCCCTCACAATGTTGCGTCATGAGCTGTTAAAAAGATTAAAGGACTCCTCTGCTGGTGTTGATGCATCAGCATTACTGAGGCTTTACTGTGCGATGAGAGGAATAGCTGGAATAAAGTTTAATGATGATGAAGTAACTGGTCTTCTAAGACTTGTAACACAGAAACCTCCTCCAACACCTGCTGGTGTTAGATTTGTTTCTTTGAGTCTCTGTATGATTTTGGCTTGTCCTTCGTTGATGGGTAAGTGAAGAATATGCACCAATTTATTATCAATATTTCTTCATAATGTTATATCATTCATTTTTTTTCACATTTTCAGCTGCTCCTGAGCATGAAAAGAAAGCCATTGAATGGGTACAATGGCTTGTCAAAGAAGAAGCTTATTTCGAGAGGTAAGCTTATTTATGTGAAAAAATTTAAAGAAACAGTCTAGTTTTCAGTTTTATTTACCTACTTTTATCAATGACTTTGTTTATTACAGCAACTCTGGCGTCACTGCGTCATTTGGAGAAATGTTACTGCTGATTGCAATTCACTTTCACTCCGGACAGTTATCGGCTGTTGGTGAACTTGTTTGTGCCACACTAGGCATGCGCGTGCCGGTCAGACCTAATGGCCTCGCTCGCATCAAACAAGCATTCACTCAAGAAATATTCACGGAGCAGGTAAAAACTGTTGTCATAAATCTGAATTTTTTGTAGTATTTGATTTCCTGGTTGATTTATATATACTTATTGGTAAATTTCTTAATCGCTTCAGTAAGATTCAGCCATGATAGACAAACCCTTGGGTTAAGGCAGAGATAGACTCATTGGGTTAAGGTATCATTACTTGGGTGGCAGGTTTCGATTGGAGCTTATCATTATCACTATCGCCACCCAGCCTGTTGTATCGCTAAGGAAGCATCCTTATTCAGAAATGGATAACTTGTAGTGTCAATAGGTTTACTTTATTTATGTTTGTAAACCAGTTGGCGTGGTTTCTTAAGCGGCATTTTAGACATTCTAAAATGCATGATTGCATCCCGTCACACTTCTAGTCACGAAAGAACAATTCCATCTAGGTACGCTGCTCCATCCTACACCGCTGTTTCATTTTCCAACTGGTGGGATAGTGGAGAAACTCTCACCTATATATATTTTTTTTACAATTACAGGTTGTGACATCTCATGCTGTCAAAGTCCCGGTAACAGTAAATCTCAACAGCAATATTCCCGGTTATCTCCCAGTTCATTGCATTCACCAACTCCTGAAGTCTCGTGCGTTTTCAAAACACAAAGTTGCTATCAAGAATTGGATTTACCGACAAATCTGTAACTGTACGGCTCCTCTGCATTCAGTAATGCCAGCCTTAGTAGAAGTTTACGTAAACTCAATACTCGTTATCAACAATAAGGGTACCAACGAATACGTAAACAAACCAATTACAGAAGAAGAAATAAGGCGTGTATTTAGGAATTCAATATTTGGTGCGAACTTCGACAAACAGAATAAACCAAAATTCAATCCAATTGAAATAGACAATGAGCCTCCTATCGACATTAATTTGGAGAAACCTACTCTAGCATCACAGTTACTTCTCATTTACTATCTTCTTTTGTATGAAGATGTGAGGCTCGCCAATACTGCTACGTTATTAGCAAACGGCCGTAAAGTTAAAAGTTATTCGGCTGCATTTTTATCAGAATTGCCTATTAAATATTTGTTGCACCAAGCTCAAAAGGATCAAATGAGTTATGGGGGTCTGTTTAGTCCTCTTTTAAAACTACTCGCGACACATTTCCCTCAATTATCTCTCGTGGATGACTGGATGGACGATCAAGCGTTCGGCGACACAGTGCGGCACGTAAGTGACGTAAACCTTTCGGAAGCTGCTATCATTGGAGCTTTTCATAGTATTGAAGAAAATCCTTACAAAACTGGAAAAATATTAAAAGCAATGTTGAGTAACAATCCTACAGATATATGGCCGTATGCTGAGACGTTTGTAAAATATATCAAGAGTGTACTAGGTGACCAAGTACCGCGACATATTCAAGAACTATATCGCGAAGTATGGTTACGTCTAAATACTGTCCTACCCCGTTGCCTCTGGATTATGACCATAAATGCCTTGTTGGATATCAATGGTGGCGTTAAAAATGTAACAATCACACAGGAAAATGTCTTAGTTGACCCTCTTCAGGTGTTGCGATGCGACATTAGAGTTTTCAGATGTGGACCCATTTTAAAGATTATTTTGAGAATTTTAGAAGCAAGTTTAGCTGCTTCTAGGAGTCAGTTAAGCCGTCATTTGCTGGACAAACCGCTACTCGAAAAAAGTGGTCAACTAACATCAGATTCGGAAAGAGAAGAGCTTAAGAATGCTTTAGTTGCAGCACAGGAAAGTGCCGCATTACAAATATTGTTGGAGGCATGTTTGGAGACTCCAGAAGACGAATCGAAGCCGGAACTAATGTGGTCCTTGCGGGAAGTAAGAAACATCATCTGTTCATTCCTGCACCAAGTTTTCATCTCTGAACCCTCACTAGCCAAACTCGTCCACTTTCAAGGATATCCTAGAGAACTTCTCCCAGTCACTGTTCAAGGAATACCATCGATGCACATTTGTTTGGATTTCATTCCGGAACTTTTAAGCCAAGCATCTTTAGAGAAACAGATCTTTGCAGTAGACCTAGTATCGCATTTGTCGATCCAATACGCATTACCAAAAGCGATGTCCATAGCCAGATTATGCGTGAATACACTGTCTACGCTTTTATCAGTATTACCGAGCGATTTGCGTTTGGAACTATTTCAGCCGGTGTTACAGTCCCTAGTGAGGATCTGCAAGGCGTTCCCGTCTTTATTAGAAGATATAACGTCGTTGTTACTGCAGCTTGGTAGGATTTGTGAGTCTCAAGCTTCGCTCGGACATTGTTGGAACGACACCAACATTTTAGGCGAAGGGGCTTATGTACCTTCAGAAGTCCAGTCTGATACTAAGGTATTAGTGGCTGAAGTTTTATGTAAAGACATCAAAGAAACAATGTCAGAGATAATAAAAAAAGCTCTTCTAAATGATAAACTGTATTAAATACTTAGAATTAGGTACATAGCCATTAAGTGATTATTATAAATTTTGATAAATAAATAATTGTACTTATATTTATTGCTTATTTTATTACTTAAGGTGCCATAAGTTCTGTCCTGCCTATAAAGATATTCTGCCCTACCATGATCTCTTATTAGTCTTCGTATAACTTCTCGTTTTTTTTTAATTATTTGTGGTCGGGATATTTTTTATTTAATTTATGTTTTATTTTTTGAGCGACAAAAGAACGAGAAACGATCATGGTAAGATTTTCTAGTGCGGCGGATTAAGAAAAAGTGAAATTTTAAAGGAGAACGTAAATCCATATATGAGCTTTTTAATATGTTGTGGCACGATGAAACCTATAATTTGAATAGAATAACTGTTTATTCGCAAAAATCAAACACAAACATTAAACATAACAAATGGTTTCGAAACGGCCCTCAACTCAGCATAAATGCTAGTCATTCGACAAGCGCTGGTCTTTGGATGGAGGAGGTATAAATTAACATAAAGCATTCCATCACATGATGTAATAAAGTGATTCGGAGATATTTCATCGTGCGACGTAGGTCTTGCATATTATTGCTTAGTTATTGCTTGCTTGATACTTGGAATATAGGTAAATGATAGGAATAACATTTTTGCTTACATAATATAATGTATTTAACATTTTAATACATAACAAGCAGCATATTAGATGGTTCTATTGGATTCTGCATTTCTAACTGTCTATACATACAGGCACATTGGTTTCTTGCTGCGTGGTTACCAATATCATTGTACAATTGCGCCTGAAACAAACGTACTTTTTTTTAGTACAAACAAGACAAGGAAATTCATGATAATAACTGAACTGCCGTTCTATTCTATACTTATAATTATTAAACTTTAAAAAAAAACACAGACTGCAACGCAGAAGATTGCAGGTGCGATTTCCGCCATGGACAACTATTTATGCAGATAATAACTGCGTGTTTCTGGTTCTGAACGCTTTCCATACATATGTACCTTATTATACATATGTTTCTGGTTCTGAACGCTTTCTATACATATGTACCGTAACCGTACATACATTATATGTATTTACAAAAAAAAGTATTATGTACAGGTACACATATAATAATAGGGGTTAAAGTATGAAATTGCCGTTTTATTGCAATAGGTTCTTTGAATTGACATAAAATCTTCATGGTTTGAGGTTTTCGAATGAAACTTTTTTCAAATGGTTTCTGTGATGTTCTTTTTTTAAAAAATGTGAAACATTTGAATATCGACTTTCAATTGTTTTTGTTATTCAATTTAGACAAGAAAGATGGATACTGCGAAAATTCGAGTGATTTTTGAATACGAGTTCCGACGCGGAACTAACGCGGCAGAAACAGCCCGCAATATCAATGCTGCGTTTGGAGAGGGGTCTACTAATGAACGCACCGTGCGATTTTGGTTTAAACGCTTTCGTGATGGAAATTTCGACTTAAAGAACGAGCCACGAGGAAGACCGCCCACACAGGTGAATAACGATGAATTAAGAGAGATAGTGGAAGCCGATCCTAGTCAAACTACCCAGGAATTAGCGGCATGGTTTAACGTTACCTTACCCACTTTATTGACTCACTTGCGTCAAATCAATAAAATAAAAAATACGAAAAATGGGTGCCTCATGATTTGACTGATCTGCAGAAAGAAACGCGTGTTGAAACTTGTGTTGCCTTGTTGAACCGGTACAGAAATGAAGGAATATTGGATCGAATTGTAACATGTGATGAAAAGTGGATTCTTTATGATAACCGGAAAAGAAAAATGCAATGGCTGACCCCAAGTCAAATGCCACAACAGTGTCCTAAAGCAAAACTTACCAATAAAACGGTAATGGTAACTGTTTGGTGGTCTCAGCATGGTGTTATTCACTATAGTTTTCTTCGATCTGGTCAAGCAATTACGGCAGATGTCTATTGTGCCGAACTCCGAACCATGTTGACAAAACTAGCAGTAAAACAGCCCCGACTCATGAATCGATCTTCACCATTATTGCTCCACGACAACGCGAGACCTCACACAGCACGAGAAACCATTTTGACCCTTCAGGAACTGCACTTAGAAACCATTCGTCATCATCCGTATTCACCAGACCTTGCTCCAACGGACTACCATTTTTTTCGTGATTTGGACAATTATCTACGTGACAAGAAGTTTTCTTCCCAGGAGGCAGTACAAAATGCTTTCACACAGTTTGTGCAGTCTAGATGGTCGGAGTTCTATCGCAAAGGCATTAATAACCTTCCCATTAGATGGCAGCAATGTATAGATAATAATGGCAACTATTTTGATTAAATAAATTTGTTAAAAATTTAAAAAATAATCAATTAAGATTTTCGGTACAAATCGGCAATTTCATACTTTAACCCCTAATACTTTTTTATATTTTATATAATACTATACAAGATGTAACAGGTAAGCCCTTTTAAGCCGAAAGGGGGTTGTTCTAGACGTCTAGGCGAACAACTTTTGTTCTATGACTTTTGGAAATTCGAAGTACTTTTCGAAAATTTTAGGTGTAAAGTTTACTTGAAGATCAGCTGTTTCTTAGAGATCGAGGTCATTGACCTTATGTTGTCCTTTCATTTAGTTTGGTCTACTACAATCAAACCTTTAATTACCTTTATTTTCAAAAACAGCTGTTTTTCAGTGAAACATAATCTCAAAATTTTCAAAAAAAAGGTTCGAATTTTTAAAAGTCGTAGAACAAAAGGTGTTCGCCTAGACGTCTAGAACAACCCCCTTTCGGATTAAAAGGACTTGCCCGTTACATCTTGTATTATGCTACAGCATATCCGTCATCTAGTACCAATATACCAGCCCTGTTCCTAAGTTTTGGGATGAATTGCGCTGTGTAACATCCTGCAATATTTATTTACTAGCTGCGCCCCACGGTTTCACCCGCGTAAGTCGCGTACCCGCGAGAGTTTCGGCATAAAAATTAGCCTATGTGTTATTCCAAGTCGCCAGCTACCTATATTCTAAGTTTTATAACAATCGGTTCAGTAGTTTTGGCGTGAAAGAGTAACAAAATCACATACATACATATGTTGTACATACATACAAACTTTCGCGTTTACATTATTAGTAAGATTGTACAAAAAAGATAAAATAATAAAACCAATAATATTATGTCTGAAAGCTGCAAGGTTTAATGATTTAAAATATGATTCTGCTAAGACAGGTGGGATATTTTAAAAGCTTAAAGGTTTTTTTCTTTTCGAAACTATCATTTCTAAGAATGAAACAAACAACGTACCTGTAAATACCAAGTCTGTAGTAGCCGGAGAGTGGCGCCAGCTTTGGAGAAGTTTTTCTTGACTGTATCTAACGTTTCGCAGCACGACTGAATGACTTGCGCGCGGGTCTCGCCAGAGGGCGGCGCTGTCGCGACTCTACATTTAGTATACAGTAATAACGCTGAAACAATAACAATAATCAGTACTACGTTCTGGTTGGGGCGTTTCATATCAGTACTAGAACTAGGAACACCTTAATGCTAATTTTGTTATACATACTTAGTTTTATTAGTTTAATACGGCTAAGCTTCGGCAGGCGGCTGAGCGCTAACAAATAGCCAAATCTATTTGCAGTAGGCAGTAGGTAAATGATCACTTAACTAATTCCATGTTATTTGGTGTTTTTTTTGCGAACAACCGTAAACATCGCTCAGATGAGAAGAAGACATACTGATTTTCATTCCAAACGGCTTAGCATTTATGAACTCGCGCACGTTAGTACAGTGTTACTCCCAATGATGTATAGTCCTTTTAAATTTCATTAAAATCGGTCCAGTGGTTTTACGGGTTATCCCAACTTACATACATAAATGTAACCAATGTTACCTCTTTATAATCTTAGTAATATTATAAATGAAATATTTTGCATGTATTGTGAGTATGTTACTCAATCACGCAAAAACTACTGAACCGATAGCAATGAAACTTGGAATATAGGTAGCTGAGGGCCTGGAATAACAAATAGGAATTTCATCTCGATATTCCCGCGGGATCGGGGCATACGCGGGTGAAACCGCGAGCGCAGCAGCAGTATAGTTATGTAAAACACTTGTTTAGATTAATTAAATACATAATGATTTCCTTATTGCAGGACCTAAATCGTTTGGATAATAAATTAAATTAAACTAAAAAATCCCAGACTCCTTAAAAAAAAACTTTATAGGTATAATAAAAAAACGAAAATAAAAACAATGAAATTTTTGAATTAATTAGCTGAACGATTTAGGTGTAATGAATAAGGAAATCATGGTAAGGGCGAATGTCTTTAATTTGACTTTTATACATACCTCTAGCCATATCATAAGCGCTACCATGCGCCATTATAACAGGTAGAGCTTTCCTCACTAACACCAAAGCATTTTTTGAGCATCCCATGCCCAGTTGCACGTTAGCTATATGCATCTCAGTCGTCGCCGCCATATAATGCAGGTAATACTTTCGAGCGAGGGACAGCGCTTTATTCAGCAACATTATATTAGCACACTGAATATTGCTGAAGGAATGTTGGACTTCAGACAGTAATAACATCGCTTTGATTCGCAAACTCATGAAATGTAAGCTGTCATCTTCGTTTTTGCAGTAGTCCAGAATGTCTTGAAGAGATTCTTGGGCCTCCATCGCGTCTCCTCTCAGGAAATACATTTCTGCTTTAAGTAGCTGACTCTCCCATCTGTCGGTTGATGCTAGTTGCTTTATACCTTGCTCGGCTTCTTCCCATTTACCTGTGACATGTTATTATATTTTAGATTCCTATATAATGATTTCTAAGGTGCGAAGTCGAAAGTTGTGGGACAATCTTCCAATTATTGTTTCACTTTTTGAATGGGCACTCATCTAATAATTAAAATTTCGCATAATAAGCACTTCTTAAAATTAGACTTCGCAAAAAGAGCACTTCTCTGAATGGGCACTTTTCAAGGACTTATTCCAGTTTGCGAACTGTAAATGTAACCAAACGATACAGTAACGAGGTTCTAGTTTTTACATGTTCACGAGCCTATTGCGAGCGCCATGTTTTTAAAGTTACTTTAAGGTTTAGTCGTGAAATCTTGTAATTAGCTTGGCTTATCGTTATTAACAGTTATTCCAAATAAATGAATAAATAAGTGCGAGTGTGAGAATTTTTAGGGGAAACGCGTTGAGATGATGATGATGTGATGCTAATTTTCATTTTCGTGTAACCTAGTTCAAATGCGTATAAATTATTTAATTTCGGGGGTATTTTAATGAATTTAGTTTCGTGAAGGTCTCCAAGGATAATGAAAGTGAAAACCCGGTGCATAACATGAACTTTAGCGTCCCCAAAATTTGTGTAAACAGACTATGACTCCCTCGAATTACCATTGAGCCCAATTGACTATTATCAAAATAAGAAAGTGTAAATTGGTCCCTGGTTCCAGTTTCGACGACATCCCCCAACCCGAATGCGACAACTTGGCAGTTTTTGTATGTGCAAATAACTTCTATTTCTTATCAATTCAATTCAATTCAATATTTAGTTATGGCGTCTGTATAGCGTACGCTAAACAATTCTGCCAATGACACGAGTTCAGCCAATAACAGCATTTGGAGAACGAATTGTTTACAGAATTTGGCCGGTGACTGTTAACCAAACTTCCAGCAGATTATTTTCTGGGGACAAAACAAGACAACACAAGATATATAGTTATCTACACATATAAATACACAATAAATATAAACGTCTAATAGATAAATATATATAAATCAGATACACACAGATTAAAATTTTAAATTATTAGTAGATAAATATCTAGAAAGCAATTTAGTAAAAGGAGTAAAAACAAGGGAAAGGAGAGATTTAAAGCGGGTAGGACGGGGAATATCAGAAGGAAGGACATCATAAAGTGAAAAACTACGCAGGGGGCAGGAAAAGAAAATATGATCTAGGTTACCCTCCTCCAGACCGCATTCACAAACAGAATGATCCCGAATCCTAATTTTTGCCAAATGAACAGGATAACATGCATGGCCGAGACGAAGACGAGAAATTGATGAAGTTATATCTTTATCAATTCTCCTAAATTTAGAGAACCAGGGTCTGTGGGGTATATTAGTTTGAACTTCGCCATAAGATTTACCTTTCAAATTTTTGGACGATTCCCAGTCTAAAGTCCACGCAGTGTACAAATTAGATTTAAGAGCTCCAGAAATGTCTTGAGGATAAAGACGGTAATGCTCATAAGTGCCTACATGAATTGCATTTTTAGCACATGAGTCAGCGGACTCGTTGCCCGGTATACCCGAGTGACCAGGAATCCAACCCACGACTACTTTCAATCCCAATCGTTTGCAATTAAATAAAGCCTCTCTGATCCGATAAGTAATAGGGAATTTGGTTTTGGATCTAAAGGGATGGGATAGGATAGCTTCCAGAGAACTTTTAGAATCTGAGAGGATAAGGACATTGTTTAAGTTGTGAGCAATTACGAAACGTATGGCTTCCAATATCGCTATGGATTCTCCAGTGAAAACTGATGCTAGTGGAGGGCATTTAAAGCTTAAAATTACGTTGTACAAGGGGATCCAAACTGCTGCTCCTACGTCGTCGAACTGCTTCATCTTAGACGCATCGGTGTATATTTTGATCCATCCGTTGTATTCACTCTCCATTAGCGAGTTAAAAGTGGGGACAGTACCCACAGATCCCTTATCAACACCAAGATCAACTTTAACATCTGGTTCGAAAGTTAGGACTTGAAAAGGAGTGGAGTAAATTGGTAGCATGTGGTTTGAAATAACAGGATTTGGAAGGCGACAAAATTTGACATAGCTTCTGGTCAGACAAGAGAATTTTGAGGAAGAAGTATCGCCATATAGTTCGAAAAGGGTTTTTATTCTATCGTGAAGAGGGTGATCAGAATTTTGAATAATTTTGAAGAAGAACCGGTCACTTAGGAATTGCCTACGCAGGTATAGCGGAGGCTCTACACATTCCACTTGCATGGCATTTATTGGGGAAGATTTCATTGCTCCTAATATTATGCGAAGGCTTTTGGACTGTAATTTATCTAATTTTACAAGCGATGTTTTATTACCTGGTTCTAAAACAAAAGTTCCATAGTCAAGATGGCTTCGGACTATCGCATTGTAAAGAAGTCTTTGGGTAAAGGGATGGGCACCCCACCATACTCCAGATAGAGCGCGAAGGATGTTAATGTTCTTTTCACATTTTGCTACCAGATAGTTGATATGGGTAGCTCCTGTCATTCTGGAATCAAGCCATATTCCGAGAAATTTTGCTGCTGTACATTGTGGGATCAATTCATGCTCAACACGAAGATTAAGTTGGGGTATTGCTCTTTTTTTTGAGAAAACCACTGCTTTACTTTTTGTAGCGGACAAAGACAAGCCAAGCAGACTCAGGTACTCGTTTAGGTAGTGTAAGGAGTTGTTAAGTCGATCTGCTGCTTGGTTTATATCCCTGGACGACACATAGAGGACAAGGTCATCCGCATATTGGAAAACTTGGCAAAATGGTTGAACAACATTCTCCAAATCTGCTGTGTACAAACTATAAAGCAATGGGCTGAGGACGGAACCCTGTGGAAGACCATTCCACACTTTTCTAGAAGAAAGAAGGCCGAATTGTGTTTTGATGACAATATTTCTCTCCATCAATAAGTTACCGCATATACGAATAAGTTTCTCCGGGATGTTCTGATGGTGAAGTTTCTTCCAGAGCTCTGGGAGAAGCACATTGTCGTAAGCTGATTGTATATCCAAAAATACTGCTACTAAGTGATGTTTCTTGAGGAGCGAAATATGGACATCAGTGGTGAACACGCTAAGGCTATCTATGGTGCTTGACCCCTTTCTAAAACCGTACTGGGTTTTTGCTAAAATACCCTGGTTTTCCGCATACCATTCCAAGCGATGCTTTATCATATGTTCCATGATTTTGCATAGGACCGATGAAAGAGCAATTGGTCTTCTACTGTTCGGGAGTAATGGATCAGTGCCAGGTTTTCGGATGGGAACAATTATTTGTGTTTTCCATGGTTCAGGGATACAGCCAGTATTAAAAATTTCATTAATGATGTTTAAAAAGTATACTTTTGTTTTTTCGGAGGAATGGGTAATAAATGAATAAGGGATACCATCAATCCCTGGTGATGAATCTTTTAGTCCATCTAGTGCTAGTCTTAATTCGCTAAATGAAAATTGGTCATTGAGGGTGTTATGTTCATGGTTGCTGGATGAAGGAAGGGAAACTAAGATTGAGTCTTTGGTTGGGACCCATGGGGGGGGCAAGTTTGTCGGCAAAGGGTTCTAAAAAGGAAGCCTGATCATTAACAACTATGTTCTCTGAATTACACGCGCCTCTGAATCGCCTAATCTGCTTCCATACTGTAGCTGAAGGAGTTCTAGGGGTAAGATTCTCACAAAAACTCGACCAGCCAGCTCTCTTTTTGGATGTCAAAGTTTTTCTAGCTCGTGCTGCGGATTGTTGGTAGGCCAAGAAGTTGGCTTCGGTCATAGAACTGTTGTAAGTGAGTTCAGCCTCTTTTCTCCTATTCACAACCTCTGTGCATTCTGCATCCCACCAGGGATTAGAAATGTGGAATTTAGATGAAGTCTTTTTAATGGGGAAATGTTCATTCGCACTTTGTGTCACTGCATCAATAAAAAGAGAATAATAATCAATTATATTAGCTGAACTAACACTAGGCAAACTATCGATTTTTCCTTCTAAAGTGTCACTATAATTTGGCCAGTTGGCTTTAGATAGTCTGTATTTAAATAGAGGAAATGGGTCCGAGGGGGGAGATACAGAACTGGGAATGGTTAATATGATAGGGAAATGATCACTTCCATGCCGGTGAGGAAGGACATCCCATGATATCAATGGGGCAAGTGAGGGAGAGCAAATAGAAAGATCCACGGCACTTGGGTTTTGGGAAGGTCGACCTATCCAGGTGATAGAACCGTTATTAAGCACACAAAGGTTGGATTCCTCCAACATGTCCATGAACGAACTTGCGAATGAAGAACAATCACGTGAACCCCAGCTGGTATGGCGCGCATTGAAGTCTCCCAGTAGGAGGACAGGGGGGGGAACAGAGTTGATTATTGCTGTTAGATCAGATATGATATCATTATTAGGGTGAGAGAGGTATATTGATATAAAGGATATATTGAAAATTCTAATTGCTACAGCATTAATCAAAGGAGAGTGACTAGGAAGAGATATTTGGGAAAAGGAAAATTTGCGGTTCACAAGCAAAGCGGAACCAGCATAGCCATCTTCTCTGTCATCTCGGAGGCATGAGTGCCCAGGTACTCTAAAGTTAGAGCCCGGAATCAACCATGTCTCCGAGATGGCAATGACGGCTGGGTGAAATTTATTAATTAAGTTAATAAGTTCAGCCTTCTTTGGACGAAGGCTGTGGCTATTCCATTGCATGATCACAGTTGGAGCCATTGTTGATCGGTGAGGTTAATTGAGGAAGTTTGTGGGCAACGTGGGACGGTACAGTTATTTTATTCTGGGACATTTGAGAAACAAGAAAATAGAGTAGGGATTCAAGGATGTTTTCTTGGGAGACTTCGCGTGCTTCAGGTGAAATTCTCAGAAATTGGGGATCCAAGGCACAGCCGTTAGGAAGAGTGTGATAGTCTTGAGAAGTTATGGCTTGATGAGCTGATTTATCATATGACTTACCTAAGGGTGCCCTTGGTTTCCGTGGGATTGTTACGGTCTTTTTGTGGGACTCATGATAGTTGGGGATGGGAGGGCGGACCTGGGTAGGTTTGGCGAAGGAGGATGGGCCAGAAGCAGCAACCTCTGAAAAAGGTCTGGAAGATTTTGGTAGATTATTGGAGGCTTCTAAATACGAGATACCTTCTTTGGCCATAAGCAGTTTGATTGCCTTTTGCCTTTCTTGCTCTGGGCACTTTTTGTTAATTGAGAAGTGATTGCCTGAGCAATACAGGCATTTGGAGTTTTGCTCAGTGGATTGACATTGGTCGCCTGTGTGTTCCTCTCCACATTTATAGCAACGCGGCTTGGAGCGGCACTGAGACTTAATATGGCCAAAGCGGCAGCAGTTAAGACATTGAATAGTCGGATATTGGTAAATCTCTACTGGGAGTGATGTATAAAAGCAATATACATGTGAAGGAAGGGATTGTCCTTGAAAGGTGAGAACGACAGTTTGGGTCGGAACCCAATTAATAACATCTCCATCGTGAACTTTTCTGTTCATACGACGAGCTTTGAGCACAAATGAGGTACATTTAGGGGGAAGGCTAAGGGATTCTACAAATTCGTTCATAGACAAGTCGACAGGAACGGATCGGACAACTCCCATTCTGGACACATTGTAAGATGGAATGGATGCTTTAAATTGGTGGCTGGCGAGGATGGGATTGTCCAAAAATTTGTTGGCATCCTCTGCTGTGCGAAATTCCACAGAGAGTTTATTGCGGCCAATCTTTTTAATTCCGTCTTTAATGATGTTGGAGACTTTATTTTGATGAAGGAACTGTCCGAATTTAATGGGTCTGATTGGTAGGCCTTCATCAGGTTTTGCAACTGTAACTAAAAATGGACCTTTATCGTCAGTTGAGTACGAGTTGACGCCAATCACCATCACTGGGTGAGTATAAAGATTCTGGATAGACGCAGACGCCGTCTCTAGGTCAGTAGCTGTTTTTTTTGGGTTCGATGTGTCCATCACAGTGGCCCTTCGTTTTTGGGGTCCTACGGAACTCATTGGGTCTGGAGGATCAGGAGGTTTTTCTGGAGGATCCGCTCCCATTATAACAATTACTACTTACCAGTAACGAACACAACACAGAATAGAAAAAAGTCTGCAAGTTATTTGATGAAAAACACGGGGTAAACACTAAAATAATCCAAATATCTCACTAGCACGTTGTTAACCAAACCACGCACCGACAGAGAATCCTCTATTTCTTATCGGTTGTGAACCGATTATGGCCATTAGGAAGTTAGCCAGTGTCAAGTATTATTAATATATTATGCAAGTTATTTGCATCGAAACAGTCAAGTCGTCATAGTAAACGTCAAGTTTATGGAATCATTTGTAAACACGGCGGCCATTTATTTACAAAGATTTTTCACGGAGCTTTGGAGACAACACTAAATCTATGTTTTGCACTGATTTTCACTTTCATTCACTTGTACACCCTCACGAAACTAAATTGATTAATATGCCCCCAAAATTAAACAATTTGCACGCATTTGAACTAGGCGTCACAAAAATGAAAATTTAGCACCACATTTCCTCAACGAGTTCCCGCCAAAACTCTGCAAATAACCTGCAAATATTTTATTTGACACTGGCTACTTTACAATCGATAAAAAAAGAAGTGCCTCACCCTCTCTCAGCTTGTGTTGCGCGTGGTGCCTGGTGGCGATGGCTATGGCGGATGGCGAGGCGAGGTGCGAGGCGATGGCGGCGGCCAGCGCGCCCTCGCCGCGCCACGCCGCCACGCCCACCGCGCCCGCGCCGCCCGCGCGCCACGCCTCCGTCCAGTGCCACACCCAGCTGCCGCCTATGTTACACTCTGGAATGGTCATCATTACACGGTATAGCCATTTATTACAAACATTTTGAAGGAAAATGCATTCTGCCGCCTATATTATGCTCTGGAATGGTCATCATTATAAGGTATAGCTGTTTATTACAAACATTTTAAAAGAAAATGCATCCTGCCGCCTATGTTACGCTCTGGAATGGTCATCATTATAAGGTATAGCTGTTTATTACAAACATTTTAAAAGAAAATGCATCCTGCCGCCTATGTTACGCTCCGGAACGGTCATTATTACACGCTACAGCCATAGAACTGGACTGGTATCTATTAGAGACCGGAAGGAGAAAGGTCGTCTGATAGTGACGCTTTTTTAAGTTGGCCCTAGCAGCCAAGTTTCATAAGTTTCACAGTAAAACTGTTCCGAAATTTCGTGTGTGCTGTGAAAAGTGATACAACTGTAGTTGTATAAATATCGCGTTTTTTATCGTTAAGTACATTTTTTTAACTGTTTCACACACAGAATTTACTCGCTGACTCACACTTCTTTGACACAATTTCGAACGACGTTGTTCTATTACCCACATCTAGGTAATCTGATGGTTCAACTATTTCCTACAAACATTTTAAAGGTAAATGCACCTATAAAACTACTAATTCCTAAAATAAAAAAATACTATTGAAAGTCTTAACAACCGGACCACACAATCTCTCTACCGCTTCATTAGATCTGTATTTGTCCTGTTTTACCATTTCACAACAAAAAAAAAGATAAAATAAAGATTGAGGAACATTACCTATAAAAACCGCACAGAAATATTCTAGTTGATATTTTCGTATTTTTTATAGTATTACTGTACAAGTTGTAGTTACTTACTGGTATTCAGATTCAATAACAGTTGACAGTTAATGGAAGCCATCTCCGTCTTGCCGTAGAGCGCCCAGAGAGCCGCGGTGTTCGCTAGACTGGCCACGGAGAGGTCGGTCATTGAGTGGAGGTAGTTCAGGGAATCTCCTTTTGTTATTATCTAAAAATAACATTTACTATAACATATCTATAGTATATTTCTATAATACCCGCTGTCTCATTTTAGATATTTTCATATTCCTTTTTTGAAGAAATGCTGTCCAAAAATTTGTCCAAAAAAGAGTTAGATCCGCAAACTTATGCAGTACAGTATACTGTATTATATTTACTTAGACTATTAAGCTAAGCATGCGGAAAGGTCGCATCGCATCAAACCGATCGTAATTTTTTAGATAGAGAGGTGGACATGTGTGCATCTGATGCGTACGATGTCGAAAGGTGGACGCGCTTAGCTAATTCCACATGTTATGTAAACACGCTCGCTGATTAGTGCTAAGTCTTAGTGTTTTTTTTTTCACTTTTACAAACGGTTACTTGTCACTTGTCATATTGAGACTTAGTATAGTTACAAGTACTAAGCACTTACTCCCTTACTTATAAATGCTAATTAATGCGCTGCATAACTATGTATCGTTTGTCTTTTACTGTCACTTGAAGTTTTAAAGTTGATAGACAGAGACAACGTCACATAACTTAGTCATCCTACTAATCTTACTAATATTATAAACGCGAAAGTTTGTATGTATGTATGTGAGGTTGTTACTCTTTCACGCAAAAACTACTGAACCGATTGCGATGAAACTTGGAGTATAGGTAGCTGGGGACCTGGATTAACACATAGGCTACTTTTTATCCCGATATTCCCGCGGGAACGGGACTTAGCGGGTGAAACCGCGAGGCGCAGCTTATTATAAATGTGAAAGTGTGTGTGATTGGATGTTTGGATATTTGTTACTCAATCACGCAAAAACTACTGAACTGATTGCGATGAAACTTGGAATATAGGTAGCCGGATACAGGGAATAACACATAGGCTACTTTTTGTCCCGATATTCTAGCGGGAACGTGACTTACGCGGCTGAAACCGCGGGGCGCAGCTAGTGTGTAAATAATCTTATATATAAAAATGAATACCTATTTTGCGTGGTCACCGCATCACGCCTGAACGGCTGGACCGATTTCGATAACTCTTTTTTGTCGTCTTCGTTGTGATCAGGAGAAGGTTCTTAAGAAAAAATGCTGGACCGATTTTGATAAATCTTACGCGGGTGAAACCGCGGGGCACAGCTAGTATTATATAAGTAAGGGAGTTAGCTAGGAAGCCCGTGTAACGAGTACCTGGAAGACATCAGCGGGCATGGAACCATTGACTGCGGCGTGCTGCGCCATGAGCTGCGCGGCGGCGGCGGCGTGTCGCGGCGGGCGCGGCGCGCGGGCGAGCAGCGCGGCGCGGCGCGCGCGCCCCCCCGCGCGGGCGCCCCACGCGCGCGCCGCGCACACGCACGCGCCGTCCGCCGCCTCTTGCCCGCGGGAGATCGCCTCGCGGACCGCCTCCATTGCCAGCGAACTACACACATATTAAGGACGCGACTGATGTGAAATCCCTTCCGATTGAATATTTTCTTCATAACCGGTATCAAATACCAATAAGATATGCAACCTTATTGGCCTTTTCCATGCCAATAAGGTTGCCTGGAAGAAATCGCTTTAAGCGATAAGGCCGCCTATTTGTTCAACATTTATTTAGTTTTAAATGTGTTGTTTTTGTAATATTTTTGTGATTGATCAAATAAAGTATTATCTATCTTTCTATCTATCACAGGGGTAACTTTGCCTGTATAATAGTGGTATTTAAAGTTATTTTTTATTGTTTTTGAAATGAAGGGGACACTTCTTGTATCATGTACAATAACATAATACATTGTTTAAAGATCTATTTGATACCGGTTATGAATAAAACTATTCAGTTGGAAGTGATTTCACATGTGTCGCGTCCTTAATGATTGATTTTACGAGAAATTGTAGATTTTTTCATGCAATTCCATCTCGCTCATTTATATGCAATCGGACAAGGACAGATATTTATCATCTATCGCCGTCTTAACTTTGTCTAAGGTTTTCGCGATTTTTTGCATAATAAAACACAATATTTACCGGGTTTTACTCGCGTTTTATTCAATAACGTCATTATTATCGACGATCGAGCTTTCGCCAACTTTATAGTTGGCTTTTTCAAGGTTGGTCGTTGATAATAATGACGTTATTCAATAAAACGCGAGTATGAAACCTGGTAAATATTTAAAATATTGTTTTTATTTATTATACATACATATTATTATTTATTGTATTTATTACAACGCGACCTACCAATACAAAGTGAGTACAACAGTCCCTTTTCATTGCCAAGGTTGCCAGGAAGAATTCGCTTTAAGCGATAAGGCCGCCTATTTGTTCAGCATGTATTTAGTTTTAATAATTTTTGAAAAATTTGATTTCAATTTGAATTATTATCAAATGTTTTATACATTATTATATTAGTATCTCAGTTCCTGCAATATAAGCTTGTGCTTAGTGTAGAGCCGATTTCTAATGCAATTTGATAAATGTTTGGTAAGATTCATATTAATAAATGAATTCATTCAATTCAATTCAAATGTTATATTTTACGGGACCTTAAACGCGTATTATAATTTTTTTTCTTACTTCGACGTTTTGGTCATGTTACAATGATCTTGATCGCGATTAAGACCAGGTAAAATGCAACTATGTTAACAAAAAGCTAATTTCAAAAATTTATTTGTAATTGTAACGTTTTTGTTATATATATATATTTATATATCCTCATATTTAGGACCGAAAGCATGGATGAGATAGTTAAAACGTCCAGGTAAGAAAATTTAATAATTATAATACGCTAACTAAATTCAAAAAACAAATTACAGTGAAAGATTTTTACAAACTCTAATAAGAACTTGACCTATTTGAATGGACTGTGATTAAACTTGTTAGATGCATAGCAGGACAATATTAGTAGTAAAACATCTTACTTGTGACCAAATTGAGTATGCATTGCTGCTCTATTGAGTGCTGCATAGCGAAACGTTTTATTTTTCTCATTATTTGCATTGGCATTCGAATTTATGCTAAACACTGTCCTATCAAAACAGTTGTACAACGAGTCTTGAGCCCCACAAAACTCCTTCATACGAATACAATTTAAAAAACTGAGAAAATGCTGAAAAAAAACAGTGTTTTTTTAGGAAATGTGGAATAAAATATTTCCATTAAAATGCCACAATAAAATTTATCTTTGACTTATAAATAACATTTGAATACTCACTATATCTGGATATTCAGGTATATCATTTATTATTTGCATTATCATTTTCTGCAGTTGCTTCGGGGCCATAGCTTTAGTCTCATTAATTTGCAATAGATTAGCTTGTTGTGCTGTAAACAGCTCAGCCTGTTTTCTTGACCATTGAGATTCTTCAAAACTACTAAATAAATAAATAAAAAATTAAAATGACTGTAGGAATTAAAAAAAAATATGTAATGCAAAGTTAAAACTTACTTATCCTTTTCTAAAATATTCAATTTCAAGGATAATTCAGAGTGTTTTAAATCATCTGGTGGTATCGGGGAAGCAATCACCTGAGAATCCATATTATTTAATTTCTGTAGACAAAAATTATGAACAGTGTTTCAATTATTAGTGATTTGATTTAATTTCAAGGGCATTACAAGTCACAAACAATGGCCCTATTGTGAGGTTAGGTACAGAAAAGCCCAGTGAAGCTATACTTAACTAGTTGTTTGATTAGATTGGCATGCATTTTTTATTTATTTTATATTCTTAACTTCCAATAACTATGGTCTTGAATTCAAGTCTAGATATAGTGAAAATTTATTGAATAAATAAAATATATACCTTTTTCAATTTTTTTTTTTGGCAGTTATTAGCAGGAAATTTTATTATTTAGAGGGAAATCAATTACAGCAAAGACTTAAGTCTTTGAAATTACAGTTATAATTTGCAATTACAGCAAAGTCTTTGGTTAGACTTTCCCTCTTAGTTTATCTCAAAAGCAAATGGGTTTTATTTATCTATTTATAAAAAAATATTTATTTATTTATTGAAAGTGTTATAAAATATTCATAAGTATCAGTTTCAGTTATACTTACCATTTTAATTTACTGGTTTTTATAAGACAGTTTAGTACTCATTGTAGGCCTGCTGCCTAGTTAACAGTAAAATTTATTATAGCAACTTCACCTACCTCTTTGCTTAAAGATCTCATCATTTGTCCAGGTCTTCCTTTTTGGTAGTATGTACGAAATGCCTTGTACAATGAAACTACTTGAACAAATGTTAGCTTGTCTAAATGCAGCAACATTCTCCTCAAGTACAAACCTGAAAAGTTCAAAGTGATATACAAACAGAATACTTTTTCTCCTGATGTGTGCAACTATATAGTATATACATATACTAGTTAAGGATATATATCCAAATTATATTAAAGTACAAATTATCCCCAGTCCTCAAGAATTTCATCATCACAGTTTGTCTGAATTTATATGTATGTCTACATCTTTGTGTGAGAACTGCTAAACTATTTACAATGAACCTTAATAGCTGGAGATCAGAATTAACATTAATGTGTATGTAACATATGTTGCATATGTTCTACTAAGAATTTATTGAGTTGAAAGATGGGGTTTTTAATGAAATTCCTATCAAAGCAAAATTCTAAAACAAATATTAATTGGTACAAAATATTAAAGTTCCTAATATTTACCCAAAACACTGTATCGTGTGATAACACATGGATTAGTTTCATTCTGTTCTGTCATAAGTTTTTCAACTGTTGATGTAACACAATCGGTCAAGGCACTTGTTCCATTAACATAGATATTCTGGAGTCTCACACAGAAGTTTTGAAGATGTACACTTAATAAATTGTAACGGCCATCCGTCAGGAGACTCTCTAGCTCTTTAAATTCCATGTCAGGACACTGTAATGTATAACAATAACTAACATTAATAAAATTGAAGTTATTAAATACAAAAACTAAGAAATAATTTAAGTTGATGGAGGTTCTAGGTTACCTGTATAAGTTTCAGAGCCAACATACAAAAGTCCTTCCGGTAGTTCGGTGAGACACCACATACATTTAACTTTTTTGCTGAAAAAATATTTTTTTGTTAGTGATTAAAGCTCTTCATTTTTAGCATAATTTGCACATAAATCCTAACCTTCTATTTTTAATAATCCGTACTCTCTAATGAATGCGACAACAGCAATTTTATGAGGAGTAATGTTTTCAACATTTCCTTTTACATTTACTAATTTTATGAAGTCAAATGTTTCACTGCCGGTATCCATTCTATCAAACAAAAACTGATAATTTCAGAACAGTATACTCCTTAGCGGCTGATAATATTCAGTGGAACCCTCCTTCAAAGTAAAACTTTGAAGTTGAAGCTAGTGGAAACAATTTAGTGAATCAATATTTTATTCGATACGATTTCCTTCTAAACAAATAGAAAATTCAATCACAACACAAAACCACCAGAAAACGGTCGACCTCGGCTCGGCATTAACAATTTGACATTGACGTTTATGACAGCCTTATCAGGGATCCTAGTACCATACCCTACTCTGTTTATTTTATACAACAAAGATATGAAATACAATTCAAAGTTAGAGAAAAAAGTTACGTTCGTTTTACACGAAACACTGAACTTTTCTCTTTTTAACTTTTCTCAGCCCGTGCATTCATCAAAAAAATGTTATCAAATCAAAACAATTTAATTTCTCTCGTTTTTATTATTAGAAACTAACAAAACAAACCAAGATCAATAACAGCGAAGAAAAGCGTTTAATTAGGCTGTATGGGGTAACGCCATTTTTGTAGTTTTCTGCTTGCCCCTTTGACGGCGGTGAATTGTATAAAAAAATCAAGAAACATCAAGACAAGGGAGTTACTTGTTTTTTTGATAAATAATTTATTTTTTCTACTCTAAAAATGAGTTCAAACCGCATAATGTTCTCGTAATTGTAAAATTTCAACGCTGTATTATTTGATTTCGATTTCAAAAGTATTATTTTAATAATGGCTAAAGTTGTGTGGACCACATTCGCCATCGTATTGTGTTGTTTAGTGCTAACAGAAACATCTCGTGTGACTGTTTATCAGGGGGATACATTGCCTCATCACGGTCGATGTGAACCTATTACAATTAAGTTTTGCCAAGGAATAAGATACAATCAAACCATATTTCCTAATATTCTGAATCATGCTAAGCAAGAAGACGCTGGACCCGAAGTTCATCAATTTACACCGCTAATAAAAGTGAATTGCTCTCCGGATCTCAAATTCTTCTTATGTTCTGTATATGCTCCGGTGTGCACTATATTAGACGAGGCTATTCCTCCGTGCCGTCACCTGTGTGAATCTGCAAGACAAAACTGTGATGAATTGATGATACATTTTGGGTTTCAATGGCCAGATTACTTGGAATGTTCCAAGTTCCCAGTAGCAACCGGTGAGAATGTGATATGTGTTGGTGATAACAATGTAACTCACGAGTCTAGAAAACATAGTGAAACAAAGCTGCCAAAAGTAGATTTTAAATCTAATATTGAACGAGATCCAGCTAAGCTTCATGGTGCTAAAGATTATGGATTTGTGTGTCCTGTACAGTTCAAAGTTCCTAAGAATTTAGATCTGGAATACTCACTGAAAGTTGGTGATAAAACAGAAAAGGATTGTGGTGCTCCATGCAATGGAATGTTTTTCAGTCAAGATGAAAAGAACTTCTCGAGACTATGGATTGGGATTTGGGCAACCCTGTGTTCACTCAGTTGTCTGTTCACTGTACTTACTTTTCTCATAGATACTGATAGATTTCGGTATCCAGAAAGACCTATTATATTCTTGTCTGTTTGTTATTTGATGGTGGCTGCAGCATATGTGATGGGATTCAGTGCTGGAGACAGTATCAGCTGTCAAGGACCGTTTCCTTCCACTGTTAGTGGTACAAGACTCCCCAATATCTCAGTTGTTACCCAGGGCACTAAACATGAACCTTGCACTATATTATTTATGATTGTATACTTCTTTAGCATGGCATCAAGTATTTGGTGGGTGATATTGACACTCACATGGTTTTTGGCAGCTGGATTAAAATGGGGCCATGAAGCCATAGAAGCAAACTCACAGTATTTTCATTTGGCAGCTTGGGCAGTGCCTGCTGTCAAGACTATTTCAATTTTAGCAATGGGAAAAGTTGATGGTATGTTCATAACTTTGGTGTCATTTCAAGATTCAATCCTAATTTTATGTATAAAAACAACCATGTCGCCTATAACACTAATATAATTATTTTTGTTGTTTCAGGTGATGTTTTATCTGGAGTGTGTTATGTAGGATTATGGGATGCAGAGGCTCTGAGAGGATTTGTGTTGGCACCCCTATGTGTGTATTTGGTACTGGGAACTATATTCTTGATGGCAGGATTTGTATCATTGTTCCGCATAAGAACAGTTATGAAACATGATGGCACTAAAACTGATAAACTAGAGAAGTTGATGATTCGCATTGGAGTATTTGGTGTCCTATACACTGTGCCAGCTTTAATAGTGATTGCTTGCCTCTTTTATGAGCAGGGTAATTTTGATGATTGGATGTTGACTTGGCACCGTGACATGTGCTCTACACCTCAGTATTCGATCCCCTGTCCATTTACGAGGCGAGAAATTAATAGACCTAAGTTTGAAATGTTTATGATAAAGTATTTGATGACAATGATCGTTGGAATCACATCCAGTTTCTGGATTTGGTCTGGAAAAACGTTAGTATCATGGCGCCAATTCTTTGACAGGATAAAAGGGAGAAGGGTGGAAGCTTATGTGTGAACATGGCAGCTAGTAAAGGCCATGGATAAAGTTTTAAAATCAGAACATCTTTGTTCTGATTATTGACATTTTTAAACGAGGCTATATTTAGCCTCTATAATATTAATATTAATTTTTTAAGTTTATTTTTATGACAATTTAGAATTTAATGTAAGTGAATCAATGCTCGTCTTCAATATCTCTTATTAAAGGAAATTTTTAAAAGGCTGATAATTGTAAATATTTTTTTTCTGATTTACATGTTTTTTTTTCTTTATTTTTATATTTTACATAAGTAATTTACTTTTGTAACCTATTTTTACCTACATTATTGTTAAGGCAATCAGCATTTATAAATAAATTTGTATTTTGTACATCTTGTTTCATTTTAATATGACAGCCTATGATAATTTCATAGGGACATTAAAACTCCCTTGCAATATGTGTAAAAAAAGTTAGCGAGTCTTTGACAAATTGACATACAGTAAGAGTCATCAATTACTTACTTTTGGTACTGTATAAATACTAACCAGCAGCAGTAGTAGCATACACAATATTAACATAAGAAACATGATGATTATTAAAAAAATCCATCTGCAAAGAAATTAGCATTTACTACTGGTGCCTGGGTGATTTATATTGAAATTATTTATTTATTGTCACAGTTTATCTAGTTAGTATAGTTGTGATTTAGGTAACATGCTTATTTCAATCTGAATGAATGTAAATAGTTTTGATAATAGCATAATGGTCAAGTAAAAACAAATAATACAAAAAATCATATTATGACTTAAATTTAATTTAATGTAGATATTCTCTGTATAAATTCAATCACTCATTCCTTTCACTCATCAATTAATTAACAAATAAATAAACTGAAGTATTATTAAGCCCGAGTGTACTTTCCCCAGATGTGGAGCATAAAGACAGAAGCAATGAACAGAAGAGACATCACCAACACTGGAACGGGGCCTCTGTAAAACAAAAAGACATACTTCTTGAAAATAGTAATAACAATCTAGGCTTACTTTTTAATAGTGTAGATAGATGAATGTTTATTTATAAAACTTTAAGATATATAGCCTGTTCTAATGAGAATGTGGTGCATCTTTACATTCATCATAATATAAAAAGCCCATTCTCATACCAGTCCATTCCTAATGAAAATCATTCCTTACTTGATTGATTTGTAATTGAAGGTAATATTTTCTTTTTCAATAGGCAATGGTGTCAATAAACTTATAAAGCCAGCTGGCTTCCCAAGGTATGTCCCTTTCCGTTTTAACATATGTATTAATAGAAAAGTCTTAAATATCTTACACTTTCACTCCGGGAGAGTCATCAGTGTAGAATCGCCACATGCCACCTGATCCAGCTCCAGTGCTACGGTTCCTTGCAGCGGTAGTGGTTGTGGTGGACTTTCGTTGACGTACAGTGCCGCCGCTAGCGGACCTAGGTGCTGCGGTCGCTTTACTCGGTGATCGGCTACCTGATCCTACAGACGTTGAACTAGGTGACGCAGGCTGAAAAGAGCAATACCAAAGATTGAGGTCTCCATCGAGAAAAGAAAGTTCCCGGACAAAATCGTATTTTATTTTAAGCTTACCATTATGTATGATAGTCTACACCACAATAATAATTAAGATCGTAAAACGATGTTTTTATCTATTATTAAAATACAACACACAAACAGTCTCTCTCACAAAACTTTAGTGACAGAAAAACAGGGGAGGCCAGCTCTTTAACAGACGCATGCCAACACGAGCATCAAATGAGGGTGGGATATTTTGAACTGAGATAAAGCTCTACAAAAGAGCAAGACAGCAAAGATTATGCTTCAACTTACTTCATTTAATATTTCGTCTATGGTTGGAACTGAAACATTTTCAAACAAAATGGCGTTTTTTGAATTTTCAGAAACTTTTCATTGTGTTGTTTTGTTTTGAGTTTTGCTAGAATTTAATATTGCAGAGTAGTGGTACTATGAAAAAGAGACTCAATTAAGATAATATTTTCGATGTTTATATTGTGAGAAAGAGACTCCGTTGCGAAATTGACGATTTTTGTTATAAGTGTGGTATTCGTGCAGAAAGAAGACTCTTCGGTGACTTTTCACCGATTTCCCGAGCCTTCTGTAAATAACTCTTTGTAGTAAGTATCCTTTGCTCCCTGTACACAGAAGAATACCTCTATAAAAATTTCAAGTTTTAAAACATGTGTTTTTATTTTAGGGCTAAAGTATGGTCTACATTTTGTTACCCTGATGAACATTGGTCTTCTGTTCCATCATGGATCAGGTTACACAAACAACACAAAATTCTGCGTGGTGGACATTTTGATAATTCATCTTACACCAGTGATGATAGGAAGAGATTGATAAGTTTGCCATACCTACTGAGGCTCGACACATATTAGTCGAGTTACGAAGTAAGGAGCTTCATTCGTCAACAGCACCACCAACACCAAAAATACAAGTGAGTTGTAACTACGTACATAATATAACTACCTACTTACTTCATGGTCCTATTTCTTTACTAAGTATAGTAAATTTGATCTAATTCTATATGGATACTAGATGCGCCCCGCGGTTTCACCCGCGTAAGTCCCGTTTCAGTTCCCGCGAGATTAAAAGTATTCTATGTCCTTCTCCTGGTTCTAAGCTATCTCCCCACCAATTTTCAGACAAATCGATTCAGCCGTTCTTGAGTTATAAATGGTGTAACTAACACGACATTCTTTTATATATATAGATAAATATATCAAACTAGCTGTGCCCCTCGGTATTACTCAGAATTGGAATCAAAAGTAGGTATGTCCTTCTCCAAGGTCCATCTATCTCAATACCAAAATTCACCAAAATCGGTTCAGCAGTTTAGGCATAAAAAAACAACACACAAAATTACTTTGACATTTATGATATTAGTGGAATATTCATAAAAAGATGGTCGGCCACAACAACTCATACAAAATGTGCCTATGTGTTTCAGATTGTTCCTGTTGCTAGCACTTCACAAGGTTTAATGTCATTAGAACAGCCTAATAAAAATATCCCAGTAACCCAAATCAAGGTATTTGGAATTTATTTATTTGTTTATCCTAATTTCTTCTATGGTTTTCGCGATTTTGCCTAATAAAACACTTTATTTATCCGGTTTTATCACGTTTTTATTCATTATTTGAACCGAGCTTTCGCCAACTTTACAGTTGGCTTTTTCAAGGTTGACTGAGATGTAATTTGTCTATTTTTAACATTCTTAAAAGTTACAGTAAACTACCGCCTCATAATTATTGCAAAAAAACGTTCCAGTGTACGCAGACTATAGAGTTATTGTAATAGTTTTCAATTTAAATTATAATTATTTTTATCCCTAACTAGCTCAAAAAAAGCGAAAGCTCGGTTTAAATAATGAATAAAAACGCGATAAAACAGGATAAATAAAGTGTTTTATTTTGTTTATCCTATTTATGATATTAGTAGAATATTCATAAAAAGATTGTTGGCCACAACAATTCAGGGATGATTTATATTACATTGTCACCGAGCCGAGACGGGCCGATTTTTGTATGAAAATAGCACAGACAACTTCCCAAAACGACAACTTCCCTAAACGACAACTTCTGAAAACGACATCTTCCGAAAATGACAACAATGTCTAATTTATAGGAGTTGGCATACTAATGCCGTTTTTGTCAAATGCTTTGGTACAAAAATGCCGATTTTCAAACATTTTTGTTGTGTTAAAATGACTTAGAAATTTTCTAGTAAAAAGACTGACCTGTAACTCCAAATGAGTTTGGTTATTGACAATAGACCCTTTCTTAGCGTAAGTGATAGAGGCTAGGCTTGAACTACGGGATATTTTTGTAGAGATTATATAATATTAATCTATTTCAGACGAATTACAGCAAGAGGCTATTGCCACTGCGGCTGTGGTTTCTATACATAAGACTCGTTAGTTGACCGAAAACGAAGCTAACCCTTACTTACAAACGTACCACAACAAGCCTACATGGAACATGCTTCGATCTAAATAAATAATTTCATCATCGAGACAATATTTTATTTATTTCCAGCATTAGTTTGGTTTATAAGTAATTATAATATTATACTTATACCAAACTCGTGGTGCAATCAAACTTGAAAACTCAGTCATCGAACATTTGACGCATAGAGTCCACAAGTAATATTGATTGTGTTATCCAACCCATTCATACTGTGCTATGATTCAAATGTTCAATCACTAATTGCCGCACTCAGATACGTTTTATGGTTACTTACAACTATCACTAAATAAAGAATTCGAAAATCTTTACGGTAATGATAGTTTAACCAATAAACGTCTCTGAGTGCGGAAGTAATACTAGCATTTAAATTTCCCTAGCGTTTCCCGCGCGATCGTAGTTCATGTGGGCGGGAACTGCAGCGCTAGGGGGCGCTGTGTTCGCATATCGAAAGTATGAACCTATAATTCTTCTCCGCTAGGAGTAATAGTGTTCTGTGCAGAAAAATCTGATTTGTTGGAATTTCGTCTGCAACGCGTACAAATTCATTGACACGTTGTCGTTAAGTGTTGCCATTTAAAGTATCTATTTCACATGTTGGTAGGATTGGTAGGTTTTTTTTAATAAAATGACTTTATTACATATTTTTCTTGGTTGATACTTAATATAGAATGTGTTGTATTTTGAAGCTGTTTTTCCTTCATTTTATAATAGCACAGCTAAGAAATTAATTATACTATCCGGATTATAAAATCTCAATAAAATCATATCAAAGAATGTATAATTCGTATGGTTCGTTTTTAATTGTAGACTACGATTTGACATTTTTCTTTATAAAAAAAGAAAAAGAAACAAAACGTCAAACTATAGTCTGCAATTAAAAAATGTTAAACTCATGCATGACATAAAATGTAACTTGTTTTTAGTATATGCAGAAGGCAGACAGAGAAAGAAATTACAAAATATGTTGTAATCAAAGAGAATATCAAAGAGAATATAATCACTACGTTTTAGTTGTAATAAGCAGGTGTTGACTTTGTGATTTTCTATTATTTGTATTATTTTGTATTTATTTTGTGATTGCGAGACGGGTAATTTCATTAAATACCTCTGAAATTTGAATGCTATGTGAACTATCTGTTTTTCAGAATTATAATGTGTTTTATTAAAATTCAGAACGCCAATCTTTTATAGGTTATGTGTAAGACGTGAATATTTGCTGGTATTCAATCTGTTTATAGGTTCAGTGCTGCACCTGCCTGAGTAAAATAAGCGAAATAAGAGGCTGGCTTCGTATGAACTTTACTAATAGCATAGTATGGTTTTATCATTAAACAAGGCTCTCCGTAGATTTTACTCGGCTATTAGCATTTCAAAAACCAAATCAATGGATAAATGCTACTTTAGATATGTTGAAAAGGAAGACAAAATAGACATTTCGTTTTTCTTCAAAGTAAAAGACAATGTCAGGCAATTTAACATGAGTAGAAATCCTTCGGAAACATTGGAAAACCTCTATACTCGAATAGAAGCTAATATTCGAAGAGCTGTAAACAAGAAAAAGAAAAAGCGTGACGAAGAAATAGAGAAGATAGAAGTGAAATTATTTGGCACTAACTCTATTTCAGATAGTACAACTTGTAAAGAGCTATTTTCTATTCAGGAACCAGTAAAACTGAAGATAATTGACAATGTGTATGAGACTATATTTAATGCTCCATGGGTAGTAAGCGTTAATCTGCCAACATGTATTTTAGATGGTTTTCCAATATATCCTGATAACCTTAAATTAGAATATGCCGAAAAGAAACACTGTTTATACAACTGGTATAAGGGGTCACCTGTTAATGATAAAGGCAATACACTGGCAGAAGTTCATATTAATTGGGAACTTGTTGGTGATACTTTTATCTACACTCCAAGTTCGAAAGATGTTGGCTTGAAAATGAAACTACAATGCATACCAGGTATTTGTCACCCTCCTATCTATTTAATTAGAAATACCTGTCATACTAAAATTTATCCCCCCTATCATCTCCCAAATATATAATTTGTATAAAATAAACCATCTTGACTAGGATTCCCAATCCCGCAGCATTTTCAATCCCATGGGATCTCAATCTTTTTTAAAGGTTTTTAAATGACAAATTTTTTTTTTATTAATTTTGTTTTTGTCAAAAAGATCTACAAATTTTACTACAAATACAAATCTTAATAAAATATATCAAGGTATTTAAGTATCTTCTACTTGTTAATTATAATAAGTACTTAATATAATTAACAAACAATATATATTTTGCCTTTTCAGAAAACAAAATCAATATTAACAAATATCTGCATGTAATATCTTATCCAGTCTAATAGCAAGTCTTATCTTATATAATCAGTATCAATGATAGTAGAAAAAAACACAATTAGATCATTTAACAACAAGGGAAAGTTAGATTAGACTACAACTAAACAGTTCTTTAAGTATTCAATAAAATATAACTTAGCAAATAATAAAAATAAACAATATAATAAAATTAAAATATGGACTACTGTAATAAGTACCTACCCCCAAAATGATGGCTTCTAGACGATTTTGGCGAAATTATTTGAATTTCAGAGTATTTCTGAGTTTTTTGATATTATGGAAACCTGTCCGTGGCCTGTACTTTTTTGCGGGATCCCGCGGAATGGCGGGATTTGAAACCTTAATCTTGACTTTTAAAATTTCAGGGGATGGTGCAAAATATGGCCCACCAGTTGAGGCTATTTCCAAAAATTTGATTGAAGCTGGTCCAGGTACTTGCCCCTTTGAGACGAGGCAACTTTTTACGTCATCTTTGCTTAAAGATAGGAGGTAATAATAAGGAGATCTACGTAAACGGAATACGCGGAATCCACATATGGGCTATGGTTTTACAAAATTTAATTCGTCCTTATCTCCGAAAAGTCTCAATTTAAGATTCCTTGTCCATCAGTATAGGACAATCCAAATATACTGGTTTTGTCGTTTACCAAGAGATCGAAAGTTTTTTTTTTTTAAGTTTATAATGCTACATTTTTATAAATTTGAGTAGACAAGACAAAAAAAAACAAAGGCGCCTTCATTCACCTGGATTCGGAGGTGTTATCAAGATACTTAAATTACCAATACCTTCACCTAAGTGTGATCAAAGGAAAATAAACCAGTCCAGCGTACTTATACCTAGTTATAGAGTTCAGTGCTACCATTAAACGAGTTTTTGCTTGACCACGACATTTGTTGTCAATGGTAAAACATACGGCGGGCGGTTTACGGCCGTCACAATCTTGAAACATTTGATTTATTGAAACACTTGAAACATTTGGTTACTTTTGTAAGAAAACGTTAATGTTTTACTTTCAGTTTTAGATGTGTATCCTATAACATATTAGCGGACTTATATTGTGATTCAGACCATACGAGAACAGTTCTATATCCATATTGTCCACCTTATGCATTACACATTGACTATAGAAAACAGCTTCTCCTGAAAGAGATAAAAGGTAGATAGCACACTTATTAAACTTACATGAGCTACAGGTCTAGATCGCGTTCGTAGGTAATTATAGGTTTAAATTACCTTGACGTTTCGGCAAATGGGTTACACCGGCCGTGGTCGCGAGAAGACTGACCTTCTTTTCTGGCTCTGCAATGTAACCTGTTTGTCGAAACGTGGAGGTAATTTAAATCTAAAATAATCTACAAACGCTTTTAGTAGCTAAAAATCAAGTGTGTGTTTTAGGATATAATGCAGATATAATATGTCTCCAAGAAGTTGATGCTAAAATATTTAACCACTTTTTGAAACCGATTTTTGGAAATGAAGGATTAGATGGCGTATTCTACAAAAAAGGAAAAGAAGTTGCCGAAGGATTAGCATGCTTTTACAGAGAAAATAGATTTTCGTATGTAACCATTTTATCTTATTATTTATTGTATGATGCCTACATATATTTGAATCTTTCATTAAATAAGAATTGTTTTCTAGAAATATTGGAGAAGAATGTATAGTACTTTCAACAGCTTTACAAACAAAACAATGTCTTAAATCAATATGGGATGCAATCAAAGATAATGAACCTCTTATTAAAAGGGTGCTAGACAGGTCAACCGTAGCTGGTGCTACATATTTACAATCGAAGGACAACCCACAGGAAATACTTATTGTGGGCAACACTCATTTGTATTTTCACCCAGATGCAGACCATATACGACTAATACAAGGCGGTGTAGTTATACATTGGCTCGTAGAATTAAGATCAAGACTCAAGGAAAAGGTAATATTCATTTATTATAGACTAGGAGTTCGCCCGGAACTGAGACCTCACGACCTCCTATCACGACCCCCTATCTCCCCAATCCCCCTACTGATCCGGCTAATCTTCGAACGCTTAAATTCTATTGACCTAAACTACGCGCATACCAAATTCATGAAGATCGGAGCTACGATCCTCAAGTTATCGTCGAACAAACATACAAAGATACAAGCGTTAAGCGCCAGGCCCTGCACTGGACCTCACTCGCTTCGCTCTTGCACTAGCTGCGCCCCGCGATTTCACCTGCGTAAGTCCCGTTCCCGCGGGAATATCAGGATAAAAAGTCCTGGTTCCAAGCTACCTCCCCACCAATTATCAGCCAAATCAGTTCAGCCGTTCTTGAGTTATAAATAGTGTAACTAACACGATTTCTCATATATATATATAGATATAAGACGTAATTACAATTAAAATAATTTTAAATCTGAATGTTCAAATGTCATAAAAAGCGACTAAAAAATTATTAATTTTTAGTTTCCAGAGAAGAGAGTGTCTCTGATTGTGTGTGGAGATTTTAACAGTGTCCCATCATGTGGCATATATCAACTGTATACTACTGGAAGTGCGCCTAATGATTTGCCCGATTGGAATTCAAGTATGTATTACAAATTATACATAAACGAAAATATTATCTTTAGTTACGACTGTATTACATAGAAAAACACGTGCATCGACAAATATATTTCGCGGTCCCACCCGCGTAAGTCCGGTTCCCGCGGAAATTTCGGGATAAAAAGCTTATGTGTTATTTCAGGTTCTACTTATATTCCAAGTTTCATCGCAATCGGTTTAGTAGTTTTTGCGTGAAAGAGTAACAAAGTCACATACATACATACATACATACACACATACTCACAAACTTACAGCTTAATAATATTAGTAGGATTAATAAGATTATCCATCATCATTCGAGCGATGTTCCTGGTTGCAACCCTCTTATTGTTATTATCTGAGTTACAATAAGTAAGTATTATAAAATGTAATCTTAATTTGTGCCTTCAGATGAAAGTCAGGCTGTGAAAAATCTAAGTCTTGAACAAAACGTGGTACTTGGTAGTGCTTGCGGCACACCAGAGTTTACAAACTTTACAGACGGTTTTGCTGATTGCTTAGATTACATTTACTATGAAAAAAGCAGCATAGAAGTTGAACAAGTAAGTTCTTTACCTTTTATTTAGTAGATTTTCCAAATGCACCTACCTATATCCTAATATAATTTTATTGTCGTTTTAAAGAAATTAGGTAAGTATATATTTTGTTTTTAAAGTAGGTACCTATTTTATTTTTTACAGGTGATTCCATTTCCAAGTGAAGACGAATTAAGACTGCATACAGCATTGCCAAGCATTGTATTTCCGTCAGATCACATAGCCCTGATATCAGATTTGAAATTCACGTAGTTGCGTGTGTGTACCTACAGATTCCGTGTGTATACAGCGTACGTTTTTAAATGGGCTTTCAGTGGCCAATTCCTAAACTAAAAAGATACCGAACAATGCTGAATTACTGGAATGAATATACCTATAATTTTTTGCAGAAAGATAAAATTGTAACGTTGTCTATGCAGAAATCGAACCTGCTAATTTTCTTTTAATGTTTTCGCTAACCCGGTAACTTTACTTACGATAGTTTGGGAATTAACCCTGGAGACCCATGTAAAAAAACCTACTTTGTGTTTTATCATCAACGCAATCATGTTTATTTATTTTAAATTTACTTATTAAAATATAAAGTACGCAATATAACTCCCCGTTTATTGTTTCCAAAATATCGTTGTACCATACACCAGCAAACGGGCAACAAGTTGAAAACTATGACGTCATGCGCAGAAGCCAAAAATCAAATATTAAATAACGATAGGTCGAGCATGATAGTGTCGACCGCTTGGTTGATATTGATTGTTTTCATCATTTTCATCATTGTTTAAGATACTCGAATAATACTTACGCACATTTAATTAGAGTCGTCTCATTTTTGAATTAGTTTCCGTTAACAATCTGTACCTACAGATGCTGGAAAACATCATGACATTCATGGGGTCCATAGGGGACATGTTCCCTAATCGACCCAGTACGTTTGTGTTTTATGAAGACAGCTTTTATAGATAAAATTTAAGAGGAAAAAAAAACAATTGTTAAGTGAAATCAATTTACGTTGTTTGCCGGGTAGGTACTGTAGTTACTTTGATGCCTTTTACTTCACTTTACTTTACGATGTGTAAAACGCATCGTGTAATAAAACCAATGAGTCTATATAAAACTCCTAAAGTTACCTTTCATCAAAAAAGTTATATTACTCGAACTACAACGCTCACGTACAACTAAAAATTGTTCAGGTTCAGCTACATTGAGCATGCTGTCCCTTTCTAAAGTTTCCGAATTTTTTAAAATGAATGTAAACCAATCAAAAATAATGACCTAAAATTTGCTTCTCTTTTACGTATGAACTAGCTGCACCCCGCGGCTTCACCCGCGTAAGTCCCGTTCCCGCGGGAATATCGGGATAAAAAGTAGCCTATGTGTTAATCCAGGTCCCCAGCTACCTATATTCCAAGTTTCATCGCAATCGGTTCAGTAGTTTTTGTGTTAAAGAGTAACAACCTCACATATACTATACATACAAACTTTCGCGTTTATAATATTAGCTTAGAGATAAATCATTAGGGTCTTTGATATTAGTAAGAAGTAAGATAGTCATAGGTACATAACAGAGAAGCAAAGTTTAGGTACATAATATACTAGCTGCGCCCCGCGGTTTCACCCGCGCAAGTCTTGATCCCGCGTTGTTCCAACATCTACCTACCGCTATGCAACCTACCTACCCTGCTACCTACCGCTGAAGTAAGGTAAAGTTTGTATTTAAGCAGGTACAGTGATAATGACGATCGATAACGATGAATGGCGATCGATGACGATGACAATGATGCCATTCGACTTCAATTACCCTACCCCTGTGTCGATTTTCATTCGAATTATTCTCCCACGTAAGTCCCAATCCCGCGCGATTATCGTGATCAAAAGTATCATGTTACTCTCCGTCCTTTAGATAACTAATTTCGACTATATATTATATTGAAATCAAAGTTTCTGCTAAGTTCAGTCTGAGCAAAGTCAAAGTACGCACCATAGATTTCAGCCCTAGTGTTGACTCTGTCTTATTATTAGTCTGTGGGCTCTACCGACATGGCTACGATAAGATCAGCCAGTAATAACGCTTGCGATATTGCGACTTTTTACAATTTTACTATGATTCCCTCGACTTTATATCTATGTCCACGAAGACGCGAATGTTATGTTTCGTTTATGCAAATTTATAACTGTCGAATAGGTTTTATCCTACTATTATTATAAATGTGAAAGTGTGTGTGTTTGGATGTGTAGATGTTTGGATGTTTGTTGCTCAATCGCGCAAAAACTACTGAACCGATTACGATGAAACTTGGAATATAAGTAGTTGGATACCGGGAATAAAACATTTTATCCCGATACTCCCTCGGGATCGGGTCTTACGCGGGTAAAGCCGCAGCTAGTCATAGATAAATTATTAGGGTATTATACAACTAGCTGCACTCCGCAGTTTCACCGCGCAATCTTTCTATCTATCTATCTATATATATAAAACTCTTTGTCCTGAGTGACTGAGGGATCAACGCACAGCCTAAACAGCTGATAGTTGAGAGCTGGAATTTGAGAGGGTGTGTTCTTCATATAATGAAGGCGTCGTATAAGAAAGGATTTTCCGAAATTCCACCCCTAGGGAGGGAATGGGGGGAAAAACGTTTCTATGCTTCAAAGCCGCTTACAAACCTACAAACTTGAAATTTACCACAGAGATTGCTATGGAGTCGTAGGTATAGCACTAATTTTTCTTTTTGAGATATTCATCTCCTAAGGGTGTTTAATTAGGGATGAAAGTTTCTATGGAAATTCGTTCACCGCTTGACCTACAAACTTGAAATTTTAGACAGAGATGGCTGTGGGGTTATTGATGAAATAGTAATAACTTTTTTTAGAAATTCTTCCCCTAAGGGTATTAAATTGCCCCTAAGGGTGTTAAATTGGGGATGAGAGTATGTATGGCATCTTTTCCGAATTTGTTTTATTATTATTCTAGCTCATTTATTTTTATTCTTAAATTTAAGTTTTTATAAAAATAAACTAAATACAAAATATATACATTACCACAAAACCTACAAACAATATTCTTTACATAAAAATAAATTTATAGGCCCTATAAATAATGTACACATTTTGTACAAAAACAGTAAATTACTATAAAAACCTAAACCTAGAAGTCCGTCAGCAGCAGGGCAGGGCCCAGGCTACCAATGGTTAGGGCCGCAAAGACAGGAATCTTCTGACGATACGTGCCGTATCAAGGACGACTGCCTTCTGGATCTGACCCTTAACCCAACCGTCAAGCGAGAGCCTCTTGAGGTGTTGGTCGAGGCTCTTTGCTATTAACCCATTTGCCGACACGACTATCGGAACAATACTCGTCGAATCAACGTGCCACATGGCGGTAATTTCATGGGCTAAGTCCAAGTACTTAGTTTCCTTGTCCTTTTCAGCCTTTATGAGATTAACGTCATGCGGGACAGTGATATCGACAAGTATTGCCCGCCGTTCCGACCGGTCTACTATCACGATGTCAGGTCTATTGGCCACAATAGTTCTGTCCGTGATAACAGGCCGGTCCCAATAGAGCGTGGCACGACCGTTTTCGAGAATAGGAGCGGGTGCATATTGGTAGTATGGCACCTCTTGGTCCACAAGTCCATATTTAAGAGCAAGTTGCTGGTGAATGATCCTGGCTACCAAGTTATGTCTGTGCAAGTACTCACCATTGGCAAGATGAGAACAACCGGAAATAATATGTCTGAGTGACTCTCCCGGATGGTGGCATGCCCGACAAATGTCGACCGTACCATCCTTCAGAATATATTTCCTATAATTGTTCGTCATCATTACCTCGTCGGCAATTGCACAAACAAAACCTTCGGTTTCCCCAAAGAGATTACCGAAACGTAGCCAGTTCACCGAAGCAAGAAGGTCTACATCGGGGTCTGTAAGGGCCCGATAAAACCTCCCATGCAACTCCTTGCTCTTCCATATGTCCCTACGGTCCTCGATGCTTAGTATCGAGGGTTTGCGCCAGTTCTCTTTTGCCAAGGAAAGCGGAGTGAAGTTCTTGTCCACTGCTACCACATCGCGATGCATCCCACTCTCGGAATTGAGAAAATATTCTCTGAGACTACACACTTCCCGATTATGTAGGTTCTTAGCATTTAAAAAGCCTCGACCACCACATTTTCGGGGAATGTACAATCTCATCACCGAAGAGCGGGGATGGAGCATACGATGGGCAGTCAGCTGTGAACGTACCTTCCGATCCAGGGCGTCGAGTTCAGTCTGAGTCCACCTGAGTATACCGAAAGAATAGATGAGCAGAGACATAACCCAGCCATTAAAAGCACGCACCTTGTTGCCACCCGACAAAAGACTGTTGAGAACTTTTGTTAAGCGGCCAAAGAAACGAAGATTATTATTATTAACGCCAAAGATTATTATTATTATTATTATGTAGGAGTGTGTTGTTATAATCATTATTTTTATTCTCCTAATCAATAGACATGATTATTGATAAACATACAGTACCGCTTCCTAAATATGGGCGAAGCCTCGGGCAGAAGCTAGTACCATATAAAATGATTAATCCAAATGTCCAGCTTGTATGTATAGTTTCACCGCAATGGAACAAAAACCCGTATCCCCAACGCGTAAGTCCATGTTTGGCACTGGTTTTCAAATTCATAACATTTGTAGACTTTCCCGCGAAAATAAAAATAATACGCCCCCGAAAATAAACGATTTATCAATTACACGTCGCGGTCGTTTTCTCATACGACGACTTTTGTATTCAGCAAAATACTTGAAGCTGGGTAATTTCCAATCAGCCACAATCCGTTCATAAAATATAGTAGAAAAAAACTACGGACTGTCTTTGTCAATGTCAGTTTATTGGGCGTCTGTTTTACCAGTTTGTAGGTACTTTGTTTACTTCTGCATTGTTTGTTGTATGAATTTTACGGCCGGTTTTCTAGGAATTTTATCATTGATTAGCCATGTATCGAGTGTATTCAAGAGCTAATTCATGTCTTTTGCAAAATACTCTACAGTCTCTTGGTGAGTGTCTAAATTCCATATTAGATTAGTTTGAGCAGTTTGCAAAATGTTCTATACGTTTTGCAAACTGCTCAAACAGGTTTTTTGATTAGCGTGGAAATGATTCCATTGTTCATTTTATCATGTTTTATTTGCAGGGAAAGCTCAAGATGTTCACAATACTACAGTTTTGAGATTTCCTCTGGCGGCTGCTTTAAAACTTCCCACTAATGTAGTTGACATAAACTCTTCTGAAATGGGAAGATTTTCTCCACACAGGGAGAGAGACATATCAGGACCAGTGATAAATTCATATTATCAGAAACAGGATGATATGTTAAAAATCGATGTAACTTCACAAATAGATCCACATGTGAACAAGTATGATTGCCGTGGTGCTGTCAGCCTATCATCTTCAATGCAGAGTAACGTGCCCAATCCCTTCGCCGGCAACCACACACATCTGAATATGCCAGGGTCTCAGTGGGGACAAGGCCAAAAATACTTGTCAGATCATTTGAACAATGCTCATTATTTGACCTTGAGGAATGAATACAGGGGGCAAGCATTACAAGGTAAGGCAACATTAACGAAACATAGGTGCTAATATATCTATTTATTGACCTTGATATTATCATGCAACGAAGTTGTGATCATTGTCATTGACATTGGGTACCTACTAGTATGTGTTCATTTCATTATTAATTTATGCAAGCAAGATTGAAATGTTCTACAGTGACTAATATTTTAATGTTTCTTAGATCTTAATTATCAATAACTAAACATTTTTTTCCATGTGAATGATACTAATTAAAAATGTTAAAAGACGTATAAGATACAGCCTTAAAGATCTTTGCACTGCACAAGCAGGTGGCTTACTTAGCACCAAAGTGTACCTAACGAAAAGAATGGTATAGGATTGGGAGTTTGAGATTGCCTGCCTGGCAGATGTTGCCTAACAAAATATTTCAAATCATTATTCATCAAAACAATTATTTTTTTTAACTATACACGGAAGACAACAAACTCGTGCTTCAAATAGTGGTACTTATTAGTTAGTACAAAGTTGCTTAGCTTGTATAGCTTGAATTTGTTTCATTTACACCTTAGGCTTAGACTATAAAAACAGATAAACAATTTCTGACTGTAAATTGTCATGTTGACTTCTTTGTTGACTATATTTATAATTACCAACTTCTTATCAGTACATTAAGCAAAGTAACTTAAAACTATGTATTGTGTGTAAATTATTGTATATGAGATAGTATCTGAAATTACTAAAACACTATTATTAACACAAGCAATGCTCTTTTGACGGCCAGTGTGATAAATTTTCAATTTGTTTTTAATTAGGTGTTTTCTTCTAGTTATAGTATATTATTTTTTCAAAGAATAGCTGTTGGAACAAGGAAAATGAGTACTGAAAATAATCAGAGTCCAGAATTGAGTGCGAAAGAAAAAATCAAAAAGGCTGTCAAAGAGTATGGTTCCACAGTAATAGTATTTCATGTTGGCATTTCACTGATATCATTGGGAACTTGCTATCTTCTGATTTCTAGGTATGTTTGCTTTGCCATTACTGTGCTTGTATTTTCTAAAATATATAAGTATTAAATATTATTTATTGCAAATACTAACTTTTTCAGTTTCAGTAACCTTAATAATCATTAATCAATAACCTCTATAAACAAGGATATGAATAAAAGTATGGCCGAACCAGCAGCACTTAGTAACAAGATCCTAACTTATCTAACCAATCTGTTTAAGCAAATGTTGTCCCAATATAATATATACTGTATTATGTTCAAAATTGGTACTTATTTTTCACATGATTTGTTACAGCGGAGTCGATCTAGTTGCAGTAGTTAACTACTTCAGTACTGGTGAAGGTATATTGGCTAAGGCAGCCGCATCAAATGCTGGGACTTTTGTTGTAGCATATGCAGTACACAAATGTTTTGCACCAGTGCGGATGGGGATCACATTAACAGCTACTCCGTTTATTGTTAAATATTTAAGGAAAATTGGATTTTTAAAACCCAGTATAAATGGTGGTGGGAAATAGATCTATATGTATGTAAATATTTATAAAATATATAAACTATATAAATAAAAATCTTTGTTTATTGATTATCTATTGCATTTTATTATTGTTAGAAAAAGTTAATAAATAAATAAATAAAGTACTTACTTATTAGATTTTTGTTAACTCTTATTAGGCTAACTTGACATAAATTTATAAAAAACCGGCCAAGTGGGAGGCGTACGAAGGGTTCCATACTGGTTCCATACCCAAATGTGATCTGTGGTACCCAATAATGTAGGCTTGGAGGATATAACTACTTGTAGTAATATATACTTACTCTAAGAATGTAGGTCTTATGTATTATTTATCTAATTTGTAATCACAAAAACACAAATTAGATAAATAATAAATAACCCTTAGATAAGATCACGTGCACGAAATTTCGTCCACTTATACGATTGGCCACTCATACTTATCCTACTAATATTATAAAGCTGAAAGTTTGTGAGTTTGTGTGCTTGTTACTCAATCACGCAAAAACTACTAAACCGATTGCAATGAAACTTGGAATACTTACAGGTAGCTGGATACAGGGTATTCCCTGTATCCAGCTACCTGTAAGTATGGGTTATTACCCATAGGCTACTTTTCTACCGCGGGAACGGGACTTACACGGTTAAAATCAAAGGCCGCAGCTAGTAATTATCATAAATGCGTAAGTAACTAAGTCTGTCTGTCAGGGTGAATGGGGGAAGGGGGAGGGGGGGAATCGGCAAGAGTGGAGACAAGTACTTAATCCGAAAGTAACTCTGTCTGTTGATGCGCTTTTACGCATAAACGACTGGGTCGTAGAATAATTTTTAATCCAATATTCCCACGGGATAGGAATGTACGCGGGTGAAACCGCAGAGCACATCCTTAAATTATTAAGGATGTGCTCTGCGGTTTCACCCGTATTATTAAATAATAATCATTTATTCTCAGACCAACACCCATACATAGGTGCATACTCTGCATACATAGACTTATAAATAAAGACTTAGTTATCCTAACTATAATAGACTCATTGAGTTATCCACATGAAACTACGCACGCAGCCACCGCTGAACCGATTTTGGTTAATTTTGGTATAGAGATAGATGAAACCTTGATGAAGGACATATTCCACCTTTGGTTCCGATTCCGAATCCCAATCTTGATATTATGTGAGCGAAACCTAAGCCTAAACCGTAGAACCGATTTTAATGTTTTTCAATACCGGGATAGATGGGTGATGTGACTTAGAATCCCATCTATTATTCATTATACCAAAATCGGAACAGAGGTTTAGGCGTGAAAGCGTAACAGGCAGACGAAAGGGTTATTTTCGAATTTATAATAATTGTACCTACCTATAAGGATAATAAGCTTCGAAAAAAATCGGCTTAGCAGTAGGTAAGTAGGTACCTATTTTACGCAGCCGAAGAAAATATTTTCCTGCTGCGCTGATCAATGCACACATTTAGTGGCGGACGCAGAGATATGTAAAGACTCATTGGGCGGACGACTCATAACCATCAAAATACTTACCTTGCTTCAAAATAATCTTTCATTCCATTCTACGCGCAGTGGTCTCGAACGTCAGAGGATGGAATTCTACGCGCATTACGCAACAAACGCGAGTTCTATTTCTTGTAAGGGACCTCTTTAACCTGAGTGAGTTACTATAACCTAAAAACCTCAACGATGGATTCAATAACACCACTGTAAGTTAACCGTGAAATACACCTAGGTGTACTGTAATACCATTTGCACATTGTTGTTACCACAGGATATACATAATAGTCGGTACCTACCTCATACACAGTTTTAACCAAGCTAAGTCCGCGTGCTCCCGCTGTTTCACCCACATATCCGTGGGTAGGTACGTGGTATAATACTTATCGATTTCCGTAATGAAATAACATATTTTTATGGCTGCATGTCTAGGTAGGTAACAAAATAAACATTGTCTGGCTCCTATATCACAAGCCTAATCGCTTAGTTCAGGCTTATATACATGCAGGGTGGACCATTTCTATTGGCTTTCAGGGGGTGTACTAAACGAAACTATAAGAGATAGCGAAAATTTTTAAAAACAAAAATGGCATTATTAGATTCTAGAAATAAAATTACCCTATCCGTCGTATAATTTGATCTAAATTATACGACGACCTTCCTCTAAAATAGAACTATCCAATATTGAAAACCAGATTTCAATCTAATTAATAGTTTTTAATTGTCTAGGGAACAGACAGACATGAACTTTAAAAATTATAAAATTTTGTTCTACTACTTATCCTAAGTCCACTTTTTTTTAATTTACTTCCAAGTATAGACTTTTTGTACTCTTTCTTTATTATAAGTATAGATGTAACTACCTACATATGCCAGGGATTAGGATTGGGATAGATGGTCTAAGCTACCTATCTACTATACCTACTTATGTCGTGCAATATTTAGATTATATTTATTATTTTTCTTGTCTTGATAAATGCTGGTGACGTTCAAGGTGGTTCAAGCTTGCGAACTTAGATAACCAAATTGTGTATGAAGTTCATTCGTGACTCTGATATAATGTAGGTATACCTACCTACCTACCTACTTTCTGGCATCTACCGGTTACTGGACGTCAATAATATTCAAAACCGATAACAAAACAGTAGGTACCAGAGGTCTTTGTTACAAATTATAGCTACTATTATTAATAAATATGTATACCTACTTAAATAACATTTAACAACTACTAATCGTTAGTGTCAGTCGTACGAATATCGTTGCATATTTAGTTAAACATAATTAATTGAATTACATAAACTCAATCATGTCAAATACATTAGTAATTACTGTGTTGTTAGTGTGCTCTTACACTATTTCTAACGTGTGTAGCAGGTATGGATACCTTTTCTTACGATTTATAAGTAGGTTGTAGGTACCCTTCTAGAGGAATCTGCCCTTCTGAAATCTGAATACAGTTTACCATCTTCTCTTTTGGGAAATAATAAATAAAAGGTAAACAAAAACACATGGAAGCCAGACATTACGCGTAATGCGCATTTAGGCAACTATCGCGTTTCGTAAACAAACGTTTACCTATAAATATCTTGTCTTTTAAAAAGTTGAAACTTTGCATTACTTCCGCTAGAGGCGCTATTTAATTTTTTTATGGCGTTCATATTATGTAAACGTAAGACCAAGCGGCGGTTTTCATTTATCATGTTTTTGTTTTTTAGCGACAATTCAACATTAGAACCAAAATACCTATTCGATTTTAATAAATCTGATGAAGTCGACGCATGGACAGAACAATCTGATACTGTTCGTGATGTTGGCATGTCCAAAGCAGTTTTTGTGATCCACAAGAACATGGGTTACAGAAGAGCGATATTCTTTGCACTTCTCAACCCACAATTGAATGGTGCTGGTTTTGCCGGTATACGTGCTCTCAAAATGTACGATCTCTCCGGATATACAACGATGCAAATACAATGTAGAGGACAAGGCCAATTCAATGGATTTAAAGTTATTTTAAGACACAAAGGGTTGAATGATGAACCTAACTACTCTTTTGAGCAATACTTTCAAGTGAGTACATACCTACCTAATAAAAACGCTTTTGTGATTGGTCGAACCGTTTAGAATGGATATCCGTTAGTTTTAAAATTTACTGGGAGACGTCGCAAATTGATAAATTTGCGGAAATGTGGGCGTAAAATAATCTCTCGTTTTTTTAAAGTGTCTATTGGTATATACCCCGAATTTCATTCCGAAGGTCTTGGTTTCGAATCCCGGCAGCCGCGCACCAGTCTTTTTCTTTATGAAAAAATTAAGTTTGTGCGCTATTAACATGCTCTTACGGTGAATGAAAATAAGGCCCAGTTGTAGGGCTTATTGCGAAAACACAGTTAAAACTTTTACTTATCTCACGTTTAGAATCCTACGAAAGTTTGTAAATTTCTTAGGAAATTTATAAACTTGCGGATCTTGTTATCTTCCGGGGACATAATATGTGGTCAGTGATGCCCCTTTCCACCCCTTTTGGTTCTCATACATTGCGCGCCAAAAAATCGCTGTTTTAATTAGATACTACCTAAAAAAAGCAATGGTTTTTGAGAAATAAATCGACTTTGTTTTTGTTATGAACGGCCACGTAGACCAAAGAGTAGTATAATAGACGTAGACTAAAGACGTCCCCTTTGTTTCTTAATGAAGTCGAAGAACATACCACTTATTTTCAGGCTCCGAAAGACGAATTTGCCATTAGAAACTTGAAATTCTCCGAGTTCAAAGCTTATTACAGAGGCAAAAGAGTAAATAACAACGAGACGATTGATTTAAGCCAAGTATCCAGCATCGGATTTCAAATGTACGGTGGCGTTTATCAACCAATAAAACAGAAAGGTCCTGCTACATTAGAGGTTGATTGGATAAGAGCGGTTTAGTTATATTAAGAATGTGTAATTTAAAAAATATTATTAATTTAATTTAAGTATAAATAAATACCAAGGATATTTTTTATTTCTGCTTATTCTTTGCAAACTATGTAACACACGATGACCCAGTGATAAAATCTCATCTAATTAGTATACCTATTATAAACAAAGCGAAAGTTTGCAAGTTTGTATGTATGTGTAACTTTATTACTCTTTCAGGCAAAAACAAAAAAATAAGCCGCTATTCCCGCGGGATCGGGACTATCGCGGATGAAACCGAGGGGCGCAGCTAGTAGTAGAGTATAAATTACAAGAGCAAATTAATAGACCCAAGAAAAACTGGGTCTGTTGAATGTACTCTTCGGCATCTGGACACATGAGGGGGAGGACAGTAGAAAGTTATCTGATGCAGTTCTTTGCATGGAATTAAAAAGTACTAGTTGTAGCACCTCTTGCAGTTGTTATATTTATATTGTCGTCTGAACGTCAAAAGCAACTACCTATCTATAGATAATGGCTTTCAATCACGCAAAAATTACTGAACTGATAGCAATGAGATACTTGGTTTGCAGATAGCTGGAGATTTGGATTAAAACATAGGCTACTTTTGATCCCAATACAATTTACTCGCGGGTGAAACCGCGGACGCAGCTAAGTAATACCTTCTGATGTTATGAATCGCCGTAAACGGAACCATTCTGTGGAAGGAAGACAGCTCCAGCCCAGCAAACTCACAAGATGCTTTACGTTTTTATCGCCTACAGCGATACTCATTTTTGCGTATTGCTGTGATTGTCGGCCAGAGTAGCGGCTTTTATATTTATTTACGTAAAAATATAATCTTGGAATATGTTTGAGACAACACCTCAAGTACTAATACATCGTCATAATATACCTCAATTATATCAACTCGCCGATGCGCAAGTTTACTGGCTGTTGTAGTTATCGACACGACTGTAAGTCGGACTTTACTCTTTACTTCTATTAGACTAACGGCCGAATACAGAAACGCCACTCAAATGTTGACAACTACTTCAAGTAGTTATACAAGGTGTAACGGGTATGCCCTTTTAATCCGAAAGGGGGTTGTTCTAGACGTCTAGGCGAACACCTTTTGTTCCAAATTGTATAGTAACAAATAGCAAATAAGCCGCTCGCTAATTTTTTTCATTATGAATGTTTCACATACTAATTTTAAATGTAGAAGACATTGTATGCGATTTCAGTAGTTATCATAATTTCAGTGGCGTTTCTGTATCGGTTGGGTACCATTAAAGAGATTAAATAAAAAAATACAAATTGATACCTAAAACAATTTTATTAGAGAGAATACTAGACAAAATATCTAAAATAACACAGTACCAGTAGTCACTCAAGTCCCTAAGTTATTGATGAATGCATTGAAATCCATTATTATGATTTATCGTTGTCGCGTGGGTAGTAACAGCGTTAGGGCGGTCATCGCGTCGGGGAACAGCGAGTGGTAGTTCACTAGAGGGACGTAGGCCGCTGTGATGACGCGGCCGGCGAACCAGCGGCCGTGCAGCGAGTTCACCGAGGCCACGGCGGTCGCTATCGTCGGACACTTGCAGTACACGTTCCCCTGCGGCGACGCCTTATCTACGTACACATGTAGGACTCCGCCGTGTTTATTGCACTCGCTGATGACATCATCCCTGATATCGATGTCCCAGCTTGGGTTTGATTCACTATAACAAACAGTCAACACTATTACAAACAGGCAACATGGGCTACTTTTAATCCTGATATTCCCACGAGATCGGGACATAACACGGTATGGGGACGGTTGATCGGGTCCATCAACTATGCCTACGAAGAAACATATTTTACGCAAGTAAGCGGGCTGGCAGGTTAGTAAGCAAGGTGTACAAAATCAAAAATTGAAAAAGGGGATCGGCAAAGTCCTAGCGAGAAGAGTAGGCCTTTTGCCTGTCGATGACTTATAGTCAAGTTCTATGACATCCTACTAATATTACAAACGCGAAAGTTTGCAAGTATGTATGTAACTTTGTTACCCTTTGACCCAAAAACTACTAAATCAATTGCAATGAATCTTAGAAGCTGGAGACCTAGCATAACACATAGGCCTTATATATTTTTTATCCCGATATTCTCGTGCGATCGAGAGGGTGTAACCGCGGGCGCAGCTGATCTATTTAATAAAAAGTTATTAGCAGGAAGTCCCCATAAAAAGCACTGTAAGGGATAAATGATGAGTACATTACCTAGCAGGATCAAACATGTTGTTCAACATGAAACATTGTGTAGCGATAGGCGGCGCAACTTGTGGCTGCGGGGTTGTGATGTTGGAACCGGAACCCATTAGTACTGATGCCGCAGCTGGTGGAATCTGGAAGAAACAAATATATTTAATATTTTGATAACAATCTTGGTAAATGACCACAATAATCCAAACCTATAGTAAAACGATACCTAAAGGTGAAGGCAGATTGATCCGCGCCAAAGGAGCCGAAGGAATCGAATTTTATATTATATGTATACAAGGTGTAACAGGTATGCCCTTTTAAGCTGGAAGGGGGTTGTTCTAGACGTCTAGGCAATCAAAACTTCAATTACCTTTATTTTCAAAAGCAGCTGTTTTTTTCAGTGAAACAATCTCAAAATTTTCAAAAAAAAGTTCGAATTTTCAAAAGTCGTAGAACAAAAGTTGTTCGCCTAGACGTCTAGAACAACCCTCTTTCGGATTAAAAGGGCTTACCCGTTACAAATTGTATATGTGGCAGTGTGCATGTAGGTGTGTGCGGGTCATCAGAGTCGGACGAATCGATCGCATCGGTAGAATCATACTTAGCTGCAGTTGTTGAATAACCAAGTTCTTTGTTGTTCTCGTACGCAACTATCAGAGTGCGAGCGAATCGGTTCTACCGCTTTGCCAGAGTCTGTCGAATCTGATGACATCATCAGACATATTCAATTAAATTCAATTCATTTATTCAAATCAGATGTCAAAGATCTATTGTTTTGTTAGTAATTACTTATAGCTATGTTAATAACAAGAATATTCCTTAGATGGTATAACAAAATTACAATAGTCAACCAAATATCGCACAAATTATCACTCAATTATAAATATAAATATGTTAATCCACAAGTAAATATACTTTATCTATAATATTATAAGGTATAGTTTCCCGTTGACTACAAAAATTCGATTCCTCCGGCTCAGATCAATCTGCGTTCACCTTAATAGTCTAGTCGCCGCCGCCTAGTCTGTAAATTTTGCCGACCAGTCTTTAACTAATTATGCAATAAAACTAATATTTATTGAATTAGCAGTACAATTCGAAGTCAGAAACACGTCAACAAACAGTGCACCTTAAATTTTAATGTCACAACCTATTCTATTTTTTCGGTTCAACCATTTTTTGGAAATTTGGATGATGGATGACTAACCTGAATATCTTATAATTTTATCTTATATCTTATTTGCATTGCCAATTTTAAAACCAACGGTCGACTTGTCTGCTAGTCGGCCGATTACTTGTAAATACCTGTAAGCCAGTTCCTTCAGCAAGTTTGAACATAAGTTGAAGTCGTCCAGTTGCTCCGAGATCGACTCCGGCGCGGTCGAGCTCGTCAGCGTCAAATCTAGAGCTTGCTCCTCCATCTGTGCGCTCAGTAACATTTCCAACCTTCATAGGGCGGCCTGCTAGCTCAAAGCCATTCAATTGCTCCATAGCTTTCTTTGCATCTGCTGCGTGATGGAACTAAAAGACAGAAGTGACAAAATACAATCTATTAGATAAATGAATTAAGAACAAGACATAATGACTCATCATTATATAACAAACTACTTACTGTAAGAAATCCATAACCTTTACTTTTCCCTGTATCTGGATCTGTCATCAATTGTATGTGATCAATTTTACCAAATGGTTCAAATATTCCTCGTAACATATCCTCAGTGATATTGAAATGCAAGGATCCGACATACAGCCTTGTCGGCCCGTTACTAGTCTTAGGTGCTAGGTTGGGTAGAGTGTTGCCAACTCGGTTCTTCTCTGCTTGTGTGTGCTGGACAATGATGGGTACACCCAATAATTTTTGACCAGTAAGTCCAAGTGCCTGAAACAAGAAATAAATATTATGAAAATGGTTTTATTTTAAACCAGTGACCACCCACATAATTAAAAAAAAAAAAGTGAGTCCTTACCAAAGGCACAGACTCTGCATCTTTGAATTCAATGTAGGCAATTCCTTTGAATCTTCTAGTTTTATTGCAAGTAATAAGCCTCACATCTCTAACTTTACCAACAGAAGAGAAAAATTCTTCTAAATCTTTAGCTCGAATACGCTGTGATAGTTGCATACAGAATACAGTTCTAAGATCTCTCTCCTCTGGTGGAAGATCCTCCAACTTAGCCTCCAAGCCTCGAGATTTAGATCTGTAGTGATCCTTAGTATTAATTTCTGCTTCTTCACTGACTCTTTCCTTTCGCGGGGGATGGTCGCGGCTACGCTCACGCTCTACCCTCTCTCGACTGCGATCTTTGTCTCGGCTACGTCTCTTTTCCTTGTCCCGCTCGCGTTCTTTATCCTTTTCACGGTCCCGATCTCTGTTACTCCGTTCGCGGTCTCCTCGGTCGCGGTCTCGTTCCCTCTCCCTCCCGCCACGGTCTCGGTCTCTTTCCCTGTCCCGAGGTTCGCGTTCACGTTCGCGATCACGTTCACGGTCCCGGTCCCGATCTCTATCTTTTTTATCATCTCGGTCTTTTGAGCGACGTGTTTCTTTGTCTCTTGATCTTCTTCTTTCTCTCGATCGACTGCGTCTATAAAATACAATTGTTCATTATTAAGAAATGACTGCATGCTTATTTTATAAATTTGAGAATGAATGTAGTATTTTCAAGTTGATTTACCTTCTGGTCCCGTCGCGATCCCTGTCTTTGTGCTTATCAGAATACTTGTCCGGGCGATGCTTTGAAGAGGAAGTGTTATCCTGTCACACAAAGCACAAGGTAGAAGCAGCGCCACAGCAACACACGCCGAGTGAATAAATAAAAAATGCATTAGTAAAGTTGAAATATCAGTGTTTTACACATTTGTGGTATTTCATCAGTGATGAGGTTGGCGATCATTGGTGAAACGTCACAAATGCGTTTATTTTGCCTAGGTTACTGTAGTTGTCATGGTTGGTTATAATGCGACCAATGTTCATCCGAGTCTGGTGGTCAGTAGCTCTGGCCCTGTCTCACTTACCATTCGTTAAACCACTGACAAAGGATGCACACAGCGCTAACATCACACACGGATACTTCTGCAAAAGATTACGGCCCATCAGAGTGGTCTTGTTGTTTTTTCAAAAATATTGACTAAATAAAATTTTTGTCTTAGTAACTTTACAAAAATTCTTTAAAACTGTTAAAAATAGCAGACAATTTACAAGAGTACTAATAAAAAAAGTATATTATAGTAGGATACCTCTCTTTTTGTTCAGGTCGGTGAAGTATGCTGGACTATTACCACAAAGTTCTATAAATACAAGAAATGATTCTCCAATGTAGATATATTTTATACAATACACACAATGTTCATAGATGTTATAAATAGTACATCTATTTTCAGATGTTATTCTTTTTTTATATTCAATATATTATGTAGTAGTAAAAAAATTGCATTAGTTAATATTAAAACATCTTTGAAAGTGTGTACAACCTTTTCACATTAAAATTTACGATAAGTATAAGATAATATACATAATAATATGTACAAATAATGTAAAAGCAGCCAAGCTAGTAACTACAATCTTTATCTGTTAGAAACAGCAATTGAACATATTTAAATATATCAAAAACTATATAACAAATCCTTTATTTATGCAAATATTAGTTATTAATTAAAACCCCATAGCAAGAATCTCTAGACATCAATCCTTATCATCATGTATTCTTGCCATTTTGATATTTGAAGTGAATAAAGTAAGAAAATTCTTTTTTCTGACGTTTTACTACTTGATTCTTTCATGAGTTTATGATTTATGATGTTAACACAAGTAAAACAAAATTTATCATATTGTACCATAAATATTTAAACTAAACTAAAGAATCGCAGTTAAGAAATTTTATTATAGCTATAGTAAAAGAAACTGAACAGTTGAGATACTTACAGATTTATTGTAGGGGGCTTCCAGCATAGCCTCAACATCAAGATCCTCCGCCATTCTGTAGGAAGATAAAAATACCCCTTATTAAAACATGGAAAATGAATACTGTGCACTAATATTGTGCATATTTAAGACCAATGTTCCTACACAGTTTGAACAATAAATTTTTCTTATTCAATTTAATTCAAACATTCATTCATACCCCTCTCTGGAATGCCGAAACAGACCCACATCAAATTTAAACTTATACCTCTAAATGCCTGAGTGTAGACCTAATCAAAGTTTCACTATCACATCAGTCAACAGCTTATTTACTGTGGCAGTCACATTCTTTATGTGTGTATAAGCTTTGGCATACCAAAGGTTGAAAACATTTTGAGTGATTTAGGAGCATGCTGCCTGGAAAGGGTATTGAAAACTGTCTCTCATCAAATCTATGCATTTATTACTTATTATCATTATAGGCACCGGTTGTTTACTGTTCAATATATTCATAATAATCTCTCCTCCACAAAATATGTGAGAAGAATCCTCCACATTGCAATTGTGGAGCACTTGACCAGACCCTTTCCCATGTGGTAAACAAATTCCCACTTCACTTTCACTTTACACAGGGGAATGGCAGAAGTTCATAAATTAAATGCCTGATAAAAAACTTTACTTCCATGTTTGTTTTCAAATATGAAATAATTTGACTGTGGTTTTAGCACTTGGCCTTTTCATTATGTACTACCATACACATAATACCAAGTTTTATTGAGAAATAAGTACTCGCCCTTGGCTGAAGTTTGTATAATAACCAGTTCAGGTCTTCGTGTCGATGATTTTTGGATATCAACATTATTATGTAGAGATCTGTCTAACTAGAGTACTGTAGAGTAGGTATTAGAGAATTTTTTGGACTTTTCTCTGCTAAACCCGGCAGAGGGGCTGCCCATCCCAAAGCACCGGAGCCAACGTAGATTTAGCGAAATACAATAATTTCGTCAGGTTATGACCAATTGATCAAAATTTTACCGTCTATTCTTAGATAGGCCATGCAAGACCAGTCAGGCCCAATGCATGAAACTTGAGAATGATCAGTTCTGCACGATTATTTATAATAGTGTCATCTTCATCAGGTATACAAAATTATAATACGTGTAATGAATTCGAAGCATAGTTTTTCAAGCTAAATGTAAAACAAAGTCAAAGTAGGTACAAAATGTACCATGCGATGAAATCACCATTCTGTTCTCAGCGACAAAATGGCGTCGAGAGACGAAATAAGTGCAAGAAAAACAACAACAATTTTGACTTACCTCCTGTACAATGGTGGAACGGCAATAAATAAATATTTGTTTATCAAGTAATAGTGTGCTAATTGTTCAGCAAATTACTGATTTTTCTAGCATCATCCACGCACCGACTACTTTTTCTTGATTAATTTGCGTGTGTGTTGCGTTGCGTTGGTTGGTTGCATGCAGCCATAGAGTAACCACAGAACACTATTACTCCTAGCGGAGAGTAACTTATTTATTATAATACAGCGTTGCCAACTTTGCATGTCAAAAAGTCGCTGAATGTCGCTAGCAATAAACAAACTAACTTAGCAGCCGGAGTTTTGGTGGGAACGCGTTGAGGAGATGTGTTGCAAAATTTTCATTTTTGTGAAACCTGGTGAAAATGTGTGCAAATTGTTTAATTTTAGGGGCATATTAATCAATTAAGTTTCGTGAAGATGTACCAGTGCAATGAAAGTGAAAATCGGTGCAAAACATGGACTTTAGCGTTATTTCCGTTATTTGACGACCTCTGAGGCGCGTTCGATTCCCGCTGGGTGCAAATATTTATGCTTAAAAATAAATATTTGTATCTGGTCTGTATTTCTTTGTATAATATGTATGTATTTACAAAAGAAAAATAAATATAAGTAGTATATCCGTTTTCTAGTCACCGTAACACAAGCTTAGCAGCTTACCACGGGGCTAGATGGCGCTGTGTGTTGGTCACAGTATTTATTATTATTATCTCCAAAGCTTCGTGAACAATCTTTGTTATAGCCGCCGTGTTTACAGATGATTCCCTAGACTTGACTTTAACTACGACGACTTGACTGTTTCGATACAAATAACTTTTAATAATACTCGAGACTGGCTAATTTCCAAATGGCCATAATCGGTTTTTAAGCCGTTAAGTTTAAAAAAAAATAAAAACTTAACGGCCCCTGTGGCGTGGCGGTTTGCCACGACGCCCGGACTGCAACGCAGAAGGTTGCGGGTTCGGTTCCCGCTGGGAACAAATATTTTTGCATACTATAAATGTTTGTTTCTGGTTCTATTCGGTATCATATATCTATGTACCTATGTACTTAATATGTATTTCCAAAAAAAATGATATGATTGATCCGTTGTCAAGTACCCATAGTACAAGCCTAGTGCTTAGTATGGGGCTAGATTGAGCTATGTGTAATGTCGTGCAATATTTATTATTTGTTTAACTTATCTAAACGCAATTATTTCACGTCAATCCAATTCTATATTGTTTTACCGCCGTAGATTGTTCTTGTTTGGTCTGTTGGAATAATTTTATTGAAAATAATTTAATTTACTTACGCATTTTTTGTTATCGGTCGATTGCTAACTACATTTTTTTGTTTTTTTCTAAACTCAAGTTGCTAGATTATTTTTGAAACTTTTAGGCCGCTGCGCTGCGGCCGCTAGATCCAGCGACAAATTCGCTAAGTTGGCATCACTGGTTCTTTGAGAGAGAGAGAGAGAGAGAGACGACCATAGACACCATTTTTTTTTCTTAGTTGGTATGTATACTTGTATAATCAGAGAAATTCTGACTGTTACACAACATGCTCAATCAAAGCTGCTATATAAGTGCTATAGCATTTTTGAGCTGCCTGCCTTCTATAGTTCTACAGTAATAATAAATACAACGACTACTTGACCATTTTTGTGTTTGAATTGAAAATATGATAAAACACTTGATACTGGCTATTTTGCAAACGGCCATAACAGATTCTAAAAATAAATAAATAAAATAACTGTCAATGCCAGTTTTCCTTCTCTTTCATGTTGGCTGGCGTTTGTTTGGTGCTTCTCTGTTAATTTTTTTATTATTTTCATTCGTCAATTGTGATCACATTGTGATCCGTATGGTATAATACCATTATTGTTTTTACTCTCGTCAATTTAGAAAGATTGGTGCATAGTTATAAAGAAGTAACGACGGACCGCAATTGCAATCCTTAAGTTTCCCAGCAATGACGACTGCTGCACGACCAACTTTTGATCCTGCCCGTGGAGGCCAGGGGCGAGGAGAAAAGGATTTGAGTGCTATATCGCGTCAATATTCCAGTCGAGATCTTCCGGGACACACCAAATTAAAATACAGGCAAGTTTTTAAATTTTTATGTACTTTCACTAAATAAAGTAAGTAAATTAAAAATTATTGAACGATATTACACACAGCCCCAAACTAAGCACTGGGTTTGTACGGTGGGTCCGATTGACAACGGATTTATTACATAAAATACTTTTGTTTTGTGAAAATACATAAATAGTACATATGATACATAGAAAACACCCAGAAGCAGAAACAAACATTTGTGATCAGCAGAAATATTGGTGATAAGATCCAAATGTTGCAAACTGCCATATTGTGAAATAATTTGTACATACTTTATGTATCTACCTCTTCAACTACCAGTTACTCATATAATGTTAATTTTATTTTTATTTGCAGAGAACAAGGCCAGGGTACTACTGAAGAACTTCGTTCCCGAGACTTCCGTAAAGAATTAGATGATAGGGAAAAGGAAGGCAAGACAACAAGTAGCCGACGCATAAATGAACCAATTGCCAAAAGACCAAAGATTGACCAAGTGCCTGCAGCAAGTTTAGATGCAGATGATCCTCTAGAAGGAGATTCTTCGGATTCAGATGATTCTGATGATGACACTGCTGCATTGTTAGCTGAACTGAACAAAATAAAGAAAGAAAGGGCTATTGAACAAGCAAAGAAGGTAAAATGGATACACTTAAATTCATATTTTCTTAATTTTATGCAATTAGTAATGACAATAAATACCCTACTAATAACTACGCCTCGCGGTTTCATATCTAATAAATACGAAACCGCGAGGCGTAGCTCGTTTGATAATAATTTATGCAAGTTATTTATTATCAAACTAGCTGTGCTTCGCGGTGCCTATGCCTAAACAAAAAATAATTCTGTTCATTGTCTCTAACTCTTATTTTGTAGTGAATGTTTGTACAAAAACAGACCTTCAAGGTCTTTAGGTTTTAAAATAAGGATGGTTTGATTATGATTTGTTTTGTCATTTATTTATTATGTTGACTTTGTTTTTTGTTATGTTTGTTGTTTGACTTTTTCAAAATATTAAAGAAACTAGAAATATTTTAAGTTCCCCGAGTTCCCCGCTCGGGAACTTGCGTGGCCGAGCGGTATAGGCACTGGAATATTGATCCAGGGACACGAGTTCAAATCTCGCCGCAAGTGAATTTTTGAAGATGAATTTTTCCTTTAAAATATTTCTAGTAAATATGCCTTGAGCAATAAAAAACAAATTTACGAAATAATTACAGAAACTGTTTAGGTTAAAATCAAGCCGCTTGTAGTTTAGTAATTAAACCTGAAGGCCCAACCAAAAATGACCTGTCCATTGTTAGAACTTTAGTGAAATGTATATTTAGTGAATAAACCAATCTTTTTTTTACAGGAGGCAGAAAGAAAACAAGAGGAAGAAAGGATAAGGATGGAGAATATTTTGTCAGGAAATCCTCTTCTAAATTATGCGGCCTCTGCTCAGAAAAATGATTTGAAGGTAATTTAGATATATTAAGAAAACACATTTTAAAGAAATATAAAAGTCAATATGGTTGAAGACATAGCTAGCTTAAGTAAACAATACTAGCCCACCTATTCCCCTATCACAATTGTCTAAATAATTTCATTACAATTGCAACTTACTCGTAACTGATATGCAATTGAAATTCACTTCTGTTAACTTTTGACTAAAAGCAGTTTTTCATTTTCTAATTTTAATAATATAATGATTGTTTTCAGGTGAAAAGGCGTTGGGATGACGATGTCGTGTTCAAAAACTGTGCACGATCAGAACCAGAGAAAAAACCTAACACTTTCATCAATGATTCCCTGAGATCGGAGTTTCATAAGAAGTTCATGGAAAAATATGTTAAATAAAAATATCTAAGTTTATGGACCTTAAATTTAGTTGAATTCTAATTACATGTCATTAAGAGGATTGAATGGTAATTTTGTTTTTGTTGTCTTATTTTGTATCTATATGTATACCTATATTAATAAAAGATAAATTCTTCCTTCACCTAAACCTGTAGTATTTTGAGACAACAAAGGTCATTTACCAAAATAAATATAACTTAGAATAGAAATATAAACAAGAAAGAGTGTACAAAGTGTGTAAATGAGTATGTCTATTTGTTACTCTTTCACACAAATATTACTAAACCGATTATAATGAAACTTGCTGCAGATAGCTGGTAATGTGGATTAGCACATATGCACACACACTTTTATCCCAATATTCCCGTGATTGATCGGGACTAACGTTGGCGAAACCGCGGGGCGCAGTTATTTATTTATGCAAGGTGTGTACAAATCTAGATGGGTCAATCAATCGAGTTACCTTACCCGTAGTATCTATTACTACGGCCATAGATAAATAATTAAGATTAATAGTCTTTGCTACGGCTTACTCTCTACTCTACGGGTTCTAAGACCTCACAGGTATCACACCCTCGACGGTGCAAAAAACACGTGCTCATTCGCTATCTTTGAAATGTACATTTGTAATATTATGTACATTTAATATTTATATCATTAGTATTTATTAAGGTAAATGTACCTATTTCATGTTTATTTATGTACTACTATGAAATCATATATCATAACTATTTATTAGTATCAATGTTAATATTTTAAGTAACATGTAGTCATGTAGATAATGTTGTTGGTTTCACTGTTCTCTAAGTCTTACTATATTCAAACTTAGATTTAAGTCTTAAGTGTAACTGTTTTTTGTCCCAAATAGAATAAAATAAAATGTTGCATATTAGAGTCTATATTTTATCAACTTTTTATCTACTTATAATAATTTAAAAATGGATCTATTGTTCGCGTGGTCACGGCATTACGCATGAACGGCTGGACCGCTATTTTTTTTTTGTTGTTCTTACTATTGTCAGGTGTAAGAACAACAAAAAAAGAATCATGAAAAAAATGCTGAACCGATTTTGATAAATCTTACACGGGTGAAACCGCAAGGCGCAGCAAGTAATTAAATAAAATTAAAATAAAACATTAAATTTTAATAATAAAGAATAAAATTAAAATCATCAAAAGAAAAGTAGGTACTAGGGGTATTTTTTATTTTAAATTAATTTTTGTTTATTTGAGCAAGAAAAGGACGAAATATAACGAGAAACGATCATGTTATACAGCAGCAAGTGTATATTTGCATGTGGGGCGTAAAAGTAAAACCTTTAGCGTCAAGTCTTCATGCAGAGTACGTGTGTATACATACTATATTATGTGGGTATACATTGATGATCTTTCCGGCCCGTAAATACCTAGTCGTTTAACTCATGTCAATTGTGCATCCGTTGCACGTGAATTAAAGTCATTAAGAGGAACGTATCGACGGCGTCTACGCCTCGTCGTCGTGTGTCGGTCAGAGACGTGTCTGGGTGTTGTTTTCATGACGGCTCGAGCGCGAGCGCAGCGGAGCAATGTGCCGGTCGAGGAGAGCGAGGGGAGGTAGGTAGGTATGCGGAGTGCGGTCTACCTTGAGTGGGCAGGTCGGGAGGCGCGCGGCGCGCCGCACTCGCCAGTCCAGCGAGCGAGCGCGAGCTACGAACATGGGTGGCGCGCGGGTAGTGTGCTGGTTCGCGTCTCTAGCGTTGTTTACAGTGGTAGCGGAGGCCGTGCTCTCCGGCTTGTACATTGACAATGGTGTCGACCAAACCGTTATCCATCACTCGATGACGGCCCACGAGAAGATGGTCGTGGAACACGAGATCCTGGAGCTCCTGGGGTTAGGCGAGCGGCCGCGACGCGCGCGCCCGCCTGCTGCGTTGGACCGATCTGCGCCAACCTTCCTCATGGATGTGTACAAGCAACTCGCAGAGGAGCACGAGCAGGCGCGCCCCACGCGCAGCTCCGAGATGGCACTCACCGGGGACGAACAGCAGGCCATCGATGAGAGCGATCTCATCATGACATTCCAGAGCAAGAGTTAGTATATCAATATTTCCTCTTTCGTTCATTAACCTACCTGTGTAACACTGCACCTGCTTAGCTAAAGGTAGTGGTAATAAAATAATGATAGATACAATCTCTGTACATAAACCTACGTATTGTACGATCTCTTGTAAGATCGATTTAATTTCCTAACGCTTCCATGTAAACATTGAATAAGTATTATGTTCGCTTATTTATTACGCAGAGATTCATGCGCAGTTCATCTTATTGAAATGTTTACTTACATACTTAGTTTAGGTAACTGACCTAACTTTCTATTTTTGCTCTCAAGTCCGTTGATTACAGATCCTCAGCACTAATAATAATAAATAATTGTAGTTACCTTACCTCTTTATTCATAAACGCTAATTAAACTTGAATTAAACCTTATTTTAAGTGAAATAGAATGTTTCGTTTTTGTCAGTCGTACCTCTGACATGTCATATGCAAAAGACGCATTGAAAAGACGGGTGAAAGGGTCAGGATACCTTTAACTAGATGTAATAAATTAGGTAATTACCGTGGGTGAATATGGGGGTTAGTTTACACAGAACACTATTACTCCTAGCGTTAGTTTATCTCCTACTTCGTAGGCTGTATTAATACCTATGTAGCGTTTATTTGAAGTTTAAGTACCTATGTACATATGTAGTAGGTAGTGCAAATTCGCTAGTAAATCAAATATCCCATTTTACATGATATTTGATTTTCTAGCTAGAGCATCTCGTAACAAACGAAATATTTCTGCCTCGTTTAAACAATGTCGTCTTCGTTTCGTTCCTAATTCAGTTCATGTGCACCCAATTTGCAAATAATGATCTCTGGATTTTGTCTAATGTTTTCGCGATTTCGCATAATAAAAAACAATATTTGACATTTCAGCAACTTTTTGGAATGTTGAAATAGACGAATTACATCTCAGTCAACCTTCAAAAACTTAAAGAACTGTAAAGTAAGCGAAAGCTCTGGCATTTTTACTAAAGAAAGATAAATAAACCGCTTAAATTAAAAAAAAAATAAAGATAAAACGCGAGTAAAACCCGGTAAATATCGTGATTTATGATTTCTATAACATTATTTTTTTACGTGTGACAAATCATAGGTGCTTACTCGTAATAGGTAGGTACCTACAAAAAAAAGCTTTTTTTTATAATGGCTTAATAAGGTTTAGTAAGTATGGGAATGGAATTTCTGTTTCAAAATGGGCACAGGTAGGAGGTCGGTTGATGACTCACTGGGACCTTTGATTACGGTTACAGACAGACCTACCTACCGCAGGGATCACTCAGACACGGCGCCTCTAAATTACAATACATTTTGATAAAAATCCCAACAGAACTAACTGTATTTAAAATAGTCCTTTATAAATAACAATGAGAATAAGTATTTCTCCGTATGTTCGGTTCATTCACAATCAGTTCGAGGAAAATGTTTCGAATGTGAAACGAAACTAACATTGTTGTTGTTTATAAAATTACACGTATTACCCAAGTAGATAGTATAGTACTTACTTACAAAGGTACTTATTTTAATTTATTGGGGAATATTGAGTTAGCTACTAGGCAGGAGTTAGGTAATCTGAGCCACATTGACAATTAAACTGTGCAATTAAACAACCGTGATTGCCTAGCTTAGCCATCTTCTTCTTCTTTTAATATGGCTTTTCCACTCGGACATTTGCCTGTCAACTGAGTGTCAAGTATTATTAATATTTGCAAGTTATTTGTATCGAAATATTCAAGTCAAGGGAATCATTGTAAAAAGGGGCCCATTTTTTTACAGTGTTTGTTCACGGAGCTTTGGAGACAACGCTTAAGTCCATGTATTGCACCGATTTTCACTTTCATTTACACTTGTACACCTTCACGAAACTAAATTGATTAATATGCCCCCGAAATTATTTACCCGCATATGTACTAGGTTTCACAAAAAATGATGTGTTGCTAAATTTTCATTTTTGTGAAACTTAGTTCAAATGCGTGTAAATCGTTTAATTTCGGGGGCATATTACTCAATTTGGTTTCGTGAAGGTGCACAAGTGTAAATAAAAGCGAAAATCGGTGCAAAACATGGACTTTAGCTTAGTGTTGTCTCCAAAGCTCCGTGAACAAACATTGTAAAAAATGGCCCCCTTTTTACAATGATTCCCTCTACTTGACTTTAACTATGACGACTTAACTGTTTCGTTCAATGGAAATAACTTGCAAATATTGATAATACTTGACACTGGCAAATGTCCGAATGGAAAAGCCATTTTAGAGAAGAAGAAGGAGATGTAGCAATAAGGCGTTCCCGCCAAAAACTCTTAGCCATCTTAGCTAATGATGGTTTTGTTACATCTTTGCCGAAGTTGAATGTCACCCGTAAGAGTGAGACCGTGCATAACTAACGAAACTTAGGTTGAAATCTATAGTCCGTACTTAACATATCTCTGGTCCGTACCTTGACTTTGCTAAGCAAAAACTTTGAGTACAATTTATGGTATTTATAAAGCGGCTAGCTGCGCCCCGCGGTTTCACTCGAGTAAGTCCCGTTCCCGCGAGAATATCGGGATAAAAAGTAATCTATGTGTTATTCCCGGTATCAAGCTACCAATATTCCAAGATCATCGCAATCGGTTCAGTAGTTTTTGTGTGAAAGAGTAACAACCTCACATACATACATACTTACATACAAACTTTCGCGTTTATAATAATTATTAGTAAGATAAGTAAAATAAGTAAATAAGTAATAAGTATAAGTAAGATCTTCGCAACTATCCAAAGTTTTAGCTTAGTAAATAGCAATATTTTAACGGAAATTAAACTACATGAGTAGAAAAATTACCTAAGAGTCCTGAGAGCGATTAGCTAGAGAATTTATAGCTTTTCTAAAAACAAATTAAATCTTGAATCACTTTGAAGAAGATAAAAGTGAGGTGTAGGTACTTACCACACCTCAATACTATGGGTTCCTGCAAGTATTATAAGTAGGTGTAACATATTCGCAGAAAAAATAATTTAAAAATTTAAAAACCACCAAAAAAAAGAATTGACGTCAGATGATAAAACAGATTAATTAGTCGGTGGCGCTGTATGTAGAGGTTATTTTGGTCATTTTTATCAATTCTTTTTTTTTGGTGGTTTTTAAATTTTTAACTTATTTTTTGTTCTTTTTTTAAGTCGGTTTTTTAATTTTTAAATTATTTTTTTATTTCACCCTTTTTAGTACCTACCTACCTACTTTCGACTGCCAAATAAATTAACAATACCTATTGTTACCGTAATTTTAATTATTGAGGAGTTTGCTGATGAGAAGGTGGTTTTAGGTGGCCCATCAATCTGTACTTAGTTCTTTAGGGGTCTATTCTTTTTGGTAGAAGTCCAAAAACGAGTAATTTATTACATTTTAGGAAGCTATCCTGTCCATCATTCCGAAGATACTCATCAGATCCTGACCAATTTTATGGGACCACCACGGGGCTTCCACCTTTCCATTAAAAAAAGAATCATCTCAATCGGTCAAGCCACCTTCGAGTAATCGGTGAACAAGTGAATTGAATACAGGTTTTTGAGGAGCATTTCTGGTCCTTACTTCGAAGATCCTCATCAGATCCTCACCAAATTTTTATGGGACCACCTCGGGGCTTCTACCTTTCCATGAAAAAAAGAACCATCTTAATCGGTCAAGCCACCTTCGAGTAATCGGTGAACAAGTGAATTGAATACAGGTTTTTGAGGAGCATTCCCGGTCCTCACTTCGAAGATCCTCATCAGATCCTCACCAAATTTTTATGGGACCACCTCGGGGCTTCCACCTTTCCATTAAAAAAAGAACCATCTTAATCGGTCAAGCCACCTTCGAGTAATCGGTGAACAAACATAAAAAAAAAAAATTCAAAAAAAATATTTATACGCGACAAATTGAGAACCTCCTCCTTTTTTGAAGTCGGTTAAAAACGGTGTAGAATTTATGTAAATTGTATACCCACTTAGTACCTACTCTTTACTCATCATCATTTAGTCTTGGCAGACTTTGAGACGCAGCAGCTGAGACTAATAAAACTAATAAGGTAGGTAGGTACATTATGATTTGGTAAATAAAATTAGTATTAATTTAAATAATTAATGATTCTATGTAGGTACACCTGCAGTAGGGATCATGTTACATCGATCAGCCGCACCTGTTATCCGATTTATCGTTAACATAATTAAGTAGGCACTAAAAATTATTCAAATGTCTATGTTTCTTATAAAATACCTATCTATTTAATTATTATTAAGATAATGATTAATGCTCAAAGAGGAGACTAGTATCTCCCTAATGGTCTGGGCCTTACTCTAATAATTGTGCTTATTCACTATTATCAAAATTTAACGATTGTTTGATAATTTTGCCTGTGCCTTTTAATATTCCAGGGCACCACCTAGGAGCATTGCGTCACGGACACGGCAGACACGTGTGGTTCGAAGTGGCTGGCACTCCGGGCGATGCGTCCGCTTTGCTCACAGCTGAGCTGAGGCTACACCAGTCGCCGACTAACACTGAGGATCCAACCAATTTGTACACTGTCGTCGTACATCGGGTACTCAGCGTCGATAATTTAGGGTAAGACAAAGTATTGAGGAGGGTCTAAAATCGACTGTTAAACCTACGGTAGGCAGGGAGGTACGTCAGTATTTTAGTAACCGTTTAAACAGCTACGAATCCAGCCAAACATTTTCTAATGAGAAACCAACACATTCTTTTAACGATAGAAGGTATTATAAATAAACCTTTGCGTCGTCTTGCGGGTAATATAAGCAGCTAATAGCTAAAGCTTTTACCTAAATTAACTTTAAAGTCACTTTGAGCTTTTGTCACTAGGTCTATGGTCTATGAAACTGCTACGCTTCCCAGAAATATTTTAACAGTTAGGTATATAGTTATCTATAAGATAGTAGGTACATTCCAGTTAAGAAAAGCTCTGTTCTAAAACTGACTGCAACGAGCATTTGCTTGCGAACTGTTGCCTATCACATCGGGATGAAATGAAAGTAACACGTATACCGGTGCAGTCGAGTCGGATCTTTTGCCACTGCGGGCTTCTTCCTAGATATGAGCGTGTTATTTACACCATCACCATTTTATTACTTACTAGCTGCGCCCCGCGGTTTCATCCGCGTAAGTTCCGTTATCGCTGAATTATCGGGATAAAAAGGTATCCAGCTACCTATAATTCAAGTTTCATCCCAATCAGTTCAGCAGTTTTTGCGTGAAAGAGTAACAAAGGCACCTACATACAATATTTGCGTTAATATTAGTAAGAAGTTATCTGGTGAAATAGTGAGCAATTGCTCATCTATCGCGTGGACATTGCTTGCTACTGAATGACATGAATAAAACAATTTCAATAGTTTCAATCGAGATTAATTAGCAACATGGTAATCAGCTAGCTGCTCATACCCAATCGCGGAATTTCAATGCCCTCAAAAATGATTTCTGAGTATTCTACTGTTCCTCTGAAAGCAAAGCGACCATAAGAACTCGCTGTTCTATGTAAGGTGTTATCGTTGCAGGAGCCTGCAACTAGAAGAGATAGCGGCAGTGAACACGAGCGCCAGCGCCGAGGGCTGGCTGGAGCTGAACGTGACGAGCGCACTCAAAGCGTGGCTAACCTCGCCCGCTGATAACAGGGGATTCTTTATAACAATGCATCCTCATTCACAACCAGGTTACTATGGAATATTAGATCTACTTTTCACGGTTTTCATTACCCAATTTAAACCTAATTAGAGAAGTTCTTATTTCTCCGATTCTACCTGTTATCTGTATATCTTGTTATTTTAATTTTCTAAAGATCATTGATATAAATTTGAAAGGAAATGGCACCACCTCGTCTCAGGATTCCAAAATAAAATTCCAAATTATTTTTTTGTACTTTAATATAGCTACAATCGCAGCTTGGATTGGAGTTACTAAAAACTATAATAGCAAGCGATAAACAATACCTACTCACTCTTCGAGTATTCTAGCTGATTTTAAATTTAGTTGCATCAAAATTTCGATGGTTCGTGGCAATTTTTTTCAAGTTCTCTAATCATGAGAGAATTTATTTGCTTCCGAGCACAATCATAATCAGCACAGAAGCATAAAATAAATCGAAGGCAACAAATACCACGTGATAAATGTCATGTCATTGTTTAGTCTAGTAGACCTATGAATGAACTATTGAATTCATTGTTTTACAGAACGCAACGTGAAGCCCGAAGAGATCGGTCTCGAAGAACCTAGAGGGGCTGTTGTTGAGGGAAAACAACCTTTCCTCGTGGCGTTCTTTAAAAATGGACCAAAATTAGGATCAACGGATGCGGGGGCGAGGCGGAAACGGGAAGCAAGGAGGTGGAGATCGCATGGATACTCGGAGAACTATCTGAGAAATCCTTTGACAGGTTTGTTGCAAGGAATTAAATTAAACGCTTTGCATAGTTGATGCAAGTAGTTTTCAGATGCCAACATCAACTGCCCAAACTCGTTAACGTGATAATATTTTATAATAACAGGATTTATAATAAATTATTTTTGATTAGATTTGATTTGATTTCATTATTAACAAGATTGAGTACCTACCCATTTATTGCACGACACGACATAACACAAAGCGCAATATAGCTCCGTACTAAGCACTAGGCTTGTACTATGGGTACTAGACAACGGATATATTACATATTATACTTTTTTTGTTTTAAATACATATAAAACACTTTATTTATCCGGTTTTATCGCGTTTTTATTCATTATTTGACCCGAGCTTTCGCCATCTTTCGCTTTATGCAAAATCGCGAAAACTTTAGAAGAAATTAAATACATATGATTCAAAGATAGACACCCAGACCAGATACAAATATTTCTTTTTAAGCAAAAAAATTTGCACCCGGCGGGAATCGAACCCGCCACAGAGGTCGTCTAACTTAACTATTAACCCTTATATTTATGTCTCTTGCAGATACGGCGCATTGGACAACGAGAAGTTGCGAAATACAAACGCTCTACGTTAGTTTTAAAGATTTAGAATGGCAGGTTAGTATTTTTCTTTAAAAATTATAATACTAAAATTAAATACCCCATGAGTTTCTTGTAGTATCTTCTCATCAGCGGACGCGTTTCGGAATTAAACTAAGATGCTAAGTGAACTTACTTATCAAAATTATCATGTACATATTTGAAATTCCTATTTGACATGCGACTTGTTCAGGCGTTGCAGCCAGTTTGCCCCATTTTAGTATTATTATTTTATTTATTTACTAACTGCACCCCGCGGTTTCACCAGCGTAAGTCCCTTTCCCGCGGGAATTTCGAAATATAAAGTAGCCTATATGTTATTCCCGGTATCCAACTACCTATATTCTAAGTTTCATCGCAATCGGTTCAGTAGTTTTTGCGTGAAAGAGTAACAAAGCCACATACATACATACAAACTTTCACGTTTATAATATTATAGTAAGATTTATTTTCATCGAATCAACAGCTGTTCGCGTATACGGTGAACAAACATAAAATATATATATATATATATACGCGACGAATTGAGAACCTCCTCCTTATTTGAAGTCGGTTAAAAAGTAAATAGTAAAATAGTTTTTACAGCCAATAACAGATTCGCACTATACAATTTGTAACGGGTATGCCCTTTTAATCCGAAAGGGGGTTGTTCTAGACGTCTAGGCCAACACCTTTTGTTCCACGACTTTTGAAAAAACAAATATTTTTTTTGAAAATTTTGAGATTTTGTTTTACTGAAAAAAAAAACAGCTACTTTTGAAAATAAAGGTTTTTGAAGTTTTGATTGTAAACCATCAAACTAAATTAAAGGACAACATAAGGTCAATGACCACGAACTCTCAGAAACAGCTCATTTTCAAGTAAACTTTACACCTATATTTTTCGAAAAGTACTTCGAATTTCCAAAAGTCGTAGAACAAAAATTGTTCGCCTAGACGTCTAGAACAACCCCCTTTTGGATTAAAAGGGCTTATCCGTTATTCCTTGTACTATATATACCTAACCCAAAAGCTTTTACCTAAATAACTAATATTTTGTAATAATTATTGTTTAAGGACTGGATTATCGCTCCGGACGGGTACGGTGCATTCTACTGCAGTGGGGAATGTAACTTCCCTTTAAACGCCCACAAGAACGCGACCAACCACGCCATCGTACAAACTCTGGTACATCTACTTAATCCGACGAAGGTTCGTTTATCTATACTTTAGGTTCCCAACCAGTCCCCCCCTAAGGGGGGGGGGGTTCTAGAGAGATCTCAAGGGTGGAGGTTTATTATTTATCAATCACTCGCCACAGGAGTCCGACATCGAACGAAAATCGCCTGAAGTTATATAAATAATTCGGGTTTTGAGTGCGCCTTATTCAAAAATAAGGCCCCTGGGCCGGTTTTAAAAATTATTTCATCATCATCTTAGAATTCACAGAAAACTACTTTGTCTAAAGTAGTTTATATAGACTACTTTTGATCCCGATATCTCAAGAAGGATTTACGCGGCATGATTCAAAACTTCCGTTTTCGAAAATTAAACAGAGTTGAGGGAAACTTAAAACATGTTAATTATATTTTTTATTTTATATTTAATTATAGGATATCTTGAGACTGTGGTCAACCTTTGATAAAAAATCATGATTATCTCCAATCCTAATGAGGGGGGAAAACGAATTTCATTAATTTTTGATAAGGATAGGTACATATTTAAAGGTTAAAATAATTGATATAAAACTTATTTTAGATTTTAATCCCGTTGTTTTTTACCTTCGAAAAAGGAGAAGGTTCTCAGTTCGGCGCGTTTTTTTTTAACGTTTTCTATTATCATTGTTGCAATGCCAAACAAAGTCACGAACACAAAAAAAGTGGGTAGGTGTATTAAAATAATTGTTTTCATCTATTTCCAGGTACCGAAACCGTCGTGCGCACCTATAAAACTATCACCAATATCAGTACTTTACTACACCGACGATTCAAATGTGATTCTCCGTAAATATAAGAACATGGTCGTCAAAAGTTGTGGATGCCATTGAACCCTAGTCCGTATGTGAAACTCTCTATGTCACTCGTACGTCCAATCTTATTTAGATAAGTGTCTAACATTCGAATACAGAAAACCACTCCGAATTTTAAAGGTACTTAAATAATTGAGCTGCTTCTAAATTTAAAATTTGTATTTTTGAAGTAGGGTACATTTGATATAAAACATTTGATATTTTATGTACTTTTATTAAATGGAATAATTCGGAATGTCGAATTTTATCACTTTGGTCCGTATTTACCCCACTTTCAGTATTACCCTAGTACACTAGTACCTTATGAGATTTTTTGGTTTTGAGTACTGCTTTTTAGTCTAAATAGATCTCTAATTTTGAGTAGAGTTTCTGTATGCGGACGTTATAAAGATTATTTTCGGAGAGCAAACCCTCTTATTAGAAGAGCCTTTGACTTCTCACAGTAAATGTAGCTAGATCTGTGGTTAGTTCACTTTGTAGTTTTGATATAATGGATAGATATGGATAGATGAGATTTTTATTAGATATGCCAATTAATATTTAAAGACGGTATTTACCATGTTTTAATTTGTTTGTTCGGGTCTCGATATTTCAACAGTATATTCAACCAGCAACTAACTAGTACCTACACGAGACTTGAGATGACATAGATAATAAATGGTATCATTAAATGAAAAACGATTAAAGAAGTCTAATAACAATTTTTACCCCACTCACATAGCCACACATTCTCTCGATATAGCCAGTACTCAGTACACTTTCATTTTTTTCTTTTAAACAATATGGCGCCTCTTGGTCGCCATTTTGTTTTTATTTGTATGTCACCTATCTAAGAACCATTGGAGAAATCTATGAAGTGGTTTGGAAGATACGAGCTGAGGAAGAAAATTACAAACATACAAGATTGGCGCGAAAAACATAACCCTTTCCTTGCAGTCGGGTAAAAACGTAGTAAATAGGTACCCCGTTTTTAAATATAAGGTAAGTACCTACATACTTGCAGTGAAAACAATCATATTTATTTCTATTAGCCATAACGTTTTAATTAGCCATAACGTTTTAATTAGCCATAACGTTGTATTATACTTATGTATTTCAATTGAATCTCAATCATGTGACTTATTTTAACAGTAACAGAATAATTTAAAAATAATTGCCCATTGTACATTAATATGTATAATTAATAGATTAGGTTTTTCGAGTTCTCGAGATTATTGATATCGACTCGTCATTTTTCTTAAGTTTAGCTACATGACTTCGTTTTTTAATGGGTGACTACGATTTGACAAATCTTTCTAAGGAGAAAATGTCATACAAGGAGCCAAAACGCCAGGGGCCTATTTTTGAATCTCTACTAATTTTCGGTCGATGTCGGTAATTTTTCTATATGAATTGCACGACCGCAACGAGTGGTCTCAACCACTCGCCGCATGTGTCCGACATCGAACGAAAATGAGCAGAAATCGAGTTATTTTCGTTGGTCGAAGTGACACGAGTGATTCAAAAAGAGAGCCCCAGATTATAGTCTAAAATTAAAAAACGTAATTACTATAGTTACTCGCAATGCGAAGTATCTGAGGAAAACCCAGTGTTTGTTAAAATAAGTTAGTATTAAGTTAATTTATGTGCCAACTCTACAAGTCAAATTAGATGTATAGATGTAGTTTAGTAGGTGCGTAATTATATCAACAATGTTTTATAAGTGCCTTTTTAAATATAAAATTTACAATTTTATTGGTTTTGTTTATTCTAATTGGTCACCAAGTCCCACAGCTGTTAAGTACCTACATTTATTTAAATGTATAGACATTTAAATAAATGTAGGTACTTGATAACTGAAACCGCTGTAAACCAATTGAGAAATTCTTTCTTTCATGACAAACTACATTCATTTTACCTAGGGGTATTACCACAGTTTACCTAGTAGTTGGGGCCTTGCCAAAAGATAGGTAAGGAAAAAGAGCGACATCTCTTGGCGAAAGTGTTTTAAGTATAGACTTAATTGTGCATCCAATGCTACCCTTGAATTGTTCCTACTAGCTAAGTACTTGATGACGAGGGACATCGATCAAGGTAAGCATACGAGTTGTCAACAGAGCAGACTGCGGGGCTATCGTACTCAAACGTCTAGCGAACTAATGAATAGACGTGGGCGTTATTTAACGTAATTAGTTACAATAATCAGCGACGCGACATGTAACGTAATCACTTAACCGGTTGCAATGAAACTTTGCTGGAGATCTGAAATGATGCACTGGGTTTTTATTACTTGTCATCCGATATTCCCGCAGGATAGGTATCGACTTACGTGGGCGAGCTAATTGGTCATGATCGTTTTGAAACGTTAATTGCGGAACACATAATAATAGGGCGTATCTATTAACCTGTAGGTAACAGTTACAGTAGCAGCAGCTTTTCGGATACTAATCAATTCGATTTGTATCATACATATATCAGAATGATAAGTATCAATATTTTTACCTATTGTACTTAGACTCATGACTCACATATAGGCAAATAATTAAACGTAACTTTTTGATACGGGATGTCAGTCAGTTTCTTATAATTATGAACGTTCTGCTAGCAATGATAGTAGTTTATGCACCAAGGTACTAAAGCCCTATATTACTCGTATACAATTTGAACGGGTATGTCCTTTTAATCCGAAAGGGGGTTGTTCTAGACGCCTAGGCGAACACCTTTTGTTCTACGACTTTTAAAAATTCAAACTTGTTTTTGAAATTTTTGAGATTATGTTTCACTGAAAAAACAGGTGCTTTTTAAAATAAAGGTAATCGAAATTTCGAACTCTCAGAAACAGCTGATTTTCAAGTAAACTTTACACTTAAAATTTTCGAAAAGTACTTCGAATTTCCAAAAGTCGTAGAACAAAAGTTGTTCGCCTAGACGTTTAGAACAACCCCCTTTCGGATTAAAAGGGTTTACCCGTTACACCTTGTATAGCGAGCGTCATATTGAATCCAAAGCGTACGAAGGACTCTAGAGAGTTAACTCCCGAGCGCAGCGAGGGTGCGAAGGAGTTATGTACCTATATAGAGTCCTGAGTGAATTCCGGAATCCGGGGATTTTAAGCGCCCTAGATAAAGACAGGCTTTATTACCGAGGTGGATACTCTACTTTACACATCTACTGCGAGACAATAAAAAGGCAACAAAAATAAGCAATTAACTAACATCGAAACAATAGATTAATGCAACGTGTATGAATATACATACATACAGCTTTATATTAAATAAATTTAACAATGTTACATCAACATACGAAACTAAATATCAGCCTTAACAGATGAAAAAAAAAAAGTTGGGGTTTTATATTAACTAAAACTTTTTTGCCTTACCCTTCCGTTGCCATAAAAATTGAAGAAAAATAGCCCAGTTTTTTTTTTCATGTTTTATGTCTAGGTTGCCAGTTCGAAATAGCCGTATGCAACCAGAACCAGAACTTTATGCACCTAGGGAATAAAGACTAGCTTTACGTCGACCTTTTTGGTCAAATAAAGTAATTGTAGAGCAGTAGGTAGGTGTGTAAAAAGCCATTTAGTCCAATTTCACGTGTTTAAGCAATAAAGAGGAGTTTTGGCGGAAATGCGTTGAGGAGATGTGTAGCTAAATTTTCATTTTTGTGAAACTTAGTTCAAATGCGTGTAAAATGTTTAATTTCGGGGGCATATTAATCAATTTAGTTTTGTGAAGGTGTACAAGTGTAAATAAAAGTGAAAATCGGTGCAAAACATGGACTTTATCTTAGTGTTGTCTCCAAAGCTCCGTGAAAAACATTGTAAAAAATGCCCCCCTTTTTACAATGATTCCTTCGACTTGACTTTAACTATGACAACTTGACTGTTTCGTTCAATGCAAGTAACTTGCAAATATTGATAATACTTGACACTGGCAAATGTCCGAAAGGAAAAGCCATTTTAAAGAAGAAGAAGCAATAAAGATGGCGGCGATTGTATTGCAACCCCATCCTATGAGACTTTTTGTTGGTAGCCCGTTAATTCAGTTTTCTTTCACCACAGTCGTTATCTTTCGTGGAACTAAATTTGAAGGACATGACTGACTGAACTAAATTGTTGATATGCCACCGAAATTAAACAATTTATCGAGGTTTCACGAAAATTAAAATTCAGGACCATGTTCCACTAACGCGCTGTAAACAAAAGTCATATATAGTACATCTTACCTAATACCTAATTAGCACTCAACGTTAGCAAATATATGCCAAAGATTTCCTTGGCCAAAGGTATGCTGTGGCTAAATAAAATTGCTTACGATAAGGTTTTGGATAAGGCCCGTTTGTGTCAAATTCTATTTCTGAGCTTTTTGTGTTGGTATTGCAACAATCTGTGCTAGAGCTGTGCAAATAAAGCGTGTAGGTAGGTATCGATCTATTTTTTTAATTTAGGTACAACAACGAATATATGATCGTCATACGTTATCGCTGATTTTTAGACACCCACTTTTGGGACCTCACTTTTTTGTAGGTATAAATAGAGCTTACAAATTAATACGCAAATTACAATTTACCTACGTAGGTACCTACGTGTTACGAATGTATGATTCACTGATAAAGTTCAATAAAATAGTATTAGGTTTAATGCAGTGAGATTTCGATGGTCTAACGATATCTAGACAATCAGAAGTTCATTCAATGATAATAAACGAACGACCTTAACGATTTCGTTGTAAAAACAAATGACACATGCCTGCATGCATTAAAATCTGCCTCAGTAAAACAAAAATTAAGTAGATGGCTACACAACGTTTTGGCACATTTTGAACGAGATTTTATATTTACTTATATGCTAAACAAATTTAAAAAAATACATATATTTAAAAACATGCCAACCAGACATTGATTTGTAAAATAATTAAAATATTTTTTTAAATATAGATCTATACCTACCTATATAAGTACCTAGGTGTAAAATTGAAGGACATGACTGACTGAAATATATTTTACCGCACAACCTAAACCGGTGGGTTTAGTTTAGTTAGAGACATGAAATATGGAAGTTATGTTCTTTGTGATGTCTATAGGTAATCAAATCACATAGAAGGATTTTTTATACCCACAAGACTGGGCGAGCTACGGACGAAAAAAACAAACCGATGATGAAAAAACTCGCGACTTTTAAAATATTTCGGCGAGGGCGTGCAGAAAATCCACTTTGAAATAGTGTACGAATGTTTAGTTGCTTTAGATCAATTGATATAATGTACTCTCTGGAAGTGGGTACAGTGAAGTAATACTTTAAAAACACCCAAAACTAATAACAATCAAGTATGGTTAGCATAAATAGTTATCGCCGGCGGGAATCGACCCTGCAGCCTTTCTTGTGGTTGTTCTAGACGTCTAGGCAAACAACTTTTGTTCTACGACTTTTGAATCTACGACTACGCTTTTAGCGATAAGGCCGCTCATTGTACCTAATTGTTTTTTTTATATAGTGTTAAGTATATCTATCTATCTATATATATATAAAAGAAAGTCGTGTTAGTTACACCATTTATAACTCAAGAACGGCTAAATCGATTTGTCTGAAAATTGGTGGGGAGGTAGCTTAGAACCAGGAGAAGGACATAGAATACTTTTAATCCCGCGGGAACTGAAACGGGAACGGGACTTACGCGGGTGAAACCGCGGGGCGCAGCTAGTATATATATATATATATATATAAAAAAGTCGTGTTAGTTACACCATTTATAACTCAAGAACGGCTGAACCGATTTGGCTGAAAATTGGTAGGGAGGTAGCTTAGAACCAGGAGAAGAACATAGGACTTTTATCCCGACGGGACTTACGCGGGTGAAACCGCGGGGCGCAGCTAGTTAATAATAAAAATTAGTTTATAGTTTATATGTCACTTAAATGGTTATATTGTAATTTTTAATGTATTTGTTTATTTTGTCATTTTTATTTTGTTTGTTTTAATTTGGTACAATAAAGAGTTAATCTAATCTAACTTTTTTTTAGAAAATTGTGTGGTTATGTATCACTGAAAAAACAGCTACTTTTGAAAATAAAATTAATTGAAGGTTTGATTGTAGTAGACCAAACTAAATGAAAGGACAAAATAAGGTCAATGACCTCGAACTCTGAGAAACAGCTGATTTTCAAGTAAACTTTACACTTAAAATTTTCGAAAACTACTTCGAATTTTCAAAAGTCGTAGAACAAAAGTTGTTCGCCTAGAAGTCCAAAACAACCCCCTTTCGGCTTAAAAGGTACCCGTTACATCTTGGATAGGCTCGACCCGCCACAGAGTCCACCACAGAGTCCTTAAATAAATAAATGACGTAGCCGGTATTGTTTGTATAATGTATATATATATATGTACAACATACATTCCTCTACTGCGATCTCGACCCTATAAGACAAGTATCGGATGGTCCCTAATTTTCATTAATAATAAATTTATCATGGTTAACAAGGTAGTAGGTTCATCAATACATAGGTACCTATATTTAATTTGAATTTCGATGTGACTATATCACGCACGACCTTCCCTTAATTCAACTAAACTATACATTTATACTACAATGAGTTTAATAAAGATAATAAGTACATTTACTTTATCAAATAAAGACGCGAATCGCTTTTTAATTTTCAGATTTAATTTATTACCTTACCTCACCTTAGTATTAATTTGTAATTTGACTGTTTTTTTGTGAACGTTTCTTGTGTACTGAATTAATTAAATAAATAAATAAATATTAAATAAAAAGAACTTATCTGGTTGCATAGAGATATCAAAAGTACAAATCAATGTCTGGTTGGCATGTTTTTAAATATATGTATTTTTTTTTAAATTAGTTTAGCACATAAGTAAATATAAAATGTGCTATTTCCGACCAGGTAAGAACAATTGCACTAAGATTTCATGGTATTGCACTAGGTGTTATATTTAGGTATTCTTTTACTAGGAAATCGTATCAATGAATCGTTCGATTCATACTGTATCAATCTCTATCAGTGGTTCTTACCTACCAAGTATGTACGAAGTGATAAATCGTCGTCATTGTAGCGCAATATCGCTTTAAACCGATATTTTCATTCCTGGAAAGATTGTTATTGATAAAAATATTTATATTTTGATCATTTAGTATCGTGACGGTTTGTAGATACGTCGGGCGTGCGAACAAAGAACATTCCATATTGTCCGAGTGTCTGAGTGTGAAAAAGCTCGCTGTGATTTGGGAGGGTGGTGCGATGTCAAGGGCATAGCAGCCTCCGTAATCCGTCGCCGCCGCGGGCGAAGCGACCATGCAGACATCCGGCATCACTCTGTTCATAACACTGACCCACAACGCACGTTTCCCAAGCGATAAATAGTGCAATAGTATAAACAATGCCTATGAGTGCCGAAATTCTCCACCTGTACTGATTACGTATTTACATTAGTTCGCTTTACAATTTTCGTGAACGTTAGGAACATGTGGCTACTTATTTTTGTCGGTACTTTCGTGTGTGCAAGTGTTAGTGGGGACGCCACCGGCATCGGATCAGTGTTTCGAAAATGCTGTCCGAAAAGTCAAAGTTTAGTAAAGGTGACGGGTTTTGATGAGCAAAGTGACTATTTATGTTTGACTCGAGATGATGTCGAAAACCAGTATAATATATCACATTCTCCCCTTGTTATTGGTGATAACGTGACCGTTTACGTTGGTATGCCTAAACTCTGCGAAGGATCGGAACTACATCAGTTATCTCCTGAAGAAATTAAAACTTTTTCTAGCATTGAGAACGAGAGTTGCTATGAAAGATTAGTCGCAGAAATTGTCAACGGGACCGCACAACATTACATTCCTAGAGTCGCAGTCTTAACTTGCTTCCGTAACGAGACTGAAAAATCAACAGAAGAAGATTTAACAATAGAGCGAATGCGTAAATGTTGTCCAAGAGGACAAAGCTATGACACAATAAATCACATATGTAGAGTTGCTGATGAGAATAGTACTGAAGAATCGCTAATTCAATATTTCAACGTGAGCAGTGATTTCATATACGAAGTGGCATATGGTTTGCATTGCAAATACGTTGAATTTGGAGTAGAACTGAGCGAGGAACTGTTTTACTTGGACTTAGAAGGTAGCAGTTTAAGTGCTTTCAAGAAGAACGGAGATGGTGGAGGTGTTGCTTCTAAAGGAGAGTGGTGTGTAGATCGAGAATATAGGAAACCGGGGTTGGTAGCTCGAGTATGTACGCAGGACTGCTCTAGTTATGGGGCCTTCTGTGTAAGGAAGTGCTGTCCCGTGGGACAACATTACAAAACTAGGCGTTGCGGCAGTCCTATCAGCCAATGTGTTCCTAATGATGAAGAAATACCATTTAATGTATCAGTCTATACAGATCATTTAAAAGGTCGTGTAGATACAGGTATGTTCTATTATTTAATTTATACTTTTTACTCACTAGCAGCATTTCGCGGTTTTACCTGCGTATCTTCTGATCTTGCGGGAATATTAGAATAAAAAGTAGCGTACTTATGAGTTATTCCAGATCTCTAGCTATTGGCATATCAAGTTTTATCGCAATCGGTATGATAGTTTGTGCGTGACTGAAACACAAATATCCAAACATTTGCATTTATAAAAATCAATTAATTTTATTTTGATACGGTGAAAATAAACATACAAGTGACGTTCATATTGTAGCTAATTAGTTCCATGGCGGCTTTAGGTCGATAACATTTGTATATCTATCTATATCATTTGTAATTATAAAAGTCTGCTAACCTGGTATACCTATTTATACGTTTAATATACTTACCTACCTATACAGAGCGAGTCATGCTGGCTAGTCTTTGGGGGATTTCTAAAAACTTAAGAGATAGATCCCTGATTTTAAGACAACTAAAATGACTAAATATTCATTACTCTAGCCAGGAATCGACCCTTGCAATTTCTCATAAAAAAAACACCGTATACTTACATAAATTTGTTATTGTATCAATCGATAGTGTCACTGATAGATATCAAATCCTGAAAACAAAAATAGTGATTAGGTAGGTACATGGCGATACTTGTAATAAAATAAACGTCTAATTAAAATTCAATTTTTGTTTTACATTTATTATATCAAATTGATATTTATTATATCAATTTTGACATATGTAGTTTAATTTTAGTTAAAACTAGCAGAGCTCCGCGGTTTCACCTACATAAATCCCGATTCCACAGGAATATTGGGATAAAAAACCAGCCAGGAAAAAATAATAATTCCAAGTTTCCAGCTAATTATATTTCAGGAACCATCGCAATCGGATCAGTAGTTTTTACGTGATTGATTGAGTATCAAAGTCACATACAAACTTTCGCGCGTTTATAATATTAGTAAGATATGTAGATATACCCATCGTAAGCTTACCTAATAACTAGCTTGTAAAAGTTTTTAAAAATAAAAAATAAATGTAATGATTTATTGTCCATGCATCTAGGGTTATAGTATAGATAATATACATAATGAAAGAACCTCTAGCCCTATCACTTGGGCATACAAACAAACATAGTAGGTTCATAGAAATAATCGTTAATCTCTAAATAACTTTTCAAACTGACAAACATCTAGCCAAAGGCGGGACTGTCACAAATCCCTGGCTAACATAAATTCACTTTGCAATAAGTCGACATCAACAATAGGTGAATGTGTTCCGAGTTTGCTCAAAATCAATCCTTTAATTATTAATCTCATGTTAATTTTGTTCGATATCTAATCTATGCTAATGCTATGATAGGATCTAGTTCACTCAATATAAAGTTCAACGTTGGTAAATAAAATAATGCAAATAATAATGAATGACATACAGAATCACAAAAGTACATACCGCTCGTTTTAAAATATAGGCTAAAATATCATCTTTAGTTTTTCTATCATCCAGCTTTGAATTGTAATGCGCAAAGTGGTAAAAATTATGATCGTGACTTCCAACAAACTTGTTATTTAGAGTTTTCTCTTTTTATTTATAAAAGAGCATAAATGTTTATTTTTGGCCTTGTTTTGTTTTTGTTATTTTTGTTTTTTTAACTCACGTCTAAATGAAATAAAATTTCTTATAATAAAACACTTTTTTTATCCGGTTGAATCGCGTTTTTATTTATTGTTCTAAACGAACACGAAATGGTTCGTTTAGAACAATGAATAAAAACGCGATTCAACCGGATAAATAAAGTGTGTTATTATGCAAAATCGCGAAAACTTCTTATACCTACAGATATACTGGGTATTAGAACAGACCTACGCTGTCCGGCGGGCAAGGTCCTGTTGGATCGGACTCTGGAGAGGGACTACCATCACTTGACACCAGAAGGCACGTTAGAGTCTGGAGTGGCGAACGACGATGGCTACTGTTTTGAAGCGTTTGACAGTCGACATTGTCCTGGTGGAGACGTCGCTCTTACGGCTCTCATTTGTTTTGTCAAGTCACCCGTGGTCAAGAATTTTCGGATTTCAGTTGTGGTGAGTTTATATCTTCTTACGTCCGTCGGGTACTCGGAACGATCCAAGGTGACACAATGTTTGGTTCCATTTCCACCTACGCCTAGAAGAATTACTGTATTTTAACCACCATCGAATACTATTGCATCTAATACAATAGCTAAAATAAAGTAGGTAGGTAATTCTTCTATCAGTAAGTACAGAAAGTGGTGCAATTACGTAAGAAAGTACTTAGTACCAAATGCGTAGTTACGATATGTTATAATTTTAAAAGTTTATATTTTCTGAGAGTTCATTCATCATACGGATATGAAACATAAACAAATCTTACGTAGAATGTTCAAAGATCTTAGAATTAAAAGTTACAGAAACTGTAAACGAACTAAAGTAGCAAAAAACAGTAAACTTTGTAGTAGAAGATTATTAAGTCCCGTTTAGACAGCGAGCGGAGCGATATCATTAATAGCTTAGACGGGTTTGTGCTTTCCCATACAAACGTACTCCCATGTTTCCTTCCTGAATATAGCATTCCGAGCTATTTTGTTTTATGGATATATTTAGTTTGCCCTCCTACGCATTCCCGATCGAAAGAAAGGAAGAACACAGGGAAATACGTTTGTATGGAGAAGCTACGTTCTATAAGCGTTAGTGGTTATGGCTAAGGGTATGAGGTTCAGTATAACACGCCGATTGTTTCAGCATAGTCGAAGAGCGCCGCGAGGCACAAAAACTATTACGTAAACTGTGGTTTTACTAACACGAAAGAGTAGTATGACTACGATCGTTGTAGTTATGTTAAATTAAAGGACACATTACTGACTTCGTTTCGCTTTTCTGTAAAACGTAATCAAAATTTGAATTATGTTTTAACAATATTATTAAAATATTATTCCGTTTTCGTAAATAAGGTTTTGCCATCTCATTTCACATTTTACCTATTCGTAAAAAAATATTTGTTTAAGTAATCGAATCGTCAACAAGTAGTAAGTTACTTAGAATTCGTTGGATTTCCCTGTTGAATTTGGTATTTCCTACTGTCTACTGAAATATGTTTGACAAATATTGTATGGAAAAGTAGCTGAGTTAACCTATACTGATTACCAGAATAGAATAAAAATTAGATATTTATTAATATACGTCATAGGAAATCACGAGAATCACAACCCTAAACTAAATGGATTTTTCATAAATGTGCCCCAAATTCGTTGATAAAATTAACTGATATCGGGTCTCAACCACTTGATATAGATTAATTGGCTTTTGTATTTAGGTATAAGATAGGTATGCCGAAGTACTTTTGTCTAATAAAAATTTGATCACACGCCACGCAATGCATTATTGTTTCCGCTTTAATGATGTTAAACTGATAAATGCATTGATGGAAGTTTTGATTATACTTTTATGTACATTTTTAGGTAGGTACTTGTCATCATATCTGATCTAAAATCGAACAATATTTCTGTAGTAGATTTATAATAGTATGAAATTGCCGTTTTATTGCAATAGGTTCTTTGAATTGACATAGAATCTTCATGGTTTGAGGTTTTCGAATGAAACTTTTTTCAAATGGTTTCTGTGATGTTCTTTTTTTAAAAAATGTGAAACATTTGAATATCGACTTTCAATTGTTTTTGTTATTCAATTTAGACAAGAAAGATGGATACTGCGAAAATTCGAGTGATTTTTGAATACGAGTTCCGACGCGGAACTAACGCGGCAGAAACAGCCCGCAATATCAATGCTGCGTTTGGAGAGGGGTCTACTAATGAACGCACAGTGCGATTTTGGTTTAAACGCTTTTGTGATGGAAATTTCGACTTAAAGAACGAGCCACGAGGAAGACCGCCCACACAGGTGAATAACGATGAATTAAGAGAGATAGTGGAAGCCGATCCTAGTCAAACTACCCAGGAATTAGCGGCATGGTTTAACGTTACCTTACCCACTTTATTGACTCACTTGCGTCAAATCAATAAAATAAAAAAATAAGAAAAATGGGTGCCTCATGATTTGACTGATCTGCAGAAAGAAACGCGTGTTGAAACTTGTGTTGCCTTGTTGAACCGGTACAGAAATGAAGGAATATTGGATCGAATTGTAACATGTGATGAAAAGTGGATTCTTTATGATAACCGGAAAAGAAAAATGCAATGGCTGACCCCAGGTCAAATGCCACAACAGTGTCCTAAAGCAAAACTTACCAATAAAAAGGTAATGGTAACTGTTTGGTGGTCTCAGCATGGTGTTATTCACTATAGTTTCTTCGATCTGGTCAAGCAATTACGGCAGATGTCTATTGTGCCGAACTCCAAACCATGTTGACAAAACTAGCAGTAAAACAGCCCCGACTCATGAATCGATCTTCACCATTATTGCTCCACGACAACGCGAGACCTCACACAGCACGAGAAACCATTTTGACCCTTCAGGAACTGCACTTAGAAACCATTCGTCATCCTCCGTATTCACCAGACCTTGCTCCAACGGACTACCATTTTTTTCGTGATTTGGACAATGATCTACGTGACAAGAAGTTTTCTTCCCAGGAGGCAGTACAAAATGCTTTCACACAGTTTGTGCAGTCTAGATCGTCGGAGTTCTATCGCAAAGGCATTAATAACCTTCCCATTAGATGGCAGCAATGTATAGATAATAATGGCAACTATTTTGATTAAATAAATTTGTTAAAAATTTAAAAAATAAACAATTAAGATTTTCAGTACAAATCGGCAATTTCATACTTTAACCCCTAATATTATGTACTTAGATAGATATATATATGTATTAATTTATACGAGTATAACATATACGTAGGACAACACATCTAATAGGTACATATTATACAAAACTGAAAACTGAAAAAGCTTAAAATTATGTTGTACAAATGGGCAGCCTCATTGAGAGACCTGAGAGCGATAAGGCCGCCCATTTGGCCGCCGTAGGTAGTTTACTACTAACAATAAGAAGGTCCTGTGGAGTAAATTAAATTGCTTTTTGCTATACCTTCTACTCAATGCAAGTAGACATTAGAAAAAACGGAGGTACATAGTCAAAAATATTAGCTTGTTTTCCTAACATATTACTTTTTGTTGACAGTTGATCACGATATCCAGCGTTTGTCTGGGTCTGACTTTGATAGTATACATCTCGTTGCCGGAGTTGAGGAATCTTCACGGTAAAACGCTGATATGCCACGTATCTACGATGCTTGTAGCGTTTTCCTGCCTCGCGCGCGTGCAGTTCAGCGAAGTCCAGAGCAACAGAATGTGCATTGCTCTCGGTGAGTTCAATTCAAAAAGTTATAAGGGCTGTTTAGTATTGTTGGTGCAAGTAAAAAAATATAACGGGTGTTTGATATTTTGTAGTTCTTGAAGATTCTTTAGCTATTCTTACATACATACGTAGGTACTTATTTTATTTTTATCGCTGGCTCAGCGACTCCTACCATGAGTTGCTACGTTAATACGTAAACTTTAATGTAAACAGTTTGGGCATGTCTGCAACGCAAAATATCGGGTCGCGGGCCCGACTTGTCCCGAATGATGCAGCAGAGAACACACGAGGCACAGTGTACTTATTTACGTAGTAACTCATGGTAGAGGTACCTACTGAAGTAGATTTTCCCCGAAACTCACTTCCCCACTTGAACTTTCCCCCCTTGAGGTCATAGCTTTTTCGTGTATTCACTAAGTAATAAATAATTAGTAGAATCTGAACCGTAAAATAGTTAGGTATGTAGGTAATTACTAATTTCTAACAATCGTTAACTGTACCTACGTGATAGTTGTGACTAATTCACAGAATAAACCAATGGGTTTTATTTATAACGCTAAAGGCTCTACTATAATTCAGTTAGTATCCAGCAAATAACCCTACAATAAAATAATGAATGAGTAAAAGGATATAAAATTATGATCGTTACATTATGCCTTGAACATTTTACGACCACTCAACTGACTGAACAGGTCCAGATTGCGTTAAATTTAATAACCTCAACGTAAACGTTTTAATTCATTAACTGGATGCCGCCAACAGCGATTAATGTTAGTTGCCTACGTAACAATTTCACGAACCTATCGGTTATTGTACCACCAACACAAGACTATGGCATCCCGGCGTCAAATATTTGCCATGTCAATAAAATAGGCCTATCAATTAGTGGATCAGGTTTTATGGCCAATAAATACCTGTCGTAGAAGAAATATAGACATCACAAAGATACAATAGGAAGCGTTAGTTTAGATATTAATTAATTTCGGTGTCTGTGTATGGGTGGGCGGGATTCCAAAACGTGAACGACAAGTCACGACTTAATTCGCGGGAAATATCATCTATTCATAGTTTGATACACAATTTGACATTTACGATGCCACTACCTACGAACTCTTAGAACAATAAGACCTACGTCTTCAGTTAAGCTCTATATCAATTAACGCTTATTATTTGGGCAGGGTACGGTATCTACTTCGGCTTCACGGCTGCGTTCGCTTGGCTGAACGTCATGTGCGTCGACATATGGTCCACATTTGGGTGAGTAACACAAACATTTGAGATTGCGGAGTGCAAGTGTGTGAATCGCATCTACCTTTGTCTTTTTAAAAACCCACGGTTCTGGCATAGAATAACAATGATATTATGATAGGCAATTTCATGTAAAAATGTGACGAATCTGAAATACCGTCTGCCAAAAGGTCCGTGCCATCAATCATATTTCGTGTTCGATTTAACTTGCTACTAACTATTTTACTACGCAATTGATGTTTTAGGTAGAGACTTCAAATTAGGAATCAGGAGGATGTACTTTCAATTTAGGAAAAATGAATTTCTATGATTTTTTTCTCCTCTCGATTATATATAGTATAATACATAATTTAATTCTATTTGCTAAATCTGTAGTCATCCAATCAGGTATCTATGTAAAAATCTAAGATGTGGGAATCAGAAATTTTATTATTACAGGACATAGCTTCATAAAACGTTTGTCAACTACGGGTTGTTCGCTCAGACCTTGTCCGGTGAATTTAAGAAATGTCTATGCAAATGTGTGCAAAACAATTTCTTTCATTTTATTAGGAATTAAATTACTTGTTACTCTCTGAACATTTTTGTCTATTTCGGTTCAATTCTTTGAAAACCCGTGATTATATCTGGTAACATGTTAAAATTCAACGTAGTGACGTGTATTGATGGTTTACACGCATTACGCGGCCTACACTCGTTAGATTTCAGTCGTTTGTTAGAAGGTGGGAACTACCGAAATGGCTACTGGCTATGACTAACGGTTACTCTTTTTATTATACTTATCAGATATTCTGTTAAAAAGCAATCGTTCTTCCAATACTTTGCTATTACAGTAATAACAATAAAGACTCGTTGATCTGTCTTATCATCGCCTGGCGTATGATAACAAATCTAGGCATGGAAAACGTTTAAAGTGCCATGTCGTATAAGTCTGAACAAATATTTACCCACCGAGTATCGAAATGTTTACCCATCAGTTCTTTCGTATTTGCATATATCAAGAAAGACCGAAGGTGTTTATTGATTTTAAAGTTAAAGTCGAAATATGAATTGCATATGGTTTTGACATTTTGCTAATTATTTATGATTGGAATTAGGTCTAGTATCTACTTGCTGTTTAGTAACACAAATAAGTATTTCAATGACAAAATCCCAGCAGTAAATTACTTACCTTTGGTATGTCATTGCCAGTCATCAATTCGTCATACAAAAAATAAAAACAATGACTCTGGCAAAAAACTTCTGAAAAAACATAACATGCAACAACGACTACTCGTTGACTTGTTTAGGTATATTGGTGTCTGATTTTACCACTGTTATGTATAGCTCACTCGAATAAAGCTTTATTAATATACGATTTTAAACTTACATGGTTGTTTTCAATAGAAATATTATTAAATAACGGGGTATTTACCATGTTTTTGAATTATTTTATGTGGAGCACGAGACTGAACTTGTGTCTCGTGAACAAGCCAGTTGAAATTATTCTGTCGAAATATCGAATTCCACATAAAACAATTCAAGATCATGGTAAATACCCCGTTATTTCAAGCTTTAATAACTTCAAGTTTTTAAGTTTTTACGGAGTGGTTTCAGAATTAAATAAAACACCTATCGAAGTATTTTGTCAATAACCCGTTGAAAAGCTGCAATATCGTTTTGCATACCTATCTAGATTAACCTTTTTTAAATAAAACGTCATTCATGGTGTCACGCAAAATAAACCACTACCTATATAGTGTTCATAAAAGTTAGTTACATTATCTCTAATTACTTTTATTGTCTAGTTAACGTTGTCGGTTGTCTGTGTGTGACGTAATCTATGAATATAATATCTATATCGGTCCATCTACCTAATTCCGAAATATTGTTTCAGTTTATGATATGACTCCTATAACTTATATTATGGCCTTCGGTAAAGTGACCCACCTTTATATACTAACAATAATGTTTGCTGAACTAATTGTTTAGTTAAGCGTCAATGAATATATTGTTTTAGTACATCATCTTACTACGGAAGGATTCAAAAAGGGACCAATACTCATTGTGTTAATGTATCAACCATAGTTAATGTATCAAATCGTGGCTTAGGTATTTTAAACTACGATTGTAATAATGTATACCTAATAAGTTAATACATATCCATACATCTTTAAAGTATGTAACTTCACCTACTTATTTTTTATTTCATTTTTTTTCAAATTTAAAACTATAATATTAATACTAAAATTAAATATAAATATAGAGGTACCAACTTACATAAAACACTGTAATTTTGAAAAGAAACTATGAGACTTAAAAATAAAAAACATCTTCAAGGGCGTCAATCTGCGGCATCGTCCCCAAGAGACTGGCGAGATTCCCCCTCTGGATCGCCAAGCTCTTATTGATTTGTATCCAAATTGGCATTATTCAAATGAGGTACTTAAATATATAGCATTTTGAATACAGTATCTATATTGGATGTACTTATTGCTTATTATGCCACTATTTAATATACCACCTAGATTAGGGCAAATAAGTAATGAATTCAATTGTTTCTTTTATGGCAATTTTATTCGGTACCTACCTACTTAAAATATATCGTGTTAAACTCTTATTTATATTTAGTACATTTTTTGAAACGTTTTGTGGAGTAGATAAGTTTGAAACTTGATATTTTTACTATTACCATGAACGTTTGAACGTTTAGAAAAAGAAAGAAAGAAAATACGTTTATTCAGACAGGCACACAACTTACACAGTAGGTAAAATAGACACAACATAATAAATTATAATAATATATGAAATTAAATTAATGCCAAACAAATAATACAAAAAAAACAAACCATTTTGGAACTCAACAAAAACAAATAATTATAAATAAACAGCAAACTACTAAGTTAAAGAAAATAATAATTATTTCTAAGAAGCCGTGTGCCCCCGAAAAGGTTACGCCTCAGCAAGAAATAACTGCAGCAGAACAAAATCCGCCGCAGCGCTGGTCTTCCGGCAAAACCCTACGGTTGGTGACTCCTCGAGTCATGAGCGAAATACAATAAATAGAAAATTTGTATATGTATAAATATATATTATATTATAATAAGTAAGTATACTTAATAAGTGCTTACAATGAATAAATTAAAGACAAGATAATAAAACAAAAACAGATAACAAAAACAGATACAGAAAACGTTTGTTTTAGAATAGCTATTTAAAAGCACTACCATAATTGGAACTGCCAACATTTATCCAAATCTTAAATTAGCATTCATTTCCGCTAATGGTGGGTCTAATTAATAATGTCAAGATAATTAAAGGTCGAACAGAAAACAATTAGGCAGTTAACGAAAATGGGCAAAATAGAGAATTCACTTACGACGAGTGACTCGCACAAAGGCGGGGCTCTAATTAAACCACGTCATCCAATACATATACTTACTGAGGAATAAAGTGTAATTTCAAATAGTTATAGTAACAACAAAAAACAGACGGTCTATTTATAGCTTTCTATTAAAGGAGGTTAGCTAATCTAATATGCATTTATCTACTTTGATTTTACCACCAAGCTAAGAGTGTTCGGTCTATAATTCAACATTTATCGTTTTATATCTGCAATGAAACATATTTGTGTCAAAGAAATAATGTATCTAGCATTCGTAAATTAAATATTCGGATTATTAAATTATAATACATTTCTCGATTCCGTGATGTTGAATTTAAAATAACACTCATTTGTATTTTTTTCTCAGCATTTTTGTAATGTCTCGTCCCTACGTTTCGTAGCCATTAAAAACTCCTTTGATTTAGTCTACCCTGAGGAAGGAGTCAAGGCTTCGAATAGTCATATTGGATTAGGTTAGAACCGCATAGAATCCGCGAAACGTCCTCTACGTTTACAAATATGTGGTTCCAACGGCATTGCCGGAAAATGAGTTTTAATTGATTAACCCCCTTACTTATAAACGCTAATTAATGCGCTGCATAAGTATGCATCGTTTGTCTTTTACTGTCACATGAAGTTTCTAAGTAGACAGACAGAGACAAACGACACATAACTAAGTCATGTGTAAATAATATTTTATAAGTAAGGGAGTTAGTATTTAATTAAATGGAATATTTCGTTTTTGATAATGATGAGTTTGTTTTTAGTGGTTATTTTCTTTATCCTCCACGACAAGTACCTATTTCACAAATGTACTTGTTTGCATTGAACCAACACTTAGCAGGTTATCTTTCTACAACACTTCACTTGTAAATCATTACGAGTACTTTGTTAACGATTACTTAATGGGTGTTATTTGGAATTTATCTTTGTTAATCTGATACCTATGTATTAATTTTGAGCTTTATCCTAATCGTAGCTGGTTAATCTGCGTGACCAGAATCTTGTTAACATGATTTGCAACTTAAACATATTAATTGTTTTTTTTTGGTTTCACTGCTTATAAGTATTTACTATCTTTAGCGACATCGTTAAAAGGTTACACATTGGGTATAACCTTGCTTTAAAGAGACTAACATTTACCCATGTCGCAATGGTTCCTTAGTCATTATAGGTACTTATTCATTTAATTTTCAGAATCAGCAGTTATAATCGAATAATCGATTATAATCGATTTTATTTGTGTACCTAATTTAAAAATCGATAGTATCGATCCAATCGATAGAATCGATACTACATCGATTTGTTACATTATTTTATATGTACTTAGGAGAATCGATTAATAATCGCTACACAATCGATTATCCGGCATCACTACTTTCTAAAGGGATTTTGATTCTGCTTATTGATTGGATTACTTTTGTTTGGTTTTCAGATAAATTTTGATTTGCCTTTCTATACAGGTTTTGATAAAAATGTTGTTTAAAGTAGTTTTTTTTAACAACGAGCAAATCTGTTGCCAGCAAATAATCTTATCTTATCTTACTAATATTATAAATGCGAAAGTTTGTATGTATGTATGTGAGTTTGTTACTCTTTCACGCAAAAACTACAGAATCGATTGCGATGAAACTTGAAATATAGGTAGCTGGAGACCTGGGATAACACATAGGCTACTTTTTATCCCGATATTCCCGCGGGAACGGGACTTACGCGGGTAAAACCGCAGGGCGCAGCTAGTCTATATATAAAAAAAAGTTCTTGGGTTATTTGTAACCCGAGAACGGCTGAACTGATTTGGCTGAAAATTAGTGGGGAGGTAGCTTAGAACCAGGAGAAGGACATAGGATATTTTTTACCTCGATATTTCCGCGGGAACGGGACTTACTCGGGTGAAACCACGGGGCGCAGCTAGTGTAAAATAATCTCAATGATTTTAACTTCTAAGTCTAAAAGAAAATGGCTAAGGGTACCTCCTGCCCGTCGATAATGGCAAGCATAAGTGAAGGTTTAGGCCTAACTCCTAATTATGTTGTACTGCCAAGCGGACACATCCGCGTTCCCATCTCGGTCTGCAGTTTAGCCACTAAGGAAGATGGGTCGGATCTTTTTCCTTCTTTCTTCATGTAGATAGAAGTGCTATATCTTAGACTATATCATCACTTGCCATTAGGTGAGGTGGTGGTCAAATGCTCGTCTACCATGTATAGTTTTTTTAAAACTTATGCAATACTACTGCGTCCCGCTTAGTTTTAAAGATCTAAGCAAACATACAAACATCCAGACAGCGGGAAGCGAATTTGTTTTATGTAATGTAAAGATGATAATGTAAAAACTAATGTAAGAAAGCTGTTAGATAATTAAGACTAAAATTATTTTGATAATGGTTTTTCCGATACTTGATTCTGTGGGACTAATATCAGATTCAAAAAGCTAGCTATCTTCGCAATCGATTCAGAATTTTTGCGTGAAAGCGTGCATATTTGTGTGAAACCATTTGCATGCATATTTGCATATTTTCATTTTTCGTGCTAAAAGCATGCAACCACACACATGCTCCCCAACTGCGCCCTTATAATTAAGGTATTCATGACTTCAGATCTATGCGCACCGTCCAGCCGATGAAGAAAGCAGATTCGGAGTGGAGGCGGTTCCTTTGGTATTCACTGTACGCATGGAGCGTGGCTATAATCCTCACTTTGACCATGTTCTTGTTGGATCGGTTCCCTGTAGCTCACTTCCTTGATTCTAACATCGGAAATGGGATGTGCTGGTTCGGGACGGGTAAGTTTCCCACAAACATGCCCAAGTCGTAACAAATAGAAAAATACAGAAGCAAAGATTAGACGTATGAGTCTCTGACGCCGGTAGACCAGTAAACGGATATAAGCCTGGAAGAAGACTTTCCATACTAACCCACCTCAAATAATAGTGTCAAAACTTACTCAAATACGAAGTATGCATTACACAAATTACACGCTACGCTACTAAGCGAAGCAATTTGTCCTTTGTATATATATTCACCAATTGTGTGATGACAACGAAAACGGCCCGGCAGCGGCAATACGCTGTTTTCTAACGTGATTGGTCCCGATCCGAGTACAACCAAAGTAACAGATTCGTGTCGCGGAACACTTTTTAATCATCGCGGCCTATTTTATGTGGGGTCATTTTAAAACGTAAGGGATACTTCCATGCTTATATATCCGTTCACTGCGGTAGACTAACTGGTCAAGTCGCTACTCCCGTATTGAGTTGAGTGAGATGCGTTGTTGGTTCGAATCCCGCGCAGCTTCGACTGTGCGTTGTTTTTTGTGAATGTATTTTATCTTTTAAAATATTTTTACATAAGTTTAAAAATTTATTTGGTGCCTTTCCAGTTCAAAATTCGAAGACTGATTGGCCACACTATATATTTTTCGTGATCCCAATGGGTCTGATCACGTGCACCAACTTCGTGTTGTTCATGTTAACTGCACGCCATTGCGCGAGGGTCAAGTCTGAGGTCCATAGACTGCAAGCTGGCTCTGTGGGCGACAGGGCCAAGAGAAGATTTCGTATTGATCGTGCTAAGTAAGTATCTACTCGTACATGTAATCCTTCTTTTTTAATGTTCCAGATGTTCACTTTTATTCTTTGGAAAGCAATCCTTATTGCAGGACCTAAATGGACTTGCTAATATAAATTAAATTAATAAAGAGCTGTAATATATTTCATTTGAATAAAAAAAATATATAAAATGAATTTATTAAAATTAAAAAATATATAATAATAATAATAATCTTATATGTATATAAAAATGAATCCCTTTTTCCCTTGGTCTAGACCGATTTCGATAATTCTTTTTGCGTTGTATTTGTTATGATTAGAAGAAGGTTCTTATGAAAGAAATAATGCTGAACCGATTTTGATAAATCTTACGCGGGTGAAACCGCGGGGCGCAGCTAGTATAATATAAAAAAAACGTTTTTTTTTTAAATCATTAAACTTCAAAAAAAGTTTGAAGTGTTTTTAAGTAGTCGGGGATTTTTATTACGATAGGTTTTATTAGTAGGGCGATTTAGGTTCTCCAAAGGAGAACGATGGTAGCCCCCTATGTCTATTTAAAAACCCTTACTCCTACAACGTTTTGTAGGTTTTTTTAAATATAAACTGATTACTATGCTAGGTATGTATGGTGAAGCTTGCACCTACTAATTTAGGAACACTGCCAATTAAAAAATTAAGAGGAAGTAACTAGTATTATGATTTTATGATGAGCGATGTGATGAGTGATGACAGTTTTGAACGTTCAGAGTAATAAAAATTTACTCTTTACGGATTCTTTTAAAGTGTGATCTTTATTTATTCTCATTTTATTGATTTCGTGTTCAAAGACATTTTGAGTAACCTACCCTATAATTATAGATAGCCATATTGAAAATATTATTAACTTATTTTTAAACGAATTATTAATAAAATAAATAAAGCTGTGTTATCATTAGGTACTTATTGCATATCATTGTCTTATCCTACGAACAAAATGCAATGTTTATGTTAGTATCTATCTATAATTAGATTCAATAATGTCTATGAGAAACAACTAATTATTTGTTACCAACATTTAAAGCACATGTTATATTGTTTTGTTAACACAAACACTCTAAATTTGTACGTTCATGAGATCATGGAATATCCGTGAGTCAGCCTGATTATTAATATTTGGAAACTAACACTAACTTTATCTTATAATAATACTAGCTGCGCCCTGCGGTTTCACCCGCGTAAGTCCCGTTCCCGAGGGAATATCGGGATAAAAAGTAGCCTATGTATTATTCCCCGTATCCAGCTTCCTATACTCCAAGTTTCATCGCAATCGGTTCAGTAGTTTTTGCGTGAAAGAGTAATAAACTCACATGCATACATACATACTTACATACATACAAACTTTCGCGTTTATAATATTACTAGCTGCGCTCCGCGGTTTCACCCGCGTACGTCCCGTTCCAGTAGGAATATCAGGATAAAAAGGTAGCCTATGTGTTAATCCAGGTCCCCAGCTACCTATATTCCTTCCACAATCACAACCTTATACACATCACATTGACACATACGATTGATTGCTTCAAGGATCCCAACCCTTAAGAGGCTGGTGTATTCCGAGAAGTTCATATCAAAAACACACATCCACACTTACACTTTTAAGAGTAGGTATATATCAATTTAAGCGCACGTTTTTTTTGTATATCTTTTGGCACTTTCATTTTGGATATTTTGTACTTAGTTTTAATTCTTCCCTTTGAAAATATTTACAATCTTGTCCACGGCAAATCATTTGTTCAAACTTAGATTCTACGACTCAGACTGTGCCTTGTGTAGAATCTCCTGGAAACTGTGAAATATGTAACTATACTTTGGTAAATAAAGAATTTGTATTTGTATATTCCAAGTTTCATCGCAATCGGTTCAGTAGTTTTTGCGTGAAAGAGTAACAACCTCACATACATACATACAAACTTTCGCGTTTATAATATTAGTAAGATAAGAAATAGTAAGATAAGATTGGTTCTCATATAGATCTACTGTAGGTACCTATTTTATTATTAACGAATATCGCCGATTCGCCATAACAGAAATAGTTAACAAAGTACAAATAGGCCTTCAATGTTGTTAATTTATTATGAAAATTACGAGGTGTGAAATTTTTCGTAGCATCGTCTTCATAATTTGGTAAATAATGGTTTGGATCAGTTTACATTATACCCACCTGTCAAGCTAAAACAAACATCTCTAGATACTGCTAAATGCTCTTGTCCATAGTAATCGTGTTACATTTTATGAGATTATTATCATGACCTGTCGCAATGATCGACAGTAGCCATTGACATTATCACATGTTTTTAGAGTAGGCTCCTTGTATCGCTAAGAAATTGTTAGAAATTACTTAACAACCTTCGTATGCTTTTATTAACATTGTGCAAAGATTAAGGCAAAAGGTGGGTTATGTTTCTGATCATGATTTATGTTTAAAGTGATTTCTACGTACTATCTTTATCAAATTTAACTGAATAATATGCATATATTAGTAGGGGAGAGCGGGGTTAAAATTAAAAGGAGTAAGTTAACAATACAATATCTCTATAACTATAAACGCTATACGTATAGCGTTTTTTTTTGCAGACGGTTTTTTGAAAAAAAAGTATAATATTTACAACAACATTAATTTTATCTATACTTCTATACTTAAAATAAAGGAAGAGACAACCAAAAGTCTTTACTTGAAAGTAAATAAAAAAAACTTAGGAAAAGTAGTAGAACACAATTATATAATTTTTAAAATTCATGTCTGTCTGTATGTTTCTCTGTCTGTCTTATACAATTAAAAACTACTAATCCGATTGCAATCTGGTTTTCAATATTGGAGAGTTCTATTTTCGAGGAACGTCGTGGTATACTTTGCATCGAAATGCAATTAGTAGAACCCGAATATTGAACGTGCAACCGCTCGAGAAACGCTCGGCCGCCCGCGCCCGTGATAACGCGTTTTTCACTTTCTGCGGGTGAAACCGCTGGGCGCATTTAGTGTTTGAAATAAGTTAATAACAAGATACCTAGATGATTAATACATTATTCGATGTAAAAACCAGGTCGTAATGTTGAACAGAAATTATTTTAGGAAATTCAACTAAAAATGAAATTATTGTTAATTGCGACCCCGCTCTCCCCTTTCACATAATTGTTATTCTACCATGAATAGAAATCCTACATACATTTATGGATAAGTATTTTGTACCTGTAATCTGTTTGTTGATCGTTACAATGAATATCAAATCAAGTGTTAAATCGTTCGATCAATACAAACTATGGAAATAATGTTAACTTTCAGATACGTGTTGACGGGGAAACTCTGGGTGGTTATGGGGGCTGGGTGGGTCGCAGAACTACTGTCGACGTTGGTTTCACAGCCGGAGTGGTTATGGGCTATAGTCGATCTCTTCAATGAACTTCAAGGAGTCCTAATATTCCTTATATTGATCTTCAAACCGAAGCTGTATTATCTTATCAGAAAGCGGCTAGGTAAGTACTACTATTGGCATAGTCCCTACCGTTTTTTGATTAGCAAGAGATTATTAGGTTCTGCCTTGTGGTATCACTGATATTTATACAGTTTGTGGATCTTTATCAATTACTATAACTTTACTGTCATGACAAGTATAATTTTAGATTTAGTGTTGACATAGTAAGATTTCAAGGAAATAAATAATGATATCTTTCAGATAAGCTACTCAGATTTTATTATTATTATTAATTTGTGAATTGTTAATCTCCTCCTCGTATTTTTTGCAAACTATGTAAACATAAATAGTACTTTCATTACTTAACTAAGCTTTAGGTACATCACATATCTATCTAAATAGGTATTTGTTTGATGATCCAGATTATAGATCATTTGATATTACAAATCTATGATTCATTGTTATAGTGAAATTATGTTTGACTCAATGTTATCTATCACAACTTCACGAGTGATAAACAGCATCAAACATTTATTTTATTAATATGAAGGACTTTGAGTCAGCTTTGACTCATTAGTTTAACTTTGCTTAGGGACCAAGAAGTTTATTCGCCACCGCGCTGGGAGAATTTAAGGTTTTCTAGTCTCCTCTTGATCCCTTAGTCGCCTTTTACGACACCCACGGGAAGAAATAGAGTACTTACCCCCATTCTATACCGGAGCTACTCGGTACCACCTGCACCGGTTTGCTTACCTATGTTGTGTACTGAGAAATAGTTTTATTTTCAGGTTTTTCAAGGATACCAGTAGACACAAGTATATACTGAATTATTTTTCTCTTTCGTCTCTATACTTACCTATAACGCTACTATTGACGTAGCTATATCGTTGTATGCTTTATTAATCTGTAATTAACTAAAATTATTTTCGAATTAACGAAGTAAACCTACTTACAAAACATAATTATGGTATGGACTAATTGATGTATCTTATAAAGACATAGGTACATAAGTAGCGCTTTTAAGCTTTTAGAAATAACTTATGGTGCATCGGTAGTGCAATGTAGAAGCTACAAACTTTAAAATGTTAATATCTTCTCCACTTTAATACGTACCTACTGGTCGATCGTATTCATATTTAGTGTTAAAAATGTAGGAAATAAGTTATTTCATATTATCCCGGGTCTTAATCACGTGATTTTAATTTTTAAATTTTCTGAGCTTAGCTGGTCGCGAAGAGACACAATAATATAAATTTACGTGTTTCAATCGTGTTAGTTTAAAAACATTAATGTAATAAATGTTACAAACATAATAAAATTGAAAAAACAAAAACAAAATTGATTGAACGAGTATAGGTACATTTAATAACGGTCTTGGCTTTTTAGAAAAAAGTTTCGAAGCGAGGATCTACAAACGTGAATGAAGGCCTAAGCTGTTATAAGGGTCTAACCTTAGGGTATCTAAGGGTCTGACTTATTGATTGTTCTTTTAAAAATCAGTGGTTACGTGTTGGACGACTGGTGCTAGTACACTAGTCGCCTGTACAGGCGACTAGTTACATAACCTCTATATTTCATTTACATAACTCTCTATAATAAATATAGAGGTTACATAACCTCTATATTTAATTGACGAAAGCCTTTCGTGTAGGTATAAAGCCAAAGTCATAGGTATATTTTTAATCATTGAGAATATGTTGACATATACATAATCATTTTGAAACGCTTTAATTGATTAGAGTTATGTTTGGTTCCGGAACGCGTACTTCGTTGAGAAGAAACCACAAAAAACTCAAAAGAGGTTACATACAATAAATAAATAACTTTTTTATGAACAAGATATTTTATTATTAACAATGTCAGGTTTATTGATATCTATGAATACGAACGTAAAGTAGCTACAAATTACTGAAAATTAATCATTTGCTATGAAACGTTATATTAATTTGACTAATATAATTAATATACACACAGGGTTGGAGAAACCCGACGCCCAGAAGCCGACGTCTGCAAGGACATCGTCCACCTTCCTGTCCAGGACCATCAGTTCAGACGAACGCACCACATTGAGGATCTCACAAAACAATGCTATTAAACAAGCCTAATTTGTCAACAGCATATCCTGTTAGGGCTGTTTCCGTATAAACAAAATAATTTGTATTTACCATTTTTTTATAAAATACTTTTAGTGATTTTGTCACAATATCTTGTGACAAAATTTAGGTTTCTGTCATTATTTTTCTAACATCTACCCCCTTATTTATAAACGATAATTAATGCGCTGCATAACCCTGCATCGTTTGTCTTTTACAGTAACATGAAGTTTCAAAGTTGACAGACAGAGACAAACGTCACATAACTTAGCCATGTGTAAATAATATTTTATAAATAAGGGAGCTAGTAATTAAAAGAAATCTGGAGCCTTATTTTGTAAATCGCTCGTTTTACTTGAGGCGATTTAATGGTAATTCGTTATCTGCTGATTTTCATTCGATGTCGGGACTCCTGCGGCGAGTGGTTGATATTACTCGTTGCGGTCGTGCGGTTCAGAAAATCAGTAGAAATAAAGATATTTAAATCGCTCGAAGTAGCGCAAAAGATTAAAAAATAGAACCTCTGATTCTTTTGAATCGGATAGTAAATGGCAGGGACACAAGTACAACACTTTAATATTACAAAAAGAAAAAATGCTGTAGCCAAAGGTACCTTTGCGAGACTTCTATATACAATACGAAACCCTAAAAATAGTTAGTTTTTGTATGGAAACAGTCCTTTTAGGATACATATTTTAATGAGCATGTTTTAATCGATATGTAATCTAAGCGATGGATGATAGTAATCAATTTACTTATGATTAATTACAGCTACTTTAATTTGTAATTACCTACGTGTCGACTTTGCCCAATTTAAGTGTTATTTTAGTTAATACCTGTGCCATTATGCACATAGTATGTGCATTTACAATATAATTATTTTGGGACTTTTTTATAAACATTAAAATGACATTTTAATTTGGCTAAAGTGAGAAACACAAAAAAAAAAGAATGAACGCTTATAATACACATTAATTTTTAAACAGTATATACGACATAATTATCTAGTCATAGTTTAAGATACATGATCGCATAAGTACACGTATAAGAATAAGAATATTTTTGGATGTAAAACTTTTCTTTGGACATTTGATGAGGCAACAATGGAGTTAAAGTTGCTCTCTCACCGCGAGCATTCACTTGTAATGTAATGAATGATACAGATTCGAGCATTACATACATCGCTCACCTTGTCATGATACAATGTGTGTAATATCTTGATACAACTTGTAACATCAATGCGTGTCACTCTCAGAGTGTCACTTGTAATAAAATGTCACATTACACGTGAATGCTCGTCAGTTGGGCAGTAGTATTGTAATTTAATGCTCAAAGTCGAATCTATAAAATGTAATTATAAGTGAATGCTCGCGGTGATGGAGCACATTTACCTATATTTTTAGATTCCCTTTTAAACGAAAACGTCAAAAGTTCAAATTGTAGACAAGTTAATTTCAACTTGTAGGTACGTAAATGTCACATCATACTTATATACAAGCCCTGTCTAATGGAATAGCGGCTTTTATTAGTGCTGATAGGTGCACCCATTAGCCCTTAAATATTAGATGTTGCCTAAGTATTTAGTAGATTTCTATTTTAAATATCTTAATGTAAGTTTAATTTTCCTATAGGCTTCGAGTTAACGAGGCGCAATATATTGCGACAAAATGCTACTCATCGTGCGCCGCGCCGCAACGATAAAATTATCCTGTTCTGAAGAATGACCTTTATATCTTTAAACTTAATATTACACATTATCCCGGGTCTTAATCGCGTGATTTTAACTATAAAATTTTGCTTACCTCGACGTTTCTATCATGTTACAATGATCTTAGTCTCGAGGGGTCAGTCCTCTCGAGGTTTCGATCATTGACCAAGATCTCGAGGGGTCAATCTCCTAGAGACCAAGATCATTGTAATATGATCGAAACGTCATGGTAAGCAAAATTAAAAAGTTAAAATCACACGATTAAGACCCGGGCAAATGTGTAACAATGAGTTCTAATAATTTAGCATTTTATACCAGACTGAACCGTTTTTGATGATGCAACACTTCGTAGTTATTTATGAAAGTACAATTCACCAAACTACAATTCAGTAGACCTAAAAAGGTTCCTTATAGCAATTCTGAACGCAATATTGCATTTTGACACTTTCACAAACCGTTCACCTGTCATCGAACAAAGCCGTGAGAACCAGGTGCACATTTATCGTGAATGTGTCAAAATGCAATATCGCGGGCAGAACTGCTATACAGAACCATTTTACCATTTTTTAACCATTTTTTTTTTTTTTTTTATTTTTATTTTTTTAACCATTTAGGTTAACAGATCAACCCAGTAAAATGCCCGACTTCAGCTTACATAAAAGATACATTGCACCGATGGTATACTGTATTTAAAAAAGGTTTATTTTATACTTTAATGAAGTCGGTTTTTAATTTTATTTAATTCGTTTTAATTGAGTTTATCGGTTATTACTTATTACAGACAGGCCGACAGACAGACGCGGCAGAGTGTATGTTAAGATTTCAAAATGGTCCCATTTCGTTCCATAACATTATGTATATCTAACTAAGCACTATAGTTTCGCTCCACCGACTTATGTAGTTTTTACCCGACTACGGCAAAAGAAGGGTTATGCTTTATTAAATAACATTAAGATACTAAGTATTGAAGTTTATTACTGTGAAGACAAGTTTTACATGAAACTATACAATTTTTTAAACTGGCATTTACCTATGTAAGTATGTATAATACGTACAACCTATTCGAAAAGATGGGCATTGTGTGACTTATGTCATGAATATATGGACATTTAAAGAAAAAATAGGAATTAAACTATTTTTTTTTATTCCGATTTGGTGTTTTTCAGTTATACACGTATGATATGGCGTATAACGCTAAGCATTCACCTTTCGGCATCATCACATCAAACGGATCGTCATATGTTTGTATCGAAATCCGATCCGTATGATGCAGATTGGTGGATGCTCTTGTGGGTCTTCCTATATAAATAATTTCCCCCAATCATCCCCGGCAATATCCGTTGATTGTCATAATATGCACAATATTTAATATGTAAGTTTGAACAATCGTACGGCCGAATATAGAAACGCTACTCAAAATAAGAGTTGTGTTTATACAATTAAGCAGCTCTTAAACTAAAACAATCCCATATACAGGTGAACTATTTTGATGAGCTTTCAGGGGGATATCCCCCTGAAAGCTATCTCTGATAATTTAGGAGCTGTTTAAACATGTAAGTAAATACCACTTAATAAATGGCGTTTTGGCATTTGGCCGATAGGGTACTAATTCTGGCAATACCCAAAGTGTATGATCTATAAGTCATATCATAACAGACTCGGCAAGCTTCTTTGGTAGTTGTGTTGACGTATAATTATTATTCTTTTCAATATCTCCAACAATAAGACAAAGTGGAGTTTACCAAGTTTGATTGTATTTACTGATTTTAAAAAGTATGGATAGAGTTTCAATCAAGGAAGATTATTTGTACTATTTATCCCGGTATATCCACGCGCAGGGCACAGGTAGTAAGAAAATAAAATAACTCTTTATCTTTGCTTATTTTTAATACTTCTTCTCCAAAACATTACGTGTGTAGGTATCTTTCTACATCATTATAATTTATCAAATAATAACATTACCTACATATCTACCTAAATCTTATTCTATTTAATCACAAATACCTATGAAAAACAAAACACCTAATAAATACTTACTTAAAAGTGGTTGATATTTTTTATTTACAATTTTTTTTATTTTACACAGAGGCATTAATAAAATTGGTCCCGTTTTTATAAATAAGGTACTTCAATAAACAGCTATCATCTGATAATTGGTTGAATGATTTTAAGGTTTTTTATTGTTTTCGATTTATCATTTCGTATTTATACTTTAATTTATTAAAATAACGTTCTTGTTCCGGACTTTTTTTTCTTAATAAAGTAGTACTATTTAAATTAATTGAGAAATAAATAAGTTGAAGGTACATATTCAAGCCAAAGGCCATACCACATATTCTTACAATTTTTATCAAACGATAAGTACCATTTCAAACTAGCAACGCCCCTATCAGACATAAATGGTACTACTGTCAAATAGAAAACGCGAAACATAACATTTGATCGAATTTGTAAGTAAGCGTAGGCCCCAGTTAACTAAAACAAGTAGATTAAAATGAGTAACTTGTAAAACAACCATTATCGATATTTTACATCATCAAAGACTACTTAAAATGAGCAACTATAATAGTACCTTGTGTAAATTTTAAGTACGTACTTAAAATATTTTGTACCAAATCACAATATTTTGATACTTACATCTAACTAAGTATACCTACTATTTTTTTTAAATAAATAAATAAAATACTGATCATTTTAATTACTTTGTATAAGTCTAATACTAATTATATCCGTAATATCTAATTAAATTTGTTGGTTCTACACTGGTATAGTTTAATAATTAACTCATCATGTGGCTATTTACAAAATACCGTTTCATAAAAAGTAATAAAGTAGAATTCGAAGAAAGGCAAGTATTCCTATTCAAGTTCCTACGTAAATTTATTAAATAATTTGGTACTATTTTTTTAAGTAACAATGTCGTAACATGACACAGTTAATATGAACAAAACAGTAAATAATTTAGTAGTCTAGGTTAAAACATGGCTGGGTTGTATGTAGCGTTCTATTGTCGGTGGTTAGGTTGTACTGTTATGGGATTGGGCGTGCTGTAGGCGGTGGGCGGCTGCGCAGGCGCCTCCATCGAGTCTGGTGGTGACCGGGCTTCGCCTTCCGCATCGCGCTCTGCTAGCTCTTCCTCGTCGATGATCGATATGTCACGAATGGACGGTCTATGTGACCTTCGCCAACCTGTTAAAAGAAAGAAAACGTATGCAAATAAATATTAAACAAGGCGAAAGACTGTTTACGGAGTTTACTTTTTTTTTACCTTGTACATTTAACATATTCATTATATTTAACAGGAAAAATACTGTTTAACTACCTATATAACTTAGTTTTAATGATAAACAACGCACTTCTATATGGGAATTCATGCAAATTGATAAAGAAGGTTAAAGTGTATCGTGCTATTACATTGGTTTGAATTATTATTTATGTACACAAAATTATGTGAGTACTACTCATATTTACGCGTCTCAGTAGCAAAAATGTTGACAACACGAGCTGTTCTGTGTTCTGTGATTGTAGTGTTTTTAATTTTGAATTGTAACACTTTACAATATGAGTATAAAGACGTAATAAACAATGTGATAATTGATGAAGATTCACATCGACTAGTTCCTGAAACAGACCATAGCGCTGGACTCGAGACCGATGATGTCATACACGTTAGTTTTATAGATAACCCAAACGATGAATTTAATAACAACGATGAAAATAAAGCTATTACATATCTAGAGAATAATGATATAGATGACGGCGATATTAGTGAAGAAGAAATTAAGAGTCGTGTGACCCGGCAAGCTTACTCAGGTCAATCACATCTGTATCCTAACTTGCCTTATAATCAGTACCAGCAGTACCCAAATTATCCCACATATAACTACACCACAAACCCTTATCACCAGCCTGCTGCTTCCAATCCTGCATTTGGCCAGAATTCTTCATACGGACATTATAATATTGGACAACATCAAAACACAACGGGCAATTTTAATTCGGGAGCTCAGACGAACTATAATAATGGTAATTATTCTGCTGGTTACAAGCCTTATAACCCACAACATGGAGTAAGTTCGAGACCACCATATAGTGAACAAATTAATAGCTCCTACTCCGGATATCCTCATGCTTCAGGTTACGGAAGTACTAACACCACCAATGGTTATAATCCAAGTGGAACGTTCTCAAGTTCTCCTTATAATTCCCATAATAACAATTCTAATAACAGACACCCTGTTTTATATCACAACACTACGCATATTCCTGGTTATAATCCTTCAGGCTCTACTTCCCGGCCATATAATGTGACCAATTTCCACAATCCACCATACTATACACCATCAAATTCTTATCCCTACAATTCCAATTCTCATCATACTAATGCCTCGTATAATGGACCATATCCCACTACATCCCGGCCTTGGTTTGGTCAAAATGTACAAAATTCAAACAGTTCTAATTGGCAACAACCGTACCAAACACCAAATAATCAGTTCTCTAATAATTATCCGTATAATACACCGAATTCATACGGTGGAAAGCCTGGTTTGAACAATACAAATTATAACCAATGGTCACAGAACACATCATATTCGAATAACCCAAATGACAGGAATCCATATAGACTAAACGAACAGAATCCTAATCCAAGCCCTTATGGAAGTGGAAACTATAATCAAGGGCCATACGGAAATCCATCAAATGGATACAACAACAATCAATACGGTCAACCTGGAAGTGGAAATCAAGGACCATATGGAAATCCACCAAATGGACATAACAATATTCAGAACGGCCAACCTGGTTATTCAGGACCATATGGAAATCCATCAAATGGATACAACAACAATCAATATGGTCAACCTGGAAGTGGAAATCAAGGACCATATGGAAATCCACCAAATGGACATAACAATATTCAGAACGGCCAACCTGGTTATTCAGGACCATATGGAAATCCATCAAATGGAAACAACAATAACCAAAACGGTCAGTCTGGTTATTCTGGAGGTGGGAATCAAGGACCATACGGAAATCCATCAAATGGATATAACAACAGACCGGATACATTCAACTTAGCTAATGGATACAATCCTAGAATACCTGACAGACCCCAATACGGTCACAATAATAACCTTTCTAATCATCAAGACCCCACCAAAGTATCACCCGAGTATTTTAATTCCTACAAGTAAACTACAACCAACCTTGATTTTGTCTAAGGTTTTCGCGATTTTGCATAATAAAACACAATATTTACCGGGTTTCACTCGCGTTTTATTCAATAACGTCATTATTAGTCTCGTCGTTGATAATAATGACGTTATTTAATAAAACGCGAGTAAAACCCGGTAAATATTGTGTTTGATAATACAAAAATCTTGTTTGTTTGTTACGGCGATAACTTTAGTGAGTTGTTTAATTAAAACAGTTCGATAAAAATGTCCAAAATATGTAGTTTCATTCAGACACTGTGCTCTATAGTCTTTTATTTTTATGTATTTCTGAAACTGCATCACGAAAGAGAATGATTGTAAAATGTACAAAATTTAACTTACCTTCTAATACAGGAGGTTTGCTAGTCTTGGAGAGTAGTCTAGGGCCAGTGAGAGTGATGACAATGGCGCCGAGCGGTGCAGTAATTACGATAGACAGTATACAGATTGTGATGACGGTTTCCGCATACTCTACGAGTGTTGCGTCAGGGCCTTCGGCACCGGCTAGTTTTTTAACTTCGTCCAGAGCTACCGGGGCTAACGCAGCCTGTAAGAAATTATTTTATATAATGTTAATATTATGTACAAACGGTTGATTGCTGATTACATACTATAAGTACGTAAGTTCTATATAATTTTAAATTTCCTAAATTTAAGTTTATACGCGCACTGTAACCCTACCATGAGTTAGTGCGTAAATATGTCTACAGTTTGACCTCGTGCACACCGCGCCCACTCCGCGACTGTTTACTGCTACAGTGTACGTATCAACTCATGGTAGGGGTACTGATAAGTTGACCATCATCGTCATCGCGTAGCGAAACAATTTGCGAATCTGTTACAACTTATTAGCGCAACACGTACAATAATAATATATCGTATTAATGTACTAAAAACTAGGTCTGAACGTTTTACTATTCCTGAACATCCTATTATTGATTTCAATTAAAAAAATAACGCTACAGTTAAAAGACAAAGCGTAAACCTAGCTCTCTACGAGCCAATTACGCAAAAAAATATCACCGCAGTTGTTAAGGGGTGGAAAAAGCTTTTCTTTTCTTTATCGCATCGACGTATAAGTCTATTATCAAAAGAGGGCTAAATTTAAAAGCTAGGTATTCCAGCTTGACAGCATAACCGCCGAATATAGACACGCAGGTTAAACTTTAAGGGATACTTAAATAATTGATTAAAATTAATAGAAGAATTTTTGAGTTTGAGAGCTGCTTGATTGTTTAAGTACAGCTCAAATTTTGAGTAGCGTTTCTGCCCTCGGCCGTTAGTTATCTAAACAATTTATTAAATCTATCAGAATTATTACATTGAATGAATATTGGTCACGTTCATTAAGGTCAAGTATTTTTAGTTCTTCAATGTTATTGATTTTCTATCTGTGAAAGAATGGTCCAGTGAATTCGTAGATTAATAATATTTATACAGGCCTTCTCTTTGTTACTGCGTGCATAGACACTTTTGCGAAATTATGAACTGAGTCACGAATTAGATTTTAACTTCTATGGTTTTCGCGATTTTGCATAATATAACACTTAACAGTTGGCTTTTGCAAGGTTGACTGTCAACCTTGAAGAAGTCAGTCAACCTTGAAAAAGCCAACTGTAAAGTTGGCGAAAGCTCGGTTCGTTTAGAACAATGAATAAAAACGCGATTCAACCGGATAAATAAAGTGTTTTATTAGAAACAAATTACATTTTTTGTCTTCTAGTTGTAAAAACATGTCCTACCTGTACAGTGGCTTTCGCCATCCATGATAGCCCGACGAAGATCTTCTCTTTCATATTGAGATTACTGCGCACTGCACTAATGCTGGTGACCATAGCTCGAAGGATCATAGCGCCCAATAATATACCGCCTCCAACGAGCACCATTTCTGGCTCCAACTCTTTGATCTGTAAGGTTTATCAAAAAATTTAAAATTATGCCTCAATTCACAGTTGAAAATATATTAAAAATAGAAAATATCTTCAAAGGATACCTGCAACACAAGGCCTGTACACTATTTGTACGACCGGCCCAGGCTTAGAGCGGAACTAACCATGTGAAAAAAAATATTGTTTTTTATCGATAACTTTATAATAATACTAGCTATGCCCCGGAGTTACACCCGCGTAAGTCTTGATTTAGTGGGAATATAGGGGTAAAAAGCCCTTTTGTTATTTCAAATCTCTTCTTATCTGCATACCAAGTTTCATCGCAATCGGTTTGGTAGTTTGTAATATAGGGATAAAAAGCCCATTTGTTATTTCAGATCTCTTCCTATCTGCATACCAAGTTTCATCGCAATCGTTTTATTAGTTTTTGCGTGTGTAAGTAAGCAAACACACGACAGTTAACATTTAAAAGCATTAGATAGATTAATTTCCTATTTCCCCCATGTGGGGCAGAGGGCGTCCACAGTGCACCGCCATCGCGTTCTATTTAAAAAAAAAAAAAAAAAACATTAGGTATCGATCTATTCTGTCAAAACATGTACTTACAAGAGAGTCTTGGCGGGAACTCCTTGAGGAGATGTGGTGCTAAATTTTCATTTTTGTGAAACCTAGTTCATATGCGTGCAAATTGATTAATTTCGGGGGTATATTCATCAATTTAGTTTCGTGAAGGTGTACAAGTGGAAATGAAAGTGAAAATCGGTGCAAAACATTGACTTAGTGTTGTCTCCAAGGCTCCGTGAAGATTGTTTGTAAATGGCCGCCGTGTTTACAAATGATTCCCTAGACTTGGCTTTAACTATGACGACTTGACTGTTTCGATGCAAATAACTTGCATAATAAATTAGAATACATGACACTGGCTAATTTCCTAATGGCCATAATCGGTTCACAACCGATAAGAAATAAATAAATGTACTTACAACAACTTGAGCTCCAGTAACGGCGAACAGCATGGGTTCAAAGAACATCCAGAATATTTCGAATGCGGTGGCTACAGGGTTGTCTTCTAACTCCCAGCCAAGTTCAGCCCAGTTCTTGCACGCAATGAAGCCGAACGCGATCACAGCCAAGGGACCTGCATGTTACATTACATTATAATATGTCTAAAATAAATTTATGTTCCAGCTCGTTAGTATCTTGAGTGGTTTCATTTTTTGTTCGTTAGAGGCAAACAAATATTTACCTAATACCTAGATGATAAAAGTTCTTAGGCAGTAGGTCTAGCTCTAGGTAATAGGAGCGTACTGAGGTACCTATACCAATAGCTGAATCTCTCAGAATTTCAATGAAGTCTTTGTAACGTACCTACTTTTATAACAAACTAGAAACGCCACGCAGTTTCATCGGCGTAAGTCCCGTTCCCGCGGGATTATTGGGATAAAAAGTAGCCTATCTGTTATTTCAGGTCTCCAGCTATCTACATACCGAGTTTAATGCTAATCGGTTCAGCGGTTTCTACGTGATTGAGTAACAAACATACATACACACATACTCACAAACTTTCAGCTTTATAATATTAGTAGGATAGGATAGGATAGTGATGATTTATATTCTGGGTAAATCAAATATTGACAGGGTTATCTAAATTATTAATATTAGTTAAACCGAAACTGCGTTTAGGTCACTGAACACTGATCATGATCACTTATGCATGATCACACGACCTACTTTGACAATGATTTGATTATGCACACAATAGACGTATTGCTTGCAAAACTTATGTAGGTGGGCCCTGTATTCATTTTGTGTTACTTTATTTCACTGCCAATATATTTTTGTGAACCAATGATGAGTCATTGAATTTACCTGTGGAATTTACTATCCACGATTTCATTACGGAGATTTCCGTAATCTAACGTGGTTTTTAAACTGGCAAAGATATGATGAAAAAGTCCAAGACAATAATGTATAGTATTATGCCCTCTACAATCTCGAGGTTTGGTTTTTACACCTCTCTTTTTATTTAGAAAATAATTACCAAAAACATATAATTTAGACTAAGAATTATCCAAAAACTTTATAAGTTTATAAAATTAGATCATATTCGAACATTGATTTCTACCACTTCCTATTTCCTTGATTTTTCAAGATCTGAACCCATTATCTTGGGCACCGACTATGCCTAGGGCATGCGTTGCCATATTTAATTTTATTAACGATTAAGTTATATTTACGTTAAGTATTCCGTTTAGTTTTAAATTAAAATGTAAAACAACAATCGTTTATAAAAAATCTAAGGAATCAGTAAATCAATAAATAAAAACTGAGTCAGTCTTAGTAAACTCATGATTAATTAAGCGTAGTAAAATTGTTGTTAAGGACGCGACTCAATCACTTCCGATTGAATAGTTTTCTTCATAATAGATCTTTAAACAATGTTAAATGTTATTGTACATGATACAAGAAGTGTCCCCTTCATTTCAAAAACAATAAAAAATAACTTTAAATACCACTATTATACAGGCAAAGTTACCCCTGTTTTACAAAATAAATCAATTGTTCTTCTAAATCCTTAACCGCTATATTTTCTTATAGGCATCATAATATTAGAAAATACAATACCTAGAACCCCTTCATCGCATTTTATAAAAATATTATTTTAATCTTCGTTAATTATTGATTTTACGAGAAATTGTAGATTTTTTCACGCAATTCCATCTCGCTCATTTTTTTGCAATAGGACAAGGACCGTTGCTTATCATCTATCGCCGCCTTAAAGCATGGCATTGTTCGAGCGAAAGGAAAGCCGTTAGCTAAAACATTCATTCATGGTATATTGAGCTAACTGTAACTAGTTAGGTTTAAATAAACGCTATTTACCACGATAGTTTTTGGGCTAGACTAGTATTTTATGGCCAAATAATATTTATCGTGTAACACAAATACGTTCGGTCGAGTTAAAAGCCGAAACTTTAACACTAAGCCACACAACTATACAAAATGAAAAAGATGAAAGGCAATGGAACGCGGTAGGATTAATAAGTAACAAAAGTCACTGAGACCATAGTATTATAATATACTGATTGACTCACCGGCGCCTCCCCATCCGATCTCTTCGGAACCAAGCACCGACACCAGTCCCCCAAAGAGAAGAAGAAGCACACGTAGTGGCACCAGGAAACCATCATTGCGTTCAGGTACGAACTTTACGAGATACCCGCAAAGAACACCAAATGCTATTCCCCCGATCACACTCAGCGGCCCCTGAAATATGTTTTAAACTTAACTTACTGAGTAGGAAATCAGTTCTGGATTAAGTAGTAGTTAAATTTACTATTTAGACCTACATTTTTGCAAAAACTGTAAAGAAATTCTAAGTATTTCTGTAGTATATCGTTAATTATTCGGATATTCGTAATTTTCTTGGTCAAATACCGTTTAATTACTTTGTCAAGTAAAATTTATGTGAGAAAAATATTGTCTGGAACGTAACACGACAAACTCTGGTCTATACGTATTTGTATCTATCATACAGAAAAAAATCCATATTCTCATTACTTGTAAACCCAATAACCTTCTTAAAGGTAAACGAGATACATCTAAGACTACGCCGGCATTTACTATCTGGTGAGATAGTACACAAAATAAATTTTTATTCTTTGAATAAATACCTGGATTATGTTAGAAGTAAGGGAGGACCCGGAAAACATGATAGAGAAGACGATTCCAAAGACGGCGACACTGGCTGCGTCATCAATCCCTGAGACTGCCAGCACCAGAGTTGGAATACCCTTCGATACGCCAAAGCCCTTCGCACGGAGTCGGAACAGACATGGAACTACCACGGCAGGTGAAACAGCCGCCATTATCGAACCTAGCAGGAAAGCTAGAAAAGGCAAACAAAATAAACTTCATTAGGGTCGTGCGAAAAGCGGTGTCCATTTATAAATATTTTAATATTCATAAATAATTGACGTTAAAGATGTCAAAGCAAAAGTTACGGTAATACGGTCGTTTCACTTATATTTACTATATAATTAAAATTAATAAACAGTAATTATAAGTTTATGAAGTATCTAAGTACATACTACATGTATCTATTTAATTTCAATGCCGTATAAAATCTACTTAATTATCATTTTTATTGATAGACTTAAGGCTATAATCGAATGACTTTGGTCAAGTCTGATATTCGTCAAATCGTCAATTCGTCAAATAGATAGTTCATCAAATCGTCGTTGTGTGTTTAAGAGCACTGCTATTTCTTCTCAACACACTAAAGCTAGTGTTTTGTATTATACCTACGACTCATTTATTAGTAAATCAGATGATACTCACCCCAATCCCAAGGCAGACCAAGGAAGAAGTAAGATAAGACCGCCACAAGTACACATTCAAATGTCCACGGAATTAATGATAACTTAATTACAGTGAGAAAGTTTTTCTTCATTGCTACAGGATCTAAGTCGAGACCAGCCCGAGTGAGGATTATAGTTAAAGCTATTTTTCTGAAAATAGAAATAAAATATGATAGCAAAATCTATATTTATATAAGTTAAAGACAACGAAACTCCTACCATGACTTGGTACGTAAATACTTACACTGTAACGTTAACAGTTTGACCTTGTGTACATTGCGCCCGCTTCTCTTATCCTCAGCCGCACTGGTTGCCAATTGTCGGTCGCGCGACTAGAAATTTTGCGTTGCCCGTTTGCCCAAACTGTTCACGTGATAGTTTACGTTTTTACGTACCAACTCATGATAGGAGTAAAGACCCAGAATTTAAGCCAACCTGATATATGAAGCGACTTTTTGGTAATCTGCATCAAAATTGACAAATCCGACGTTTTTCAGTAAGATTCCGACTGCGAGCATGCCTATGAGTCCTGGTAACGTCGTGATTTTCTGCATGAGCCAGCCACCGAAGTGAGCTGCGATGGTGAGCACCGCTAGGGTAAAGAGCTGCCCACCGGGGGCCGCTGTCTCGCCCATCACTAGCCATATTATTACCCATGCTATAATGCCTAAAACAAATAATAATGAACGTTTAAAATAAGTTGGTAACGTAGGTAATGTCAGGCTATTGCAGTGGTTAGACTCAGGTAAAAGCTGAAAGGTAGCACAGCAAAGCACAGTAGGAAAGTTAGTAGATAAAAAAACTTTTGATTTTTTAGTTTAATAGGTATCTACTTCAAATCTTTTCTAATCTCAATTCTAGTAGATAAAGTTTTTAGCCGTTGGTCTCAGCATCAAGCCTATTGAGTTATTTATTACCTTTATTATGCCATTAAATTGGGAAAAAAATATGTAAGTCAAAATGTAATTACGTTGTCAGGTAATTTTGGTTTTCTGGGTATATTCCTAACTAAATTATATAATAGATCCGAAAAATTAGATGTTCGTTTGATTTTATGTTTGTGTGTCTAACCCGCGAAATTGGCATTTTGGCGCACAGGAAGTTTCACAGGAATAACAGTCACAGGAATAACTTTGAATAACACAGGATACTATATGTTGGTTATCTCGGTATTTTTACCCGACTGCGCGACGCAAAGGAGGGTAATGTGTTTATGAGTCTATGTATGTATGTATGCATGTATGGATGTTTCTATGTGGCGTTCTAGAGGCCAAACGCGTGGACCGATTTTAATGATTCTTACGTCAATCGATTCGTCTTAATCTGGCGAGTGTGACTAAAGACATGACAGTAATCCAAATTAACTTTTGTCACCACCAGACGCCATATTGTCAAAATAAAAAAATCCAAAATCGTCAAAGAATGTCAAGATGGGTATCGTTGAATAGGTTTTTAAAAATAAATATTAAGTTTCTTTCACCATTTTTCATTTTAAAGAACCGTTTAGGAAATATAACGGTTTAAAGTTAATTTACAATTAGGTATTCTTGCTTTTTATTACTAACGAACAAGTTTTTATTTTTGTTACGTAGTTACGCTTGAAACTATCAAAGTATAAGCCGTGATGGTACATGTGACAGGAATTTATTGATATACCTATACTAAAAATATATTTACATAAATTGTACCTACCTACTGAATAAAAGCCTAATAAGTGTTATTAGGCATAAATAAAGGAGTAAAAAATTATTCACAGTCGGGACCCATTGGAAAAATTAGATTGGTAAAATGAATGGGTCCCGACTGTGAATAAAAAATTATTCTCATTTTACTCATTTATTGTGTGTTCTGTGTGTATCGATTACAAAACTATTATTACTTAGCGTAATTTCAAGTTACTGGGCTTGTGTTTTTTTTTTTGTTTTTTTTTGTTGTTTCTATGCTTATTTTTTAATCTAGTTTTTTACGCAGTCGGGTTTTTTGTTTTTTTATAAATTATTTTTTTGACTAAAAAGGAACGACACAGGTTAACCCGCAAGCCATAGCTAGTAATATACACAAGAATATTGATTAGTTTATTAATACGGATTAATTTCTACTATAAGACCACGAGTGTGAAGTTCCTGCCTACATTAATTGCCGTAGTAGAACTACTATTTGATCGAGATTAAAAAAACTATATTATTTTTCAGTGTCTCATGGTGAACAGGATCACATAATCAGTAAAAATCGGTTAATTGTGACAAGTGAAAATCGTGGGAATTTAAAGAAAAGTGAATTCGGGAAACAGCCCTTAGAATAAATTGTTCTTAAAAGCTTACCAATAATAAACACTGCTAGGGTCTGAGCAAAACTTCGGTATGAAGGACATAATGGGTAAGGGCATATTTTCTGCCAGTTCGGAGGCTCCCACGATGGAATCCCGGAGTCTTCTTGGTGACACTTTTGACAAAGCGCGTACCACCAGGATCTACGACAAAACAGGTTATTCAAACTATTATATTCTAAAAGCGTCTTCAGTAATTGGCGTTAAGAAATAGTGAGTTGAGAAGTTATGTGTAGTCGATCGTACACTAAAAATTATAATACTAAGTTAGATTAGTTTAGCTTTGCTTAGATAAGTAAGTTTTTATTCATGTGCGTACAACGCAATCTTAGTCTAACTAAGCCAGCTATGCTCACTTGTTAAAAATACTGGCGAGCTATTTCAGTTAAACTCACTTAGTTTAGTTGATTGTGGACGATCGGCTAAAAAGTTTCATTGTACTAATCTACCTTTCGACGTGTTCGCTGTGCTGCGATAATGCCTTCTTAGAATACACCGAGGATGTTGTTGAGTATTTTTTAAATCTGCCTTCAATGTGTCCCTGACGATCTGTGAAGCGAGAATGAGTATTAAAACCGAATGTAAGTCACTGTGGCAATGTCAATCGATTGATTGCCGTGGGAATCAACACAAATGGCAAGCAAACACCTGTTCTTTCAGATTGTTTTCCTAACTAAATAATTAAATTTAGTGGCTGAAAGAATACTGCCAAATATTTTGAGGAGATGCCACGTTTTTGTCCCTTTTAAAAACGTTAATTAACCGTAGATAACTCTTAATGTTTCAGCACCGCATATAAACATTGTATTCAAGGTAAATTTTGTAATATTAATACAAAATGGTTTTGATAGGTTGAAATGGCTTTAAATAAATATGTTACGCTAAAAATCTATCAAAAGAGAAATAAATACAAAAACGCTTTGGAAAAAAACAGGATCGTGCGCACTGAATTTGTAACGCAATCATGCATTACAATAACAATTTATATTTATTCGCATGTATCGTTCGGAGAATATTAATAATGCATTGTTTTCGTTGTACTGTACATCTGATATGGGCACGTGTTGACTAAAATCCTTTGGGCATTGAGACTTACCCCACGAGGAGTCCATATCTGCTGCCATAGCATTGTGAAGGTTGCTTTTCCGGCGGGATGGTCCCTCCGCTTGAGCTGATACGCGGCCATTCCTGTATAAATATACATAGATATATCCATATTAATTAATATAAATTGACAAAATATGTAGATTTCTAACAAAATGTAAGTACGTTACAGTTAAGTTAATTTTTACAAACTATTGTCATTTAATTTAAAGTATTTGTTCTGTTAGGACTTAGTATTTGTTTTTTTTTTACTTTTTAATAAAAAAAAGTGTATAGTACTAGTTTGACCACGAAATCTAGATATGATCTGTATTTTTTACGACCCAAACATCATTTAGGGTATAAAACATATAGACTATCTTGGCTTGGCAATGTACATCGATTGGAACTACGCAGGATCGGAAGGCCCAAGCCTACAGTGGATGGATCAAGTAAAACTTTGAAACTCTGGATCCAATAACTGGAACAGAGCAACGTTAGGTAGTGGTTGATGGCAGAAAGCGTCAAAGGAAGCTTGGGCATATAGAGGAATGTACAATCATCGATGATTACTAACTTACAGACAAGACAGGTATTTGTGATGCCTACTCATTACAGTTACATAGTTAGATTTGTTAACATTATAAATCACTAGCTGCGTCCCACGGCTTCACCCGCGTAAGTCCCGTTCCTGCGCGAATATCGGGACAAAAATTAGCCTATGTATTATTCTCGGTGTCCAGCTACATATATTCCAAGTTTCATCGCAATCGGTTCCGTAGTTTTTGCGTGAAAGAGTAACAAACTCACAAACATACAAACTTTCGTGTTTATAATATTAGTAAGATTTATTGTCCTCGCATTTAACAAAATGTTAGCAGTAACCACTGTATTTTATTGATTCCTTTTTTGCCATGTAAGCTGCGAATGGTCGCTTAGCACTCTGTCGTGGTCGCCAATAACTCAATCAGGCATAAAGAATACTATTATACAAAAAGTTTCAAGAATATCTGCTTAATCTGTTCCAGAAACAACTAAGGTCTATTCTTCAACTTTAATGTATTACAAAAACATAACGTGACATTTTTTACAAGTCACAAAAACATATACAACAATGTATTTTAGCCATCCGTGATATAACAGTAGGTATACCTACTCTTGTAGGGCAAGTCAATGAGGCGAAGTAGAGAGGACATAATATTAGTATTTTTATGAGAATAGCTGTTTTCATGAAAATCATCATTGTATTTTGAAATATACTTTATAGCAAATTAATGTTATTTTTTGTTACATATTATTATTGTTAAAGTTTACAAGATACTTTACGATATATTTTAAAAACTTAGGATTTTTTATTATAGGTAATGAGAATTAGGATCTTTATGCATAATATGCAAAATGATATATGCATTGCATATATCATTTTCCATTGTGATATTTTTATTATAATCTCGAAGTTTCGACAATTGTACAATGATCTTGATCACAAGGAGACTGATAAAGTGGCCCGAGAAAATGATATAATTAATAATTATTTCGAGTAGGTATATCTGTTTCATGTTCAAGGTATAGTAGGTTAAACAGGTAAATAATAACTTGTTGATAAAATGTAATGTTTCTATGTAAGTTTCAAAATAGAATTTTTACAACAGTTCTCAAAATGCATCCGTTAAAATGTCGAAATAATTATTCTTTGAGTTTTAAAACTTCAAACTTCAGCTCTTTAAACTTTCAAGTTCAAGTCTGGTAAATTGCGGATTTTAATATTCCACAACGAATAACCATATTTTGTAACGTGACTGTATAATTCAATGCAGTAAGTAATCAAAGCAAGAAATGTTGATATAAATCTTGATCGCTTAAGCTGTCTGGTAAGTATTGAGTGTCATGTTTATGTTAATTAAATAACTTAGAAAATATTTCTGAGGAAGGTCTTTGGACGGAGTTAGGTAGGTATTCAAGGGTAGTGTGAGGTTTCTATTAAGTTCAGATCATGTGACTGTCAGAGGTTGACTATGATATGACTCATTACTTTTTGCCCGTTCGACAATGAACGTGATCATTTAACAAATCTATTAAGTACTGTGGTTATTTGTATAACATGCAGACTGACTCTCAGCTGACTTAAGTTATACTGAAATAATATTTAATGATTAACTTAATGATCGTTAAAGATCTCGTTTTGTATTAAGAGACGGTTAATAGTTTTAACTATGGAAAGTTTGACATCCAATGACGTCAAACTTGTATGGAGAATCATATCTCTAAAACTTATCTTTTATATTATTTCAGTAGACGTATTAATGAGTTAGTTGATTGCAGTTGATTCTGTACGTTACTCTAATAACTGCAGTCCTTAATAATCTTACTAATAAACGTTGAATAAGGTTGAGGTAGTGATGACATGCCAAAGCATGTCATCATGCAAACTTCAAACTTCAAATCACGAAAAGACAAATCTTTTCGTGATTTGAAGTTTCAAAGTTGACAGACAGAAACAACAAGTGGAAAACCTACTCCCCTTTATTAATAAGGCTATAAAAGATTAGACAAATGAGCATTGAGCACTTCATTCATTGTCGAACGGGCAAAAGTAATGAGTACCTAATATCATACAAGAAATCGGTCTAAAAAAGATTTTTGTTCCCGATACAGAATATATTATGTGACCTTATTTTGTATTGAAATAATTACTCTAACAAAGCATAATTTTATGTATTCTCAAATACGTCGCAAACTGCTACAAATCGAATTATATAGGTAACTATTATGCCATCTCATTCTATAATCAGAGGTTTTAATTGAATCGAGTACGTATCTCACAGCCGATCGCCGAGATGCCTGCGCCCGCGCCGCGCCGTCCGCGTCGCACAAGGTAAGGCCTGTAATAGCTTTATTGACGGAAACTACTACTACTAGGTAGGTATGTACGTAGGCACTAAGGCTGAAATCTATAGTCCTTAGTTTGACTTTTGGTATTTATAAAGCGATCTTCGCAAATACCCAAAGCTTATTAAAGTCAAAGTTTATGCAAATTTACTCCCTTACTTATAAAATATTATTTACACATGACAAAGTTATGTGACGTTTGTCTCTGTCTGTCAACTTTGAAACTGTATCGTATAATAAGGAGTTTGTCACCTTGACATAAAGCCTTACTGCGAAATGGTACATTGAGTGGGCGTGATTTGATTGCTTTGAGCTATCTTAGCTTTTACGTTTATGTCTCTCGTGGTATATACCTATAATACATGGACTCATGGCAGATAGGAGTGTTATGGACTGATATAACACGTTGGTAGGTACTTAATTTTGGCGTTATTTTAAACTTACTTAAACAGCACAAAATCGGTTTGAGCGAAATACATACAGTGTGCATACAGTATTTCAGTTAGAAATATTTTAAAAGAAAATACCTACTAAAACATCTAAATAATTCAGATACCATGCCATATCTTACTAATCTTACTTCTTATCTTACTAATATTATAAATGCGAAAGTTTGTATGTATGTAACTATGTATGTTTGTATGTGAGTTTGTTACTCTTTCACGCAAAAACTACTGAACCGATTGCGATGAAGCTTGGAGTATAGGTAGTTGGATACCGGGAATAACATATAGGCTACTTTTTATCCCGATACTCCCGCAGGAACGGGAAATACGCGGGTGAACCGCGGGGCGCAGCTATATTCTATATTCTTAGTATGCTATATTCTTCATTTTTCTAGGAGAAATGCCTTGAGCAATTGAACAAAACATTACGAAGTATTTTAATTTTTATTAGTTTATTTTGTAAATGCATTATTAATTGTAGTTTAACAATTGCGAGAAACAATTAAAATTTCATTAATGAAAGTTTGCCTACTAATAAAATGTTTTCAATAAATAATGAATGATATTTTCTCGATACCGAATGCAATTACCAATAAAATAGGTGTTGATTTATTTGCAAAAGGTAATTTTCCATACAACGCTACCTGGTCATAAAACTTCCGGTGTAAAGTCATAAACTTCCCGACTAAAATCTTCCACAAACGTGCCATACCTAGGTTACGTACGTTTTGTTTACATAGGCTCACAATGTTGTCTGAACGATTGAAATTACTCTAAAGTTAAAGTTTTTCACGATGTTTTCCATCACCTTAAGAGTGATATATAGTGCACATATTTTTTTCTTAAAGAAAATACATAGGGCGAGGCGGCTTTGGAAACCACGACCTTCGGAATGAAAGTCGGTATATACCACTAGACCAAAACCGCTCTCTAAAATTGCTCTAATTCGATTTTTAGAAATTATTGCTAAAAGTAACCTTAACTAATTTAGGTATTTATGTGAAATACAAAATCTATACGATTATGCGTCTATTTAATATACGCGTGATTTTGCGATCCCTAGACTACCGAGGGGATGTAGATAATCGGCAATATCGCTTGGATGATAGTAATGCTTATTCATTACGTTATCGTATGCGTATAACCCTACATTACAAGATGCTGGCGACGAGACGTCCCTTTCCGTATAGGAAGACTAACATGTTGAGACAGAAACCCGTCATGTCAGGTCTGGGAACGTTGGTAGCCTCGATCTGGCGCACCAACAAATCTCCCTCAATACTAATACGAATACTTATCATAACTTCTAGTTACGGCTTAGTTAGCTCTAGACGCATTGACCGGTTCTTTCCTCGGGCATGACTGACTAGGCTGGGAGGGTGGTGTAGGTGCTGGGCAAGGCTACTCCTCCTAACAACGTCCCGGGCATACAGCGCCATAAAATAGCATGGATTAAAAGTTGCTTGCGCTGTGTAAATCATCTAAAATTAGATGAAAAGGCCAGGTACAGAAAATACAACTTTCTATTCCAAAGAATTTACTCAGGTGTACATATAATATAATATTAACATTTGTTTCAAGGCGGAAATTGAGCCAACATTTTTCGTTAGTTTTATTTATTAATGTTTATTATATAAAACTATATTTATTAGAGTATGTTGTAGGTATTTAACTAGGGCTGCATGGTTTAACGTGAATAACTAATTCGTTATGCGTTTTTTGCATTTTTAAGTGATAACGTGGTAGTTGATAAGGTAGAAGTAGGTATACGTACGGCGTCGTAGATATGATTAATGCGCTCTGCTCGTGGTCCAATGTCATGGTGAAATGTTGGTATATTGCACTGTTACGTTCTATTTATTTTACATTTGTTAAGAATTTCATATTGCACTATAAGAATTGACAAAATTTAGTTAAACAAAATACTTAAAAGATATTTTAGTAGTTTCATTTCATCGATTTTAATTTGGTTCACAACTCACAAGAGTAAATCATGTTACATATCAAGTAATATACACTTATTTTTAAACAATGGGAACTTAGCGACAATAAAACAATCGTAAGCCAGTGAAACTAGTAGCACAGTCCGCAATATACTAAGCCCTACACCCGAGAAAAGGCAGACGTCCTTGCTCTGAGATCAGACGTATTGGTTTATATGGTGGGAAGGGAGGCGATTGGCGAATCTTAATGAACGAGTAAAGACATTTAACGATATTTTCGTCTGCATGAACGGTATTTATCATTAACTATCTTTACGTATAAGTTGCACAATATATGGAGAACTTTTTAAACGAAACGAGCTTGTGGTGATACTGAAGTATCATACTACTTAATATATTTTTATTTAATCTGTGGTTTAGTTTATCAAATAACTATTTGAATTTCAGGTCGATCAATGTGTTCAAAATCGTATCCAGTAAAATAGGAAGTACCTACATTTAGAAATGTGTGAAACTCACCAGTGTCGGTTTAGTGCATCTGTTTCGAGAGAAGAGTCGGAGTGGAGGTAGCTGTCGTAGTGACAACTGAGGCTGCTGTGCGACATCCTACATGGCACTCAGTGAGTCTTATTCACAAATAATGGATCAACGAGCGAAGATACGGAGTGATCGTCTCGGGGGCATGCCGCTGAGTTGAGCACGCTCCACACCTATGCCACGGCGAATGTGCATCTTATAGAAGGTTCGGCTGCGATTGAGTCGCCCGCCTCGCCTCACCCCGGGCACGTGACTGCCTCTCTATGTTCAGTTTTGCCGGCCGGCGGCGGGCCGGTCATTGGCCGAACTACGATTTTTTTACTAATGCAAAAGATTAACTTTTCTGCCATAGAAATGTTTAGTCATCGCCCGGGGGTACGTTTCAATCGGTGATGCCGAACGCAATGAGCTCGCAGCCTTCACGTAGCGTCGCTGCGATGTTTATAATTCGCGTTTCAACACCGTGCGCGATCACATAACAACTGCGCCCGCGCACTGCACCGCCCCCTCAGTAGTCAGTACCATCCGTACGCATCGATACAATATGTGCCACTGCGATTAAAAACAACACGAATGATATGTCCCATGTGGTTTTATGTGTCGTCTGTAAACGATAAGCCTTTGTGGGGACAATAAGGGGAACTGATTGTTTGGATTATAACATTGCTTGCACCTTTTGTTATTTGTACTGACACTGTTGATCGACAATATCACTATCTAGGTTTTCGACGATATTTTCTTGTAAGCACATGGTAGGTACGCATTCTACGAGTACCCACATAGAAAGATTTTAAATTCGGCAGGGATCGAATCTCCTTTGGTACAGAAGGTGAACATCAGCTTACGATCGTTGTTATATCAATAAGTGAAACATTGGTTAAATATTTTATAATATTTTTAACGTAAATAATTTAGAGTTGATTAAAATAATAACTGACTCTCGCACACTACACACTTTGACCCGATTAAACTCTCGGCCGATAGTTCGGCTAGTACGAACCTGAAGAACAGTTAGCTACTAGCAAATCAGTGTAGCTTGCGCACATGCGCACTCTCATACATGTTCATTCATAACGATCAAACTATCGGCATACTATCAGCCGAGAGTTTGATCGCATCAAACTGTTTGCCGATGGTCTAAATGCTATCTTTTTTGAAAAAATTGCATGGAAAAGAGCAAAAAATAATGGGAAAAATCATATATGAAGCATTTGTACATAGTACGACAAATAGGACTGGAATAATACAGCTACATAAGACGGCTTTGTTAGTTACGTGCTTTGTTTCGTGTTTATTTCCAATCAAAACAGTGTCAGCGTATCATCACGTTAGGTATCCTTTTTGTATTCATTATCTATATAACAATATACAAATTGCTTTCGTGTCCGAACCATGAGATGAAAAATACTCGTTTAAAATAACATTTTTTTTTAAACATATTTTATATGACATTAAAAATATCGTTTTTTCTCAAAACGTAGAAGAAACTAAAGAATCCCTTTTTTCTTCTACTGCCGGTCGGTGCAGCCACTGCACTGACTTACTTCAATTTCGACTAATAAGTCACTAGGAAATGGGTTCTATCTAATGTTGCGGTTGCACAAAATTCTTTAAATTAATTGTGGAAAGACTTGCACTTTGACAAACGGTGTACTTAATAAGTTTTAAAACGCGAACTACTATTTAGATATTTAAGTTAAAAAAAAACGGAATTTCGACATAATTATATTGACACAAAACTCAAAATATCGGGTCATACCCCATCGTGCCCCAAAGTAATAACTTGGATTTATGTTAGGCTAACGTACCTTAACAACATAAAATCATAAAATGGTTAGACTATACCTTTTGTAGGGCTGTAAACTTTAATTTTTCTTAAGATGAAATAATTCTACCTACCAACTGCAGGTAGAGTCATTAAATGCATTGAAAACAATATTTTAACAGGCAGCGACATGGCAGATCTTTTGATAAATTATCAGGGGTATCTTCGCTATTATTTTTCCAAAAAATACCTAAAAAAACGATTATCGGCAGTACCTGACAGGACCGGCGCTGACAGACCTGATTTTTTAATGTGTTTTAGGTAACGGTTAGCAATCTAAATATAGCCTGTTGAGTTATTTGATGAGGTAGACGATTTTGCAGCCGGCTCTCCCATCAAAGTGTTAAAATGACAAGTGTTATTTGCAAAGCTCAGTGACGCACGTGCCCGCGCCGTTGCATTACAGTACCTACTAGAGCAAAAGCCCGCGAATAAGTTGATAGTTTGTCATGCTCCCAACATAGGTAAGATCGATGGACTATTATGAAGATGGGTTACAGTGGCTTTGGCAGATAAATAATAGATAATAGATAATAAAGGAGTGTAAAAAAATTTTCATCAAATAATAATATCAAATATTATTAAAAATCACGTCATTCATTGTCAGACACTTAACATCGTGGCAACCTCTTGCCAGACATCCTTAATGTGGGGAACGTTACTTTACCTCATCTGTGTTAAAAGCATGCGCCGTCAAACTTTCAGCATTTATAGAATAACTAGCTGCGCCCCTTGGTTTCACCCGCGTAAGTCTTTATCCAAAATTTAAATATTTTTGGCATAAGATCCTTCTCTTGATCATAATAAACAAACGCAAAAAGAATTATTGAAATCGGCTCCGACGTTCATGCGTGATGCCATGACCACGCGAAATAAGGACTCATTTTCCCACGTTTTTATACACTCACAATTCTTGTTTGTTTGTTTGTCGGTCCAGGCGGAATCTTGTAAAATTAAGACATTTAAAAACTAATATCCTAAACTATAAGAGATAGCAAAACATTCTGAAAGGAGTTGCGTTTCCGATTTTGACAAAAACAAAAATGGTATTATTAGATTTTTGAAAAATTTATAACCGTAGCCAGGAATCGAAGCTCATTTTTTTTTTGCAAAAACACAAGGTTCGATTCCTGTCTATGGTTATAAGTTTTTCAAAAATCTGATTATGCCATTTTAGTTTTTGTCAAAATCGGCGACACAATTCTTTTCAGCATTTTACGCTGTCTCTTATAGTTTAGGATATCCCCCTGAAAGCCCATCGAAATGGTTCACCCTGTATAAGAAGACGATAAGGTCTGGGGTTCAGGGGCTCTTTATGCGGATTTTAACTCTCTTTGATTCCTGTCGACTTAGAAATATAAAGATATCAGTCAAAAAGACAATGTTTAAAGTAGGGCAATTACATTAAAATTTAGTTATTTTCAGTGTTTTAACAATAATTCAAAGTGATGAATGGATTAACTTTATCAATCCTTCAAATTGTGATATTGCTTGTGTTTTTTCATAAGGCACGATCGTTTTTTTTACATAAGTCAGACAGTTATACTAAAAACTTATGTACGTAAATAACTACTTACCTAATAGAATGAATGAATATATACTTTATTGCACCAGAGACATAAATTGACAAATATTACAAATACAAAAAACATAAAACTAGTGTGGTACATTCGGCGGCCTTATCGTCTAAGAGCGATCTCTTGCAGGCAACCAATTAGACAGTGGTTACAGAGTCATATACGTATATTTTTTCAAAATCGTTAATGTTTCACTACGTTATATATAAATGTACTTACTTTTTAATCACGAATAAGTAGGTCCTATATTTTACTAATATTATAAACGCGAAAGTTTGTATGTATGTATGTAAGTGAGGTTGTTACTCTTTCAAGCAAAAACTACTGAGCCGATTGCGATGAAACTTAGAATATAGGTAGCTGGGGACCTGTATTAACACATAGGCTATTTTTTATCCAGATATTCCTGCGGGAACGGGACTTAGCGGGTGAAACCGTGGGGCGCAGCTAGTATTTTATAACGGCAATTTCAAAATGTCTTTACGACAGCAAGGTTTCGTTTTAGGTCATGTTTAGGGGCAATACTGTACCTCAAATAAAAGATATCAACAAGTGTGCTCAACAGTTTACATAAAACGGCAACTATTCCAAAACTGTAATAATATTGATAAGTTTAAGTATGAATACGCGACTACGTCTGCGTAGAAATATTGCATAGCAGACATTTTCGTTAATTACTTGGGTTCTACTAATTGGATTTCGATGTAAAGTATACCACGAGGTTCCTCGAAAATAGAAGTATCAAATATTAAAAAACAGATTTCAATCGGATTATTAGTTTTTAATTGTATAAGGTACAAACAAAGAAACAGGACAGACAGACATGAATTTTAAAAATTATATAATTTTGTTCTACTACTTTTCCTAAGTCCCCAGACAACTTTTTTTAATTTACTTCTAAGTACAGACTTTTTATCCTCACTTCCTTTATATGTACACATAGGAGGTAATATAGAAATATTAAAATTTATAAATTAGTAATTTATAAATTTATGCATTCCACGGAGATTGGCCAAATCTAGCCCAGGACCGGACAGCTTGGAAAGAAGTTAGTTAGGGAGACCTTTGCCCAGCAGTGGGACAGTATAGGTTAACAAAAAAAAAAAAAAAAAAATTAGTAGTAACTTATTGTCACAATAGGTAGGTACTTTTATAATTAGTTACCTTTGTACAGTAGATTAATCAATATACTCTTGTCTGAATAAATCACAATTACGAGGAAAATGATTGAAGGTCAAGTTTGTGCAATATTTTCCCGGATACTTGGATATTGTTTTTTATGTTTATGTATATTTTCAGACAATCAGCCCTACCACGATCGTTTCTTGTTATTTTATCGTCCTTTTGTAGCTCTAAAAAATAAAATAATTTTTAAATAAAAAAATCCTTAAAAAACCACAATATATTTATATTTTTAAAGGTGGTTTTTAAATATTTTTTTTGCTTATTTGTAGTTTTTTTTAAATTGAACGTTTTAGGTCCAATTTAGGTCCTGCGTGAGAAGATCATGCATGGTAAGGCCATTGTTACTGTACTTAATTTGAAAATATTATATATTCCAAGTTTTATCGCAATCGGTTCAGTGGTTTTTGCGTGATTGAGTAACAAACTCAGATACATACAGACATTCATACATAAAAACTTCCCCGTTTAATTATTAAGTAAGATTACTAAATTGTTAAACGTTATTTTGTAACATTTATTTAAATGCCCATGTACTTACATATCTCAAAATAAGCTTCTACAGGAGAAGATTAATATACTGACAAATAACAGCGAATTATGCCAGATTCGAAGCAGAGACGCTTCGCTTACTTGGCCAATAAAAATGTGGAGATGGAGATGGGAATGGGGATTCATACGTTGCCGATTGCCATGCAAGTCAGTCCAATAAATAAGTAACCCAATGCAACAACAGCTGCAAATTTGAAAAAGGTCGTTCACATGATAAAAAACAAAAAAAAAAATAACTCACAGTCGGGACCCATTGGAAAAATTAGATTGGTAAAATGAATGGGTCCCGACTGTGAGTTTTTTTTTTTGTTGTTTCTATGCGTATTTTTTAATCGAGTTTTTTACGCAGTCGGGTTTTTTGTTTTTTTATAAATTATTTATTGTTTTTGAAATGAAGAGGACACTTCTTGTATCATGTAAAATAACATAATACAATGTTTAAAGATCTGTTTGATACCGGTTATGAAGAAAACTATTCAATCGGAAGGGATTTCACATGAGTTGCGTCCTTAAGCATAAATATTTGCACCCGGCGGGAATCGAACCCGCAGCCTTCTGCATTGCCAGAGGCCGTCGCGTTATTAGTGAAACGGCTTGGAAAGCCTAATTTACATTACGAGACTAGTGTCATGCATTATAGAGCCTATTTCACAAAAGTAGTCTCGCAGCAGTTACTGGAAGCAAATTTATCAAATAGATAAATAGCACCGCTGTGTCTGCGATTTTTTTTGCGACAATTACTATATTTTGAATGCCCCTGGTTTCGTAATGTGAATCCCGCTTTATTATTGAGTAGTGAATCACAGAAGCCCATAGGTACCTGTCAGAGGGCAAGTTTTCCCGATCTTTGCTGGACTCGTCGGCCATAATGGATACTTTTCTCTTTTCAGTGGTGGAGACAGATGAAGGGGACCGCGAAGGAGCTTGCCCGGTGGAAAGTATCGGAGGAGGTGCTGACGGTGGTGCGGGCGGCGTTTCCACGCCCTCGCTTGGCTTGTTCTTCAAATCACTGAGGTCGAAAGGATACTCCTTTATAGCCGTCATTCGGATGCTCGTCTTCCGAACCTGAAAACCGGAAACAAAACTTATTTATTTCTTTATTTACTTAATTTCAACTTTATTTAAGATATTTAAGCAGTGCCCCACGGTTTCACCCGCGTAAGTCCCATTCCCGCGGAAATATCCAGATAAAAAGTGGCCAATGTGTTATTCTCGGTATCCAGCCACCTATATTCCAAGTTTCATTGAAATCGGTTTAGTAGTTTTTGCGTGAAAGAGCAAAGTAACTTACATACAAACTTCCGGGTTTATAATGTTAGTAAGATTATATTAAAATAAGATAGTACATTTTGATCCAATTGAAGTTTTGTAATTACTACTCTATCTCATTATACTACACGCACTTCCTTGTTTCACCCACGTGAACCCAGCATCGGGCTCGGTTCAAGATAAGTAGTAGATGATGTGTCGGTTTATGACCAGTAGAACTAAAAAGGTTCCTTATAGCAATTCTGCTAGCAATATTGCTTCACAATAACTATGCACCTGTCATAGAACAAAGCCGTAAGAACCAGGTGCACATTTATCGTGAATGTGTCAAAATGCAATATTGCGGGCAGAATTGCTATAAGGAACCTTTTTATGTCTACAGATATGGGTAAAACTCAAGTAAAAATTGACAATGGGGGTTCAAACCCTCCTTCTTTTTTTAAATTTGGTTAATTACCTAATTAAAATTCGATGACTTTTGTAGTCCATCACAATTTATTGCATATACCTAAGTACTTTGTACTACTAAATGACGTTTTAAAAATTCTTAATTATTTTAATAAGCACAACCACAAAAACACTACAACAATTTAAAGTTTCAGTATCACAAACAGTCTAACACGGTTAACTCGTCTTGATATTTTTTTTCATGATCACGTCAGTTATCAGTCGGGAGTAAGCTACGACTGAATATGACAAAAGATTACAGTTTCAAGAAGCCTCCAACAGCCTCCAGCATTACGTTGAACCAATATTGTATTTACACATTAACTGAAAAGCTTAATATGACTCGAAAACCCATTACCTTACATCAATTTACGTGCATTCGTTAGTATTATTTAGGCAGAATTATCGTACTGAGATCGTCAAATATAATTTTCACATTCTTACAAAGTGTCGTAGTTCAAATTTTTTGAAAACGAAAAATATAGAAATCGCGGTTGTAATTATCGCCCTCCTTTTGCCGTAATCGGGTAAAAATAGACATCAACGCAACGGTATAAATTAGCAAATCTTTTGCAATAGAATAGGTAATTTAGAAGTTTTCATTTGAAAGATGTGATATGTGTATACTTATTTTGTATATTATTACAGCATGTAATTTACCTATTTACTTACATTTGACTCAGGTGTCATTTAAAAATAATCCGATTAATTTGAAGTTAATAGATATCAATTTGGAATATCGACAGTAGTTGATTACGGTGACCGGCGAAGTATTTATTTGCTTAAGTGGTCTCATCACAATCACATGACTGTTCGTTCACGAGAACCACGAGGTTCCAATAATTATTACGAGCGTATGCGCCGGCGCAGACACGCTTATCGCACCACAACAATTAATTGGACAGCTCACCAAATGGTTTGTGACGTTCTATTTGTTATGAGATCTTAATTAAAGGTAAAGGACAATGGCCTCTACTTATTGCTGGAGACATTTTAACCAGACCCTTCGCTACTGTTGGCCGAAACATTTCGGTCAACAGTATTATGTACTTAGCAGCGCTCCGCGGTTTCACCCACGTAAGTCCCGTTCCTGCGGGAATATCGAGATAAAAAGTGGCCTATGTGTTATTTCCGGTATCCAGCTACCTATTTTCTAAGTTTCATCGCAATCGGTTTAGTAGTTTTTGCGTGATTGAGTAACAAACATCCAAACACACACAATAGTAGGATTAAGTTTTTAAGGTTTTCATTGTCGTTGTAGTTGAGTATGATATTGTTATTTATCACCTAGCTGCTTGCATAAGGGGAGGAAAATCAAAATCCTATTAAAATTACTTTAAAAAAGAACGATTCAGTTTTAAAAAAGCAGTTTAATAGTAGAATCATTTTGCAATTTCAGTTTTTATTTAGGACAATTATTTTTATTTTATATTTAACTTGCATCATTGTTATTTATTTATGTAAGTAAAAAGAAAATTCCCTTTAGTTAATTGAGTACTTACTTATGATATTCAGAAGAAAACAATCAAAAATGAAACATGGGATTTATGTATTACGAGTATAACAGTAGCGTCTCGCGATTTCACCTATGTAAATCCTGATTGCGACAGAAGTTCGAAAAATTCGTTCTTAGTGGATACACTACAAAGAAGACCCCCTCCAAATTATGAATTATGAAATTATTGATTTTATGTTTCATATAGTTTAGTCAGGATTTTGAATGTAATATGTATAGTATATTTAATATAAATGACAGATAAAACGAAGGTAATTATCCAAGAAATTAGACTTAATTAGGTCTAATCTCAAATCAGTCTATTTCATTTACCCTTGAGTTTTTAATTGTACTATTGTGATATTTTAAATACGAAACTATACAAATCCGGTAAATATGCTACTGATTGATTTAAAACAATACGATCCATAATAATAACAATACTACAGTAACGCCCATAATGTTTTAACAACTTACACCGAGAAAGAAGCGAAATATACAGAATTTTCCAACGAAATGGCAAATTATCTATGTCCGAACATTTCCACTGACTATTGACTATTATAAAATAAACTAACGTATTTACTGAAGAAATGTACCGGAAAATAGCGATTTTTTTAAAATGTGCAGTCCCGTATTGCATTTTTCTTTCGTAAGACCTAAAGATGTTCATTAGATTTATTTTATTAGGGTTAGTATTTTTAACAAGGGAAATTACAAACTTACAATATTAAATTTCGGTACACCATCATAAATTTAAAATCTAAATATTGAACCCAAAAAGTATAAAATATACAATCATACATTTAACGGCGAGAATCGAACGTGCGGCCTTTGCGTGGCAAGCGTTCGCCCACCACGTTATAAAGGTCGTCGGTCGTCATGACTTTATTCTCCACGTGACGTCCGTCAAGGACATCTTTTGTATCAATATAGGACTTCTGTATTCTACGATAAAAATGTTGATGATTGACAGTAACATGACATGTGTATAAAAAATTCTAACAAATGAATACTTATGTATACAGATTATACTGTCTTCTTTTTTACTGATTAACCGATCACAACATAATCTCTTTATCAAATAAATTAGAGTATATAAATCGATAAGCATTTTCTATGCTAAAATATTTATCAAAAGTCTGCTCGCTAAGTTGTTCCTAATTTTTTAATTACTTAAGACGGTCCCTCACCGTGAACATTCACTTGTAATGTAACATAAAAGAGTCGACTCGCAAGGAAAGTGTTTGTGATTTTGGTTCTGTTACATTACACGCGAATGCTCGCGGTGAAGCGCGGCACGTTTGTAAGCAAATGAAGCACGGGCTCTTAGACTATAATGCTCGACCGACGAAAGAAGCAGAAGGAGACCCCTACCTATAATAATAGTACAATTTGGAGATCATAGGTTCAAGTCCCGCCAGAGCATTTAATTTTGTAATGCTAATTTGTATGCGGTAGATACAAACAAATATTCAGGATTTAAGAGTTTTCAAAGAGTGTTATTTTTACATAGTAATCTAATAATAAGCCCTAAAACATGCGTATAGTCTCCGATGATTAGAAATTTAGAGGCTTCTCCAGGATCTAACTAAATCATTCTCGGTTATGTCTCCGAAATTATAATGTCTTTATGAACTGAAGGAAAAATGTTCCTGATGGTCAGCATTCGAATTCACGTAGTAAAATTCGAGGTAACGTTTATTATTATCGCTCCTGGGACATTCGCTAACATGAATTATAATGCTTAAGGGCCTGTCGCAGTATAGAGTAAAACTCCTTTGTCTTGGACGACGCCAGACAGCAGAATGCGAGTATGTTTGATATATTTATGAAATTGTTAAACATATTTCATATTTTAGAATTGTTAACCAAACACATCCCTTATAAATGTTAATACATACTATTTTACTTTTTTTTTTTGTAATTAAAAGACCAATTTTCTCTGAATACAGACGAAATAATACTAAAAAAATTACAGTTTTCTGAGATTTTTTTATCGAGAGAAGTGCTTAATATGCTTATATCGTGTTTTTAACCAAATGTTTCCTTATTAGGTTTTTGAACTATGACATAATAATATATTTTTGTCCAACTAAAAAAACAAGTTTACGATTACTAACCATTGAATCAAACTAATTTCGCTTGCGGGAATTGTCCCACGTTCCTTTTCGTAGAGCAAAACAGCCCGGAAGGGTCGTATAAGTCTATGTAACCGACCCTTGGATGGCGAATTCGGTTTTACGCACTCCCAAGGAGCGGAAGATCTCAAGGATCATGATCACAATATTTGCAGTTTATTGGCATTAGGATATTCAAAGGTGTTAAAAGCAACATTCTCGATTAACACCGATATCATAAGTTTGTAAACCCCGAGAAATGTTTAGCACTCGATATCACTCGCTGATCGACTGCTAACAGATATGTCACGAACGACAAAGGACGAGCTCTATCCAACACAAACACAGATCAAGGTGCCACTTGAAAGATACCACGATAAACCGAAAGAATAAGAGTTTATTTACCTTCGTAGAGGAGGTACACTGCATTGGAAATAACCACTAGATAAAATAAATATCCATAAAACGTAAATATTTTTCGTAATTTGATTTCAGTGCTATATGCATATCTACTTAAAACTTTTTAGAGAAAAACACACCTACAAACATTCAATCTCGGCTAGGTTTGAACTCGCGTCTCTGGGTCAGTACCCCAGCTTCTTACCGAACTAGTCCACAGCCCAAGTAACAAATTTAAGAATAAGTATTTGTATGTTCTCCTGATGTTTACTTTTTTCAACTTAGGCTCGTTTGAACTCATGCACGATATCTTCAATATTTTTTCCACACACTTGTTCAGATAATAGGGTGGGCATAATTTTCTTATTGCAGGACTTAAATCGTCCAGCTAATAAATTAAATTAAAATTCGAAATTCGCAAATTGCTTTAAAAACAGTTTTTAAGATTTTTTTAAGTCTGTAAATTTTAAATATAATTTTATTTAAAGTGATAAGTGTTTAAGTGTTTTTAAGTTATTTCATTTTATTTTAAGTTTTCAATAAAGTGTTTTGTTATGCAAAATCGCGAAAACCATAGAAGAAATTTAATTTAATTTATTATATGGACGATTTAGATCCTGCAATAAGAAGACCATGGTAACCTCCACTTACTGTCGGTCCACTGTACTTAGGTACTGAGAAAATGTTTTCCTGAGGAAAATTCGAGCTCCGAACTGTATATAGAATTACCCTTGAACGATTTAATTGCATATAGAAATCACTATTAGCCCGTCATCGTTTTCTGGTCACATTAGAAGTAAAGCATTGAAAAAACTAAGTTAAAAGTACCGTAGTAAATCATAGGTGATATTTAGATGCTGATAAAGTATTATTAAAAAAATACCTACAAAAACCAAACCTAATTTTTCTGAATCTTATGAGACTAAAATTGTCTATTTTCGTAACAGTTTAGAGGTTAGATAGAACATAATATGCCGTAAACCATTTTTTGACAAATAATTTAGGCGACTTTCACCTACCTCTGTCGCTCGATAATGTTGAACTTTTATTGTAATTTGTCTATAATAAAATAAAAATTTAAATTGAAGATATCATTTTTTTGTGGCAAGTCATTTGCTACGACAAAATGATTGTTATCACAACTGAATAAAACAAAAAACATAGTGCAATCAATTCATTCATCATTCAATCTAACAGCAATCATTGAGTCATGAACATCACATTTGTTTCATGTAGCCCTCTAAGAAAATGTTTTCAATTCTTATGTCCCTGACTGTTCATCAGTTGATACGCGGCCTGACTAAAACAATAGTATTTTTTATGAGTGATTCAAACGCATAAAGAGTAGGTACCTCTGCGTTTACAATTCATTTATTTATGAATATCAACAAATTCGGATTTCTTCCTCATTCCTCATATGTTTTTTACCTACAATTATACTTGTACGTACCTATATTATAAATAAATGATATTAAAAACATAATGAGAAAATGGGAGATACCTAGTGCAGTGAAATAGTGACGACTTGAAAACGTCCTTATTCTAGAAAGTGATAAGTGAAAGAATGTAAGATGCAGAAAAGAAATGTCAAAATAAATTGTTTACACTTTTTCGATCTCCTCTGAGGGCATTGTGAAATACGATTGTTTAAAATTTAATAAAAAAATATATTTATGTACTTATTGATACCTACCCAGGAAATAAAATTAAATAAAACTCTTTACAACGGATATAAGTATTTGAAATATGAATAGTACTGACCATTATAGTGATAGCAAGGTGCTGTATTCCTAAGTCACAGTGTGTATGTAAATGATGTCAATTGAGTGGCAAAGGCGTCTAGTCTTTGGGTATATGATGGCACTACTACGTGCTGCTAAACAGGACAGACGAACTCACGTTGCATCGCCTTGCCTGCCTGACCAACACAAGCCGTAATCAGAATGTAAATCAATCTAACTAATATAACGTTGACTTCCTAAAGAGAAATTCACGGACATGCAAATTAACTAACCATCTATAATTTTTTTTAAACTAACGCGACTAGAACTCATATTTACACATTATTAAAAATACCTAATTAAAAAGTTCAAATCACGCGATTAAGACCCGGGAATATGTGTAAATATAACCGTCTATACTTCTATACTAATATTGTACAGAGGCAAGTTTTATTTGTTTGTTAGTTTGTAATAATAGGCTTTAAAATGACTTGACCGATTTCAAAAATACTTTCGCCCATAGAAAGCTGCACTGTCGAGGAGTAACATAGGCAAATTTTGATCCCGAAATCGTCATGGGCTTTACTTGGGTGTAACCAAAACGTCGTATCCCGATTGCAGCAACGCCGATATTACGAACAAACCGAATAAAACTGGAAAATGAGTATTATTTCAATTTGAATAGTAGTTTGCGCACTAAAATCTTGTCTTATAGAAGGCGTCATATAGAATCCAAAGCGAACAAAAGGCTTTATAGTTAACTCCCGAGCGTAGCGAGGGTGTTAAAAGCTTAACTTCTGAGCGAGCCGAAGGAGTTATGTAGGTACCTAGAGTCCTGAGTGACTTTAAGCTTTTTTGACGCAGGTTCAAATCTCATCGTGAGTGAATTTTTGAAGATATAATGTATATGTTAGAGTTCGTAGAGTTAACGAAATGTCATGAAATATATGTTTTCTGACCTTGTGTTGATTTCTCACGTAACGTAACATAAACATTTTCCCAACACTTTCTTCTTGATTTTTATAAAATTAGATCGCAAAACCGAAACAGCACCCCTGTTTTCTTCAAATTTTTTTTTTTAAATATGCTATTTTTAGGATTTCGTACTCGACAAGATAACCCTTATAGTTTCATCATGTCCGTCAGTTCATAAATGTAAAGTTTACATGATTGTTTTTTTTTTTTCGTATTTCTTCCAAAGCAACTGAGCTGTTTCTACAAAGGAAAAAGGAATGCTACGTGGAAACAAACGAAACTAGAAATCACATAGTTTTGTTATAATATAATGATCTGTTTGTAATGTTTGTATGGAGTAGAAACGCCCATTCTTCGCCACTTTCAAATAAATGTATGAGTTTTTTATTATCGTTTTAACTTAGATTCTGAAACAAAGTTCTTTAAATTCAAAATCTCTATCGAAATTGTCGAATAATCCATGAAATAATGTTAGCAAATGTGTTTTAACGTAGGTGTCATTGTTTTCAAAATTTTAGTCATATATTTTTCATCATTTCGAAATGAATCAATCTTTGTTTTTAACCAAACTTTAATGTGTTAAAACCAAAGAATTTACTAGGATACAACTTTCTCGGTTCAATACCTTATTTCTAGCATACAATATTAATCGTAGACTTCGCGACACACTTCGACGATTTTGTTTTCGAATTCCAGCAAATTGTACAAAACAAGTCACCTACAAATGGCAGATACAACTTTTTTATATGGAATACCTACTCACCAATTTTCATTGTAACCGACAGGAATATAAAACGTATTAGGTACTGAACCCCAAAAACCAAAGTATCTATGCGTGGAATATACCCATATTTTAAGTGGCTATGACAAGACGTGCGTAATAATTATCATTCAGTTATCCTTATCACCGTTGAATGAAGCAAGATAAATTAAGAAGATGGACATTTGTTTTGCTATCAATGTCCGTCATAGTAGGAACAGTTACGCAACGCGCCTTGATTACGATGGACAAACAGCTCAGATGGTATTTCTGAGCTAGGCGTAGTTTAGCTCACTTAGGTTTGATTCGACCAAACTAGTATAAGCAATGAATAACAATTCTCGGCATAAAAGGTCATTGTATCGATTGAACAGCTCGAGAGTCTCTCGACTACTCTACTCTCTCTCTACTCCAGTTTGGTCGAATCGAGCTTTAGTTTCGTTGGCAGTGGGTGTTCTTATACAGTTGTGTGTGGCAGAGGGGCTGCGCATGCGAAATAAAGAAAAGGTGAAAGTCACAAATAATTTAGTGCTGCGCCCGCGCCACCTGTCGTCGCTGCGACCTATCAATGAGCGTTGTTATACGAAGTTTTAATACTGACCTAAGCTATACTGAGCTTACTTATACTAAAATGTAATTTCGTGTAAAATGGAATAATTTTGGCCGATACCTAAATTTCAAGTTTGTACTTAAAATAGTATAATATGTATAAGCATGAATCCCGTGAAAAAATATATGGGTAGCGAATAATAACATAGAATCGTATTACGTAATACAGAAGTGGTTTATTTTTACATAAAAAACTTTCTGGGATCCCCACTTTTCGCATTTACAAACTTTTATCATAATAGTCTTGGTGCGCGGTTAGCCGGGATTCGAAACTATGACCTTTAAAATGAAAGTCGGGAGGATCTACTATTAGACCAACACCGCTCTCTCCCTCTCTATCTCGCACCAATGTCTTTTTCCTTTCGGAAAAGTTTATGTGCGTTAAAAACATCGCTTATACGGTGAAGGAAAACATCGTGAGGAAACCAACGGCTTAGTTGCTCCAGACGTATCGAGTAGTTCTTTCCTGTGGGCACAGCTGACTAAGCTGGGAGGGTGGTATAGGTACTGGGCAAGCCTACTCCATCTAACAACGTCCAAGGCACTACAGCGCCATAAAACAGCATGGATTAAAAGTTGCTTACGCTTCATGAATCATCTAAAATAGATGAAAAAGGCCAATTATTATTACTAATTGTCTTATGGAATAAGCATAATTCCTTTTAGTCCTTTTAGTAATGAATAGCATAATTTATTAAAGTTCTTGGACTTATCATGTTTATGCGAAAAGTAGGAGATCCACTTTACTATACTTGCTTTTTTTTTTTTTGGTTTTAAAGTAGGTATATTTTTTTAATACCGGCGACAGACTAAGATGTCTATCTGGAATAATTGTTTTTCCTCTGTAGTTTATATTCTTGTTTTGTTGTGGCAGTTCATAACGTGGCCGCCATCTCTTCAAGGTAACTTATCTGTCGCAAGTGATACCGTAATCTTTATTATATTACTTACTATTTCATTTGGTGTTTGTGTTGCTAACTTAAGTAGTACGAGTTATTCTGAAGTGAAACCTGTTTAAGTGGGCGGATAAGTGAGAAATCTTTATAACTGAGACTCCACAGAGGAATACACTTTGTCTCAAAAATCTTTTTAACTGGCAATTTTAAAACTTTTTTCACTGAGATTTTTATTCTTGGGTTATTTTCAATGTTAACCTTAACAAGGATTTTATTGTTTAAAACTTGTACAAATGAGTCAGTTTTAAGGTGAGCCATGACATAGAACATTAACGCACCACAACTTAAAATGTTTTATTTTAAGAATATTTTCCATGTTGTTCTAAGTTATCGGCATTTAAATAATTACTAATTTTTTTTCACTATCAGTATTGAAATATACTTTTAAAACAGAACACAATCTAGATTGAGGTTTACTGAATCTATTAAGAACAAAATTGTCTCATTTTGTGATGGTTTCAAGGGTGCACAAATATCACCTAACCCCATACTGGCCTCGAAACCATTTTTATAAAGAAATATGCGACTGGTTTGTGCCTTTCAACCTTTTCAACTCTATCGATAAAAACATTTGAAAATATAACAGAGGTTCACATTAACTACAGCAAAACTATTTGAATCACGTGAAAATGTCGTTGCAAAATGTAGTTTAATTTCCAATTGACAATCCAAGACCGTTAATTTTTAGCTCCTTAGGTATAAACCTCATCAGGCTTTGAAACCATCCTAAGAAATGCAGCTGTAAAATCTAAGTACCTATTGACGGTTATTTTGTAGTTACAGTTGCATTCGCATAGTTTTAAAGCCTGCAATTTTGCAAAAAACTTTTACGCCCGAGTACTACGCTTCCACAATAAGCTAATAATCTTTTTATGTGTTTACAAATATGTAAAACAATATCATTGACCGAAAATATTTATATTATGATTAGGGATATATACTTTGCAATAAAGAGATTATGAATGATTAGGTAGGGACTATTGGTGCAATCAAAATAATTAAATCGAACAATATAACGAATTAAAAAGATTATTTTAAACCTAATATTATAAAATTATCAGGACAAGTGCTTACCATTATTTACGATTATTTCTGTACATTGATATGGTTAGTTTATTATTTATGATTATTTCGTCGCCTGTAAATTACTTATGACGTTTTTGTTGAAATAAAATTAATGATGTAGACGAGACACAAGGCACGCACTTGCTACTTATTATAATACTAGCTGCGCCCCGCGGTTTCACCCGCGCAAGTCCTGATCCCGCTTTGTTCGAACACCTACCTACTGCAGTGCAAAAATCCACACTTAAACGGTCGCCCATTAAAGTACTGTTGAAGCCAGGCGCTATCGCGCCTGGCATCATCAGTACTTCCCTGGTCGACCGTTTATGGATTTTTGCACTGCAGTAGGTAGGTGAAGTAAGGTAAAGATTGTATGTCAGTATTCTGTGGGATTTTCGGAATCAAAAGTAACCTATGTTACTCTCCATCATTTAAACTATCCCTATGCCGTGAAGAGGGAACAAACACATAAACAAACAAACAGACTTTCGGATTTATAATATTAGTACGATTCATAAGGTAGGTATTCCTTCAAATAGATTGGGTACTGTAGATAATACATATACATAGGCATTTCTAATTAAGTGGGTGGACGACACGTCCCATAATATGTGTTTCCCTACCTCAATATTTCATAGCATTTAAGAAATGCTTGGAATGAATTCTTATTCATACTGCACTACTGACATTCATTTCTCTTTAATAGCTTTTAATATTCTCAGAGAAAAGTAGGACAAATGGGGCTATAAGTATTCGTTCTTTGATTCTTTAGATTCCTTAGTCTCGACAATAAACAACAATTAAAATTAACGTTTTTTAAACTGAACGATCAGGGGCTCTATTTTTGAATCACTTCGAGGGATAAATACCTAGATTTCTTCCGACTTTCGTTCGATTTCTGTTATTTATCTAAGTGAATCGCACGACTGCAACGAGTGGTATCAACCACTCGCCGTAGGAGTCCGACATCGAACGAAAATCAGCAGATATCGATTTTTTTAATCGCCTGAAGTGCAACGATTTGCGTTGAAGTGCGATTCTATATGGAATAAAGGCTCAATTGTGAAGTTCGTTCTAAATAACAAGGCAAATAAATTTCTTTCTACGACATTTAGAGATTATTTATTTATTTATTTGTATGGCATAATTTCAATACAGTCGTTCAAAATTTATTACATCATCAAGCAAATTCCACTTAAAGATTTATTGAACGACTGGAAGCGTAGACTGGACATTTAGAGATGTCGTAGATAGATTTAGATGTAATGAAAAACCGCCATGGGAGGTATGTCCTGCGGTTTTGTTTGGATTTCAATTTGTAGTTGGAAAGTTAGATCAAAAGTTGGAATTGTGATAGTATTATCACATTATGTGGTAATACTATCACCATTCCTCGGGGACTGAAAAAACTCGGTGTTTCCTGCTGTACTCTTTAGCGAATAACACTTAGGTCTAAATATGCCGTAAATTAGTTAACAGTTATTATCATCTGCAATCGTTAGATATTATTATTTGCACAAAGGTGTTTGGAGATGTAGTTTCACGTAATTTTTTTATTTTTCCATAATCAGTAAATAAAAAGCGACGAATTGAGAACCTTCTCCATCGGTTTTTGAGAAGTCGGTTAGGAATCAATCAATCCTGAAAACAGAGTAAAAATCGATAATTTATAGATTTTTCTTCTGTTTTGACGATGTTGGATTGAAATTAATCTAATTTTTCGTGATCAATTTCAATCAAACAAAAGTGTTTATTATTTTTAGCATTGTTTGTATGCTCAACTTTTCGAGACCTTTACAGGTATTTTTTCACATAGCAGATGACAAGATGATAAATATGTAGATATTTCTTATTTTCAATTATTTTTGAAATTATAATGGTAAATCCTGCAACACAAGTGAATAGGCATCATCATTTTGATACCATATCTTTTCAAATCGTATTGAAGTAATTCAAAACTTAAGCTTTATTAAGTTTTAAGCCCTTAATTTAAAATTAAAATTAAAAAATAAAACACTTTTAAAGTCCGTTCTAAAAAACATAACATTCTTTAACTACTTATCTATTTTAGATCTATAACTATCTACATATCAAAACCACTTATGTTGTATATTCTTCTTATTGCGTCTGTATCATTAATTAATTTATTTAAATAATTATTTTTTGCATTTGTGTTTGTTGTACTTACCTATAACTTTAAATTGAGTTATTCACCGACCCTACATAATAATTTATATTTTTTTATAGTGAAATAAACATACCGCTCAAATATCCTTGCTCCCCGTCACAGTACCACCATCAAACGCACTTCACAAAGTATTATAATTATCGAGTTTCAATGAACTCGACCCTATATAAGCGATCGGCAGAATCGTAAATTACAACCAAGATAAAGAAACAATAAAGGTGCGATACAGTAAGCGTTTGATCCGAGCGATACTGGCGATATGAAGGATATGGCAGGTGAGCGACGATGACGACCAGTCACGAGGTGCCTTCACTCAGATAAGAGATGAGATCCGAGATGACAGCTGCGGGTGGACAGACAACGCTCTGAGTCTAACTGCCGCACAACAAACGTTCGACCACCACTACGTGTTCACTTTTCCACTGGGTACTTTATTGAGCACATTTTTTACAACCTACAATGCAATGTTATGTTCACCACATATTAGATTTAAACACAAGTAGACGATCATTACAATTGTAAGTAAAATAGGTTAAATTGTTTCGATTGTTAACTCGATAACGTGTAATGTGGCATCACGACATTAGCAGTTTTTTTCCTTTATCGGAAAACGCAATATAGACATAGAAGCCTGAAGCAGCTTCAGGTCGACTGGTATATTTCATCCGTTTCCATAAGATTTATACTAGTCACATGTAAACAATAAACGATGAATACTTATTAGGAATCAATTCCTTGCAATGGATAGTTCATCGCGGCGTCTTACTAGGTGACGTCTCGTACCTAAATAAACAAATCGCTCGTTCAGAATCATTTGCCAGTATTAAAATCAAATCAAAATATTCTTTATGAATACAATATTTGGATTGTTAATATACATATCGTACACATCTCTCTTGCTCAAATAAAATAAATGATGTTTCGTCGATGTTTCTCTAAATTATCTGTATCTGTTCCTAAAAAAATATGATTAAATTACACTTATACAAAGGTTTATACTTAACATAGAATAAATACCATCAAAGGTAACTCATACATCTTACGCTTTTGAAACGTAATTTACATAATAGTTAAGCAAAATGGCATGACATGCCATTTTGCTGGGGTTGCAGGGTTTTCAACTGTTCTGTTATTGTTATTTACTGTAACTTTTTAGTATGTTAAAATAGACTAATTACATCTCAGTCAACCTTGAAAAAGCCAACTGTAAAGTTGGCGAAAGCTCGGTTCGTTTAAGACCATGAATAAAACGCGATTCAACCCGATTTTGCATAATAAAACAAAGTGTTTTATTATGCAAAATCGCGAAAACCATAGAAGAAATTATTCTAAGACTATTAATTTAATTACTGTAACTGTTTGTGATTTAATACAATAAAATCCGCGACCATTTTAAAGGTGGTAAGTGAAATAAAATAATCAAATGAATTGACATACTAAACAAAAATTGGTAAGCCAGGGGTTCTATTTTTTTTAATTTAATGATACAATTAAAAAAAGAACAAAAACAATTTAAAAATCACCAAAAAAAAAAGAATTGATAAAAAAGACCAAAAGTCGGGCAGTTTTACTGGCTGTATGGTTCCATATTGTACTAGTTTGGCTGCCCGACTTCAGATGATAAAACAGATTAATTAGTCGGTGGCGCTGTATGTAGAGGTTATTTTGGTCTTTTTTATCAATTCTTTTTTTTTTGGTGGTTTTTAAATTGTTTTTTGTTCTTTTTTTAAGTCGGTTTTTTAATTATTAAATTATTTTTTTATTTCACCCTTTTTAGTGTACCTACCTACCTACTTTCGACTGCCAAATAAATTAACAATACCTAATGTTACCGTAATTTTAATTATTGAGGATTTTGCTGATGAGAAGGTGATTTCAAGTGGCCCATCAATCTGTACTTAGTTCTTTAGGGGTCTATTCTTTTTGGTAGAAGTCCAAAAACGAGTAATTTATTACATTCTGGGAAGCTATCCTGTCCATTATTCCGAAGATACTCATCAGATCCTCACCAAAATTTTATGGCTCCCACCTTACTATTAAAAAAAGAACCATCTCAATCGGTCAAGCCACCTTCGAGTAATCAGTGAACAAGTGAATTGAATACAGCTTTTTGAGGACATTCCCGGTCCTCACTTCGAAGATCCTCATCAGATCTTCACCAAATTTTTATATACCATCTCAATCAGTCAAGCCACCTTCGAGTAGTCGGTGAACAAACATAAAAAAAATATACGCGACGAATTGAGAACCTCCTCCTTTTTTGAAGTCAGTTAAAAATAGAGCCACAGCAACTGTTGAGATTGTGGCTACCACGTTGAAGCGCGGGCGATCCGATGTGACGTAATGTGATGTCACAGGTAATCGATACGGCCAGATACTATAAAACGATAATAATAAAGATAATTGTTTTATCTAACGTCTACTTCATAGTTTTCGAGTAAAATTATTTGAAAAGGGCCTCTTCTACGTTTTGTCTTCCGCTCACCGCACACCTTCCAAGGTGTGATAATAATGAAAAAAAGGGCTTAGTATATATGAGCGCAAGTGGGCCTAAGTCAGCGGTGATGTAATGGTTATGCTTGACAATGACTAAAACAATTAGGGTAATATATGAAATTCTCCTGACCACATAAAATGTAGGGCGTAGACCTGCATTTTATGTGGTCAGCTCAACAAAATAATTATCTATCTGAAACAAAATTATGCACCGATATTTAAGATGTTTGTTTTGTTATATTGGTTTTCATCTAGAATATGATAGTTCATTGTATTGTAGACGTCTTTTTTTTTATTAACCTATATTGTCCCACTGCTGGGCAAAGGTCTCCCTAACATCCTTCCAAGCTGTCCGGTCCTGGGCTAGATTTGGCCAATCTCCGTCGAATGCATCGAGATCGTTACGCCACCGTCTTCGGGGTCTGCCACGATTCCGACGTCCGTCTTCCGGCACCCATTGCGTTACGATCTTAGCCCATCGGTCAGATGTCTAGGTAAATATTTTTTATCCAAATTGGTTAAACTGCTTGATCGTGAAGAGGGAACAGACAAATACACAAACTTTACTAATACCATACATGAATAAAATGCCTACTACCTACTGTGAGAAAACATTGTAGCTCATAGAGAACGTTTAAGTTGAACTGATAAGAGGACATATTGAAGTGGGAGTCAGTCACATGTTTGTTTATCAAGGTATCTCGTGATATTGGACTCTTAAGAAAAGGAATCGGAATGCTGCTACAGTTATTTAAAAGTTAAATAATTGTGTCTGAAAATGATCTGTAAAACTTAATAAATTAATTTTATTTGATTCATAGAATTATAAATAATCTATGTTATTTTTTCGGTTTTATTACAATAAAAATAATATTTAAAAAAACGGGACATTTACTCCGGTTATTTATATTCGAAATACATATAACAGTATATTAAGTACAGAATATGAGTAATGAAGGCAACATGTTAATATGTAAAACAGAAATAAAAAATACATAAAGAAAATTCACAGATGTAATTTAGACCACTCACTTTATAGAAGCACTACTAAACCAAACTAGCAAAAGCAGCCTCTGGTTCTTTTGGTTCTGAGTATTTTCTATATATATCATATACAGGGTGAACCATTTAGATGTGCTTTCATGGGAATATCCCAGGGGGAATCAAACCTTGTCTTTTTGCAAAAAATTAAACATCCTATATTATTGTACTTAACGATAATGTTGCTGATAAAGATCAAATCCTGGAAAAAAACATAGTATGGTAAATTGATAGAGTCTATTTTACATAGGATTTTTTTTTTTGCAAAAAGACAAAGTTCGATTCCTGGCTAGGGAAATAGGTATTTTTGACAAAAACTAAAAATGCCGTTTTAATTATATAAATATTAAATAATTTAAATATATAAATATTTGGTTTTATTATGCAAAATCGTGAAAACTTTAGACAAAATTATATCTCTTATAGTTTAGGATATACCCCCTAAAGGTCATTGAAATGGTTCACCCTGTATATGTTTATACCTATAGATAAGAGAAAAAAAAGAAATGGTTTTGTAGTGTCCGTTATAATAATATACCCACAAAACAATCCTACTTGTTTAATTTGGAGCTAGATCGAGTTATTAGCTTTACATCGTCAGATGGATTGGACAGTAAAAAGCCACTAGAGCAAATTCCGGATTGGTGATTATCCTGTGAACCCACGACAAAACCCGGGGTTTTAAACCCACAAGACCAACTCCGCACCCCTAAACGGGTGAGGGGGGAAGTCGTCCACCTCGAAACTAGGACCAGGAACCAATCATACCCTTTCGAATCTGATAAATACTTGGTATTACCTACTAAAATGATTATATATAACATATTTTTTCATTTATTACTAGCCTCCCTGAAAGCTACTCCAAATAATCATAACTTCCGATTTAAAGGCTTTAACCAACTGATCCCGACGAACTCTCAGGACACTTGTCAGCCAAGGAGGATTTTTTTCTAAGTTGGTCTAACCACAACTAACAACTTTAGGCAGGTTATTATAAAACTAAAAACTTAGTCTTGTTTAAAAAGCCAATTTAAGTAATGGAAGGTTGCTTAGTGACGCTGACGACAAATTGTAATGAATTTGTTATTATGTCTCTAATTTTAGTGCAGGAATTAAGTCTTTAGATAGGCCTGACATTGTATTGGGCTACTCTTTTCTGAATGCAGTCAAAGAGGTACCTATGTCTGAGACCTATCCACTAGCACTGAACCTATAGACTTTCTAAATCTACTGCCTGCATGTAGATCACAGTCTAAATCCAGTCTAATGGGTTGTTAGAGTTAATTTAATTTAAGTGATTTGCAGTCAAACTGGGTACATGATCATTGGACGTAAATTGACAGTTAAAATCAATTGAAGAAGATTGCCTAAAATATTAATAAGCAAATTCTTTTACATGTTTTCAATATTTAAAAAATAGTTTAATATGTAAAACTTAAATTAATTTAATTCACCATTCAAACAAAATAATAAATTATCGGTAATTTAGTAGATGGTGGTGGTTATAATGCCAGTGTTATCTTATAGGTATATAAAAATGAATCCCTATTTCGTCACGGCATCACTCTTTAACGACTTTTCTCATTTCCTGTGCTTCTTTCGTTCCATACTATGCCACTGTTCGTTAGTATTTATTTTTATAAAATTAGCCATAAGACAACTTAACCAATTTAATTCCCAATGAGATATTTAGATTAGACTTTGCACAAAAACTTAAGAGGATAAAGCACTAATTTGTATAGCTAATTATTACAACAAGCATCTCAAAATGTTCTAATTGGATAAACCGACTGAATATTATCACGACTATTATGGTAATTGTTATAATTAAATTGTTTGTAATAAAATATAAGCTTTAAAAATTTCCTGGTTTAAATACTTATAATATCAGGTAAAACATAAAATATGCTCTTAACTATTGTTAACGTTTTTTTTTATTTTTTAATGTGAACTGGAGGAGGAAAATATGGTTTTATTAGTAAATTTTTTGTTGAATTTAAAAATTCCGAAATCTTGGACTTTGTATTTTGTACTCCGATTTTGTATTAAACTTTTTATTGTTTCAATAGATAGACATATGAACATTGGAACGCATATAGAAGGGGACGGGATAATCCTAATAAAATCCTAATCCTCTAAGACATGCGCTCGAAGCCGCGGGCTGAAGCTAGTAGAAACTCAGCTTCTTTCCACTAAAAACTAGCTCGACCACAAACCACAGATATTTAATTAAGTAGTAAGTTTTTAACGTAGTTAGAGTAGGCATAGTAGGCAAGAAGGTTATATAAAAAACTGGATTTCCCTGTAGTTTAAAAAGAATGAGTTATATATTAAACGATAATTGTAAAAACTCAGGTACAAGTTTTTGCTCTCAAGGTAATACGTTGTTTTTCTTCGGTCGATAATTTCTATTTATCACGATCTCGACAATGTGATAATCGCATCACATGGTTTCTGCGTCAAAGGCTACTGTCAATTCTAACTTGAAACTACATCGGATAATTTTTGGGTACACATCACAATTAATGCGTGAATCATGTTGCTAACCTTTGTAAATCCGTATAAAATACTAAGGCGGACTTGCGCCGGGCTGGGTTGAAAATGTAACTCACAGTGATACGGTCCATGATGCTTATATTATTGAAATTATTTTGTCGAAAGTGTGTCTAAACCTAGTGTTAAAAATTAACTAGAACTAATACAATAATAAAAAACACTAAGTATCTCGTCGCTCTTTCAATAACGATCATAGTGTTAACCATCAATACCTATACTAATATTTCGTTCCAATGAGTCATTGTTGTCGGTAATAATTAATAATTAGAATACCTATCAAAAATTTTTCGCCTAGATGTCTAGAACATAACGTTCTAAAAATCTAAGCGAAAAAGTTTGTTTTACGACGAAAGTTTTGAGGTTACGTCACTGAAAATCAGGTGTTTTTGAAAGTGATAGTTCAATCTAAATAAAAGGTCCCGAAACACATAGGTTCTTTGATTCAGGGATAAGGATAAAGCTAGATATTATTAACCTTACCGATGTTGCAGAACGTGAAGTTCTGCCCGTATTTCCCGTTACTTCTAAGTGCAACTTGACGGCCTCTACCCCAGATCGCTTAGCGCGGTCCCGGACTACGGCCGCACTTCCTCCTGCTCCCGAACCCGTCTGCCTCTTCGAGCTTCTCGTCTCCTGCTTCGTAGAACGGCTGTCCTGTTTCGTGCCTTTTTTATCTTGTTTACTTCGGCTCTCTTGTTTCGAACGTTTATCACGTTTCTTCATTTTGAACGTTTTAGCATTTCATCGTCCCACTCAGACACAAACTTCACAAAATCTTAACGTAGATATATTATTCCGAATCGGAAGCAGAATCACGTGATAAGATATTTACATTGAAGGTGAAAACTAGAGATAAAAAAATGTAACTGTTGTCAACGTTTCGGGAACGTGATGAAGGGGGCTTTTGTGTTAGGACCCTCGAGTTGGACACGTAGGATCCTTGAACTGGTTGTTTGCGGCGGTTATTTGATAGTTTACGTTGTTCAAGATTTACACAAACATTTAACACAACGAGGTTTTCGGAGTGTGCGTGGTCTGAGCGATTCAGGGCGAACTGGCGACGCGCGCGCATCTCGCGCGGCACCACTCGTCGTCGGTATTCTAATTGAAGGAACATTATATGACATTTAGATGATCTCAAGATCATTAACTAACGCTAATGACTCTTGCATTTATCCAATAACGGAACATATGTTTACATGTTTACCTTGTATTGCTTTCACTTATTGTTTTGTTTGTATTTAGGTTAAAAAATAGAAAAACTGCCAATTGGATGTTCCTTTCTTATACCGTTTTTTATTTTGGGTCAAAAAACTACAAGCAAATTGTTTAAGAACATGCTCTCCGATTTCTATGCTGTGACGTATCAATGCGAGCAGCAGATGCCCCGAAATGACACTCGACGTGTGGTGGATGGAAAAACAACCATCTCTACCATTTTCATGATTTAGTGGAGCTACATGAGTGACAAACACCGCCACATGAAGGTAGATACGAGTTATAACGTGCGTCGACCACCAGCATCAAAGGCGATTTTTGCTAGACCGGGCCGTGTTCGAGTAAGGGCGGCGACATGCTACTTTTGTATGAAGAACGCGGACGCGGCACATCCTTAGTGTTCTTAAAAGAGCGGGCCGAAACGGAAACGAAAACATAAAGTCGGTGGCGGCGTTTTGTGGTCGGTGGTCGGGTCCCGTTTGTGCCCGCAGACTTAGAGATTATAGGTATCTGTAAGAGGTCTCTGTTTTTAAAACAAGAAGTGGAATTGCGACATAGATACAAACGATATTTGTATCTATGTTATATGTGGTAGTTATTTTTGGTGGTGCTATATTTGTTTTGGTGTACAAGTTGGTATTTTACTTTACCTCATTAACTCATTACTAGACATGGATTGTTACTTAAATTTCCAGGTTTCTAAGTATTATAAAAGTGCTATGTCCTTTGTTATTTACTAACAAATTGTACAAACTCAAGGATTCTCATGTTCACGCGCCATCTTACGGATTTTCCTCGTACTCTAAAGCTGTTAAGGTGTGGCCTGTAAAGATACATCCATAACGCTACTATTTTCTAAAAATTGAGTTGTAATGTCATAGGTGGCGTTGTATTTTTTTTTAATGTTTTAGGTGTCTGGTACGTCGAAGGTGAAGGATGTAAACTAATATTAAGACGAACATGTATGTAATGTTACGAACTACCGTGGACCCACTGCTTGGGTAGTTTTTACGAAGCAATTACTACCCGTGTTATCGCGGTCTGACTTATTGCTAGAATAAAAACAAAAGGCAGTGTTCTGCCTTTTGTTTTTATTCTAGCAATAAGTCTGTCTGTTTTTGACAACAAAAGACGAACAAAGAAAACAAAATACGATAAAAGTAGAAATCGATAGATCGATACGATGTGGAACAAAAGGCAGAACACTGCCTTTTGTTTTTATTCTAGCAATAAGTCTGTCTGTTTTTGACAACAAAAGACGAACAAAGAAAACAAAATACGATAAAAGTAGAAATCGATAGATCGATACGATGTGGAACAAAAGGCAGAACACTGCCTTTTGTTTTTATTCTAGCAATAAGTCTGTCTGTTTTTGACAACAAAAGACGAACAAAGAAAACAAAATACGATAAAAGTAGAAATCGATAGATCGATACGATGTGGAAACGATCGAAGGGAGGAACAAGATTGAGCCCTTAGTATGAGGTTTGATAGTTTATCGTCTCAATGACTCTGGCAGTTTACTTCCATACATTATATTAGTACATGATAGTTACCGCTAGGGGCGCTGATGGAAAATGTATGAAGTAAACTGCTAGTTTCATAGAGACGATAAACTATCAAAACTCATACTTATCGTCTTTTATTTCGATTTCGATCGTCTTTTGTTTCTATATGTTGGTACCTATGTTTTGTTGAACTACCTATATTGGTGGAAATATGGGTATTAATTATTAGGGAATGTCTTCCTATTGTAATAGATGACCATGCTACATTTCAGATCACTCCCTGTCTGGTGTGCTAGTGGTAAAGTAAACTTGAATACTCACCTATCTGTACCCGTACTGCTAGTTTTTTCGTATAGTAAACGTTGCGGAAACGCATAAAAATGTATGGGAAGTTGTAAGACGTTGTTCAATGTTCATTGCCATACAACTAAACTCTCAGTAAGGTAATGTTTTAAAAGAGGTCATAATTAGGTGTAGGAACTGTTATATATAATTTACTAGCTGCGCCCCGCAGCTTTACCCGCGTAAGTCCCGTTCCCGTGGGAACATCAGGATAAAATGTGTTTTTTTATGCGTGATTAAGTAACAAACATCCAAACACACACACATTTATAATATTAGTAGGATAATTAAAACAACGTATTGTAAAGTGGTCTTTTATTTCTTACTTTATAATATTTGGGTTTTACTAAAATATTTTAAAATTATTTTACTTTGGCATTTAGGGGGGATGATTTCTGTACACCTTTATCATAAGTATGTATTTACCGGGTTTTACTCACGTTTTTATTTAATAACGTCCTTATTACAAAGTACCGAGCTTTCACTAACTACACAGTTAGGTTTTTCAAGGTTGACAACAACCTTGAAAAACCTATTGTAAATATTGTTTTATTATGCAAAATCGTGAAAACTTTAAACAAAATCAAGTATGTATTTACAACAAAAATATTATATGTAGTACTAAATTTATTCGTTGTTTAGTACCCATAGTACAAGCCTAGTTGCTCAGTCAGGCTAGATTACTCCATGTGCAACGTTTGCAATATTTATATTTAATTTATTCGTTCTCAAAATACAAATACTAAAATAGGCGTCTATTATTCACTACATCGACATTTTTCTATTGAATTTTGTAGTAAGAACATCGTCTTTTCTATAGTGACCGCACGCTTACTTGATTAATCTCAGTCTAGAATTGCTTAGTCCATTGCTTGTATACAGGATGTTCCGAGGACGGTCATTTAAGCCGAAATGGGGTTGTTCTCGACGTCTATTCGAACAACTTTTGTTCTACGAATTTTGGAAAGTCGAACCTTTTTTTTTTTCGAAAATTGTGAGGTTTTAGTTTCACTGAAAAACAATTGTTTTTGAAAATATTGGCAATTAAAATATTGATTGTAGGAGACGGAACAAAATGGGCATTCTCGGAACATCCTGTATACAAATTGGTTAATAAAGTCAACTCGTCCCAATGTCTACACTACCTTTGGGCCCAGTTGACTACTCTCAAATTTGAAAGGGGTCAAGTGGTAGTATACCTATATACCTATCTACAAACGAAGTCCTACAAATAAGTTTGACTGTCAACAAAAATGACACTTTGATCTTTACCGCGTTTAGTATTCTAGTGCGAACCCAAAGCGAGTATCAAGTCTAGAATAAATAATCCTAAACATTTATTTACAAAAATAACATCGCTTTATGCAAAGACACTATATAATGAAACACAATACTTACCGGGTTTTACCCGCGTTTTATTTATTAACGGCATTAAAAATAAATAAACATTGCACGACATTACACACTGCGCAATCTAGCCCCAAACTAAGCACTAGGCTTGTTCAATGGGTACTAGACAACGGATATACTTTTTTTTTTCAGCCGCGCACTAATGTCTTTTTCTTTAAGAAAAAAATATGTGCGCCATTAACATCGCTCATACGGTGAAGGAAAACATCGTGAGAAAACCCACGGCTTAAAGTCACGCACAAAGGCCCAATAGTAGGGCTAATTGCGGAAACACACAGTTAAAAACTTTAACTTTATACTTTTTTTATGAAAAAACACCTAAGATACATACATTGATAAAATGTACCTACATTTCGCTAATTTTACAGTTAATAAGGTACATTTGTAACAATGCCGTTAAAAAATAAAATACGAGTAAAACCCGGTGAATATTGTATTTCATTTTAATGCAAAATCGCGAAAACATAAGACCAAACAACTTATTAGATTTGAGATCCACTGAATACCTTCGTCCTGCTTCATGGTTTGGCGGGGTCTGTAAAGAGAGATTTATACAAATTTTATTTTTAAGACACTATAGTTCTTGGTTGGGTTTATATTTTTTGGGTTTCGTAATTTACCTCAACGTATGGCGTACTTACGTACAAAATACACGCAACAATGGCACAATGCAACAAAAACGCTGCTTTACAGTTAGGAAAAGCTAACAAGCTAACTTGTAAATTATTTTAAAAAAAGACTTTTGTTAAAATGATAATCCTCAAGTTTCGTGTTTCCCCGTTGGGATTGATTTAGGCTTAAAAATACATTTCTCTCGGTTTTTAAACTTTGCAACAATACCCAGTGTGCCATAGCCGAGGACAGCTGGTCAAGGCGAAGCATGTCGCTCGATGTATCCTTTGACCGTTCCCAAAAACGATATTGTGAAGTCCACTAACAAGAATAACTGACTGTTTTTTAAATATACTTTTTTGATATATTCTATTGGCCATAAGTGCTCACCTATGACCAAATTGGAAAAAGGCGCTGGGCCGGATCCCCAGAGGTGCAAGTTTAAGTCTTATTGGGTATTTATCATATTTGGAAAAAAAATCTTTAATAAATAGTCATCCAAGTGAAGAAAACACTTTAAGATTAATCAATAATAATAATTAAATTAATCCCTACGGAAAAACATGAAAACACGAGGATTAATTACCCTCTGAGAGATTTCTTAAGATAGTTACCATGTACTTTAGTGTTGGTTCCAAGCAGTTTTGGTCCGAAATATTTCACAGCCAAAAACGAGGTCGGTGTCGTGATCAGGATGGCCATTATCGATATCACTATTATCTGTTCAGCGAACTGATTCTTCTCATAAAGCTCAGAGTAAGCTTTATGTGACAGCACAGTAAGAAGCGTAACTGGACTTAAAATTGTCTGAAACCGTACAAAACACAAATTTTTAATTTATATCAATACTTGCAGCGTCTTGCCTGCAGTTTCACCAGCATAAGTCCTGATCCCATGGAAATATCGTAATAAAAAATATTGACCCATTTTACTTCTTTGATTCCATTTATCAACACGTCAAGTTTCATCAAAATCGGTTAATTAGTTACAACCAAACATTCGTTTAAACTTTATTTCTTTATAACATTACTATAGTTTAGATTGCACGACAGTTAAATAATATAAAGGGAACCTCCCCTACACGTAAAATGTTTTTAGTTACTATTCCATGGGGTAGAGTATCGTTCAATCGGCTTTTAAAATACTGTCAGTGTAAAAAAACAATTTTACGATGCAAGGAACGGTTTGCGGAAAAAAATAAACCTTAAAGTGCCAATTCTTGTTCAGAGTCTAATGTCCCCCGCTACCATACACCTAGTGGTACCTATGTGAAAATTATCAAGGCAAAGTATCACTTGTTAAAAGAAATACTATCAAAGCTAGGTTAAAAAATAATATCGACGAACATTAGTAAAACGCAAAAGATTTGTTCAGATAAACATGCACCACACTGTTTTTAATCAAAGGTTTTGCTTATTGTGAGTTTAATTTCTTTGTTAGTCAGATATTTTAGCTTTACAAACGATTTGTTTCAGGTAATAAAAACTTAAAAATACTTTATTCTTAGGTTAATACATTTTATGAGATGCTTTTAGGTAAGTAAGTTCTAGTATTATAAAGTGATTCTATTATGTAATGAAGTTCCTGAGCGTAAACAAACTTAGTTATCAGGAATCTAATATCAGCGGATTTTATACAAAAGTAAGTATTTGAGACCTTGAGAGACGTTTTTCTCTTGAAATTTTAGATAATATAATAATTAAAGTAATTTTTTTACGGATCTACTCGGGCAAAAACTACATACACGAAGCAAAACAAAACCCTCTCGAAGTCGGGTAAAAATAAACGAATTTCGGTCAACCTGCAGATATCAAATGGTCTGACAAAAATGTAGTATAAGTGGACGTTCACTGAGGGGTTAAACATTGAGGGTCCGGTATAAAATTTATGAGACAATAGTACGGCCGACAATGTAGCGGGATGGTTGGAAGCTGACCGGAATTACAGATCGAGGTGCGTGGCCGGGAAATCTTAACGAGATTCATACAATCACAACTTATAAAAGAGAAAACTTTTTCTACAAACTACATTTCATTATTAAAAGAACTTTTTTATAGTGACCCACACTAAAATACGAATAGAACACAACGAAATAATTTGTGGTAATACTTAATCTAATTATCAAGTAGGTACAGTCAGGTGCAGACTTACACTAGGTGTTTTACCCTAAGAATCAACCCTAAGAAAGACACATTTTTTAGCTTAAATACTTGTTCCCCGTGGGTACCGATCCCTAAACCTTTTGCATGTCAGAAGAGAGATCGTCATTATTAGTAATATTGAAAAAAAAATGATTACCTGCACAACAGTTTTACAAGGCCAACAACAGCAAACAAAAAGTTTCTCTTTCCAAGTCATGTCCCAGCAGACTAGTGAAGCAACTATTAATCGCACGGTCACACATATTATTAAGATAGCTATTCCCAATTTCATTGTTTGAAATGTCGACTCGTTAAACTGCAAAAGTAAAAACTGATATTAAACACGAGAAACTAAAAACATTTTTTTTATTATGGTAAACTAAGTATGTTATACTTTGTGTATGTGCTGAATGCTTTTTTTGAACTCCTCGTTAGGCCCTCTGTGGTGCCAACGAGTAGATCAAAAAAGACAAATAAAAGATGACAAAAATAAAAAGTATAATATGCAGTATAATAACCCTTGTCTAGTAGTCTAGACCATTGTCTAGACCATCGCACAAGCCTAGTGCTTCATTTGAGGCTAGATTGTGTTGTGTGGAAAGTCGTGCAATATTTATTTTCATTTTATTTACCCTTCTCTTTCCATTGGGGGGGGTAAAAATTATAGGCCATACTTGAATTTCATAAATGAATTTAGCTCCTCCTCGCCTATATTTTTTAACCAAAGTTTGAGGTGACTTTAGTTATATAAATAGAATAGCGTTTTTGATAGAAATTCATAAAAGTATCATATTCCCCTTTAAATGTTTATTTACACACACCACAAAAGGAATCTCGGCAAATAGCGCTTTACCCAACCTTTTATGGTAAGTCCTTATTGTAATGATGGAAATAATATCATGAAGTAAATGTTGTGCTAGGGCCACAACATTTACTTCATGATATTATTTCCATCATCCCGGGGCGAAGGCGTCGTCATTACAGACATTTAATAAATTGTTTTTATTTAAATTAGATTGAAATTATATCATATAATTTTATTACGCTGAAAGTGGAAGTTTACTTTTATTAAAAATGCTAAAAGCAAAACTGACAAAGATGGCATGTGATAAAGTGGGATGTGGGAAAGTTTTATTTCTGGACTTCATATTAGTTTGTTTTTACGGAGGAACGAACTATATGTTTTTCATATCGCGTGGTGGGCGACGCGACGTTTTGGCTTATATTGCCCCGTCAATAATCAGGTTTACCTCCGCCTAAAAAAGAAGTTTCACATCAAAAATAATGAATGCCTTACCACAAAATATGTTCCAGTGTATACGAATACAACGGGTTCACAAGCAGCCCACATAATACGATAGGCTTTTACGGCGGGGTTCTCGTGGTGGTTCCAACCTTTCTTCACCCATTGATGGGCAGCGACGCAGCTGCACACCAATATAGCTATTCCAGCTGAAAATATCCAAAGTAAAAATATTCAGTGACCACGCGCAAAACTCTTAATTAATCAATTTCGATTACACCCGCGCCTTCGATGCAAATGGTTTTCGCTGTAATGAAACAAATATTGAGATTATACATAAATGAGTACGTATTTACTTATGTAGGTACAAAAAAAACATATAAAAATTCAATCCACAAATAAGAGTTATACCCCCTATACTTGTGCCGTTTAACGAATCCAGTTAATAAGAAAAACAAGAGCAAAGGTATAATCCGTTGATTGTAATTGGGCGCTGGACTATATTATGTTGGTTTGTCACTCCACCATCCTAAACCGTTTTACCAAATGGACTCGACAAGTGGGCTGCTGCGGCTACTAAAAAAGACGGGTGCAAGGAACTCGTACCTATTTCTATCTCTTAACTACACTTTTTTAGGTAGATATAGACTTAAAACTTTACATAAACACATTATATGGTAGGTAGGTATAGGAGATGTTTATTATTATTTCTTAACGGTTGTGAATCGATTATGGCCGTATGGAAAGTAGCCAGTGTCACGTATTAATAATATTTGCAAGTTTTTTGCATTTTGCATCAAAACAGTCAAGTCGTCGTAGTAAAAGTCAAGTCAAAAAAGTAATTGTAAATGGTGGCTCTTTACAATGACTGTTCACGCAAGCTTTGAAGACAATGCTAAAGTACATGTTTTGCACCGGTTTTCACTTTATGCCCCCGAAATTAAATAATTTACACATGTTTGAACTAGGTTTCACGAGAATGAAAATTTTGCTACACATCTCTTCAACGCGTTCCCGTCAAAATTCCCAAGAGATGTTGGAATATGGTGAAATTGTGATCAAACATTTACTTGTTTGTTTGTCATAAATAGGCTCCGAAATTACTACACCGATTTCAAAAATTCTTTAACCAATACCTACAGAGCTACATTACCGAGGAGTAATATATAAGCTACTTTTGATTCTTGTGTTCTCTCGTATAAAAAATCACTGATGTAATTAAATTTCTTCTATGGTTTTCGCGATTTTGCATACTAAAGCCATGGAGCCATGGTAGTTTTTTTAATAGGGCTAATCCTACTAATATTAAAAAACTGAAAGTTTGTGAGTATGTATGTTTGTGTGTTTGTTACTCAATCACGCAAAAACTACTATACCGATTGTGATGAAACTTGGAATATAGATAGATTTTTAGCTGGGGACCTGGAATAACACATAGGCTACTTTTTATCCCGACATTCCCACGGGAACTGGAATAAAGCAGGTGAAACCGCGGGGCGCAGATAGTAATAATTATAATTTAAATTCAAAACTATTACAATAACTCTATAGCTTGCGTACACTGGAACGTTTTGATACAAATAATAAAATTATGAGGCGGTAGTTTACAGTAACTTTTTAGAATGATAAAATAGACGAATTACATCTCAGTAAACCTTCAAAAAGTCAACTGTAAAGTTGGCAAAAGCTCGGTCGTTTAAAAATTATGAATAAAACGCGGTAAATAAATAAATAGTAAATTCTGTGACCAACACAAAACGCCATCTAGCCCCATGGTAAGCTGCTATAATATAAGCTTGTGTTACAGTGACTAGACAACGGATATACTACTTATATTAATTTTTCTTTGGTAAATACATACATACATAATATACATAGAAATACACCCAGACCAGATGCAAATATTTATTTTTAAGCATTCATATTTGCACCCAGTGGAAATCGAACACGCAACCTTCTGCATTGCAGCCAAGCGTTCGCCCGACGCGCCACCGAGGTCAATATCTCTCCACGCCCTTCTATTGCCAGTCTTCCTGGACCACGCTGCACCGGCATAAGTTTTTAAATCGTCGGATCATCTGGCAGGTGGTCTCTCCACGCTTCTCTTTCCTACTCAATTATGATAATGATATCAAACCAGTTATGATAATTATTATTTATTTGCATAATAATTTGCACCCAGCGGGAATCGAACCCGCAACCTTCTACAATGCAGGCAAGCGTTTGCCCGACGCGCCACAGAGGTCGTCAACGGAAAATAAAGTGTTTTATGATGTAATGAACTTACAACATCCACCCCAATCAATGTATGATGCGAAGAAATTGGCAAACGATCCAGGGATGACTAGCATTAGGACTCTCAGCTCGGAAACGTAATAGTCTCTACTATGAGGTAATGCACCTGCCACGTAGCCCCAGGCGATACCCAGTCCCAGACCCAAAAGTGGAGTGAGGATCAACTGAAAATAACAAAAAATACTTCTTGTAGTCTCTATACAGTGTGTTTTAACGATGTCCATTAAAGCCGAGTGGGAGTTGTTCTAGACATCTAGGAGAACGACTTTTGTTCTACATCTTTGAATTCGAAGTAATGTTCGAAAATTTTAAGTTCAAAGTTTTCTTGAACATCAGCTGTTTCTTCATCAGCTGTTTTGTTTCAGAAGAAGAAGAAGCTGTTTCTTGGAGTTTAAGGTCATTGACCTTATTTTGTCCTTTTATTCAGTTTGGGTACTACTGGTTACTACTACAATCAAAACTTTTATTGCCTTTTCTGTAAAAAACAGCTGTTTTTCAGTGAAACAACACCAAACATTCGAAAAAAAGGTCGATTTTTCAAAAGTCGTAGAACAAAGACGCCTAGACGTTTAGAACAACCTCTTTCTGCTTGAATGGTCATTGTAAAAACACCCTGTATATTATGTAGGTATTTTTATAAATAAATAGTCTAGTTAGACTCAACAAATTCTAGTGCGAGAATGATGTTGAGGTGGCTTTTACTTTAATTGCACGTTGGTATATAATAGCCTTATTAATAAAAAAGTGGAATAAGGTCGTAGTGAGAACATGCTTTGTCTTTTTCCTTGACAAAAACTTTTAAAGTTGACAGACTGAATCAAGATGCAGAATAACTACTCCGACTTTATTCCCCTTTTATTAATAAGTCTATGAGTAAATAACTTGAGTAAATTTGGTACACCTACTTACACTGTTGCTTATTTTATTTCAATGTATCTAAGTATTAATTTATTCAGATTATTCGGGGTTTTAACTCTAAATTTAATTGACGCAAAATTTCAAACAGATAAAAATATTTATATGTGTTGTCTAACAAAATGAACATAATTAAATTAAAGATCCCTCGCTAACAGCAACAGCAAAAAAAATCATACAATTTGTCTACTGAACACGATAGCTACAAACTAAATAAATTAACCTTTCAGCTTTCCACGTATTCTTAGCAGAGTCGGCTATTGAAGAAAAATGAGATTAGTTGCCGTTCTGAGCGAATTGTATTGAATAAATGTTTTGAGTATGTATTGAATAAATCTTTTTACATACTTTAATTTTTTTTGTAATATTTAATAAAATCTAAGTAAATAAGTCGGTGAAACTCTATAATATGTTCAAATAAAATTAAAATATTATAGTTTTTTCAACGTTTTTAGGGTTCCCTAAGCAAAGGATAAATACGGGATATTTTTACTAAGACTACACTGTCCGTTTGTCTGTCTGCCACCAGGCTGTATCCAATGAACCGAGATAGCTACAAGTTGAAATTTTCCCATAAAGTCACAAATACTAAAAACAGAAAATAAATATTTTAATGCATATGAAGCTCTCATACAAAAGCAAACGTGATTCTTTTGTGATAATGTTACGAAACCCTTCGTTCGCGAGTCTGATCCGTTTAGATGACTTTTTAACCGACTCCTCAAAAACCGAAGAAAGAGCTTCTCAATTCGTCGCTATATCTACTAAATATTCAAACGGGATTAGACATAACGACGACCAAGATGAATGATTCTGCTACATAGTTTTGCTTATATTTTTCGTAAGATTATATTATTCTATTTGCTTTGTAACCAATTTCTCATACTGCGTGCTTAACTGAGCGGAAGTGCTCCAACATAATTAATATGACATACGGTGCCGTTCCTAAGCCGTAAGAGACAATACGTTGAATTTGGCTTTACTCCCAGCAAATATTAAGGATGTAGCTTAACATATACTTGCATGCATTTTCCGCAACGATTATATCTTTAATCTAGTCTGATGGAAAGTGGTCGATATCTTGACAACGTTACAAACATATCATTAACTCGGTCAAGTAGACCATGAAAACAAGCACCACTTCAGGAAAAATATTTAGAAAAATGCGTTTGTTTCAAAGTTCAATGCGGGACTTGAATAGACAACCTCCCCTTCATTAGAGACGCGCGCTTATCAAATCCACAGGGTGGTTATAGAAACGCAGCATGCCTGCTTAATTTTCTTTCAAAAAATGGGTAAAAGAAAGATCTCTTTCTTTTACTTTCAAGAAAGTACTTAATTTATACTATAAGACACAAAATAAAAGGAAGTTGCAATATTCACTTACTTTAAAGTAAAGAAAGAGACTTTCTTCTTTGGCCATGATGTAACTCATGACCATTCCATAAGCGCCCACACTGAGAGTTACATCGATCCCTCCGGCAGAGCCAATGAGAGCCACCCACTTTCGCTTCAGACCATAGCCGTGGGTCACATGTTTTACGACCGGCACAAGTACAGGCCCTGATAATGTAGCGAATAAGCAGCCAAATTGTAGACCTGATAAAATACCGAATCCAAAATAAATGTCATAAATAAAAATAGCTTTTCCTTGTGTTTTCGCGACTTTGTATTTAAATAACAATTGCACACAGTCGTAATACAGGAACGTTTTAATACAATTATTAGACGAGACTAATTTTTTAGTGCCGACAATATAAATGACGAATTACATTTCAGTCTACCTTGAAAAAGGAGCCTGAAACCGGTTTCGAAACGTCGAATCGGCTTTGTAACAATGATCTTATTAAAAACAACGCGATTAAAACCGTAAAATAAATTTCATTTCAACAAATGAAAATATCAATGTGTTTTATTTATGTCCCAGTCAAATGGTTTTACCGATTTGGAAGATGGTACCTACTTATAATTAATCCATATTGGTTATAAGGATATATACCTACGTACACTGATTCGTAACGCTAGTAGAAAATAACTATAATGAGCAATATACCTAGGTAACTTCATAACAAAGTAGAAATGCGGCGGGCGGCTAGTAGTGAATGGTGGAATACAAGGCTTGGCTGGCAGTGCGACGACGTGCACCTGAATGCCACTAAACCGCCGCTGTTCGCAAGCACGTCATGCGACGAAAATGCATTCAATCCTTTTGCACTACGAGCTTCACATCAGAATTTATTGAATTGGCTTTGTACTACGTATACAACACGCTCCATTGTGCGAGGCTGCGCTCGTGACAAATTTTATTACACCAGGTTTGAGGTGCATTCCGCGATATCGCATAATAGTTTTCAGAAACCGTTTTCACTCGGTCGTGTGTGACTTTGCCTTGTTTACAGGTAATTTTGGACTCTAGACTTTTGAATTCGCTCTTAATAGGTAGGTAGGTACTTAATTTAGAAAAAAAATATAATGTCGGAAGAATCTTACTTCTTATTCTTACTAACATTATAAACGTGAAAGTTTGTATGTGACTTTGTTACTCTTTCACACAAAAACTACTGAACAAATTGCAATAAAATTTGAAATACTTATAGATACCTGGAGACCTAGGGAATAACACATAGGATACTTTTATCAGAACTTACGCGGGTGAAAATGCGGATGAAAATAGATACATATACGAATGTCATAGTATTAATAAAAATACAGCGTTATTGAAAATACCTTTTAGCTCGCAGGGTGGTGCATAACAGTGAGTCGATACTCGAAAAACAGTTAGAGATTATTAAAAATATAGTTAAGTAAACATATACCTATAAAAATAAAACAAATGAGCAACTTGCGAGCTGAATGGTGTATTTTTCATTAGCCTAGCATAACATACTCACCTTGAAGCAGAGTGAATCCTAGAATATAGTACGCGCATATTATCGTTGTGCAAACTTCCGACAACCACGGCAACCCCCCCAAACATGCGATTTGTAGCCAATTTTCTTTCATATAATTGAGATTCCATAATAGTGGGCCCTTACCGAGAATGATTGCTGGAAATATTTTTCTGCAATAAAATAAACGAATACTGACAATATGTTTAGCATCCCAGGCAAATCGTGCTCTAATAGGTATTGCTTTTAAAATAAGGCAAGGCAAATCTATTATATCGGACGTATGGGTCCGCTAGGTGCCCGGGTGCAACCTGAATGAGTCACATACCAAATTGCGAAGGAGTCCATTCTATACGGGAAGAAATTTGATATCTATATAATATTATACAGAAAACAACGTATCACACAATTATCAAAAATGATTTTAATGTATCATTTTTGATTGATTATGTTTGTACTATTGTATTTACTTAAAGAATTTTTTTATGTATTTCGAATAATATTCTTGAACCACGTATTGTATAGTACAATAGGCATATTGATAATACAATTATATTAGGTAATCAGTTCAGTGCAAAACTAAAGTGATTGCTTGGTGTAACAAAATATTTGTTATCTTTTAAGTTACTCTCTGCACGTCGTAAAAAGTGACCAAAAGAGTAATTGGTGGGAGGATTAGGTAGTGGTTTGTTACCACCCACCTAAGTCCGATCTAAGTCGTGGCGCTAAGTAGACTTGCCCGTGTTTCGATACGTTGGGCGGTTCAGCCACTAAGGAAGACAAGTCGGATCTTTTTCGACTGCCATATTTTATTTTCTAGATGCTCTAGTTAAATCTTAGACTACTTCATCAACCATCGGTGTGATAGTGGTCAAACATTCATCTAACACGTGTGTAAAAAATATTTTTTTAAAGTACTTTTTAGATAAAAGGTTTCTGATATTTTTATAGGTAACAGACAATATAAATTGCTTGTACTAAATGTTCTGTGGTTTTGTCGTACCTTAGGAAAACGTCGATTTCGACGAACTCTCTCATATCGAAGTAGCCAACGTTTCGTACAAATATCCCTAATATGAGGGGAGCCAACATCTGAGGCAGCTTCGTTATTGCATTAAAAGGAATCGCAATAGCCCATGCAATCAGTGCGATCAGTACCAACCGAAACCATTTTCCTTTCCAAATATTCCATCCCTCACCGAATACGAACCACAACGAAACCCAAGTTAATAATGCTGCAAATAAAATAATTCAACACAATTTTTTCATGTTAAAACTTCAGTCCAAACGTAAAATATAGGGATATTCCGACGTCCACACCCAAATAAATTGTTTTTTACGTCATTTAATTCACTCTGCTCGCATTCCATTTTTCCAGCCACTGCAGTTTCGATACGCAGAAAAAACACGGTTGAAGTGTACGCGAAGACAATTTTTATTTGTTTCGTATAAAAGTTTTTTATTTAGACAACACCTAGGCAGATTTAAATTAATTACTGCCTAAATACCTAAAATTATCCCGTTTTGAATAGTAGACTACGATACGACTTTCTCTATAGAAAAAATGTCAAATACAAAGAAACAAAACGTCAAATTATAGTCTAAATTGTCACACAAAAACAAACCATTTAGTGAATGTTTTGCAACAATCTCAACATAATACAACAGGATACTAAGAATAAGTGATTTATTTTTAACTTTTTTTCCAATGGAGTGGAAATGCCAGCAATGCCAACGGCACACTATCGCTACTACCTCTCATGCCTTCATACTCGTAGAAAATTATCTTTTCTTTATACATATTCTGGTAAAATTAAAACTTCATAAAATTAGGTGGCTATGTTTTGTTATCAGGAGTTATTAAACACAATACTCACCCAAAACAAAAAGTACAACATAATGAGTCGCTATCGGTGTCGATTTGTACAACCACTCTTTGCATTTCACTGATTTTTCACCGCGATTATTTCCTTGTGGAAATTGATTCACATTTTCCTTCGCACTGTAAATTATGTAATTTTTTTAAATATTTTACCGTTAAGCCGTTTCACGTTCACGCGTTAAACTCTTAAAATCTTACGATGTCATTGTTATACGATTGTGTTCGCGCGGCAATTGGGTAATTAAAGTGTCGTCTTCATTCATGGTATCTTTGATATTGTATCAGATCTGAGTAAGATGCCCAATAAGAGGAGGGAGTGTGTAAACACACTGCGAACTATAATACTTACTCACGTTTTCTCTAATTCTTCCTGGCTTTGAACTACGTAAACGTCTTTGTCGATAGCGAACGCTGTTTCGTTATCTGAAATGGTTTAAATTACAATTAAACTAAATTTTACACAAAGTATACAGTTAACTTGCGAACATGTACCTCTGCACACAAGTACATTATTCATTAGGTACTTAATATTTTATTTCGTTATACGTGTGATTTTTATTTTAATTAATTTTACGATGTTGTATATCGAATGAATGGATTAAATCAAACAACCTCACAAGGTGATAAATTAATTTAGGATAATATAAATGATGATAAATCAGTTCGTATCTCTGTTCTAGATCCGTTCCATATTCTGTTCGACATGAAGTGCATATTAAGTCTGAAGAGAATTTATTCATGGCGGAACAATATTCGACTGTTATTGGCATTAGTTCGATAGGTAACTGTTTGAATTAGATGCCATATATAATGTATTTAGTGTCCAAATACCTAGGCAAGGAATTAGTTTTGGGAAAAGGGATATAACTGGTAAAATCATCGTATATTCTTTGTAAATAGTTCTCAATGTGTTTTCACTATTTTAATGATTTATTTTATACATATTGATCTCGTCGACAAAATAGAATATTAAAGAAAATTTAATACGCATTTTTAGAGTAACTTTTCCACTTGTCCTTAGACCTTAGACTTTGAAAAAGTAGGCCTAATAGAAACAGACAGATCATCGCAATATTAAAAGATTTATCGTAGCAATAATCCATAGAAATGTTTAAATTATTTTTCTAACAAGTAACTTATCGCACAACACTATATTTCCGATATCTTCAAGTTTATGAGAAGACAAATGTACCTATTTATTTATGGTTAGGTATCTACTGGGCAATGTATTTCGAAACTACCATAATTAAAAAAATGTTTGTTTTAAAAAAAATGATACATAAGATAAGGTGAGTATATTATATTTACCTACCTAAGTTTCTATGGATATGTTATCTATAAAACCGAGATATACTTTTTTACCCTAATTTACAACTGAAATTATCAACTTTAAGTGATATGTATCTTAATGCACAAGATTAACCTAGTTAATAAACCTAATTATACAATGAATTATACAAGTACTAAAAATAATGTAATGAACTTTAAAGTAAATTCAAGTTTTTTTTATTTCAATCGCAATTTATTTTGTTTAGCATATTTCAAACGCCCGATATTTTAAAGACTTTTACAAGTCGGGTGCTTGAAAGTACTAAACAAAAAAATCAAAGCGATCAATTCGCGTTGCATCGAATGTAAAATATTTATTCGAACAATGAGTCCTCACTCGGCGACTCTCGTGGTAGTATCAGGGACCCTACCGCGCATATTCCGTCGAAATCAGCATCGAAATCCCACTGCGCAAAAAAATAACGTGCGCAGTAAGACCCACAGCGCTGATTTGCATGCATTTGTAAGCGTCGCCGTCGAACTGTCATTAAAAGCGGCAGCTATAGAGACGCCCGCGCCGGTTTCAATGACAGTTGAACTCGACGGCGTCGGCTTCAAATGTATGCAAATCGACGCTGTGGTTCTCACAGCGCACGTTATTTTTTTGTGTAGTAAGATTTCGACGCAGATGCCGACGGAAGATGCGCGGTAAGGTCCACCTAGCCCGCACCCGATACTGCATTGCTACGGTTATGTGTGGGTGAATCTTGGCTTTACAAAATTACGGAAGTGTATTTAAACTTCTATTTTATAATACGGTTTCCGCTCTGCTCCTACACACGAACATTGAGAAAAACCTACAGCTCAGAGCCCTCGGCCTGTCGAGTCCATCGTAGGAAGTAGCAACACTCAATTGATGGGACATGCCATTATTTACCCATGAACTGGTAGTATGTGGGGATATTTAACTTAATTTATTTATTATTTAAGGTGTGTCTACAACACACAATTTACGGTATTTTTTACAATAACGAACCATGCCTTTCTTCATCTTGTCGGCTAGCCTTGAAGTACTCGCCTCCTCATTATAAGAGCGTGTTTGGTCTGTCATTGTTTATTTAGCAGATAGTGTTATTTATTAGTGGTTATTAAATTGATAATAGAACATTCATTCAATTTTAATGAAATAAATCTATTGGAGAATATTGATTACAAAAATCGCACCACAAACATTGAACATGATTTCTAGAATTGACTGACAGAAGGATTTGAAATCTTAAAATGTCAACTTCATAAATATGATTTTATAAAGAAACTGTGACCCGTGGTTTCACCCGCATTGGTCATTTTCCCGCGGAAATATCGGGATAAAAAGTAGCCTATGTGTTATTCTTGGTATGCAGCTACCTATATTCCAAGTTTCATCGCAATCGGCTCAGTAGTTTTTGCGTAAAAGAGTAACAAAATCAAATTTTATATACATACTTTTGCGTTTATAATATTAGTAAGAAAGAAACACAGACTAGTAAGAAGATACTAAAGTATAAAAGATGTAAAATGTAGTAAGATCTTTATAGGTTTCTGGAGAACTCTGCCTCTTTAGTTTTCTAAATTTTAAAGAAAGTTAAATAAACTTTTTCATTTTTATTCTATTTTTTAGCCGGCTTCAAAGAAAGGGTTATGTTTTACGCGCCTATCTTGTATGTATAAATTGTATATATATGTAACGTACGTTTGTTATACTCTTTCTCAGCACGTATCTTCCAAACCACTCGATAGATTTCTTTAATTAAGGTATTGTTAGATTCGTCTCGTTTCTCGAATGGTTCTTATTACTAAATATTTTCAGAAACGTAAAATATTGTGTTACTAACCTATCCCGCCTTATCCTTCGGCGCTAAGCCGGAATCACTTGTGAAAACTACTTAAAGGGCGGCACATCTCTCCAATCAAATTATTATTCCTTTATTTTAAGCCTTGTAATTAAGAAACACGTTTAGTAGTTTAGAGGTACAATTAGTAGACACCTATACATGTACTTGTGCGTTTATTCAAGCGGATTAAAAAGAAACAATCACACGGTCGATAGTTATTAAACAGGTCAAGACTACTACAACTTCTACGATTGCATGACGTAGGCAGATGATGGTTTTATTTTGTTATTTTTGTGTGGCTGTATTTACTCTGTTCATATTAATTAGGTAAATAATTAACTGTAAGATTTATACACACGACAACAGTCCTGTGTACCCTATGCGGTATATACACAACCACTAACAAAATTTAAGCTAAAGTTGTCATGCTCATAAATAAAGATATTTTGATATAAAAAAATATAGCAAATTTGATAGGCTGAACTTATCATATTTGTTAGTTCAGGACTTGCGGAGGGGGTCATTTTTTATGCGACAAATGGAGAGGTATTAAGTTTTTGGTTAAAGTCAAAATAAAACTGGAGACAGCTTAAGCGAAATAAATAAAAACTAAAACTATAACATTTACTTACCTCCGATCCCAAGCATTTTTGCGCAAACAAGATTCCTCATTGTATGGTGTAATGGCCACGTCTATCACGAACGAAGTTATTAAAAAAATAATCAAGTATAACTATTGCTCGAGTAATCAACTAATTCCCGACTTGAGCGTGTCATTTTTCTCTAAAATCTAGAAGTAGTAATTTTTACTATAAACTTAAACGCGGAGGAAGGTCGGACTAGTGAAAACATGCTTTGTTTTTTTTTGGTGACATTCACAGTTGACAGACAGAAACAATAGCGGAATAACCTCTACGACCTTTATCCCTTTTTATTAGGATACAGTTGCCGTAGTAGTATTTACAGCTCGTAGTAACTCCACTTACTTACGAGTATACTTAAAATCAGAAATAGGTCGTGTAAATAGAATAAAAAACTGTCCTACTTATTTCCTCAACATTTCTTTTCTAATGCATGACATTTCGTCATGTAAATTAGGCTTTAAATACCTACTGATTAAGATATTCGTGTTAACTAACTTTAATATTTTATTCTTCTTCTTTTCGTGTAGTGGTGTGTCTCGTCTAGATACCTTATCTTCGTAATTTTTCATAAAATAATTTAACTTCGACTTATCTTCAACTTAAAAAGTTAAAAGTTTTAACTTGTGTGTTTCCGCAATTAGCCCTACTATTGGGCCTTTGTGCGTGATTTTAAGCCGTGGGTTCTCTCACGATGTTTTCCTTTACCGTAAGAGAATTTTATTTAATTTTATCTAATTACAATTCACCATTCTTATTGCGTCTATTTTTGGCCAACAAATTGCCTAAAGGTAAACCGTTTGACCACCTCACACCTTGGTGGATTCGGTGATGCGGTCTAAGTTGAACCACGAAGTTTATGTAACTATTTACTCGCAATTTATTATTAATCCATAATATACATCTACCCGGCAATGTTACTCATCACCTGATAAATTGAAATTTGAGTACATCATCATCATCATCTCAGCCCTTATCCGTCCACTGCTGAACATAGGCCCCCATACGACGCCACAAACGGCGATCGCGAGCTACCATCCAACGACTTCCCGCGACCGCTACAATGTCGTCGGTCCACCGTAAAGGAAATTATGAATAGGAAATAATTGACCGAACGAGCGAAGCGAGTGAGGTCCAGTGTAGACGGGCCTGGCGCTTGTATCTTTGTATGTTTGTTCGACGATAACTTGAGTATCGTAGCTCCGATCTTCATGAATTTTGGTATGCGCGTAGTTCAGGTCAGTAGAATTTATGAGTTCGAAGATGAGCCGGATCGGTAGGGGGGTTGGGGAGATAGGGGGTCGTGAGGTCTCAGTTCGGGGCGAACTCCTAGTTATATACTCTTATGTAGAAAATAATAATTTATTATAAATCTACATTTTGTATCGAAGTGGGCGTATTGTTTACTTTTGCTCGTTGGTGTGTAGGCGACAACGTCCGTGATCTGTAAAAATCTGAAACAAAATAATAATCAACGTTAATTTATAAACCATTTACTATTTTTAAAATGAATATCTGATTATATTACAAAATAGGGACATAGAGCGGCTGGCAAAAGACAATCTAAAAACAATTTATGAAAAATCGAACATAGTCTCTGTATTACCATTTTGGTACCAATAGGTACTAATTGTAAAGAATAAAGATTTGATTGTTTATTTGTAACGAATATGCTCCGAAACTAAAGGACCTAATAGAAAGCTACGTTATCAAGTTGCTATTATTTTTACCCGGCTGCAAGGAAAGGTTAAGATTTTCGCGCCCATCTTGTTATGTATGTTTGTAATATTCCTCCTCAGGTCATATCTTCTAAAGCACGCAATGGATTTCTTTAATTATTTGTTTAAGGATTTATTCCACGTCCGGTTTTCAGAAGACTGTTTATACTCAGTTCAGTGCCTCCTAGTCACGCCTAAAGAAACACGATTAAAACCGAAAAAAAGAGTTCAATTTCGATATCAATTATTAAGTAAAAGAATATTTACCGTCAGGTCCGACTCTAGATTCCTGTGAAAGAAGACATGGTCCGAGAACTGTGGTCAGTAGGGATCCCAAAGTAGACGTTATGAGAATAGCAATAACGATGATATTCGAGTGTTGTGATGCTATAAGTTTATCTTGATCGGTGGCGTCGCTCCATAGCGAGTCACTCGCCACCCGAACTAGCACCGCCTGAAAAATGCGCAAGATTAGGTAACATTTTGATATCCGTGAATCATTGTAAATTAGAGAATTCATTCACAAAAGAAAACCCACGGATGCAGAACTGTAGTCACTAGAGGGAGATGTTCTAAAGTGCAAGTCGACTTCCTACTTTTTATTTTTCGAAATAAAAAAGTTATGTGTTTGGTACTAACAAAAGAACATAATAAAATCTACTTCTTAGGTAGTCACAAAACGCCGTTTTTAGAAATGGACATTATTTTGAAGAACCAACTTTATATTTCCTTTTATTAAATACCACAAGACTCCTGAAAAGAGCTCTAGCAATAACATTACTTAAAAAAATGTTTAAAATTTACATTTTGTTAAAAAAGTAGTATTATTTAACAGTTAACTAAAAGAAAAGCGATGAAAAAGTTGCCTGCTTAAATATACATTTTTAAACTTGTAACATTTTAGATGCAGATTGAAGACTAACAATGGCTGTACTCAGAGATTTTCCAAGTGAAGTTTTTAACTGAATTGTTGTGATTTGTGATGTTAGACGTAATAAGAATATTATTAATAAACACATTGGTTTTAGTGAAATTTAAATTGCTGCACTGTTTTGGCCCTCTTTTTAGTCTCAGCACAATCCGGTTAATTGTACTAACAACTAGTTAGTTATGTATTCGTTTTTAGTTAGTTATGTACACATTTTGGCGCAAATTTCGTCCAACATGCGGCAGACATGGTTCGCTCAATCCTACCTAATCTGTGCAGCTTCTAACTAAGACATCAGCGATCGGACTTTGTGTGTATTGCACCTAATTTTGAAAAGGTTTAGTTTTAAACACAGTTCTCATGGGGGAGGACTTTTAAAAACCGGAAAAAAGATGCTTTAATTTTGCACGATTATACATATTGATTACGGCAAGACGTTTTTTAGGGTACCTTACATGTAAAATCGGGGATGATGTTTTTTTTCTGGTTTTCGTGTTCGTGTGGGGTATCGTTAGATAGCTCTTTTAAAATTCATTGTGGGTTTTCAAAAACCTTTTTTTAAAGGGTTTCGTTTTCGAACTATCACTTAGTACTTCCCGCGGCCACGGCCGTTGTAACTCGTCTGCTGAAACGTCATTATGTTCTAATAAAAATAATAATGAACAGAAATCGTGTGAGTTTAAAAAGTATGTTATGTATGACTTATGAATGTTTGTTGCGAAACTATCTCCGTAACTAATAAACCGATTTTGATGAAACATGACATGTTAATAATATGTTGAATACTCGGGAGTACCTAACATGGGCATATTTACATCCCAATATTTTCACAGGATTGAGACTTAAATTAAAAAGCAGGTCAATACAAGTTATAGATACAATGCACTTGCACAAGCATCACAGTATAATCGAATGATGTCATAAAATGATATAAGCATTTACGATTCTCAAATAAATATGAGTAGGATCATTTTGTTGCGCAGTATTAGTATAATAAAATAATTGATGAATCCTTATATTGCATACAAATATAATGCCCGCCCATCTGGCTCCGAAAAAGAAAAAATCCAGTAAGTATTAAGTACCTACATAATAATGAGATTAAGTAATTTGAAAGACCATGACCTAAAGTTAATTGTTTAAAGAAACTGACAATTCGAAATAGATAATAGATTTATAACATCTAATGGTTTGGTATTTGATATAGAAAACTAAAAAGTTTTGCAAAGTATGTATGAATACTAAATACTATTATAATTGTTTGTATGGGTATGGCCTTTGTGAGAGAGATCGGTTGCCAGTTGAGAGAGAGGGGGCATGAAGTCCGTTCCGGGACGTTCCTGCTGCAAAGATTGTCTATTAGGGTGTTTCACCTTTGTATGGGTAAAAAAAAAAGTTTCGTATTTTCTAACGTAATACATCTCAAAAGTTGTATTGTGATCTTAGTTATTATAAAATGTAAACATAGTTGCAATTTAAGCATACATTTGGCTCGCTCAAACGAGTTGAATTTTCGATAAAAACAAAATTTAAGTGTTAGATTGGATACTGTGTTTATGTTAATGTTTGTCCGTTATTGTCATAAAAATGATGTCAATTAATGGAGAATGAAGTAAATTAGCAAATGCATAGCAAATTTTTTTATTTTTTTTTGTGTTTTTAATTTAAAGCATTTATTATAATGCAGCTAAAATTACAAATTTTAATGGAAGTTTCCGTTTATTTCACACTATTTGAAGTCTTTATTGGAGTTATAACTGGGCATTATTTTTCTTGATTTTAATTTCAAGGCAATAAACCCTTCTCGATTTTTGTTTCCTGCTACACTGATTGATGCTTCAGTGGTTAATTTCACCCCTCTTTCAACTGACTTAGTGTGGCAAGGAAACTTAGGAAAGTCGAGAATCCCCAGATTCTGCACATTTGCATCTCGTATAGCCTCCAGTTCCTTGGTGTCCAAACAATGCAGAACAGGCGGTTCTGTAAGTAAAAGCTTTTCGTCTAGCCAGTTAATCATATCGTAAAATTCATTACACTCAAAGATGATTTTCGGTACAAAAAAGGTCTTACTTCGTAAGCTTTTTAGAAGTTCTACCTTTAATTATTCTTCTGCAACCAAGCTCTCTTGTGTGCTTGTTATCATCATTCAGCATTGTTAGGAGCAGGTTCTCAGGGTGCGCAAAATACGCATTACGCTGTATCACCGGATCTATCAAAGCTTTTACATCTTTAGGTAAAAATATTGAACTTTTAATGAGAAACCAATAGTTTCTTGCATCTTCTTTGCAAGAACTGTTCATTTTAATCTTAAACCAAGTAGGGGTTTAATTTTTGAATAAGTAGGTATATATTTTGTTAACAAAACCAGTTGATCAGATGGCTGCACTGTTTAATTAAACAGAAATCCGTAGTATTCTGCAGGCAGTCGTAAGCCACTAGGCGTATAACATTTTTCCTGGATTCCGTCTGGTCAAATCTGGATTTACGACTCCAGTTGATACTGCCTTGTAAATATTGTAAAGATATTGTTGATCTGTGCTTAATTAAACATTTGTAAGATCCGGCAGCTCCGCAGGAATAGCATCGAATGATGTAATCAGCTTATTTATTAAGTTGCCAGCAGTTTTCCATACACTAATAACAGCTCGAACCACTTCAGATATGATAGTTTTTGCTTGAGGCTCCTGCTGATTTTCCATATTCATTTCATGGCAAATCGATTTGTAATGTTTTATCACATCTCCATAACTGAGAAACACATGCCTTTTATTTTTTTGCGGATATTGGTCGTTAAATTTTATTTTGTTTTTATTTCGAGTTGCAATATTTTGTTTTGAAGTCATTTTAATGCTTGCTTGCTCTCTCAACGTTAAACAACGACTAAATTAACTTATCAAGTAAACTTTAATAAAATTACATTGAGTGGGTATTTGAAAAAAAAATCTCTACTCAAGAGAACTCACAAGGTAAAATGGGTGAAGTGGCATATGTTGCAGTAGGTACTATTACTATATAACTGCACTTCACATGGGAATGAATTTTGATTTAATGCAATATTGATCATATAAATGTTACATTAACACGAATAAACTTAGCTTTTTAATAGTAATTGTAAATAAAATCATTGCACCAATACCTCACTCATACGGCACTTTTACGAAACTTCAAGGTCATTGAGCGAGCCATAAGTACCTATCAAATGAAAAAGTAAAAATCTACACAACTTTTGAGAGGTATTAATCAAGAAAAATCAAAAGTTGGAAAAATCGACACACCCTATTGTCTATTGCGGTTCAGCGCGTGGATGCTGCTAGTATTTTGGGCAGCTTTGCTTCGGGAATGCTTGGGGATGGGTCATTTTACATTTAGTTTTTGATTTTTGTTTAGTTATGTTTTTTTTTAATTTTTAATTTATATATAAAATAACTTATAAAACATTGTTTCACTTAGCATAATTAAACCACGTGTTTCTAATTTTGTTTTTATTATATTTTTTTAATTTGTGTTTTGTATTTTATAATTTTAATTTATTTCTTGTATTTAGTAAGTATTACATAATTTGTTTTTTTTTAATGTTTTAATTGTATTTGTTTTCAGTTTTGTATTTGGCCCTATTTATTCAAAGTATTTATAATTGTTTTGATTATTATTTAATATTTTTCTTATAGGTGTCATTTTTTATTTGCTTACCCCAATTATTTTACCTGCAATTATTTTATCTATCACTTTTTCTGCGTCTCACGGTTTGCTGGAAGAACTGTTTTTATGGTTAAGCTCACATAATGTACTGTAGGTACATGTTTTATCCATAGTAATCTCTGTTTGTATTCGTGGTGTGTACATTAAAGAATTAAGATGCATTTTCGAATAGATCTTGGCGCTTGCAAAATGGCCTGTAGGCAAGTATATTTCGGAGATATGCAGTCCAGACTTCGGAACGATAACCCTAAATCAATTTGGCTAACTCTGTTAACAAAGCTGCCCGCAGCGGTGATCGAGGCTTGGGTTTGATTAGACTGAGATCTTTGTTAATATACGAAATATTATTCTGTCGTCTATGCTAAATTGTACCCGAGGGACCCCAACTCAGAGACAGTCTTGTTAAAGGTTGTCATTTAAATTTGCATGTCCATCAGTTTGACCACATTATTTTACCTGATATGCGAGCTACTCTTATTTCTTTCACGGCTAAACCGCTGAAACAATTGTGATGAATTTTGGTATAGAGATAGATGTGAACTTGGAGAAGGACATAATCTGCTTTTGATTCGGGATCGAGAATTGCGCTGGTGAAACCGCGGGGCGCAGTTTTTTTTATTTTATTATTTGGTATATTACATCCATATACTGAGCAAAAATGTTAACAAATAAAATAATTGATGAAATAAATGGTATTGTATATTTCTGTATTACATAAGTAACTGAAATATGTTTAATATATGTAAGGGTTGATCCTTGGTCACAATGTTTGTGAAGTCCTGTAAACCTAGTTATTAATTTTGCTTTGGTAGCGTTCTATGGACAACGGTTGACTAAACAATGCTTATATAATGCAAATATTAGTCTAATTAGATGCTTCAGACAAACAGAACCGCGTCAGGCCAAAAATCAATAATGGGATAGTTGTTGTCATACCGAAACTTTCCCTTGTAAAGTATGGACCCGCTAATAAGCACATGTGCATAGTTAAAATTAAACCGACGAGTTTCCAATGTAGCGTAGTCATATGTAGTAAAATTTTAGTAATGTACAAGTTTAAGGGTTGGGAGACGAGCTCATAAGTCAGTCAGTTAGTAGGTAAGTGGCTTTTACCAAGGCCATTTGTTGTTCAGTGGTTTAGCCCTTCAGGTACCTACATAAATTTTACCGTTCCTACTAAATTACTTATGTACGGATTCTCTTAATACAGAATGTAGTTAATCTTTCCCTGTTAATACTACTAGTTTTTCTTTTTTTAAAATTAAACATTTTGCAAGGAAATGGAACAATTTTCTCAGGGATTTCTTCTGTTCACCTACAGACACTCCCCAGACGCTAGACCCTGTTAAAGCATAAATAAACGAAGTAACTTTTATAATTGTGAAACTTGATGTAAACAAGCTCGCTTTGGAATTGCTAAAACCGTCGAGGACTCAAAGTAAATTAGAGCGTAGAATGTTAGTGGACTGTTAGTGTAGTTCTCGGTCGTTAATGAAAAGATCACTTTAAAGTTAGTCGAGAAGCGTCGACGTCGACGGGCTCGTGGGCTCGGAGGCCACTCGCCGCTGCCTGATGCATTTTACATCACTACTCCACTATGATTAATTACTTTCGCGTGATACAGACGTTTAACAATTCGATGTTGACTTAACAATTTCCAGCCAATTCACTGGGAAATTGTAAAATATTCCAGATCGTTAGGACTGTGGTTAAACTGTCATGTTCTATTTTTAGTTATTAAATTATCAAAGTTGTTAAATTCGACGAGTTTATTTTATTACACGACTGCCCAAGGAAGTGTTATGTTTTTGCCGTAAGGGTATGTTAACGTACGTACAGAAACAGCGTTTGAATAAATCTGAATACCTACTTTAGATAAATTGGCCGTAGCCTAGAAAGATGAAGCAGTCATTTTGCCCTTCAGTGGGACAATATAATTATGGTAATTAAAACGGTTTTATTACCATTCCTTTAGTTTATAATTTGAAAATATGTTAGTTTTTACCCAGCAATAAAAACTTTTGCATGTCGCGTAAATTGTAAACATGGTTGATGAACAAATAAAATGATGTGTAGTAAAATCGTGTTTGGTTTATCAAGATCGTCTGAAACATCTGGCTGGACAGGTTCAAGGAAAAATGTAATTGGCAGTAACATTAATGTGGGTTTCTTTATCTCGCCCTATAAGTCGTATAAAAAAGAACAGGTGGGATTTGTCTAATATAATATCTAATAACTAGCCAAAATATTCTTTGTTTAACAGCTGGTGCCGTCTTTTTGGAACACCACTAGGGGTTCGGTGTGGGTACGCATTTTTTGTAGAAGACTGATTTAAGTCATATTCGTATATCCCTCAAATTTATATTTCAGACACTTCTTCGGTCATCCACCCGACCCTTGTCATTCATCAAAATAGACAAATAACTAAAGAAATTGATTCAAATTTCTTTTCTAGCTAGATTTATTTGTGTCTTCGCTATCAGTGGTGTAAATTGGATATACGTGTGATAAGTCGCTCGTGAAAGTCGCCCCTCGAACGTGCCGGGCGAAGGGCGAGAATATATCTACTCGTCCATAAGATACCTATCCGAAGGTAGAGCCGTCTCCTCCGAATTCAAGTTAATACACTAGTGACTTTCGATCGATTTTTCATTATATATTTCAAAAACTTTTAAAGCGAAGGTTTTTAGGGCTTTTTTGCGTAACTTTTATGTTGTGTTTTTACTTACAAGTTTGGAAGTCTATCCGAAATATTGATTAAGGTAAGTAGATTGAAAAGAAAAACAGATTGAAACAAACCTCGACTATAGCCTTCGGTATCCAAGTGATTGCTATGAAGAGACTTTCTTTGAGCGATAGGTCGTTTGCAAGCGCTACCAAGAATGCGGCTAACAATCGCAGCATCAACGCGCAAATTATGCAGCCCAGAATTAGACTGAATTCTTTTGGTGTCATATGTGAGATCTGTAAATTTAAAATATCAAACACAGTATCCATATAGATAAATAAAGACGCGGGATTCAGTTAGTTCCAAATTCATTAGGTTACACGGTTTACAACAATAATAGCACAATGTAAAATCGGTAGATCGATGGATAGAAATCGGTAACGTAGCCGGAACCATAACCGTTAGCTACTGATGCCGGAGTAGGTTTCGGTATCGGTAGCTAACGGTTCTGGTAGATTCTTTAACTCACCAAGACCGTTTTGCTTTAGGTGTATGAGAAGATATACACAAGTATGTCTGTGTGCGAGAGTTCCAACGCTAGTAGAGATGGGCCAAATATGTTTTTTGCCGACTAACAGACTAGCCGACTAGTCGGCAATGCAAATCAATGTGACTCGGAAATATTCGAGATAGTCGTCGTCAAAACTTCTAAAAAATAAAAGGAATGAAATAGAATAGAGCTGATACATGTTGAGACATTTATACTGTCGTGTAGTAGTCGTGTAGTCGGGTTTTCCGACTAGTCGGCCCATAACTAAACGCTAACAATCCGAACTCACGCACACAACATTCCCGTGAATGACGTGAATTTACTCACACGTGACTCACACACACCCAAGGCCGAGACGCTTTCGTGAAATAAAATCGTCGTCGTAGATGTGTTTAATAACCAAAAAGTTACATTTTAAATGGATGCCTACATATCTACAGTTATAATAAAAGAAGAGAGGATAAAAAGTATATACTTGGAAGTAAATTTAAAAAAATGGCTAGGCGACTTCGGTGGCATCACTGCCGACAACAGCATTTGGTTCCCCTGAATGTGAAGGTAGAATACCGCACAATGATAGTCTCGTTAGCAGCAGGAACACGACTCCTTCGACTTTTCCTTCTATTCTATTTGAAGAATCATCCAGTGTACACTTAAAATTTAAAAAAACATTTATTCTTACGTCCAAGAAGTATCCACTGAGTGTGAAAAGGATCGGCTCGAAGATCCTCCAGAGCAGCTTGTAAACCTCAGACACTGGGTTGTTGTTGACGGGCCAGTCTCGGCGGGACCACCGGGTAGCTGCCGTGGCGGCGCACACCATCACAGCCACCCCAGCTGTTGATATAATACGACATTGTTTCAAAAACAACATTTATTCATCACTAGCTGCATCCACGATTTTACTCTCATGCAAAAATGCCTGTGTTTGAGCCATTGCTATTTCTTATGTTGATAAGTCTATAACTGTTTTCCGACGGTGCTCTTCGGAGTGTCCTGTTGGGAACAGCGGATCTCGCATCGTAAGCCTGCGGAAAGCCGTCAGTGGGGACACTATAACATATATGTATAGTTATCAGTTTAGAAACAAAGTCACAAACATACTCGCAAAGTGTTATGTATCACAAATAACAGCTAAAGCAAGTAGAGCACTGGCGTATGAGTAGTCAATTAGTATTAGCTATATCGACAGCAGCTCGCACGCTACCTCGCACTATAGATACGAGCTATAACTGTCTCATTTTAGTATACAAGGTGTAACAGGTATGCCCTTTTAAGCCGAAAGGGGGTTGTTCTAGACGTCTAGGCTAACAACTTTTGTTCTACGACTTTTGGAAATTCGAAGTACTTTTCGAAAGTTTTAAGTGTAAAGTTTACTTGAAAATCAGCTGTTTCTGAGAGTCCGAGGTCATTGACCTTATGTTGTCCTTTCGTTTAGTTTGATGTTTCACAATCAAAACTTCAATTACCTATATTTTCAAAAGCAGCTGTTTTTTCAGTGAAATATAATCTCTAAATTTTTTTAAAAAAGTTCGAATTTCCAAAGTCGTAGACCAAAAAGTGTTGGCCTAGACGTCTAGAACAACCCCCTTTCGGATTAAAAGGGCATACCCGTTACAAATTGTATAAGTACTTATACCAACAGAGATTTTTATCTATCATACTTCAAGGTTCAATATCAATGTCAACTCAGGTCGAATAGCTTGTAAAAATACTTTCAGTGGCCATTAATAAATTAACGTTTTTATAGATCTTACTTAGTTAGTTTCACTTCTAAATTGCTTTTTTACGTTGAGACATTCATTTCAATCTTTATTTATTTTTAGTCATTTACAAAGTTAAATAGTTAGCTGTGTTAGGATTTTTTCTTAATTTACTTACCAATATAATAGATATTTTACTTGGGAATTAGATACCATTGATAATTTTACTTACTTGTCACAAGTTACCCGACCACAAGTGAGCATAGTGAGAAAAGGGATTTGTGATTTCGATGTGTCGAATCGAACCTACACCAACGCGACGGTCTGAGTGTCGACGAGTAAACATTCATAAAATGTGGAAAAATAAAAAGATTTAATGCACAATTGACTATTTTTTTTATATATCAGTGAATAAATAGTCAAAGTTACAATAGTAACAGTAATACTGAGTTATTGCAATAAAAATATTGTTCATTGAAGAAATAATGTTGATTGAAACTAATTGAGAAGAAGGTTAAAGATGTAGATTGTAAATAACAAGGCAAGAATTCAAGTATTAATGCATTATTTCATTACTAACGATATTTGTAGTCATTAACTCATTAAATATATTAGCATAGACTAAATTATACTATATTAGGTATTATTTATAGTTGTGAGAATATGAATGGGCCCCTGTGTTGGACCATCGAGATACCATAATGTACTAAGTTCGACGTTTGTACCGGGCAAGCGGACCCAACAATACAAGTTTTTGGAATCGCAGTACATAGAATAAATTGTAATAGAAAATAGACTATTTTTTAGCCCGCTTATTCGTCCCACTACTATAGGGAAAAACTCCTCTAAGAGTTAAAGTCAAATACGAATAAAGTTAAAAACGCATAAAGTCAAAAACGTTAAATTAAAATTTTATTTCAAATAAAGTTTTAATAGACAAAATGAAAGGGATAGTAAGAAAGATAGAGGTAATAAAAAAACCCCAAACATTTAGTACACGAAAATGTTTAAAGAAATCCTAGGAACGTCCGAATTTGGCACATTTAACCGATTTGGTTCGCAAAACCGCCAGTTACTTGCGATATTTCAACGTTTTACTAAGGACTCTCAGTACTAAATGATAATAACAACATGATTTAATATTTTTTAACATAATTTTATCCATTATGAAGATTTTACGAGAGGTAATCACCATAACCGAGATAAAACTCGTTTCACAGAAGACGTTCGAGTAGAAATGAGATTCGATTTTTGTAATAGGCGGCCGAATTTAATTAGCTCGGCACTCACCCAGGTTGATATTAGACCTTATCGTCACTTAATTATTATTGTACACCACTAGTCCATCACTTATAATCTGGTGTTAGTGGCCTAAGCTCATCTGTCAATTATATACAACAATAGTTTCATGAATTTTAGAGAGTCATTGAAATTCCTGCCTCAATATGTCAGGATTTAGAATTAGAGGCACAACAGAATTAATGGAATTCAAATTTAATAGCTAAGTGAAGTGGTTCCATGCACAAGATGTTATGGTATTTCGCATCGAGGTGTATTTGGTTAATGGTTGCTTCAATGGAATATTCAAAACAATGAAACCGTAAATACCAGTTGCTGTGGATAATCTGTTCCAATCTATTAATTATGGTGAATATTCAATTTAGAGCTAATACATACATCAAACTATACCTACATACCTACGCTCGTATTAATGTTCACACGAATATTATCTAACACAAAGTCATGTAATATTCAGTATACTGTATTTATGAATACAGGGCTTTAACACAGAATAATATTCAAAAAATTCAGTTTTTTGTCTAAAAAAATAGCAGACTGCATTCCCTAATTGAAATCTATTTAATCGAAGGAAACTACCAAGTAGATAATAAATGAGATTATTTTCGAAGTAACGCAACTTGTTGAAAGGAGGTCAAAAACTTTTTGAGCGAAAAGGGCTTAATCGATACTCTTAACAATACAAAGGTCTACAATGACTCCGACTATATTATAATAAAAAAAACATTGTTAGAAACCCTCGTTAGCCCTTTAACTTTTGACAAGAGACAATTATTTAAATGAACCAAAATAATGTACCTATACTTGAATGATCTTATCAGTCATACCAGTCATATGATTACATTATGTTATATTTACAATAAAAGGATACTAAACTTGTTTTGTTGATTAGGCTCACGACTGAATTAATAGCATGACTTTACCTACAGTGAAGTTATGTTACATATAAATTAGGGATACTTTGTGATAATATTTGTCGAATATATAATTTTTGTTTCTCAATTTACATCGAAATAAATAGTTTTGGTTTACGTAAAACCTTTTATTTAAAATGCATTCCATAATCCGCTTAAGAAAAAAAATATTGGATTCGATTTTTTTTAAATTGATAAAAAAAATATGTTACGTCATTGTGATTGCCAAGTGAGGTGTCACAAAGTTAGGTATACTGTCACAAAATAACCCCATTTAACCTGGTATATATCACATTGATAAATGCAGCAGATCGTTGATAACTGTGCCATGGGTCCACATACCACATGGTTTCATATTCATATTATGCTTTCATTTGCAACTTAAGTTCGTGGCATTATCTTTTCAACTTTCTCATAGCGTATCATATATTTACTTTACATTAAAATGAAACAACTACATATACTGTGTGTAAGTTTAAAACTTTGCAAACATCATGAAACACAATATTTACCGGGTTTTACTCGTGTTTTATTAATAGCATTGTTACAATGTACCGAATGTCGCTAACTTTCTTTACAGTTAGCTTTTTTAAGATTAGTTTTTATTGGTTTCATTATGCAAAATGGCGAAAATCAAAGACAAAAGAATTTGAAAACATTCTTTAAAAATACTTAATATAAACGTAGACATACATCCCAACATTTAATATTCCATCACTGCCTATTGTGAGCATCATTTTCTCCGCGGTTAGAAACTTATTTTATTTTCTTCTCCGCGACTTAACAGAAATACAAAAAGGTGGTTCATTCTGCAATGCAAAATGGACCGATCGCTTGTAATGTATGGAAAAGCGGAAACTTTTTCTTTTTATGTAGGTAAGGTACGCGATCCCTGAGGAAAATTGCTCACTTTTACTTTCAATATTTTATGTTGCCGTCAGATATTTAACTAACAAAGTTAAACCACAGAATATTATTATTTATGAGAGGTTAAGGATCGATGTGATGCGATTCGAGGCTATATGATTGCCTTCCTAATAATTAAACTTGTAGATTTTGTTTAGGTAGGTACCTATAACCTACCTATACCTACAATCACCCTACAACTCATAATCATACGTGAATTTTTTAATTGAACTTGTTTAATTGTTTATTAAAACGTAATCAAATAATTTATCCCTTTCCTGACGGAAAGAAACGAAGCACACTTGCAACAATCCCCGTGTATATCCATAATATAAGATATAATAACATAATTCATAAAAGAAAGAAAGAAGAAGAAATAATGTTAATTTAATACTGCATACCTAGCTTTCCCGCTGTATGACGCAAAATCATAAATTAGGTGCTATTTACCAAACTACATTAAAGGTAAACATACCGAGAAAACAAATAGGAAGAAGAGTTTGTTCAAGTTTATATCTAAAAAATATCTATTATCTAAAGCAACGAGTAAAGTTAAATAGTAAAATCTTAGAACAGTAGCAAATGTAAATGAAGAGTTTAATTTATCGCGCTTTATCATTTTGTTTGATGAACTAAACCAACTTTGGTTAGGTATATATGAGATTGCTTAATTTGTAAGCGTACATTATTTTTCTTTTATTATGGTTGTAACATCTACAACATTTATCCCCGACTTCTGCTCATGCTGCCATTTAATATGTATTTATGGTTCTAGGGGTACCTATGTATTAATAAGTACCCATAGTACAAGCCTGTTTGCTCAGTCTTTAAGCTAAATACCGCCGTGTGCGTGCAACGTCCTGCTATTTATATTAAATTCTTGAATAAAATAAGTTGTTATTCTTTGTAAAAAATATTTGAAAACAAAAAGGATCTACATTTACGTTTTTTACATTTTTTAATACTCTGGACGGATTTACATTTTACGATGGTATTTTAATACTTTAGTCAGCATTAATCCAATAAAAGTGATGGGCGGGTGACAACCAAGTTTACGTTGAAGACAATTTGATATAGGTAGGTTGGTTAACCTACTCGAATTTAGATGAATAAAAACAAATTCATATGCATATTATATTAAATTACTTATGTTACATTTAAAGAAAGTACGACTGTATCAAAGTTTGAAAAAAACTTTGGGATTGATATAGGCTGTGTTATAGACTACTTTTACTTTGACGTTGTCATAATTTCTTCTATGGTTTTCGCGATTTTGCATAATAAAACACTTTTTATTGCAAATAATTATGAGGCGGTAGTTTACTGTAACTTTTTAGAATGTTAAAAATAGACAAATTACATCTCAGTCAACCTTGAAAAAGCCAACTGTAAAGTTGACGAAAGCTCGGTTCAAATAATGAATAAAAACGCGATAAAACCGGATAAATAAAGTGTTTTATTATTGACGTTGTCATCTAAAATAACCCTAATTTAAGAGTACCCATAAAAATTAACCGTAAATATTAAATATTCAATTTGCTTACGTTTACTTATAATTTTATTGCTTTATAAGTTGGGTCGAAACGAGGTCACTAGATACCGGATTAGACTATAAACCTTCTGGATTGTAATCCTGTAACCACTCGTTTGATAATAAACCCTTTGAACTGGCCAGATCACTGCCCGTTTGATCTCATGGTCAAGTTTTCATAACCTATAAATGGATAACTATAGGAACTAGATACTTCATTGTTATTTTTAGATGTGGTAATTTTGACTTTTGTAGTAAATTGATCAAGAATAGTATTAAGATTGTATGAAGAAGGCTCTTAATGCTTATCTGCAAAAATCTTGATAAAAGTAAAAGCATCTTATGTATACATTATATATGTTATACGTAAGCATCAATGTAAATAGTTTGGAAACAATGTGATCATCATCGTCTCAGCTCTTATCCGTCCACTGCTGAACATAGGCCTCCCCCATACGACGCCACAAACAGCGATCGTAAGCTTCCTCTATCCAACGACTAGCAGCGGTCGCGGCGCTACAACGCAAAAGTGTACATTAAAAAAAATTGCAAATAGCGTAGAAACAGGTTCAAATCAAAAACTGCACATGTTGCCCTGATAGTCTCGTAAGAATCATAAGCAAAAGCAGTTGAAATTACTTATTTAATCTACCTACCATCATCATCCAAGAGCTTGATGCTACTCATATCTAAGCATTAAGGCTCCCTCCGTCTGTACCATCACTTACGTTACGTTTCTCTCAATGACCCTCATTTAGGTCAAATTTATAATTTTAATGATGTCATCTAGCTCTTCTTTTTCTCTCTAATATCAACCTTTCTTCACCGTGCTATTATGCCTATACCCTTTTCCAGAAACTTAAAAAAATGTTAACAAAAAAACTCATATATTTCATTTTTTTTTTCATTTTTTCTTAGTAATGGCTTCTGTCAGCAATATAGGACAATTTAGCCAAATTCTCGTACTAATAGTGAACTACCACTATTATACTGTAATCGTTTGAAACATTTCTCAATGCGTGAAGGCCAATTTACACGCAATAAAACTTGGTTTTGTAAAAATAAAAATTCAAGACGACGTTCCACTAACGCGCCAAAAACAAAAGTAAAAAAAAACTCGTATAATTATTTGAAAGTAAAAGCCCTTTGATTACTTTTTCCTTTGACAACTGATAGTTCTCGTGTTTACGTTTTTAATCTTAGTTTCTGAAAAAGGTTTATGTAGATAATATTTTAAGAAATTTATCGTAATAGATAAGTACTTACAAACTCCACCCCAGCCGTAATATCCCGCAGCATAAGTGAGTAGTAAACCTCCAGTGAAAATGAGCAGACTTCTAACAGTAGGAGCGTAGACATCTTTGTGATCCGGAACGTAATCGCAGATTAAACCCCATGTCACTCCGAAACCAATACCGATAAATATGGCGAAGACGCCCTGAGAACAAAAATAAATTGATATTTCTACTCAACTTTATCTTATGTATATAGGTAGGTAGGTAGGTAGGTAGGTACATTGTGTGATGTATGAAATTGGAAAATTGTGAAAAGTGAAATTGGTATGTAAATAACAATAGTGGTATTCAAGACGCGAACGAAGAGGAACCTTTTAGGTGAGTGTGCTCCATCTTATACCACATCCGCACCACCATCACGTGTAAAAGTAGTCATAATGTCGATTGAAACATTTGATTTTGCAATTACGAGTATTGACAGTTACATTTACAAGTTTAAATTGCAATGGCAATTTGAAAATGACGTGAATACAACAATTTCAACAATTACATTAAGCCGATTTGTTAACATATTTACATTTTACCGGGTCTTAATCGGGTATTATTATTTATTTTCTAACCTCGACGTTTCGATCATGTTACAATGATCTTGTTCGCGAGGGGACTGGAACTGCGACGGGTGTAGTCCTCTATATTTAACCGTTGTTATTTACTGTCCGGTAGTGGGTAGGTGATCGAAACGTCGAAGTAAGAAAATAAATAAATAAATATTGCACCACATTACACACAGCGCAAGCTAGCCCCAAACTAAGCACAGACACATATGGAAATTAGACAACGGATATATTACATTATTATACTTTTGTTTGTAAATACATACATATTATACATAGAAAGACACCCAGATCAGATACAAACATTTATTTTTAAGCATAAATATTTGCACCCGGCGGGAATCGAACCCGCAGCCTTCTGCATTGCAGTGCAGTTTTCCTGACGCGCCACAGAGGCCGTCAGTATAGACAAAATAAAAAATAGTAGGCGATTAAGACCCGGTAAAATGTAAATATGTTTCAATCGAGATTTGTTAGTAACAGAACAGAGTTACGTAATCAGCTGAGCGGCGTGTTATTGATAGATCTTCTAGTGCCGGCAAATTAGTTGAAAAATATCTGGCGTGGAGGGGGTAAGTTCGCGTAGTACCTATACTTGCGAGCAACGTAAATCGGCATCACTTAACTATTGATGTTTTTTCCATCATAAGTGGCGAAACATAAAAATCTAACCTTGCCTAATTTAAACATAAAATATGTCTAACTAAAACGTAAGAGTACTGGGTCATCTTGTAAACTATATATAATGCAATGTACAGTATATTATTTATTATACAATAATTGTTTGTCAAAGTTTCATGCTTTCCTAGAATTCATACTTAGTCTGTGAGATCTGTTTTCTTTCGTTATAATACTTGATATGTAAAACCGTCAGACACTTGAGTTTCGATTCCAATAATATTTGAAAGAGATTCGTGTTAACAATTTGTATTATTGAAGTATAAAGATAAAACTAAAAGTGGCTTCAGTATCTATTAGCTATCATGTCTTGTAGATACACAGAAGTAACACAAAGATTGTTCAATCGTACATGTAATAGGCAATCCATTCAAGCATTGTCTTAGAATTCTACTAAATAAAAGACAATCGAGGTAGAATGGAGTCTCCGCCCGTATAAGGGATGATTTATATTAGACCGTCACGGGGCCGTACCGTGTCCGAGCTTCGTTGCCCATTGCCCGGTCACTACTCGATTGCAACAGACCGATCGACTTCTCGCCGAGCAATGGACAACGAAGCTCGGGCACGGCACGGCCCGGTGGCAGTCTCATATATATAAATCATTCATAAATGTTTCGACAACAGATCTAATCGATTGCTAGTGGCTAGAACCCAATAGATTATTTTTAGTATAAACTATATCTTACTAATATTATAAACGAGAAAGTTTGTATGTATGTGAGGTTGTTACTCTTTCACGCAAAAACTACTGAACTGATTGCGATGAAACTTGAAATATATAGGTAACTGGGGACCTGGATAACACATACGCTACTTTTCATCTCGATATTCCCGCGGGAACGGGACTTACGCGGGTGAAACCGCGGGGCGCAGCTAGTAAGTATATATATTCCAAGTTCGTTAATGTAATATGTGTGTAGTATGAACCTATCTCGAGTCAATGGTAAAATTGGCATAAGACATTACACATAGTATTTTATAAGTCTTGTATTCTCAGTCTATTTATTTACTGAAAAAAAAAAACCAAAAGCTTAAACAAAGAATAATTGATATAACAATATATGATTACGATAGCGGGGTCTTTGATTACTGGTCACAATTACAGACAACATTGAAAAAAAAACTACCTACATCAGTTTAGGTACCTAATAATTTTGTGTATGTAGTCCTCTGAGTTATATGAACGGGTAAAATTCAGAGGGCTAGCTGGCACCTTATTTTATTTGGGCGGTATAATGGGCAGGTACGTAACCATCAGCGAGCGATTTTGACTCGCAGTTGAACGGTTCCATTCTAGCACGATTTACAGTCAAAACCTTTACTAAGCCCACCGTAAAAGAGGAATGAGAAATAACACAACATACAACGTTTGCAGTCGTATGAGTCTTTGGAGCTATGAAAACGATCGCTATTTATTTTCATTTCTCATTACTTTTGCGGTGGGAACACGGCTATACTATTCATGAACATGATCATTATTATCCTACTAATATTATTAAGCTAAAAGTTTGTGAGTATGTGTGTATGTATGTATGAGTGCATGTGTGTTTGTTACTCAATCACGTAAAAACCGCTGAACCGATTGCCATGAAACTTGGAATATAGGTAGGTGTAGACCTGGAATAAAACATAGGCTACTTTTTGTCCCGATAATCTCGTGGAAACGGGACTTACGCGGGTAAAACTGCGGGGAGCAGCTAGTACTTAATATGAAGTTAGAATTTGAACAAGTGCGAGTCCGGCTTGAGCTGATAGAGTTCCGTCCTACCTTTTTTATCACAAAAAAATCACGTGCCTCACTTAAATAAAAATTGTATTTGTTATTGTAACGGCCACAGAATTACAGCATCAGTGATAATTTCAACTGCCTGCACAGTTCATGATATATCTATAGCCTGGTAACAGAAAGATGGAGTCGCGAGTCTTAATTAAGGGGTCCCGTCTTTACAGTTTCAAGTACGGAACCCTAAAATCGATCTAACTTCATCTGTTTATGTTGTCCTAATGTAATCACACGGCTAAGTAGCTAAAGTTTTGCATTTATGATATTAGTTTCGTACTCGAAGATAACAAGGTCAATATCATGGAGTAGTGTCAAGGGCTGGCGACATTATCCACTATACATACATATAGATATACATATCACTGTGACTGCCTTATCTGAGTAACAGAATCATCGTTGTTTTGGTCGACTATTGAAAGCAGTTTCGTATAATGTCCAAAGATAACCGTTTTTTATTCAATCAGTACTGCATTCGAATCGTTCTTTTATGCGAACTCTACGTGCTCTGCTCATAAGAAATAGTACCGGCAAAAGTCTTTCAATGAATACAGTTCTTTAAAAGATGCCATTTAACGAGTACTACATACAACATGTTTCGAGTTTGAACGTTTGGACGTTTCGACCAAGTTACACGGATGTGGTTTTACATCCCGTTACATCGTGAGGGTTCACAATGACTCACATGTAAAACTAGCGGCGCCCTGCGGTTTTACCCACGTAAGTTCCATTCCCGCGGGAATATCAGGATAAAAAGTAGCCTATGTGTTATTCCAGGTCTCCAGCTACCTATATTCTAAGTTTAATCGCAATCGATTCAGAAGTTTTTGCTTGAAAGAGTAAGAAACTCACATACATACATACATACTTACATTCATACAAACTTTCGCGTTTATAATATTAAGTAAGCAGTAAGATGTTGGAGTACAGTAAAGTATGTTTAAAAACTATGAATAGTTATTTCGTAATTTGTTTTTATTGCTTAAAGCATATCTCTAGGCCGTACCTTCAGAATCTTGTAAGTCATGGTAGCCTGGTAAAATATAGCTGCGTTTATGATACCAAACATCCCTTCAGTGAATGCTGTATCTAATCCACCAGCGTTGCCGACTAGAAGACCAATCTGGTTCTTGACTCCGAGGCCTCGTGCGTTTAAAGCCATTGCAGTAGGTACTACGACAGCCGGCGATACCGATGCCAATATGGAGCCTAAGTGAATACCTACAATTAACAGTAAATTAAAAAAAAACAAAGTCACCTTCGGAATATCAGTCACATGATGCCCATTACTAAGATATTATAGGCCGGTCCGTATCTTAGGCTGAAATATATAGTGCGAACTTTGACTTTGCTCAGACTGAGCTTAGCAAAGACTATGCATAAACTTTGAATAGGAATTTATAGTCGAAATTCATCTATTTTATACTTATAATAAAGGAAGAGATGACAAAAAGTCTGTACTTGGAAGTATTAAAAAAAAGTTGTCTAGGGGACTTAAAAAAGTAGTAGAACAAAATTATATAATTTTTACATTCATGTCTGTCTGTCTGTTTCTCTGTCTGTTCCTTATACAATTAAAAACTACAAATCCAATTGAAATCTGGTTTTTAATATTGGATAGTTCTATTTTCGAGGAACGTCGTGGTATACTTTGCATCGAAATCCAATTAGTAGAACCCGAGTAATGAACGAAAAAGTGCAACCGCCTCGAGAAACGCTCGGCCGCTCGCGCCCGTGATAACGCGTTTTTCACTTCCGCTGGTGAAACCGCGGGGCGCAGCTAGTTTTGAAATATACGAATAGAATAAAGAGAACTTCATAGTCTTAACAGACAAGCAAAGTTTAGGTCATTATTTTTGATTGGTTTACATTCTAAATTTGAAAAACTTCGATTTTATTATGGTCAGTGGTTTATCTATTCGATATCATTATTGGTTCGATAACTAGAGCGTAAAATGCGTTTTCGAACAGCGGAGTGACAGTGACGGCTTGTCACGTGCATTGAAGACGGAGACAGATAACTGGAGTATATCTAAAGGATACCTTTATTGAATCAATAGCTATTAGCTAGTGAGAGTTTATGTCAGATGTTCAGAAACAAAAAGCAAAACATTGGATAGTTGCGAAGATCGCTTTGTAAATAAAATAAAATTTGCTATGCAAAGTACGGACTATAGATTTCAGCCTCAGAGCGATAGTTTTCATACAATCTGCATCCAGTGACTCCGACTTTAACTGACGTATTCTGTAACCAAAACGTTTCTACAATGCCTCAGCATTGATTGGTCGTTCTATAATGTACCAAAACACATATTGTAACAAATTACAGAAATAAAATCTTACAATGGGCGGCCTAATCGCCTATGGGTGATATCATCCAGGTAACCAATTGTTGTAGATATTTTAAGTTTTGCCAATAACTACTGAACGGTTTTCGAGAAATATCAATAAATTATGACGCATTGTTGAGATGTTTTAGTTAGAGAACACATGCCCAGCCCCTAGATTATCTATTTAGTGGACGTCTGACAACCGTGGAAAATGACGGCACTATGCTGTACATTGTTGCTTTGACGTAACGTGGTTATTACCGGTAATTATCTCAAAGCAGCAATGTACTGCATAGTGCCTGTTATTTTCCACTGTTGTCAGACATCCACTGGATGGATAATCTGGGGGCAGCTCGTCTGTGTTGTCGGACGTTAATTAAAATAAACTTCCATGGAATGGTTTATCTCTAAGTAAATAGGGATTAAAATAAATATTTGCAAGTAATTTAATTTTGTTGTTTGAGTGCTTTAATTAGAATAACTATAAATAATTAAGAATCTTAAAAAAAGAAGTCTATTATTTGGTGGATTCATTATTGGGTTTTAAATATCGTTAACTTAGACGACAATAAAAATGGATAAGGTTTAACTTTTTTGTGAAGTATTTTTCGGGTTTTTTGATTAATGATACAGTGCATGAAATTCTATAGAATTTTAAGGAAACGACTGAAAAGGTTAATGGTCAATAATAAACATAGGTTTTACCAATATAATTATTTGGAAACCGAACATTAAGTTAGCGCCTAGAGCCAAGCGAATCTATAAAGCCGTGTTTTCACTAGGAAAGTAGTGTCGCGAAAGTTATAGTCAACTTCACAAAACCTGTTCTTAGATCGCGATCGGCTGCACTGAGCGCTTGGCGCCTAGCTGTGTATCTTGTGAGAATGCAAGCCACTAGGCACTAAGCCGACTGCTTATGCGGTCGTAGCCTTAAAGTACATATGGGTAGTTAAAATAGACGAAACTTACCCCAATACCACGGGTATTCCAATAGCAAATATGCAAAAAAGGCAAGAGCTAAACACTCGACAATCCACGGTAAGGTAGCTAACGAGAACACCCTTACAGAATTGTTTTTAATGTGTTCCCAATTCCAGCTAAGTGGGCCCTTCGTTAATATAATTACAGGATAAATACGCCTGAAACGTAAAGAAATATTATTATTTAATCAAATTAACAAGCATTTACAGCGCATATATAGGTATACCTACTACCTACCCTATTTTTAATCATGAAAAGAAGTCCAATATTTTTATAAGGAAAAGACTCGAAAACTCCAGTGGAATATAATCATGTTTATGATTCTTAATGGAAGAGTAGCGTTCGTATCATGTTACACTTATTACTTTTAGCTAAATTAATAGAACAAGTACAAGACACTATGAATATAGTAGTCAATGTATTAGGTACTTACAAATCTAATATCTAGGTCGTATAGTCATTTAGTACATTTAGTAATAGAAGTTAAACTAAAATAAGGGTAAGAATTCCTGTTTTTATTATAAACCTGCACTTGGCTTTCATAGAAATATTTTTAAGGAAAATACATCTGGGTATTTTAAAAATACAACGCACGGTTTACGCTGAGCGGGATTCGAATTTCGAACCAACAACGCATAATCCGGCGCCGACTGTGAGTTATGTAAATGTATTTGTCATTTAATTTTTTTAGGATAAGAGATTGTTATATATAACCACACCTACCTTAAATGGAAATCTATTGTGTCCGCAACGGGATTTTCTAAGAAATTAGGAGGTCCGAAATTTCTAAAGACGGCCCCTATTAACGTCATCCCAACCATGGGGTTGATTGTCGTGTATCTCTCCAGAGTGTGACCAAAGGTGTACCCTGCGACGACGACTCCAGCCATGTTGAATAGACTGGCGCCCGGGACTACTGACTCTTTGAAAACGAACCAACTCGAACCCCATATTGTAATCCCTGTAATTTAGAATGCATTATTAATCTTTATTGTTGTGGTGACGTAAGTTAGATCAGTGCTCGTTCAAAAGGACGAAGCAAGACCCTTGCTGCAACACATACATTTAAAATACTAGCTGCGCCCTGCTGTTTTACCCGCGTAAGTCCCTTTTCCGCGGGAATATCGGGATTAAAAGTAGCCTATGTGTTCTTTCAGGTCGCCAGCTGCCTATATTCCAAGTTTCATCGCATTCGATCCAGTAGTTCTTGCGTGAAAGAGTAACAAACTCACATACATACATACAAACTTTCGCGTTTATAATATTAGTAAGATTTGTTTCATTTAAGAATTGTTGTATGTACTATGTTTGCGCTTTCAGTGCTTTATTTTAGCTTTCATTTAAACTATTTGTCACCATTTATATATAACAAGATTTTTATAGAGTATTTAAACATTTTCAACAAATAAATAAATTATCCCGATGTCTATAAGTAAGTGTTTGTGTGAAAGTGTTTTGATAAATAGATATATTTCTTGAACGCTAAAGAACTTGATAATATGTAAATACCTAATAAACATTACTAAAACATTTTCAGTCACACAATACAGTAAGAAAATTTAAATTAGAGTCACTATTGTGTGTTGGAAGTATGATTAAACTTAATTTACATTCATTAAGTCCGTACCTACTATACAACGTAGTCGATTATATGTAACAAAATGGTAAGTCGTTGAAATTAAGATTGATATGTACTATAAAATCTGGTATCATGAAACGAACCGAAACATTGAGCCAGTAAACCAAAGCAAAGTAATTTAAAATCTGACAGTCCAGCAAGCCAGTTAAAAAAGATCGCCCACTCACACGACGTCTTTTTACTGGCTTACTTGATTGGCTTCAAGCCAATAGCGCCGTGTAATAGTCCATAAGATTCTAAACTTATGTTCGTATAAGCATTATTCCCGTGATAAACGGCCCACTATGAATACGTCGTTTAATAAAGCATGTCTTTTCGCTACATAATTTAAAAATTCCTATTAATCTAAGCGAGGAGCACTTTACGCTACACTTTTCAATCCAGTCTCATTTCTAAAGCCCCTGTGGTGTGGAAAATGCTTGACTTTAATGTTAACTTTTATATAGTTCAGTGATTTAGAAATAAGTAGAAAATTATTTGGAGTTTACTACTTTAACGAATAACAAGGACTAATGAGATATGGCCAGTTGAAAACAAATTTAAGTATTAAATATTTATTAGTTGACCCAGAAATATACAATGAATTTGAAACATACGTTAGTTGAAATATAGATTAATCAAACACTAGCATACATTATTTCAATAGCTCGGTTTATACATTCTTCATTGTTCTAAGGTGTGTTATGTTATTAATTTAAGCACACTCACCACATAGCACGGCGCCAATGTATTGTTTCAGTTCGGAAACAGAAGGCAAGGCGCGCGATAATTTACCGAAGAACAAACTAGTTTCATGTTTTTGAGCGTCTTGTCTGTAAAAAACTAAATTATTATTGAACAGTAAACGTCGAGGAACTTTGTTCCAAAACGATTGCTCAATTAATTTCAGGCAACTTGATCTCGCTGAACTTTAGAATTGAAATAAACAGAAGATAAATTATTAATTTATACTTACTCACGTTTTTGAGGGGTCGATGTCTAATGTTGTTACACTTATCTGCCGGTTTAAGTTTTTGTCTGAAACAATTTAAATAGTTAAGAAGACCTTTCATTGCTTGAATATTATTATTTACTAGCTGCCTCCTGCGGTTTCAATCGCATAGGTCCCCATTCCTTGGGAATATTGGGATCAAAGTGCATATGTTTTTCCTCGATAATGAAATGTTCTATTGGTGAATTTTTTCAATTTTTGATATCGGGCCTGCCCAAAGTTTCGGAGATTACCCCTAATATTTATACTTACATACATGTTGGTTTTGTCTTAGATTTTCGCAATATTGCATAATGAATCACAATATTTACCAGGATTTTCTCGCGTTTTATTTATTAATGACATTGTTACAATGTACCGAGTTTTCGCTATCTATCTATCTTTTACAGTTAGCTTTTTCAAGATTAGGTTAGGTTTTGTCAACCTTGAAAAAACGAACTGTAAAGTTAGAGTTACATACATGTTACCAACGTTTGGTACCTCTATAATATTAAGTATAGATTTAAATGGTATCTACTTCTTATTCTCTTTTTCGTGTAGTGGTGTGATCGCCCTAAGGCCTTTAACTAGACCTAACGACTGCTGTCAGAGATAACAACCGGGACCAACTGCTTAACGTGCCTTCCGAAGCACGGAGGAGCTCTAGAAAATGATTTTTTGCTACACAAATTTACCTACTGGTGTGAAATGTATAAAATGTTTTTATTTCTGTGCTTCAGCTTATCGGTAAGACCATGATATAAAACTTCATTTACAAGTTCACATAGGGAATCAAATATTATTTATCACTTCGCAAACCTAATCGCTTAGCCGTATCTCCCCATGTACGAGTACTCGTATGTACTTATAGTTTACAGTCCGTATTGAATTACGATTCTCAAAATTGCTTCGTGTTCAATTAAATATTATTACACATTTGACATTACGATTGCTAAATATTTTGATTCAGCGAATTGAAAAAATGTTTATAGATAATGCCTATAATAGTAGGTACCTACTATTAAAAGTATTTTGTACTAATCTGGGATACAATAATTTGAATTAAAAAAAATACTTGAAAAGTAGGCGGGGGCACATTTTATAAAAAAATTCTCTACGCAATACATTTAAGTTCTTTCAAAATTTCGAATATTACTTGAAACCGTTTAAACGTAAGGCTAACGCTGTCCTTATTTCCACAATTTATTAGAGTTTTTTAATTATCGACAACGAACTCTCAGATTCTATGATAAATGCCTTTATGTTTGCTTTCAATTCGATAAACACAAACTAAAAGTTTGGATATTAATTAAATAAACGTTTGGGATTCATTGAATTTACTTTCGTAGAGTTGATTTATTCAGCAGGACGTTTGAATAAACATTCAAAATGATGTTCTACAATCAACAAATAACCGATAAATATATTAACGAACTTTTTCAGGAATTTATTTTATTTTGATTCACTGAAACTCACCCAGTTCGCAGCTGTTGTTAGTCATCTTCCAGTGTCACAGTGCAACTAATTGATTGTTTTAAACACAATCGATTTACGTTAGATAGTTGTTTAATCTGATGGTTGAATAGAAGGGAAGGTTGTTGTTTATAATACGGAACAATTTTCAACCGGCCTTTGTAAAAACCGCTCACGAGTCGTGCGATATCGTAAAGTGTAAGTCTAAAAATACAAGATGGTCGCATGCGTACTTCAGTCAATTGCCATAACAGAAAATACATACCTACAACAATTGGACGTTAGTTTCTGACGGGCAAATATACAATACAATTGATACAGTTTGAAAATATGGGACTGTAATTATTCAACATGGACAAAGTGGTCGAGCATTCCGAACAAAGTACTTATGTACGAGTACCCTACTCGTGTTATATAGGTAGATCGTTTTATTATACGTAATAGGCTAGCATTTAACCACATTTCACCTGATGGGAAGCGACTAAGACGTTGACGATATAGAATTCCATTTTTTGGAAAGGTGACGCTTTTTACGTGAAATTGGAAACCATCGCCATCCAATGGTAAACGCCATTAGATGGCGATCAACTGTACCCCTCGTAGGCTTATAGTAAAAAGGGCAAGGGGAACAAGCTAATGTAGTTCCTGCGATAACAACATTGCACCATCATTTTCATCATTATCATCATTTTTATTTGTACCTGGTCTGGGTGTCTATTTATGTATAATATGTAATTATTAACAAAAAGTAAAAAATGTAGTTTATCCGTTGTTTAGTACCCATAGTTCAAGCCTAGTGCTTAGTTTGGGGCTAGATTGCGCTGTGTGTAATGTTGTGTAATATTTATTTAATTTATTTATTACCTACAGAGACAAAAACTTAAATGTAGTGTGGCACACTAGGCGGCCTTATGGCGTAAGGGCGATCTGTTATTTATTATACTCAAACTATTCGTTTTAGTACCTAATTACATATTTTGCTTGCTTAGTGTGCTTCAACTTAGACATAATATCGTCACTCATTTACGGGGCGGTGTATACTAAAATACTATACGAATTGGCACGTGATGTTGTGTAACCGATTAATCACCTAAGAGACTTAGTTATATACAGTAGATACACATACATACACACCCTCACACACACACACACACAGTGAGAGAGAGATACAATAATTATTATTTTACATAAAGCTTCACTAGGTAGATTTTTTACACGAATGAATTTACCTTTGGAAAACTAGACGAATCAGTGTTGTAACACACTTGGCACATATTCAAATGCTCATTTTATTTTTATACAACTGTGTGTTCCATTTGACGCTACTGAAAATATTAAAAATAAATGTACTAATTAACGCAGCCATTAGTCTAACTATACAGTCAACTCGGGCTTCAATTGAAAATATTAAACGTTGCCTTAATAAATCAAAATTGTTATACTGAACTTGTACAAGATCTTAATCGGTGTTTATGTGTATAAAAACCAACTAAGTCCACAAGCATTTTCAGACTGAAACGACTATTTCTTTCGTATTCACTATACGAGTACCTACAGAAGCTGTCCGGTATCAAAACGGCCTATTGAGAGAGCAGTTCACATTGATGGGCATACGGGACGAACGCTTTCGTTCCGATCTTGCATAAAAGAGATATCTTTGCTGAGTGCAACATGTAAACTGTGTTTAGTATTGCAACGGCAAAAGGAAGTCATTCCGGCGGTAAACAATAATGCACGGTCGGAAACTTCTTTCACGCTAAACCTGCCCCTGTCGACTTGGCAAACTGCGAGCCTTTAAAGAGCGGGCAATTTGTGCAGTAACACCAGCCGGATACTGGCTGCTCATTAACTATGAACGCCGTCATCAAGACTCTTCTTCACTAGAAAAAACGACGTTTAACAGTAGCACTCTCCGCGAATAAACGCTGCGGCGAGGTGCTTTTGAGCGGCCACCACTACAAAGTGCATATAAATTGCGCTGCGAAATTGAAACGGGGATATGAAAGGAGTAAACTTTGAAAGACAACCCGTGGCTACACAACTTGGAAATCTCACCCTTTTGAAACGGATGAAAATGTTGAGCTTTGCAAATAGCTTCGTTTAAATTGTAATTAAACACAAAGTAGGTAACTTTAACCATAAAAATATGTGTTACTTTGTATTTTGAAATATTTTTAAAACGAAATATGTTTTAAAATAAAACGGCAACAATGCGTCTCGGAAAGCAACCTCAAATAGCTTTAATTTGAAAATAGGAAATCGAAGTACTTATCTTTGAGACCGTTTATCTAAACTGAGATCCGTTTGGTGCATGCATGAATGGGCACCCGCGTCCGAGGCTTGAATGCACATTGCACAACACGTTACTGGATTTCTGCTAATCTGATCTACGAACTAGTAGCGCTCGCGCCTCGCAACAGCGCCACTCCTGATGCTACCGACGAAAGACTTACGTACTGCGTCCGAACTAAGTCGTAACTCCAACTTTTGGATTCGATTCTTGCACCTGCTTTTCGACTTATACAAACTTTATACGTTTTGGATAGATTTAAGTTCTGTATTAATGTTTGAAGAGGCTTGAAAGATTATTTTCTGTAGAAAATTGATAAAAAAGTGTGAAGTGGCACTTCATTTAGTTTGCACCAACTACGCTAAACTAAATGACGTGATAATGCGGTTTTAAAATGGAGTGATGTTAGTTTATCAACAAGATAGAATTCCATTGATGCAGTTACTTGTTTCAAAAAAGTGATGAAGAAACATAACCATAACTGAATTGAGAACCGCCTCCTGTTTGAAGTAGTTTGATGACACGTACGTAAAATACGTATACTTGCTATTAAATCAAAATAAACAATGTCAGAAGCAAATAAAACCTCGTATTGAGAGCGAAGCAGGTTATTTGCCGTAAAAGCTAGAATGCGGGCGGCGCGCGTCGTCAGGTCGCGCGGAAGCGGAAGCCGCCAATTACAGGTGCATCCGTGGTCGGTTTTTTTTACTTCGTCGTTTCACCCGCATCTGTGTCGCATGAGCGCCTGTCAAACAAAACTAGCTACGTAAGTAAAATGGTTTTCAAGTTTCGCAAAGCTTAATTTCAACCGCTTGGTTGTAAAAACACATTTAATTAGATTTTCACAATTACGTATAGCTACGTACACAGGATACTGTAATAATCAACTTGCCTTTTATGTAAATCATTTTAAATGAATATTTAATCCTTCTCAGAACTTGCTAAATTGGATCAATAGGCCCTTAGACTATAAGGCCCCACATTGTACTACGCTAGTTTTAAGTTATGTGTAATATTTGTTAAATTAAAGTTTTGGTGCATTAAAGCGGTTTTTTACTCATTAATCGTAATCATTTTTGTTACAAAGTCATAATGCAGGGAAAACTTTAGTAAGCTTAGTACAAGTCAGTGAAAAGAAGCATACTATTTTATTTCTAGTGTTTGTCTGATGCAATGGATAAACATTGCATAAGATGAACCTAGGTATAGACCAAATACCTATAGACAGTTAGTTGATACTAATTTATAATTACAGGTTTAAGCACCCCTTGGCGTTGACGGCTGGTACACAAAAGGTAGGTAGAGACTTCACTCAACTACATTGTTGTTCGAGATACTTAATTGGCAGTTCATCACATTAAGTCCATTGTTTAGGGTCAAGTAACGTCAAGACATTACCCTAGTAACTAATTTACATTATAAACGTACAAGTTATACCGTAGGCAGAGATCATTTGAATTGAGGTAAAGGTACCAATTTCAGACTTTATCGAAGTAACAAATTGTATCGTGTGATTGTTTAGTTAGAGCATTGCATTCCATTGTTTACATATTGAACCAACTAAAATTATAAGATACTCCACTAAGTCATACCATCATAGGTAATATTCAAATTATGCTTACCGATGCTAAGGTATGTTACACAACTTGTACTTAGTTTACCTCTACTATACTTTAGGTTCCGTTCCAGTTACGTCAGCCCAGAATAACCTTTTTTCGAAAACGAAGAAGGAGGTTCTTTGGCAGTATTTTTTGACTCTCGATTTAGTTGCGATGGACATAGGCACATATTACCCAAAAGTGACATAGATTATTTAATTTTTGATTAAGTTACTCTTCATCTAATTATTTTAATCTCGAAAGAAAGAGGCGAAATAATGACGTCCAAGATCCAAATTTGCTTGTGTTTAATAATATTCCCATTGCGTTTAATTTCTAGCCACCATCTGTTACTTGCTTTGGAGAGCAAAAAGCGATAAAATTAAACGTAAAATGAGGTCCCCCTTTTATTTCGCTGACTTTAACGAATACAAAATGTCGAGAGGGAATAATCAGGGCTATTTACATTTTGCTTAGGCCCACCTGACGCCAGTTGGAAAGCAACGGCGCGGGTGAGAGACATGTCACCCGAAGCCTCTGTCTGTACCATTCAGCAGACTAAATGATATTATACTGGTTACTGCTTTACAAATGTATAAATAAATAAAATTTTAATTGAAAGGTTGGGTGAGGTCTGGAACTCTTAAATAAATATAAGCAGAAAGATATTTAGACGAGCCACCTCTAAAATCTTTGGGTCAATCAGTTTCCTTTACTCTTTGCCAGGTACTTGCCTAAATAATTAAGATTTATCTTACCCAATTTGTTAAACAAAGATTTTAACGATGATTATTTTAAAGATTGATTGATTTTATTACTCTTCTTGATTATGTAAATATGCTGTACCCTTAATTTCGGTAGGTTGTGGATCAGCAGACTAAGTTTCCAAATAATATTATAACTCAATAGCTTTTAGCGATGGAAGAAAAACAATGGCTTTTTGGTATGATATTTAATAGAGATAGTATTTGAGCCCAAGAATAAATAAAAAGAAATGTTACATTGCTTTGTTGTTTAGACAATAGGATGGATAGGCACCAACAGTAGCCCAGATATTTATCAAAAAATTTAATAATTAGGCAAGTGCATGCCTTGTTGGGCCACGCGCAGTGTAGGGTTTGGTAGTTTCCAATAACAGGAATTGCAATCTGGAAAAGTCTTTACAACTAACATCTACCTAATATGTAATTCAACGAAATTGTTCGAAATTTTACTTTCAGTTTTTTTTAAATACACATGAAGAATCCAAGTATAGCCATTTGGCTGTTAAAGCCCTACGTTCTAAATTTCTTTCGCGTGCGAGAAGGGATAGTACTAATATACTAAACACTAGTATAATACGAACGTACCACGCCTTAACTTAGTCTTTTTTCATGTTAACTTAAATTCCTTGATCTTATTTGACTTCACTTGTACCTAATAATTTAACGGCACTAAATTCATTAATAGTCATTACCACCTAATTTAAACTTAATTTAAACTCAAAAAATGTGATCTAGTTAAGATAACTTTGTTAATATTACTAATATTATAAACGCGAAAGTTTGTATGTAAGTATGTATGTATGTGAGGTTGTTACTCTTTCACGCAAAAACTACTGAACCGATTGCGATGAAACTTGGAATATAGGTAGCTGGGGACCTGGATTAACACATAGGCTACTTTTTATCCCGTTATTCCCGCGGGAACGGGACTTACGCGGGTGAAACCGAGGGCGCAGCTAATAGCTTAATAAATGTTCATGTTAGAACAATAAATGTAGGTAGGTATACAATATTTTTTACCGTTTTCTTGCCGTGAATAATAATAATATGTATACTCATGCAAAATTACAGCTTTTTAGTACTAACTGTCTCTGAGCAAAGCTGCGAACGGACGGACAGACGAACATTACGAAACTATAAGGGTTTCTTCTTGACTACGAAACCCTAATAAAACCTTTGTACAAATGGCAAATTATTTGATTATTATTATCACTAGCTGCGCCCCGCGGTTTCACCCGCGTGAGTCCCGTTCCCGCGGGAATATCGGAATAAAAAAAGTCCCCAGCTACCTATATTCCAAGTTTCATCGCAATCGGTTCGGTAGTTTTTGTGTGAAAGAGTAACAACCTCACATACATACAGACATACATACATACAAACTTTCGCGGTTATAATATTAGTAAGTAGTAAGATAAGATAATACTTATACGATCTCCATTATAATTAGTCCTCTGATCTCTACCCTCTGTTATAAACAAAAAAAGATTTGCAAGCGTTCCGAAAAGGAAATTTCAAAATGAATAAAACATTATGCGTCCAAGTAGGCAGGACATGCTTGACCTTAAATAATATTTCTGGTACCTAATAGAGCAGTCGAAAAATTCCGTTGTTATCATAAAAATATAACTTTGTGCTGGCATTTTCACAAAGTTTACTAAACATAATACGAAACGAAGTTGTAGATATAAATTAAAAGCCACCATTTTCGACTGGGACTGGGCAGTAGCAGTGTACATTATGTGTGTGCAGTTGTAAGTTATTTTACTCTCTTGAAACTGTTACTTTATTAGCTTTGGTAGAATTTAAATTTGTAATGCACTTACTTTGCTTACAAATTAGAATTTGCTACAAACAGATTTTAAAATGAATGTATGTTTAAAGGTGCTCCCTTTCCGTGAGCATTCGCATGTAATGTAACGTTCCAAATTCAAAATGACATACAGCACTTTCTTCTTCTTTTATATGGCTATATTCCAATTGGGCAATAGCCAGTGTCAAGTATTATTAATATTCGCAAGTTATTTGCAGGAGTTTTGGCGGGAACGCGTTGAGGAGATGTGTTGCTAAATTTTCATTTTTGTGAAACCTAGTTCAAACACGTGTAAATTGTTTAATTTGCGGACATATTAATCAATTTAGTTTCGTGAAGGTGTACAAGGGTGAACGTGAAAATCATGGTCTTTAGCGGTGTGTCCAAAGCTCCGTGAACAATCATTGTAAAAAATGGCCGCCGTTTTACAATGATTCCCTCGACTTGATTCTAACTATGACGACTTGAATGTTTCACGATATCTTTAATTTTTTATTTATATCTTATCGGCTGTGAACCGATTATGGCCTATTAGAAATTAGCAAGTGTCAATTATTATTAATTTTAGCAAGTTATTTGTGCATTATGCAAAAACTCCCAGCGCACACATTATTTTACAAGTGAATGCTTGCGGGGAGGGGCACCTTAAGCAAAATGCTTTTCAAATTTACAGTCACGCCGACAAACTCTGTCGGCGTGATGTCGCGTGAAATGTTAAAATATAACACTTTGAAATGTGAGGAACTCGATGCAGGTAGGGTTAAAATAATAGAACAGAAGCTTCTATCTAAGTCGACAAAACAACCTTAGTAAGACTTAGACTTCACTTGTTATAACAAAGCAGTTGCGTGAATTCAGCTACTGTTCCCGGTAACTTTGTAACTACTATAACAATCGAAGTACAACAACTAAGACCTGTTTATTAGTTCCGGATTGTTAATTGTAAAGAACGGCACCAAAGCTTTAGTTATAAATCTTTCTAAGGCAGGGGGAAAACAACGAAGTGCTAATAATAAACTATAAAAGTAAATATGTAACTTTTGCAATTAATAAACGCAAAGATGATACGACGATGTTAACCAAAACGACAATAAAGTAATATTCACGTTCTATTGTGGAGCATTTCTACAAAAGACAATTAGTACCTGGGGACCGAATTAATTTAATAAATTTCGTTCGGCAGACAATTCGAATACGGCTCACCTGAAATAATCGTTCATTCCATTTTGACAGAAGAACTTCGGTAAACGTTTTACTCTACCTTTATTTGTAAATATTCAATTGCTTTCAACTCTCGTTTTCCGGTAGGGAACACGTCGTGTTGTCAATAATAAAAGTCAGCGATTTGATTTACGGAAATTTACTGCAAAAGGTTTTGGGTAATCATCGAATAAATCCGCAACATAACACGATATAAGTACATATTACGTTATTCATAACAATATCTACCTATAGGTTATAGACATGACGCCACGAACTTCAAAATACTTATCATATTATTTATGTATCGCAGTCACATCAATTAATGTGAGACGGAAATTGCTTCAAGAACAAGAGTCACACATAAAGCAATTCGGCAGAATCGTGACATCATCGAATGTCGCCTAAGAGAGTAGCGTGGTGCATACTTTCCGACAGATTGGTGATAGATTTTGTCCTATGGGCGCACTCGTTACGTTACGAGACTGCTTCTCCATTTCAGTCCTACCTGATAGTCTATTGATAGCATACTAACCTTAAATTTCTGAATAGATCGTTTAGTGATAATAATAATGTAACTTCAATACTTCTATTTTGTGGCAGACAAACTATATGGTAAACCAGATTGTGTGTGATATAAAAGGTGATTAACGAATTTCTACTATTATACCCACTTACGCCCACCTATAGAATATCTGAAACATCTGAAAAACATAAACTTTCTAAGGAGACTCCGTCATATATATAGGGGTGTACAGAAGACTTTAATCCATTGCCACCTTAAAGGTTAAAAACGCATGAACTAGATTTTTTAACACACGCAGACGTACTGCAGTTTAGTTAACTAAGCAATACCGTAACATGAGTCACTGCTTAATACCCATCCAAATAATACTTTACAAGTGTAAAACCTACTGTTTAGTTGAATCCATGGGGGCAAATCAAGTAAACAGTAATTTACTACTTCTGCAAGTGCAGGTTCATATTTTTGCTTTCTTTTTTTTTAAATATATTTTATTATAACAATTAGTTAAGCAAATAACAACTTAACATTGGTTATGGTTTAAAATAATACGAAAATATGTGATATTATAATAATATATATTTAATTTAATTTCGGTAAGATGTAACGAAGAATATAAATATGTCATTTAAATTAATTATTTATAAAACAAAAACTACAAGAAAATCTTTGTCAAATTTAAAAAATAAATAAAGAAAACGACAAAATAAGGGCACTGCCAAACGTTTAACACGTAAGATAAAACAAAAACTACAAGAAAATCTTTGTCAAATTTAAAAAATAAATAAAGAAAACGACAAAATAAGGGCACTGCCAAACGTTTAACACGTAGTAACTTCAGCTTACTACAAAATCATTTAATTTTAACCCCGATGCATTTTATTTATTTTTAACTTACCAACATTTCTAAATAATTAGAAACTATCATAAACACATCGATATATTATTATTACGAAGTCGTGACGTCACAGATCCTTGCATAAACATAAATTATAAAAACAATTTTTTTTTAATAATTGTCACCAAAAACTGCAACTAACGCAACCTATAGATCGAACCCACGGTGGTTGGAATTGCAGGCGACGGCTCCAACCCCTCCGCTAACTAGTGACAGCTAACTAGTTAAATATAAGTGAGAATCACAATGATACAAATAATTTAATTATTAGGCATATGTGAGTATATACATTCTTATACGTTTATTGGAACAACGCCGACCTTGTTCGTAGAATAATTTTTATTTACTGTTAGTCCACTTTAGAAGCCGATGGTACAAACAATAGCAGCAATCGGGTTACGATTGAATCTGAGTTTAGATATACAGGGGCTGTAACATTCAACACCGAAACGATCGCACCTTCAGGGCGGGTTTACATAATCTACAAATACGTCTAAGAAAATAGATAGCCGGCTTAACATAATTAATTTGATTATTCAATTAAAAAAGGTCACGGTTAGTTGAAACGATGCTTCATGTATGCTCGAAATGAGACTGCGCACTAATATAGTACATATTTAAGACCGATATGTAATTTTGTCTAAGGTTTTTGCGATTTTGCATTATAAAACACAATATATGCCGCCGGGTTTTACTCGCGTTTTATTATTATTTTATTATTATTTATTGGCATTATTTTTATTTTTACGAATATGAACACACAGAACAATAAATTACTTATTCTTATTCTTAAATGCGTTGTCCTTCAAACTACCGTTCAAAAATGCTGGTTGCGTCATTTACCATTACACTGCAAACTTCATAAGTTGACGGGTAGTCAGCCTTGATCTGTAGTAAATAAAAAGATAATGATTATTAATTTACAAATTTTCCAATTCCAACCCGATAGTGTGTTTTCCATAGCTCAATTAATTAGAGCTCTGCAATCGAGTGCTTCGGAGGTAAGAGGCGTGGGTTTAAAGGTCAAATCCCACCTTAATTGACTTCAGATAGATATTTTTTTTTAATAAATATTGCTTAAGAGTGTGTCTAACATGAGTTAAATATATGATACATCATTTTTGTGGCGAAAAACGAGCTACGTGCAACGATCACGTCTGTTAATAAACTAGGAAATTTATAGCCTCCAGTCAGGCTTGTGAACTACAATGTCTCTATCTACTCTACCATCTACTTCTTATTTTACGTTTCTTGAAGCAACATCTGAACGTAAAAACCATAAAACCACAATGCTGGAAATAGGTAACTTGGATAAAACACCTAATTAACTTACAAATACAAATCTTATGTGTCTATATATAAATGAATCTCTATTTCCCTTGGTCACGGCATTACGCGTAAACGGCTGGACCGATTTCGCAAATTCTTTTTTGTCGTGTTTGTTATTGTCAGGTGAAGGTCTTTATGAAAGAAATATACGATATTCCCGCGGGATCAGGACTTGCGCGGGTGATACCAAGGGGCGCAGCTAGTAAATTCATAATAAAATATTAACATTTATGGAAGTTTTTTAAGCTAACTTACGTTCGTAAAACAATGTTAGAAGTGAAGAAAGTGTTAAGTTAGGTCTATAAATATCCATTTACCAAAACTAAATTGATATATCTAATATCGTTACCAAAGTACATGCCAGTCCGGAGTAGGCTCTCATGGTGTCTAGTAATATTATACTGTGTGTTATTATGTCAACTATTACGCACCCCTGCCTAATCCCTCTAAGAAAATGCCCTCGTCTCACACTGCAACAAATTAGTGAGCCAACACAAAAAGTACCGATGATTCTCCAAATAGTTAAGTTAATGCAAGCTTTGAAACTTCGGTTTTCGTAGGTTCTTTATCGTACCGTTCGTCTTGTAGACAGATAAGTATCTCGTATTTAGCGTTGAATTTTCTAGACGCAGTATGAAGTCAAATCTCAAGATCCACGACCGTAAGAACTTAGTCATTTCGACGCAGACTTCTTTTTATGTTGAGGGTTTTCTCCAGACGAACAAACTATTTCCTAACTATCAGAAGATAAGACGCTGCTCGAAATATTCCCCATTTTCATAATAGTGTTTACATCAATATCGGCTACACATAAAAGGGATACTTTATATTCACAGCTAAAATAATAAATGGGTAAAATATATCCTTTATAATATTATAAATGCGAAAGTTACGGTGTCCGTAAATCCTTGATTTTGTGACTAAACAAACTTTATCAGTACGCTCGCTTATAATGCGAAAATTTGTTCAGTAGGCTTTGTAGTGTGTTTGTCCAAGATTTGTTGAGGTTATTCTACTCACAGAAGTTTTATATTAAATATTTGCTCTTATTTTCACATTATTAACTGTACTTCTGTCCGTAGTTAGATACTTTGCTGTATGTGATGATGTGTATGTAGGTACACAACACTGTGTGCAACACTTATGCAGTTCCTGTAAATATATACTTGGTTTCAGACATACCTTTTTATTGTAGTAAGTACCTACAATACCCTTTGGACACCCCTTCAGACTTCAAGGTACTTCAAGCTCTCGGCAGATAGTTTGGTCAATACAAACAGTCTACCGCTACCAAATCGATGTAGTGTGCACACTTTTATTTATATTAATTCATACTCATCAATAATCGTTCGAGAGTTTGATTGAGTGTACTTAAGTATATTTTTTAAATATCCAATTGCGAATCCTTGATCATGAGCCCACATAAATACTTTTTTAATAGTAGGAATTTACCTACCTAATTTTTATTTTCAATTACTTATTACCACCCACTTACATAAGTTAGACAACAGCTCAGCATACTGAGATGTTGTTTGAATTGTTATAGTTTTATTGGACACTAGCTGTAACCCGCAGTCACACCCGCGTAAATCCCGATCCCGCGGGAATATCGGGATAAAAAGTAGCCTATGTTTTATTTTGGGTCTCCTGATATCTGCATACCAAATTTCGTCGCAATCTGTTTATTCGATTTTACGTGATTGTGTAACAAACATACGTACACATACATACCAACTTTCAGCTTTATAATTTTAGTTGGTTATTAGTAGGATAGGATAGGATGGTCAGATACAAAACTTACTATACTAATATAAAAATGATAGGTATATTAATTTATTTTTAATTTGTTTTAAATAAATTAATAAATAAATAAATAATTTATTTCCAAAAATATTGTATACAACAAAGTTCCTTAAAGTCTAAATATCTAATTATAAATCTAAGTAACTCATATGCCTGAACTAGGAAAATCCTGTATCTCAGGCGAAAATGGCTATCAATACAAACTAAAATTATCACATATAATTAGAAACAAATTAAAACATTTAAGGTATGACCCAGTAAAAGGAACATAGTAAAGAATAACATTAGTAACATTATTTCAAAATAAACAAGTCAGTATAATTACCACTATACAATAGCAGATCATAACCTACTAACCTTAAATTCTAAATACCTAAACCCAATACACTAGACTATTTAGATTAAACAATAGTATACTTAAACTAAACAATATTAATTTTGACCCAGATTATAAAGTATAATATTCCTAAATAATGAGATACGACATTTTGCAACAGAATTTTTATTTTTTATTTAACAGCCTTCTGAAGTGCCACCATAGTCTATTGAATTAATTTACCTTTTTTCAGCGATTATTTTTGCAGGACAGTCAATAGCTCCTGTCTTATGTTCACTTGGTTTTTTGTAGCGCGAGCAGGTAGCGCATCTTGCGTCTGATGTCAACTTGCATTCCTTTATAGTGTGACCTGTTTTACCACAGTGGCCACAAGTGTAGGTCAACTCACGACATGACTTGGCTGCGTGACCATACTGCTGACACTTGTAACATCTAGTCACCAGGGTAAAGTCTCTGACAGGGCAAGATGACCAGTTTATAAAAACTCTGTCATTTGTTATAAGGGCTTTTCTTATGGCGGCAGATACTTCTATGACATAATTACATGTCTCTGCGTCTCTTTTGCCAGATTTGTGACTTAATTTTATTTTGTTTAAAAATGACTCCAAATTACATGAATCCTGAAGTTTGTCGGCTAAATTTTGATGGTACAGACAGGCGAAAACTTCTTTTTCTGGCATAGATGTGGGCACTCCAATGATTACTACTCTAGGCTTACGTTTATTAGGTTCGTCGATCGTGAGGCCAGAGTTTGTGAGCTGCACCGATGTTTTCAGTTTTTCGACATCTTCTTTCGTATCTGTGCTAATAATAACACCCCCGTTTTTTGTCTTGCGTATGCCTCTCACATGCAACTTCATTTTTTCAGGGCAGATGATTTTCTGTACAAGCGATTTCGTCTCTCCACTAGATTTTAACTGATCATTTGGATAAATAACCACTGAACTTAAATTAATCGGCTGGATGTAATTGTTGGTACCCTTTTTCACCATGTCAGCAAAAGTCCCCGGAGATGTTTTAGATGACTCTTTGATGGTCTGCTTAAGGTCCTGAAGTGTATCGGATAAGTCAAGTTGGTTTTGTAGAACTTTATTTGTTGAGTGCACTTTAATAATTTTGGCTTTGAGGAACTGGTATTGGACAGCCATCTGCGATGTACCGTGACCTACTCTTCGGCATAGTGTACTAATTCGTAGTTTCTGGTCACTGTTCAGTTTCCCTTCTGTTGCGATAGTGCACACTTCATTTAAATACTGCTCAATTGATGTCATCCAGTTCTGTATTTCCGGCGTCGGTACTCCTACGTCCTCTTGGGTCGGATCTTCAGGGCGAGGGGCTGTCCCGGGTGCACGAGTTGGTGTAGCCTGGGTGCGAGCGGTCAAACCGCCCGGATTTAACGGGCTATTTGCCATTTTTATTAGATAATTAATTATCTAAATAATGATCATCTCCACCATTCATTTACTTCACTTAGTCACACCTAAACGTATGACACAGTTACGGATAGGTACTACCGCTTAGCGGTGAAACGAGGTCAAGATTCAGCAAGTGATTATTTAATAATTTTAAATATAATACGATACGTCTGTTCACAATGAAAGAACACAGAACACATTTGAGGTTTCAAGCAGTGCACGAGTTAGCTCCTGCAATTCAAAGCTGAGAGTTGTTGTCATGTAAACTCTGTATTGTCTCTGATCATTCCGTACAATCCTTGAATTGAGTTTTGGCGGGAACGCGATGAGGAGATGTGTTTCTTAATTTTCATTTTTGTGAAACATAGTTTCGTGAAGGTATACAAGTGTAGTAAAAGTGAAAATCGGTGCGAAACATGGACTTTAGCGTTGTCTCCAAAGCTCCGTGAACAATCATTATAAATGGCCTCCGCTTTACAATGATTCCCTCGATTTAACTATGACGACTTTACTGTTTCGATGCAAATAACTTGTAAATATTAATAATACTTGACACCTGGCTAATGTCCAAATGGAATATAGCCATATAAAAGAATAAGAATAATCCTTGAATGAGTTGTTGACAGATCTTACTTACTAAATCAGCTGTCAAAATAACATTTCTACTATTTTAATATAACATACAGAATGTTAAGCTAGAAGGCTAGGCTTTACCACTATACTAAACGCCGTGTCACAACTTTAGTTAAGTTTTACAAACTAATAATGTGAACTACTTTTAGTAGAAAAAGTTGACAACTATTGATAAAAACAGCGTATCACATGTTGCCTGAATTAAGCCCGCAGGCGCTCGCTGCAAGGAGTTTCAGGAGAACCATTAATATTGTTCAACGGCTACAAGCTACAGCCGGCGTTAAGCTCCCACCTACTTTGACTGCATAGCAAAAAGAATTACAAGAAGCTCGACGATATTGGATTACAAAAACGATCATACGACTGAGTCTGATAAGAATTAAGCATTGTTGTTGACTGTTTTGTCATATTTAAACCCGGTTTGTTTATTATTAAAGACTCAGATACAAATCATTCGACTGTATGCCGCCGTGCATAATTTAGTTTACTGTTGTCATTTGTACCTACCCCATACCACGGGTCAAAAAGGATATGGCTATGGTGTAGGTAGGTACCCCACCCGTCATAAAAGACAATCAAATAGTTTTTTACTAGAAGGCTTTGGTCGCGACTTGTTATCACTTCCGACTTAGGTCGTAGCGCTAAGTGGACTTGACCGCGTGTTCCGATAGTAGACCGGAGCAGCCGAGTCGAATCTTGTTCCAATGTCGTCTTCCTTCGTCTAAATGAGTGTACTACATCTTACACCGTATCATCACTTATCTTCAGGTGAGATTGTGGTCAAATGCTTATCTATCGTATAAGTAACTACCTGCTCCCCGTGGTTTCACCCGCATCTGTCCCGTTCCGGCGAAAATATCGGGAAACGTTGCGCGCGCGCGTCGCGTTGTCAGTAGAACAGGGGCGCGGGCGGCCGAGCGGTTCTCGAGCGGTTGCACTTATTCGTTCATTACTCGGGTTCTACTAATTGGATTTCGATGCAAAGTATACCACGACTTTTCTCGAAAATAAAACTATCAAATATTCAAAACCAGATTTCAATCAGATGAGTAGTTTTTAATTGTATAAGGAACAGACAGACAGATATTAATTTTAATTATATAGTTTTGTTCTACTACTTATCCTAAGTCCCCTAGACCACTTTTTTTTAATTTACTTCCAAGTACAGAATGTTTGTCTTTTCTTCCTTTATTATAAGTATAGAGTATAGATAGATAAACATATACTGGAGTGCTGAATATCAGGAAACTCGGTGTGCAAAGTTTATATTAAATCTAAATGATGATATTAGCTTTTCCATATAAACCTTTTATAGGATTTCAGTCAATAGTTTACATTTTTCGTTTATATTTCAAGCCTTCAACTGTCTGTATACAAAGACACCTACAAGATATTTTCAAATAATCGTTTTGAAAACGCAAATGCAGACAACGGTACTCGAAAGCATTAACTTGTGAAGCAAAATGGATCCACGTAGGTAAAATCGTTCAATAAGATATGTAAGGAGTCTATGAAATGATGAAATACCGGAGATGTGTTGGCGTGTCGTGAGTGCTTGCACTTATGTGGATAAAAGTGGAATTTAATTTATCTTTCTCGAATCCGATCACACCTCGCTTCTCAGTCGGGACACACTTGACCTAACACTGGCCGTTGAATATAAATTTCGAGGGTACGTCCGATTTTGCAAATCATTTTAAAATGTAATATCTTACATATCTACATTTTATCTACATTTCAAACACATTTTTCGTTTGCGAAAAATGTGTTCGATCATGTTGCTTTTATTGTTTCACTATTATCTAATATCCGATGTTAAAAATGCTGATGATAGCTTTGCGTATTATCCTTGCCGTGTCCGTGCAATGCATACGCATGCATGCAAAGATACGCCACTTTATTGAATATGTATGTATAAGCATCATTATAGAGTATCTATTCAAATAGACAAGATTAAAATCTTTCTCATTATATTCTATTTATAACTTCGTCGATTTTATTTATTTTTAGTGAGTAACCCACACTTCACGATAAAATCTTAATTTTAACTTCTTAATAATTACAACCGGTCCAGTAGTTTCCTTGTGAAAACTGGAATACATATAAAATATTAGTAGGATAAAATAATGATAAACGAAATAGGACATTGTATTGCTCGTTCTAGATATGTTCTGTATAATAAAGAAATAAAGTTTAAATCATTGTCTACTGCCGTACCAGGCTACGATATTATCGTAGGAATTCTATGGTAACTACGTAATTTTTTACTTACAGCAATAATGTCGCTCCTTTAACTTCATAATTCATTTATTGTCAATAAGGTTACATTATAATTGATGTTATATAAAAATAGGATCTCCTTACTCCACCAAATTTGGCATGCAACATTGCTGTCAAGCGGTTTTATACATTGTTCTTATACCTGATGGTACCAACTTAACACAGTGGTAAATGAATTAACCTTCTTTTTTGCTTATCAGAGGAGACGTTACTGTACGTTCGCACACATCTTTTGCGCCAAATGAATCCCATGATGATGATGTATGATTTATATTAGACCGTCACGGGCACCCGCCGGGTCCGAGTTTCGTTGTCCATTGCTCGGTAGTCGATCAGTCGATCGGTCTGTTACAACCGAGTGGTGGCTGAGCAATGGACAACGAAGCTCGGACCCGGCCGGCGCGGGCGCTCGTGACGGTCTAATATAAATCATCCATAATCATGTTATCATGTGAAGTATCACATGATAACATGATTATGGATGATTTATATTTGGTCCGTGGTCAGCTAGTACTGACCACGGCGATTTGAAACAAAATAAGTACTAGGCAGTAGATAACCTTTGCAGTTTAAAATAAGAATGTATTATTTAAACATTAAGTTTTGTAGAGTGAAGAAATTGAATTATTAGTACGTACAATACAATACCTACCCTAGTAGGTAAATATGAAATTGAAAATTCACCCACAATTTAAAACAAATATTTGCTGAAACAAAACTTTTTGGCGAACGAATAACTTTACCAGTGCAATGAGCAACGAACAAATCGTGATATTAAATACTTACCTACTTACCATTTTAAAAACGAAAAACTGTTCATGGGTTTTTCAACTGTTCATAATTTAATTGTATTAGAAAAAAATGGTAAAAGAAAAACAATATAAAATTTCCACGTAGAATCATAACATAAAAAAAACTTGAACAAACGTTGCACAACCCTAATTAATGGATACCTACTGAACCAATATTTTGTAAAAAAAAAAGTATAATTCAACGTCTCGTAAACAATATTCCAACCTGAGCGTACGCCTAGCTCCCCGTTTGCGAAACACTTAACATTCAACTGGCCAGCCGGCTACTTTATAGACAAATATTTTAACGTAACATACGAGTACAGCAAATAAACTGGACCATTTCTCTTCGCAGTTTTTGTATTTTTGCCGCTCTTGAAACGCTGGCGTGATTCTGTGGTCTTGTGGAGGTACCTACTTAGATATTTATCCTACTAATATTATATACTAGCTGCGCCCCGCGGTTCCACCCGCGTAAGTCCCGATACCGCGGGATTATCGGGAATAGCGTATGTGTTATTCCAGGTTTCCAGCTACCTATGTTCCAAATTTCATGGTAATCGGTTCAGCGGTTTTTACGTGATTGAGTAACAAACACACATACTCACAAACTTACAGCTTTTAAATATTAGTAGGATGTGAAAGTTCGTGTCTTAGTAAGTAAACTAGTATATTGGAGTTTTGGCGGGAATGCGTTGAGGAGATGTGGTTGCTAAATTTTCATTTTTGTGAAACTTAGTTCAAATGCATGTAAATTGTTTAATTTCGGGACATATTAATCAATTTAGTTTCGTGAAGGTCTACAAGTGTAAATAAAAGTGAAAATCGGTGCAAAACATGGACTTTAGCTTAGTGTTGTCTCCAAAGCTCCGTGAACAAACATTGTAAAAAATAGACCCTTTTTTACAATGATTCCATCGACTTGACTTTAACTATGACAACTTGACTGTTTCGTTCAATGCAAATAACTTGTAAATATTTATAATACTTGACACTGGCAAATATCCGAATGGAAAAGCCATTTTAAAGAAGAAGAAACTAGTATATTTGTTAGTGATTCATGTAAAAACTACTTTACCGATTACAAAGAAATTGCAGATTCAAATTATAGGTGAATTTCTTACACCCATAATAATTATAGGGACTACTTTCATCACGATATTCTCGCCAGGACTTAAGCAAGTGAAATCTCGAGACCTCGATGAAGCTTGTTCGAAATGACTTTACAATTATATTAAAGAAGCACTTCTACTATAGAACCACGTCTTGGACAACTGATTAAATCGAATAAAATCAAGAAGAAAATCGAATGGCAAAAATTGCTTTTTAAATTATGCGGCTACAAAGTGGCTTATGCATTTCAATGACGTCTACATAGACAACGAGTGTTAGGTAGAATTAGCCCAGCAAGCATCCGTGCCTCGGCGCCTGCTGAGGGCATTCATTATACAGCATTGGGTTGCCGCAGGAACAATAATTACGAGCATCTGTCTATGAGAGATGTTAGCGCACAAGTACCGAGTCAGCTGAGAGCTCTTCCGTACACAATTTACACAGTACATTATTCGACGATGTTCAAAGCACTCGTCCCGTACCACTTTATGTTAGGTAGGTTCCTGAATTTACTGTAACCATTTCGTTCTTTCTGCAATTGATTCAAAGAATCATTATTGAACAAATACATGTTTTTAACAGATGGTTTTCTGTTAACCCTAGGTGAACGACGGAACGCGTCATAATCCGGTGTTATAAGGTAGGTTAAAGCAACGTTACGGCGCATAATGTAACGTGTTACACAACGAGCGTTCACGCAGTCGGTACGAGGAAATAAGGCGCTCGCAGCAATGCTCACAAAAATATCTAGCTCGCTAGGAATGGCATTTTACGCACTGTTACACCGGTCATTAATACCCATCTTTGGCTGAACGACAATTGCGACAACGCGACATAATAGCTGCCATACTTTTGAATGACGGATTGGCAGGCAAATTGACGCGACAACGTAAACTACAATCACATGACTATTTGATTGATATTTCGCGTCGTGTTTCAGCGGTTTTCGTTCACCTAGGACAACGGGTCTTCTTTTATTATAAAAACTTAAAAGACAAAGAAAATAAATTGAAAACAACTTTTCACATGAGGGAATTAAAACTTCATAATTTAATTAATTTAGAGTTCCCAAGCTTAGGAAGAGTTTCCGCAGAGTCACGTGTAATTAAGGTTAAAATCTTTATCCCAGGCTTAAGTTGACTTCTTATATTTATAATTATGTTGTCACTGCTCCGGTAGTTGTGTTGTCATTCGGCACTATTTTCAAAGCAGAACTATGTTTGCAAGGAATCAGTACTTGAAAAGATCGGCCCTACTGTATAATCAAGTAAATAAGTATCTCAATATATATCCAAAAAACTATTGTGAAATTAAAAATATTGTAACTGACTGGATCTTAGAATATTCTTATGATGATACGGAATTGTTATTCACTATATCAAAATAGATTTGTAAGTTGATTTGTGTTCTTATTGCTAAATTTTTAAAATAGCTTATCCACATTAGTCTAATACCTTTAATTTTGTCTGTAACTATATAAATTTAAGTATAAAATAATGGATATGGAGGAGCGGAGCCTTCTGACACAAGTATTATATACTTAAAAGAAGGTTCCCACAACAGCATTTTGTATTTTTTTGTATGGTTATTGAATAAAGCATTATTATTATTATTATTTAAAACTCGTGAATTTTACACTACGTGAAGCTAATTCAATTTGAGTTGTTGCACAATTTCACGCTTACAAATAATCTTAGCTCAGCTTTTTCTCTGTGAACAAAGAACTCATTTTTATACAAGCAATCTTACAACTATGACAGAACCTGAGCATGTACTAACTGCCTACCAACGAGTTCCGTAAATTAGGGATACTTTGTGACAAGGTTTTCTAAGATATAATTTTTGTTTCCCAAGTAAATAGTTGGGAAATAAATAGTAATTTATTAAGGATTTTTAGCTGCGTTTAAAATAAAAAGATTAAGGCCGGCTTATAACGGTTCCTAAACATGTTTAAGCTGCTAAAATCTGTCAGAATTTCAAAAACTGTCAATGTGTGGCAACATATTATCAATCGTCCACTTAATGAAATAGAGTCCAAAGTTCAATTTCCCATAAATTATTTTAAAATTGATTTAGATAAATATGTTTTTAATGGTGTTATGCAAGTCGCCCTTAATATTACGATATGTTATTGTCAAAAAGTGGATGTCACAAAGTTAGACATACTGTTACAAAATAATCCCAAATTTCCCGGTACTTTATATTAGTATTGTTGAACAACGTTAATATAAGGAATAGCGGTGAAAGTACTTGCGGAGATTTCACTGTAGCCCCAACCTACATTGTTGTTTACCTTTTTTGACGGACGATTTCAGATGAGTACGGCCGAGGGTCACGACATGACACAGCCGTTTCGGTAAGTACACGAGTACCTAAATGTTCCTTAATTAAATACACAAGCAACTACTTTAAAATTTATTAAAACGTGGAACGCTCCTTTTTCGGAACGTAACGAAATTACTTTGATAAATTCACGTGTGTTGCTTTTTGATTGCTCCGAAATACCTTTACAGCCTCAATTTTGTTTTAATATTTTGTATAATATTATAATCATGTATCACTTACCTATGTGAATTTGGGCAGCCATACTACAATTTAGATCCCAGTAAAACTGCCCGACTTCAGCTTACATAACAAATAAGTTGTATGTACATATGTAGGGATGTAGGTGAGGTTATTCAGCACTTTTTAAAGTCGACTTCATTTTTTAATTAGATACATAATATAAATTTAAGAGACTATGTTTGAAATACGTACGTAAAATAAATCTATACTTATAATAAAGGAAGGGAGGACAAAAAGTCTGTACTTGGAAGTAAATTAAAAAAAAAGTTGCCTTAATATAAGAATAAAAGCAATACCTATTTGATTGTGTTAATTTATCCACATTCAGAGATATTGATTCATGAAATTTCACAATGGTGTTTATCAGCGTTTGTTATCATTGGCATTTCGTTCGTGACAGTGGTTAAGGCTGAATAACCAATAACCATCTCATTTCCATAACCTAATTTCGCTGGTAGTGTCAGATTGCTGACTGATCTCCCCACTCCTCACTTCCCTGCTATAATAGATGGAACATTCATGCCGATAAGACAGTAAACTGACAAGAATATACGAGACCGTTAATGTTACCAAAATTACTATCTGGTTTCAGGACTATCGATAGATTATTGCCTTTCTTCCATAACAAATTCTTTTGTCTACATAATAAGATACATACTTCGATGAGTTCTATTGATAGGATTCCGGAGAAATTAGGTTCAGTAATACGTTTTTTTTTCTTCAAAAATGAAGATGTTTGTAAAATAATAATTGATGTTTTATTGAACAATATCAATAGAAACTTTATTATAAAAATAGGGGCCAAAAAACGACGGTTCCTTTATGTAGCAGAGATGCAATTTTTACTGTTTTTTCGGCGACATACAATGTTTTTTTTAGAGATAAAAGTGTTATTCGGTTCAAAATTGTTAGGTATATAGATACTGGTACCAAAAAGAACTAAATTAACAATGATGGCAAGTATCAAATTATGTTGATGACAATATTGAATTCCATTTATACCTACTTGTACCAAATTGACTTTCAGCATTTCAATCACGCATTGCACCCACTATCGGTCACATAGATTTTGGAATATTTGATAGAATTGGATTCCAACAATTGCACCTTGAAAGTAAAAAAATGTTTATTTTTATTATTTTCTTATTAAATTATGCAGTGAACGTAAGCTATTAGTTGCTATTAGTAATATAAATCGTGGCATAATTTACCGCCCCAATGCAAGCTGTTCATGTTTGAGCCAACCGCAGACACTAATCTTACCTTCAACTTATTACTGCAATTAAAGTTAGTCTAGCTAAAGGCTTCTTTAATACCGTAGAGGGTATATTCCTCATAACTTAGTATACGAGTTAAATCGAATTTAGTTTTAGTTTTTGCCAAGTTAAATTAACAATAAATGGTGGGCAAAGACGATTAAACCAGGTGACTGCTCATAAGTGCTCCCCCTCATGAAAAAAGTACGCTTTTTAGTAGCACTCTCGTGTAAGACAAATAGTCTAGGTATAAATAGTCCAAACACAAAGAGTCTTAAGTATAGAGAGGTAACGCAATGGCTAATTCTCACCCCTTGCCCGCAAAGGTAAGTTGTGTTTTGTAGAAAATTACTGCACATAAACAGTCAATTTCATTTATTGTCTTTGATGGTGGGTAACAGAACAACGACGTTCGAATTTTGAGTCATCTTTTTTAAAGGTGTGCGAGTAAATTTCCGAACAATTTAACTTTCGAACATAGGAAACTCGTCAGGGCCAAAATAAAAATACTTCACTACAGGCAGCCTTTCTCTTTCTGGGTCTCTAGTAGAGACTAGTTCAGTTCTATGGAGTGACTTTTTTACCTACCTACATATTTTATTTATACTAGATACTTTCATTTCTGAACTTTAATCCCGTAAAATGATACACGTAAAGTCAACCAAATAAATCAATGTCAAAAAAATGAAATTGCGCAGTTTTTACGATGAATATTAATGAAGATACGCCCGCAGTAATATTCATTTTAATAATGGTGCTTACCAGAATGTCTGTCACATTAAATTTTACTCATAGATAAAATGGTAAGATACGAAGTTATATATAAAGAATAAATAAAATGCTAACACTTAGAAACCGTGCTTTAAAAGGCACGTTAAGCTGTTGGTTCCGGTTGTTATCTCTGATAGTAGTCATTGGACCAAGTTAGAGACCTTAGCGCGACCTGAAAATTCTAGGTAAGTGACTAAATAAGCCACACCTTCTTCCTGTTGATAGGGGTATTTTTTCAGAAGATGGATTGGTACCAAGTAGAAAACGGCGAAGAGAAGGACCCTGAGGAATTTTAGTGGGTAAAACTCTGGCCGCCTACCACTTTAGGCCAGTAGGGAGCCCCACACATATCTTCTTCCCCCGGAGTGATGATCCTCGGTAAAAAAAGGTGAGCAACACCACTTCACGAAAAGAAGAAGACTTAGAGACTTACTTAGTTCTGAACTATTTTATGAAAATACCGACCAATGAAGAAAACTAAAACGAACATGATCCCACCGCAAACAAAGCGGAGTCAATAATGAGTCAGTTTAACTTCCAACGATCGTTTTCATATTGCGAAAGAGTTCGAAAAAGCCATACAAGTCAACCGCTCTAGATGACATCATTCTTAACTGACAACGGGATGACCCAAACTATAAGGCCCCTTAACCCCTTAACTATAAGGAAACTGCAGAAGATAACCACAACTCAACACTTATAGATAAAGGGATGAATCACAGGACCTCATCGGCGCCAGGGAACATTCCTAAAAACAACGGAATCATATAGCGAAAAATGCTGAAAGAAGTCGCGTCCCCGATTTTTGGAAAGTTTTTGAAATTTTTATTACAATAGCCAGGAACCGAACCATGTTTTTTTGCAAAAAAAAAAACAGCTTGTTTCCATTTTTTGTTAGGTATTTTGCAAAAAGACAAGGTTCGATTCCTGGCTAGGATAATAAATTTTTAAAAAACCTAATATTGCCTTTTTTGTTTTAGCATTTTTCGCTATCTCTTGAAATTTTAGGATATCCCCCTGAAAGCCAATCGAAATGGTTCACCCTATATAAAAAACTCAACGAACATTACTTGAACACCATCCTCTTTTTTTTTTTTTTTTTTTATGGTGGAGAAATGAGCCTTATCCATCGTCCCACTGCTCCCGGGGGGGAGCAGCGAGGTTATGTGGGGCTCCCTGCTGGCCTTATGTTGGTGGGCGGCCAGAGGTTTACCCACTAAAACTCCACCGGTTCCTCGCACGCTCGGTGACGGAGTCGCGGGAACACGTGCGTACTCGTCCGCGCACCGACGGCGTGAGTCCGTTATCGGACCCCTCTCTCTCGAGGTTTCGACCTCATCCGCATGAGTGGCGCACGGGAACCACGTGCGCCTCGCTCGGGTCCTTACACGGCGACAGACCCCCCCGAGTCTGCCACCTACGGGCCCATTTATGGCGGCATGAGGTCGTCTATACGACCCCGGCGCCTCCCACGTCGTGGCCTACCTCCTGGTCGGCGAGCCCGCATGGGAAGGGAGGTTGTCACTTCCCGTTCCCTCTCCGCCTCCTCCTTGGCCGTCATAACGACCTCGGCGAAGCGGAGCATGGCCCGCCATGCCGCCCCGTCGACAACCATCGTCGACACTACTGTGGGGAGCGACAGATCGTGCCCCACTACTGCTCGTAGCTCATCCCGCTGTTCGCGCCATGCTACACACACTTCGAGCGTATGAACAGCGGTGTCCATGATGCTCGAGCAGTGATGGCATCTCTCGTCGGGTTCTCTACGGGCTATACGACACAGATACTTTCCGAAGCAGCCGTGCCCAGAAAGTAACTGTGTCAGCCGTTGAACACCATCCTCTAACTAATCTCTAACTAAGAAAATATTAATGGAAATTATTTAAAAATAGTAGTAATGAGTATTATATTGGCCTCAAATTACTAGCTTATTTTGTTATTTGTTTTTATTGCTCATGGCATATATCTACTAAAAATATTTTAAGATTTTAACTCAGAGACGCGAGTTCAAATCTCGTAGCAAGTGAATTTTTGATGACGAGTTTTCGGTGTCTATCAAGTTACTTGTCAAAGAGGTTTATAACTTTTTTTACCCAAAATGGCCTTCAAAATAGCAAAGCTGTAGCTGTGGCATTCAACACTACTAATATTTATACTTAAATTGAGGCAAAACTATCTTTTTTTCCTTAGTACCTACCATAAACATATCCTTTTACGACAATTCACAGTGAAAAGATATGAGTTAGAAGGTTATTGACTAAAACGTTAACGTTTGGCTGTGCGCGCGAATAACAATTGTAACGTTGACGACCCAAGCCTACGAAGCGTTGGATCGCACGCCATAATAGCGGCGCGATCGCCTCGTAGCCGTGTTTTTGGCCTTGAGTTTGATGGACCTTAAGTGTGTAGTAGAAGGAATATGTCTTTACATGTCAATAACTACGACTTTATAATTAATTTTTGGCGTTCAAAGGAGCGTGGCCTTTCATAGTCAACCCACCTTACTACTGATTTTATAATTAATTTCCTTACGGTGAAGGTTACTTAATATAGGTAAATAAGAATTTTTAATATAATTAAGGTATAAAAATCTCTGCCTATTAATATTTAGTACCTACTATAAAATAAATAAGGTATAAAGATCATTGCTTATACGAGTAGTAGGTTGTAATACTATTTAGTGGTTACTTAGATAAGTAATTGTTAGCTTAAGCAACTTAAGTTATTAGTTTTACATCTCCGAAAGCGTATTATAATAGGTAGAACTGCTTCCGATATTGAAGTTTACTTCTATTGGTAAACTGAATGCTATTCATCTGGAATCGGCACAGAGCTGAAATGTTACTACCGACCGTAGGTCCCCAAGCGCATAGCTAAATTTGTAAAGGCGCCTCCAGACTCCGCTGTCAATTGAAAAGAGATGTAACCACTTCGAACGATGATTCAAGTACTCGTACCCTACCCGTCTCAGATGTAGAATTTAGACTATTCTATTTGCAGATACATGTACGTCTTCTAGGGTTCCTTATCGAGGAAATGTGATTGGAGCCTGAAGCTGAAGCTTGCTATCGACGATATATGACAGTCTTCAGAATTCTTCTAGAACGACGTTTTACATTTGTTTTACTTGTTTTTTCGACACTGTTTTAACAATAGACTAAACTAATTATAGTCAAAATTTTTTTTCATGACGTATTTTTGTGACACGTTTCCACTGCAAAGGTATATTTAGGGGAATTAATCAGTCATATATAATATAGGCACCCTATATACAATTCATCAGTCGACATCTTGGCATGACTCGAGCTCTAGGTACCTACTTGAAACTTATAATTTGTTTAAAAATGTATAGCATAGAAATATGAAGTTTTGAAAGCATTTTTTTGTTTATCTAAGAGCTTTTAAATATTCATAACATAAATAAGTACTTACAGTGAAATCTGTGAAAAGCAGTTGATAGTTGTTTCCAACCCACGCAGACTATGAAAAGTAGTTTGCCTGTTTCTCGAAGCCACTAAAAGCCTTTTTGCTTAGCGAACTTTGGCAATTATACTTTAGATGTCTGGTAAATCAGTTCATTCGGTAAATAACTTTGAAAGGTAGGTAATTGTTTGCGTTCATCGAAAAAGATTTTTCATTGTTTTATAGCTTTTTACAAATTTTACTTCATTTTCATATTTTTTGGTTGTTACGATTGTTTAACAGACAATGCTCAACGATTCGATGGTATTTTTATTTTACGTTCGTTTCCTGTATTGCTTTAAAAACGACATACAATAAATAAATCATTTTAATGTTTCAGTCAGATATGAGTACGATAATGTAGACAGATTGTTTGGAATTTAATGAAACAATCGTCCCATAACGTTCATAGATTCAATAATTTGTGTCGAATAATGTAATAGGAGTTGGTAAACAGTTTATTACCCTCTGCGGGGTTAATTAGCCTAATTTACTACTTACTAACGAGAGTTTGTAACAAATAGGTTGTAACGTTTTATATTTGGCTATAATAAAGCACGTCATATGAAACGTGGTCCCAAATGGTATGTTTTCAAAACGGATTTGTTTCATTATTATGCCTAGAAGTAGGTCATATTATTAAGTAACAATAATGCAATTGAAATTAATTATGTGATTTTTTTCGTGATTTGTGAAACTGTACTCTGTTATACCTAATTAGGCATAATCAAGGACTCTACGAACTACTAATTCTCAAGTAAACTTAAAAATTTCGAAAACTAGTTTGAATTTCTGAAAGTTGTTTGCCTGAACTCAAAAACATTATTTTGTTTTAAATTCCATTCCTAACATTGAAAATTAAGAATTGAACCTGTCGTATCTGTCGTAAGTTTGAATGGAGTTGTAATGTGACATTCTTGTTTAGATCGCAATATACCCTAAATATACCTTAGCCTACAGAGAGATTTATCATTGCACAATAAAATATGCGAAATAAAGTAGGAATGTTTTTATTGTAGAAGATTTATGCGCACCAAAATTGGGCTCAGGCTCAGCCTGTGCATTTGAATACGCGAGCGACAAGTGCTTGAGGAATTTAATTTTGCCGTAAGATCGTCTCGACTACTATATAGCTGCGATGTACACCTTAATATTATACCTTTATACGTACCATTTATACAGATCTTAAATGTGTTTTTTCTCGCAAATGTAGAACATTTAAACGGGAACCTAATTAGGGAAAATTATGGTATTTTCTTAGAAATTCCTTCATGAGTCTCGTTTTTTGGGTTGTATTTTATGTCCGTTATAAAATAAAGTGTGATAGGAACAAAACATTCCTGGGCTATAATAGGTTTAATTCCCATGAGCAAAATTAATGGCTAACCCGAGAAACAACTGTCTATTTTTTGTTACTTTAATTAAAATTATGGCAAAAATAGTCGTATAAGTCTTTACTTGTTACGCTTTCACGCAACAACTACTGAACTGATTACAATGAAACTTTTTATATAGATAGTTAGAGACAAAACGATTCTCATTAAATCTTTAGGACGGAGATAGGTACTATGGAGTCTAATATAATATACCTACTTGATATTAAAACAAAACTCTGTACCTATATTATGTGTGTGAAGATTCATTGCCATCGATATTGGCCCAATCCCAAATTAATTACAAGTCACTGATACCTATCCGAATAGATATATTACCTACTTGTGAAGAGTAATCGTAACTACTAGAATAGTTAATAGAACGAAATCAAGTTTGACATAGTACGATCATCTTGATGACGCACACGACTATAATGCTCATTATTATTAAAATTTCGGGTCTAGATCGCGTTAGTACACATATTTTAAATCTATACTTAGACCTACTTATTATAAGGGAAGAGAGGACAAAAAGTCTGTACTTGGAAGAAATTTAAAAAAGTTTTCTAGGAACTTAGACAAAGTAGTAAAAGTAAAACAAAATTTAAAATTCATGTCTGTCTGTCTGTTTCTCTGTTTGTTCCTTATACATTTAAAAACTACTAATCCGATTGAAATCTAGTTTTCAATATTGGATAGTTCTATTTTCGAGAAACGTCGTGGTATACTTTACATTGAAACCCAATTAGTAGAACCCGAATAAAGAACGAAAAAGTCGGCTATGCACTATTTCTACGCAGACGAAGTCGCGGGTAATAGGTAGTTCAATTAATAAATTTAAAATTACCCCGACAGACGTTTCGTCAAACGGATTACAACGGCCGTGGTTCCGGGAAGACCCAATATTGAACAGAAATCGTTTGTTTAAAAAATCTGACTATAATGATGTTCATATTTGTTATTAGTTTGCTCTCTAATTTTAGGCATATCTTCGCTAATTTCAATCGTCTTTTGTTTGTATTCCGATCGTCATGTAATTATTTTAAAACTCAACTGCACAATGTCTTGTCCATAGTACCTAAACACAATAATATTTCATTGTGGTGGTAGAACTTCAGATACTTTTATTCTAGTAAGTTTACGTTAAAATTATCACAAAGTTTTTTAAAAACTATAAATGAGCGTTTGGACTCTGTACATGTCACCTGATGATAATCATGTTCTAAGATGTTTGTAGTTGTAATTGTGTGGTAGAAAGGAGGTATCTCTACCAGTCGGTTTATATTTTTCAAAATGCCTTTTTTCTAAAAGGACTCTTGAGTATATTTATTTTGTAAAATGTTATTATTCCCAAATAGCCAGAAGGTTTTTGAATAAATAGAGGTCCAGATACAGAAACGTTGGGAGAAGTTTTAAAGATAGGTAGGTACACGCAACAAGTACATTTGCCGATATCTAATTGTTAGCAAACAGCTACCCACGTTTTTGTAATATTGTTAGCTTTTATAGAACGACGAAGTGCCTATACATACACACTCCAGGAAATATCTACCTAATATTACATATTTATTTAGGTATTTTCATTGTAACAAGTCGAAAAGTCAAAGAGATAATATTGGTTGAAATACGACGTATTGTTGTAACATTTAACCGTTTATAACGCTTAAATTGTTAATTGAGTCAGCCAAAAGTAAATGCATTGGCACTCACAAGTCCAAACTCAATTCTGTGTCATAATGAAGGGTTTCGAATACAGTCGCATTTGGTTAATGCGACGGGTGTAGGTTACACTGGGCATCGTGCCACGTACTATTAGATGCCAACTCTCCACAGAAATGCTGGACAACTTAATAAACAACGGTTTGTGTGGACAATACCTTTGTAATTGTTACGTATACTTCTTATAACCACCAGCTTATGGTTCTGTATCACAAAAAGTGAAAAAGCAAAACTATATTTTTATATAGGTACGATTTTAAAATTAGTACTAACTAGTACTAATGTTAAAATACAAACAAACATAAGTATATAGCGGTTTAGTGGTAGATACTCCTACTTTCGTTCTGAAAGTTGTAGTTTCGAATCCCGGCTAACGCGCACCAATGTCTTTCACTTTAGTAAAAACTTATGTGCGCTATTAATATCGCTCTTACGGTGAAGGACAACATCGTGAGTAAACCCACGGCTTAGTTAGCTCCAGACGTATCGACCAGTTCTTTCCTCTGGGCTTAAAATCACGCAAAAAGACCATGATATCGAGAGGAGTAAAAAAAAACAAATTTTAACATGGTAAATACCCCATTATTTTTATATAATGCCTATTTTTTTATAGAAAATGGTTTTATAATGAAATATTGTTATAAATGGTACGTATTGATGCAGTCTACGGTATGATTTTTCTTAGGGGCTGCACTGGTTTACTTTTGGAAAAATGACGCCCACATGTTGCAATGACTAGCGACTTACACCCTTATTTATAAAATATTATCTACACATGACTAAGTTATGTGACGTTTGTCTCTGTCTATCAACTTTGAAACTTCATGTGACAGTAAAAGACAAACGATACATAGTTATGCGGCGCATTAATTAGTGTTTTATAAGAGGCTTAATCGACTTACTGTTGTATGCATGAAACAGAACAAGAAAATATGATTTAAGAAATTATTGTCTGTCTAATTGCATCGTGCCGGGTCTTAATCGCGTACACGTATTATTATTTATTTTCTAACCTCGACGTTTCGATCAAGTTCTAATGACTTGGTCGCGAAGGGGACTAAAATCATTGCCCGGTCGCGATTAAGATCATTGTAACATGATCGAGACGTCGAGGTAAGACAATAAATAACAATACGCGATTAAGACCCGGTAAAATATAACTATGTTAACAAATCGTGTAAAATAAAACACTTTATTTATCGGGTTAAATCGCGTTTTTATTCATGGTTTCTTCTATGGTTTTCGCCATTTTGCATAATAAAACACTGTATTTATCGGGTTAAATCGCGTTTTTATTTATGCAAAATCGCGAAAACCATAGAGGAAATTAGATCGTGTAAATTTCAAAAGTGTATTGCCTGGCTATTTGGGCGCGATTCACGTAAGGGCGAGGCCCCATTAGTGCGTTGCGCTGCGTTGCGTCGCGTCGTCGCAACGGAACAGCGCATTGTATGCCACACCTGCGTTGCGACGACGACGCACGATGTCGCAGCGCAAGAGGGTATGCGCGCCGTCGCAGCAACACTGGCTGCGTGGCTTTCTCCTCTAGCAGTGGATCACTGTCCGTCGTCGCAGCGGAGCTCCGACAACGCAGCGCATCACCCTCCCTCTCGCTTCGTCTCTCGTCCGTCGATCCGTTGAAACGTCGCGCGCGACGACGCTACGGTCTAATGGGTCATGTCGTAAAAATATATGGAAACCGACGCATCGACGACGCTGCGATGACGCAACGCAGCGCAACGCACTAATGGGGCCTCGCCCTAAAAACTACTGAACCAAACGCGAACGAAGCCGCGGCCACAGCTAGTTAGAAACAAAGAAACCATTGATACTCTTTCTGGCAGTTGAATTGATACTATATACCTTGTACCAATAAGGAAAAGTTGATAAAACCTCGTCAAAGTATTAGGACACTTCAGAGAAAACATATTTTTCCTATCTATATCTTTCAAAGGCCTTTTCGGCAGATAATACAATTCGTTAATACAAGTCATTTCCTCGTTTGCTTTAAATATTAGTAGCTATTACGAAAATTGTAGAGCTTCAAGCGCACGTGGTCTAAAGTGATTTCAGAAAGAGTGAAACGCGCTGATTGAGCACTCTCTGAGACATCTGTTTAAATTGCGTATTTAGCGTAATTGGAATCATTGCGCATCGCCATTCAAAGAGTAAATTGCAATAATATAAGCATTCATTTAAATTAAGTACACATAAAAGGACTGAAATAAGTTTAATTTGCATTTTACCTATAATTATTAAATCTTTGAAAATGAAATAAAGAAAGAAAACACGTTACACAGTAGGTACAATAATAAACACATTAAATACCAAATAATAAAAATAATAAAAACAAAAATTTTGAAGAAATGGTGAACAAAATCAAAATATAGGTAATTTATTATTTTTGTTATTTAAATACTAATTATAACAAAAATAATAAATATAAAATCCCACCTCCAATGTCGATGTGAAATATCGAAATTAATTTATTTCGATATTTCATTTATTAGTTGATTACCTATTTATAAATACAGACATTACAAATTATGTTTAATATTTTTACTAAACGAGTAGAGATATTTGTAATGAGTTCCAATAATTAAAGCGAATTAAGAAAAACTGAAAAGTAACTGAAAGAGACGGTAAAATAAGTGTTTACGAAAGTGTCGGCAACAAAAAGACCGCGTAATTTCGTATTGGAGTGGCCATTATCCGCGCCGACTGTGGAAAGAACGCTCGCAATTGCATTGAAAATGTCGCTTTTAATTTTTCAAAATACAAAGCGTAAATTCACATTTGCGGCTGGTACGATAACTACCGCCTAAAAGCTCCAGCTCAGCGTCAGGGCTCTAGCGTGCTTTGTTTGATAATACAAAGGTTCCCATCACTTGCTTTACTAAAAAAAAAACTGTACTATAAGGATCCTATAGGATCGATACTTAATATTAATACATTTAAATACCTACTATTATTAATTCTATTTCTTATAGATTTTTGTTCTGTTTTCGCAAAGATGAATTAAAATGAAACTCATATTCCGGTTTCAATCGCATTGCTTATATTATTTTCAGTATTGTTGCAATGCCGTTTGCGCTTAGAAACTAAACTTTAGAAGGATAGACTAACTTGAGGAAGGAGTCTGTTAAATCTCCGAAACGTAAAAACGGCATTGCAAGAATACTGGAAATAATAAAATCAACGCAAAATCTATTTCCTATTCTCAATCAAAAGTTCAATCAAAAAATCAATCAATGTGTTGCGTTGTGTTATTTCAGTGTCAATAGGTTGCATTATCAACCAATGGACCCGTAATATGAATATGTGTACCTATTTTATGTAGGTAAAAAACATAGAGCATTATCAGTCTCAATAAATAACCCGAGCATTCACGCGGTTAGAGTCCGTTTAACACCCCCACCTGCCCGTATCTTTATTTTATCACATAAAAAATAAAAATAAGTTCATTTTTTACGTTCCACGCACAGTTCGGTAATAACATTCATCTCAATTCCCGAGGCTGTGTCTCATCACGCAACCTACCGGCAACGGCAAGGTGAAACTCTAGCGTTGCGACGTCCACGCGTTTGCTCTTTTATGTTCCTTGATATATTACGGGCTGCCTTAGAACGACTACGTAATATAACTATGATTTATCCGACGTCGTCGCAGACAATCCTATGTCGGGTGATGTGTTTCGGACTCCCTACGCAACGAGGTCCCTAGATTAATTTTGAGCTGCTAATATCAGACGTGATCTTTTCACTTCTGCTATCTACAATTTGTAACATTATAGTGGCTAAAACTTAAGTTTAAGTTTACCTGTTTGTAATTATCGTTTAAAGTAAACATAAGTGGCTTTTAAATAAGAATATTCTTTTTACTATTCGCTGATTAAAAGAGGAACAAGTACTAAACAAGACGTATCTGAGTATTGTGCTTTTATTCGACGTCTCCAGATTAAAAACTGGGGCGAGTACAATGAGAGGTACGACAGAGCGGCAGTAGCGGGATTTCACGACGAGGGTCGCTGGATGACATCACAATAGCAATATGACGCTTACTTACTGTCTCACTGTACTATATATATTTACCTTCTCCACTTTGACCATATAGATGATGTACATTTTGGTTTGTAGTCGATCTCATGTAAGCGAAGTTCCCGGTTGGATCCCTCTCGGGACTCCAGGTCTCTTAAAACCTGATTTTATTTGAGATTGTCAATAGATTACAATAGATTGATTGAGATTGATAACTCAATAATTGTGCGGCCGGCTGCCTGCCAGACCAAGGAGGGACTACTGAGTCCCTCCTTGGGACTAAGTAGTTTTACCGCCACTGCGCGGAGAGCACTCCCAGGTTCTCAAGTTTCTCCCAGATACCTTTTATTTGCTAATTATTACGATAAAACTTGAAATATAATAGATAGTTGGAGACCTGGAATAATACTTAGGCTACTTTTTACCCCGATATCGCCGGGCGCAGCTAGTGGTTCTATAATTTTGTATAATATCTTGCTATTTTTATTGATACAAATAAGTCTAGTTAAAACGACTTATAACTTGACTAATTTAATAACGAATTTAATAATAATAGTTCATAACGACTAACCTATCTATACTCATAATAAAGGAAATGAGTACAAAAAGACTGTCCCTAGAATCTGAGTTGATGAAGATTCAGATTCAAATTCATTTATTCGTCCATAAACATAGGTAAAACAATGGTCTTAATAATTAAAAAATGGTACAACTATGCTTCGCCTAGTGGCATGTGAACGTTAGTAGATTAGGTATGCAAGAACAGTCATCAGATTAATATTTAAACAATTGCAAAAATAAAAATAAAATTAAATAATTTTAAATGTACAAGTAAAAAATAACAATAATAAAAATATTTTAAAGGAAAAATTCATCTTCAAAAATTCACTTGCGGCGAGATAGGCACTGGAATATTGATCCAGGGACGCGAGTTCAAATCTCGCCGCAAGTGAATTTTTGAAGATGAATTTTTCCTTTAAAATATTTCTAGTAAATATGCCTTGAGCAATAAAAACAAATTTACGAAATAATAATAAAAATGTCAAAAAAAAATGTTAATTTCGGAAATGTAATATAAAAATTAATATAATTATATGATGTTACTTCACCTTATCATTGAAATATTCGCCAATGTCACGGTACGCTCTTTCAGCAAGAAAGCCATTATACTATATATAACAAACTAACAAAAACTAACTTAATAACTGAACTAACTTAACTGAATACCTATACTTAATAAGATATAATAACTTAATAAATAATACCTAGCTTCAATTTGGATATTGGGATGTTAGCTTCTCTAAAGTCTCTTTACCACAATTGGTACATTTTACTTTGTACAAAACCTTTTAGTTTTTTTTTAACCAAAAAAATATCAAAAGAAAACTAAGCAATATTTTTGCAATAAAAAATAGATTTCTGTAATGTCTCCATTTGAGTCCCAGTCATGAAAGAATTGGGTTTCGTGTTATACAAAAGAAAAGCTTTAAGTTTTGAATAATGTGATATAGGTACTATTATTGTAAGTTTGTACAAAGAATTCTAAAGAAGACGATATTAAAATTTGTTTTCATTTATCATTTTACTAATTAGGTACATAGATCTTTTGAAATCTTTTGAGATATCTATCTCAGCTTCGTCGACGTCGAATGTTAACTGACTGAAGTTAAAATCGCAAATTGCAATTGCAAACGTTAACCCGTATAATCGGAAAATATTGTATTACACATAGGTGAGTTTTCAGGAGTACTCCTTAGGCGAAGTTGTCCTTAGAAACGTTTTTAAGCACGCCGCCATCAGAAGTAGTCACGCGATATTTTACTTTAATTTGAGTATTAGAATATTTATTTAAAACATTATCACATAAAACCGGTGAACGGATATATAAGCATGGAAGTATTCCTTACGCTCCAAAATGACACCACGTAAAATAATCCGTGATAATTAAAAAGTGTGCCGCGACACGAATCTGTCACTTCGGTTGTACTCGGATCGGGTCATGTAAAGAACCAATCACGTGAGAGAACAGCGTATTGCCATATGCCATATATCCAGGTCGTCCTCGTTGTCAACACACACACAATTGGTGAAAATATAAATAAAGGTCCAATTGCTTAGCTAGTAGCGTGGTGGGTAGTTTGTGTATGCATACTTCGTATATGAATGTATGGAAAGGTTTTTTCTATTCCTAGCTTATATCCGTTCACTGCATAAAGCTATAAAAAGGTGAATTGCAATGCTCACAGCCCCTAAATTTTCCCCGAATGAGCTCTAATAAAAGTCTCTCATCTCTAGTCGAGAGATCCCACTTTAATACCTGTAAAAACTGGAACACATAGCTTGCAGAAAATGAAAAAAGTTGATATTTTTGTGTACAAAATGTTCTGAATATTACCTACGTTACCCGTTGTCTAAGCTGAACGACGGAACACGATTTAATAGCGGCCACACTTTTGATTAACAGCGATAGGCAGACATGGGGCCGTATTCTCATAACGAAGTTAACTAAAATTTCAACTCAGCGTCATTTCAATATCATATCAATCAATTTTCAATCTCAAATTTGACGATTGTCAAATAACATTTAACATTTCTCCAAGGAAAAGTTTATCGTTAAATGTTGAATGTAATTTAACAACAGTTAAATTTCAGTTGAAAAGTGTCAAACACGAAATTAGCACGTTACAAATGTTCCATGGGGTTGGAGTAAAATCGTTGCCATTTTTTTTCCGCCTTCACCCATTGAAAATTATTTCAAACGATTACAGTATAATAGTGGTAGTTCACTATTAGTACGAGAAACTGGCTAAATTGTCCTATATTTCTGACAGAAAGTCTTAGAAATAACTAAGAAAATTAATGAATATGATATTGCTTTGACATTGGCTTGCAATATTCAATGTCATATTTTCCTACTTATGTTTTACAAATACTTTACAAATATTTGAATATTTCGGGTACTTTGAAGTCTTTGCCATATGTATAGCTCCTGGTATTCTCCAAGTTTTAAATACAGAAGTGGTGTAAGTCCTCAGGCAATGTTCGTATTTACTAAAACCACGTTTAAAACAATTCTTGAAGTCAACATCTTATATTACGAAAGGTGTAGGAATCTGTGAAATTCTGGAGATACGAGAATTTTCGCTTATATCTACATAAGTAGGTTGTATTATATATCATAAGCAGGCTGTATTTTTTAAGTTAGGGGAGGGATTACAACTGATGTGGCTACGAGAAACGTTTTTAGGAGACTTTTCCACTGCCGTCACCTGTTTGTGCCACACTAGTTTCAAGTTTTTCTCTCTGTAATCTTACTAATATTATAAACGTGATAGTTTGTATGTATATATGTATGTGTGTATGTAACTTTGTTACTCTTTCATGCAAAAACTACTGAACCGATTGCAATGAAACTTGGAATATAGGTAGTTGGATCCCAGGAATAATACATAGGTACGCTCCTTTTTGTCCCGAAAAAGTCGCGGGAACTGGACTTACGCAGGTGAAAACGCGGGGCACACCTAGTTTATTTTTTTTTTACAACGAAAGTTTAATTTATGTAGGTATTTATCTTTAACTGTTACTCTTCCCTTATTTTCGAAATAATTAACATCTGTGTTTTTAATTTGGTACAGAACAGTTACCAAAAAATAATACCTTGCAGCTTTTTACTACTTGAGTGTTTTAAAAACACCCTGTATATCCTAAATTGCAAAATGATATCTTCTGAAAACTAAGCAGCACAAATATTTATTTCCTTTTTTTTCAGAGTTTTTGCCTACACATATTAATTAGAAGTAGTACTAGATAGATTGATAGATAAAATGTTTTATTTGAACATTAAACAATTATTACAGTGAAAACAAAAGTAAGGAAAATACACAGAAAGCTAGAAAGCAGAGGCTACTAGTAGGCTACATTACACGAGTCTCCAAAACATTGTTATAAATTATGCTTCTACTGTACCTATATTTTTTAGATTTCACTTATATAAATTTAAACTATAGTTACTAGAAATATTTTAAAGAAAAAAATCATCTCCATAAGTTCACTTGTGGCGAGATTTGAACTCGCGTCCCTGGATCAGTACCCCAGTGCCTTAACCGCTCGGCCACGAGTGATTTTTTTCCTTTAAAATATTTCTAGGAAAATATGCCTTGAGCAATAAAAACAAATTACGAAATACCAAATTATGGTTATTTGTGAGTTAAGATCCCGTCCCGTAGTCCGTCCTATTTACAAAACAGTCACCCGCCTTACTTGACTTGCGTTTGGCCTCCACGAGACGTTCAAGTTTTGCATTTCGTTCTCAAGTTAGCGCAATTTGTGTTGCATACGCCTGCATAATAATATTTCATAGAGCTCGCGTTCTTTGTTATCTTATTTTACATTCACCAACACAGGTTATTGTGGCGCTCGCAATATGTACGCAATATTTCATAATATTAAATTACTTATGTATAAAGCTTGTAGATAATAATAATGTTTTCTAAGCCGAGGTCCGGAGTACCTACGAGTATGTTGCTAGTTGTGTTTTGTATAAGAAAACTAGATGCGCCTCGCAGTTTTACCCGCTTAAGTCCCGATCCCGCGGGAATTTCGGGATAAAAAGTAGATTTTGTGTTGTTCCGGGTCTTCAGGTATATTCCAAGTTACATCGCAATCGATTCAGCGGTTTTATGTGATTGAGTATGATATGATATATATGTTATGATATTTATTTATTAATATGAATCTTTCTATACATTTATCAAATTACATTAGAAATCGGTTCTACACTAAGCACGAGCTTGTATTGCAGGAACCGAGATACTAATATAATAACGTATAAAACATACATATATAGAAACAAACAACAAACACAAACAAACAAATAAACAAACAGATATACTCCCATACAAACAAACTTTCAGCTTTATTAGTTGGATAGTAGGATGTTCCCTACGCCGAGGTTCCAGAGTACCTAGGAGGTATGTTGCCGGTTGTGTCTTGTATAAGAAAATTGATGGCAGTAAATATCTGTTCGATGTGTATAGGAATGGAGAGGTTTACCTGCCGGCAATAGTGCACTACACGTATCTGGCGTGGCGCCCGTGGCTGCAGTGCATCTAGTGCTCGACGTAGCCATTGCACCCCACTGTGTCCTGCCAACTGCCAACTTGCACCCTACTCCGGACGGTCTGCTTGATTTATTATCCGATATCCGGGATCGCGTTTATACTATCTGTAGAAACTCTTGAAATAAATATTCGACTCGGATTCGCCGAGTGAACTGGGGCACATTCGTTCTCGCGTGGTCAACTCGCTAATGGCCGAGCGAAATAAATGTTCCCATGTTGCAGATGCGGCTACATTTTTCTATCTCCTCTTTGTGCACTTGAGATGTCTTTGCAAATATTTGTGATATTTTTCTTTGATATTTTAAATGGTCTATAGATAACTAACTTTGTAACATAAACATCGAATGCCATCTATTTCACATAATTGGGTTAAGTTGTCAAAGGTTTTTACATAATAATATAATAGGGGTTAAAGTATGAAATTGCCGTTTTATTGCAATAGGTTCTTTGAATTGACATAGAATCTTCATGGTTTGAGGTTTTCGAATGAAACTTCTATCAAATGGTTTCTGTGATGTTCTTTTTTTAAAAAATGTGAAACATTTTAATATCGACTTTCAATTGTTTTTGTTATTCAATTTAGACAAGAAAGATGGATACTGCGAAAATTCGAGTGATTTTTGAATACGAGTTCCGACGCGGAACTAACGCGACAGAAACAGCCCGCAATATCAATGCTGCGTTTGGAGAGGGGTCTACTAATGAACGCACCGTGCGATTTTGGTTTAAACGCTTTCGTGATGGAAATTTCGACTTAAAGAACGAGCCACGAGGAAGACCGCCCACACAGGTGAATAACGATGAATTAAGAGAGATAGTGGAAGCCGATCCTAGTCAAACTACCCAGGAATTAGCGGCATGGTATAACGTTACCTTACCCACTTTATTGACTCACTTGCGTCAAATCAATAAAATAAAAAAATACGAAAAATGGGTGCCTCATGATTTGACTGATCTGCAGAAAGAAACGCGTGTTGAAACTTGTGTTGCCTTGTTGAACCGGTACAGAAATGAAGGAATATTGGATCGAATTGTAACATGTGATGAAAAGTGGATTCTTTATGATAACCGGAAAAGAAAAATGCAATGGCTGACCCCAGGTCAAATGCCACAACAGTGTCCTAAAGCAAAACTTACCAATACAAAGGTAATGGTAACTGTTTGGTGGTCTCAGCATGGTGTTATTCACTATAGTTTTCTTCGATCTGGTCAAGCAATTACGGCAGATGTCTATTGTGCCGAACTCCGAACCATGTTGACAAAAATAGCAGTAAAACAGCCCCGACTCATGAATCGATCTTCACCATTATTGCTCCACGACAACGCGAGACCTCACACAGCACGAGAAACCATTTTGACCCTTCAGGAACTGCACTTAGAAACCATTCGTCATCCTCCGTATTCACCAGACCTTGCTCCAACGGACCACCATTTTTTTCGTGATTTGGACAATTATCTACGTGACAAGAAGTTTTCTTCCCAGGAGGCAGTACAAAATGCTTTCACACAGTTTGTGCATTCTAGATCGTCGGAGTTCTATCGCAAAGGCATTAATAACCTTCCCATTAGATGGCAGCAATGTATAGATAATAATGGCAACTATTTTGATTAAATAAATTTGTTAAAAATTTAAAAAATAAATTATTAAGATTTTCAGTACAAATCGGCAATTTCATACTTTAACCCCTAATATATATCAAAAAACTTAAACTCGTATTAACTAGGTACCTAAATAAGTAGAGACAACTTTTTTCTAAGCTGAAAACGTCACTTCCCTAAATTAATTAACACCTCGCTACGAGGCTCAATGGAAAATAAAACTTTTAATTAAGTTGTAACTTCAAATCTTATTGAAAAGTTCACAGGTTCTTTTATCAAAGAACCCATAGTTTCGGGTCTCTTTCTTATTTTCTCATATTATGTGGTGAAGATTTCCAATTACTTTTGTGCAATTAAGAGGATTCACTCTGCGGTGTGGACGAGAGAGTGGAAACAGATAAGTGCTCCTAGCTTCGCTGAGGTCGTTTATTAACTTAATTAAATTCTAACTCGTTCACTTACGTTCTGAGTGTATTAAAATGACGACTAGATGTTTTTTTGACTGGAGAAAGAGTTAAAGGTTTGCTATGTTTGCTATTTGATAATTATTAACAAATTATTTATTATAAATAATTATTATTAACAAATTAGAAGCTAAAAATAATCTGTAAAGAGTACCTACTTGTAGGAAATTTAATTAGCACTATAAATCAATGATAGAACGATATTTCAATTAAATAAATAAACGAGCTCGTTAATTCGTCCCGAATGCGTGGCAAGAGCCTTCTTTTAGAGGAATTAGGCAGTAAGACGCCACGGGAGCCTATTCCGGATATCCTATAACTTCGGACCGTAGTGTGGTGAGTCCTAGAACATGTCGGTTACCGTTATTGTTCAAAAAAATCTGCTTATTAGATAAAAAAAACCTTCAAAGAACAGACTTACGCGTTAGAAAAAAAGGAGAACAATTCTATTCTTTATCCTTTCCCGTAATTAAGTTTATCTTTGTTTTTGTTTCAGATTGAGAGTCATTCTCTAAATAAGACGTAAGCAAAATCGAGTCCTGATCTCGGATTACGGAGTCCCCAGTAAATCCTCCATTCAAGACACCGGAACGTGTTGAATAGGTATTCATTTCTTGCGATATTGAGATTTGTTGCGACATTCGTTCATTATTTTGATTCAGAGAGTATTATAATAAAACACAATTTTAACGGTGTTTTGAGTTAACTAGAAATAATTTATATTCAAAACTATTACAATAACTCTAAAGTCTGCGTACACAGCAGAGAAATGTAAAAACTTCTAGATACGTAATAGGCCGAATTTCTTGGCTACACAAATCTAAGCTAGCTAGCCAAAGAAGTCTTAGTTCCATCCCAGCTCACGTCACGATCACTCGCTTGTTAACACACAGTACATTTCTTTCACTTTCACAACATTATTTACAGACAACAATGCCTTCGTGCGTATTTAGGCGATGCACGAATTATACTCCAAAAACTGGCAAAAATATGTCATTTTATACGTAAGTAAAGCTGTATTTATTTATTTTAGTTTATTTTTTGAAAAAGTTTTTTTCCAAAAACTCAACGAAGTTTTTGACTTTGACGTTTTATCATTCTCTTCTAACCACTATGAGATGTCATAATAATATTATGACATCTCTTTCTTACGTCATGCAAGTAGCATCGAGTCTTATGTTATTAGAAAGAGATAACAATAGTTTCGTCTATTTCTTCTTTAAATTATGTGAATGAATATAAATAATGAGGTTGTATAGCATACTTTGTGCCGCTTTTCAATAATGATTTGTTCTGCAATGGCGTGTCTATAACTTTAATAGACTCATTGGTACACAGGAACTTTTTGATACAAATAATAATGACGCGGTAGTTTGTAGTAACTTTTTAGAATATTAATATAGACAAATTACGTTCAGTCAATCTTGAAAAAGCTAACTGTAAAGTTAGCGAAATGCAGGTATTTAGATAACAATACCGTTAATAATAAAACGTGAGTAAAATCTGGTTTAAAATATTGTGTTTTATTATAATGTCGAATCGCGAAAACATAAGACAAAACTCAGTAGGTATTACTGTAATTTTATGTCATCTTTTATTTTGCCCGCGGTATTTATATTGTAGCTGTTTATTTGTTTCTGTTTACTTTTCAGGATTAGGTTTAGCATAGAATTAACTTACTTTGACTTAAAGTCCTAAGTCCCCTAGATGGGGCAGAGGGCCTCCACAGTGCGTCGCCAGCCCGTCCGGTCTTGGGCTTCGCGTTTTATTTCACTCCACGTCTTGCCAATAGCCGCTGCCTCTGCGATGATTGTCCGCCGCCAGGATTGCTTAGCATAGAATTAGGCACAGGAATTAGGATTGTATGTATTGTACGTGTACCAATTTTCATGTCTATCGATTAAATATAAATAAACAAATATTGCACGACATTACACACAGCTTTATCTAGCCCCCAAATTAAGCACAAGGCTTGTACTATAGGTACTAGACAACGGATGTACTTCTTTATTTTTGTAAATACATACACATATGATACATAGAATACACCCAGAACCAGAAACAAACATTTATGGTCAGCAGAAATATTTGTTCCCGGTGGGAATCGAACTCGCAGCCTTCTGCGTTGCAGTCCGAGCCATCAATAAGACAATATAAAGTTTAATACAAAAAACATAAAGAGAATATAAAGTTTAATAAAAATTTGGATGCCTCTTGGGGTGGAATTTCGAAAAACATTACCTTATATATTGGATACTTACACAATATGAAGAGTACCTACCTACATTTTGACGACCTCTGTGGCGCGTCGGGCGAACGCTTGGCTGCAATACAGAAGGTTGCGGGTTCGATTCCCGCTGGGTGCAAATATTTAAGCTTAAAAAATAAATATTTGCATCTGGTCTGGGCGTATTTCTATGTATAATATGTATGTATTTACAAAAGAAAAATAAATATAAGTAGTATATCCGTTGTCTAGCCACCGTAACACAAGCTTAGCAGCTTACCACGGGGCTAGATGGCGCTGTGTGTTCGTCACAGGATTTATTTATTTTCAACTTCTCAGTCTTTAGGGCCAGTCTGCGTTGATTTATACTTCATTAAGTTATATGGTCAATCAGTCAAGACGACTTTACATTTAAATGCATAGACTAGCTTCTGCCCGTGGCTTCGGCCGTGTGCCCCAGAGGAAACAGGGTTTGTATACTGGATTGAGACTACCGCAGGGTGCAGATAGTCATAGAATAAAAATATTTTAAGTGTGTTCTTTTTTTGCAATTACCTCGTACTTGCAATAAGTACATCTATCTATATCTATACTTATAATAAAGAAAGAGAGGACAACAAGTTTGTACTTAATGAAAGTAAATTAAAAAAAAAGTTGTCTAGGGGACTTAGAAAAAGTAGTAGAACAAAATTATATAATTCTAGCTGCGCCCCGCGGTTTCACCCGCATAAGTCCCTTTCAAGTGTGAATATCGGGATTAAAAGTATATTATAAGCCTATATGTTATTTCCGGTACCTATATTCCAAGTTTCATCGCTATTGGTTCTGTAGTTTTTGCGTGAAAGAGTAACAAATTTACATAAATACAAACATACATACAAACTTTTGCGTTTATAATATTAGTAAGATTTATTCCGGTTTTCAATATTGGATAGTTCTCTTTTATAGGAACGTCGGCGTCGTGGTATACTGTACATCAAAATCCAATTAGTAGAACCCGAGTAAAAAACAAAAAAGTCGGCTATGCACTTTTTCTACGCAGACGAAGTCGCAGGTAACAGCTAGTTTTAGAACAAAACTATGATGTTTTAAAATCATTATTGCTACGAAGACAAAGTTTCAAAAAGTTAGCTCATAAAATTTCCAGTAGATATCAATTGACTTAATTTTCATCAGACCGGCAACAAAGTTTTTTGTATCTAGGTATTTTTCTATTTTTTGTTATGGTCTTTTAAAATAGAAACATTAAATTAAAACTAAAAAAAAATATAGTAATAGTATACTATAGTTCAAATCGGGTGAGATTAAAATGTTTATTAAATTAAAACTAAAATATTAAAATATTAATAGAGTTATAACTCTTACTATTTCTTTTTGTTTTTATTGCTCAAGGCATTTTAAACATAGAAATATTTTTAGCAAGGAAATATATTTCTTTTTGGGGATTTTTTTGGAACAATTTTTTTTTTTTTTTTTTTATACGTAATAGGCCAGCATTTTACCCCATCTCACCTGATGGGAAGCGAGGATGAGGTCGACGATGAAGCATGCTTACCTAGAAGGTACCTATTCACTCTGGATTTGAAGACCCCAAGGTTATAGGTTTGGGGAAACAGTGAAGCTGGCAGAGAATTCCACTTATTGGCAGTGCGTACAAGAAAGGTGGAGGCGTGACGCTTTGTACGCGAAATTGGAACGTTTACCAGATGAGGATGGCGACCAACCGTACCCATCGTGGTCTTATAATAAAAAGGGCAAGGGGGAACAAGCTCATGCAATTCCTGCGAGCACTCCCCGAAGTGAATTCGATAGAAGACCGAAAGGCTAGCGACCTCGCGACGATGTCCCAAACTCGAAAGGCGCGACTCGACAAGTGAGTCATCACCTATCAGTCTCCTGGCGCGTCGATCGATGGAGTCAAGAGCATCAAGTTGGTATTTAGCTGTTCCATCCCAAAGGATGGAACTATATTTCCTTGTTAAAAATATTTCTATGTTAACTCTTACTGTTTGATATTTACCGGTAATTTTAATGTAGACGAGTATAGCTTAAAGAAAATTCTCATCTTCGTTTCACCGAAATATTTTCAGCTCATATTCTCGATAATAAATATGTAGTTTGTAAAATGTCTCAAAAGAATGTGGTGGTGGTTCACTAAAAATTCCAACCAACATTCTCGTCGTCATAAGAAAAGACTTGAAAAGGAGTGAAGGCAAGCTTTGACACTAACGGCCCTCTAAATTTTCTTTGAAAAGATTATAGAACCTTTTCATAAAAAGTCTTTCAGTAACATCAAAGTTTTTTGTTAAGTTGTGTTTTTCTTAGATACACGTATAGAGAGTTAGTATGAAATCATAAGCCATTAAGCTTCACGTACGTCAGCTAGAGTTATAGTTTCGGTTTAATATTGATATGAAACTGTTATAAATGTTTGCAAAACCATGTTAGGTAGGTACTTACATTTTTATTCCAGCTTGGCGAAAACTCGTTACGTCCGCATAAGCAGGAGGCTAGAGCCTAGTGGCTTGCGTTCTGGCTGGATACACAGCTAGGCGGCAAGGGCTCTGTGCGCCCAGTCCTGAAATTTCTAGACCGTTCGTTTTAGTTAGGTGACTCGCTAAGCGCTAGGCAAGCCTCCTTCCTATGTGGACGTAGCGTAAGTTCAAATAACTTATTGCGACCTCTGTGGCGCGTCGGGCGAACGCTTGGCTGCAATGCAGAAGGTTGGGTGCAAATATTTATGCTTAAAAATAAATATTTATATCTGGTCTGGGTGTATTTCTATGTATAATATGTATGTATTTGCAAAAGAAAAAAAATGTTAGTAGTATATCCGTTCTCTAGCCACCGTAACACAAGCTATGCAGCTTACCATGGGGCTAGATTGCACTGTGTGTTGGTCACAGGATTTGATTGATTTATTATTTATTGCACCATTAAATAGAATGATTACTTATCGTTCAAAACAATTTAGCTGCACACATAAATATTTTTCAAACTTTAACGATTATACTGCAATTTTCCCGGCTCCATGTTTGAGTTGACCCTAATAACAAGTTGATTAACAAACAATTAAAGCTACTAGAGGTTGCTTGACGGTAAAACACATTTCGTGTGTTTGTTTGAAACTCGTCAATGATTGTTTGATGTAAACAAAGGGCGGTAATTGGTACTATATGTATTTACGACAGCCACCACAAATTGTTTGCTCCTACGCGTATTACCGCAGGTGCCACTGGAGTAGGCAGGTAAATTACTAAACAATCATATAGTTATTATGTAATATATACGTAGTTTAATAAATAATTAGGTAATCAACCAGTCACCCTTGAAAAAGCTAACTGTAAAGTTAACGATAGCTCGGTACTTTTATGATAATGCCGTTATTTAAATAAAACGCAAGTAAAATCCGGTAAATATGGGTTTCCTACGCTACTTCGAAACACTATCCATCGAAACACGTTTCTCCGAAGACGATTGACCGATAGATTGTATTACCGAATAGTTGTTTTCCCGATTGTTCATTTCCCCTATGGTTTGTTTCACCGAAAATTGTTTAACCGAAGCTCGCAGTACCGAAGGCTCGTTTTACGTCCCAAGTGCTTTTTTCACGCAACCTTCTTTCAATTACTTGACACATGTGACCATAGAAGTAAGAGGTAGTGGTACAACTAGAAAGTTCACTGCGGCAGTAAAAACGAGCCGAGTTAGAGGACTTAATTTATACACGTCGATAATATAGCTCGAGAGCTAGCCCCAATATTAGGGGAGGAATTTGAGGCAAGCTGAAAACTTGTAATATGCTTCTCCTAATATACCCCAATACGGATATGAAGACCTGCTTAAATTTTAAGTAGCCTTCTAATTTAAAGTGGTCCTTTAATTTTGAGAAACTCTCAACTTTTTAATTAATTTGAGGGCTACTTAAAATTAGAGCTCTTCTTAAAATTAGAGGGTTATTTAAAATTTGAGAGCTAATTTTGGGGAAATGAACAATAGGGAAAACAACTATTCGGTAAAACAATCTATCGGTCAATTGTCTTCGGCGAAACGTGTTTCGATGGATAGTGTTTAGAAGTAGCGTAGGGAACCCGTAAATATTGTGTTTTGTAATAATTAGGTAGGTACTTAAGTCATTTTCTTAAGTTTAGGTATATTGTAATAATTTTGTCTCAGGTTTTCGCGATTTTGCATAACAAAACACAGTATTTAACGCGAGTAAAACCTTGTAAATATTTTGTTATTTTTTACATTGTTACTAGCTGCGCTCCGCGGTTTCACCCGCGTAAGTCCCGATATTCTAAAAATACCCCGCCATCTTTTAAAAACAGCAAGTAATATAAACGGATATTCTACTTTTTTTTTTCTGTTAATACATACATATTATACATAGAAATCCACCCCGACCAGATACAAATATTTATTTTTTACCATAAATAAATATTTGCGCCAGCGGGAATCGAACCCGCAACCTTCTGTATTGCAGCCAAGCGTTCGCTCGACGCGCCACAGAGGTCGTCAGCTGTATGTAATGCTCGACTCTGTAACATAACACTATAAACATAAGTGTCTGTGGTCCACGCAAGAATAAATATTCAATACCATATTTCGAGGGTAGGCACTTTATCTCTGCCGTTTAGCTCTAAATCTCTCTTAGCATTGCAGATTAATAACTTTGTGAAATTAAGGTCTATTGTGAAAACAATAGCTAAACAATTTGCGTTAACATAATTTTAAAACATACTTATAGATAACAATAAGTTGTGATTGTTAGAGATATGTAGAGTGGTCGGTATTCGGTATCCGTTTGTATAATAGAAATTATTCAGAGTTGTTTTAAAGTTTAAGCCTTGTTTTACTTCTAAAGTGATTCGACGCGAGTCTGACAATCAACGATAGGTAAGTTTGATTGTTTGAATCTATGGTTTGAATACCAAATGCCAAAACTTCGTTCATTTATCATCTCATAACGTCAAGTTAGTCGATACTTAGGTAAGTACCTACCGATATTAGGTAAACTGTTTTGCTAAAATAGTTTTTTTATGAATATTACGCCCTATTGCCTAACCTCTTAGCATAGATAGAAAACTTAAGTAGTCTTTCTAATATTATAAACGCGAAAGTTTATATGTATGTATGTATATATATGTGACTTTGTTACTCTTTCACGCAAAAACGACTAAACCGATTGCGATGAAACTTGGAATATAGGTAGCTGGATACCGGGAATAACACATAAGCTTACTTTTTATCCCGCTAATCCCGCGGGAACGGGACTTAAGCGAGTGAAACCGCGGGGCGCTGCTAGTAAATTATATATTCAAGTCAAACTCATCTAACCTATAACTCTAAGTACTTACTATTCTTTGAGCCTTACTATGGTCTACGTATTGCAGGACCTAAAACGTCCTGTTGAAAAAAAAACTACAAACAGTAAAACCAACTTCATATTTTTTTTAAATAATTTGTGGGAATTAATATTTAATTTATTTTATTATCTGGCCTGTTCTCGCGCTATAAGAGAAAGATAAAGTAAGAAACGACTCTGGTAAGCATCTTTAACTCAACAAAAATCTATATTCTATGAATAATATGTAGGTATGTATCTACGAAAGAAAAGCAACTAAAAGTAGTATATCCGTTGTCCAGTCACCGTAACACAAGCTTAGTAGCTTACCATGCGCTAGATAGCGCTGTATGTTGGTCACAGAATGTATTTATCAAAATTTTGAAGTAATTTCAATAGATACGTTTCTTATTGGTATAGTTAATTAACTATCAATAACCCAATATTCATTAATAATAAAATGTAAATAAAGAAAATCTTCTTTAGACCGAACGGTTTCAATTAACACCCTCGAAAAATGTTTTAATTAACTTTTGTTAACTAATTTGCTAACGGCGAGATTTCACTAGATGGTATTTGAAAAATTAGAAATTAAAAATTCTTTCGAATCTAGTTTTTACTCAATCTGTAATGAAAATACGAACGAGTGAATCGATATAAATAACTATAACCCGATAATTGGCTAATACCTAGCTGTAGCTGACGAACTCTGTTTGCTAACAATTCACATGTTTTGCAAATTTTGTACACAAAGTATTTTATGTTACAAGAGTAACTACGAATAGCTTATTATCTTACCAAGACTTGTGGCCCGATTACGTAGCTCTGTTTCTAACAAATCTTGATTAAAACAAAAAAAATTTGATTGCGACAGTCGCTAGTTTTAATTACAATTTCCATTTGTTTGTTACTCACTTAACGTGAAAATTGACATGAGTAATACAACTTCAAATGTTTCAATCAAGAATGGTTAGCAACAGAGCTACGTTATCAGGCCACAAGTATTGGTAAAATAAATAAGCCATTTGTAGTTACTCTTGTAACATAAAATACTTTGTGTAGAAAATTTGCAAAACATGTGAAGGGGAACGTAAAAACGACCTTGTTTGAGAGCTGTGGGGCGAATAAACAAGATACTTTTCAAGAGTATACTTCAAATACTCGTAGGTAGACTCTGTATTATAGAAACAGTAGATACTGGGTACAGTATGGCTGCTAAATGTCTTCGTTAACATAATAAAATTAGATCGATTTCGTCACTCACAAGGATTATTGGTACATTTATTCCTTGTTAATTTATACTTCTGTAATAGCTGTTGGATTTCCTAAATAATAAATAAATATCGACTAGGTAATTTATACCTACGAGTACAGTTAGGGATGATTTATATTAGACCGTCACCTGGCCGTCACGGGTCCGAGCTTCGTTGTCCATTGCTCGGCGAGCAGTCGATCGGTCTGTTGCAACCGAGTGGCGGCCGTGCAACAGACAACGAAGCTCGGCCCCGGCATGGTCTAGTATAAATCATCCTTAAGGCTGCGCCGCTTAGCCGGCGGCTTGCTTCGTGCCTAGCGCCTAGTTGCTTGCATGCCTGACAATATACACACTACACAGTGTTCAGTGCGGCCGATCGCGAACTTTCTAGGCCGTTCGTTTTAGGCAGGTGACGCGCTAGCCTCTAGCCGCTAAACCAGTCTCCTACCAATGCGGCTGCAGCCTAAATAAATTTATTGTTTTTCTTTTTCTTTCACATTTTGTAAAAAAAACTTTGTGTTACTCAATATATATTTTTAATGTTCCGTACATCAAAAGTTAAAATAAGGAAGGATCGAATATGAGTAATGTTTTAAAAATCCAATTGGTTGGTTCCTGTATGTATATAATAAACGTAAGTACCTAATATTTATTACATTTCACATTAACTCTACTAATCAAAGAAATAATTATTCGAATGCTAATTTTATATACTTAATTGGTATTAAAACACCTAAAGCTACAAATTTTATTACCCAGTTTTATGTTATTTAGTGGATAATGCCGCAAGCGTTAGCGAAGTTCTTTGATAGCTTCTTCCCTATTTTATGTTTAGGTATCGTAAAATTGACCGTGTCTATTACCACTGCGTCGTAAAACGTGCTAATATAATCTGTAATAGTGAATACTTTTAAAAAGGATTATAACACCTAATGGATTTATCATGATGCATTTTGCCACTCATAGTTTGCCTCTCGAGAGTTGACCCTTATCGAAGGACTGCAATACGCCCAATCACAAAGCTTCAGTTAAATGTTAAATGAATATACAAGGTGTAACAAGTAAGCCCTTTTAATCCGAAAGGGGGTTGTTCTAGACGTCTAGGCGAACAACTTTTGTTCTACGACTTTTGAAAATTCAAAGTACTTTTCGAAAAATTTAAGTGTAAAGTTTACTTGAAAATCAGCTGTTTCTGAGAGTTCGAGGTCATTGACCTTATGTTGTCCTTTTATTTAGTTTGATAGTTTACAATCAAAACTTCAATTACCTATATTTTCAAAAACAGCTGTTTTTTAGTGAAACATAATCTTAAAATTTTCAAAAAAATAGTTTGAATTTTCAAAAGTCGTAGAACTAAAGGTGTTCGCCTACACGTCTAGAACAACCCCCTTTCGGATTAAAAGGGCTTACCTGTTACACCTTGTATACTTTTTTGCACCAGAAACATACATTAACAAACATTACAAATACAAAAACTTAAAACTAGTGTGGTATATACAATGGGCGGCCTTATCGCCAAAGGGCGATCTCTTCCAGGCAACAAAAAGGAAGGAAATGCGTAAGGTGTATACTATAAAAGATTGCAGTATAGATAAAATGAATGTTTTAAAATGTGGATGTTAACTATTTTAGGGCTATTTTTTTGTTATTTAGATTTGTTAATTCTTAGTTTGATGTAAAAAATATTTTTTTAAATTTCTGAGCAAAAGAGAACCCCCATGAGTTTCTTCGTGGCTTCTTCTCATGTGAGGGCGCGTTCCGAAGCCATGGTAGTTTTTTGAGCTTGTTAGGGATAAAAATAACTATAATTTAAATTGAAAACTTTTACAATAACTCTATAGTCTGCGTACACTGGAACGTTTTTATTGCAAATAATTATGAGGCGGTAGTTTACTGTAACTTTTTAGAATGTAGAAATATTATAGAAAAAATAGACAAATTACATCTCAGTCAACCTTGAAAAAGCCAACTGTAAAGTTGGCGAAAGCTCGATTCAAATAATGAATAAAAACGCGATAAAACCGGATAAATAAAGTGTTTTATTATGCAAAATCGCGAAAACCATAGAAGAAATTATTTTAGGGCATATAAAAATCTTGTGATTTGGTAAACGTCCCAATAAAATAGCACCGTCAATTCACCTTTTTTACACGGATAAAGCCACAAGACAGAGCTAGCCTAAAATAAATTGAAACTTACAATTACATTTCAGAAATTATATAAAGCGGAATTGTCATTGTGAGTTGGCGTAAAACGTAAATAACTTTATTTAATTTTGCACTTTTTGTTGTCCGTCCGCGGAGTCTTATCTGAAACATTCTTGAAGCTATTTTCCTGTGAGGACAATGCGGACTATTTTTGTTATATCTCGAGAGAATCTAATTGACGTTTAAATCCCATTGAAATAGCTGTATCTCAATCGCCATTACTTGGTGAGAATCTTGAGGTAGAAATAGCGTCCATAAGGCGTCCATAAAAAAGATTGTTTGATTAAAGTGACTTTGATCATCGCATTGCAATACTAGCCTGACTAGCCAGCATTCACGTTTAATGTAACATTTTATAACAAGTAAAGCGCATTGATGTAATAAGATGTGTTGAGATATTACACATTGTCTCCCTTACTTATAAAATATTATTTACACATGACTAAGTTATGTGACGTTTTTCTCTGTCTATCAACTTTGAAACTTCATGTGACAGTAAAAGACAAACGATGCATAGTTATGCAGCGCTAAAATTAGCGTTTATAAGTAAGGGGGCGTATCATTACAAGGTGCGCACTGTAATGCTTCAATCTGCGTTATGTTACAAGTGAATGTTCGCGGTGAGGAAGCACCGATACACAAATGTCATCTCTAAACATTTTGTATAGTAATCAAGGTAAACTATTGTATTGGTAACGCGCAAATACTATACAATTAATGTCCTTAATGATTTTTTTCCATACATATTTATTACAAGAAATCTTCTGAATTAAAATTTTGTTTATCCAATTTATTAACAACAAAAGAGTAATTTTAGTTTAGAAAATTTAATATCAAGCTCACAATACTGCGGAGTAGGCCCAAGGGATCGTTACAACTATGTTATTACAACAAGATAAATTGGTTAGGTACTCTAGTACTTGAAGTCGAGCTTCGTTGCTTTCCAACCAACGTAATATTTCATTTAAGATGAGATAAATATATTTGAGGGGCTATATAGCCAGTCATCTGTGGGTATAACCTTAGTTGTCCTACACGTTATTCATGGTTGCTGCTTAAAGAATCCCCTGGTGCGAACAATAAGAACGGAAATCTAACCGTTGTTGTTTCGTCTTCCCAGTCACCCTTGATAATCTTCGCCCTTCGAACCGTGCTTTATCTTGGGCCGACACATTTCAACGGCCGCTGTGCCGCGGCGGGTAAAGGCTCGACTGCAGAGCGGAAGGTTGCGGATTTGATTCCCGCCAGGTGCAAATAATTATGTTTAAAAATAAATATTTGTATCTGGTCTGGGTGTATTTCTATGTATAATATGTATGTATTTACAAAAGAAAAATAAGTATAAGTAGTATATCCGTTGTTTAGTCACCGTAACACAAGCTTAGCAGCTTACCATGGGGCTAGATGGCGCTGTGTGTTGGTCACAGAATTTATTTATTTATTATTATTATTTCACACAGGTTTCGACACAATATGTACCAACGCATTGGATTTAACACCTCAAGAAATTTACAAAATAACTTATTTTTTCGATGTGACCCAAGAAAAAATAATATAACCTACCCACTCATAGCATACCTAACTAAGAATACATATCAGCTTACAGGAAAATTATATGTTTGCTAAGAATACCCACTTATTTGCAATGTCGGGACGTTGGAGTTCAAACAAATCGTTGTGTAGATCCCTCTGGCTAAAGCAGAGGAAATTGTCGACATAAAACGTTATGAGAAAACGCCTAAACCGCACGAGGCCTTCAATCTCTCGTTGCCGTATTTTGCATTTCTGGTAAACCCACGTTACTAAACTGAGTTTTGGGTCTTTTAAACAGTATTGTCTGCTCTGAATGACCGTTAAACCGTCTGCTGTATCGTCTTCCCACTTTGTGAATTAAATATGTTTGTCTACATTTTTAACCACAATATAGCGAGCGGCTAAACAACTCGCGGTTAGTCTAAAGCTCCCAGTTTCATTTTAGATACTGTTGTTTGTTGAACATTGTTCTTTCTATAGAGAATACAAATGTTATCCAGTGTAGAACACTATAGATATAGATTTTATTTTTGCTTTAACCAAAGGCACAAGTAGCAGCTAGGTTAGGTTAGGTCTGTCGAAACAATGCTATGTGTCATAAACAAAGTGAACTTTATGATTTCTGAACGAATATTTAAATTTGGTTAGATTCCAAACTCCGTCTGTGCCAACGATCTCTAGAACCGATTTATGAGTTCAAAAAAGACATGGAACTAAGCATTGAAGAAATACTGAAGTACTCTACCCGCAAATTCTTTCTTCGATTCTCAAATAAATCATGTTAAATACCTATTTTTGATCATTCGCTTCGTCGAATAACACAGAGTCTCTCTAAATTTAATATTTGATAAATAAGTACTTATGCGTATACGTAATTATTCCTACCAATTTATGATTTCAAACGCGATTCCATGAAATACACAGAAACCTTGAATAACATTTGGTAAATACTTAAAGTAAATATGTAATTATAATTTCATAGGATCAACATGTCGTATAAGAAACAAGTACAGTCAACAACGAAAGTGAATATCCATTGTTGAATACATCTTTCCGCATAGTGGTCACCCAATTACTAGAAAGAAATATCCATCTCAGCCTTTATCCGTCTACTGCACTACTGAACTTAGGTCTCCCACACACCACACGATGCCACAAATAGCGATCGCGAGCTACCCCCATCTAACAACTCTCCGCTACAAATATGATATGAAAGAAAATATAAAAAAATCAGCAAGAAATATAATGTCTATATAAAAAGTCCTGCTTGGCTTTTAAATATAAATATTGCACGACATATTTATATTTAATAGGCTAGGTACTAGAAAACTGATATAATATATATTTTACTTAACTTCCACTCAACCTCAACTTTTAAACTTTAAAGTTCAACTTTAATTGAATTATTGTTTTTAATTTCTACAGTACTTATTCACTTGTGTTGTCTAATTGTACATACTAACGTAGATATCATCAAAGAAAATTCAACAGAAAAAGCTTTTTACTTTAAAGATTTTATGTATATTTCTTTTAAATTCGTCAAAGTAATGTATTTTTACATTTCTCTATGAAAAGTGATACAATTGGTTGTTTTCATGCATATACTAATTATATTATTTCGTATCGGTTGTGAACCGATTATGTCCACTGGGAAAGTAGCCAGTACCTAGTATTATTGAATTTGCAAGTTATTTGCAATTTGCATCAAAACAGTCAAGTCGTAGTAGTAAAAGTCAAGTCAAGGATGTCATTGTAAATGGTGGCTCTTTACAATGACTGTTCACCGGAGCTTTGGAGACAACGCTTAAGTTCATCTTTTGCACCAATTTTCACTTTCATTACATCTGGACACCTTCACGACATTAAACAGTTTACTCGCATTTGAACAAGGTTTCACAAAAATGAAAATACTGCAACACATCACCTCATCGCGTTTTCGCCATAACTCCACTAATTATATTAAATAGGTACATACTTAAACCTAAGATACTTATAAAGTATGTTAGAAACATCTGATTAAAACCACTTCAAAAGCATCATTAATTAATTGAATACCTGTTATATGTTCTAGTATTGCTCATTTATATAGTATGTATACATAATTACGTGTTTATATATATATAATAATAATAATTAATTCGTTTATTAGACAGCCAAGGTCCACTTGTTAGTAGTACATAAAACATAAAAATGGGTTAGTGCGACACAAAATGAAAAAAGAATAAGTTTATCTATAGACAGGATTCTTAAACACCAATACCGACACAAAGTGCCTAAGCATTGGCGCATCAAACTTATTTGATAATGTGTTCAGGATTCCGTTGTTACTAGATCTAATTCTATGCAGAAGTGAGCTCGTCTTTTTGCGAATGATTGCGAAAAAATCGTCAGTTCTTGCTTGCGCAAACATTGCCGACGCACTACCGCACACAGGCCATCGAGGGAGTCCCATCAGAATCCTGAACCCATTATTATATTGCACACGCAGGGCATTCCACACCTTCCGCGTATAGTTGGTCCACAGGGCAGCAGTATAAAAATTTTGGCAATATGCTTTAAAAAGCGTAATTTTTGCTTGCTCGCTGCAGTGCGTAAACCTGTGTGCCAACATATTGCATCTAGCTGCGAGAGCCCTGCGTTCACGCTCAACATCCATCTGATCCCTAAGGTCCTCGGTCAGGTAATGTCCTAAGTACTTAAAATGGCTAACTCTTCTTAGGGCGGCTCCATTCAAAGTTATTTTAGGCTCATAATCTACCTTTTTCCCAGGGGCCCCAAAGACCAGATATTCACTTTTGATGGCATTATACAGTAAACCATGTTTCACCGCATACTTTTCACAAGTCTGTAATAGTTCTCTGATCGAGCCGGCCGTTGGACCCAGCAGCGCCATATCATCTGCGTAGCTCAAGTTATTTACTGCTACTCCGTCAATACTACAACCAACTGGCTTACTACTGAGCTCAACGATCAGCTCGTTTATGTATAGGTTGAAGAGCTTTGGGGAAGTCAACCCCCCCTGCCTTACCCCGCACTCCAACCTATATTCTTCAGAGAGAACACCATTCCATCTAACATTATTTAGTTGGTTGCTATACCAGTACTGCAACATACGTAACATTTCCGGTGGTACGCCCGCCTTCCTCAACTTCCCCCAAAGGACATCATACGCAACCAAATCGAATGCCTTGGAGAGGTCAAGGAAACAAGCGTACACCGGTGTACCCCTATCCTTATAGTATTGGACACTCTGTTTCAAACATAAAATCGCTGTTTCAGTCGATTGTCCGGATCTAAATCCGAACTGCGCGTCATGTAAATCGAGATATTTGACTAAATGTTTGTCTAACAGACCGTCCAACACCTTCGCAATCACCGTCGCCAATGAGATAGGTCTATAGTTGTCCCGATCCGAGACGTCACCCGTTTTATTTTTGATGATAGGAACAACTATTGATCTTAACATTTCTGTGGGTAGAAACGAGTGACTCATGCACAACGTATAGAATGTTGCCAGTACCCTCGGAAGATGCAATCCCGCATGTTTCAAGTGCTCGATGCTAAGACCGTCGTGCCCCGGAGACTTCCCTCCAGACATTTTTTGAATAACCTCCTTTACTTGCTTTGCAGAAAACCGGAGCACTTCCTGGTCATTAAATTCTATAGGATCGAGCACGTGACTGTGCGGCCCCAATGGAGAGGACACTCTAAATTTATTTTTAAACATATTGGCCACTCCACCAGGCGTATCACAACCCCCGACGCTCACTGGCAGACTCGGTCTAACATTCAGCTTATTGGTTGCTTTCCAAAACCGCTTAAAATCTTTTGCTGTCCTATGCATGGCAATTAAATCCATTCTTACCTGATTTTGATGTTTCTGACACCATTTCAATCTGCTCCTAAAAATTTTTTGACTTTCCCGCATTTCATCCCAGACCACGCCTGACTGGGGTTTATTATGTAGTAACCAATTCTGATACTTAGACCGGGCCTGTTCATGCGCGCTACGAACATGTTTGTTCCACCCAACGACGCAACGTCTCCCATTCGATACACCTACATTCCCCCCACCAGCGCCAATGGCCGCCTCGGACAGGATACTTACAATATCTTTGTACATATTTTCCAATTCTTTTTTGTGCACTGGATCAGTACACACTTTGTCAGCACACAACTGGAATGTCTCCGGAAATAAAACCCTTTTTAACTTATCACTACATGCATGGCTATACCTGTCTATCTGTATGTTTGTTCGTTGGCCCCAAATTATGTTATTAGGCGTTGCGACCTGAGCGCAAAGTTTAGGTACAATTATACTCAAGTTACACTCCATTATGAGTGGAAAATGATCCGACCAATAGACCTCACAACCCACACTTACCCCCGTGATTGTATGCCGCGCTGCCTGCGTCACAACGCAATGATCCAGCCAGCGCTTTGCGCCGTTGATATCACTAATGTAGGTAATTGTATCAGAACCAACACCTAAAAAGTCTGTATCGGAACAAACCCATGAGTTATCTGCACAAAAATTACATAACTCATTCCAAAAAGGTCGTCCAGGATGAGCATTGTAATCACCTAACATATACACATTTTCTACATCATTGCTCTCAACTATAGCATTCAAATCGCTAAGGCAACTGGTAAATTCTATTAAATTTTCTTTACAATCCGTTGGCATATAAATATTAATAATTAAAATAGATTTATCACCCAGAAAAGCCTTAACCGCTACAATTCGCTCATTTTTACAATCAATAATAGAAACCGATTGAAACAAACCTTTTTTCCATAATAATGCTACGCCACCTCGGGGTCGCCCCGTCAGTATACCTACGGTCGTGTCCATCGACGATTTAGCAGTATACTCAAAGTCATTATGTATGGTACTTAAGTAGGGTAGGTCTTCTGGCATAAGCCACGTTTCCTGAAGCGCTAGTACGTCTACGTAATTACATAAATTTCTTACACATTCGAACGACCTTTTTATGTTTTTCACATTAAAAGTTACAAATTTAATCTTATAATAATTAATTATATATATATATTATATATATATACCTAATTATGTTATGGCGTTAGTGCAAGTCTGCTTAGTATAAATTTATACTGCAGTAATACATCACATCATTCGAACCCAAATCAATAAATAACATCTTAGTCAACCTTGAAAAAGCTACCTGTAAAGTTAGCGAAAGCTCGATCTTTAGTAATAACGCCGTTATTAAATAAAATGCGAGTAAAACCAGGTAAATATTGTGTTTTTATCATTAAATGCTATTAAAAAGCTTATGTAAATCGTAAAGTAGCTTTTGAACAAAAATTCTAGAAAGGGCTACCAAATTATATTTAAGTCAAAGAATTTATATTACTAGAACTAGAATGTGAACGGATAGCTAAAAAGTGGTCCGATACATTGTGCATGCTGTCCCTTTCTAATAACACTGTTAGAAAGGGACAGAGCTTTGCATTGATCATGCTGTTCCTTTCTAATCACACTATTAGAAAGAGACAGAACTCTACATCAAAGTGGACCAATTTTTTCGTGCTTTTTAGTTCCATTGACCACGTGACCATTTCAATTACTAGATACACTTACTTAATTTAGGTAGGTATACTTATACTAAAAAGTATTTGTCCTTTGTCCGAAAAGGGATTTACATTTTAATCTTTTTTAAAGTGCGACAAAACTCTCAGGTATTCCATCAGAAATGCTGTAGTTAATTTATTTTGTTTGTCCATAATAATTAGATATATAATTTCTCAATATAATAATACTAGCTGCGCCTCGCGATTTCACCTACATAAGTCCCGTTACCGCGGGAATATTACGTGATAAAAAGTTGCCTATGTGTTATTCTAGGTCTCCTGGTACTTATATTCCAAGTTCATTGTAATCGGTTCATTTTGTTACTCTTTCACGCAAAAACTATTTTGCGTGAAAGAGTAACAAAATCACAAACATTGTAGGTACACGCATACATGGATACATTAAAAAATATTTAGTTTTTAGTCTCGACACCTGAACCTGAAAAACTATAAAAAATATTTTTTGACATAGGTAGTTGATATGGAGCTCCGAAAAGTAACGCCTGATTCAATCAATTACATACATACGTACAAACTTTTGCGTTTATAATATTAGTAAGAAGTAAGATTTATGTACTATGTGGAACAATAACAATTAGGAAACTGGTAGTTAAGGGAGACTCTGAAGCTAGGTATTTGTTTTAACAGTAACGAATGAGTAAAATCATACATCACATCAGAGCCCGGCCTAGAAATGAGCTGCTGCGTAAGTAAATATTCATCTCTATCAATCAAGTCGTGTAAACGAAACTTTGAGACGTAAGAACGTAAGAGTCAGAACGAGTTAAGAATTTGCGCATATAGTGTGACGTCTTTCGCATGTAATATTGTGCAATATTTATTAATAAAGAAAAAAAATAACATACATGTAAATACATACATATTTTACATAGAAAGACACCCAGACCAGATACAAATATTTATCTTTAAGCATACATATTTGCACCCGGCGAGAATCGAACCCGTAACCTACTACATTGCAGTCGTTCGTTCACATGACGCACCACAGAGGTTGCCAATACATAAGTACTGATATTATAAAGAGGAAAGCTTTATTGGTTTGTTTGTTGGTAATGAATAGGCTTTGAAACTATTAAAACGATTTCAAATTTTTTTTTACCAAAGCTACATTATCGAGTAGTGACATAGGCTATTTTTGATCCCGATATTCCCGGATCGGGACTTACGCGGATGAAACCGCAGGAACTGGATAAAGTAACAAATGTTACTTAAAATTAAATATTCATCTCTATCAATCAAGTCGTGTAAACGAAACTTTGAGACGTAAGAACGTAAGAGTCAGAACGAGTTAAGAATTTGCGCATATAGTGTGACGTCTTTCGCATGTAATATTGTGCAATATTTATTAATAAAGAAATAAATAACACACATGTAAATACATACATATTTTACATAGAAAGACACCCAGACCAGATACAAATATTTATCTTTAAGCATACATATTTGCACCCGGCGAGAATCGAACCCGTAACCTACTACATTGCAGTCGTTCGTTCACATGACGCACCACAGAGGTTGCCAATACATAAGTACTGATATTATAAAGAGGAAAGCTTTATTGGTTTGTTTGTTGGTAATGAATAGGCTTTGAAACTATTAAAACGATTTCAATTTTTTTTTTACCAAAGCTACATTATCGAGGAGTGACATAGGCTATTTTTGATCCCGATATTCCCGGATCGGGACTTACGCGGATGAAACCGCAGGAACTGGATAACTATCTTATTATCAAAGTAAAATAATTACTGCTACTACCACAGTAATAATTACTTCGAAGGGATGTAGCAAACGCGTCACACTAAGCGATGACATTCGCTTAGTGCATTTTCTAAGAAAACAAGCAATTTATTGCAATATTATAACTATAAACACACCCTAGTACAGGATTAGGCCTTTCTGGGTTGTAAAAGTTCAAGAACACATTACCTACATCATATATGTATAGCTTATCATTGTTTAAGTTTACTAGCTGCGCCTCTCAGTGTCACCCACGTGAGTCCCGTTTCCGAGGGAATATCGGGATAAAAAATAGCGTATGTGTTATTCCAGGTGGAGACCCGACTCTATGAAACTTGGAATATAGGCAGCTGGAGAGCTGCCTATATTCCAAGTTTTGAAAGTAGTCTTAGTTACACTTTTTATGTCTCAAGAACGGCGGAACCGATAGGAATGAAATTTGGTACAGGGTTAATATAGGGGTATAAATAAGATATAGAGTACTTTTAATGGTCGTACGGGTTAAGCAACGCTTGGCGTGACACATACGTGATGGGTCAACAGGAACGATCGCACCAATTAGAATGACATTTGGTACAGGGTTAGTTTAAGGGTATAAATACGATATATGGTACTTCAAACAATCGTACGGGTAAAGCAACGCTTGGCGTGACACATACGTGATGGGTCAACAGGAACGATCGCACCAATTAGAATGAAATTTGGTACAGGGATTACTGGGTATAATTACGATATTTTACATGATCGTACGGGTTAAGCAACGCTTGGTATGACATACGTGATGGGTAAAAATAACGGTTAAACCGATTTGAACGAAATTTGGTACAGGGATGGTTTAGTGGTTGAAATAAGATATAGGGTACCTACTTTGAATAATCATACGGGTTGAGCAACGCTTGGTATGACATAAATGATGCGTCACATACGTTACGGGATAGGAATTTATGCGGGTGAAACCGCGGGGCACAGCTAGTAGAGTAATAAACTCACATGCATACACTCATACTTGCAAACTTTCGCGTCTATAATATACGTACGAAGTACAATTATGTTCGCATAATATACTCATTTTATGATTTTGTCACCCAAAAAACAGCTATAGGTATGTTTGTTTCTCCTTCACGCTAAAATACTGAACTCTTAGCGATAAAACTTGAAATTTAGACAGCTAGAGTTCTGCAACCACACATAGATTATTTTATATTTTTAACTATATATACCGTGACAACTGGCTTGCCTAAAATATGTTTTTATTCGTAAAAATTGAGCCAGCTATATATGGAAAATACATTTTCAACTGAAATTGTTGCCGTGCTTCGTTTAATTTATTTCTAGGGATCCGTACCTCAAGAGGTAAAAATATGACTTAAATATAGATTTACAACATTCGGGTTGTCCGTCCAATTAACACCCACTAACACCCATTTTATTCCTATGTAAACAACGTTTGTATTGCAGGTGTCCAATTTTATAAACATATTATTTTTTTAGACCGTGTACTTACACGGTTTTTTACAAACTTGCTTGGTTCTATCTAGGTCAATTTGAAGGTCTATGAGCCTGTACTTTAATTTGACGAACGAACAAAAAATCTGTCATGAAGCCTACTAACATGACCGTTCTGGATGACAGTTTTTAATTTCGTTCGTAGAACTAAAGTAGAGACCCTGAACTGTACAATTTTAACACGGAATTATTCTAATAAGGTATTAACGTTATACAATATTTCCACGATTTATTGATTTTTAACCGACTTCAAAAAAGAAGGAGGTTCTCAATTCGTCGCGTATATATATTTTTTTTTTTTTTTTTTTTTTTTTTTTTTATGTTTGTTCACCGATTACTCGAAGGTGGCTTGACTGATTAAGATGGTTCTTTTTTTAATGGAAAGGTGAAAGCCCCGAGGTGGTCCCATAAAAATTTGGTGAGGATCTGATGAGGATCTTCGAAGTGAGGACCGGAAATGCTCCTCAAAAAGCTGTATTCAATTCACTTGTTCACCGATTACTCGAAGGTGGCTTGACCGATTGAGATGGTTCTTTTTATAATGGAAAGGTAGAAGCCCCTTGGTGGTCCCATAAAAATTTGGTGAGGATCTGATAAGGATCTTCGAAGTGAGGACCGGGAATGCTCCTCAAAAACCTGTATTCAATTCACTTGTTCACCGATTACTCAAAGGTGGCTTGACCGATTGAGATGGTTCTTTTTTTAATGGAAAGGTGGAAGCCTCGTGGTGGTCCCATAAAAATTTGGTCAGGATCTGATGAGTATCTTCGGAATGATGGACAGGATAGCTTCCCAGAATGTAATAAATTACTCGTTTTTGGACTTCTACCAAAAAGAAAAGACCCCTAAAGAACTAAGTACAGATTGATGGGCCACCTAAAACCACCTTCTCATCAGCAAACTCCTCAATAATTAAAATTACGGTAACAATAGGTATTGTTAATTTATTTGGCAGTCGAAAGTAGGTAGGTAGGTACTAAAAAGGGTGAAATAAAAAAAATAATTTAAAAATTAAAAAACCGACTTAAAAAAAGAACTAAAATAATTTAAAAACCACCAAAAAAAAAAGAATTGATAAAAAATACCAAAATAACCTCTACATACAGCGCCACCGACTAATTAATCTGTTTTATCATCTGAAGTCGGGCAGTTTTACTGGCTGTATGGTTCCATATTGTACTTAGTTTGGCTGCCCGACTTCAGATGATAAAACAGATTAATTAGTCGGTGGCGCTGTATGTAGAGGTTATTTTGGTATTTTTTATCAATTCTTTTTTTTTTGGTGGTTTTTAAATTATTTTAGTTCTTTTTTTAAGTCGGTTTTTTAATTTTTAAATTATTTTTTTTATTTTTAAAGTAATTGTAACGGAACTCTTGACAAGCAACGTTTTTTGCACTTGACCGGCTTTTTCACATTTCATAACACAGTCAGTCGTGTAATTGACACAGCATTAATCCATATTGTGCATGCCTAGTTGGATTTTGCGGAAGCCACTCAAAAACCTTTACAAAAAACATGTTTATTTAATATAAGCTACATAGTTTCACAACGGTTCACTTAACAATGAAACGAAATTGATGTTTGTTACTCTTTCACGCAAAAATACCGAACTAATTATAATGGAATAAACATATGATATTTTAACTTTATATTCCGATACTCCCACGGGATCGAGACTTCTACGTGTAAAACCTCAGAGCGCACTAGCAAAATAAAAGCAACAATTCATTATATGATACTTTCGATTATTATGTCGGGTTCAGATTTTCCGACTGACCTGAATACCCTAATCACAGCCCAAGTATTGCTACACAACTACACAAAAAGAAAAAGAGGAAGCGCGAAAGAGTTGCGGTGAAACACAACTTTAGTTGCATGCATACACCTCAATCATGATTCAAAGATAATGTTGCAACATTCAACAAAGTTGAAGCAAAAACAGTAGAGTCCATACTTCGTTTTTTTAATTGGAGACTACGATTTGACATATCTTTGTAAAGAATAAATGACAAATACAAAGAGATGGACCGTCAGATTATAGTCTGAAATTAAAAAACGTACCTAGTACCGAAACGAATATGGTAGCTGCTTATCTAGAGCGGATGGAAATTGCACAGCATGTTAGGCACGAGAGAGGAGTGTGGGACGGACGCAGCGTCGCTTCACGAATCTTAATTTTCTAGGAATAAAATGCTAACATATTTGCACGTTCCGTCCTCATCGCGTCATACCACGCAACCACTCAACCGGAGGATTATGCGATATTGAAATTTACCAAAGTTACGAGTATGTTTACGTTGATTTTAACATCTGGCGTTATTGAAACCGCATCATTTTAACATTTTGGTTGGTAGCACAGCACAAAATTAAAAAGACGTTTCTCCGAATACTTATTGGCATTTTTTAAAAATGTAAAGAGAGTGATGACTTTCTAAAGCGACTCTAATGCTCGTTTTCGGTCCTATCGGTTGAATTTATACGTCAAACGTGAATAACCTTTTCTAAGTGTTCTTGTTCTTGCTCTTTGTTGTTAGGTGAAATTAAACCAAGTATCTGTCATAGGAGAACCTATGACGGACACTATCTTGGTTTACTTATAGGGTTGGGTTACAGATTACAAATTTTTGTTATATTCTCTTCTGTTGTTAATGGGTTTCATTCTACTATAATTTAATTCTGTTTCAAAAAGGATTGACCCTAGGCAATAGCCTAGGCAATAGCCTGACATAATTGTTTTACTTTATCAATAGATGAAGATTTATTTATTTATTATTTTATTTATTTATTCATAAAAACTTACATCTATCATTACAGCTTGCCCATTGCGATAGAGAAGCACATCAAATAATTTAGTAAATAACATAGGTATTTTGTATACAAGAAACACATTGAAATGATATTTAAATTCCGACATTGTCTATCTTTTCAGCTTTATAACTAATAACAAATAGAGCTGTCCTTGTAAATTCGACCAGAGAACACACAAACAAATCACAATCCCTTGCTAGGAGATTCAAAGTGCGAAGCGCCCTTATCAGAGGTGCCTTCTTCAGTAGGTTAGTTCGAGCACGAGGTATTGCCAACAAGTCGGGTATTCTACGCCTTCAAACATACTTATCTGGTACATATAGACTAACTTTTGCTAGGATATCAGAATTGAAAATTTTCCCTCTCAGTACTTTAAAAATATATGAAACTAAAGTGAACTCCCTACGGACTCTCAATTCATTATAAGATATTATATTATAGATAATAAATTATGTCATTTTATCTTTAAATACATGAAACTCACATGAAAACAAATGTTTTAATGAAACGATGTGGTTTAGTTTATTTTGCCATAGTGGTGTTAGTCTAGTGGTAGATGTCTTGACATTGCTTCTGAGAAACCTGGGTTAAAATTATTGTTAACCGTGCACTAATGGTCCGCTAATGGCGGGCTAATTTGGGTCATTCAGATAGTACCCGGCCCTATCACGCCGAAGGAAACCATCGTGTGGAAACCGTCATGTCCAGGACTCACACAAAAAAAAAAAATTTTTACCACTGAAATTCGCGGCGGTTCCTATGTAAACTACGAAATAAGTTTAACTACCCTAATCTTATTTCGTAGTTTCCATACTATTGTGCTATATACCTAACCACATCAGGAGTACATCTATAAAATTAAGTTATTTTTCATGAGAATGGAAACAGCAAATAGATTTTCCCTAACATTGTTAGTAAGATGAAATCTCATTGCCGCGTGTTTCATCAATATGTCTTCGTATTACTTTACACCTGATTGGACTGTGTAGATACGAGTAGAACGCGGATGCCGCATTAGGGTTCCACGGCAGAGAAAGTTTTGATTTCTAAAAAATAAAATGGATTCAAATCAACGTTTTCAACGAAACAACAAAATGCTCAACTATATAAGTATTTTCTGAAAATAGTATTCTCTGCTGCATTTAGGCAGGACCGCTTTTCATGATTTTTTTATTTTTCTTAATTCGTTCTCGCCTCGAATGAATAATATGTTTTAAGACTTGAAAAATATGTAAATAAAATGGAATAAATAAGTAAAATAATTAAATTCTGAAAAGTAACGACTCAACGCTTCCGTTACATTCATATTATGTCCGAATGCAGGTGTCAGCTTTTTACACGACTGCCAAAGAAAGTGTTATTTAGATATTATCGATGTCGATACAAAGTGTGCCGGGTCAGCTAGTTAACTTTTTACAGTAGTTTAGACTATTATTTATAAAGGTAATATTATGTTACCTCCCTAATGTCTACGTGGGTAGACTTCGTTTGATTCGGAACCCTGTATTAAAACAGAAGTAGCACTTGACTTCTTTACCCCTCGAGGTAATTCACTGCCTACACAACATAATAATATAACTTACTTAACGTAAAAAGGGCAAATACTCCAATCAGTTTCTCTGGTTAACATTAATGGAATTACGTAGGTAGGTAGGTAGGTAGTATCCCGAGTTACCTTTGATTGATTATAATAGAATTATCGAGTTGTTTTACTGCTTGGTTAACTTTGGATTGAAGGTCTGAACGTTTGTCCTATAATGAAATAGAAGTATATTTACCTTCTTTAAACGAGGAAATACGTAATTGAGAACTCCTTACGACTTTCTGTAAAACATGTCGAAACTCTTGAACTGAAAACTTTGTGGCTCCTACACCCTTTTAAGGTAACTGAAAGTCGATTTCAGTTTTATCATAATTAAATTAGACAGACAGAGTTCAGTTACCTACTAATACTCGTTCCCCGACCCCCGTGTCGGAGAATCACAAGATAAAAATAAAGTTCGTGAAAGAATTTCAGAACTGCAAAAGACAGCATATCAAATCGATAAAACACACGTGCCGCAGAAGTTGAGACGTAAATTAGAGAGTAAGCGATTTGGTTTAGTCGTAGTCAGACTTGCGACGTAGGTACCGAGTTAATATACCTACTAGTGCAGCTACGGAGACATCAGTATGCATAACTTTGTGCATATAATAACTTCACATTTGACCGGGTCTTAATCGCGTGGTTTTTCATCTCTGAAACGTTGTAAAATAAAAATCACATTAAGACCTGTCAAAATATGAGTTCTAATCGTGTTAGTTAAAAAAGTAAGTTATGAACGTCACTGATTTTTGTAACGTGTTATTTATTTATTAGGTTCACCAACAGTAAGATACACTAAAGCTAATGCAGAAAGTAACATTTTTCTTAAGATGGACAAGTACTTTTTTTTAATCTTTCTGAAACGTGTTATAGTGATATCAGGATTTATAGACGATGCTTCCTCACTTTAATCAAAACTTTAATTGCCATTATAAATAAGACACTCACGACCTCAATCTTTATTTTAAAATGTCTATTTGTTCTGAAAGAAATTCGTACCACTCTCACCTATAGAAAATGATTTAGGTATGTGTTGTGATCGATGACATAAATGATAAAGATGGACTCGGGCGTTCATTTCTGTTTACCATATCCATGGTTATCGATTTTTTAATGCTCTAGGCATGTCTACTACAAATATTTTAAAAGAAAAATACATCTTCAAAAAGCCGCCAGTAAATTTTTAAAGATGTGTTTTTCCTTTATAATATGGATTTACGTTCGTGGTTGTGATGTTATGTGATATAGATTCGACTCAAGGTACTGACAGTGGAGTAAAATTTAGTCAGAATGAAGTGCAAACATTGCATTAAAAATAAAGTTTATGGTAGCTTCACTACACCATTTCGCGACAAGATACGAGGACATTAATGGGTTGGGTTGCCTTACAGTAATCGAGCGCCTGTCTGTTTTCGACTTGAAAGTTTTAAATGGGAAATTAATATCGTGCCACCATTTATCGCGGTATGTGGCTGTGTCTGGTAATCCGTGGTAATAAGAACGACTTTAAGCGTTAACGTACCTTCGAGTAATATATCGTTCCGTAAATTTTACTATTGAACGAGATTTTAAAACGGCTATTACGGTGAAGGTATTCTTTTACTATTAGAGTAAGACAAAATCAGACTTGAATTTTCATTTTACCTACATATCCGGTATAAATATAATGGGGAATTTAAGATATTAATGTTTTTTTTAATAAGAAATACAGCTAAGGAGCATTATAAGCTGAATTTAAAATATTTATATTTAGATATAAAAATTTTAATATTTTTTTTACTCTTTTCCATACCTGCACGTAAGTATATGAAGTTAAAATAATAAATGAGATCTCTTTTTTTGTTTACTTTTGTTCGTATTTCTATAATTTTAGTATACTTGAGTGTATATTGTTTTTCAAATTAATATTTTTACTTCATGATAGGTTTACACAAAAAAGTAAAAAAAACTAGAGTTAACAAGCGGATTAAAAGAGGTTCAGTGGGTTTGTATTCATTTTTGAAGTAAAGCTATCACATTCTTATTAATATATATAGACCTCCTACAACCCCACAATATCTCGAGAAGCTCATAAAGAATTGCACGGTTATTAGAACTCGTCGAGCCTCTTCCAAATATAGACACAAACCTCTCAGTATCTATAACCCGTCACGAAATTCAGGTGTGGAATTTCCTACTCTACTTGACTTCAAATATTAAATTCCCCGAGGTCATATTAATATTCAAACACTTTTCCTGAGTCGATGACAAAAATTCTTTCTTTGAAAGTCATTTGGAATGATTGCTCAAAGCCTTCGAACGCCATTGGAGTTGGACATATCTCGACTTTTCCGACCAAGTTTAGTATCTAGACTATTCTCTTAATGAAATCGCTTTTTATACCTCTCTCCCATTGTCTATATTGCACTGGCAATTTGTTCTAGACTTAATGAAAATCATTCTTATAGATCGTTTCCACAGTGCGAGTAAGTGTGCGAGCTGCTGTCTAGCCAGTAGACATCTAGCTCGGACGCTACTTCTATGTCCATATTATCTATCCAGGGGACGTCTGACAACAGTGGAAAAGGACAGGCTCTATGCAGTACATTGCTGCTTTGAGGTAATCACCGGTAATAACCACGTTACATCAAAGCAGCAATGTACTGCATAGTGCCTGTCAATTTATAATATTTCACTTACAAGTTATTAGATACTTTAAAAGGTAGGTATAAGTTACTACAGCGCATCTACTTGACTGGATGTCTCGTATGCTAGCTTGCACTGTGTAAACGAGCTATTATTTAACTGGGTGTGTAGTCAAGCACGTGTATGAGTTCATACAGTAGTCAGATACGCGTGTAGTTCACTAGTAATGTCTTCGGTTTAGTCCAAATACCTACTTTATTTATAAGTCGTCTTAATCCAACTAAGTAAAAATACACAGGGTCTCATCCTTACGAGGGTAATAATTATTTATTTATCTGTTTGGAAATCCAACAGCTATTATAAAACAGTAGTGATAGTGTAACAATAGAAAGCCAATTATAGGATCTCACGACTAACAATAGAATGATACTAAAATAAGGAGTGATCTATCAACCAACAACTTAACCACCTACAAAAACACAATACATTTCACAAAGAATATAAGTTAAGCAAATTTAAGAGGAACAGTTTAAAAATAAAACAAAAACAAATACACATCATTCACCCTCTAAGAAATGCCTAGTTAGCCGCCGCCTCACTGTCCCAGCACTGGTACTAAACAAATCCAAATCTTTGTCAACACGCTCCACCAGTCTATTGAAAAGACCAATCCAAGAAAAACACAATGCCCACAAAACAAATAAAGGTTATAAAGGTTAGGCTTAAATGGTTATATTGTAATTTTTAATGTATTTATTTTGTCATTTTTATTTTGTTTGTTTTAATTTGGTACAATAAAGAGTTAATCTAATCTAAAACAATAAGTATCAGAAAAAAAAAAATTAATGTTGGAAATTAAGTAAACAACTAGGCAATCGGAGTCTTGGCGGGAACTCGATAAGGAGATGTGGTGCTAAATTTCCATTTTTGTGAAACCTAGTTCATATGCGTGCAAATTGTTTAATTTCGGGGGCATATTAATCAATTTAGTTTCGTGAAGGTGTACAAGTGGAATGAAAGTGAAAATCGGTGCAAAACATTGACTTAGTGTTGTCTCCAAGGCTCCGTGAAGATTGTTTGTAAATGGCCGCCGTGTTTACAAATGATTCCCTAGACTTGACTTTAACTATGACGACTTGACTGTTTCGATGCAAATAACTTACATAAAATATTAAAATACATGACACTGGCTGATTTCCTAATGGCCATAATCGGTTCACAACCGATAAGAAATAATAATAACTAGGCAATCAGAGGCCGAATTCCCATAACATTTGACATTTCTCCAAAGATAAGTTTAGTCAAAATGTTATTTACACGCCTACGAGCAGTAGGCGTGTAAATAACATTTTACTTTATTTGTAAAGTTACTATAGTACAAAGTTACTTTATTTGACCAAAAAGGTCAACGTAAAGCGAGTATTTATTCCCTAGGTGCATAAAGTGCTCATTATACATCTAGGGCATAAAGAAATTTAAATTTGGAACTAAGGTTCTCATAGCATACGGCCATTTCGAACTGGCCGCCTAGACATAACACATTAAAAAAATAAAAACTGTGTTATTTTTCTTCTATTTTCACGAACGGAAGGGTAAAGCAAAAAGTTTTGGTTAGTATAAAATCTCAACTTTTTAAATTTATTTCGTGATTATGATGTAACATTGTTTTTAATTAATATAAGTAAAGCTGTAAATATTTTTCATACACGTTGCATTAATCTATTGTTTTGTTGTTAGTTAAATGCTTATTTTTGTAGCCCTTTTATTGTCTCGCAGTACCTAGATGTGTAAAGTAGAGTATTGACCTCGGTACTAAAACCTGTATTTATCTTGGGCGCTTGAATCCCACGCTTCACTCAGGACTCTAGGTACATCTCAGGACTCTAGGGTCTCTAAGTTTTTAACACCCTCGCTCCGCTCGGGAGTTAACTCTCTAGAGTCCTTCGTACGCTTTGGATTCAATATGACGCCCGCTACATAAGACAGGGCACAGATAGTACCTCGGTGCATAAACTACTATTAACAACCGTCTTTGAGAATGAAACTGAAATGAAATTGACTGCGATGACATTGAAATGATGCTGAAATGAAATTTTTGTCTAATGATTTACAGTCTACATTAGATTTTGAACACCTTTAAATGTATCTATGTAAAGTTATTAATAATACAAAATTAGTATTAGTTTCAGCTTCTGGTGATCAAAGTACTGGCTGCTACTTTGGTCAACGGTCAATCCAAAAAGACAATGCAGCCATCCTTTTGGGTACCTAAAATACATAAGAACTACTTTTTGGATTTATAATTTAATTATTTTATTTATAATTCTTATAATAAACCTATATTCAAATTATAAGTTTATGAAAAAAAAAACTTTTTATCTATAGTTATTGATAAATTAACAGTCGGATATGAATATTAAAATCAGACTGGAATTTAAACGTGAGCTTCTTACTCTTTCAGACATGAAAAGAATTCGAACTTTACATAAATCTTTTGGTATTGTTAAAGTATACTTTCTACATACTCGGATAGTGCACGAACCACGGCACCGTATAATAGAGATTTATGGCCAATTTATTTCGCATGGATATATCTTTCTTCGAATTTTCAGCATTCATTCTACAAACCTATGAATATTTTCTTTTATTAAGTCCTTATACAAATAAACGTTTATTTTATTTTCTTCTCTATCTATATATACCTCTATCTATGTAAACAATATGAATAAAGTGGAATATATTTTATTAGAATCGAATTTGAATGCGGCTGTTTTTTCTGAAAGTGTCTATTGTGTGCGACGTATGCGATGTAATGGATTGGATTTGTGAAAAAGGAATTTCAAACACGACAAAGTCAGATCAATCACATATAACGAATAATATGTAGGTACATTGTATATTACACATTATACGTTTTTACTTTTTATTAATATTATAAAGGGGAAAAGTTGGTAACAATGTATGTACTAAATGGGGGGTAATCTACGAAACTACTGGACGAATTTTAAAAATTCTTTCACCAATAGAAAGTTACATTACATAAGCTCCACCACCGTAACACAAGCTTAGCAGTTTACTATAGGGTACATGGCGCTGTGTGTTGGTCACAGAATTTGTTTATTTAATTTATTTATAGGCTAATTTTGATCTCAATATTCTCACGGGATCAGAACGTAGCTAGTAATATATATGTAACCAACGTTATGTACCTACGTAGCGTCGATATAGTCTTTTGATTCACTCACAAAGTTCAAATAAAACATAAAGGTTCGCCTTTTCATCGTCGTTATTTCGCACTCTAGCTTTTTTGTCGTAATGCCTAAAAGCGTTGGAAAAGTTGAACTTTTATGAACATTACCGAATTTCCGAACGTGACCAGCAGCAACTTCGGAATTTGACTCGATCGTGAGTACTAAGTTGTATTTTAAGTGTTCTTAGCCTATGCGGCTTCATAATATTTAAGAGTTAAAATCGGCGTTTTTAGAAAATGCATTTCAATTAGGTAGGTGATATTTGATTTTGGAGAAGGACGTAGGCTACTTTTGAACCCGTAAATCTCGCGGCATCGAAACTTACGCGGGTGAAACTGCTAGACCCAGCTAGGAGGTTTACTTCCTACGAAATATCTAAAGTAGTAAAAAATGAATAAACCCTTCTTTAATCGTTCCAGAAGCATCGGAGCCCATAAAGCTGAATAGCGCATGGCGATAGCAAACCACTGCATCAGGCACAATCCAAAGGATCGGTTCAGATATAGATTCACCCCCGTTCTCTCTTAAAACGGTGCCCTAAATATTTCTAAAATTAATATAAATCATATATTATTAAATAATATGGTACAATAAATTTCTAGGTATCTAATGGATATATTAATAAGCAGGGCGTAACGTATCTATCAACATATTTCACGTTGCATCTCTATATTTAGCGCTGTTACGTCGCGGGGATGAGATTAGTGCAGCTGTCTGCGCGGTCACGTAGACGTCGCGTTGAGTGTCACCGAGTGGCGTGTGCTACTCAGGGATGGATCTAGAAATACGGAATTATACATTTAAGCAAAATTTAAACAATCATGAAACCGATATGAAGATTTCATAACGTAGATATCCGCTACTTTGTTAAGTATTCTTACTTATTCAACTCTAATCTTACTGAGATAAGTACTTGTTCTGTGATTATTGTTTTATTTTTGCCAATAGTGCCTTGACTCACGTATGACACCTGTGTATGTTTATTAGAAATACTTAGATTAGTTAAAACTGCAGTACATCCCTGTGCAGTGAGTGCCTGAGGCAGCTCGGGTTATGCCAGTGCACGCGCGCCGACCGCCCAACGACGCCATCGCTACCTCGGCGCGATGCGTCTCCACTCGCACCCGCTCTACAATATTCACTTGTCGATGGATTTGTCTCCTTCTTACGATCTAGGATAAACCAAGGATAAACATATTGAACGCTCAGTTTTATGTCATCTTACATGTTCGGCAATAAAACGTTATGTATCATTTACAAATACCGACATAAATATTCTATATCTTCGCCTATATCCCATAATATATTTTACGGTCAATAACTACGAAATAGGTAAGTACGTATAAATTCATAAAAATGTTGGCCGGCCACGCGGACGGTCTTTTGTCGCTGATTGGGTCATTAGCATTAAAAGCGTAAAATTGTAAATTGCGGGTGACTATAGATATCGTTACAATTTAACAGTGGCGAAAATTGGCGTCATCAATTCTGGTAAATGACCGACCGCGATCAAATTGTCGCAAAATGTACATCACTAGAACATTTCGTCTCCATTTTATTGGCAATCCAACTGAGGGTGGTAATTTTATCTTATTATCTCGCACGGCTCAGTTGCTTACACCCTGACTCTAACGTTGGTTCAACATTTAAACTCTGTTTATTTTGGGTTTGAGGGCAATGGAATAATTAACTAACATTGCAGCGCGCAGCGCTCAGATAGCGTGAGAGTATAGTCAACTCACTACAGTCAATCTAATTACATTCTATTGCTATCTTGTGACTGTAATCACTTTATACTACGTGATGCCCTTAAGCGTTTTTTTTAATATTGCTTACAGGTATAGGTATAGTTACAGGATGAATAAAGTTCGAGATATGCAAGCCCTTTGTTGAATACCTACTGTCTGCCGTGAGAGGAAAAGAGGAAAAGTTGACGTCCAATCTGCTGCCTACTTTCAGAAATGAGAACATCGTCGTCGGCCTAAAGACGTATGTGAAACTTTCGAGCTCTGTTCGTGTAGGTAGGTACTTATAAACTTTCGTTTTTGTTTGAAACTTATCCACCTGAGTAGGCTTGAATTCGAGAGGTAAACATAATAAAACCGAGAATAAACTCGCACGAACATACGTGCGCGGAGAATTGTGTTCTCGCAACATCTAACTAGGTACTCAAAAATAAACAGTTGCATCCATATTTTCTCTAAAATTTTATTTATAAGCCTAAAAAATGCCAACAATTTGTCTGAGATGATTCTTCACCAGATCCATATTCCGTATATCTACACGTTTACGAGCAACGTTTGTGCCGCGCTATAAAATAATTTTATGATTTCTCTAGAATCCTTTGGGCTACGTTCGGAAAATTTTGCTAAAGACTTTCATACTGACAGAAAAGTGTAGAGTTATTATAGTAGGTATATATATGTGCAAATGTGCAGTCGAATCCTCGCTTTCTCTTTTGAATTAACGACACCCACGACACGACAAGAACATATTCTGCGCTACCATGATCGTTTGTCGTTGCTATGTCATTAAAAAAAAAAAGTAAATTTATTTATTGTCGGTTGTGAACCGATTATGGCCATTAGGAAATTGGCCAGTGTCAAGTATTATTAATATATAATGCAAGTTATTTGCATCGAAACAGTCAAGTCGTCATAGTTAAAGTCAAGCCTAGGGAATCATTTGTAAACACGGCGGCCATTTGCAAAGATTTTTCACCGAGCTTTGGAGACAACACTAAAGTCCATGTTTTGCACCGATTTTCACTTTCATGCCACTTGTACACCTTCACGAAACTAAATTGATTAATATGCCCGCAAAATTAAACAATTTGCACGCATTTGAACTAGGTTTTCGAGCTTTTGAGCGTTCGAGTTATCGTGTTTTCGAGCTATCTAGTTTACGAGTTTTTGATTTTTCGTGGTTTTGAATTTTGGAGTCATCGTGTTTACCAGCTTTCGAGCTTTCGTTTTTAAGAGCTTTCGAGTTTCGGTATTTTCGAGCTATCGAGCTTTAGAGTTTTCGTGCTTTCGGGTTTACCAGCTTTTGAGCTTTCGAGCTTTTGAGTTTTTGTGTTTTCGAGCGTTCGAGTTATCGTGTTTTCAAGTTATCGGGTTTCCCAGCTTTCGAGCTATCGATCTTTTTTTTTTTTTTTTTTTAGGTATGCTCTGCTGACACTTTTATGAGAGTTCTGGAGTCAAATCGAGTTGTAAAGGGTAGAACTCACCTAGATCTACTAAAAAAGCATGAGTTCTAGCCTCTCCCATACTTTGAATTTGAAATAACGACTGAACTTTTTCCCAAGATGTATTTTTCGTTTACTTGGATGACATTATGGTATGCTCTGCTGATACTTAAACGTGAGTTTAATTCAGTTAAAGACCAGAACTATTTTATAAAAAAAAAAAAAACAGGAACTATAGAACTAAGCAGTATTTAAATAGAATTAAAATAATATTGCTTTGCTGAAATAAACCGCGAAGTTAGCAGAACATTTTTTTCAATTGACTTTTCTAAGACTAAAACGCCGGAACTATTTCTAAAAAGTATCAGGAACTATAGAACTCGGCTGCATGCGAATAGAACTTACATTTTTTTTTTTATGATCTGCTGGACAATGCTCTTGTAAATTTACGAACATGCAAAATGGCGACCAAAGAGGTAACTTATCAAAGGTTTCATTTAAATTTCGAACTGGCTGGCACATAAAAAGCTGTTTATTGAAAAAAAAAAAAAAAAAAAACTTAAATTTTAAGAATTGTCATAATTTGAGAAACGTACTGAGTTTTGGCGGGAATGCGTTAAGGAGATGTGTTGCTAAATTTTCATTTTTGTGAAACTTAGTTCAAATGCGTGTAAAATGTTTAATTTGGGGGGCATATTAATCAATTTAGTTTCGTGAAGGTGTATGGTATGTCCGCCACATTAATTAATATTAAGATGTAAGGTAGGTTACTTTCATAACTACCTTAATGGAAAAATAAATCAGTCTCGATTCTGACATTTAACTGTGTGTTTCGTTGCTCCCTATTTTTCCCTAAATATACTAATTGGCGACGAAATTAAACAAAAGGACAGTAATAACGCGTGTATTTTTCGAGTTCACGAACGTGCGACAGTGATTTTTTTTAATAATGCCGATCGGAAAAGTCAACGAATTCGACATGGAAACGGGCAACTGGACTTTGTACTGTGGTCGCGTGGCACAATACTTGCTCGCGAATCAAATCGACGAAGATCTTCATTTAGCAACGCTAATATCGCTAGTGGGTGAGAACACGTATGAGTTGATGGTGAATTTGGCCAATCCAAATCGACCAGAGGATCTTACGTACGATGAATTGGTTGAATTAGTACGTTCACATGTACAACCAAAACCATCTGTAATGGCGGAGCGGTACAAGTTCAGGCAAAGGCGACAAGAGGTCGGTGAAAACGTGGCTCAGTACATAGCGACATTGAAAAAGTTATCGAAAGATTGCGAATTCGGAGATACGTTAAACGATAATCTACGCGATCAATTCGTTTGTGGGGTGCGGAGCGAACTAATTCGACAAAGGTTATTCGCAGAACAGAGGCTGACATATGCGGCGGCATTGTCGCTAGCGATGTCCCTGGAGGCTGCAGAACGAGATGCATCAGCCGTCGAGTTGACGGCCGGGTCGTCGACGGGCAGCGGGGCGATGGCAGTCACGAGCTCAGTGCATGCACTCAGTGCTAGGGCGCGAGCGCGCTCTCGCGGCAGCGCTCATGGCATGCCAGCGACACGAGTAGGCGGTATATGCACGGCGTGCGGCGGACAGCATCACACAAAAGGGTGCAAATATGTCAATTTTGTCTGCAGCAGCTGCAGGAACAAGGGACATCTGCGCAGGGTGTGTCCTTACAGAGACGCGGACGGGGCACGTCGTCGCGGAGGTGGAGGTGCGCAATACCAGCCGGCGCGGGCGCACTACGTGCGGCCGGCGGAGGCGAGCGCAGACACGGACGCAGACGGTGACATCGGCGGGGCAGCTTCAGAGGCGGACATAGAGGAACCATTGTACCAGTTAGCATTGAGTGATTACACACCGGTGAGTCTTGAAATCACAATCAACGGACGCAAACTACCAATGGAGGTAGACACGGGAACGTCAGGATCGTGTATCAGTAAAAAGACTTATGAAAAGATGTTCAGTGGCGTTAAATTAGAAAGATCTAAGTATGTGTTCCTATTTTATGACGGGAAGTCAAAGGTTAGGCCACTAGGCTGTATGAAGGCTCGAGTGGAGTACAACGGCTACAGAAAAACCTTAGATTTATACGTAATAGATACCGGTGTGACTTCCCTGATAGGCCGTCAGTGGTTAACGGAGTTAAAAATTCAAATACCTATTTTACAATATCCAAAACGATGTCCTAAGTCCTGTAATAGCTATTTATTGAAAACTGTTAACAATGAACTAAATGTAATACTCGACAGATGTAAAAACGTATGGAGCGGTGGCCTAGGACGGTACACGGGAGGTTGCGCGAGGCTGCGAGTGCGCGAAGGCGCCGTGCCGGTGTACCACCGCGCGCGGCCCGTGCCGTACGCGCTGCGGGAGCGCGTCGACGCCGAGCTGGACGCGATGCTGCGCGACCGGATCATTGAGCCCGTCGACTGCAGCGACTGGGCGACACCGTTAGTGCTGGTCAACAAAAGCGATGGTGGTCTGCGCATCTGCGCTGACTACAAGGTAACGCTCAATCCGGTTCTCATGGTCGATAGGTACCCGTTGCCAAAAACTGAGGATTTGCTCGCTAACCTAGCAGGGGGGAAAGAATTTTCAAAAATCGACTTGTCCCAAGCCTACAATCAAATATGCTTATCAGACGACTCAAAAACGTTTACAGTCATCAACACACATCGAGGTATCTTTTAATACAACCGTTTAGTGTACGGTCTGTCATCTAGCAGTGGAATCTTTCAAAGAATTGTGTGTGAAGTAGTCAAAAACATTCCTAATGTACAGTGTTTTGCTGACGACATAATTGTAACGGGAAAGGACAGAAACTCCCATTTAAAATCCTTAGAAATGCTATTGGTTAGATTAGAGTCTGTGGGTTTGAAAATAAAACTAAGTAAATGTTCGTTCTTAGCTAAGGAGGTCAAATATCTAGGATATATCGTAGATAGGAACGGAATCCGGGCCGACCCGGAGAAGCTGCGCGCGATCAGGGATATGCCGGCTCCGACCGGAGTGTCGGAGTTACGATCGTTCCTAGGCATGGTTAATTTTTACGCAAAATTCGTTCCTAATTTAAGTAGCGTTCTACATTCACTGCACGAGCTACTGCGGAAGGGGGAGCAGTGGGAGTGGACGGCGGAGCATGGTAGGGCTTTCGAACGAGTGAAACAAATGTTGATGAGTAATCGTGTGCTCGCGCACTACGACCCGGCGCACGAGCTCGTGTTGACTTGCGACGCCAGCGGCGTCGGCGTCGGCGGCGTGCTGTCGCAGCGTGACGCAGACGGCGGGGAGCGCGCGGTTGCATACGTCTCGAGGAAGCTCACAAAGGCAGAACAGGCCTACGCGCAGATACATCGCGAAGCGCTAGCAATAATATATTGTGTAAAGAAATTTCACCAGTACCTATTTGGTAGAAGGTTTAAATTAAAAACCGACCATAAGCCATTAGTCAGCATATTCGGTCCTAACAAAGGGATACCTACGATGACCGCGAGCCGTATGCAACGGTGGGCATTAATACTCTCGGCTTATCATTATGATATAGAATACGTAGGTACTCATAGTAACGGGGCCGATATATTGTCGAGACTACCGGTAGTCGAGTGCAAGGAGGACGAGCCGCCAGAACAGACGTACCTACATTTTGCTGCCAACGAGTTACTCTTAGATAGCGAAGCTATAAAAAAGGCTACCGCGCGCGACTCGATATTAAGCCGCATCAGTGAGTACATCGAAAACGGGTGGCCTCAACAAGTAGATATCAAACAGTTAGAACCGTATTTCGCGCGTAAAGGGGAGCTGTATATCGAGCTAGGATGCATTATGTGGGGACGTCGTTTAGTAATACCCGAGACATGTAGACAAGTCATACTGCGCGAATTACACGGACCACACATGGGCATAGTAAAAACGAAAGCGTACGCGCGAAGTTACGTATGGTGGCCCGGGTTGGACGAGGCCGTGGAAGCGGTGTGCCGCGCGTGTCCCACGTGCGCCGCCGTAGCGCCCGCGCCGCCCGCCGCCTCACCCTCGCCATGGCGGTGGCCACATTCCCCATACGAGCGGGTCCATCTCGATTTCCTGGGGCCGATACACAATCGAACATATTTAATAATAGTCGACGCAAGGTCCAAGTGGATCGAGGCCATCAAAATGACACGAACGACAGCCGAGGTAACTATAGGTAAGTTACGTGAGTCGTGGTCGCGATGGGGATTACCGAAACAGGTAGTATCCGACAACGGACCACCGTTTTCGAGTACGCAGTTCAAAAGATTTTTAGAACGAAACGGGGTACGACAAATGTTTTCAGCGCCTTACCACCCATCGTCGAACGGAGCCGCGGAAAACGCCGTCAAAATAGTAAAAACAGTTATCAAAAAGGCACAGCAGGAAGGCATCGACCCCGAGCTTGCGATTCAACGGTACTTGTTAGCGTATCATAACACACCGCACAGTGCTACGGGCGAGAGCCCGGCGCAAATGTTACAGGGTAGAAAGCTGAGAACCCGTCTAGATATGGTTAGGCCAGAGTATGGTAGCAAGTTGAAGGTAAAAGAATTCATTGCTGTAGAAAATGCTAAGAAAAACCGAGATCTGAGTGTAGGGGAATCAGTGATGTACAGGAATTTTAGTTCTAATCGTAAGTGGGAAGAGGGACAAGTCGCGAATAGGCTCGGTAGAAGTAGTTACCTAGTGAGAGCACCCGATGGTTTGGCAACACATAGACATATCGACCAACTGAGACGAAAGAGCTCGTGCGTATTTCCATCCACGAAAGATGCTAGCACTGACGGTGACGCCCAGCCCGGGCGGTCAACACAGACGCCCAACCCACTGCAGCCGCAGACGCACGTTGTGTCTGCGGAGCAGGTCGCAGCGGCATCGCCTCCAGCGAGAGCGTCATCGTCGCTCTCGCCTCCGCGACCGCCGGCGCCGGCGATGGAGACCCGGGTTTCCACGGCTGATGTAAGTGGACTAGAGGTCTTGCAGCCCCGTACACCTCCCAGGCCCAGGTCATCACCCAGGCCCAAGCGAACCCGTAAACCGGTCGTTCGATACGGGTGTAATCATTACGAATAACAATGTTCTAATTAATTCTCGAATTTAGCTATGTCTCATGTTGGAAGAATGTTTGTATGCTACAGATTGGTACCTAAAGTTGTGTGCATTGTATTCGGGTACGTAGGTATTGACGTATTGTTCGTACCTAGCTATCATTTTGTTATCAAATATCATTGTATCTTATTGTAGGTATTAGGAATAAGTCATCCAAGATGAGAAGTATATATAAGTAAAGTAAAACATACGTAGACATTATCTAACGATCGTAATTATGTATAAAATTAGGTAAGCTATGTATTTCTTTATTATAATAAGCACTATTAATTTAAGGGTGGAGAATTGGTATGTCCGCCACATTAATTAATATTAAGATGTAAGGTAGGTTACTTTCATAACTACCTTATTGGAAAAATAAATCAGTCTTTATTCTGACATTTAACTGTGTGTTTCGTTGCTCCCTATTTTTCCCTAAATATACTAGTGTACAAGTGTAAATAAAAGTGAAAACCGGTGCAAAACATGTACTTTAGCTTAGTGTTTTCTCCAAAGCTCCGTGAACAAACATTGTAAAAAATGGCCCCCTTTTTACAATGATTCCCTCGACTTGACTTTAACTATGACGACTTGACTGTTTTGTTCAATGCAAATAACTTGCAAATATTGATAATACTTGACACTGGCAAATGTCCGAAAGGAAAAGCCATTTTAAAGAAGAAGAAGAAGAGAAACGTACTATACAAGCCTTGGCCCACAGAACACTATTACTCCTAGCGGAGAAGAATTATAGGTTCATACTTTCGATATGCGAACACAGCGCCCCCTAGCGCTGCAGTTCCCGCCCACATGAACTACGATCGCGCGGGAAACGCTAGGGAAATTTAAATGCTAGTATTACTTCCGCACTCAGAGACGTTTATTGGTTAAACTATCATTACCGTAAAGATTTTCGAATTCTTTTTTAGTGATAGTTGTAAGTTACCATAAAACGTATCTGAGTGCGGCAATTAGTGATTGAACATTTGAATCATAGCACAGTATGAATGGGTTGGATAACACAATCAATATTACTTGTGGACTCTATGCGTCAAATGTTCGATGACTGAGTTTTCAAGTTTGATTGCACCACGAGTTTGGTATAAGTATAATATTATAATTACTTATAAACCAAACTAATGCTGGAAATAAATAAAATATAGTCTCGATAATGAAATTATTTATTTAGATCGAAGCATGTTCCATGTAGGCTTGTTGTGGTACGTTTGTAAGTAAGGGTTAGCTTCGTTTTCGGTCAACTAACGAGTCTTATGTATAGAAACCACAGCCGCAGTGGCAATAGCCTCTTGCTGTAATTCGTCTGAAATAGATTAATACTATATAATCTCTACAAAAATATCCCGTAGTTCAAGCCTAGCCTCTATCACTTACGCTAAGAAAGGGTCTATTGTCAATAACCAAACTCATTTGGAGTTACAGGTCAGTCTTTTTACTAGAAAATTTCTAAGTCATTATAACACAACAAAAATGTTTGAAAATCGGCATTTTTGTACCAAAGCATTTGACAAAAACGGCATTAGTATGCCAACTCCTATAAATTAGACATTGTTGTCATTTTCGGAAGATGTCGTTTTCAGAAGTTGTCGTTTAGGGAAGTTGTCGTTTTGGGAAGTTGTCTGTGCTATTTTCATACAAAAATCGGCCCGTCTCGGCTCGGTGACAATGTAATATAAATCATCCCTGAATTGTTGTGGCCAACAATCTTTTTATGAATATTCTACTAATATCATAAATAGGATAAACAAAATAAAACACTTTATTTATCCTGTTTTATCGCGTTTTTATTCATTATTTAAACCGAGCTTTCGCTTTTTTTGAGCTAGTTAGGGATAAAAATAATTATAATTTAAATTGAAAACTATTACAATAACTCTATAGTCTGCGTACACTGGAACGTTTTTATTGCAATAATTATGAGGCGGTAGTTTACTGTAACTTTTAAGAATGTTAAAAATAGACAAATTACATCTCAGTCAACCTTGAAAAAGCCAACTGTAAAGTTGGCGAAAGCTCGGTTCAAATAATGAATAAAAACGTGATAAAACCGGATAAATAAAGTGTTTTATTAGGCAAAATCGCGAAAACCATAGAAGAAATTAGGATAAACAAATAAATAAATTCCAAATACCTTGATTTGGGTTACTGGGATATTTTTATTGGGCTGTTCTAATGACATTAAACCTTGTGAAGTGCTAGCAACAGGAACGATCTGAAACACATAGGCACATTTTGTATGAGTTGTTGTGGCCGACCATCTTTTTATGAATATTCCACTAATATCATAAATGTGAAAGTAATTTTGTTATTTTCATTTCTCATTAAATGAAGTAAGTTGAAGCATAATCTTTGCTGTCTTGCTCTTTTGTAGAGCTTTATCTCAGTTCAAAATATCCCACCCTCATTTGATGCTCGTGTTGGCATGCGTCTGTTAAAGAGCTGGCCTCCCCCCTTGGCCGCAACTAGGTTTTGATGGACTTCGCCTCGGCCCGCATTTACACGTTCGTCCATCAATGCCTCTCTTGCCCGCCGCTCCAGTAATCTATATCCATACTAATATTATAAAGCTGAAGAGTTTGTTTGATTGTTTGTTTGAACGCGCTAATCTCAGGAACTGTTAGTCCGATTTGAAATAATTATTTTTGTGTTTGATAGTCCATTTATCGAGGAAGGTTATAGGCTACTTTTGATCCTGATATTCTTACGGGGTCTGGACTTACGAGGGTAAATCCCGCGGGACACAGCTATAAAAACGAAAGTCGTGTTTGTTACACTATTTATATCTCAAGAACGGCGGAACCGATAGAAATGAAATTTGGTACAGGGTTAGTAATTTATAAGTTTATATAAAATATAGGGTACTTTAAATGATCGTACGGGTTAAGCAACGCTTGGCGTGACACATACGTGATGGGTCAACAAGATCGATCGCACCAATTAGAATGAAATTTGGTACAGGGTTAGTTTATGGGTATAAATACGATATAGGGTACTTTAAATGATCGTACGGGTTAAGCAACGCTTGGCATGACATACGTGATGCGTCACATACGTTACGGGATAGGAATTTATGCGGGTGAAACCGCGGGGCACAGCTTGTGTGCTATATTCTAATATTTATTTTTAGTGTTGTTCTCCATAACCGAGGGCACTTTACAATCCTATGCCACGATTTCGGGGGAGGGGAGGGGTGGAGGGTATTGGGGTGATGTTGTACATTTCTCATTATTTCTAATTCAGTAAAATTTTAGCGAAATTTTTCCAAAAAAACGCTAAATTTTACTAAGCGCCCCGACTAGGATAAGTTAGGTTAATATTAGAACATTATTACACACACACGCCCAATATTATGAATATTAAAAAGGTGATGTATAGGAATCAAACTTTACATGAAACTAGCCCTATCCCGCAGTTTCACTCGCGGAAGCCTCGATTCCGTGAGAATATCGGGATTAAAAGTAGTCTATGTTACTTCTCGATAATGTATAGCTTTCCATTGGTGAAAGTTTTTTTAATAGATTCAGTAGTTTCGGAGATTAACCCCAATATACATACTTTTATACATAGGCACATACAATATGTTACCAAGGTTACCTCTTTATGAATTACATTATGTGATAATTAAATATATGAATATGAAATAAACAGCTAAATAACAACGACTTTTTAGGGTTTCGTAGTCTACAAGAAAGCCTTATAGTTTCGTCATGTCCGTCCGTCCATCCGTCCGTCCGCGGCTTACCTCAGAGACGGTTAAAAAGCTGAAATTTTTCATGAGTATGCATTAATGTGTACTCATGAAAAATTTACAATAAAAAAAACCTTTTTTCGAGTACCTCCCCTACATGTAACATGGGGTATGATTTTTTTCTTTCTTGTTTATTTATAGTATTAGGCGCTTTGGCGAAAGTTATTCTGAACAACGACGAGTTGAAGTATGTTCTTAGTAACAACATTATTAATTAAAGCAATATGATCATTGAATGTTATGAAGAAATAAGATATAAAAAACTGGTATTAATAAAAAAATGTGATCACTAACGGTTATGAGCTCCGTTAGTAGTAATAAAAATGTGTGAATAAATAAAGTATGAAAAATAAAACTATGAAGATTAATGATTATGAACGCAAATCGGTAGTAAAATAAAGAATAGGATTTAGAATTTTATGTGAGCCAAATGGCCCCTTCGAAAAATATACACTCGTAATTGTTCACTGCTCGGTTCGTCAGATAACTTTGAAACCGGGAAAGACATCTCAACAAATTTAGGATTATTTGGCTGTACGACAATGGGTATTGTCTATCTTTAAATGGGTTGGGCTCGAGACTGGGACAATGGGCTCATTTATTCCATCCCTTAGGCGTAGACACACTATGGCTATAGGATTAACGAGTTGAACACAACGAAATAATTACATTTCTTCCTGTAAATGTTAGCGGTGTAGTGTAAAATCAAATTAAGCGACCAGTCGCGTTTTATTTTTATCCTTTTTTCTTTCGAAATAATTGAGCAGGATGGCTGTGAATGAACATCCACATTAATTTGAGGGTGTTTTTGAAGTAATTATCAACACACCTACTTATAGTTGAACGTAGTACTATTAGTCATTCTGTGGTTGAAGTACTATCAGTATTGTTTACTTTAGGGACGTTAATAAATTATCATTTAATAATATTCGTCAATCTATTAATTCAATCAAAGAAGATCAATGAAAAAAGGTATTCGACTTCCTAACTCTGAAAACTAAAAAAGGTTTTGGAAGTCTCGAAGCCACAATCCGAAACTACGCAGAAAGCTTGAAATATCCGGATATCGAATTGAACGAATGACTGATACATATCTTCAGTTGGAACACATAAACGCACCTCTTCCATGAAGCCCTCAGAATTCCTTCCATCATTTCCCGATACCCTTGTCACTTCCATTACGTTTGGCAAAGCGGGCGGTCATTCAGCTCGTCCTTCATTTATCCTAGTTATATGGCCTGCTCATATTTCTTAAGTGTCTTGTATTTTGGCGTAACGAATTTAAGACCTCATCGTTCTTCATCATTCACTTGCGGTTTCATTTTAAAGCTAAACTCTTCGAAACTTTGTAATATCCACTGAAATCCTGAGTGTTTCGCTTGTTTGTCTCGTAAATTCGTTTATGTCATCAATCATTCCGTAGATATAAATAACTTTGATAGGTAATTAAATTGTACCCAGTTTGTGACTGAATATTTTAACAACAATAAAACAGTATTTTAACCACAAAACTGTAGGTATAATATCAACTCACTATATCAAGATACAAGAATCGCTGTGGCTGAGCCACTGTGTCGCCTTTGAGTCTGGACGAAGTGGTCCCAAACGGCAAAAGCTTTTATAAGTTTATATTCAGCGGACACATAAATAAAACACAAAAACAATAAATTAATGCGAGTCACTATAAACCAGCCACTAAGCCTCGGTCCAGATTAAGTGACTTCGAACTAACCACATGTGAATTTAGCCGTAAAACCCTCTTTGTGTTGCGTTGAAACGCATTTATCATCGTATGCTCTAAATATTATGGATTTCAGTTTTAGATTAAGCTAGTCACACAAAACGCGTGGCGTTTGCGTGGCGTGACGTACATTGCGTACCTGCGGAAACTCTATTACACCACCAAGAGCGGAACAGCATACGGCATACGCACTGTTGACATGCACGTACGCTTTGCATTATTTTACATTACACGCGCAGATTTTATTAGACAGTCGATGTCAAGCTCAGTCAGTCAGCTCTGTTTGTTTTTTACTCGCCTGTATTACGTATCACGCATGCTGTGTAGCTTTCAGTTTCGGTGTCATCAATGTAAGAGAGATGAGGAGTCACGCATTGACGTCACGCGTTTGGTGTGACCGGCCTTATTGAGAATTCGTCTTAAGGATGATTTACACTAGACCGTCACGCGGCCGTGCCGGGTCCGAGCTTCGTTGTCCATTGCTCGGCGTCTACGTCCCGTTCTTGAGAATCGTCCCTAAGTGTTTTGTATTTGTTTTAGGAAGGATAATGATTTTTAATATATACTGCAATTACTTCGTGCAAAGATTAGCTGTGAAGGTGAATGTTATAAAATTTCGACGTAATGTTTGATTTGATGTTTTCAGATATATAAGATAACAATTTTACAGTAATAACTTCCCATAAATATATCCTCCAATTCGAGAAGTGCCTTTTCTCGAAGATGTCACGTAAGAAATTGGAGTTAAAGTGATTTGTTATTGTCAAAATGAAATGGAAAAATAAGCAGTCTTTCAGAATAAACACTGATCCTTTTTCGTAGGTATTATCCTTAATAATGATCTATGTAAGTTTACAATAATAGAGTTAGCGTTATAAGAATTAGGAAATCAATTCAACTCCACTTCAGGGTAGACCGAAGACTAATCTTGAACGTCGATATTACCAAGACGATGATGAAACTTATTTCAAATACAATTTGCTTTCGGCTGACGAGGGTCGACAAGTATGTAAAACAATTTACCAAGTGAGTTAATTTCTTGCCGTATAACGAATACTCCGTTTCACATGGATTTGGGATGCTACGCCGCGGAATCATGATGTATTTTTTTCTTAATGCGATATTGGAAAAATATTGTTATGCGATTAGCAGATTTTTTACATTCATTTGTATGTCAAAATTTGGTTTGAATAAGTATTCAAACAAGTGTTTAATTGTTTCATTTAGTTTAAGGCAAATATAATGGAATAAACGTCCGTAGATATATGTCTATCTATAAAAAGCTTGCTCAGCTAAGTGCCCACGGATGCGTCAGCGCACAGCCTTAACCGCTGTTATTAGAAAGCCAAAATCTGGAGAGAGCGTTCTTTATATGGTGCGGGTGTGCATCATTACAGCTAGTAATATGTAAATTCAAATAAATTCATAAAAGGAATATATAATACAAACATGGTAGCGAAAAGTAATAAAATTGGAAAACTGTTTTTTATAATCATTTTTTATATACGATAGATGATCTTTGGGCCATTATGAATAGTGGTTTAAGATGTAGCACGCTCATCTAAAGGAAGTAAGACGGCAGTGGGACAAGATTCGATTCGTCTTCATCATTCTTTTTTACATCCAATAATGTAAAATAGATTATACAAAAGTAGGCGTATACAAAAAATATGTGGGTGCCCTTTTTGTATTGAAAAGTCAAACTCCGTGGGCGTCTTAAGCCCTAATTTTTACAAATATCGATTATACGCAACGCCGAATACCTAAGTAAGAACATGAATGATGGATTTCTTCTGAGCTAAATATCTAAGTATTTTACGTTCCATCGACGTTCCATTAAGTACTTTTGGACCTATCAAATTGGCAAAGCAATTATCGGTTGGGTACCTACTTACAAAGTTTAGCTTACAAACGGATACAATATAGAAAATTCTGATAACTATTGAAATTAATATTATTATTATTAATATATTAAATTGTATTGTAGCTTTAACTAACCTGGACTAGTCAGACTAGTATTTTAACTCTGAATTTAGACACAATAGTGTAAATACAATTAAAACTGTGTTAGTTATTTTGTTAACCGAACGTCTTTGACGTAGACCTTAAAGAATTGTTATGCAAAAATCATAATTCATATTTGCCATAGAAATAACGCAATACAGATAAACTAGGATGTTGGCATGGAGTCGGAATAAACTTTACAAACATAGAGAGATAGTGCTATATTTATTTCTAATGGATTATTTTTATTTTAGGTTTACAGTGACGATAAAAAATACAGTATTGCACAAAACAATTTAATACCTATACCGATCCACATTGGCTTTATTCGTTAAGTTTCGTGATTTTATTGAATCCATTTTCCAAAACTTAACATTTTACACCTATTTTGGGTTTTATCACGTTATGAGGCGGTAGTTTACAGTAACTTTTTAGAATGTTAAAATAGACAAATCTCAGTCAACCTTGAAAAGCCAACTGAAAAGTTGGCGAAAGCTCGGTTCGTTTAAAAATCATGAATAAAACGCGATTAAACCCGGTAAATAAAGTGTTTTATTATTCAAAATCGCGAAAACCAAAGAAGAAATTAAAAAAAACGTAAATTTTGAATTTCCGATACCAAAATCATGCTCATGATCCATTTGATTGGTACACAGATATCCGATTGTTATGTCTATCATCCACCATGTCATAACGGTAAACATTCAAATACGAAGGATACTATGTAAGGAGTAAGCTTACTGGTTCTTACACCCTTAAAGGACTACCCTCCCGGACATGTAAGTGAAAAACAATTTAGTTAGGGACAAGTTTCTCAGAAGGATAATGAATTTGTGGTAAACGTCGACCATAAACATCCCGGTAGGCCGGTTGTGCTTTACCTCTAGTATTTACCTGAACACGGAACCTTGTTTACGTTTTAATGAAAAGCGAGGATGTATAAATTCAGTGTTAATGCTCACGCTCTCTGATGGAACTCGCAGTTCTCACGAGCAAGTATTAACAAGTACTTATTAAAGTTATGTAAGCCTGGGAATGTTACCGTAATTAAAGTCACAATAGACTGTAAGCATCCAGGTAACAACCAAGGAATACATATATGTAAATATAAACAACTACCTGCGCCCGCTGTTTCACCCGCGTAAGTCTCGTTCCCGCAGGAATATCGGGGTAGAAAGTATGTGTTATATAAATCTCCAGCTACCTATATTCCAAGTTTCATCGTAATCGGTTCAGCAGTTTTTGCGTGAAAGAGTAACAAAGTCACATAAATGCACACATTCAAACTTTCGCTTTTATAATATTAGTAAGATTGTTATCGACATGAATTTTGGGCACATACTTTCAAATGTGGATTTAGACTTAAGGCTTTAGCAGTTCGGCAGAAATTACGAAACAATTAAAAAAGGTAAAATTATGTTCAAAAGTTTACCTCACTCACCTAACCGCGATACCATCGCAACAAGACTTATGAAAACTTTATAAGAGCACGGTTAAAAAAGAGCCCACAAAGCGAGTGTCCTTAAATCACCAAGATTAATTTTCTGAGCTCATAATTTATATCAGCAGACACGGGTCGGCAAGACCATGAGGCAATTTACAAACTCGAAAATCGCGGAAGTTCGTTAATTATTCGTCAGAAGCTGGCTCGGCCGCACCACTGGGACTCACGGTTATTGACAATTAAGACAAGAGGAAACCGCTTCACGCGCCTTATTGCTTGCTTGCGGTGTACCACTCACTCCTCTCTCCTTCAATTCCAATACTCACTTTTCAATAAAGTAAACCCTAGAAAGGGTAGAAACATTTCCTTAACCCTCACCGACCGTAGTCATTGACCCTCAGTTTTACATACAAGTAGGATTACTTAAAAGAATTTATAGGTGCCAATGTCTGCATAAAACAATAGCCCACATAACGATTCTACCCGCACCTTTGCGTTTATTTTTGGTTCGATTAGTGTTGGGGTACCGATAGTTTTTTGATCTCGTAGAACAACCGTGTGTGAAATTTATTTGTAGCATTTTAAACTAGTTCCCATGCAATTGGAAACAAAAGAGTTTATTACCAGTAACCAATTAAATCAATTTCACTGAACACAGTTCGGCATCAAAACTGACTAATCAGTACTTTGATAAAATGCTTATATATAGGCCAGAAAAACTTTGCGTACCCAATAAACTCGTATAATTTTTATACTGAACATAAAGCGATGTATACGCATGGTGCCGTTAAAAGTAATAAAACCAAAGACGACAATTTCGTTAGGAGTGAACTTAAATCAAATACGATAGGAGACACCAAGACCGAGTTTATTGCACAATTGACAAGTGAAATCGACGCCTATAAAAAGTTAAAGCTCGTTTCATTCCTGAATGACACATTTTTAATCAAAGTCGTATCTTATAGGTGCATCTGCCAGATTAATTCGTTACTTGTCTGTATATAAATAAATAAATTTTGTGACCAACACGCAGTGCCATCTAGCCCATGGTAAGCTGTTAAGCTTGTGTTACGGTAACTAGAAAACGGATATACTACTTATTTTTATTTTTCTTTTGTAAATACATACTTATTATACATAGAAATATACTCAGACCAGAAACAAACATTTATTTTTTAAGCATAAATATGTACACCCAGCGGGAATCGAACCCGCAACCTTTATCACTTTAAAATGTCATCATCATGTGTATTCGGATACACTGCATATTATTTTAACTTTTATTTTCCAAATAGCTAAATAATGGTCCCTATTGCTCTTATTAATAAACGTGGAGGAAAGTCGGAGTGGTGGAACATGCTTTGTCTTTTTCCGTGACAAGAACTTTCAAAGTTAACAGACAGAAACAAAAAGTGGTAAAATTACTTCCACCTTACTCCACGTTTATTAATTAAGCTATATATGGTTTCTTATATTTATAGTAAAGGCAAAAAAACTGAAAATACTCTAGTTTTCTAATTAACTGTTATGTAATCTGTCAAACCCTAATGTAATAAAGTTGTATAATGACATTAATTAAGTAGGAAATACTGAAACACTGAAGTTTATCCTCCCACATTACCTTCCGTATGAATATCTCATTAAAGCCTGTTATTAATTCCTAGCTAATAACAACAATCTGTATAATGAATGTTTCAGTTACATTGTTATCGCGTACCTCCACCGCGTTGCGTATCGATAAATATCATTAACCTGAACATCTGGATAATCATACACTTTTCGAAATTTACGAGATTTTGTTATAATAATACGTATATCAATGGATTCAAATAAATTGATATTTGGATCCGTGGGAATATCGGAATAAAAGCAACCTATATATTAATTCAGCACTAAAGCTATCTAAATTTTATAGATGCCGGGTCAGCAGTTTCTGAGTTAAGAAAAAACATACTGACCGACTTTCACATTCTACTTTTTAAATCTTATCTTACCAATATTATAAACGTGAAAGTTTTTATGTACGTATGTATGTGACTTTGTTACTCTTTCACGAAAACACTACTGAACCTATTGCGATGAAACTAGAACTACTAGACTAAAACTAGAATATAGGTAGCTGGATACCGGGAATAACACATAGGCAACATTTTAGGGGATTTACGCGGGTGAAACCGCGGGCGCAGCTAATAAGATTTATATGGATTGTTTACATAGTGTGAACTAGCGTATGAGTTACAGTAAGCCGCAGCCAGTATACAGCTACTCGAACGCTATAGTAGCTAGGTTCGCCTTAGCTGTCATGTTATAGCTTAAACTAAACAGCACTTGCATGTACGGATACTTTTAAACGGTGCGAATTACTCAGTACCTAGTCAGCTACACTGCAGTAATTCGCTCTGCGTAAACGATCTCTGATTCCAGTGCTTTCTTCCCTACCAAAACTTCAATAGAAAATCACGTATAAGCTTCTTCCAGGAACAATGTCCCGTGCATCCCAGCCCGCTTTGTGCATACTAATCTAAAGAAATTATTCATATTACGTGATGAAATTACCATTTTCTTACGTGATAAATATAATATCTGACTATTCCGCAATTTGTAAGAGGAACTCAAAAATGACACTCGTTATTTTTTCAAAGCACTATTATTTTTTCTATTTTAACCACTACCTGTTTCGGGGTAAATATCTGCTCAGATAAAATACATTTTTACCGCGAAAACCTCCAACGATATCAGATAACCTTGTTAGTCTACCTCGGGAACGACCCAAGGGATGTTACCCTTCTAGGGCCTTTATACTCTACTCTTAATTTTTTTGTTCATAACTACCTATGTGGTTGCAGACGGGTAGTTTACTTTGTAACTAGCAATCACTTTGAACGTTTATCAAAGAAAGGAACGTGTTTGTGTAAATAATATTCATAGTAATATTTTAACCGGGTCTTATTCGCGTATTGTTACTTTTAAATTCTTCTACCTCGACGTAATCGTAGACGAACGAAACGCCGAGGTAAGAGATGAGTACAAATCGTGTGAGTTTAAAACGTTTATTGTAAATAATATTGTTTGGTTCTGTTTGTCTAATATAAACCGAATAGTGAATGCCGAATGGATTGAGTAAGGAGTCCTAGTGAGTAACTATACTTAGTTACCCAATGTGCGATGTACATACAGCTAAGGAATTACATAAGTACTCCTGCTGTTTGTAACTATATTCACAATTTCACCCGCGTATGTCCCGCTCCCGTGGGAATATCGGGATTAAAAGTAGTCTATGTTACTTCTCGATAATGTAACTTTCCAAGGTTTAGTAGTACCTATGCAACTTCTGCGTAGAAATAGTGCATAGCTGACTTTTCCGATCATTACTCGGGTTCTACTAATTGGATTCCGATATAAAGTATACCACGAGGTTCCTCGAAAATAGAACTATGCAATAAACAGATTTGTAGAAGGTACAATTAGAAAAACAGACAGACAGACAAGAATTTTAAAAATTATATAATTTTTTGTTCTACTACTTTTCCTAAGTCCCCTAGACAACTTTTTTTAAATTTACTTCCAAGTACAGACTTTTTGTCCTCTGTTCCTGTATTTTAAGTAGTATAGAAAGGAGGTTTAGATATAGAAGAGAGAACATAAAAAATTCTGTGAAAATGTTACATATTTTTTACATAAACGATTACCCACTTAGTTCAAACAGAAAACTGTTTATTATATAAGTTCGTAATTTCAGTTATAGGTAAGTAATAGGTTATTAGACGCTATAAAGCTAATTCAATTTTATAGTACCTCATATATTGTAAGTGGGTATAATTACCTATATTCTAGGAAACTAACAGAACCTATTCGTTAACTTAACTAAGCTATCTAACCTTTCGTCTTATCCAAGCGTAATTTTACTGACTTGTAAATCCTATCCTTACTATATATCTTACTAATATTATAAACGCGAAAGTTTGTATGTATGTTTGTGAGGTTGTTACTCTTTCACACAAAAACTACTGAACCGATTGCGATGAAACTTGGAATATAGGTAGCTGGGGACCTGGATTAACACATAGGCTACTTTTTATCCCGATATTCCTGCGGGAACGGGACTTACGCGGGTGAAACCGCGGGGCGCAGCTAGTAGTATGATATATCATATTCTACTCAATATTATAAAGCAGAAAGTTTGTGAGTATGAGTGTATGTGTGTTTATAACTCAATCACGCAAAAACGGCTGAACGGATTTGACTGAAATTTGGAATGTAGGTTACTGGGGACCTGGAATAACACATATGCTACTTTTTATCCCGATATTCCCGCGGGAACGGGACTTACGCGGGGGAACCGCGGGGCGCAGCTAGTGTCCCTTATTATCGAAAGAAGTGAGGTCGTGTTTCTACGGCGCGACAGCAATATGCGGTAACGACTTAGAGCTTCATACATTTCTATGAGTCTTTTTCATACGCAGTGACACCGCACAGCACGACACGTAGTGTATGACGCTCGGAATCGTCGCAGCATTTTGTCGTATGTCGTATCGTGTCGTGGGAAAACGCCCTTTTCTGACTGTCGACTGGAGTTTAGTTAAAAGCTTTTCACAAGTACGAATATATTTAATTAACAGGCACGCACGTTTGTTGTCAATAAATAATGTTTGATTTTTCAATTAAATCTGTATTTCCAAGCATGAAGTGATTCTGGATTTTCGAGAGAGAAAAGAAAATAAAGTACCTAATTTAATATCATTAACGTTTCCAACTTATTTATTTATTTTTCGTACGTGGCTATCACTTGAAATACTTTGCAAAGTTAAATGGGCGGAAAATGGTTTTGTGCAGAATACCGAAGAATCGTCGGGTTCGCATAATGTTTAACGGTTAATGTTTCTTGTTTCTCTATTAAGTTTTGAGTTTCTAGAATACTAAAATCGTATTTACTATTCAATGCTTTTATAAGCTGTAGTTCATGAGAATTCAGTTCGAGAACTATTTTGTTTAGATATGAATAATAATTGACGACTGTGCGGAACGCTATGGGCGATCAACAAACTACGATCTAAGAGGTAACGTAATTTGTTTTTTTATAAATACTTCGAAGTTCTGGTTTTTAATATTACCCATACTTCAGGGTAAAATTTGTATGTATTAAGAAAAATACTCGTTCTAAAACTAAATACAATTCTCTTGGGGCGCGAACCAACTGCGTCAATTGAACTCAAGCGACAGGGTTGTATATACGCATAACATGTCATTTAAATATGAATACTTTTTAGAAGTTTAACATGCTGCTGTGACGACGCAATTCAGTAAGCATGCGATTTCAACTTTAAAATAATATTACCTACCTATACATATAAAATTCTAGTTCTTTTTATATATATTTTCTCTATCTATAACTATACATAAAAACTATGGAATAATTTAGTTTACAGAAAAGAAGTATAGTACGCCTTAATTATCCCTTGTCTGACACACATTTTACTAGCCTAGGTTCTTAGTCTAGACTACGTTGGCTAGATGGCGCTGTGTTGAGTCGTACATTCTTTTAAATTATTAAATTAGAAAGGGTGTTCAGTTAGGGGTTGTTCCGTGGTGCACGGTACAGTAAAACTCTTTGTTCCGAGTAGTGTGAGAAGGTTAAGTTTATATATTAGCACAGAATTGTATATACTTAGAGCTTAGGGGATGGACTGTAAGTGGCAATCGCAACCCTCGCGCTATGTTTCAGCAGACGACTATCGCTCAAGTCAACCGGTAAGTTGCAAATGATTCCGTACGATCGCACGTCCACTTTTTTCACACGTTTTGCTCCCGCGCTCGGTGATGTCGTCGTGCGTCATCGGTACGTTTCGGCGGCTCTCGTGCACCGAGTAAGATGGAAAGCTGTGTGCGAGCGAGAAAGTATTCATTACTTTAATTTCAAATTTAATAATATAAAGAGGAAATGTTTATTTGTGTGTAACAAAGGGCACGAAGTACTGTGGCCCGATTCTGTAAAAACATAGCATGCGATAAGCAGGCGGGATGCAAGAGCATTGCAGAAGTCGATTTGTTGCATGAGTATAAATAAAAGCTATTCTATAACTTCCTTTAATACTGATTGGCTGAGAAACAAGGGGAGCTATTTAAATAATTAAGTAGCCCTTTATTTTGAAGGCTACTTAACTAATTAAGTAGTAATTAATTAAAATAACATTTACAGAATACGAATTAACGTACATCTCCTGCACGTCGTCTGCTTTCCGCCGGCATTTCGCATGATATGTCCTTACCGAATCGAGCCCCTGGTCCTTTAGTTCACAAGGGCACATTTACGCAATGAGATTGTTTTTACGGTCGGCTTTCATACATTATATTGCTATCATTAAAATAACTCGAATGTGAACCGCATGTCTCTAACTATGCTTTAAATGGGAAATATAATAAAGGTTGAAACAGCTGTTTTATCCTGTTACTCACTTCTAAGCATGAATTGTTTCTAAATATTTCCAGAATTTGAACGCTGAATAATAAACATGTCTATTGAATTAAATACCTATTTTTAATCGATTAATACATCTGAACTCATAGGATTTCTGATGACATAGAGGCATCCTAGTGATATTTTGTTAGATAAACTGGATATGAATGACTAATGCCTACTTTGATCAATCTAACTAGTCTACTGTCATTGTTACATTTACCGTAGTTTTCTGCAAATAGGTACTTAAAATAAGATGTGCTTGACCATAGTTTCCTGTAAATATATGTCCTTAAAAATCTGACATGTTTGAAGTACTAGTACCTACATACTGGTGCGCCTTTTATTCTTCTATAACTTACAATCAATATGCACCTAAAACCTTACAAAAGATATGTAAAACCCACCACAAAAAATCAAATTCAACTACAGTGCTACGCCCGTAGGCTGGCTACGACGTAGCACCGTACCACAGAGCAGCAGCTACGCTGATGATTAAACTAAATAAATTAGTTTTAAGCATTAATAAATTGAAAGAATTTAAAATCACGTCGGTGCTGTATAAAATACTAAAAACAGTTTAGCACAGATCCATAAAAAATATTTTAGTTAATGTCAGTACCGGGTTGCATAAATAAATAATTCATCGAAATCCGGTTGAAGCCGGGAGCGGGCTGGCAAAAATCGGTTTACGACTGTGGGAACTTTGAGGCAGGAGGGCAGGCCGGGAGGGCGAGGTTGGCAGGGCATGCCCGCGGTATCAACGCGGACATCGCCGCCTCCGCCGGACGCTGGCATCGTGCAAACAAATTGGATGCTTAAAATTCAATTTGAAGGTTTCGCGGTCCGCTTCATTCGCTCACCCAGTTGTTCGTTACAACCTCCGCTCCACATATCTGAATGGAAACGCAATTATTTGCCGAAACGTAGCTCGAAATTTTTAAATGTTCATTGTTGCCGTCGCTCCATTTGTTTGAATAAATAAATAATGTCTAAGTATTACGAAACGTTTACACAAGTAGTTGGAATTCATACTTTTATTTCTAAAACTTTCCAAGAAGTAAAATTTGTTTTAATCTTAAAGAAAGTTTTACAACAAACCAAACGAGCTCTTGAAATAAAGCAAAGCTTGTGGTAGGTACCACGGTGCGCTAAGAAGAATTATTTTAAGTTGGAATAACTACGTACCTTGTAGTAAAACTTTCTACACTCAGACAGAAAACTTTTGCGAATAAATTTAAGTTTTACCAAGCTGAAAATTGATAAGCAATTCTATAAATTTGAACAACAGTGATTATTTACTATTAAACTTTAAAAACTGTTCGCCTCCTTATTTTGACATCTCAAAGTTTTTGCTTAGTATTGGATACTAAATTAGAAGTGATGTATTATTTATAGAAGCAATAGAGAACGAGCAAACGTCTCATCGTTCCATTTTCTGGAACTTTTCTAATTCTGTATTCTTGACGAAAGTTTTCCAATATTGCGAACATAACAAGCTAACAAACGGGTCTAATCCAACAACTTCCCACTGCTCTCGAAGATGCATGAACTTTTCACATGATTAACTAAATTATTTTTAGTTTATCTCCCTTGTAAAATATTTTGAACAGCTGCTGTCCAAGTTTCGTACACTCTTGTTATGGGTACTAAACTTGCACTAGTTAAATTGAGAATGAAATACCTAATTGGATTTCACCAGTTCGTTTGACTAGTCGACGATTTGCTTCGAATAGTTTTCTAGTTTTGGAAACGAATTCTGTCAGTTCGTTTTAGATTAATCACTGGTCGTGTTGTTAGAAGGGACATGGGGACTCGCGGTCGCTCGCTGAAACTTCAAACAGCCTCTCGCCCTCCCCCGCCTCGGGTCGTTGTGCGAGCTCCCACCGTGTCCATAATTCTTTGTCGAATGAGATAAATGAATTATCACCCGCTGCTCTACCACCCACGGCATCATCACTCTAATTAACTTCCTTCGTAGTCATCTAGTTGTGGTTTCTTCGTTATTACGAGAATCATTGTTTCTGCTTTCAGATTATTTATAAAATCCCTATTCTTGCAATAGCTACCTACTTTAAGCAAGCCACGAGTAACTAAACTGCTTTGAAATACTTAAGCATTTCCAGGATAAAATTAGGTTCTTATTATCTTATCCTTTCCGGTTTTTTCTTATTATTTTAATTTAAATTCAGAAAAACATTTTTATGAGGATTCTATTAAAAAACAATTTTATTACAATTCTTTATTCGACACCATGTTATGCACTCAATTTAAACACCAAATTGTAACAAAATGCTGATACTTATTTAATAATTTATCTATTCGAATATTCACTGTTAACAATGATAAGTTAAATATTTGTTATTGAATTACAAACAAATCATAACATAACAATATTTTATGAACAACAATACGAACAAACTAAACTCTTGATTAACAAAACACACTATAGCTTAATGCAATAACAATTATCACTGCAATTCCAATAAAGAGGTTTTATTAATAATATACGATGTATGACAACAAGTACCAATGTCGATAATTTAGGTTTGTATTGGCGGAAACAATATTTTATATCACTTCTCCAAACAAAAGTACCTTTATTATTCATTAATTAGTCAATTCGTAATCAAATGCGTTTATCTATGTGTGACACTGTAGTCCCTACTAAGATACATTACCTAAATCTTAGCTTCAAGAGAGAAAAACAATCAATTCCCTAGCTTTTTTTGTTTTAAATGAAAATTATTTAACTTTTATCCAATTTCATTACAATCCGGTGGTAGGCACCTACCAAATGAAGGGCCTGAATACTGATATCGAAACATAAAATATACAAATGAGAAAAATGAGCTATGATGGCAATTGTGAAATGGGTTTTCGAACACATACGTTTAATAAATTACAACTCTCAAAATAAATTTCAATTATTAAAAAAGCTGTGTTATTAATTAATGCAGGTGTAAATTAATCTTCAATCATTCTAGTTGGCGCAAGCAGCTGAGTTTGAAATATTATAGAAAGTAATTGTTTCTACATGAATATTACGCACTCAGATAGAGAAATACTCTCATTATATAATATCACCTGTTACAAACTGTAGATCCGCTAGGTGTTACAAAACTTATGCTGATTGCACGTCATTGTTACAATTACGGATATCCAATTTGACAGATACAGACGCAAGTTTCAATTGCAATGGCAATTTGTTTGCTACTGAATGAAGAGATAAATAATGTGAATAATTAACTAATAATATCAATTGCTTTCATCGAGATTTGTTAGCAACAGAGTTACGTTCTCAGCTAGCATATACTATTCAATATCTGCCGTTAAGATAAGTAGTAATAGGATGGAAATAAATTGTTATTTCAATAGTAAGACTGTAACATAAATGTAAGTAATTTTTAGTAAACATAATTACTACCTAAAACGTTTTTTTTACTTTTCATGTTAAAAATTTGAATTTCCATAATAACAATGACAGAATCACGAATAGGTACCTAAACTGAAACTACAAAAACAACAACCATATTCAACCGGTTGCCCCAAATAAATAAACTCATTAGCGTAATAATACATCTTTTTAAAGGAATAATCATTAATGATTTATATTAAATGGCTCGACAATACTAAGTTAAGTTAATTCAATGGCTTGAAAGTACTAACCCTATAATACGGGTAGATTCACTACAAATAGTCACATTTTGTCACAACGTGGAAAATGCTCAGTTAATAAGACGCATAATCATTCATCATAGTCATCATCAATTCCTGCGAAGATAAAATTTTGGACGAGTACTTAGAATTGAAATAATAAAGCACTTACAATGAGGATTCACATTACAGTATCTGTTTTTTATAAGACACGGCTTTGTTATTTTTAAATTATATTTCGAATAAAACAATTTTACCTTAAACGAAGTTTGGCAGTCACAGCTGTGGTGAATGTACCCTGATTACCATTTCAATAGGTTCTCCATTTTATAATAAAACGAATATTTAATATAATCAAATAAGTACTCGTCCATTTTAATTATTATTTTTCAATATTTACTTATCAAAAACTACTCAAATTAATTCACTTTACGTAAAACTAACTTTACAAAAATTACAACGTACATTAATAGGTAATTTATTGGAGATGACGGTGTGGAGGGAAATTGAACATTTTAATATTTTGTTTTGTAATAATTATTTCTTTTTGTTTTATGATTATTTTTCACACTGGAAACTTCGGCAATAATAAAAATACATTTCATTCAATGTTATTGGTTATATACAACATTTAAGCGTATATAAAATATATAACATTTAAGATGTAAAATAATTTAATACATAGTTTAAGAGATATTAAACATAATTTAATATTAATAATTATTAAATTATTGATTTGAAATCATAGTTATAAATTATGTTTAATTTATCAAACTTTAGCTAAAATCAAAAAAGATTTTGAAACAAACAATTTTAATTAAAAAAATGCTTTCCAAAAATTTTCGCTCCCGACAGAACAAAAAAAAATTCTTTAACTATAATCATCCAAGTGTAGGAAACACTTTAAATTACATAAAAACAATCAATTTTAAATTAAGTTTTCAGTAGTACGAGTATGATCAAAGTTTTTTGAAGAAAAAAAATCTTTTTATTTTCCCTCCACAAATGTTTTACACTCCTATAAACAATACAATTATCAATAATTATTTTGGCTTTTACATTATTTGAAACACTTTCTTTGATAATTTCTATTTACATACACCTAGTGCCGATTCCTTTAGTCTTTCTTTTTTTCACTATTTTTATATTATTTTGTTCTTTATTATATTATTATAATCACACTAGTTTTATTCATTATTCGATTACGAGTTTTAAGTATCTATATTCACAAGAAGATGCCTTACCATTAGGTTAAACATTAAATTAATCAGCAAATTACAAATTGAGTTTGTATATAAGAAAATATTTATACAGTTGAAGAGGACACGTCACGCGATATCTGAGAAATGAAAAAAAAATGTAACAATAACCTTGTGCCTATGTACAAATAGGTACAGCCAGAATACGACTTAAGGGCCTGTTGCAGTACCGAGTAAAATTCCTTTGCCTTGGATGACGGCAGACAGCAGAATGCGAGAATATTTGGTATATTTATTATCAATTTTGTTAACCAAACACATCCCTCATAAATATTAAGAGGGGGCTCACAATGAAAATTTAAGCCACTTCGAAATGAGTTACACAGATTTTTTGATTAGAATGCATCTTTAGACCTTTAAGTAGTTGCTCAAATAGTGAAAACACGATAGAATACAATATTCTCGATAGAAAGTCTGTTTGAAAAGAGTGTTTTTATAGTTGTTTTTTCTTTTAAAGAAAACAAGAACTGGCATTAGGAAACGTTATTTTTAGTAAGTTTTGACCTAATCTGGCTTTTCCCGCAAATTTATAATCATTAATGCATTTTTTCATTCATGATTTATCAATTTTACGATTGAATCAAACAAAGGTCGATTTTGAAAATTCCAACGAAAACCTTGCCGTACCTGGTGCATATTTAAAAGTTCTATGTTTTTACGGTCCTGTAATTGTTGATTATTCTGCTTGATATCACGAAAGCTTCCGAAGTGTTAGTTACTAATAACTAACAATGGTTATACTAACTACTTAGTTTTTGGTTATCTAAATGAATAACCAAAAATTATAGAACCGGTTATTAAAAAAAAAAAACTTTAAAATATGCACCTGGTACCTTAAGTCGTATTCTATGCATATGACGGATAAATGATATGGGACTTATTTATAAAATATATCCCTTCTAATTTTACCGATTATCTTCCTTACTTTTAAACCACGATTAACAGCTGCATTAATAAAAATGTCATAATAAAAGAACAACTTCAAAGGCCGATTCTTTTTGTACCCTGTACCCTAGGTCATTTAGGGGCCGATTCTGTTTTAGTAAAAGTCCGAAAATGAGTAATTTCCTGCATTTTGGGATGCTATTCTGTCTATTGTTCTGAAGATACTCATCGCAGATCCTCACCAAATATTTATAGCACTACCTTGGAGCTCACTTTTCCATTAAAAAAAGAGCCATCTCAATCGGTCAAGCCATCTTCGAGTAATCGGTGAACAATTGAATTGATTACTGCGTTTTGAGGAGCATTTCCGTTCATCACTTCGAAAATCCTCATCAGATCTGCGCCAAATTTTTATGAAACTACCTCAGAGCTTTTATCTATTTATTAAAAGAAGAACTATCTCAATCATCTTTGAGTAATAGTTCAACATCTCTAAAAAAAACTATACGCGACAAATTGAGAACCTCCGCCCTTTTTTTGAAGTCGGTTAACTATGAATCGTTTGTCTTTTACTGTGACATGAAGGTTCACAGTTGACAGACAAAAAAAGTTACATAACTTAAATATGTCATCTGTTAATCATCGTTTATAAAGAAGGTGGTAATTTTTCTACTATCACTGTTTTATTTCCATTTCACTCGCAGAAATTGACGTATCATCTTCGTAAACAAGATTAGGTGTATATGGGTAATTTAATAAACTCATAAGTACCAACTTCAGTACGTAGGCAACGTAGGCGAACTCCACTGAAAAATCAATAAAATGTGAAAATAGCAATGCCTAATTATTCTCAACACCACTTTACATAATTTGTTTGATAAGTATTTCACTCATATTTTCAATCTCGTATCAAATAGAGCGGAAGATTTAACAGAGTCGGAATTCCCGTAACACTACAGCCACAGCTTTAAAAGAAGGCGAAAAGTCACGTTGTCGGGTCATGCTCCCCTCGCTACACACATTAACTTCATAATATTTACACAATAAGCTAAGGATAACACCGACTTTATTTACACTTTTTATTAAAGATCACAACTTTGTCCGTTCGTTGACAACGAGTTCGGCGTCAGCGTCGCCTTCCATTAACCCTCATACGGATATCTCCTGGATTTGGACTCTTTTTTTCATAATACCGGGGGGTGCGGAGGCGGTCGGCGCGGGCGGCGCGCGCAGAATCCCAGAGGCGCCTGCGCATGCGCCGCCACTCGCGCTTGCGCCCGCGCCGCCCGCTTCCGACTCTCCATTGCTCTCCGATCCGTCACCCGACTCCGGACCGAACTTCACCTGCGTCGCGCTATCGACGACACCAACTCGAGGCTCGAACGTACTGGTACGCCCAACACCCATCTCCCCCCCACAACGACCCTCCACAATCTGTATATCCGGCTTCTGAGTATCAATACACACGACACTCCCGGCCTCTATAGCGCTACCGACGCTAACGTCCGGCATCGAACTCCTAGCCGCCCGATGCTTCTCGTCGTAACAACTGTACTCCCCGAAAGTAGGTTCACCGCAATCTGATAACGTCCTCAAATCGTATTTAGAACCACCGCGGGGAACGTGAGCCGACTTACACTCGAAACCGAAACCTTTGCCATCGAACGCACGAATGTCATAATCCAATTTGCCGTCGTAATTGTCAGAGGATGAAGAGCTTCCCGCTTCGGCGAGGTCGTCCTTCGAGCGTCGCGGTCGAGAGCCTCGCTGGTGGTAGATACCGGCAAAGATTAAGACGTTCAGGAGGAGAAGGAAGCAGCCGACGGCTATTGTGACCGTGAGAGCGGCCGTGTACGACTGGTAGTGGGAGGATGCGAGTCGTCTCAGCAAAGCGTCGTCGGCGTTGGTCGGGGAGGTGGTGGCGTTGGGGGGGCACTCGGTGGAGGGAGGTGCGGGCGCAGCGGGGGGCCGCGCAGGGGAAGGGGGGCGCGGCGCGGCGGTGCTGCGCGCGCGCCCCGCCTCCGCGCCGCCCGCGCCTCCGCTCTCCGGGCTCACCACGTGCGGAACGTGCGCGCGAGACATCGACTGCGCACGCACAGCTCCTAAATCATTAAAAAAACGTGAATATTTAAAATACCCTCGTTAGCACATCTGCAGATCTTGTATGGACTTGCGGGTTAAACAACGCTTGGCTAGGTCATTACTTGAATGGTTGACCTATAATTTGTTTGGCAAAAAATCACATCTCAAGCTCTTTTGTGCTTCGGAAAGCACATTAAGCAGCAGGAATCGGTTGTTATTTCTGATAGCAGTCGTTAAGTCAAGTTAAAGGCCTTTGGGCGACCTGAAAACTTGAACACCAAGTGAGTAACTCCATTACACGAAAAGAAGAAGCGCTAAGTATATAGGCTGAAAGGATATAGGCCACGCCTGTTATATTGTAAAGCTTATTCATTCGTGTTTTAACAATAAATGTTTCAATTAATTTGTTCTACATCTTTGACAACATTGAGATAGAGTTAAATCGGCTATAAATTTCAAATAAAATCTATTTAAATGTAACTTTTTTACCGGGCACTACAGCGTTATACCTAAGTAGCATAGATTAGAAGATGCTTGCGCAGTAAAAATCGTCTAAAATTAGATGAACAGGGCAATCCATTATTATTACTCAAAAGACTACCTTCATAGTAATTAGCACTGTTCTCTTGAAAATGATGATGTCTCATGGCAGCATCGGGAAGTTCGGGTCCGGGCCGGTGCAGCTGCGGTATCAACGACAACCACAGCGACATCTTGTGCCCGCGGTAGTGACTCCGCATCTCTGGCTTACTACCTGCGTCCCGAAGCAATCAAAATTGAAACAAATGGCTCCAAATTAATCGCGGTACAGCGAACCCGAAAGTTTAAATGAAGTGTATATTCGAACAATTTAGTGTAATTAACAGTAGTAAATAGTCAGCCACCTACACTTCTCCCGACTGTAAGCCATATACCCGCACATTGTTCATAAATTGACTACGTATTAGTTTAAACTTGGATACTTTAGGCTCACATAGTATAATACAAGTATCTGTTCTCTCCAACTAAAGCGTGGAGTAAAAGGAGGTTAGAAGGTAAATTATTAGTTCCGGGAAAGGAGGTGATGTTTACTGAAGGGTGGCTACGCGGAAAAGCGAAGCAACATAAATAGATACGAACTCATTTCCATATAAAGCTGGTTTATTGTGTCGTAGGTGTCCCAGTAGGGAGTCTGGTCGGGGCCAAGCCGCGGCGTCTCGCCCATCATTGGACTCGGAGGCGGCGTTGCCGAAGGATCATTCGGGTTTCTATAAATAAATAGATACGTTTTACTAAATAAATATCGATATTTTCATACAACCAAAAAAGCAATATCGCCAATAGAAAACTTTCTAAATATACCTAAGTAGTAACTACAGAATCTCATATTTTTTCTATCAAACGGGCCAAGGAGATAGCATTTGTCATGGAACATAAATTGTTCCTTTGCGAATTGAATAATTTGTGACTCATTGAAAATCTATTTGGAAAGTTGCCTACTTATTTATGATCAACTAAATGAAAATCAAACGAGGATAACAGAAGCTATAAAGCTGGAAACAGGCGAACTTGTGTTTTATTGGTTCCGTTGTATATCTACGAGTAAATAACTACATTACGATTTCGACTAACAAACAGATTAGGTATGTAACTGTTGTTTCTAATAGATTTACATTAAATGGAAACTGAACTCAACTACGATAGTTACAAGTACGTAAATTTGTCGGTGCAAGTTCCTGAAATATTTATCAAAAGCTGGTTTTTATTACAGCATTCCTTTTGTTTGAGGTTGTCTCCCATCTCGTTCAATTAAATTATACATTTTATCTCGTTGTATATACGTATATTCCGTTCGGATTCAATGGAGTGTACTCTATTGGGTTATCGATTCGAGATTTAATGGCTGAATAAGAATGAAATGTTCTACATTCTAGATTGTAACCTTTGATAACTGCTCCTAGCCTCCTACTTAAATACAGATGGGCATTTCTTATTGTAAAAACACTTTTACTAGTTAAACCCAAATAAAAAATCATTACGTGTTTTTATTAACAATACCTAATAAAAAATAGGGAAAAAAAAACTTGTATCTAACAGCCATATTAATTAACGTGGAGTAAATTCGGAGTAGTGATGAGATTATGATTTGTCTTTATCCGTGACGAGGACTTTCAAAGTTGACAGACAGAAAAAAAAGCGTTAAAGTATTCCGACCTTACTCCCCTTTTAATTAATAAGGCTAGCTAGCTGCGCCCCTCGGTTTCACCCGCATAAGTCCCGTTCCCGCGGGAATATCGGAATGAAAAGTAACCTATGTGTTAATCCAGGTCCCCAGCTTCCTATATTCCAAGTTTCATCGCAATCGGTTCAGTAGTTTTTGTGTGAAAGAGTAACAACCTCACACACATACATACAAACTTTCGCGTTTATAATATTAGTAAGAAGTAAGACTATGTCGGGATCAGTTAAAAAACTGGCTATTAGGGAACTGACAAGTGATAAACTGACAACTATGCGAGTCCTATTATTACAAACACAAAATACACAACATAAACCAATTAGCTAATCACTAACGAAATCATATCAATCGGCACAACAAAATAGTCATTTATCACTCATAGCAGCGCCCGCGGTTTCACTCGCGTAAGTCCCGTTCCCGTTGCGTCGTCGCGCTAGCGTAGTATAAAGAGAATATAATCACTACGTTAACGTCGTACTTCAGTGCACGCGACAGAAACTCTGTATAGGGGCATTTTTTCCCGTGTTTGCAACATTTTTCACGGATGTTCCGCTCATATCGGTCGTAGCGTAATGTTATATAACCTTCCTCGATAAATGGACCATAAAACACGACATGATTTTTTAATTCGGACCAGTAGTTCCTGAGATTAGCGCGTTCAAACAAACAAACAATCAAACAAACAAATAAACTTTTTATTTTTATAATATTAGTATAGATAGGCTTAGCTAGAAATTATCTGTCAAAATTGCACCCATTCTGTATCAATCAGTTTGTTTTATGTATGTTTGTTCCTATGTGGTGCTCCATAAGCCAAACGGATAGTGATTTTAAACGGTCAGGACCCATTGAATATCTTTTTTGTTTTTTTTAACGAGGGGAATCGCCTTAAGACCTTCAGGCCGCTCCCAAAGGAGGAGAGAAGGTAGGTGACCAGAGGTATTACCACTATACACCACCGGAGTTCACACCTTGCGGAGTATATTCGTGAACTCCAGCATGCTTGCTCGACGACGTGTGCTCTAGTTGCACACGTCGTCGCCATCTCGGGACCCATTGAATATCTAGAACCTAGTTAGACCATCATAAACCTTTCCAAGAATGGGTCACGATTATTAAAGTCGCTGGAGTCCGTGACTACTGGACTAGTTTTATTTTATTTTCAGTTGGTATTTAAAGCTTTTTAAGCAGTCGGGTTGTGGTTTGGTTTGTCAGTTTATCGTTTAGTTTGACATCTTAAAAGTAAATAATTATAGTAAAATGTATAATTATTTAATTGTGATTAAACCCATTTTACGGTTTTAATCGCTTTGTCTTTATTACTTTCTGCATTGTTGCTATGCTGTTCCTACGTTTTGGAGCCTATGTGGACTCCTTGCTCAGGATAGACTGAGGTTTTATTTGTCATTCTTATTGTGCTAGAAAGATAATATAAACTATCGTCTCATCTGATATTTATATCAAAACGTTTCAGACTTTTGTTTGCAAGATCTTTAATTCGAATTAATTCAAAAACCTAAAGAGAAAGCGAAAACAAAAGAAAAATGAACCTATATTATGAATTTATAAAAATAAAAACTTTTTGTAAGTTTTGTGTAACCAAGTCCAACCAACTTTAGCTATTCAAATATGCTAATGTGTTTACAGGTGTCAAACTATAGGAGTGAAGTTTGGCAAGCCACATGCAATAGAATTATGCCAGAATGAATACAAACTCACGTATGTAATTAGCTTTTTAAGAATGACCAAATTACATATAATATTAGGTACACCACTTTTTGTGTCAAGTCGATAACAAAACTTACCCATACTTAACAAAGTTTGCAATGAAGTGAATACAGAGTTTGGAGACCCTCTGTTCTTGTAGTGAGAAGTTTTGTTGATGATGTGTTTGAGAGAGCGGCACGCCGAGATAGTACGGTAGTTCTTCCCCGTGAACCGAGCCTGGTCTCTAAACGAACAGACAATATCGAAAACATAAATAAGGTCACATTCATGTAGAAGTTGGTAAAAATCAATACAAGAGTAAGTATAATACATTAATCTCTACAAGTAAATTGGTGAAAAAGCATTAGAGCAAAGAAAAATCCGTCTATTTGATTAGGGTTTGCTGCAAAGTTTGCTCCAATCCTAACTCGGGACTGCAATCTTAACAAAAATAACAAAAACCGTATACAGTCTAAAGCAATTTACTATTTATAACCTTATAGTCTACTTTCGCATCCATCCATAATAACAATAACTCACATAACGAAAATATAAGAGTATAGAGAAATAATTTCTTCTATGGTTCTCGCGATTTTGCATAATAAAACACTTTATTTATCCGGTTTTATCGCGTTTTTATTCATTATTTGACCCGAGCTTTACAGTTGGCTTTTTCAAGGTTGACTGTCAGTCAACCTTGAAAAAGCCAACTGTAAAGTTGGCGAAAGCTCGGGTCAAATAATGAATAAAAACGCGATAAAACCGGATAAATAAAGTGTTTTAGTATAGACAAAGTAAATTTTGGACCTACTTAGATAAATTTATTAATTTGTTTGTAATATTTCGAAATGTTTCAAAAGTTTTGCTATTGACTTGGTACTTACTTGAGGGTAATCTTTATCTTGAGACAGGTGATGAAAATGAGTGAAATATGTCTTCCCACCACGTAAGGCGTGCAGATATCCCAGCCTTATGAGGGGTGCCGCAGTACGCCCGTCACTTAATACCTGAGTCAAATAATAAGACACAATTTTAACAAACTATTCTAAATTTTAATACAAAATTACAATGTATTTAGTAAATAAACTCGGGTACATAAATACGTAAAACACATTAATTTAGTTTTAGTAAAGTAAAAGCTTTTATAATTTGAGATAGCAAAGGCAGCAAATTGTATAACGTTTTCAAAGTAAATACAAAAACGTTGTCTGTCTGTTCATTTAGAACGTGAAATTGATAAAGTACTTACAACTAAGATAACATGGTTCAGTAACTATTTACTTCAGTAACTTTCTCAATTGGTTTGTAAACTATAGTATACTATGGTAAATATTTATTTAAGTTAATTTGATTAGTCTCAGGAAGGCTCGGTAAATGTTCAAAAATATGTTGGTGGTCAAAAAAATACAATTTGGCTATAGGCTATTTATATAACTTTAGAAAGGAAACAAACTAAAAAAAATCTTCTATACTTATAATAAAGGAAGAAAGGACAAAAAGTCTGTACTTGGGAGTAAATTAAAAAAAAGTGGTCTAGGGGACTTAAGATACTTTAGTTGAACAAAATTATATATTTTTTTAAATTCATGTCTGTCTGTCTGTTTGTCTGATCATTATACAATTAAAAACTACTAATCCGATTGAAACCTGGTTTTCAATATTGGATAGTTTTATTTTCTAAGAACGTCGTGGTATACTTTGCATCGAAATCCAATTAATAGAACCCGAGTAATGAACGAAAAAGTGCAACCGCTCGAGAACCGCTCGGCCGCTCGCGCCCGTGATAACGCGTTTTTCACGCTTTTTTTAACGCACTTCCGCGGGTGAAACCGCGGGGCGCAGCTAGTTATAAAATTATAATGCGTCAGCTAGATACAAGACAACATAAGTCCGAAAACAAAGTAGCATCCGTAGCATCCTATATACATACCAAAAATGTATTTTTAAACTTTAAACTATTTATAAAAATTATTCAAATTTTGTTTGAAAAATCGTATTAAGTACTTCAGTAAATAGGTAAGTAAGTTTTAACAATGAAAAGACAAATAATTACTTTCATAAATGAATAAAAAATTCAATTTTTATCAAATAAACGTCGCCATTGCACAGTACGAAGTGTTAATTAAAACAATAAGATAATGTATACATTACAAATTAAATGTCAACCGCATTGATATAAATTGGACATCGGTTTATTCAATAAATAATCACATTTATTTTTGGGCACACGATAATTAAGTAGCACGTAGCACCTTGTTTATTTTATTAAATTGACTGACATTATTACTATAATTTTAATAAACCGTTTTTAGAAAAAACTATTAGGTAAATTAAGACGAACTCATTAGGGTAAATGTCAAACAATCATACTACTAAGTATTCTAGGATCAACTGCTAGGATGAGACCTAACCATATAACCAACAATACATAAGGTATAGAAAAACTCAAATAATTACGACTTGCATCTTTATCAAATTGTGGTCATCTCGATTCATGTCAGCATTTTACGTCCATTTCATCATAACAACGCATGGTGACTTCTGTGGTATGACGTAACAAGTTCATAAAACTATATAAGTACCTATACAATATGATTGTTTTTTCACTTTTATGCATAGAGTATATTAGAAAGTTTTTGATATTTTGTAGACCAAGCTTTCCATATCATGGCTTAGCTATATTTTCACAAAATAAACATGTTAAGGTTACATAATTGAATCATCGGAAAGGCTTGAATATAAACGCGAAAACGTTCCCAAAATCTGTACAATAGAGGCGTGATAATATCTCCGCGAATGATTCAAGTGTTTTCTAATAAAGCCTTTTGGTGTAGGCGTGTATTCAGCGTCATTAAGTCCCTTTGTGCGGGATCTGTATGGGTCGGAGTGGCGAGCTCTCGAGCTTCTATACTGATCGTCCGATACGATACGACCCGCGATGTTGCACACTGAACTGTCAACTCGACTGACTGTTATCAACTCTCACTCTCACCAAATATCTTAGATAGGTAGTTTACTAATACTATATAAGCTTGGGTCAAGTGAGTCAAAAGCTTAGGTTAAACCAAATTACTTCTGTAGGTATATAATTATGAGGTTAGAGATATCACATCATACATAATATTATGTAATATTAAAAAATAGTAGATGTAACGTTAATGCACCTTTTGATAGCACATCTACTAAGAAATACCTGATCGCTTGCGATTTAAAAGCCCTCAGTACTTGACAAAAAACAGAGTCAGCTGACAGAAATAGAGTCAATTGATTTCATTCTCTGGCAGTGTTAACGATAATCACGTTATTAAAACAGTAATAAATGAGTATGATGTTAAAAATGAACCTATCGGTATTTTATGTATTTCACCACATTTACCTACTAATGTCATTCGGCAACAGTAATCTAGTATCTAATACTAATTGGCAATTGCCGAAATTGTCATAACGCAGCAATGCATAAATCGAATTAAGTGCCACAACTCAAATTCAATTACAAGTTTAATGTACTTACATGGCAATCTCAAAGTTCATTAATTATGAAACTAAGTACATATATTTCATCCCACCTACCTACCAATACAGGGTGTTTTGAGTATGGTCATTAAAGCCGAAAGGGGCTTATTCTAGACGTCTAGGCGAACAACTTTTGTTCTAGAACTTTTGGAAGTTCGAGGTAGTTTTCGAACATTTTAAGCTTATTCAAAAATCAGCTGTTTCTTAGAGTTAGAGGCCATTGACTTTAAGTTGTATTCAAAAACATCTGTTTTTTTAGTGAAACATTACCTCAAAATTAAAAAAAAAGTCGTAGAACATAATTTGTTCACTAGACGTCTAGAACTTTCGATTTAAATGGTCATCCTCGAAACACTCTGTATCGGTACGTAGGTAGGTAGGATAAAACAACAACAAGTCAACACCGTTATATCCCCATAACCGAGTTGACTTGTTTATTTTCCTAACAAACACCCAGCAACTCCGATTAACTTTTAAATAATATAATTAGTTACAAAGTCATTATTTTATTTGTAATGTAATGTTACCACGAGCTTACTAATTGTCTAACTAGAACTAGCTCATTCGATCTTTACATATTTAATGATTTACATAGGTATTTAGTCAAATTTGGTCTAATTTAGTCTTTTTAAATGTTATAGGTATTTTTATTCAATTTCCTTACGAACATAGTAGAATTAGTTACCTAGTTGGCAATGTTAATCACTTGCCTTGCATTGGTAACAAATGTCAGGTACTTATTTGTAATCGACATAATATTATGTTTATGCTGTGTATACACAAAAAAACATTTGTCTCACATGGTTGATGGTACATTAAATCAGTAACACGAGTAACCTTTATTCTACGACTTCATGAATTCAAAATTATTGGATAAGATTGAGTACCTACTTGAAAATTTGCTGTTTCTTACAGTTAGAATTCATTAACCTTGAGGTCATTCTAACATTTTCTCTGAGTCCTATGTCCTACAGAAGGTACGGTAAGCAGATGATCCCGGTTGCTATCTCTGATAGCAGTCGTTAGGTCAAGTTATAAGCTTTAGGGCGAACTGAAAACTTTTATACTACGTGAGCCACGGCAATACATGAAATAAAGAAGAATAAACTTTATCTCTTTATTTTCAACGAAACTTCGAATTTCTAAAAGCCGTATTCCAAAGGTGTCTCGTTTCACGTACAGGTATTTATACTACCCTGCGAGATAAATACAGTTTTTATTGCAATAACCATAGCATGTTTAGGAACTATTCTATTAAATCTACTTTCACTACAGTAAAATATTATTTAAATAATTTTCTAGCAGCGATTGCGACTATTATACGACTACCTATGTATATTATATAACTTACCTCTAGAGTGGCGTCGCGCACACTGAGAGGATTCTGCACAGGTTTATCCCAGTCAGTGTACTCGTTCTTTAATGTAGAGTAGATCTCGTTGAGGTGGTAATAGTACGCGTTCCGAACGAACGTCCGAAGGATCCGATCCCGGCGACTCTCGTTGAAACCGAACTCCAGATCTTGAGCGTTGAATTCCAAGTAAGATTCTACAACAAATTATGGACACATGAAGATTATTTAATCCCACTGGTTGTTATAGCATAATCAAACTATGGAGCACAGGCAACCCTTCAAAAGAAAGTTTTAGGTAGACGTGGGCGTTATTTAACGTAACTCAAACACTAGTTTCGAGTCCAATTAAAAGTAGTTATTTTTGTAACGTGTCACTCGACCAAAGCGAAGCGACGATTGTCGCTGTACCTACAACATGTAAGAAAATCACTAGTTTTGAGACGTGAGTTTTGTAGTGCGTTATTCCGACGTTTTTAAAATCTCACTTTTCTTATTAGTTCTTTTGTTTTTTTTTTTCTAATGCGTTACTCGAGCGAGGCGACGCGACGCGACGACTGTCGACTTATATAAAAATAACTAGTTACAAAAATCACTACTTTTGAAAATGATTACGCCGACCAAGTAACTAGTTTCATTACGCATCTTGAAAATTACGTAACGACCCATGTCTAGTTTTAGGCGCTACAGCCGATCGGCCACCGCCAGGTAAACTAAAGTAATTTAGTTGAATACATAGACACATTTTCTTTTCTCAGAAATACTATTGTATATGCGATTCAGAGCCTGATGGAAGCCTACGAATCAGTTGTATTTCCATATCCTATATTAAATATTAAGGTAACGTTGCCAATGCATTTCTTGATTTAGTAACGTTTCTAAGTGCAGTTGTAGCTCCTATCACAGATTACACAATAGTACAAGTACTACTACCACTATGACATTACCTACTACGCCTACCACCACTTACCACTTGAGTAGCAAGTAGGTGCTTGTTTGTGTTGGTCTTATGACTTATGGTAAATAACTTTACTTTTATTCCGAAATTTCGAATCCCGGTCAACTAATTTCTATTTTCTGGCAAAAATGTGCGAGGTCAACATCGCTTTTTCGGTGTGATAGAAAAAGTCGAGGTCATGTATTAAAATTATTGATCTTTACCCTTTTGATCCATAATAATTAAAAAAATATAATGGATTAAAATTTGCCTGAGCTCTATATGAATCATCTCAAAATCAGACGGAAAGGCCATTTATTAATAATCTTGATAGATACTAGAATTCGGTATACAATTTCGTTTTGATCTTGTAATACTATTATTTTTTGCGTTTCTTTCAGCAAAAATAAAAAGAACAACCATCCAAAACACATTATGTATTTTTTTAATTATCTTGACAATTGAAAAAACTTACCATTATATCTAATTTATATAAATTTTCTAAATATAGTGTGCTACAATGCCATACGAATAAATAAATAAAAAATCTTGATAATCGGAGTAAGTTCCCGAAGGTATGAACGGACAAATTAACGGAATAACTTTAATATAACTAATTGAAAATAAGACTAGCTAATTTAAATACACACTTGTGATGTTTTCCTTAAACCTACCTAGCCTCTGCGAAAAAAAATAATCGAAAACATTTGTCGTTCAATTTCTATGTCTATTTATAAACGACTCGCAATCGAATGAAACACGAACCTCCTACAAAAATGGCGTGGGATGCCATTAAACAAAATTCTATTTGCTAATTTACATTCTCAACATTTTGCATTTCCATTCTCTTCGTATTAACCCTCTTTGTTTTTTAAGCAGTAAGCTCAATAGTCGGAAAATAAAAAAGGAATAAAATTAATGGCTCCATTCTCTGGGACCGTAAATCCACACGTAATTGGATAGGACAGAATCCTATGTAGCATATTATGATAATCTGACGGTCTTCTATCAATGCCAGATAATTTAAGTTATTGTATGTATTTTATAAGAGAAGGTTATTTCACATTGAATTTTCTATTCGAAATCCCTAATTCATCTTCTCTAACATTCATGATTTATCGTTGTAACTTTATTTATGACTTCGTTACTTAGCACTTTATTTAATCAAATGTAATGTTTGTTGGCCATCTGAATAAATTAAGATTTGCTGTTGTTGAGCAAAGTTAATCGCGACTTTGTGTTTTGATGGCACGTTTATTTCAACAGAATTATCTGAATTTATTTCCAATATTAATGTCACTAGGCTTTACTTAGAATTAGTATTTCGTAAATTTGTTTTAATTGCTCAAGGCATATTTACTAGAAATATTTTTTAAAGGAAAATATGAAGATGAATATTATTTTTTGAAGATGAATTTTTCCTTTAAAAAATATTTTTAGAATTAGTAATTTTCTTTGATTTTCCAAAGATGAAAACTTTGTAACCCGCTGCATCGACCTACATCTTGGAACACGGATACGTCCGCCTGGTCATCTAGGTAGTAAAATTGTCACACAGTCACTCAGTGAAAAGTTTTCTACCCGCTACTAGGTGCGATGTCCTTCTATTACGCACCTGTTGTTGTCAATCCGAAAAGCAGCTCTCTATGTGAAAAGTCAGCGAGTTCGTGTCCTGCCGCATTCGCGACCGCAGCTGCGCCTGCTCCCAATCTCGAACTATCCGATGGTGGTGGCGCCTATTTCATAAACAAATCGTAAATTGGGTATTTTTCTCATTCTCTAAAAACAAAGAAATTCAATCCGATTAACTTTATCGAGTACCTACTTCACAATAGGTACTCGTTAAACAACGGTGTCTCTGAAAGGGTAAACAGGAAAAGACGTAAAAAGCGTGTTTTATTTTTTATAAATAAGTAAGGAAAAGTTCTTTGAAACGTAATAATTTTGAGAGGCTTCGAGCCTTGAATAAACATTTTTTATTGAGACCATTTGATCGGTGACATGTTACTGTGGTTCTTGATAAAACAGAGAGTTTTATATTCCACAATTTCAAATAATTTCAGTGATTTATAACCTTTTTTAAAATTAATGTTTTAAAGAGAAACACATCTACTTTCTCATCCGAAATTGCAGTTAAATTGAATTGAAACAATACAAAACAATTCTCTGAAGACGAAACTCGCGTAAACGAGTCGTGGGATTATTTCAAACTTCTAATTTTCATCTACTCTACTGAGCTGACGATAACAATGTAACTTTGTTCAAATCAAAGTTCTAACAACAAAGACTCACTGATAAAATATGAATGAAACAATATATTAACTAGAAGGAAGTGGTAACCCGCAATATATGCAAAACTTAAAACTTGACAAAACTAAATGAAAGGCTGATGAGTCGCCGACACGAGCGGCCCTAGTTTGCATTGTATATCACCATCAACGCTCGGTAGATATGCTAATAAGTTAACGCAAGTTTTCTGAACATTCTCGGCGACTTTAAAGTCATTTCGAAGAATGAAATAAGCTGAAGCGTTCATGCGAACAAAGTAGGTAGCCGACAAAACTTAGACGCAAACTATGTTGAAATTGAATCGACCAGCAAGCCCGGTTTACAGCAGTTGGCCAATTTCTTTGTGCATTCCACCGTGAACTATGTTATCTAAGTTGATGAAGATGGCTTTGGACCTAGGAATGATATATATTTAATACACTAGTTGGAACTAGTGTAATGGTTTATTTTCCTTATTCCGAACAAATTTTACCTTGCAATTTCATAAATGTCATGTCATGTCAATTTCATGTTTTTTAATTGAATTTAACATCATTTTTAAAGTCGATGTAAATACGAGTTAGGCGACTAATGTCTCTATTGAAAAATGACGGGGTATAAAAGTGACGATTTTCAAACAACTTGGAATAAAATGTTTTAACTGATTTAATATGAGAATGCGCCAATATGGGTATTAGGTTATATGTATTTTATGTTTAAAGAATGCATATTTTGATAAACAAAGAAACAACAAAAAAATCCATGAGTTTCTTGTATCTTCTTTTTATTAGATGTCGCGTTCCGAAGACACGATAGTTTGCTTGACGTTTCTAAAAAATATGTAATTAATATTTTTATCGGGGTTAACGTTGTAGCCTACATAAGTGGATAGATATTGATCATCGACTTTTTAAAATAAATTAGACCACAGAACAGAACATAACAATACATAAGATAATTGATGTAGAAGAATGAATCTACGCGATAATAAACGTATATTATGGTCACAACAGCTGTAAAAATACCGCTCAATGTGGCTTTCTAGTTTTTAAGTTTTTGTTGTTTAATTTCCTGTTCGTACTTTTGGTACGATAAACCATTAATCGGTTTATTTAAAATCTGCTTTTCCGTAAAGATCTATGGAACTGTGTAGACCCTTACGTTGAGACACTTACGTTAGAGTTGTACTATACGCTGGGGGTAAAATATTCCTGTTCCTGTGACCATATAAAAATGTAATCTAATTATATGGTAAACTATGTATAGTACTTACGGAAGAGGGGTTGACAATGACCGTTCCGTCGACAAAGGGAGCGAAGCCGGGCAAGAAGCGCGGGGGATCAAGCCGCACGGCTAACAGTTCACTCAGCGGCTTGTTCCTCAAACACGGTGCTAAGTCGTCCTCCATCATATTATCCCCGTGACACCCTGTCTGCGCGGCAACCTGTTAACATTACCATCTCAGTAAGTCCCCTGGGCTCCTCAAAGCATCAGGGACATCGCACTTTCTGTTTTCCATGCTTCAGCTAACATTTTGGTTCGTTACACAAAACGGAAAGCATTATTAATTATTTCTAAAACAAGTGGTTTTATACAAATCCCTAACCTTCGTTACAAAAGTACAATAGAAGCACTTTAGTAGTCTGAATATTTAAAACAATTTAATCATCAAACGAGAGGCTGAAAGTAAAAGGAACGTTTTATATTATAAGGTAACATTTTAGGAAGGCCACAACCAATTTCGAAAATTGTTAAGTCACCTTCTTTTTTATAGTGAGTGGTTCCCTCTGCAGCGCCCATGAGCTGAGTCCCGAGCCACTTAATAAGATGACGCGCCTGAGTAGTTCTGAAACAGATAACCCAATTTAATTTTTTGTTTTAATAAAGATCACGGAGATAATGAAATCTTGCCTAAAGATATACTTTTATTTTAACAACTGCACTTACTAATTGAAGTTCGAGGAAACTTGGGACATTGTCGAATGTGAATCTGACATTATTTTTTAAATTAAACCGAGAAAGCGTCCCTCTTGTGCGTCTGATGTGACCCTTTTAATCGCATTAAGTGACGAAGGATCGAGCGAGATGGTGACACGAAATAATGAAATCTGCTGTGGACCGGCATAATTACAGACAATGCCAGACCCCAGCCATGGTATATATCTAGCTATAGAGGTAAGAGCGATTCTGTGGGCACCGTGGTCTTGTCGTGTTTGCGCTTGCCACTTAATTAAAGTAGTTTTTTAATTAATCTCTTGCTCAATTTCTAGGAATCCTACTAACAAAGTACCTGCGTATTCAGTTGAAACGTGTATATTTACTACACATTCGAGCCAGAAACTACTAAACCGATTTGGAGATATATTCGGGATAAAGCAAAATGGAAGAAGATCGTTTTTGTATTTAATTTATACTTGTTTACTTACCTCTAGCAACGGGTGAGACTGCTAGGAAGTTGGCAAGCGCCGCGCCTGTGCCGTGGCCCATGAGCGTTACTCTTTCGGGGTCTCCTCCGAAGGCCGGCAGGTTTTCCCGCAGCCAGTGTAGACCCGCCACCAGGTCCATCAGACCGAAGTTACCCTGCGCCGACCCCTTAGCACCAGTCTTTAAAAATCCTGATAACAAAAGCGTCTATTTAACCAACTAGTGACTACAACGTTTTTTTTATTACTTATAGGCTATCATTATCATCAAATAAAGATTACTTCTACAGATGATGGAAGTAGTTAAAAGTGGTTAATAGGAATGATAAATAGCCTACATAGTAGGTATATTATTTTAACTTTAAATTTTCGTTGGTTTTTTAAATCTTTCATAGTATACAATGAATTTAATTTCAAATCAGCAATACGATAATCGAAGGAAAATCTAAGATTCGGTATTTTGAAATAAACCGGATGGCAAACTTTACCGTACAGTTTTACTTTACATTTACATTTGTATTTTACGTACGAAACTCCTGGAATAAATAAAAGCCTGGCCACATACAGTCGTGGACAGCAAATTAGAAACGATTTTCCTTACAAACTTTATGTACAATTGTTTCTAAATTGCTGTATAAGTACACAATTTTATGGTCAGTTGGTAATCTGTATCGCATGTGGTAGCAACTATACTAAACTAGGTGCGCCTCGCGGTTTCACTCGCGCAAGTCCCAATCCCGCGGGAGTATCGGGATAAAAAGTAACCAATGTGTTATTCCAGGTCTCCAGCTGCCTACATTTTAAGTATCTTTATCGGTTCAATGGTTTTAGAGTCGAATCGCCCATATGTGGTCAACTTGAACTTGGGCTTAAGGCCCTCTTGAAGTACCGAGTAAACTGCCCTTGCCTTGGACGCTAGACAGACAATTATCAAATTGTTAAACATATTTTATATTTTAGAATTGTCAACCAAACACATCCTTTATAAATTTTAATACGTAACGATTTTAATTTTATTTTTTAAATAAAAGTCTAATATTCTCTGAATACAGACTACACAATACTAAAAAAATGTCGATAATTGAGATATTTTTATCGAGGGAAAATGCTTGTATCGTGTTTTAACCGAATGTTTCCTTATTACGGTTTTTAAACTACGACATATATTTTTATCCGACCAAAAAATTAGTTTACGATTACTTACCATTGATTCAAACGAAGGTCGATTTCGGAAATTCCAACGAAAACCTCGCCTTAATGCACATTGCATCCATATCATCTTATCTCTTCCAAGAACAATATTAAAGTAAAAAACTATTTTAAACACGACTGCGTTATGATTCTGTTGCAGACGTGCAGCAAGTTGTTATAAGTTAGAATTCTGAGAAGTTGTAGCGAACAAACATTATATGACGGTGGGAGCCACTGAAATCCTGCTACTCCACGGCTTGTGTGAAGAAAACTTGTACTGAGTTAAACTTAACTTACAAAGAAAATTGTAGCTCTCTTATTATACTTTACTTTTGAGAAAAGCTCTACGATATTTTATAAAGAAATTGAACTTGAACTCGGTTGGTTTTCATTACGTTTTATGTGGTTGAAATGCCTTTAGTTTTTATTAAAACGCAAAATTAATAGTTAAAGCTTAAGGTGCAGTGATAAGTCGCGATAAGACTAGGTAGTCTATATAGCTACCGTAGACGATGGTAATGGCTTGACGGAGACTTCTTGGTTCAAGCACGTCCCCTTTCGCGTCTCTGGTAGAACCGCAGCCTTCGCAGCGAAGGCGGCGACTTATTACTGCACCTTAAGCTTTAACTATTAATTTTGAGTTAATTTACCCAAATGAAGCGATTCTATTAGTTGTATCAAACACAAACCCTCTTACATCAACACAGCCTTATCAATCAATACCGAATCAAATCAAGTTTGATTACAATTTCAAACACGTTTTATTGTCATCAAAGCATGTTTTTTTTTCTAATACGTAGATTGTAGATACACACTCCTTCCGTATTCTAGGTTAGATAGCAACCTACATTATTTTACCTCGGGTTCCCAATGACACGCAATTTCCCTTACACGTGTTACGCAACAGCGTTAACGATTCGTGAAATGCTTATTTCAGATGTGCCAAAGAAATATGGAACAACATTTCAAAACAAGAGATTGCTTGTGAAAATATAATTTAAGAAATTTAAAACTCCAAACTTTGTTGTTTTAGGTAGGAGTTGTAGACGGACTACACGTCAGCTACTCTTACATTGCACGACTGCTAACTTGTGTAAGAATAGGTTTCTTCAATTAGATATTTGCATCTTATTACTCATGTCTCTGGTATTTACCTTTGGAATATTTAGTACATTAACATAATATGCTTACATCACTCGGAACTCCTACAATTTGTTGATAAAGAGCTTCGTCCGCAGCTATCGACAATAGTGTCAACTAGTATAGAGTTAAACACATTAGTGTCGTTGTACTACGGATACCGACCGCATACCGTCTAGCTAATATAAATTACCATTACTTCAAAGTTGTTGTAATAATCTGTATTAGCTATTACCTTGTCAACAGATTTAAAATTAAACCGTAAGAAAATAATACTATCTCTTGGATGAATTTTATATTTCGGAGCTCTTTTCTTTATTATACTTGGAAGTATTCTTTTATATTGAAACCATTCAATATAAAAGCATTATCCTAAAGTGCTTAACAGGCATTTAAGGAAAAAAATGTCAGAACGATAATAATTTCAGCTAAGCGCGATACGGCCTCATTTCACTGAAACAATGGAGGGTAGACGGTACTTGTACAGGTAATAAAACCCTGCGACTGACAGATCGAAGGAATTGAAAATGAACCGCTGTCGAAACCTGCGCGGGCGGACGAATCCTTGATCCTCTCTGTATTAAACCAAAGGTCAATTTTATTAACTGGAGTTATTAGACTAGGGATGAGATTAGTTTTAATTTTATGTCGGTTTACACACGTTAATTCGACGACTCGTCATTGTCCGCGCCAACCAAAATGAGTTTGCCTTTAGTTACTAACACAAAGACGCTTTGTAGCTGAATGTAGCAAGGGTTTTTAGGTATTTTTGGTGACCGCTACTTAATCAATACGGTCCACTTCAATTCTATCCCTACCAAAACAAATTACATTGAGGAAAATGTTCGTCGTGAGATTGTCTTTGAATTGTAGAATTTATTTATTTTTACGGCTCGTGTAATTTTCTTTTTATTGTAACGATGAACAATGAACAAGATTCTCTAAGGACTGTCACGCGGCTGAAGCAGTACAGTTATCTGCAATAATGGACGAATATTTTTGGTACATTTCCTTTTTATTCAACAGATATAAGCTTGAAGAGCAATAAGCGAGTTCCGTAACAGATTCCCCATATGCCATTTAAATATTTACGTAAACCATTCTTACTCAAGTGTAGTATAGTGTGGGATGAATTACATTTACCTACACAACGATTTCTATTTTGACATCTCACTAAATTTACGAAATGTGGTAAAGTTGAAATAATGCTCCACTTTGCAACCATCAAGTTTTATAACTTTTACACTTTTTCTTTGTACTGAGCTACCTAAATTGTTCAGAAAATTTTCAAAAAAGTGGGTTTACACTATTAAAAATAATGTTTACATAATATATTTCATTTATTAAAAACATAACACTTCCTTTGGCAGTCCTGTAAAAATCAACTTCATTGTAACCTTATTGTAACCCACGGAAACTCATGCTTAGGTCTTCGGTTTTCAAGTAAGAACAACAACACATAGCGCCATCTAGCGCCATGGTAAGCTACTAGGTGTGTGTTACGTTGACAACACAAGTAATACTTAGGTAGTTTTATTTTTCTTTTATAAATACATACATATTACACATAGAAAGACCAGATACAAATATTTATTTTTAAGCAAAGATATTTGCATCCGGTGGGAATCGAACCCGCAACCTTCTGAATTGCAGTCGGGCATTCGTATGACCGCCACAGAGGTCGTCGAATAGCGTCGAGTGGCGAAAAAGTAATTGTTTCTAGGAGAAAAGCAACTTAGATTGTTTCTGAAGTCATTCCTCTCACACACAAATCCTCTCTCGATTTAAATAGCAGTTAAGTAAATCTCCGTTGATACAGTTTCGGCTTGGAGATTAGGTTTCACTTTAAAGCTATTTTATATTATCTTGTTTTTACAAACCTTTATAAGTTTCATAGATCAGATACCTTATACTTAGATTCAGAGCATTATTTTTATCTTGCTTTAAAAACGTAAAAGATTGCGTGTGAATGATGTATTTGTGGCTCATCGTAAGAATCGCTGAACCGATTACAATTAAACTCTTTCAGTACGACTATATTTTTTTATATGTCTGGGCGATCGGGACTTTAGCGGAAAAGGTTATATTTTATTTTAGACTAGCTGCGCCCCGCGGATTCACCCGCGGAAGTGTAAAACGCGTTATCACGGGCGCGGGCGGCCGAACGTTCCTCGAGCGGTTGCACTTTTTCGTTCATTACTCGGATTCTACTAATTGGATTTCGATGCAACGTCCCGACGACGTCCCTCAAAAATAGAACTATCCAATATTAAAAACGAGATTTAAATGGGATTAGTAATTTTAATTGTATAAGGAACAGACAGGGAAACAGACAGACAGACATGAATTTTAAAAATTATATAATTTGTTCTACTACTTATCCTAAGTCAGACAGACTTTTTGTCCTATCTTCCTTTATTATAAGTATATGTATATTATATAGATATATAGATAATTTGAAATCAGGATTTAGAGATAATTTAGGTAATACGAGTATATGTAGAAAAAAATCGTAGAACAGTATATAAACAACAGGTAATCGGTAGGTAACCGATTGCGTCATATCCTCGGTCAATGGTAGAAAATAGAACGATCTCTACGAATCACTAACAGGATGTACTTCTCTCTTATTGGTTTTACCGGATGATTTTGATCCTGCAGGAAATTACATATTGGTACAACTTTAACAACAAAAATATCAGTTTCTGAATTAGGTACTCTACTCACTGATTTTCAACCGTAATTATTTGCTTAGATTTTTCTTCCGTTTTCGTGATGCTGAATTGAAATGAAACTTATTTTGCAGTTTTAAACGCGATGTTTTTATTATATTCAGCATTTTTGCAATGCCATTCCTAAGTTTCGCAACCTTTACCTCCTTATTTAGGATAACAGCTGGCACGCTAGTTCGCACTGTGTGAACGTGTTATAAAAATCGTATATCGTATCTTTTTACCGAGCGCGCTACGATTAAAAGCCTTCACCACTCTTCACAATTTGTAAGAGAAGTTATTGCTAGAAATATTAAAAGCAACTTACCCAATATACCTAGCCTAAAATTGATAGTAACTACGATAATGTTCCCGTGAGCTGCGAGCGTGGTTCCTTCGTAAGCATTTCCCGAACTCCACTCGTATGACTCGCCGTGGACGAACACCAAACACGGGAGCCCTGCGCTACCCTCCTCGCCACCTGTTACCCACAAACAAAGTAAATATATATAGCACCTAAAGGTATTATTGAAACACCTGAACTTCCCCTTGGAGAAAACTATAGTGATTCATTTCGTTGATGTGTTTTATTTTAAAGATAAGCCTAATCTATTGTCATAAGACATAGCAAAGCAAAGGACATGACGCGAAAATGTATTATATTACTAATATTATAAACGCAATCGTTTGTATGTATGTATGTAACTCTTTCACGCAAAAACTACTGAACCGATTACGACAAGCGAATGCTCGTTATACCTAGCGTGGCCACTCAAGTAGGGGTTAGATCAAATAGTGGTTCTGGACAACACCTTATAATATTGTCGAATTCTATTTGTATTTTTAAAACTTAATTTAGGCATTAGTGGCTTCTAGAAAAAAACAAAAAATTGTATGAATAATATCGACAATTGATGCGAAAAACCATTAGAAAGTTACATTACATTACAAACAAATCCCTATTTTATTCCAGTTTAGATCTTCCAGTTTCAGCAGACTTTAAATGAGTAAATATTGCACAACATTACACGCAGCGCAATCTAACCGCAAACTAAGCACTAGGATTGTACTATGAGTACTAGACGACGGATATACTACATATTGTACTTTTTTTTGTAAATGCATACATATGATACATAGAAAACACCTAGACCAGATACAGCTATTCATTTTTAAGCATAAATACTTGCACTCGGCGGGAATCAAACCCGCAACCTTCTTAACGGGTGATAGCCCGACGCGACACAGAGGTCGTCAATTGATGCCTTGGTTTCTGTGGAGTCTTCCTGAAGGTAGCGAGTACCTCGGCCTCACTTCCGCACTGCTTGCAGGAGGCTGTATGCACTGCAATGCACTACGGAATTGAGACCTCGGTACCCAGTAGATCTTCTTGTCTTCATTGCTTCTGGTTTTGATACTTGCTACTTGAATAGGGTTAGGTACTGCGACTAGGTACTTGATAAATCTATATCTATACTAGGTAATATTATAATGAGGATAGATTTGTTTGTTTGTATTGAATAGGCTCCAAAACGCATGGACCGATTTTAAAAATTATTTTTCCAATAGGAAGCTACATTATCGACATGGGCTACTTTTATTCCTATATTCCAACGGGATCAGAACTAACGCGGGTGAAACCGCGGGATACAGTTAGTGCGGTAAAAAAAATACGAACATATAGTGTACGTAATCCTACCTATCTCGTAAACGTGAAATATTTTTTCCAATAAAACATTTTTATGCAGTAAACTTTCTATCATCGTTCTGAAAACTTTTACTCCCTTTCAAACGAATATGTGTTGCTGAAATAATGTTTGTAACATTTGCTTTCAGTCGTTACTTTATTTTCGTAAAATTCTACGTGGTTTACATATATGATTTCAAATGTTACCTACATCATTAGTATGCCCATTCAACATTAACTTATAAATAATTTTGTACTATTTGCTCGTTTGTCCTCCAAATAAATACCCCGCGTCTTGAGGCTAGACAGACAGCCTGTACTATAAATAATACGATTATTTATAATACATACAGTTACTTAACTAAAGCCAAATAAAGTTCTTAGAATCGATGAAACAGAACATATGAACCTGTGTATGATGGTAACATTCTTAATTATGCGGCTATCTATAGACATTAAGAGGGCATATATTTTAATTATTGTGTCTGTTTGCCTAAAACAAAAAGATTTTCTTAAAAAATTATAGATTTTAATCTAGTTTTGGAGAAACAGTGATGTCGACAGAAAGTTCAAATTCATAGTAGACCCACGCACGAAATATGAACGCGTGTGGTTTTATACGCAAAGTGGAACTACGTGTGTGGATGACGATCGAATTTTAATTCCTACCTAAAACATTTATCTTTTTTATGTGAAATATTCGCGCATTTTTCACATAAAAAAGATATATAAGTACACATAAACAGTTAGGTACACGTTATAGGTGTAGAAGTTACCATAATAGGAGTTGTGTGTAAGTAGATCATTAACATAAATACTTCCTTGTGTAAAACTTAACAATGTTTTTTTTGCTTCAATCAGATACTAAACCTAATAACTTTTAATTACAGACTATAATCTGACGTATTGATTCCTTATATTTGACATTTATTTCTTCAGAACGAAGTGTCAAATCGTAGTCTACAATTAAAATACGAAGTATGTATTATTATTTAATCATTCGAAGTGAGTTATGATCTAATTTATTCCACTAATTAGTGGAATAAATTTCCGTTCACTCGCACGGCAACGTTTTTAATAATGTTAGTAATCGATTAAAAGTTAAATTACTACAACCATTGGAACTTCGAGTTGAACTTAATGTAATAGATCTGAGTTACAGCTCTGTTACGAATATGAGACAAAGAAGTGCATATTTTAGAAGCTACTTACACAACAAACAGTGAATTAACAGCGAAATAACCTGCATAAATTATGAATAAACCACTGGCAAGGATTAACGACCGACAGCGGGAGCGCTTGCGAATCACCGCTCGCCGCAACAGGCACCACCATTAGGTTGATATGATTGTAATGTTTTAGCGTATCACAATGATATTGCCATCGAACGCTGCCGTTGCTCGCTTACTGTACCAAATATGCTTTGGGGCCATTTACACGATGCTAGTTTCCGAGACATTTTTCTAAAGCTTTGTGAAGTTTTGTGACAATTTAAACCAGTGGTGGGCAAGTAGTGGTAGGATAAAAAGTAAGATAATTAGATTTAAATACTTGGCCCGCCATAGATTATTTGCGTAAATATTAGCACGCGAATGAAAAAGTTTGCCCATCACTGATTTAAACGGTGGTGGTTTCCAAAGCCATTTTTATAAGCTGATCCGGTCAGTTAGTTAAAAAGGCAACGCATGTAAATAGAGACATTTCACTTTGCATTGAATGACAGACATACAGACAAACTTACTGGATTGGGAAAGTGGAATCGCTTCAGATACTGAATATAATGATCAACTTAATGTCTAGACGCTATCTAAAGGTGTTATTTAATTGTTTTTACGTTTACATAGATGCGAAGATTAATCCCTAAAACAATTGTATAAAATTTAAATCGTTTTCTATTTCAATTATCAGCATTGTTACAATTATTACTTGTTTGTTTATTGGGTGTTATGATAATTTCCTAAAAACATTGTATTTAATACGAATCGCAGTAAAATACAGTAGGTATATAAAAAAAAATATAATATGTAAGAAATTAGATGTGTGCATGAATATCTTTATATATGTGCTACCTACGTAGCATATGTAACCGTAAAATGTACAATTGTATTATTTAAAATCTTTAGATTTTTAAAGGAATTATATGTACGAAATTAGATGTGTGCATGAATCTCTTTATATGTGTGCTATAAGTGTGAATAAACATGCTACCTAGGTAGCATGACTCTATCTAGAGTCTAGACCGTAAAATCTACAATTGGATAATTTTAAATAATAAATAAAAAGAAATAACTCCTGTGACGAACACACAGCGCCATCTAGCCCCATGGTAAGCTGCTAGGCTTGTGTTACGGTGACTAGACAACGGATATACTACTTATATTTAAATATAATAATAATATATTTAAATTGAAAATAATAAAAAGTTCTAATACAATGTCAAAAATACCTAACCTAAACACCTAAAAACTTACCTAATTAATGGATAATTTAAAATCTTACCGTTAACAGGGACGTAGAGGTTAACGTAAAGACAATCTTCACTTTGATTAGCAAGCACCGGTAGCAGCCGCTCTAGTTGTCGGATGCGCGCACGCGGGTGCTCTAACAAGGCATCGTCGTGCGGCGTCGCTGCCGGCGGCACCTGCGGGCACGCCGGCCCGACCGCGTCCGCCAGCCGCGTCGTTCGCCACTGAGACGGGGTTACCGGAGGCATGTATCTAACGAGAACATACATAAACTATTAACTTGAAAAAAACATCTTCAAAAATTCACTCGCGGGAAGGTTTGAATCCGGTGGCGCGAGTTCAAACGTCGACCCGAGTGATTTTTCAAAGATATTTTTCCTTGAGCAATATAAAAACCAAATGACGAAATACAGTATTAACTTTTGAAACTTACTCGATTTGTACACATATTAACATTTAACACATCTACGTTTCGACTGAGTTACAATGGTTTTGGTTTCAAGAGGACACGGGATAACTATACGCGAATAAGACCCGAGAAAATGTTAATATGATACAATATTGTCGCTGTTGTACTAAAAACGGTTTATTAAACGAAATAGATTAAGTCGAGCAGGAATTAATTAGGGAAAAGATGTAGGAATATGATCCCTGCACAACGTGTTCTGTATTTCAAGATTAAGAAGGGATTACAAGTAAAACAGTCACGATTTTCTACTGATTATTAATACATTATTATTCAAACAAAAAATAAAAGAAAATATTTCTATACCCTTTCACAGAAACTTAGATCAAAAATGTAAACACAGAATTGTCATTTTTAAAAGGAAAAGGTAAAGAAAGAGCTGGCACTTTCAAATAATTGTATCAGGTTTTTGTTTATATTTATGATCTAAGTTTCTTAAAAAGGGATAGTTCCCTATCTCTCTACATGCCACTTTAAATAATTGTGAGATGACAAGGTGGTTGTCTGTTAAAACTATTATATGAAGGGGTAATTTTTCAAATCTCTAGGTAGAAATCAATAAAATGTCCACCTTGAAAGCATACACAATCTTTTATAAAAGAAATTGAACTTTAGAAGGTTCTTTTTAGGGTTTTTTTTTAATTTGCTCGTGTTTTAATTTTAATCGACAAATATATTTTAACAGTAGATTGAAAAATCGACCCTAACGGCCGATACGACCGTAAGAAATCGAACTTTAAAGGTTTTTTTTAATTCGGCCGTTTTTTTTGGAATAATTTATATTACGACCTTATACCACAGTACATGTAGGCTGGGGCTAGGGCACAGTAGCATGGAAACTATAAATGGTCGGAAACGGCTCACTCACACAAACATGCGCGTCGACGAGAGCCCTAAGGAGGTTTCGCGGTGAAGTCAGTACTGTGTGCCGCGTCACGACCGCGTCATGACTAGTGTGCACGTGTGCGTGTGTGTGTGTGTGGTTTCCATACTGTGTACAGTTTCCAAACAGCTCCGTCTATGTACTATGGTTATACCAACTGTTTTGGCGGATTAAGATACAATTCTACAGAAATTTCAATGATGGCCGATTGTCAAGCTTACACTTGTAGATGATAGTAATTCCATTCTCAGATTCCATGAAAAAACTACTTGCATAGATGAGTGGAGTATTATGGATAAAATAAATAAATCGTCATATAGTAAACTCAAGTTTAGTCGAACGTACCCTTGAAACATGTAAATAATAAAAAGCCACAACTAACCTTAAACTACCTAAAGGTGGTGTAGCATACGGAACGCCGAGATAGGCCTCGACTTGAGGATGCGAGTGGACGACGATGCCGCGCAGAGGTCCGTACTTTGTTCGCACGACGCGCGTGCTGTACTTGTGCGCGGAGAGCGCGCTCGCGCAGCAGACGAGCCACGCCAGCAGCGCGGCGCGGTCTGCGCGCATCACGCGCAACGCGCGCGCGGCGTCGCGGGACTCGCGCCGCCGCCGCACACGCGCGCGTCCTCGCGCATCACGCGCCTCTCTCCACGCGCACGATGCCCAGGCCCCTACACCATCGACCTACGCCCTTCCTATTCATCCTGATATGCCCCTTTCACACGTGCCCACTGTCACAACATTATCGTTACTTATACTGATTCCTTCTACTCACTCTAACCGAATTTCACTTTTCCGAACTGAACACCACTTACCCGAATCATTTTGGAGTTTCACTGATCACTTTACCCGAACGAATCATCGGTTCGGTCGACCTGTAACAACGAGATACGAAATTGTTAGAGATGTTGTAAAGGTTTAAATAGTTTTAATTTTAAAGCTGTGCATGTGTACGATATGAAATTATGGAAAAGAGATTTTCATAAAATTACCATTGTAATCAAAAGCGCGTAATCTGGGTTGCGGACAATGGGGTAGGTAACGGAAAATGTTTGCCTACCAGACCTAACTCGACGCTCGTAATTTAATGTAACGTAAACACGACAACAACATCGCATTTCTAAACTAATTTGCCATTTTGTTCCGAGATTTCGTAAGGAAGTAGCTCGACTTGTGCAGACTTTTATTTCGACTCCAATTTATATGCATGACTAGAGACTCTTTGTAGCGGAATTTTTATTTGTACTGTAATTAGAGTAGGTACTAACTATGTAGGGAATTACATTAATGTAAGTAAAGAAATCCCGTTTCTTTGCCTGATTAAAATCGTATTTTAGAAGTATGATGAAAACTACGATACAGATTACGGATGCCTAAAACTGATATAAAACTCAAGTTTTCTAAAAAAAAGTACAGTCAGAGATAGTAAGTGATTCCGATTGACTATCAATCACTCATGTTACGCATAGAATCCTCTGTGGTCCTGGGTGTCCGGTGTTTCGCTACAGATTTGTATCAATCTCAATATTTAAAGCATGGTCGTCAATCAATCGTACAATCGCTTTAAACACGACCTTTGTGACGCGTCGTGCGAATAGCTGTCTAACATACTGAAGGTCGCTGGTTCGATTCCCATAACCCGTCGAAATATATATGCTTAATATTAATATTTGTATCTGGTCTGGCTGTCTTGATATTTATTATATGTAGGTATGTATTTACAAAAGAAAAATGAATATAAGTATTATATCCGTGGTCTAGTTACCGTAACATAAGCTTTAATTTTTTTATAACATTTACTATTGTTTTACAAAATTATTGGTCTTTATGCGACCAAGACCGCGACCAAATTATAACAGCCGAAACGTCGAGGTAGGTAAATAATAAAATAATGCGCGATTAAGACCCGGTAAAATGTCACTATGATACCAAACTGTTTGAATTTAAAAAGTTTATGGTTTAAACAAGCCTGTGAGTCTAGTGCTAATTTCGATCACGCCAGGGATTGGATTCAATGGACACAGTCACTGGCATGAACAACGATCAAAGTAGATTGCTCTAAATCCCTAAAATCAAATAACATTTTAGGACCACCATGTGTATAACACAATTCAAATATACTCTTTCAGTTAACGGTGACAATTAATTCACGGTTCCATTTCAGTTATCCCCAAACCACGAACCAAACGTCGCGATAGTTTCATTGACAAGGGAATAAAATTGACCATTTATTATAATGATAATTATTAGTTGTTTCATTAATTGGAAATGGCGGAATTAACCGATAGCGAACAATTATGTCACCCTAAACCGGTGTATCTGTGTCGGCTGCCATACATCGAGATAAGTCAATTATGTTTGTCTAATTACATTACATCCGATCCTGGTGATAGTAGTCTAGGACGATAGTTGAATACGCGATTGAATACGCAACACAAAAGTTAAGCGTTCAATTCCATCGACAAAGGAAAGTGTTGTTTTAAAGTTATTTATTTTTATTTTAGTATTTTAGACAACGAACTCGAATATTTAATTTTAAACATATTTTAGACAACTAAATGTATTTGCTTATCGTGGTGCTAGGCAAGGCTGTTGAAACCTCCGCAGAGCTACTCAAGTAATTAGTGATCATCTCTATTGATACGAGTAGAAGATGTTTTAGCAAATTAATGTGTTATTTTAATTTTAATTTATTTATAAAATTAAATTTAAACCTATTAATGTAGTATTATAATAATGTTTTATCTATCCTTACACGTATAATTACTAGTTTCTTAGATAGGTAGGTACATTTTAGTCATTAAAATTTTACATTTTGCTGGCGTTTTAAAACCTATCGTCCGGAGACAACTCCATTACTGTAATAGGCAATTTCAGTGATATAACGACTCGAGCACTTATTGGAAATCTGATATACTGTAATTAATTGAACACTGTTGAACTTAAATCTTCAGCAAAGTTTTTTAATGTCGGAAATATTCTGAAAGTTGGTAATCTTTATGGTAGGGTTAAGCTGTCCGCTCATTTTTGAATATCAATCAATCAAATTATCAACTAAATTATGGCTTGAATGAATAATCAGGGTTCTAGTTACTTTAGAATATGAACGTTTATTAAGATGTATTTAATGTTGGGCTACTAAATAATCTCACTAGAGGGCAAGGGCCTCCTCTTATAGCTGTCTAGTAGTATGGAGTCACGCCTACTCCAGCATGGAGAATATCCCATGCATTCGAACCCTGGTGAGTCCTACGACATAAAAGTTTACTTATGATATTTCCCTTTACCGTAAGAGCGATGTTGAAAGCGCTCATTCTCAATTCTCCAATAAAAATAAATTAGTGCGCGTTATTCCGAAATTGTAACACACGATTTTCGTAACAGCTTTTATCTAATGTGATTAATTGGCAAGAAAGAGTTGTTACATAAATTATATACCTACTTCTCCACGTCTAAGTAATTGTCATCATTTGTAAACACACGGGTCGTCGTGCCAGCTCCTCCGCATACGTTTAATTGTAGTCACAATTTATTTAGAAAAGTTTCAATGTCTCTCAAACGTTCAAACTTGGATTACTTAACTCGTGTTTCTCGCACAGGTGCTCAGAAACTGTTAATTAATTTATGTTCAAGTGAATTTATTTCTCCTTGTAACTTACATTTACTCGAGTGACATCCACGATACGACAACAATCTGTGCTAATTTTATTTAACTTGCAAATTACATTACAGTGCCACCATTAAGAATCAACAACGTTATGTATCAATTATATTAATGGGGAAAACATTAGAACGCGAAGTCGTTTAAAATTCAGTGAACGTAAGTATTATTTCCCTTAATAATACTTCTCGGTTAGGTGTCTGCTCTAAGCTGCTGCGTCTGCTTGATAGGTCAGTAGTACTTTGTGACTTTACTCTCATTATACGCCTTGACATTTTTGTGGGGAAAATGTGTAATTAAATGAAATAGATCGTGGTAAGTGAAGCAGGCGGTAGGCGAGCGGGCGAGCGGGCCGGAGTCGAACAAGTGGCGAATTGGCGTCATCAATCACGGAGCAGCCGTCCGCCGCAGAGCTTTAATGGGCGCACGCTCGTCTTCCACCCCGCTCGACACGCTCCTCTGATCAACTCCACGTCGATTAAACGCTGCAGGGAAAATTTTCAGACTAATCTGGTTTACTGTCAAACTATATTGCGGTTAATCGAGCTAGCCGAGTCGATGCACCGCTTGCAGCATTTACCGTAGCTCGATATAAGCTGCATTACTTTTTGCTTTAGACAAACTTCATGATCGACTACGCCAACTACCAGTATGCCAAATCTTTTTCGTTTAAACGACTACATAATAGTGTTTGGGTATCTTATTTCATTAAAGAAATGGGGTCCTGAATGTGTCAATAAAAGGAAATGTTTGAAAAATCTACTACCATTTTATGGAGTAGCTATTTGCATAGCAAATACTGATGAAAATTCAAAGCGTCTCTCTGGTTTAAGTTTAACTGTCTCCGCGTCTTAATGGACACAACTCGCTAAATCTCGGTGGCTTTAATCCTTCCCGCAACATCCAAATTGGTTACTCCTTGTCGTTAGCTTATCTCTCCAGATGTACCTACTATGTACGTACGTACGTATCCCATTATTCGGTCCATTTAGTACGACCCAGTAATAAACTGTGTGCGTCGATGTTTCATTTCGTGTCATGTTAAATGTATGAGCTACCCACTTACATCGACACACGCTCGATTTGTATTAAAGCTATGATTTCTGACCGAGAAAAAAGAGTATTCTTTTGTAATCGAATCGCAATACAATATTCTCGCAGGGTCACCAGTACATGTAGGTAACATTGTATGTCACAAAACACACAGTATGTTTTGTGGGTGGTAATATAAGTTGAAAGGGGGTTGTTCTAAACGTCGGAACGAACAACTATAGTTCTACGACTGAAATTTAAACTATATTTTTTTTAATGATGATGCTTAGCTGTTTTTTATTAATTTAAAGCAGTAATGTTTGGATATTAGAAAGCCCTACCAAATAATAGGTTTAGTAAAAGCCAGTCACCTCAAATTCTACGATGATTTTCAGTTAACTTTTAACTCATTAATTTTAAATTTCCAAATGCGTACAACAATATTTCCTTGCCTTATCGTCTAGAACAACTCCCTTTCGGCTTAAATTAATGTTCTCGAAACACTGTATAAATATTTGCATATCAACCAACTCGTTATGTACAGTATTAGTACGAATTTTGAGGTCATATTAAACAACATTTTATTCAAGAGAAAATGTTCGTATCATGAAGAATGCTTCAAATAGCTTTTCCGAATATATACCTACTGCCATTAATCAAATCTCACAATGTCAGAATCGTTTATATTCGAATACGCCGTTTCCACATCTTTTATATTTTTCTCGCCCATTCCAATTCAACGAGAATATTTATTTCACAACAATTTAACTTTGATATTAGATCAACACAGACTTTTCAATGTATTGTAATATTTGTGTGGACAGTACTTTTATTGTCACAAACTTAACTATCTCGTTTTATAAAACAACAGAGCATGATGCATAATATCGGCTCAGACTGAGCCTACTGTGATTCAGTACTGAACCGAGCAACGTCCGCAGCGCCTTAATTGCTGGTTTTATGTCTACGAAAGTAGGTTAGGTTGTAAAGGACACGGTCCTCGTAACATTTACATGACGATATGTTAGCACTGGCTTATCCAGTGGTAGTTTCATAAAGGTAGGGCATCGGTCGATATCGACTGTCGGATCGAGTGGCTTGTGAGAAGAAATGTGAGGCTATTTGCGATGGGCCGCTGAAGCACCCTCCGGCTTCGACCCACCGAACAAACTAGATTGACTCGGCGACCTCGTCTTCTAGCCCTTACGTCACAAATCGCAATTTTATACAATTTTCACAAATAGCTACGGTACCAGACGTGAACAGTTTACGAGACTACTTTGACACAATAAACTGCGCACGAATTTAACCGTAAATAAAAAGAATAAGAAACGACTTTAAACATAATTAATTACGGACGGATACTTGTTTGTAGTATTATTTATAAAGATTGATATCTGCCTGCGTGATGGCACCTTTGCAGCGAATAAAATGCAAGGTGAATTATTTGATTAAATATCTTAAATTTATAGTGTAAAGTTATTAAGGCTTTTGTTTAAATTTCTTATTTATTATAAATTTAAGTTCTTAGAAGCTCATAATGTAAGGTTGAGATGTGTGGGATTTAAATTTCTACCTCACTTACTAAGAGCAATAAGAAATAATTCAAAGATAAATAAAATATTTAACAAAAGCTGTTTTTTTATTCCACTAGAATTTGGCATTAGTTTCACATTGGTCTTTTCAAAGTAAAGTACCTATAAATAATCTGCGGATTGATAGACAACAATTTAAGTACTAATCAATTCTAGAAAAAGTAATCCTGATAAGCCCTACTTTATAACCTAGACAGTCCGAGTAACTACGTTTAATGTAAAACAAATTTTATAAACTTGTTTTAATTACAATTTATATTGCAAAAAACACAAACTAACAGTTTCAATAAACATTTACCAGCTATTCTTGCTTCAGTTCCACATCAGGCTTAGGGCAGTATGTAAACAACCTTAAAGTTTTGCCATTAAAGCCTGAGGGCGAATAGTAACACCTGCATAATTGAGTAAAGTTAGTTGTACATTATTCCTAAATTAAATACTACTTACGCATAGACAATACCAAAGCACCTATTCTATTACTAAAATGTCTCAACTATGCCTAAGCTCAACTTGTTCCATTTATTTTTCCGAAGCGGTACGAAGATTTATGATTTTTTTGTAAAGTTTCGTTAATACTTTAAACGTGTTAGTGATGACTTGCAAAATTTCCAACAATTTGTAAAAAAAAAAAGAGAGCTAGATCATAGTCGGGATAATTGTTGTAGAATACATACCCAGGTTTATAAAATACAATACAAGCAAAGTTAAATTTTCTTCTTTATTTTATGACTAGTTGCGCCCCACGGTTCCACACGCGTATGTCCTGTTCCCGCAGGATTATTGGGATAAAAAGTCTATGTGTTAATCTAGGTTTTCAGTTACCTATATTCCAAGCATCATAGCAATCGGTTCAGTAGTTTTGCGTGATTGTGTAGTTAGTCACATACATTATACATACAAACTTTCGCGGTTATAATATTACTAGCTGCGCCCTGCGGTTTCACCCGCGTAAGTCCCGTTCCCGCGGGATCGGGATAAAAAGTAGCCTATGTGTTATTCCCGGTATCCAGCTACCTATATTCCAAGTTTCATCGCAATCGGTTCAGTAGTTTTTGCGTGAAAGAGTAATAAACTCACTTACGTACATACATACATACATACAAACTTTCGCGTTTATAATATTAGTAAAAAGTATGATTTAACGAACGATTAGGTAGGTATGTATAACTCACGTGTAGTGGCAGAATACAAAAATATAGGTTTTACCTTTTAAAAGTTGAAAACACAGTACGTGTACAAAAATACAGTTTAAAGATGAGAAAGAATACAATGTCTTCTAAGAAGAGAAACCAACTACCGTAATCTCGGATACACCTACAGCAATGCTTAGTAAATTCCAAGTAGTTGTCACATTTCCGGAATAAAGCTTTGCACGAAATCTAAAGTACAGGGAAAATCAATTTAACAAAGCTTCTGTAAGCCAGACTGGCCCTCAGATTTATTTTTTGCTTTTTTGTTTATATGCAATGCAATACAACTCCTTTGTTGACTAAATGCTTACGAAAAAATAAATTGTTTCCATGTTTTAGTTGCCTAATAAAAAACATATAATTAGTTAGAATCACCAACTCTGTTCTTATTTTTTTTATTTTTAAATGGAAATGAAGGACGACCCAATCCCATTTAGGTATGTAAATTGGCTTAGATACAATAAATGATATCATCAAACTCCATTCAAATCATTTTCTTATTTTTGTAAACGATAATCGTAATATAAAAATTGTATATTTTTATTTGATCGAAATGTACATATAAGTAAGTAGTACTGCTCTCTATTCGATTACTGTTTTGATCATAAAAAACCACTCAACAAAAATGAAGCCCATATCATAGATGAAAATTGGGCGCTACGTTGAACCATACAATAGAATCACAATAATAACAACAACATTATCTTCCTGTTATCACCCTCCAAATACAATAATACCATCATAATATCATCATTTCAATATAATTATCTCAAACGTAGCAAAACCGTCCATATGGTGACCAAACCATTTTATTTAATGGAACTACGAGTACTATTATTCTACCTTCCGGGAACAATGGAATAAAAAATCAAATCGGCAGGTCCTTCGTCAGAAAACCGATGTTTAAGCACATCATACGATTTGTTCCCCAAATTGTTTCCATTATGACCCACCAACGACTTCTATGTTATTTCCTTTGATTTATTTCGATATGTATAAAATGATGGAGGTTTTTTTCCCTTTTTTATTTAGTTTGCTAAACGGGACACATTAGAAATAAAGTCGGATAGAAATTAGAATTGCATAGCTATAAAAATGGTCAAGATAGAGCCGTGGTCGCACCTACTGTATATCTACTATGTATGTTTAATGGAAGTGTTCCTGACATCCACATCACGAATATACAGTGGGTACGACCACGGCTCTGCCCATGCTCTACCTTGACCATTTTTATAGCTATGCTAAGGCATTTCTAATTTTTATATGACTTTTTTCTTGTTTCACTTTTTTAGAGGGTTTTAGTTTTTTAAACTTTTGTTTTTTATTTTAATACTTTCCCGTTTTCCGATTGGGTACATGTGTTCGCCAAGACTTTTCTTTTGATACATTTCCTTTCTTTCGAGACTTGATGTTTGTAAATAACGTGTGTCATTTAAGAGAAGAGAAGAGAGAATAAAAAAAAGTTGTCTAGGGGACTTAGAATATGTTACTACATATTCTAAGTCCTCTAGACCACTTTTTTTATTTACTTTTTTTTTTAATTTCGTTCTACTGAACGAATTATATAATTTTTAAAATTTATGTCTGTCTGTCTGTTTTTAAATGTATAAGGAACAGACTTCCTTACACAATTAAAAACTACTAATCCTATTGAAATCTGGTTCTCAATATTGGATAGTTCTTTTTTCGAGGAAGGTCGTGGTATACTTTACATCGAAATCCAATTAGTAGAACCCGAGTAATGAACGAAAAAGTGCAACCGCTCGAGAACCGCTCGGCCGCCGGCGCCCGTTACAACTGACAACGCGTTTTACACATCCGCGGGTGAAACCGCGAATGTCAAAAACGTGAAAATAAAATAATCGTAAGTAAAATCTAGATATTCGGTTCGTAGGTATCGATCGCGATCATACCGAATAATATGCGTTATTTGATTATTCGGTGAAACTGTCTCTTATTTAACATAGGTATCCTACTAATATTGTAGCGCTGAAAGTTTGTATGTAGGTAGGTATGTTTGTATATATGTGTGTATGTTACTCAATCCCGTAAAAACCGCTTAATTGATTGCGATGAAACTTAGAATATAGGTAGTAAGGAATCTGAAATAACACTTCTTATCCCGATATTACCGCGGGATCGGGAATGACGCGAGTGAAACCACAGGGCGCAGCTAGTCTCATATAAAACAAAGTGACTCTGACCATCAGTCTATCTGTTAATCCATGCATTAACTTAACCACGCGACGATTTTGTTGCGGTTGGCAGCACCCATCATTTAGTTGATAATTTTTCCAGGAGGTTTATTTATTTAATACATACTTACCTACTAAGATAGCAGATAGCAAAATTTAAACAAATGCAAATTAAATAAGGATACCCAACCCACCTTTCACCTCCTTAATCAAAAAAATATCCAAAATTATTGAGATAAAGTTTTGTAGCGTCTACATTTCGTAATAATCAAAAACCCTCCTTTCTAATTTAGCTTACATTAATAAAAAATTGAAACTCTGCCAAAAATAAAAATTGCTTTTCGCCTCTGGAAAGGTCTTGATATAAGATACAATTTCAAAGATATATTAACAATGTGTTATAAAGAATTCCTATATTATAAAACGATCTAATCCAAGTCTCCAGCTAGCTAAACACCAAGTTTCATCGTAATCGATTCAGTAGATATAGTTTTGGCGTGACGGAAAGTTACAAACATATACACAAACTTTCAGCTTTATAATATTAATAGGGTTTTCTAACCGAATGAACAAAGATAGTCTTCATAGATTAAATTTTCTTTAAATTTATAATTTTTCGCTGCAGAACTATACGGACTTTTTAACTGTCAATATTATGAGACGAATATAGAAATGCTTAAAAACTTGAGTTCTACTTTAACAATTAAGCAGCTCTGAAACTCAAAAAATCCCATATTAATTTCAAATTTAAAAGCTGCTCAAATATTTAAGTAACCTCAAATTATAAGTAGGGTTTCTGTATTTGGCTGTAAATAATGAAACGTCATAAAGGTGTTACTTTGAAAAACGTATTACATCTTACTTCTTATTGCAGTGACTTTGTTATTTAAACACACAAACTACCGAACCGATTGCGATGAAACTTTTAATATAGGTAGTTGTAAATCTGGAATAACACATAGGCTACTTTTTATCCCGATAGTCGAACGGGATAAAAAAGCGTATAGTAGGTATATATATAAACCTTAGGTTAGATGTCCTTATTTTGTCTCTATGTCTATTCATCTTATTCGTGTGGATAACAGATGTTTATAGAAGCGGCTCTACAATTTGTCATTGTCTCTTCTGTCTAATCATCCAATGTTGTATTTACGTTTTCCCTGAATTTTTTTCCGACTACGACATATTATAGTAACGTAGACCGAGTTTCAAGACGCCTATCAACATGGATGTATTTCGAAATACGATTTCAAAATCGTTTTATATTATGCTCTAACTAACTAAACAATTCTCGACTATTTTGAAAGTGAAATATTGTTACTTTTAATAAAGTCACCGGTTATTCCTCCCAAAACAAAATGTTTTGTGCCTCCTTGTTATCTTCAAATGTTAAAATAAAACACTTTATTTATCGGGTTTAATCGCGTTTTATTCATGGTTTAAACGAGCCGAGCTTTCGCCAACTTTTCAGTTGGCTTTATCAAGGTTTTTTTAAGCTAGCTAGGGTAAATAATTATAATTTAAATTGAAAACTATTACAATAACTCTATAGTCTGCGTACACAGTTTACTGTAACTTCTTACAATGTTAAAATAGACAAATTACATCTCAGTCAACCTTGAAAAAGCCAACTGTAAATTTGGTGAAAGCTCGGTTCGTTTAAAACCATGAATAAAACGCGATTAAGCCCGATAAATAAAGTGTTTTATTATGCAATATCGCGAAGACCATAGAAGAAATTATGTTGACCGGTGCGGTCCGGTATCTTTAAATACTATTACTATTAGTTCAGAATACAAAATAGTACAAGTACTAGACTATCTAGCTAAACTTTCACGAAATGTAAAAGTCGAATATAAGACGTCCCCTTTACGATTTAGATGACTGTTACTGAGCTTGCATGGCAAACTGAATTTATACAAGAATATTCAGTACTTCATGACAGGAATCAGGCGCGCCGCCTCGCCGATGCCAGTTGCGGTTGAGCAACATGTTTTTAATGTTGATGCGGTTTAAATTTAATTGAATTGACGACCTCTGTGGCGCGTCGGGTGAACGCTTGGCTGCAATGCAGAAGATTTATCTTGCTTGCTTGATTTATCTATTTTTAAGGTATAAATTTGTTGGATTTCCAAATAAATAAATAAAATTCTCCCGTAAATAAAAGCGTCGCAGAAGAATGTTCAACCACCGCGTGATAAGCCAGAAGTATTTATATTTTTTAGTTTAGCATGTAACTGGTTACTCGGTTTACATAAATTGTTCATTTGAACTGAGATAACAACCACAGCACGCTTACTCTTCATACTGGCAACCTCTAGCCTTACAGCTTAAGCGACTTCGTTATACACATTAACATTTTACACAAGTACTTATACTTTCTAAGTGTACAGGAACACATTTCTATGCAAATTGAGCCAGGAGCCTAAAGTACCTAACGTTACACAACCAAATACCCACTACATTAACTAGTCTGGATACAAAAGACTATTTATTTTATGCAAATAGAAATTGAAATTCTCGATACGTCTATTCGATGTAAAGGATGTTATCGATTAAATTTATCATTCTACGGTGAACTTACGAAGCTTTGCAATTTAGTGTTGGAAACTCTATCATCTTCTATCACCGATTTTAGATATAAGGAGTCTAATCACTAAAGGTGGGAAAGGAAGGTTCCCTTAAATGGAAATATGTTTTCTACAAATTATTACATATTATTAGTCACTAGCTACGTCCCGCGGTTTCACCCGCGTAGGTCCCGTTACAGTGGGAATAACGGAATTAAAAGTAGCCTATATGTTATTCCAGCTACCTATGTTCGAAGATTCATCGCAATCGGTTCAGCGGTTTTAACGTGATTGAGTAACAAACACAGACACACACATATATACATACACACATACTCACAAACTTTCAGCTTTATAATTTTAGTAGGATAGCAACTCCATCTAGCTCCAAACTAGACCTGTAATGTGAGTGCCATCCAACGAATCAATGTTTATGTACGTTTTTTTAGATTCTGCACCTGCATTATTGTATATTATTGTAGTTATACGTTATACTACAACCAGTACGTAACCTCCTCCTTTTTTAAAATCTGTTATAACGTATCTGTGTCGGTTACATGTTTTCACCGACTTCAATCGATACGATACAGATCACTAATAAATATCTGCAAACAAAAAAATAACTCGATATATAACGGTGGGATTTATTCTTCAACGCAAATGAGTCTACATTTCCATGCCGCAGAAGTCGTCAAACGAAATAACCCAAAACATTTAACCCAAATTGTCTCCAATGGCTATTCTAAAGAACAACATCAATCTTCGTCACTCATTGCTACAAAGTAGGTAATCTGCAAACATGCGAAGTGTTCAATGTATGTGTAGGAAACACGCTGCGTTTTCCTTTCGTAAGTGTGATACGAAGAACAAGGGAAGACGAGATAAATGTTTATCCCGGTAAGATAACGTCAACAAGGCATTGTATACAGCCACGAGGTTTTTCCTTGAAACTATCTCAACCGGTTTCAACAGAAAACTATATTCAACCAAGACGTTACCTTATACCCCTTCTGGAAACTTCAATCTATAGTAAGAGACAATTTACAATGAATTAAAAATAACGTAGTATATTTCGAATGAGGAATTTCTTAATGCCATAAGCATGATATTAAATAGAAAAATATTCCTAGACATGACACAGAATTTGATATATTATTATTTCGATATTGCTTTCTTTGACAAGCATGACGTTAATCACGTTAATATAGTAATTTATCCCATGAATTTGAATTTGCTGTTTTTAACCGACTTCAAAAAAGGAGGAGGTTCTCAATTCGTCGCGTATATATATATATATATATTTTTTTTTTATGTTTGTTCACCGATTACTCGAAGGTGGCTTGACCGATTAAGATGGTTCTTTTTTTAATGGAAAGGTGGAAGCCCCGAGGTAGTCCCATAAAAATTTGGTGAGGATCTGATGAGGATCTTCGAAGTGAGGACCGGGAATGCTCCTCAGAAACCTGTATTCAATTCACTTGTTCACCGATTACTCGAAGGTGGCTTGACCGATTGAGATGGTTCTTATTTTAATAGAAAGGTGGAAGCCCCGAGGTGGTCCCATAAAAATTTGGTGAGGATCTGATGAGGATCTTCGAAGTGAGGACCGCGAATGCTCGTCAAAAACCTGTATTCAATTCACTTGTTCACCGATTACTCAAAGGTGGCTTGACTGATTGAGATGGTTCTTTTTTTAATAGAAAGGTGGAAGCTACGAGGTGGTCCCATAAAAATTTGGTCAGGATCTGATAAGTATCTTCGGAATGATGGACAGGATAGCTTCCCAGAATGTAATAAATTACTCGTTTTTGGACTTCTACCAAAAAGAATAGACCCCTAAAGAACTAAGAACAGATTGTTGGGCCACCTAAAACCACCTTCTCATCAGCAAACTCCTCAATAATTAAAAATACGGTAACAATAGGTATTGTTAATTTATTTGGCAGTCGGAAGTAGGTAGGTAGGTACTAAAAAGGGTGAAATAAAAAAATAATTGAAAAATTAAAAAACCGACTTAAAAAAAGAACAAAAAATAATTTAAAAATTTAAAAACAACCAAAAAAAAAGATTTGATAAAAAATACCAAAATAACCTCTACATACAGCGCCACCGACTAATTAATCTGTTTTATTATCTGAAGTCGGGCAATTTTACTGGCTGGCTTTACTGGCCATATTGTACTTAGTTTGGCTGCCCGACTTCAGATGATAAAACAGATTAATTAGTCGGTGGCGCTGTATGTAGAGGTTATTTTGGTATTTTTTATCAAATCTTTTTTTTGGTTGTTTTTTAATTTTTAAATTATTTTTTGTTCTTTTTTTAAGTCGGTTTTTTATTGTATGTTTCTTTGTATTTGATGAAATTCATATTTGGTGTGTATAATTAAGAATGCCACCAAATATCATTCATTTTGCAGTGACATTCTGCCGTGTCTTGAAATGCCTTGTAAATTGGCACTATGTATCCGGTCTATAATTCATGAGTACTTGTTAATATCAATGTCTCATTACCAGTACCTAAATAACACAAGTACACACAACTGTTGAGGGAAGAAGTTCAGGCATTTAAACTGTAAACTTAGGGTCTTTTGTCCAACTCCCAGACTCGCTCCGTAAAGGCAATTAGAGTCATGTTTCTAACAGAACCAAACTAAGTAAATTCGTGGAGTAACCACGGAGATTCACTTTAAGTCGTTTTAAAAAGGGGTGACCGGATACATTCTGGACCGATCGTATTTTTAACTAATCAAAAACATTATAAGTAGGTACGGTAAGGCCCCATACTCACCTAATGACGTGACAGGGATAGGGCTAGCAAATTTCTGGTGTGTAAAAGAATGACATAAGATACGACTATGCAATATTTGAGAGAGTAAAGTCAAACAATTCCTAATAACAAGGTAACTATTGCGAATTTAGTAAAAGTCGACCTAATAGTTTATGGACAATGAATCCAGTTCGTCAGCAGCGGCAGCCCTAATAGAATCGAGACCCATCCCCCTATTATGGTGTTGATTGGTAGATACTGAATTTGGACCACAAAAGGGAATACCCAAAATATAAATACAAAATTAAATCATTTATTGATAACATAAGTTAAAGTCAATGTCATATTTCAGCATGTTTATGTTACCATGCACTAAGTTAAACTAACAATAAATTTTGTTGTCAACAAAACTTGTAGTATACTCTGTTTGATACTGCTTTTGATTAGTAAGTAATAATAATAAAACTACAAAGTAAATTGTAATAATATCATATACATATCATGGTTTCTCTTTGTAAGACTTTGCACAAAGAAATGCAATTTTCTCGAGAAGAAAATCAGAAAAACATCACTTCCAATCATACTTATCCATTCTTTTGCTATTTTCTAGTAAAGCTCTAGCAAGCTTAGTTTATAAAGGAGCTCTCTGTTATGTGCTTACATTTTCTTTACAAAGTTTAAGCTGACACCGTCCTGAATATCGTCGTATCGGGAACAGTGAAGAAAAACATCGGTGGTTTCATTTCTAACTGCGATTAAGTGGTTAAGAATGCACCCTGAACCAGTACTAATGTATTTAAATAACAAAAAACAACACTTTTTCATCATTACAATAATTGCAAACATTACACTAAAAATGAAACTATAACGTGCAACTGGTCTGCAATCAAAAATGTACTCACTCAAAAATGTATGGAAAAGAGCATTCTTCAAAGAAAAGTTTATCGTAAAATTTCAAATATTATTTGGCAACCGCGCAACCATCAAATTTGAGATTAAAAATTGACTGCGTTGAAATAGAAATGAAGTTAAAATGATTTTTTTATTAATTTAATACTGGAATACGACAGCTTAGAGCTGTAACGTGCAAACAAAGTAAGTTACTGCAGATCAAATACTCGGCTAGCTGTCTCATACGGTAGCTCGCATTGTGTAAATGATCTTCATAAAGATTTTAGTTTCGAGATGATCAAGCCCGCGTTGTCACCAAATTCAATGATTCTCGAGAACGGCCTAGTACAGCAATCGTATCATTGCCACAGTAATTTAATAGAATATAAATAATTCAATACTTTCTCTTGATATTAAAAAAATATCGAATTTGTATTCACTACAAATTATTTGTATAATTACATAAAGTAAAAAGTTGAAGGTTAATATAGAATCAAGAGTTGTTAAATAATTGCATGTAGTTATAGCTCGCTCCAGCTAGACCAAATGTTCAAACATTACTTCGATGGAGTAGCACATAACTTTGTATTGGCTTAGTTCTCGAAACGTAGTACATATATGTATCTTATATCAACATGACGTTAAATTATATTGTTAAACTAGCTGGGCGCGGGCGGCCGAGCGGTTCTCGTTCATTACTCGGGTTCTACTACTTGGATTTCGATGCAAAGTATAACACGACCTTTCTCGAAAATAGAACTATCCAACATTAAAAACCAGATTAAAATCCAATATTGAAACCAAGATTTAAATCGTTTTTAATTGTATAAGGAACTGACAGATAAACAGAGAAACAGTCAGACAGACATGAATTTTAAATTTTTGTTCCACTACTTTTTTTAAGCCCTCTAGGCAACTTTTTTTTATTTATTTCCAAGTACAGACTTTTTGTCCTCTTTTCCTTTATTATAAGAATGTAGATAGATTGACTTATAGCAATTTAGTGCAGTGTCCATACATAACTGAACTTGGAAACTCTAGTTTTTTCTTATATTTTTGCGATTTTGCATAGTAATACAAAACTCGAAACTCTAGTTAGATTTTCATCGTAATCTATATTTCCGAATATACTTCACTGGAGTGCATAATGTTAACCTGTTCCTTAACCTTAGTTAAGATTGAAAATAGGAAAAGAAAGGCAATATCTAAAAATAGATTTATGATGGTGTATCTACTATAAAAATATCGTAAGTTTGTTAAATGTAAACTTTCTGTCCATTTCTAAAAATGCTTTACATATACCTACTTTGAGTGTAAAGTAAGTAATTTTCATTTTCATTTATAAAACGTACGAACAGAATCAATTGAAAGCAGATTAGTATTTATGGTAAAATACAAACAGTGCGTTTGAAAAGGACGAGGAAACAGAAACGAGTTCTAATCGTTTAATTCGATTAATCGGAAATCGCTATTGTTTTCACTGTGAGCGCTTGTTATGTGTATGGGAAATAAAATCCGGATCGGTAATTACTGCGTCCGTTATCCGAACTGATACGGGTAGGGTTGCCATTTGTAAAATTGCGGACGTCGGACAATCACGGCCCCTACTTTGATATACGACCAATACGGATACTTCATAATTTTAAAGCGACCTTTTCCTGATGAAAAATGTACAAAGAAATTAATGAAAGCAACGTCATTTGATGAGCCATTTTTAACCTCACTTTGATGAATACGATTTTTTTAAATTAATTTTATAAATATTTAGGAAGTATTTCTATTACCTATTTGCATTAAATATACAACTGTGCGTTTATAGTCTATTAAGTCAAGACTAATTGTAATTGTAATAAACAAGAGTATTTTAGAATGGAATCTAAAACGGAAGCAAACATTCTTAATCATAAACTAAATACGAGTAATATAACGTAGATATATGGCATTCCTCTTTAAAATTAGACCTACCTAATTGCTAGCAAAAACTGCTGACAATATTGCCTACCATTTATCAGAGAACACGAAATGAGCTTGGGCTTAATCCACCCAAATATTAATTAGACATAATAGTGCCCAAACCGAGAGTACCTATTTGCCCAAACCATTTGTACAAGGGTACGTCCTCGTAAATTGACACAACGTGTGCTTCACTTATTGTAATGGCCATTGAAAAGCTCTATAGCTCGAATGAGCAACATAATGAGTTCGACTTCGACTAACATTCGACTTTGTAAATTGCTTTGAAGACATATTTGCGAAACAATGTTGAGGAACAGACAAATATAATTGCGATTTCAATACCTATTTGCTAATGAAAGTGGTAAGCGCAATTGTCAGACATGTGGCGTGTGGACTTTTGCGGAGCGCAAAACATGAAAATGCTAGCACACTAAAACATTTTATCTCTATTGCCATTGTGTTGCATTAAACTCCAGAACAGCTTTTTTAACGTCACATGACCTATAATATATTTCACCTACACAAGGTGTAACAATAATACCCATTTAAGGACGCGATTCATGTGAAATCCCTTCCGATTGAATAGTTTTCTTCATAACCGGTATCAAATAGATCTTTAAACAATGTATTATGTTATTGTACATGATACAAGAAGTGTCCCCTTCATTTCAAAAACAATAAAAAATAACTTTAAATACCACTTTTATACAGGCAAAGTTACCCCTGTTTTACAAAATAAATCAATTTTTCTTCTAAATCCTTAACCGCTATATTTTCTTATAGGCATCATAATATTAGAAAATACAATACCTAGAACCTCTTCATCGCATTTTATAAAAATATTATTTTAATCTTCGTTAATGATTGATTTTACGAGAAATTGTAGATTTTTTCATGCAATTCCATCTCGCTCATTTATATGCAATCGGACAAGGACCGATAATTATCATATATCGCCGCCTTAAGCCGAAAGGGGTTATTCTAGACATCTATGCTTATGTTCTACGACTTTTGATATTCTACAAATTTTTGAAAATTTTAACGTTATGTTTCACTGAAAAACAGCAGTTTTTTTTTAAATAAAGGCAATTAAAGTTTTGATTGTAGTAGACCAAACTTAATGAAAGGACAACTTAAGGTCAGTGACCACTAACTCTAAGAAGCAGCTGATTTTGAAGTACCTACTCTTTAAACTTTTAAATTTTAGAAAACTACTTCGAATTTCCAAAAATTGTTCGCCTAGACGGCCTACAAATGGTTTGGTCTAGAACAACCCCCTTTCGGCTTGAATGGGTATCCTTGTTACACCTTATGATTTAGTTAAATTCATACCTACAATGTGTACCTATATTTATATCATACCATTGTTGAAAGAATTTCGAATTCGAATTCGGTCCAGTAGTTTCGGAGCCTATTCACTACAAACATACAAAAGAATGGTTCCTCTTTATAATATTAGAAAAGATATACCTATTAATGCTAACGTATTTTATCGTCAATATCATTTAATTTCTAAACTTATGAATAAGTACCAATATCTATCGGTTTAGTGAATTTAGACAAATTTAGTTTTACAGTTGAAAAATCATGCCACCCCAATTTATTCAATAATATATTACCGTAGCACGCAGTTGACCAATCACGTACAAATCGTTATTAAATTTTGGGTCTTACAATAAGGACGGAACGATATTGCAATTGAATAAAACAAGCTGCGTGTGAGTTTTGAAAAAACTTTTTATTTTAGTTGAAAGGTCCATTTATGCTATTTTGAATGGAATGTAACAAATGTCCACCACCACTTTTTTTTTTTATTCATTGTTTTTATTAAAAAATAAGTATTTCTATCGGTTTAACATACTATGTTTGTTTTCAGGATTAGATCTCTATCAGCAATACCACCGATCGGTACAATAATATAGGATTTTTTTTTGCAAAAAGACAAGATTCTATTCTCGACTAGTGTTATAAATTTTTCAAAAATCTAATAATGGCATTTTTTTTGTCAAAATCAGGGACGGGAATTCCTTTCAGATTTTTTTGCTATCTCTTACAGTTTAGGATATCTCCCTGAAAGCCCATCGAAATGGTTCACCCTGTATAAGAAATATCTACTTTTTGATGTCGCATTAAGACCCATATAGGCTGAAGGATGATCTCCTATGTCTCTGGTAATACCTACGTTTAACTTATGGATGTCTTTGACCTCCTTGATGTCAGATATCAGGTAGAAAAACTAAAAAAAACATTCATAAAAAAAAGTAGAATGAATACACAAATAAAAATAATATCAAAAAGTCCATAAAATACACATTTTTATCATGTTTTGCTGTTGGTTATTATGTGTCTAGCAAGCAAACATAGTAGTTAGGTAGGTAGGTATATCGCAGCAGTAAAACTTGGCCACCATTTTACTGCTAAAACAATTGCAATGAGGGGTGTTTTGGCCGCTACCAAGTACTGGAATCAATTTAGACTCCCGTTTTACGACTTTTCTGTCATTGGATTTTGTTTTTGATAGTTTTTAACTTTGGCGGTGTAAGCAAGAATATATTTTATGATTTAATCAATACCGTAGCAAAAATGTTTTACCACGGATGTTGATTCTTAATATCGAATAAATTTCTATCTAGCTAGCTAAATTGTTGTTACGATACAATAGCTATATCTAAAGAAAAAAAAACAATCAATAGCTAGGGATTTTAAGTCTAAGTAATAAATAATTAAGTCACTTTGACTCCGACAAGCCCCTGGGCGGGTCTGTGAGGATTTTTCTCCGATAAAAGTAAATAAAAAGGGTAAGCTTAAATTAATAATAATCAAGTTAATTTGCCACTACAGAGCAAAAGCTTAGGCATCAAGACACGGTGATCAGTTCTAGATCATATCTTTAAATACACCTAATCTTCTTCTTATACATGTAAAAAACTAATTTAAAAATTAAAAAACCGACTTCAAAAAAGAAACAAAAAATAATTAAAAAAAAAAGAATTGATAAAAAAGACCAAAATAACCTCTACGTAGGTACAGTGCCACCGACTAATTAATCTGTTTTATCATCTGAAGTCGGGCAGCTAAACTAAGTACAATATGGAACCAACCAGTAAAACTGCCCGACTTCAGATGATAAAACAGATTAATTAGTCGGTGGCACTGTACCTACGTAGAGGTTATTTTGGTCTTTTTTATCAATTCTTTTTTTTTAATTATTTTTTGTTTCTTTTTTGAAGTCGGTTTTTTAATTTTTAAATTAGTTTTTTTATTTTACCCTTTTTAGTATACCTACCTACCTAAAAATCAACAATATTGTTACCGTTATTTTAATTATTGAGGAGTTTGCTGATGAGAAGGTGGTTTCAGGTGCCCATTCAATCTGTACTTAGTTCTTTAGGGGTCTATTCTTTTTGGTAGAAGTCCAAAATGAGTAATTTATTGAATTCTGGGATACTATCCTGTCCATCATTCCGAAGATACTCATCAGATTCTTAACAAACTTTTATGGGACCACCTCGAAACTTCCACCTTTCCATTAAAAAAAGAACTATATCAATCGGTCAAGCCATCTTCGTGTAATCGATGAACAATTGAATTGAATACAACGTTTTAAGGAGCATTCCCGGTCCTCACTTCGAAGATCCTCATCAGATCTTCATCAAATGTTTATGGAACCATCTCGGAGCTCCCACCTTTCCATTAAAAAAAGAATCATCTCAATCGGTCAAGCCATCTTCGAGTAATCGATAAACAATTGCATTGATTAATGCGTTTTGAGGAGCATTTCCGTTCATTACTCCGAAGATCCTCATCAGATCCACATCAAATTTTTATGGGACCATGTTGGAGCTCCCATCTATCTATTAAAAAAAGAATCATCTTAATCGGTCAAGCCGTCTTCGAGTAATCGGTGAACATACAAAAAAAAAAAACTATACATACAGACGAATTGATAACCTCCTCCTTTTTTTGAAGTCGGTTAAAAAACTAGCTGTGCCCGCGGTTTCACCCGCGTAAGTCCCGTTTCCGCGGGAATATCGGGATAAAAGGTAGCCTATGTGTTATTCCAGGTCTCCAGCTACCTATATTCCAAGTTTGATCGCAAACGCAGTAGTTTTTGCGTGAAAAAGTAACAAACTCACATACATACATACATACATACCTTACTAACTTTCGCGTTTATAATATTAGTAAGATGTATCCCTATTTTGCGTGGTCACTACATCACGCCTGAACGATTGGATCGATTTCGATCATTGTTAACCGACTTCAAAAAAAAGGAGGAGGTTATCAATTCGTCTGTGTGTATAATATTATGTTTTTTTTGTATGTTTACCGATTACTCGAAGACGGATTGACGGATTAAGATGATTCTTTTTTTAATGGATAGGTAAGAGCTCCAAGATGGTCTCATATAAATTTGATGAGGATCTGATGAGGATCTTCGAAGTGAGGACCGGGAATGCTCCTCAAAACGCTGTATTCAATTTAATTGTTCATCGATTATACGAAGATGGCTTAACCGATTGATATAGTTCTTTTTTTAATGGAAAGGTGGAAGCTACGAGGTGGTCCCATGAAAGTTTGGTAAGGATCTGATGAGTATCTTCGGAATGATGGACAGGATAGCATCCCATTTTTGGACTTCTACCAAAAAGAATAGACCCCTAAAGAACTAAGTACAGATTGATGGGGCACCTGAAACCACCTTCTCATAAGCAAACTCCTCAATAATGAAAATTACGGTAACAATATTGTTGATTTTTAGGTAGGTAAGTATACTAAAAAGGTTAAATTAAAAAAATAATTTAACAATTAAAAAACCGACTTCAAAAGGAAACAAAAAATAATTTAAAAAACAACCAAAAAAAAAAGAATTGATAAAAATGACCAAAATAACCTCTACATAGGTACAGAGCCACCGACTAATTAATCTGTTTTATCATCTGAAGTCGGACAGTTTTACTGGTTGGTTCCATATTGTACTTAGGTTGGCTGCCCGACTTCAGATTATAAAACAGATTAATTAGTCGGTGGCTCTGTACCCATGTAGAGGTTATTTTGGTCATTTTTATCAATTCTTTTTTTTGGTTGTTTTTTAAATTTTTTTTTTTTGAGTTGTGTTTGTTATGATCAGCAGAAGGTTCTTATGAAAGAAAAAAATATTGAATATCTGGATTTACCCGAAACCGCGGGGCGCAGCTAGTTGCAAATAAATAATATAGATAAATAATATAGACAAATCCTACTTCCTACTTCCTACTAATATAATAATAGGGGTTAAAGTATGAAATTGCCGTTTTATTGCAATAGGTTCTTTGAATTGACATAGAATCTTCATGGTTTGAGGTTATCGAATGAAACTTTTTTCAAATGGTTTCTGGGATGTTCTTTTTTAAAAAAATGTGAAACATTTGAATATCGACTTTCAATTGTTTTTGTTATTCAATTTAGACAAGAAAGATGGATACTGCGAAAATTCGAGTGATTTTTGAATACGAGTTCCGACGCGGAACTAACGCGGCAGAAACAGCCTGCAATATCAATGCTGCGTTTGGAGAGGGGTCTACTAATGAACGCACTGTGCGATTTTGGTTTAAACGCTTTCGTGATGGAAATTTCGACTTAAAGAACGAGCCACGAGGAAGACCGCCCACACAGGTGAATAACGATGAATTAAGAGAGATAGTGGAAGCCGATCCTAGTCGAACTACCCAGGAATTAGCGGCATGGTTTAACGTTACCTTACCCACTTTATTGACTCACTTGCGTCAAATCAATAAAATAAAAAAATACGAAAAAGGGTGCCTCATGATTTGACTGATCTGCAGAAAGAAACGCGTGTTGAAACTTGTGTTGCCTTGTTGAACCGGTACAGAAATGAAGGAATATTGGATCGAATTGTAACATGTGATGAAAAGTGGATTCTTTATGATAACCGGAAAAGAAAAATGCAATGGCTGACCCCAGGTCAAATGCCACAACAGTGTCCTAAAGCAAAACTTACCAATAAAAAGGTAATGGTAACTGTTTGGTGGTCTCAGCATGGTGTTATTCACTATAGTTTTCTTCGATCTGGTCAAGCAATTACGGCAGATGTTTATTGTGCCGAACTCCGAACCATGTTGACAAAACTAGCAGTAAAACAGCCCCGACACATGAATCGATCTTCACCATTATTGCTCCACGACAACGCGAGACCTCACACAGCACGAGAAACCATTTTGACCCTTCAGGAACTGCACTTAGAAACCATTCGTCATCCTCCGTATTCACCAGACCTTGCTCCAACGGACTACCATTTTTTTCGTGATTTGGACAATTATCTACGTGACAAGAAGTTTTCTTCCCAGGAGGCAGTACAAAATGCTTTCACACAGTTTGTGCAGTCTAGATCGTCGGAGTTCTATCGCAAAGGCATTAATAACCTTCCCATTAGATGGCAGCAATGTATAGATAATAATGGCAACTATTTTGATTAAATAAATTTGTTAAAAATTTTAAAAATAAACAATTAAGATTTTCAGTACAAATCGGCAATTTCATACTTTAACCCCTAATATTATAAATCCGAAAATCTGTTTGTTTGTTTTCTCTTCACGGTCAAACGGCTCGACCGATTTGGATGAAAATTTGCATAGGGATAGTTTAAATGAAGGAGAGTAACATAGGATACTTTTGATCCCGAAAATCCCGCGGGATCGGGACTTACGCGGGTGATAACTATTTATTAGATGAAAATTTGAATAGGGATAGTTTAATTGATGGAGAGTAACATAGGATACTTATGATCCCGTAAATCCCGCGGGATTTGAACCCGAAAATCCTGCGGGATCGGGACTTACGCGGGTGATAACTATTTATTAAATGAAAATTTGCATAGGGATAGTTTATATGATGGAGAGTAATATAGGATACTTTTGATCCCGAAAATCCCGCGGGATCGGGACTTACGCGGGTGATAACTATTTATTGGGTGAAAATTTGCATAGGGATAGTTTAAATGATGGAGAGTAACATAGGATACTTTTGATCCCGAAAATCCCGGAGGATCGGGCGGGTGATAACTATTCAATGAATGAAAATCGACACAGGGGTAGGGTAAGTGATGTAGAGTGGCATCATCATCATCGTCATCGCCATCCATCGTCATCCATCGGCATCGTCATCCTTCGTCATCGTTATCGTCACTTACTGATGAAAAACAAACTTTACCTTACTTCACCTCCCATTGAAGTACTGTTGAAGCCAGGCGCTACCGCGCCTGGCATCATCAGTACTTCCCTGGTCGTCCGTTTAAGTGTGGAGTTTTGCATTGCGGTAGGTAGGTGTTCGAACAACGCGGGTTCGCAACTTGCGCGGGTGAGACCGCGGGGCGCAGCTAGTAAATAATATAGCGCAGTAAAAGTCATGGCCTATTGTCTTGCTGCAACACACACACATGTATTTAGTTTTTGGACGTACCTACATTTTAAGTTATATATTATTATTGTACACTTGTCTGTGTATAACTTTAAAACAAATAAACTTTGATCTATTCTATTCTTAAATTACAACTTAGTACTGGGGCTCTATTTTTTGATCAGATAGGCCACTACGAGCGATTTAAATACTTAAATTTCTAACAATTTTCGTTCGATTTCTATTTTTTTTAAGTAAATCGCACTACTGCAATGAGTGATATAAACCACTCACCGAGTCTGACATCGAACGAAAGTCAGCAGATATATCGATTTTTTAAAATTACATAAAGTGCGATACAAAAATAAGGCTATATTTCGAAAGACATTGACGAAACTATATAGGTAAGTTTCTTGTTAACCACAAAACTTTAAAAAAATAAGTTCACCAAACCATTTAAAAATCTTTCAAAACGTTTCCTGACGTTTTTGTTTTTCGTACAAAATAATAATAACAAGCATTTTCGACCGATAAAATTGGAAAAGATTGTAGTTGGAAGTGTTTTATTGTTTTCTCAGAACAATGATTTCGCTTCAAAACGTTCTCGTATCAGGCATTACAACACAAAAGAGCGCCAGCTGCAGATAGTTATCTTTGAACTTGTCCAGTAAAAGCTTTCAGACCTTCAAACTTACTTGGGTCAAAGGTAAAAGGGTCGCAGACATCAAAGATAATTGACGACCTGTTAAAAGATTTAACCTAATAATGTGAACAATAAATACAATGGTCGTATAAAGAAAATCCCTGTATTTTCGTAATAAATATAAAATACACACACGAATACTGTCTAGGGATTGTTTGCGCTTATAAATGTATAGAACGGAATCCCAAGATAGTGTTGATGTATTTTAATCCAGTCGATCTATTTTAGCAACGAAAACCTAACAATAGAAATTCTATGGGGAACAATAAAGTCGAAAGTAAATGGGGGTCGTGAATTAAGACTACCTACCTAAGTATATGTCTCAGCTATATAATGTGTAAGGGTACAGCATAACAGTTTATTTTTTTACATATTGAAATGTTATTATTATGTAATTAAAGTTTAGAAAAAAGTCATGTCCCTCAGGTAAAGGTAGGTAGCTACTTTCTTCAGCACGGAACATTCTAATTGATCGAGCGAACCAAGCATTGGCGTTACTTTCGGCTATAAATAACTCGTCCAGTAATAAAACACAATATTTACCGGGTTTTGTTCGCTTTTTATTTTTTTCGACAAAAAAGCTAACTGTAAAGTTAACGAAAGCTAAGCTGTGTTTTATCACTGAGCAAGAACTCGTCCAGTTCTTGCTGTAATCAGCAGGACTGATTACATCTTGCATTTCAATTGTTTGGCTTGTTGAAGTTGTTCATTAGTAAAATAAGTAGGTACGGTAAACGCCCGGACGGCCTAACGTTGATTCCCTGGCAGAGGGGACGCTGCTTGGTTTGGAAAGCCACATGCGTAAGTACCTTCGCATCTTACCACCTCATTGCGACTCAGCAATTGGCTGGTGCTGAAGCGGAAACGGCGGTCAGAGCCAAGCGGATCAAATACGCGTGTCTGAAATCGGCGTACGACTTCGTCCCGTTTGCCGTTGAGACCGCGGGTTCTTGGGGTTCTGACGCGAGGCGGTTTGTAGCTGAGTTGGGGCGTCGCCTCAGGGAAAAGGGTCTGGACCCCCGGTCGGGGCTCTTTAGCCCAGAATATATCGTTGGCGATTCAACGGGGTAATGCCGCTAGTGTGATGGGCACTTTTGGACTCAATGGTCATTCACTTTAGATTATTTATACCTATCATTTATATTGTTAATTATCTTTATAGTATTTATTTCTTGTGTAAGTATTTAGTCTTTTTTAATAAAAGTAGTAGGTATATACCTACTTATATTACTAATTTTATGTAATGTAGTCGGGTTTTTTAAACAAACACAATGAAGTACTGAAAACTCGAATAATAGATTTACTGAGGATAGTGGCATGCATAAAATTTACCTATCCTGTATCGGCGACTGCGAAGTTATAAAAATAATTTAACAATTAAAAAACCGACTAAGTACAATATGGAACCAACCAGTAAAACTGCCCGACTTCAGATGATAAAACAGATTAATTAGTCGGTGGCTCTGTACCTATGTAGAGGTTATTTTGGTCATTTTTATCAATTCTTTTTTTTTGGTTGTTTTTTTAAATTATTATTTGTTTCTTTTTGAAGTCGGTTTTTTAATTGTTAATTTTTTTTTTTATTTTACCCTTTTTAGTAAACTTACCTACCTAAAAATCAACAATATTGTTACCGTCATTTTCATTATTGAGGAGTTTGCTGATGAGAAGGTGGTTTTAGGTGCCCCATCAATCTGTACTTAGTTCTTAAGGGGTCTATTCTTTTTGGTAGAAGTCCAAAAATGAGTAATTTATTGAATTCTGCGATGCTATCCTGTCCATCATTCCGAAGATACTCATCAGATCCTTACCAAACTTTCATGGGACCACCTCGTAGCTTCCACCTTTCCATTAAAAAAAGAACTATATCAATCGGTTAAGCCATCTTCGTATAATCGATGAACAATTGAATTGAATACAGCGTTTTGAGGAGCATTCCCGGTCCTCACTTCGAAGATCCTCATAAAATTTTTATGGGACCATCTCGGAGCTTCCACCTTTCCATTAAAAAAAGAATCATCTCAATCGGTCAAGCCATCTTCGAGTAATCGGTAAACATACAAAAAAAACATAATATTATACACACAGACGAATTGATAACCTCCTCCTTTTTTTTGAAGTCGGTTAACAATGATCGAAATCGATCCAATCGTTCAGGCGTGATGTAGTGACCACGCAAAATAGGGATACATCTTACTAATATTATAAACGCGAAAGTTAGTAAGGTATGTATGTATGTATGTATGTGAGTTTGTTACTTTTTCACGGAGCATTTCCGTTCACCACTCCGAAGACCTTCATCAGATCCACATCAGATTTTTATGGGACCATCTTGGAGCTCCTACCTATCCATTAAAAAAAGAATCATCTTAATCCGTCAATCCGTCTTCGAGTAATCGGTAAACATACAAAAAAAAAAAAATATTATACACACAGACGAATTGATAACCTCCTCCTTTTTTTTGAAGTCGGTTAAAAACTTGTTAAACCCCAACTGTAAGCTGAGAAAGGTGGCTACGGCCGTTCGTGACCGATCGCTTTCATTAAAACCCTCACGATTATCCCTCCAGGGACGCACCTGATCTATTACATCAATCCTATTCTATTAACTAATACTACTTTTTTATTCTTTCAAATATGATCCACCTTCTTTGCTGTTTCGAAAAACTGTGTAACAAACTATAATATCCCGACTGCTAACTAGATTCGTTAAGGTTTTTGGTAACCTAACCAAGTCCAGTATAAATAAATAAATATTGCACGACAATACACACAACGCTATCTAGCCCCAAACTAAGCACTAAGCAAAAATATTATAAATAAAATCATAAATAATAATAATTTAGGGAAATAGTAATGAATTTCATTTTTTAGTTTTTTTTTCTATAGCTGTACAAAATCGCTAACTCCCATCTAGGTCTGTTTCCTTAAAGATATCGCCACTCTTTCCTCTTTTGTAATAAGATTAAATTTTACTAATGAAACAGAAAATGAAATTTTCTTTAGCTGAAATGAAATTTGCTAAATAACTTTCTGCGATTTGTCTTGCTAATGAATGAATTTTTTTATACTTTCTTTCTCTTTAAGCAACCCGAGTATTTTTTTTGGACAATAATCTCTTAGGGGTTGCTGTTACGTAACTTTTTTCGTCGCCAGTTTCGTGTAATGGAATGGGCACACAAAAATCCGCGTCGGAACATGTCTGATATCACGGTCCAGACTCGACTGTCCGACCGACGACGTCGTCTAATCTGTATGGATCTCATGTTTCCACATTGCACCGCAAAATTAAATGTGGCTGACACGACAGCATTTTAAACAAATGTAAATGTAGCGGTCCCCTAAGATTCGGGACCTTCCCACAGCTAAAAGTAAGTAACGGCCTTTGAAAAGGGACGAACGTCTCTGGAGATGAAACCGGAGCACGATTTGCAACGTCCAATTCGGGTTGATCCAAAATCATTATCCGATACCAGTAACGAGCTCGCCCGACACTTTACGATCGAACCTGAAATTAGATCTTTAAATGTTCTAACAAACACAAGTCGTGACGAACCAACGATTATTTACTAATTGCCTTACAGTGATTACATTAAATGTTCTTTCGAATTTTATTAGACCCGTTTATTTCCTAATTGAAAATAAATCATTGTACAAATCTATGGCTTCAATTAGGTACATATAAAGAAAAATGTTCATTAGCTCGTTCAAATATTCCAAGCGTAGGCATTTTATGAAAGGAAGCGGTCGACTTGAACCTACCAAATGTATATTTAAATGTTGTTATTTATTACTGACACCAAACAGTTGTTTGCATTTGAATGCGAAAGAAAAATATTTAACTTGAGATTCCGAAATGAATTGAGGTCAGGAAGCAGGAGAGGCAAATAATAGAGCGACTGGGTGAATGACTTTGTATAGATATTTTGTGCAATTGTTGATTTTTCTTTACTTTAGGGTAGTATGAAAGAAAGAAAGGTGAAGTTGTTTCTATTCCTTTTTATTAACTGCTTTTCTAAAAACGTATATAAATAAACAACGCCGACGCCCGTACGCACTGATGCTTATCTTGTTGTATCGTAATATAATTGTGAATGTTACCGATATATCGATTCCGACTGCGTGTGATATCGTTTAATCAGAGAGACAAATGTACAGACTCCGGCCAAGCTGTCACCGGGGCGCACCCATCACTATTGATAGAGCTCGATTGCTCGCTCCACAGACTTATCATTTTTCAACTGTAATTGACAATTAAATATGATTGTTCAATTTATAACAGTCATAATATATGAAAATACTTTATATTTACTTCCAATTTGCAGAACAATTTCCGATGTTTTTCTTTTTGGAAAACTCCGATTGATTCCTTTAAAGTTGCTACTTCGCCGCGTTCATTCACATGTAATGTTACATCTTTAAGATTTGACTAACAAGATGCGCGCTGTATGTGATGTGGAATCAGGAACTTTACATTACACGCGAATGCTCGCAATCTTAGCACCTTTACATTTCTGATACAGCAACCCAAATATGCTATTAATATAAAATGCCCTAAATAGGCAACAACATGAAAGCATCAAGAGCGAAATTGAATTCTTGAACAAAAATAGCACCCATTTATAATGGTAAATAAATAACGAGCTACCAAATCAGTACTAACAAGTGACAACAACAGTGAAGCAATAAATTCACAAGATACGATCTAAATTACAGGAAAACGCTACCAGCAATCTCATTTTAACGTATTTTCTTAATCAATGTTTTAAATAAATATTTTACGACATTATTCATAGGGTCAGAGCCTCACTGTAAATGTTTACGAATTTTATAGATACGCTGTGTCTCAGATAGAATGTATAAAAAGAAATAAAACAATAGATAATACGGCTAGTTTTACTGTAACATGAACGTTACATAAATTCTCTGGAGACCTCTATAAATTTTCATATTAGGAACAGACTTTACGACTTTCTTTCATCAGTCTGTTTCGTTTCATCGAACTCGTATAATACACTCGCTAAGCTGTAGGTTTACTTATATCGTTATTGTTACCTACAAAACCGGGTCGGTCGAGCCTCGACCGCCCTGAGATACACAATCAAGTATCTAACCCTACCTATCCAAATTCATTCGCTTGTTGAAATTCATGCGTGATTCATCAATTTATCTTCGCCCATAACCTCGATTATGTCGTAGCCATATATGATATTAAAGTTAGATTTTGTCTTTGTTAACAATGTAATGACACTTTTTCAGAGAAAAATCTTAACCTTAAATGATAAAATCCAAACCTAAAATAAAAGTGTCCAATTATTTTGAGAAATCCGTCCTCTTTAATTTAGGTGAAGTGAAGCCTGTCACGTAGTTTTGAAGTGCTAGGAACTCCAGGTAGCTCTAATTGGTGGACTGTCCCTGTGGTTGTATTTACTATTGCAAACTCGTAGGTGTGTCCGCTTTCTAACATTAAGTCTGTTACCGATGGACAATTTTGTTAAATTTCTTTTATAAATTCTCGAGGGTAACTCTTGCGGGGGAAAATTTAGACTGAAACTTGCGCGGGGCAAATTTAGTAGATAGTTTATTATTATTATCCGCAAAGTTGCCAGTATGGAATAGTCATAGTACTAACCGAACGTTATTATTATAGTAATTTTAGTAATCATCAAAATCACTCCACAGTTTCCCACAATTTAAACCCATTTAATATGCATATAATAACGTACATAGAAATATATGATGTCCAATAGTTACATCGTTATCAGCTATTTGACTAAATGCGAGCTTGTGTATTTATTCAGGCGTACCTACTTTTGGGGTCCTAGTTCTATTTAATTCAAGTAATTTGCATGATAATGGTTAAACACCGACACCCGTCTATTCATTTACCTAGGTACTTGATAATAACGTATTTGTATCTACTACTACGTATTATGATGACCAACCCTTATTCTCGGTTAAATCTAGGTGTAAGGTATTATTTTATATGTGGTATAATCTAAAGTTCTTTTATCTTTTAGAATCTCTTGCAATCGCTTAATAAAAAGTGTAAGTTAATTAGTTGACATAGTTTTTTCGGGTAGTTCCCGCTCTTTAATACCCCGTCGTCAATACTATTAACGACTGGGAATATTTTATTCCAATCGATTATGGTGTTGAAGGTTGCGTCATTTTTTTCCCATCGTTCACACAGGTCTGTCAGCTTAGTCAACTTAGAGAAAAGTGAAATAAAACACATTAATATATAATGGTTATTGAAAATAGTTTATCCAACTTTTATATTAATTACCGATTTAATCATCTAGTCACAAACTAGACGAGTAACAAGACACCTTCATACAGGTCTCTCGTTACTCGTCTAGTTTAGAGAAAATAAAATAAGGTAAGTGCGTGTCTAGTGCGGCCACGCGGAATGTAGGGTTTCGTAGTTTCCAAAAATATCAAGGATTACAATCTGGAAAAATATTTACAACTAACACTTACCTTACCTAGTTACCTAAGTAAATTTAACGCGCGCGATGGCGCTGTGTGTTCGTCACAGCGCATTCGTTCGAAATTTGCCTTTTTTTCTTTTAATTATAAGTAGTCGTAAAAATGACGAAACTATAACGGTTTCTTGTTGACTACCAAACCCTGAAAACTATCATGGAACCCTAAAATGAAAAATTGTTTTTGAAACTTACAATTATTTTAAAAGAGCTATCTAACGATACCCCACACGATGGGGTAAGCAAGAAAAAAAAAACATCCCCCATGTTACATGTATGTACCCTAAAAAGGTTAGTATGTAAATAGCAGGATACCAAAAATAACATATAGACTTCATTTTATTTTGATTTCCCTCAATATAGGAACTTATATAGGTTTTAATCTAACCCAAATAAAATAAAAGTAAATATCCCAAAAATTTGGTTTCATCGAAACCCGTTTAGTCCCTAATAACTTAGATGCTTGACGAATTTAATTCGACGGCAAGTTTTAGTAAACTAAATGTAATTGGTTAAAACTAGCGAACTCTGCTTCAAGCTTTACAGATACAAACAAATCCAATAACATAATACGTATCTAGTTAAACATTAAACAATTCATAAATTGCCCTGTCGATGTCGTTCTGATATTGCGTGTTACTGGTTGAATTATTGACAACTGTAACGAGCAAAACCTAGCAGAAGAATGTCTGGCGACCTTTATTGACAGCCGGCTCAGTTCGCAAAAGTTTCTTAGAAAATTTCAGAGAGAATCCTCATGATAAAGGTCATTTCATATAGGTGGAAAGAAATGGGATCGCTAGAACGCATTATGAATCTACGGCGAGCGACGTGACACTAAGGAGCAGATCCAAGTAGTTTTGTTAAAAGACCGGATTGCACTACTTATATGATCATTTACGTCAATGTGATAACTTTCCATGTGATTTGCTTATATTACAGTAATGCTCGTAATATGAACACTTTCTACATTTAATTTTTCATTCGTACAAACAACAATTGTGATGTTGCACCTACTAACATTTGCTTTATTGTGTAGAAATAAATAATAGGTGTAAGACCCAGAAACATATATATATATATATATGTTTCTCTGTGTGTGTATATATATATAGATAGATATAGATAGATAATGTTGTTTATAGATTTTTATTTTGTTTTCGCGATGTTGAGTTTTTTCCGATTTTAATAGATAAATTGCATACTGAAAAAAGCAACACAATTCATTCATCCCGGTTCCGGTTACATTCCTCTCAGGAGTCCGAAGTCCGCTTTCCTACCTTTACGTCTCCACTTCGCACGATCTTCGGCATCCCGTGTAGTGAGGCCTTTGAACGCATATACGACGTCAAGCCAGCATTTCTTGGGTCTTCCCAATCTGCCGCGGCCGGGCGGAGGCGCCATAGCAAGACATTTGTTCCTCACGTAACCAGCCGGTCTTTGTAAAATGTGACGGTACACCATGAGCGACATTGTTGCACTTTATCTGCAATGCCTCGGACATGAAGGCTGCCCCTGATGCGGACAAAGGCAATACGATTAAAGAGGAAAATGAGTTTATAAGTTTCATAATAAAATAACTAAGGGGCAGTTGTAAACTACGTAGTGCGAGTAACCGATTTCAGTGAAATTTGAAATTTATGTATTGAACTACTTAAATCAACATACTACTTACTAAATGTTTTGTTGTAATTGTATTCCCTTAGGTCGTTTAATCAATCACTAATTTTCTTCGACAGAACATCAAATACTGGCTCTGCATTGTAGCAATGTTCTAAACAGGAGCCTTATTTTTGAATTGCTCGTGCCACTTTGAACAATTAAAATGGCTCGATTTCTGCTGATTTCTGTTCGATTTCGAACTCCTGTGGCGAGTGGTTGAGACCACTCATAGCGGTCATTTCACATTAAAAAATACCGACATCGAATGGAAATAAGTAAAACTAAGCTATTTAAATAGCTCCAAGTGGTTCTAATGATTTAAAAATGGAGCCTCTCCACTATTCACAGAAATTGAATTTTCAAACTTCGAGAGTTTCATTGTTTTGAAATACAGGAACAGTTGTAAAATATAGGGATTTTTAGTAAACCGAATGAATGCACTTTTAAACTATTTAAATCATATCGGTGCTGTAAACAATGATGCAAAGGTGAAAGCTTGCATGCAAGGTTTAGTTTAAAGTCTAGACAACATAATAATATCCTAAAAAATTGAATTTCTAAAATTTCATGTTCTCCGCATCATCATCACCATCACGGCGCTCTAATCACGTGACTTGAGAGTCACGCCACGCGCTATTTAGGTGAAACAAAGGAAACTTTCTTCTAACGACAGATGATGAAGAAACTGCTCCTTCACACGAAAGTTACTGAACCAATTGCGATGAAACTTAGTATGCAGATAAATCTGGATTTATCTGCATACACATAAACACATAAGCTACTGTTTATCCCGATATTTTCGCAAATTAGGGATTAGGGAGAGTAAAACCGGGGCGCTGGCTAGTAACACCATAAAAATCCAATTTTTAGAAATAAAATATTTAGTTTATTTGTATCTAAGCTCGTTTAGGTGGAGTTAAGTGATGTATGCGATAAGGGTGTTGTGTACTCGTTGCGCATGGAAAACGATACATTCTTGCTTATTACCCTTACCACGTTTCTTATAAATCATGTATTTCCATCCTTATCAAGTTATTTACTAGATTTTGTTGCGTGATTTTACTTCAGTATTTTGAAAGCCTTCAAATGTTTGTGACTGGGATGTTAAATAAATACCTATTTACTTGATATATAAAATGATGCGTAAGTACCAACCTAGGCACTACGCTGAAAAGTGAGGAAATTGTAGTTTTCACTTATTCGAATAAGATAACGTATTGTAAAAGGACATATTGTCACAGTATTGAGGCGTGGCCAGTACTTAAGGAACAATATATGAATAAAATGAATACGTAGAATAAATGCGCCTACCCATGCAGCTAAGGCAGATTGGGAAGACCCAAGAAATGCTGGCTTAACGTCGTGAGGGTTAATATGTGTGCAAATGGCCTCAATACACGGGATGCCATGATAAGCATTTTACATACTCGTACTACTAAGTGCTGTGATAATGAGATCAAATTTGTTAGATCTTTTTGTTTAATACGTTTCACTGTTACTTCCTGAAACTATTGGACTGTCTTTGATGAAACTTGGCACGTTGAGACGTGACCCTTTGTTATCTTCCTTTTAAAGAGTAACTTTTTAACGGGTGTGAATATTGGGATGTATGAATCTGTGACAGAATGCAGTAAAAATAAAATAAAAAACATAAATTTATTGCTTAACAATAGGGATTGAAATTTGGAGCTGCTTGGTTATACGAGTAAAACAGTTTATCTAATAGTTAATGCGGTTCTGTAAAAGTTGGCCAGCTTCCGTACAAATGTAAAAAATAAAGTGTTAGCTACCTAAGTTGTTAGGCTACCACGGTCGCGGGTGCTGTAAACATCAATTTGAACTCCTTAGTAAAAATAGTGCTTAAAAAAGCAGTTATGGGTTGAAAGATCGATAGTTTTAAAAATCATAACCCTATCTTATTGACGCAGTCGGGTAAAAAAAACATTAATTAAACAATCAAATCGTGACATTATACACTTCTTTGACCAATATGTCATAGTTTATTTTTAGAAAACAAGAGAGCTAACATACAACCTAATATAATTGTACAATGCTGTAAGTAACTAAACTTAGCTTAATGAGTTGACCGTCAGTACCTCACTACTTTTGCGTTAATTGTTAACTGAATAGTTGTAAGATTACTTCGTGCATATAAGCCCGCTATTAAATGGATTCCTGGCTGCTAGCTGGGGTCATTAGTACTATAATAGGAGCTGATACTAGAATAGTTGTGCTAGCAGACTCAGTACCTGTTCTTGCTAGTAATGTACTACTAATAGGTGCAATTAAGGCCCAATTTTTTTGCACATGTTTTTGTCTCATGACTGAATTTAACATCATTATTTAGTATAGGCAGGCATATATCACAGTAAACAAAAAGGTAAATATAGTATAGACATAATACGTTAGCGAATACCTACATCTGTCATTTTCACACGATTTTATTCGAGGATTTCATTTAAAATTAACCTTGTCGCGCGATAGAGAGTGAGGGAAAGTTTAAAAGTCGCATATATTTCTTTGTGTAGTAGTAGTGAGTAGTTTCGGGGCAAATCTGTTATCCACCTTTAACCATTACGAAATTAGATAATATTGTTCTTATTACATTCAGTAAACCTCAATTTAGGTTAGATGGCCTCTGTGGTGAGCGGGCGAAGCCCTTGCTTTGATGCAAAAGGTACCGCTTTCAATTCCCGCCGGGGACAAATTTTTCGAATCTGCTGACCATAAATATTTGTTTTTGGTTCTGGGTGATTTCTATGTATCATACATATTTTTAGTATGTATTTACAATAAATGTCGTGCAATATTTATTTATTTTTATGGTTTAGTATGTTCAACAAAAAAAACAAATAAGACTAATGTAAAATTAAGATATGCTAAATAATATGAAACAGAATAACATAAAATATATGGAGAATATTCTTAAAAATACACTAACCTAAATTACGATTTCCTCACTTTGTTATTACAAAGTTGGCCAAGGCTGTTTTCCACTATAGACCATTGTCTACAGGTGGAAAACAGCCATGTTTCAAAACCATCTTTCATAAAGAAATTTAGGCGACTCTCAAATCTGTATATCGAATAAATAAGCTGAATTTTGAAAAAATCATGAAGTATCGGCACTTAACAATAAGTAAAATGAAATGAAAATTAAAAGTGTAATACACACATATATATATATACACCATTTATAACTCAAGAACGACTAAATTGATTTATCTGAAAATTGGTGGGAAGGTAGCTTAGAACCAGGAGAAGGACAATGACATTTTAATCCCCGCGGGAACGGGAACGGGACTTACGCGGGTGAAACCGCGGGGCGCAGCTAGTTAACAATAAAATAATATTAATGTTTTAATATTAACTAGCTGCATTCCGCAGTTTCACTCGCGTAAGTTTCGATCCCGTTTGAATATTGGGATAAAAAGTATTATTTTGATTCAAGATTTATTTGTTGTAGTCTATTTATTACAAACAAATAAATCTATCCTCTTTATAATATTAGTAACTAGAACGCCACATAGAAACATCCATACATACATACATACATACATACATACATACATAGACCTATAAACACATTACCCTCCTTTGCGTCGCGCAGTCGGGTAAAAATGATAATACATTACATTACTTTCTAATCATTGACCGTAGAGAAAACAAAATAGAATCTTTGCCAAAATAAACAGTAGGGAAATAATAAAATAACAGTAAATCAATAGTAATCTTGGCTCGTTTAAACCTCCTGAGGGATATATATATTAATTACACGTTAAGATTGTAGTCTTAATAGAGAGATAAAGCTATATTAGCTGCTTGAGAACGTGCTTCGTTGTAGGTATAAACTAATGTGATATTGTTCGGAGAAAATCTACCGACCCAATTTATGGTGTAAACAGATAAATCTACGACCCGGCTGCGTGTTTCCATTCCCGTGTTCAATAGGAGGGAAATCCTGCCTCGACTTGCACACAGGTTTGTTACCCAAAAAGTCTTTACCAATCCCCTGTGCACAACCATGAATTTCGCGATACACACTTTTTTCATTGACGTTTTTTATGAGGAGGCATAGAACATACGCATGAATTTTTTATTTTTTATTTTTTATATACCTTCACTTCAGACGGCATGTTCAAAAAAATACCAATTTATTTTGAGAAATTACGAGATTGACATTTTATGTTCTTGACAATATACGTGTTTGACAAAATGCGTAATTGACATTTTGTGAAATCTAACATATCTTGACATTTTGCGTATTAAACCTTTTGCGTGGGATCCATATTATCAACAGAGTTGCATTACATGATATTATTAGTAAAGGTTTGACATATATAATCGCACATGGCATAGACATACCTTGTTATTTACTCTGGTAATTGCTTACGGATTTGGAGAGGCAGTTTGGGTAAGAAACCTGTGCCGCTATCGAGGCAGTATTGCCTCCTATTGACAACGAAAATGGAAAAACGCGACCGACACCACTTCCTCCTGACGTTATCCGAAACGAATAAAATATCGAACAATTTATACATCTAATCAAGAACGAAACACTTTGCCGTTCTACCTACGAATTATGTATAAGTTTCCCCCAAATATTTTTCAAAGAAAAACACAAATAAAAGCTTCTTAACTTATACAAAAGCTTAAGTATGTCTGCTCTATTTTATTCATAAAAAAGTAAGAAAACTCTGAAACAATTAATGGACCATATTGAAGGTTTACTCGTAACTTTATAACATTTGCTTAACGTTAATTACTTTTTGTTGCAATACTGGTTCAAACAAATTAATTATTCATAGTATAAAGGAGGAGTTGAGAAATGAACATCCCGTAGTAATTAGGTTAAGCCCGCCCGCACATAAGCTTTCATTTCACAAAGTTCATTCCAAAATTTTCTAACAATGGTTCATATAATGGATCCTATATATCAAATAAAACTTAATTATCAATGTTCTACTTAAACTAAGTTGTCAACTGCAAAGTGGAGCAGGCGAACTACGATGAAAGCAATGAAACCAACTCTCAGCGAGGCGAAAATCAAATTTTACTACGCACGCTTATTAATATAGCTATTAACACATGAATATTCATATCAGTGTTACCACTTCAAATGGCAAGAATTTCGAATAATATTTTGTGTTTTATGTGAAAGCATAAACACTTTTTAATAAGCACTTAAGCACATAAGCACTTTTTCGTAAATATTTTAAAGGAATCATTTCATTGATAGCTCTTAAATCGAGTCACATTTTGCTTCGTTTATTTACAATGTTAATTTCTTTCGTGTAATAGACATTTACAATAAAAACAACATCGAAAGACGGACGTAAATTTAATTTATATAAATAAAACGTTGTATTTTGCGTAAAATACTGAAGGATCTTGTCATTGTCGTATTGAATTAAAGGGGTTGTAAAACGTTTAATGTACAAAGTGTTTCGGTAACGAAGTTAGTGTTTCTAATCTGTTGCGTGAAGTGTACTGAGATCGCAAGAGGCCGGGACTTGGGAGTGCAAAGTTCAGGAATCAATTAGCGCGCTATACCAAGTCCTAAATAATTCATGCGCTTGAAACGGACGCTGTCATCTGTTTTGCTCGAGCACTAAATAAAGCGCTGCGTTGATAAGTTTCAATTTCATTTGTTCTTTCCGTTTATTTAGTTTGACGAAACGATCCTGAGCTGAAGTTTAGTTAAATAAAATTGCTCGTAGTCAAGTACAAGAAAAAAATATCAAGTTGTAAACAAGATTATGATGGTTTAATTTATAAGAATTGCCTGAAAGAGTTACGTAGGAAACAAATTGATTTCTATGGCGAAGGCGCCCGGGCTGCGCCAGATTGGGAAGATCTAAAAAGTGCTAGGGTTGACGTCTTAGTGAATCACATGCGTCTCACTACCAGAGATGCTAAAGATAGTGTGAAGTAGTGACCTGAAAGTAGGAAAGCTGCTGGGCTCCTTAGAGGAATGTAACTGGGAACATCACTTAGATGAAGATGATGATATTTAGGTGCAACAGCGTTTATCTATTTATGTTGGTACTATTTCGATAACCCGGCGACGACTGAAAATTAATTAACAAACTTAATAACAATTATCCATATAAATATTGAGTTTTCCCCGGCGTAACTGAAAACGGGAGCATCGAGATTGGGATCAAAGTCTGAATTGGGTCTGGAATAAAAACATGCTTATGTTTTACGAGCTGCGCCCCGCGGTTTCACCCGCGTAGGTCCCAATCCCGCGGGAATATCGAGGTAATGAAACTTAAATGTAGATTGCTGGGGACCGAGAATAACACATAGGCTATTTCAGGTCTCCATTTTTTATTCCGATATTCCCGCGGGAACGGGCATTACGTGGGTAAAACCGCGGGCCGCAGCTAGATATTTATACATTTTACTACACTAAAATGTACATCTAATAATCTAATCTACTTATCAAATACTAAGTTTCATTGTAATCGATTGCAATTAATTTAGAATTCCTATTCAGACAATATTTACATGTAGTTACTAAAAGTAAATTCGTATGTAGAAAATGGTTTTTAACCGACTTCAAAAAAGGAGGAGGTTCTCAATTCGTCGCGTATATATATATATATATTTTTTATGTTTGTTCACCGATTACTCGAAGGTGGCTTGACCGATTAAGATGGTTCTTTTTTTAATGGAAAGGTGGAAGCCCCGAGGTGGTCCCATAAAAATTTGGTGAGGATCTGATGAGGATCTTCGAAGTGAGGACCGGGAATGCTCCTCAAAAACCTCTATTCAATTCACTTGTTTACCGATTACTCGAAGGTGGCTTGACCGATTGAGATGGTTCTTTTTTTAATGGAAAGGTGAAAGCCCCGAGGTGGTCCCATAAAAATTTGGTTAGGATCTGATGAGTATCTTCGGAATGATGGACAGGATAGCTTCCCAGAATGTAATAAATTACTCGTTTTTGGACTTCTACCAAAAAGAATAGACCCCTAAAGAACTAAGTACAGATTGATGGGCCACCTAAAACCACCTTCTCATCAGCAAACTCCTCAATAATTAAAATTACGGTAACAATAGGTATTAAAATCGTAAATTTATTTGGCAGTCGAAAGTAGGTAGGTAGGTACTAAAAAGGGTGAAATAAAAAATAATTTAAAAATTAAAAAACCGACTTAAAAAAAGAACAAAAAATAATTTAAAAATTTAAAAACCACCAAAAAAAAAGAATTGATAAAAAAGACCAAAATAACCTCTACATACAGCGCCACCGACTAATTAATCTGTTTTATCATCGAAGTCGGGCATTTTTACTGGCTGTATGGTTCCATATTGTACTTAGTTTGGCTGCCCGACGTCAGATGATAAAACAGATTAATTAGTCGGTGGCGCTGTATGTAGAGGTTATTTTGGTCTTTTTTATCAATTCTTTTTTTTTGGTGGTTTTTAAATTTTTAAATTATTTTTTGTTCTTTTTTTAAGTCGGTTTTTTAATTTTTAAATTATTTTTTTTGTACCAAAATTCAATGTCAATGCCCTGTGGGATTTAAATCTATGACATCACGTTCTTTAGCTACTTTTGAATACAAGGAACACATTGATTCTTTAGAACGGGCTGCTTTATACAGCCCGTTCTAAAGGGGCGTTCTTTATACAAAAAAAATTGTCCTTGCCCCGGAGCATCAGTGGCCCGTCTAATAAGAATCATCGCTTAGTCTTGCGAGTTTAGCTCGTGGTAGCAAGAGCCTACTAAAACTTAAAGGATAATTTAAACTGAAAAGAAAATAAAACAAGTCCAGTATGTTCTAGTTTAACAGTCAAGACCATCAAAAACATCGAATCTAAACCATCATCGTAAACCTTTCCAATAATGAGCATTCGTGTTTTAAATTTTCATTTAATTTTATGTTAAAAAAAGTAAACCTAATTTTCTAAACGGGCTTAGTTCAAAACATGGAATCAGGTTTTAATCTAACTAATTATAAAAGTCAGTGGCAACGATGTTGATTACATTAAAACTTTATACCCAAAAACAATGAGTTTTTGTTTATAACGAACAATTTTAACCCGCTTGAGAGTTATCATATCAATGCATACTTAATCATACGTGCGCATTATTGAAAGTAATTAGTAGCAGTCCCTTTGTAGTCGACCTTTAGGGAACCCACAGAAAGTCGCACAAATTGGTTATTAATAAAGGTTTGTGGTAACTTTCAAAGTAGATAATCATCAAAATTATTATTATTTCCTATCGGTTATTATTTCTTATTCTATTAGCCAATGTTAAGTATTATTAATATATTATGCAAGTTATTTGCATCGAAACATTCAAGTCGTCATAGTTAAAGTCAAGTCTAGGGAATCATTTGTAAACACGGCGGCCATTTACAAAGATTGTTCACGGAGCTTTGAAGACAACACTAAGTCCATGTTTTGCACTGATTTTCACTTTCATTCCACTTGTACGACTTCACGAAACTAAATTAATTAATATGCTCCCGATATTAAACAATTTGCACGCATTTGAACTAGGTTTCACAAAAATGAAAATTTAGCATCACATCTCCTCAACGATTTCCCGCCAAAACTCAATCATCAAAATTAAAAGTGCATTCTTTATACTACCTAGTAATATTATATAGCTGAAAGTTTGTGAGTATGTGTGTTTGTTACTCAATCACGTATAAACCGCTGAACCGATTACCATGAAACTCGGTATGTAGATAGCTGGAGACCTGGAATAACACAAAGGCTACTTTCTATCCCGATATTTCCGCGGGATCGGGACTTACGCGGGTGAAGCCGCGGGGGGCAGCTAGTTACTACATAAATTAAAGAAAACAAAGTATAAAAAAATGCTTACTTATTTTAAGGGAGGTTTCAATGGGTCAATAAAATGTCACCCTTGATGTCTTTTTCAGTCAAACTATATTTTAACTAGCTGTGCCCGCCACTTCGTTTGAAGCAAGTGCAAAGCACGAGTTTTAAACTATTCTGATCGTCAGTTCTATCGAAGTAATCGAAGATATTTCGGTTTTTTTTCCAACACACGAACAATGTAAGTGGTATTAAGTTAATTTAAGAAATTATCGTGATTTCATTACCAGTGTTGCCATCTAGTGTGCGTTAAAAGTAAACTACTTTTAAACAGATTTTCATCTACGATGCTCGCTAGTGTATGTTTAATAATGCGATTTCCGGATAGTATCTTTGTTTTAGTGTAATGGTGTGGCTTACATGGTGTAAGAGTTTTCAGATCGCCTTAGAAGAATACTTCGCCAGTACACAAGGTTTGGTTGAACGATAATTTTCACCTTGAAAGCGGAAAAAATTGACTGATTTCCGGAAATCCATCTAAATTATCCAGATAAAAAGTAGGTGTCATATTTTTCAATCCGGGTCTTAGGCTACCTACATACGATTTATTTAAATCGGTTAAATAGTTTTTACGTGATTCATGCACAGACAGACATACAGACAACAATTTCAAAAATGTTCTGTTTCATGCATACAACACAAAATATTCAATGTACAGACATGGCTTCGTTACTGTTTTATTATATGTATATAATAATATGGATCCGAATTTGTGAAGAGTTGGTTGTTTAGGCATTAGGCAGAGCTCTAAAGCATAACTTTGATATGCAAATAATAATTTAACAAGTGTATGCCATATATACAAAACATCGGTACATTATTGTTATATTTCTATTTATTTGTAAACCATTCATATTTTTACTATTATAGAAGTGTTTCACACCACAATACGAGAAATCTGATAGCGATATTGAAAACATAGAACGCTTCGACTACACTGAACTCAATTTACTTTTCCGATGAAGCTTTGTTGAAATGGATACGCCCAATTTCCCCAATTTTTCCTCAAAAATGTATAGAACTCCAGCGAAGTCATGAAATGTGATCATAAATTTTTAGGGAACCTCAGTACCGTCGAAACGAAGTCACAAAAATTCTTATCTTCAAGGAGACAATTTAAGGTATTCGGATTAAAGTGAACGTAGATACCGATATAGGTACCTAATCGAGGCGCTCGTGGCTTGCCCGATTAAAATTCTAAAAAGTAGAAGCGTCGTTATAATTATATTTAAAATGATGATATTTCAGAGTACAGTTCGAAGAAAACTTTATCTTTACCTTTCTAACTTTACTTTACTCTATCTTTACTGAAACAGAAAAAGGCGGGCCATTGAGTGTAGGCGTTGTTAACGCGATCTCTGTTACGTGGATGTAAGTAGCTACCTAATTTTAGTTTTTCCAATTGTACCAAGACGATGTAATTGTGACTTGAATTTGTTGTCAAAATCTATTGACTTCATATGCCGAACTGGCCAATATAGAGAAACTCGTGTTACTGTAAACTTACCACCGGTACACCTATATTTATGAATAAATAATTGAATTGAATTGACTTTTAAATCATAATTTGATTGTTTACAAATTAATTCCAATATATTGTCCGTCCATGACTATGAAACTGAAAAATCTATAACAATATTTTTATTTGTTTAAACATGAAGTGCTCTATGCATTAGTGTGTAAATTCAGGAAGTTACCCCATTATTTGTGACCCGAGACGAATGTGAATAAACACAGTAGAGCAGCGTGACTAGAATAAATATCTACGTGACACTCGAGATTGCTCGACCGAACTGAACCAACTCAAGAATATTGTACTTCGCAAATCATTTATATATTATTCAATACAAAAATGTTACTTTTACAAAAAATTCTTTGGAATCGAAAAAACATCTACTTTTTGGAAAACTTCAAACATGTCATCAAATTTTCAAAGATTATACCGACCTTGTATCATAAATAATCAATTAATAATTTATATAAAAAATATGGCCCTGAAAATATCTTCTTTAATAGGGGAAATTGGTAAATAAAAAACCCAGTTCAACCTATGTCACCAATTACACGAAATTGACGTTTAGACGTTAGGTACAGATTTTATTGTTATTTGTTTTCTACTGATTGCCTCAATTCGGTAGCGCTACCGGAGCGTTACTCCAAATAAATGGTACATTGTACGGTAGGACAAAGGGACTAGTACGTTGGTCTATATCTATTGATGTGTTAATGTATTATGGCTATTGATTGAGTAACAATGACCGATTGTCGTGAACTCATTCGATGAGCAGAGCAGCAGGTAACACCCACCTTCATATTCCATTCACTCGTTCCTTTTGCCAATTCACTCTTTAACACCTTCTTACGGCTCAATTCACGAGTTGAATAAAATAACAGACCCAAACCTCATGGGAGAAGATTCAATGCTCGAGCAAAACTGAAATTCGGATGGAGCCTAAAAGCTGACTCGATTTTATTGTAGAAAGGTAATTAGGGTTACCATTCAGTCGTCGTGAAAGGGCAAAGGGACCCGCCATCCTCGGTTACAAATAGGTGATTATGAATAGATTTGACTATTTAGTTGAAATTCTTAATATAGGGATACTGAAAGCTTTAACCGAACAAGTTAGGGACTTAAAAAGCGCCACAAATAAGATTTAGGGTCACGATATTTCTATAGAAAGGTCGATCCATACGCGGCGCCGTTCAACCAAGGTTGAAAGGAAATTTTTAAAGTAACCCGTGGTTATGAGGACGTGACATGAATTATATGCGTATGCTCAACGCGGCATCTATTTGCCGCGTTGAACATACGTCCGACAATTTATGCAAAATATCTGAAAGCCATCAGAGACCTTTAGACGAAAATTTGATACAAGATTCCGGCAAGATTATCGGGATAAAAAGTAGCCCATATATTGTTCCAGGTTTGCAGCTACCTATATTCAAAGTTTCATCGCAATCGATTTAGTAGTCTTTGTGTGAAAGAATAACAAAGTCACATACATACAAACTTTCGCGTTTATAATATTAGTATGATGAAGATGAAGATTGTAATTTTTGTATTTTACATTTCTTGAATAAACTTTTATGATTTGATTTGATAATTTCTTGTCTTAATTGTAAATAGGAAATTAAAATATTTACACAGAATCACGTCTGTCGAATACGAATAGTTTTAGTGTAAAATGTATGGAACTATCAACGCTCTAATGTACCGTTTGATCGAAATAACAAGATTATAATAAGAACCTTTGGTACGGTCACAGAGAATGATTTACATCTACTTCTGTGTAATGATTTCTGTTGAATGATCTGATTCTTGATATTCTGATGTTTATTGATGCACCAGCTGCACCACGCGGTCTCACCCGCGTGAGTCCCGTTCCCGCGGGAATATCGGGATAAAAAATAGCCTATGTGTTAATCCAGGTCCCCAGTTACCTATATTCCAAGTTTCATCGTAATCGGTTTGGTAGTTGTTGTGTGAAAGATTAACAACCTCACATACATACATACAAACTTTCGCGTTTATAATATTAGTAAGATTAAATGTGTTAACTAATTTCAAGCTCAATGTGAATAATAAAACACTTTATTTACCGGGTTTTATTCATGATAGGGATAATAATAATTATAATTTAAATTTAAAACTATTACAATAACTCTATAGTCTGCTTACACTGGAACGTTTTATTACAAATAATTATGAGGCGGTAGTATACAGTAACTTTTTAGAATGTTAAAATAGACAAATTCAATCTCAGTCAACCTTGAAAAAGCCAACAGTAAAGTTGGCGAAAGCTCGGTTCGTTTAAAAATCATGAATAAAACGCGATTAAACCCGGTAAATAAAATGTTTTATTATGAAAATCGCGAAAACCATAGAAGAAATTATCAATGTGAATGATTTAATTTCAGAAACAATAGATACGTAAACAAATACAATTTCAATTATTCTTCAAAATAAAAAGTATAATATAAAAAAAATAATATTATAATAAAATAAAAATAATATTAAAAATAATATTATTATAATAATATATAAACAAATAATATTCAAAATTTACATACAAAAATAAAACTGAATACCTACTTAGACATTATTGTAATAAACTAAATCTATTTTACTTTAATAAACATCGATTATCATTGTAATCACAATCAATCAGTAGTTTTTAAATGCATTAACAGACAGACTGACACGAATTTCAAAACTATAAACTCTAGACTCATTTTATAATTTTAATTTAAAAAAAAACTTCCTAGACCTTTAATTTTATAGACATTAGGCAAGTAAATGTATATATAGGTAATATAAATAAGGTATATACTTGTACTATTTTGCGTAGGTTAGTTTAGTTATTTGTGAAAAATAATTCTGTTTTCGAAACTGGTTTCGAACCTTGGGTTTCCAAAACGGCCAAAGGGTATTCGTGCCCGAATAATTATAATTAAAAGAGAAATGCCTCTTTTATCCTTCTTGTTGTTCTATCATCTAAGCATGACAAAAGTAGTTTATGTTTTTGACCAGTTCTAAAATATACACTAAATCGAGATTCAAAGCAATATGCAAATGTGTTTCAATATGCAAAATCGCGAAAACCTAAGAAAAAATTAAATACACTAAGATTAACGTAAGTAACTTATTGATGAGTAATCAATCAAGTAACTTTTACGAATCATTGATCACCTTACAGGATAAACCACTTACAATTGTAGCGAAGTTGAAATGTAAAAGCTCTTTTCGAAATCACACTTCGCACTTTTCTGCGAATGTTAGAATCCCATTTTATTCTGGTACAGCTTTTAAACAAATGCCATCAACTAAAAAGGAAGTATAGCACCGTCCATTTACTTCGTAGCAATCCGTAATCCAAGTAAACCGTAGTCCAAGCACCCACAAATCCCAAAGACTAGAACCAAACCCTAGATATTTCAGCTAAGACATACGACACTTTCATAAATTTTCACGTAAATTTGAGCTCGCGACGTTTTCCGAGACCCTCACGAATATTTTAGCCTAACGAGTCTGTATATTACGTCAGGAGTCCTTTTTTCCTACAAATACCGTGCATAGGTTGGCACTTATCGCAAAATGTACCTTCCTAGTCAAGTTATAATGTCAGTAATTAAAATCAGCATAATTTGAGTTCACATTAAACTTGCTATTATAAAATGGGTAGTAATTATGTAAGATAAAATTACGGGCTTTAAAAGCCACCGTTCCTTATAAATAAATCATGAGGGGTCATAGTAGGCTCGTGAAGGTCGATGGCTCTCGAAGATAAATCGTCAGCTGATGTGAAGGAATGAGACCCTAGAGAGTGGACGGTAATTAACGTTGTTCGACATCAAATGATGTAAGTCCGTACGAGGTGCGTGTGCCGCACAGTCGCCGCCGCTTCATGCCACCCGCACAGATAACAAACCGACCCTTATCAATACATGCTCCTTACCGTTTGTCATAAATTTTATCACCCCGAAGGATTCAAGCGAAGATCTTTTTTTTTCGATGCTCTCCTCCGTCGACTTAACGACCCGTGAACTTGCGAGCAAGCTTCCACCGTCTATTTTTCCCAGCCACATTCACGATCACTCATATGATAAGATTGCACTTTTACTTTTTACGCTACACTACACATCGATCGACGATTAACTATGAAGCTTCTATAACAATAAATATTTTAACTTTCATTTAGGTCTCTTTTATTTAAAAGATTTAAATATTGACGCAAATAAAGTTATCAGTATCACTCGTTTGTTACACGGAGTCAGAGTTCGTTTTTGATAAAACCATGAATGAAAGTCAGTGTTTTTTTTAGTTTCGTATCGGTAACACTAAAGCAATTCCTGTGAATGAGGCGGTTTGAGGTTGTTCGAGTGTCGTGTCGTGTTTCAGACGTCAGACGTATCGTGATGGGTAGATGCTGAGCAGTCGAGGGCCGGCGGTCGCTCGGGTGGCGGCCGGCTGCACACTGCGCGGGCGGGCCGGCGTGCGATCGCGAGGCCGGCGCCGTGCCCGCGCGACGCACGCGTGTTGACGAGATCGATACACCCCGCCCCAACCACCAGCGACCGCCTGCCGGGGCCACAAGCCACGCAACCTTCTCTCTATCGTCATACTGCTCTGCTCACTCGCACATGCTACGACAAATGCTACGGCTACTGCTACGGCAACTACGACATTGATAAATCTTATCAATGTCGTAGCACTCATTCACATTCGAACTTATTTACTATTGTTTTTTTGACTCGAAAGCTGAATGTTTGATCACAAATAATACGCGGAAATATAATCTAAGAGTGAGCTCTCACCGCGAGCATTTGCGTGTAATGTAACGTTACAATCTATTATGTTATACTACGAGTGCAAGTGAACTCTCGCGGTAAGGGAGCATAACACACGTTTACGTAGATGATACGAGACCTGTTAGCTTGTGGCACAGTACATAGAAAAGCTGGGCCTGGGGCACAGCTTGTGGCTTGTTGGTGACGACTCACGTGAGTCAGTGAAGGTAATAATAGTTCTTTGGGCAGTCGTGTAAAAACGGCTGTTGCTGCTTTAGCACCACCGGGGTCACATTTAGGCAAAACAAGACTAAACCCTACGGACGTATGCAAATTATCCTCAAAGCTGATGATCGAATAACATATCCTACTAATATTATAAATGTGAAAGTGTGTGTGTTTGGATGTTTGTTACTCAATCACGTAAAAACGGCTAAACGGATTTGGATGATATTTAGAAAATAGGTAGCTGAAGACTTGGAATAACAAATAGGCTACTTTTTATCCTGATGTTCCCACGGGAACGGGAATTACGAGGGTGAAACCGCGGGGCGCAGCTAGTTTTTTTTATGTATAAAATGTATGTTGAAAAGTTCGTAGAGAAAACTGTACCAACAATAAAACGGATTTTTGTCTGTTTGTAACCAAGCCTATTAGGCTACTAGAATCAGTTTAAAATTATTTCAAAGCGAAATAACAAACACATCATCCTAAGATTCCACGTGGCGGAATGGTGGCGAAGCGAGGGGCACAGATTTGAATTCTCCTTGTTTATTTCTATACACCTTGTTACTCGTATTATATAAAAATAACGTACAGTTTAATTGCCAATAATGTAAAATTGATTCATTTTGAATTAGAATTTTTATCAAAATTTGGAGATGTTCGTAACCGGTTTTTTAAAGTATTGTTTGGTTAAGCGATTGTTTTATATAACCGGGCTCGTAATACACAGATTCCACTGCATATAGGTAGGTATATTGAAAACCAGCTGCTCCCTGTGGGATAAAAGTAAAGTCTATTTGTTGACTGTATATAGATACTATTTATGACAATCGGTTGTTTGAGTGAAATGATATCTATACTTCGGTTTTTAATTAAAGACTACGATTTGACACATCCTTCTGAAGAAAAATTGACAGATTGAAGAAGTTATATCAGATTATAGTCTGAAATTAAAAACTTACTATAACTAACATACAAGCATTAACAGTCGTAGGTATTTATTTTAGACATATTTATTATTTATTTATATTATTTATTAAAACATATTTATATGGGTATTTATTTTAGTAGTTAATTATTCTGCAAACTAGTGTTTTCGACAAGTTTTCGTTAACTTTAAAAAACACTCACAAGAATGTTATGTAATAATAATTTGACACTTAGTCAAATTATTACTTAAAATTCTCTTTTTATACGAATATTAAACATCCAATTCGTTCTAAGAAAACTGCACTTTTAGGGCTTCGTACCTCAAAAGGTAAAAGAAGGACGCTTTATAATTGATCAGCTTTATAATACTAGTAGGATTCTCCATGACGATAATGTTGAAATTTTCTGCTTGAAAACGGTTTTTTGATACTATTTTATTTCTCATCAAACCTGTGAGATTGAGAAAATCTCGGCCGAGTTAACTGAGTTGAATAGAATAGCGCATTTTAATTCATTACGATTTCGTTTTATGTGTCTCCGGAGAGGGCATACGACGACAATTTGAAGCGAACGACGACCTTATATAATATGACTCTTACCAAAGTTTCCGGCATCTAGAGAAAATTCCAACTTATAGCTAACTCTCTCCACAATAGTGTAATAATGTTAATGGTAAATAACTTTAGGGACGTTATTTATAAGAGGATAAGTGACTTATTGGCTTACTAACATACTACGAGTGGATGGGTATTTCTGTTTTATTTAGTAAGTTGTTTAAACTAAATAAATAAAACATGTATATCTAACTATGTAGTACAGCAGGGGATAGACTTTTTTACTTTCTCAAGGCTGGACAAATTTTAATATTTTTAACAAAAATAAAATCGTCCAAGGCCTTATAGTCCAATAAAATTGTCGTCCGAATGTATGGGATCGCATGCGTAAAATCCGGAAGCTGTGATTTTTTGCAGGCTTGTTTATAATGTTGGCCTAATGATTAATCCAAGTTTGTGACCTCGACGCAATGTCAAAAATTGAAAGAAACCGCGAAAATGTCGGCCATTTTTTAACTCTCTGCAAAGAAACGGTCAAAAACTAGTCCTTTGAGGTTATAATCGCAAAAAATGGAGGATTTTCCTTTTTTACAAGGTTGCGTTGCGTTCGGCGCTCGAGGCCACAAACTTGGATTATTAATTAGGCCAACATCGCAAACAAGTCTGCAAAAATCAGATCTACCGGATTTGACGCAAACACTGATGTATAATTTTTCTAGGCCTATATTATTGGCCTATATTCAATTGATACATACATGAATTGATAATACACATGAACAATAATTGTTAATAACATAACAAAAAAATTACAAGATACTAAATAAGTATGTACCAAAAACGGATTTAAAAAAAGTTATATTCCCGTAAAATGTTATCTAGGTATAAAATGTTTCACATAACGAACGAAGCGGGCATTCCCATGGATCACTTTGAAACGTCGTATAAACTAACTTGTGTGTTTTCGAACGCTCCTTCTGAGACAAAAAACCACAGGGGGTTTTATTTTCCTGTGATCGTGCCCTCAAACGTCACGCTTACTAAAAACACTGTAAATATATAATATATGTAATTTGACTACGGCATGGGAGAAAACATGCAACTCAAGGTTTTAAAGTGATCCGCTTACTGCGAGCATTCACGTGTAATGTAACATTTTAAAACTGCATTGATGGTAGCTCGAATCTGTAACGACACGCGAATGCTCTTGGTGAGGGGGCACCTTTATGACAATAATTTATACAGCAAAGGAAGACAACATTGTTTAAATATTGGGGTTACCATGGTCTTCTTATTGCAGGACCTAAATGCCCTGCTAATAAAATACATTTTAATACTCGACTATTTTAAAAAACTTTAAATATCATAAATTTATATATATTTTTTTTAATTTATCTATAACTAGCTGCGCCCCGCGGTTTCACCCGCGCAAGTCGCGAACCCCCGTTTGTTCGAACACCTACATACCGCAATGCAAAAATCCACACTTAAACGGACGACCAGGGAAGTACTGATGATGCCAGGCGCGGCAGCGCCTGGCTTCAACGGTACTTCAATGATTTTTGCAATGCGGTTGGTAGGTGAAGTAAAGTAAAGTTTGTATTTCATTAGTAAGTGACGATGACAATGACGAAGGATGACGATGACGATGATCATGATGCCACTCTACATCACTTACCCTACCCCTGTGTCGATTTTCATTCATTTAATAGTTATCACCCGCGTAAGTCTCGATCCTGCGGGATTTTCGGGATCAAAAGTATCCTATGTTACTTTCCATCATTCAAACTATCCCTATGCAAGTTTTCATCCAATAAATAGTTATCACCCGCGTAAGTCCCGATCCCGCGGGATTTTCGGGATCTAAAGTATCCTATATTACTCTCCATCATTTAAACTATCCCTATGCAAATTTTCATCTATTAAATAGTTATCACCCGCGTAAGTCCCGATCCCGCGGGATTTTCGGGATCAAAAGTATCCTATGTTACTCTCCATCATTTAAACTATGTCCATAAAATATTAAAATTAGCATATAATCCCTATGCTAATTTTAATCCAAATCGGTCAAGCCGTTTGACCGTGAAGAGGGAACAAACAAACAAACAACAACTAGACTAGCTAGACAAATAAACAAACAGACTTTCGGATTTATAATATTATATATAATATATAATATATAATATATAATATATAATATATAATATATAATATATAATATATAATATATAATATATACTATATAATATATAATATATAATATATAATATATAATATATAATATATAATATATAATATATATATATATATATATATAGTAGGATAGTAGGATTTCTATTAGCAGACATTTTAGGCCCTGTACTAAGAAACCATGGTACATCCCCATTGTTGCAACAAAATATTTGATTTCCTTATACCCACAGATTGGTTTCCAATTTGCAAATAATTTATAACGGTGCTCATAATCAACCCCCGTCACGGCAAATCTCAATCAGGCGGAGATCTTCAGATTCAGTGTTACGTTCGTCCCTCGTTTTCATTAACCATTCCGAGTTATGGACATTAGCGATAAATGTGCAATAGGGTACGTGCCATGGGTAGATAGATAGGTATATACTATATATAATGAGACTAAGGGATGCTAAGGGTCAACGCTCAAGGTGTACATTCTATAAATAAATTAAAGAATCAAAGGCCCTTTTAATAAAATTTTCTTGATTATATAAGATGTGTTTCGGCGAAGGTAATATAGGTAAGCAGAAAGTTATTATTCTATTCATCTAGGTAAACAACTTTTGTTCTAAGATTATATATAATAAAACGAGTAATATTTGCTTGAAAATCAGCTGCAGTTATCTTGTAGTTAGAAATCATTGACCTTGGTAAATAACTTTCGAAAACGGTTGTTTTTCCACTAGCCTTTAGACAGATATTCACTTCTAGAACAACCTCCATTCAGCTTACACGTTTTTGTCTATGATTTTCGCGATTTTGCATATTAAAACACAATATTTACTCGCGTGTTATTTATTAACTAGCTGCGCCCCGCAGTTTCACCCACGTAAGTCCCGTTCCCGAGGGAATATCGGGATAAAAAGTAGCCTATGTGTTATTCCCTGTATCCAGCTACCTATGTTTCAAGTTTCATCAGTTCATCAGATAGTGTTCAAGTTTCAGTAGTTTTTACGTGAAAGAGTAACAAACTCACATACATGCATACATACAAACTTTCGCGTTTCTAATATTAAAGCCGGTTCGTATGCCGGTTCCTAAACATGTTTAAGCTGTTAAACGTGTTTAAAAGCTGTCAGAATTTCAAGAACTGTCTATGTGTGGCAACATATTATCAATCGTCTACTTAATGAAATAGAGACCAATGTTCGATTTCACATAAATTATTTTAAAATTGATTAAGTTAAATATGCTTTTATGCAATTCGCCCTAAGTAAGAAGTAAGATAAATAAAACTCTAGTAAAACTTTACCTTACAGTTACCTTTTTCAAGAATTGATCTTCAACCTTGATAAAGCTAAGTGTAAAGTAAGCAAATGCTCGGTACATTAAAACAATGCCATTAATAAATGAAACGCGAGTAAAAACAGGTAAATATTGTGTTTCATTATGTAAGATTATTCTAAGTGTAAAGTTAGTTATTAGATTATTGTGATTATTTTCCTTAAAATAAGATCATTATTAAATTATTATATAATGAGATGTATAAAAAAAATGTCGCAGAAGACATACGCATCGTAGCGGAAAGAAATGGGCCGCAAACCCAGCAGTCGGACAGTTCAAGTTAAATAATAAAAATGCTGTGAAATAGAGACAAACTTGCAAGCCATACATAGTTGAATACGTTTCCAGTTTTGAAAACTTAGAACTAACTCACATAATCGCAATCAGAGAACTTTGACCTTTTATTGTGTCAGGAAAAGCAGCAATTTGTCGGTTCGATGTAGAGCTGCCCTTATTAGTGGGAAAGTCAGAGAACGCTCGAGCTCGAAGCAACGTAAAGGCAATCCGAATTTATTGCTCGCTCAATCAGTCTCCGATAACCTAGCTGCGCCGATACTACAGTCGACTGGCAAAGAAATTCGTCTCACAAAGCCCAAAGGATTCTTGCAACGCCAAAGCACGTCCTCCTAATCTTATTAATCGATCTTTAAGGTTTTGTAGCGGTACTTCCTAAGTAATGCTTCGTTTTCAAATTTCATTTAAGAAGCGTGTTTCACTCTAATTGTTGGTTCCTAAGTAGGTATAGTAGTGAGCATCTGTCCGGCAGAAAATAAAACTAAAGTAAGAAAACCTTGGGAAACAGAAAGACAGGAATGCCGACCCTCCGAATTAGCGACTCGAATAGAAATCTTACCAGAAAAAAAGTTTTATTGGACTACCTTACGAGTACATAAAACTTGATAAAAAAAGATACCCAAAGTCACACAATATGGACAATATTACTTCCGTGTTTGATAAATCTTTTCATAGTCTTGTCTGATATTATAGTAGGCCCTTGAATGTTGACCCTCATTGTCAATAAATAGGCTCGAAGATTTAGTGTTGTTATGATAAAGATAGTAAGACTCGGTTACATTTCCCTGTTGTCCTAATATTCCTATGTATTATATATATGTATCCTAGGTAACAAAAAATACGTTTCACATTAAACTAGAGTTGGCATTCAACCCATTTTCATACAAAAAGTTTTATGTCCATTTATACTACTTTTACCCGACTGCTAAAAAGGGTTATTGCTTAAATTGTGATCGACTGTGTTTAAATAACATATGTTTTCTCTATATTTAGTACCAATGTTATCAAGTCGTCTGTAGGGTATCGAATAAAATTAAACTTAACCATTTACCTGTAAATGTCAGTATTTTTAGATTCATTGTAAGAAATCTATGACAAAAATTATAGATGATAATAAAATTGCCAGATATTTGTTCGCTCTCAACATGTCGTAAACTAAGTTTTGCAATTCTACGCGATATTAAATCTCTCATTTGAAAAGACACTACCTGTAATTTGGCGGGAAAAACGTAATTTATAAAAAAAATACTATCTTCAAATCAAAAAATCTCAAGTTATTTTTTGTCGACTTTCAACTCAATTATTATTTACACGTTAATTATCTCTAATCATGAAGGCTTAACAATATTTATAAGTTTCTTAGTACGTAGTAGTACAAGAAACTTAGTAGTAGTTTTGAGATTAATAAAATGTAGAAATTATGTACTTTATTCTTTGATAACTAATTTCGTCCGTAACCGAATATTTTCTGTTGGAGATTTTTGCTAAATCTATTTTTGTATTTCATTGCCGCCAATTTACAGAGTGTCCTCTTAAAGTGCTGCAAACTCGTAACGTCAGCACGATAACAAAGTTTTAAGATACGGCCGTTTTATTAGCGTACTTCGTATCTATTAACCATGTAGCCTAATATTTTGAAATTATCTAGATTTCTAGAATGTTAATTACTAACGTTATAAATAGACTCAGACTTATGCTCGTACTAAACACTAGTCGTGTCCCACGGTTCACCTGCTCAATACAACCAAGTAGAGTTTTATTGGCGGCCTCTGTACTCTCGAACTCTCGACCGCAATGCAGAAAGCTGCAGGTTCGATTTCTGTCGGGTGCAAATATTTAGGTATGTTTAAAACTAAATATTTGTATCTTGTCTCGGTGTCCATCTATGCATAATATGTATGTATTTACAAAAAAAAGTATAATATGTAGTATATCCGTTGTCTAGTACCCATAGTACAAGCCAAGTGCTTAGTTTGGGGCTAGATTGAGCTGTGTACAATGTAGTGCAATATTTATTTATTTATTATTATTTATTTATACCTGTCTTAGCTAACACCTACTATATATATGTCAAAACAAGCTGCACCCGCGGTTTCACCCGCGTAAGTCCTGTTCACGCGGGAATATCGGAATAAAAGTTGTTATTCCAGGTCTCCAGCTTCCTATATTCTAAATTTAATCGCAATCGGTTCAGTAGTTTTTGCGTGATTGAGTAACAAACTTACAGACATACGTACATGCAAACTTTCGCGTTTATAGCAAGATATGTTTTATTTTTTATGGTAACATAATTCAATAAAGTAATAAAGTAAGAAATTGTTGTTGAATTATAAATAAATAAATCGCGGTATTTTTATTATCAACATTATTGCAATGCCGTTTCGACTTTTTGGGGCCTATTCAGTTTCCTTTTCAGCAATTGGTATTCCAATGAAAAACTAAATTGTTCAAGATTTGGTACCTAATTCTAAATCAAGCAGAAAGGCCCTTGACCTGCAATAGGATATTTTACTGAGTTAGCTTAACTCTTTATAGGTATTTTATGTGAGCTCTGAAAAAAATAATAAAAGCACTCCCTCACCCATGAGTTAAGCATCAGTACGTTACGAGCAGAATCTGAATTGAAATTCGCTTGTACAACGTGAAAACAATATACTGAGCAAGACAAACGGGTATCACGGGAGTCATTTTTTTCGTACATTTCGTACCTAAACAGGACACCTGTTACCTTTTTATTCATAAATACGTGAGGGTACGATTGTCATTTAATTTCAACACATGATATATGCTGTTAACTTGGGAGTTAAACGGTAAACTGATTTGTCGAGATTATTTTTAAAAATAATGATAATTTAAACACCTACCCTACCCGAACCTTATAGCCATACCAGACGATCGCACAGCACTGCCGCCGCGCCGCACCGCCATCGCATCACTCACATCTTACTTCTTTCTAGTCTACTAAAGTTTGTATGTATGTGAGTTTGTTACTCTTTCACGCAAAAACTACTGAACCGATTGCGATGAAACTTGGAATATAGGTAGCTGGGGACCTGGATGAACACATAGGCTACTTTGTATCCCGATCTTCCCGCGGGAACGGGACTTAGCGGGTGAAACCGCGGAGGGTTTACAATAATATTACTAACGCAGCTAGTAAGTAATATTATTGTAAAAATATTGTGGCGTTCGGAGCCAGAATACATAATAGTCGGTACAAAACGGTACAGTGCGGTGCGAGTTCGATCGTCTGGTACGGCTATGAATGTTTCTATATTCATTTAATTAGAAGTAGATAAAGTAAGGCAAACATTTTTTGTTTGATTACGTTTATAGATTATTTTTATTAGGCGAATAGGTGTACGAGAGTCTAAAGGAGCATTTATTATTAGTTAACATACCTGCTTCAGTTCTAAGCAGGTAATGCCCCTTTAACCTGACGTCACATCTGATACCCAATTAAAAATATTAAATGTTTTATATTGTTTTCAACATAGTTTTTGTATACTTTTCTATTGTTTTGTAAATTCATTGTTACTCGCAGTGTCCAATATTTTTACATTTGCATTTAGTTCAAATTGTACCCTTTTTAATAAACGTATTCTCGACGTAGGTTTAAGTGGAAATAGGGAAAAGGGTAGGGAATAAACAAACATAAGTACATGGTGTTCAGAACGTAGAGTTATTGCCATAAACCTGTATACGTTTACAATTTTGATTATTCTGTATTATACGTCTGAAAGTGCTTTAAAATGATTAAGATCTGGCTTAGATTACATAACAGATAAATCGGTGGCACTATACGCAGGTGATGTTATTTTGTCCTTTTTGCGACTTTAATTGAATTCGGTAATGGTTTCGATCTAATCAACATTTTTTTAATAAAATTTATATCAAAGTAACACGTCACTTTAAATAATCTTTATCTGAAATAGAACAAAACGTATGCGAATGTTTGTAACCCTATCTTTGAGCCGGGCAATAACCAAATAGTCCTTATGCAGCAGGTGGGTCGGTCGGTGAGTTATATTATAAAACAACTTTTATTATGTTTTCTTTTACTTTTTTCTGGGTTCATTCCTTCGTCGGCATAATATTTGGTGCTCTTTATACTTCCAACCCCTTCAAATTACTTATGGTTAGTTATAACTATGGTTATACTACCTATATATATATTATACAGTGCACTATCTCTGTCTAACGAAATGTTATAGTCAAGAATGTTAGATTTTTTTATTTAACCTTACCTCTATCTCACCTGATGATAAGATCTAAGATATAGCACGTTCACCCAGAATATAGGGAGACGGCAGTGTAAGAAAACCTGATCCCGTCTTCATAACTACGTATCGGAATAAGAACGAATCCTTGATACTACGACTTCGGCCGGTGAGTGATTCCGAAGCCAAGCCTTCCATCAAAAACTCTTTTTGGAGCTACAGAGTGCATACTATATTACGAAAATAACAAAATACGATATTTGATAAACTCAGTGAAAAAAAAAAGACTAACCGGGACCCAGTACCTACCTTAAATTTGGTTTTGCAGTAGCTAAATGGAATAAAACTTTCCGTATCTCTTTATACGACTGCGCGAAAAAGTAAAAGAATCTTTAAATCGCAAAGTTATTTTCGAAAAGACTTTCGTTCATTAAATGAATGATCTTATTTATGTGTGTTTGAGCAGCGAGTTTTAAAAGCCTCATAAGAGATATATAACAGCTTTTATTCAAAGACTCGGATGCAATAGGTTCTCCCTATTGCATCCGAGTGCAATAGGTTCTCCCTATTGCATCCGAGTGCAATAGGTTCTCCCTATTGCATCCGAGTGCAATAGGTTCTCCCTATTGCATCCGAGTGCAATAGGTTCTTCCTATTGCATCCGAGTGCAATAGGTTCTCCCTATTGCATCCGAGTCGAGGTAGGTAGGAGAAATGGAGTTCTCCCATCACACGCATAAAAGGTGGAAAAACAGTAAAAATTCCCGAAGACAGTCTATCGTAGTTGTAGTGCATATCGTCAAAGCTATGCTAAAACAGTTTAGTAAAAATTAAAAGCATTTCAATCTCACTTTAATGCGAAAATAACTCACCGCCCGTTTTGAATACACTGATTTTAATACAGATGCCAGACGATGTATAGAATACTTAACTTATTTTATTTTATAAACGGATACCTTCCTATGTATGTTACTATATGTACAGACACAACAACATTGTGAGGTTTCTGGGGACCGCAGGGCTGGGGGATTCTTGTCCCAGCGTATAAGCCTCGCGATTCAGAGGGAAAACGCCGCCAGTTTGCTTGGGACTTTGGGTCGAAGTGCCTTGGAGGATGACCTTTTTTATTGATTTTATTTTGTTAATTTATTTGCTGCTTAAACGACTTCCTATAATTTTGTGATTAATTAGTTATTGTTTTGACAACATTGTATATTATCATGTCATGCAACTTTTTATTCGAGGACGTTAATTAACCCGCAACATTCTACGTCACTGGCAAGTGTGTTTCTGACGAGCCGTACATACCAAAGTCTAAAAAAGTTTAGGCAAAAAATCAGATCTTTCTCGTAAAATATTCAATGCGAGATCTATTTAATTTTTAACTTGTCACACGACAAAAAGGTTTCAGAGACTGCGGGATACAAGTTAGCAAACTTTAAGTGGGGCCTCTGAAGCTCTCTACGAATACATTTATACTCTAAAGGTGATTTCACCTACTTAAAGCGTGTAACGAATTCAATCCAGGGTTGACTTTGGATATTAAAGAAAAACTTTTGAATTAATAAGTGATTATTTTGATGAAACTAACTTGGAAATGTTCACCAATGTAGATTATATTCCTGCTACATAAGCCGATTTAGTTGATTTTGTATTATTAAGCCAAAATACTCACTTAAAAGCAGAAGTACATCTTACCCGTTACATCCCTCTCAGTTACGTCTCATTGACTACACCTTCTGCAAATAGTTTTGACAACCGCCCGCCTACCTGACACCGATTACCATATCAACCAGTCCTTGGGACCAAGCAGTTTACCTGCTACCACGCAGAGATGACTCCGGGTTCGCTAGTCTTCCCCAGCGTAGTAACCTTCTACGACACCCACGTGAAGATATGGGGTAGTTTGCGGGGGCTACACAGTCTAATCTTAGTACATCCATTACAAGTATCTATTTAGCATATGCAATGGGCTTTCACTAAATCATATGCAAAGAGCCTTAACTAAATCAAACGAAAGCGTTTCTCTGCACATATTTTGAACAGCAAAATAAAGTTTTATCAAAATATACAGGTAGAGTGTACACTGTACAGTACACGCATAGATGGCATACAGCGCCACCGTCATCTGCGGAGAGTGGTACTCGAGGTATATTTGACGGCTCCTCGAGTGCGCGCCGGTGTTTGCGCTGCAAACACCCCGCTCCCCACATCTCTCACGTATATCCACGATATCACGCTATCACCTGTCGCACACCATCCTTTATACCAAAAATATACCTCTAAAACAGACACTTCAATATCTCGCACGCTATCTACCTCTCTATTCCCTCCATTTTCACAGAGAACCTCGCCTAAAGTTCGTCTGTGGTTTAACTCTACACATTTTTCAGTCATTTTAGAATTCTTCCTTGTAAAGTTAAAGTTTTAACTTGTGTATTTCCGCAATTAGCCCTACTATTGGGCCTTTGTGCGTGATTTTAACCGTGGGTTTTCTGACGATGTTTTCCTTCATCGTATGAGCCATGTTAATAACGCACATATATTTTTCTTAAAGAAAAACACATTGGTGCGCGGCTGGGATTTGAAACCACGACCTTCGGAATGAAAGTCGAGGTATCTACCACTAGACCAACACCGCTCTTAATTCTTCCTTGTAATACAATAAAAAGCTCATTCTGAATACAATATTACGTAGGAACACTTTAATGGCTCCACGGAATGACGACTAGATTTTTGTCCGTTGTTTCAAATGTTCCCCACGTGAAATATAAACACAAAGTACATTATGGGAAGGGTTAAAGTAAATTACGTAAAGAAACAAAACAAATTTCAACATGTCAGTCTTTTATTAGGCGCGTCCTTTTTCATTCAATTAAAATTCGTAACGAGTGACATTACTGGAACACCGATAAGCAGAGGACCGTGTTCATTAACGACGATGACAATAACAAAATAATAATTAGAATTTTGATAAAGGTAATTCAAGTGTCTCACGATTACTCTGGAAATGTTGGATGCGGGACCCAAGTTTTGCTTAAAGTAAACAAACCATGGCAATGCGTGTTATGGTAATAGAGAAATTTGAAATTTCTTTTATCCATTATTTTTGATACATTATTCATCATCTCTGTTTAATATCGTATTCAAACAAGGGAGGGTAATTGAAATTGAAATCAATGGACGCGCTTTATTGTATAGTATTGTATAATGTATACTAAACACTGGTATGTCATGATGAGGCATTTGATGACTGATGACTACTTACTAACGATCGCTCAATAATCCTCCTATGATTATCACAAAACTCATACATAAAAACCTTACGATCAACAACAATATAAAACTGCATGTTTGATATCCATCAGTTGCTTATTTTTCTCACTGTATCAATATTCCATTACAGAAATGCCGATCATTCCACTCATCAATAAACAATACGTTTATTTATAGTCAGGCGTTATTCAACGCGTAGTAAGTATTCCACTGTTTACAAGTTGTGAGGAGAAATGCACGTACAAAGACAATAAAACCAGTTGACTGTTCATAAGTATTTCCTCCTCACGAAAATGATTCGTCTTTTTTATAGCACTGCCGTGCAAAAACGGCTAAAAACAAGATAGATAGGTAACGCATCGGAAATCGCACAGAGTCTAGGTACAGATAGGTAACGCGATGGCCAATCACAATGTTTGATTATTATCTCACCCCCTGCCCCCAACTATGTTTCCTAAAAAAACGTGGTATGAGCGGTCAATTGGCTTCATTGTCTTCGTGCACGTATCTTTAGCATTCATCTCTGGGTATGTACCCGGCGATTAAAGGTAAAGAGACGCTGAGTTATGCGTCACCACACATCTCGTTTGTTTTGTCAACATATCGTGAGTTAAGCCTTAATACACAAAGGCTAAATGATGATGTAGGTTGGGATAATTAAACTATATGCGTTTTCACGTACGCTTTAACCCAGTTTACTATACCTATGTCTATGTAAGCTAAATGATATCTTAAGGCGGCGATAGATGGTAATTATCGGTCCTTGTCCGATTGCATATAAATGAGCGAGATGGAATTGCGTGAAAAAATCTACAATTTCTCGTAAAATCAATCATTAACGAAGATTAAAATAATATTTTTATAAAATGCGATGAAGAGGTTCTAGGTATTGTATTTTCTAATATTATGATGCCTATAAGAAAATATAGCTGTTAAGGATTTAGAAGAAAAATTGATTTATTTTGTAAAACAGGGGTAACTTTGCCTGTATAATAATGGTATTTAAAGTTATTTTTTATTGTTTTTGAAATGAAGCGGACACTTCTTGTATCATGTACAATAACATAATACATTGTTTAAAGATCTATTTGATACCGGTTATGAAGAAAACTATTCAATTGGAAGGGATTTCACATGAGTCGCGTCCTTAAGTTCTATGTACACTCTGTAGTGATGTACCTACACTGCGCAATTATTTTCGTTGTAACAATTTATTTGTTAGCAATTGTAGGCTATTATTACTCATCGAGTCCATACTGCCAGTAAATTAACTTTCATCGGTATTTAGTAACTAAATATTTTCATTGAAGAGTTAAAACGAATCCGAAAAGCGAAAACGTATCGAATACTGTATATTTTCTATGTCTATTGTTGTTCTCTGTGTCTAGTGTTTCTGTTGTTAAAAGAAAATATTGGATTTTAAGAATATTGCATCAGAAAACCGCAGGTTCACAGCTGCATTAGTAGCAGTAGTTAATAAATAGTAAGTGAGTTAGACGTAGAGTGCGAGCGGCGTAGTTTAGGAGGCTAATCTTCTTGTACAGAACTTGCTACTGTGGCACTACCTTTTTAAATATTTTAGTTTAAATTGTCCTAGATATTTAAAGATCAACTCTTCTACTAATATACAAAATTAAAAACGCGAAAGTTCCTATGGATTTATGTCTGTGAGTTTGTTACTCAATCACACAAAAAGCTTTTGAAATGAAATGAAATGAAATTATTTATTTGCATTAAATATGGTACATAATGGTCTTACTTTAAAATATAGTTTCTTCATATCTAGCAATAAGATTGCGCACAAATATTTATTAAGTAGCTCATTATATTATAAAAATAAAGCCTTTGAAAATACAAATAAATTATTTATATCAGGTGCAGCTATTAGGTATATCAACAAAATATTAGTAAATCGAAAAACTTATTTATAACCGATTGCGATGAAACTTGTAATGTAGGTAGCTGAAGACCTGGAATAACACATAGGCTACTTTTTATTCTGATGTTCCCGCGGGGGAAACCGAGGGGTACAGCTAGTAAATATAAATTTATTACATATTTCACAGATTGACGTTTTTAGAACTATTTTTTTCCTCTTTGTCGCGGATAGTCATTCTATTCCTTAACACAGTTGACATTATGATATTGATGATATGGTATGGTACGGTATATATGTAAGGTTAATGTCTTGGACCATTCACACGGTAACAGTTTCCAAGCCAATCCAGTACGAACCTTTTCGTACTATCTTAGTTGTATAGATAGATAGATAAACACTTTCTTTGCACAACCAACAACAGTTACAATCAGTTTACATTATAATTTATAAGTAAGACAAATACACGGAAAGCTTTAAAGTAAAAAGTTGTACAAATGGGCGACCTTATCGCTGAAAGCGATTTCTTCCAGGCAACCTTTGGATGGAGAAGGTCAGTATAGTTGTAAGTAAGTAAGTAGTATGTCAGATTTGTAGCCATTTAGCATTGACTTAATGGATAAGGCACCATATGAATATTCCACTAAGCAAGTGCTTGCTACAGGCTTGTAGGTATATGTATTCTTGCCTTAATGTGGTCGACTGCGGTCGCTCGCTCGCTTTCGCTGTAGTAACTTAGGTTTAATACCTAGTGTACACGGATCATTAACACTATTGTTTCTTGTTAAACTTTTTACTCCGTATTTACAAGAATTATTATTATTATCCCTACGAGTGCGGAAACAACGTTTTCTCGAGAGAACCCGCCCCGACCGTCCCCGACCGACCGGCGCAGTTAATTCTTTACCTAAACATAAATTGTGTTTCTTCCTTTAGAAATCCGAACTCCTTACATCGACGACGGGAGCCCCGACCGCTCCACGCCACGATCCACGATAAATATAACAAAACACGCAATTACCAGTATTTTAATACGACTACGTTTACTCTGCTTTTATTTCAGGATTTCAATTCATTACGTCTAAAGACAATGAAAGGAATAATTCGACTATGAATATTAATGAATTAGGAGTCACACTCGTTTTACTGCTCGTATTTTACTCTGTATTAATATAATTTCTTAACAAGGAAATCGATAAATCTCAGTTATATACCTTGCCCGTCTACATGTGCCGAGCAAAACAACTTGTCGACGTGATTTAGTGTAAATAAATTCATTGTGTAATTCATAAATCTCACAAAGTGCTAATAAAATTGTGAGAAAACGCTTTGAAATATTTATTTACAAGAAAAGGCAACATACCTATAATTTTACGTGAAATTACTGAAGATTTATTGCAGGACAAGGATAGAAATAAAATAAAGTCAGGCTGAAGTAAATTATGTAAGTGTAAGTTAAAGGCGGCTTGGAGCGGCTAAACACAATATCATGTCGGTTTCGTCAAAAATTGTTGATTATTTTAAAACGGAATGTTGTTGTCTATGTTGTTGATTGATGTTTATTGTTTGATGTTGGTGCCATTTTTATTTATGTGTAATTTCAAAACAAAACTACTTACCATTTCGCAGCCTATCCGAATTCATGGCAACATTTAAAGTTTTTGACTAAAATGTGGATAAGCTTTAACACTACTCCATTTGAACTTAAATCTTCACGAAAGTGTGGTAGATGATGTCATCTACAAATTGTATAATCAAAAACATTCAACGCCATTCCATCATAAAATAATTTACAAATTTTTATTGTGTCAGACAGGGTTTTTCAGATTAGGTGATAAATTTCCCTTAAGAGGATAGAAAACCGTTTCTTCATATTAATATAGTCCTCAGTTTCCCTCCGGATGGACACTGAAGCAAATATTTATGTTTCATTAAACCTATATGTAAAAATAAATTCTGTAAACATCACACAGCGCCATCTAGTCTAATGCCTCATACTAAATTTGTGTTACAGTAGCTAAACAAAGGATATACTTAAAACTTTTAATTTTTATTGTTTATCAAAAAAAAAAAGATAGTTTATTTCTAAATGAAATTCTTGTACAACAATAAACGCACATGAAGTCAAAGTCAAAGTCAAAAATTTCTTTATTTAATTGGATGTATTGACCACTTTCAATACGTCGAGTGTTCTTACAAATATGACTCTAGTTTCATTTGGCTACGTCTTAGGTGTAATGATTTTAGTGTGTTATTTTTAAATACATACATAAGCACATACCTGAGTACCCTTGGTAGTTATTGACGCGTAACAATAACTGCCATGATCATGGATTTATATCTTGTTGGTATTTAATGAAAAAAAAAGGTCTACATTTGTTTGAACAAGAGCCCGTGCTCTGTCGTCTTAAGGCTATGTTATACACGGCCAGTAACATAGCAATGCAGTGATTTAGCCAAACTCGTTGCATTCTCACTCAGTTGGACAGCTTACCAGTGACGGCATAGTGCTGAATCTTATTATTTAATGTTCTTCTATCTTTCTAAATAGGTCTTCTGGTCGTTCAAATGACCCAAAAAAATTTGCCACGGGCCTGTAGTCTATTATGAATTATTAGATTTTCAGTCATTTTGGAAGTCAAAATATCTGCCAACCGTTTGTCTATTCACTCGATGTTTTTTACCAGCTTAGCGTAATGACAAGGTCTAAATGGTCCATAATACGGGATATATACGACAGCATATTATTATATCGGATAGCTCGTGGCAAAATATTTGGTTTATAAACCGTAGCGGTGCTACGAGCCGCGCCGTGCTACGCCATGAGAGACACGCGCCGTAGCTCTACTTCAAACACAAGTGCTGATTTCCTCGTAGTTGTTACATCGTCTCGCACTATGAACATAGATCAAAAGTGGACAAAATTAAGTTGAAAATCGCAAGATATCTTATCTAACTTTCTTACTAATATTATAAATGCGAAAGTTTACAAGTACGTATGTATGTGGCTTTGTTACTCTTACAGGCAAAAACCGCTTGCAATACAACTTGATAATATATGTAGCTGGAGACCTGAAATAACACAGAGGCTACTTTTTGCTACTTTTTACTGCAGGGCGCAGCTAGTAATCTATCTATACTTATAATAATGGAAGAGAGGACAAAAAGTCTGTACTTGGAAGTCAATTAAAAAAAAAGTGGTCTAGGGGACTTAGGATAAGTAGTAGAACAAAATTATATAATATTTGTAATTCACGTCTGTCTGTCTGTTTCTCTGTTTATCTGTCAGTTCCTTATACAATTAAAAACTAGTCATCCAATTGAAATCTGAAAATGTTTTTAATATTGGATTATGTTTTCGAGGAAGGTCGTGGCATACTTTACATAAAAATCTAATTAGTAGAACCTGAGTTATGAACGAAAAAGTGCACCCGCTCGGGAATCGCTCGGCCGCCCGCGCCCGTGATAACGCGTTTTTCACTTTCGCGGGTGAAACCGCGGGGCGCAGCTAGTAATTAATAAATAATCTATATACTATAACCATAAGTTGTTTAGTAAAAGTCGATGACCTATTTTGGCTTTAATTTTAAAATATACTTCGACCTGAATACTTTATAATAATTTCACAGTATTTCTATGAATCTCATCAGTTTTTCATGGAAATGTTCCGCTGTTATCCAGAATTATTTTTCAAATACCTACCGACACAGAGATAACAGAATAGAATAAAATTATTTTGGAAACTCTTTTATGTGTTTACTTTTAATTTATGAACTAGGTCATATGAAGTATTTTTATTAACTTGGTGTTGGTATTTTTATTTAAAATCCTCACTAAAATTATAAATTCTAATGTAACTCTGTCTGTATGTCTGTTATGCTTTCACGTCTAAGCAGCAGAACCGATTTTTATGAATCAGTGATAAACTAAAAAGCTAGCTAGTTAGCTCTCAAGCGACGACTCCGTAAGCGCCAAAACAATATTTCTCATTAGATATTATTTATTTTACTTCCAAGTACAGACTTTTTGTCCTCTCTTTCTTTATTATAAGAATAGATAAGGTAAAACTGTATTACCAATATAAAGTGCAGTTTACTATTAATCAATACAGGGAAAACTTACATTTAAATATAGTTTACTGTTTCGTTGTAAAACAAAAATGTATATTTTAACCAGTTGTTGTAATTCTTTTTTGTGTTGTAAAAATAATTTAAAAAAAAAAGAAAAAAAAAGAATTGATAAAAATGACCAAAATAACCTCTACATAGGTACAGTGCCACCGACTAATTAATCTGTTTTATCATCTGAAGTCGGACAGCTAAACTAAGTACAATATATGGAACCAACCAGTAAACTTCAGATGACCGACTTCAGATGATAAAACAGATTAATTAGTCGGTGGCACTGTACCTATGTAGAGGTTATTTTGGTCATTTTTATCAATTCATTTTTTTTGGTTGTTTTTTAAATTATTTTTTGTTTCTTTTTGAAGTCGTTTTTTAATTTTTCAATTATTTTTTTATTTCACCCTTTTTAGTATACCTACCTACCTAAAAATCACCAATATTGTTACCGTAATTTATATTATTGAGGAGTTTGCTGATGAGAAGGTGGTTTCAGGTGCCCCATCAATCTGTACTTAGTTCTTTAGGGGTCTATTCTTTTTGGTAGAAGTCCAAAAATGAGTAATTTATTGAATTCTGAGATGCTATCCTGTCCATCATTCCGAAGATACTCATCAGATCCTTACTAAACTTTCATGGGAACCACCTCGCAGCTTCCACTTTTTCATTAAAAAAAGAACTATATCAATCGGTCAAGCCATCTTCGTGTAATCGATAAACAATTGATTCCCGGTCCTCACTTCGAAGATCCTCATCAGATCCTCATCAAATTTTTATGGCACCATCTTGGAGCTCCCGCCTATCCATTAAAAAAAGAATCATCTTAATCGGTCAAGCCGTCTTCGAGTAATCGGTGAACATACAAAAAAATATATATATTATACATACAGACGAATTGATAACCTCCTCTTTTTTTTTGAAGTCGGTTAATTAAAAATGACGAATTGTGTAAACAAAAATACGAAAATTAAAGCAAAAGAACGATAAATTAAATACCAAAATTTAGTTTCCGTGTGTTTTTTAATTATTGAGATTTATATTGACATCCATATCTACAAATTCTTTGATCCGTCATCTTAATTAAAGATAGTTGTAAAAAAATATAAATTTAAAACGGCTTAAATACGCAATTAAATGAATAAAAAATTAAATGATACTATATTTATTCCTAATAAATAATGATACGTAAATTAATATTATGAATAAATATTGTATCACGCTGCGCTATAACCGAGCAATTGACATTAAACATGTTATATAAAGTATTATATGATGGTTATATTAAAGGGTCTGAGTCAGCGGCTCGTTTGATGGAATAATAAAGTTAGTTTTATGCTCTTTCTTTGCCCCTATAAATCTTGACGATAGTCGGACGCAGATGCGTACAGAGATAGCCTATGATCAAAGACAATCAACCAAATTGACTGCTCATAACTCGATTTTTATACAAAACACAACTCACCGTTTCGGGCAGGGGGTGAGGTAATAATGGAACTTTGTGATTGGCCATTGCATTACCTATCGATACTAAGGGCGACTTGCATAAAACCATTTAAACACATGTTTAACTAAATCAATTTTAAAATAATTTATGGGAAATCGAACATTGAACTCTATTTCATTAAGTGGACGATTGATAAGATGTTGCCACACATGGACAGTTCTTGAAAATTTGACTGATTTTTAGCACGTTTAACAGCTTAAACATGCTTAGGAACCGTTATGCAAGCCGGCCTAAGACTATTTTAGCCTTATTAATAAATGTGTAGTAAGGTCGGAGAAGTAAGAATATTCTTTGTATTTTTCTGTGATAAGAACTTTCAAAGTTGACAGGCATAAACAAAAGTGGTTAATTAACTCCAATTTCATTCCACGTTTATTAATAACACTCTTTGGTTGGCCGTTCTCACAAGAGAGTACCACTAAAAAGACGTACTATATTCGTGAGAAGGGAATACTTTTAATCAGTCAGCTGGTTTGATCGTCTTTGACTTTGATAGGCGGACAGTTGTTGTCAGCATTACAATGATATTATCGGCATATTGAACCCCTTTATGCTAAGCTTCCCTATTCAGATTACGAACGCTTCATAATACATACCTGCCTACTGTTACTTTATATAATCCTTGCGCGTTATCAAACATACCAATAAAACTACATTATACATATTACATCATTATAGGTATCTACTTAGAATCATTATAAAATGAAAATCTAATCAATTTTTTTTTGGGTTTTTTTTACCCAAAAAAAAGTACAATGTGAAGTATATCCGTTGTCTAGTACCCATAGTACAAGCCTAGTGCTTAGTTTGGGGCTAGATTTCGCTGTCTGTAACGTTGTGGTTTTTTTAAATATAACTCAAAATAAACTACGGTTTTTTATTTTTATTGTGTTTTGTTTTGTGTGATGTTTATTTGTATTAATGTTATATCTGTTATTATTTTTGTTTTTTTTTGTGTGTGTTTTTAGGTTAGGTATTTTTAACATTGTATTAGAACTTATTATTATTTCCAATTTAAATATACCTATTATTTGTAATAAACTACCTAAAACAAAATAAAAAATATAAGACTAAGAATGTCTTTTTTGTATAATCCTTTTAAATATAATAAGCTATGTGCTCTTAGATTTTATGTCTCCATTCTTTGTGACCCTCAGCTTTATTCTTTTTTCCCCGAAGGCCTTCTTTCAAGTCATCCGTGGAGGGTTCCCCTACTTTCGCAGTCTGCGATGTGACATCTGTTTCACGCACATTATATTATTCTGAAAACTTTTATCCCATAGGCATCTAGGCTATCTTACCTATATGAAAATGTTGGTAAATAAAATGTATTAAAGAATAAATATTTCCATCTCTATAATGTATTTACCAATTTATTAAAAATATCAACAAAAAAAACGAGTGTTAAAATACGATTATAAACTTGCATGGTTGTTTTCACTACACATTTATTATTAAATAACGGTGAATTTACCATGTTCAGATTTGTTTTTTACGGAGCTCGATATTTTGTTAGTAATTACCTCGTTATTTAAGGCGAGGTTCTCGTTGCAATTTCCGAAATCGCCCTTTTTTTGATTCAACTACAAGTAATCGTAAAAAAATTTGGTCTGATAAAATATATGTCGTAGTTCAAAAAACCTAATGAGAAAACATTAAGTTAAAAACACGACACAAGCAACTTTATTCGATTTAAAAAAAATCTCAGAAAACTGACTATTTTTTATTTTTTTTGTCTGTATTCGGAGAATAATTGACTTTATTTATAAAAAAAGAAAAAAAAAATGTATTTACAGGTCTAAGCATTTATAAGGAATGTGTTTGGTAAACAATTCTAGACCATAAAATATGTTTAACAATGTCAAATATTCTCGCATTCTGCTGTATGGCTGGCGTCGTCCAAGGCCATGGAATTTTACTTGGTAAATATACTGCAACAGACCCTTAATAATATTTATAGTAAAAGAGTGTTATCAAGTTGCTGACTGAATCTCTATTTCTAGTTTTAGGAGTTTTCTGTACGCAGAGTCATGTGTTTTCTAAACAAGGAATTATTTATAGTAATGTCATAATATCCGTTATGCTTGTACCTAACTGCTAAATTTGGGGCTAAATTGAACTGTGTGCAATGTTCTGCCATATTTATTTTATTATTTACGAAACAATTATTACAAATATGGTAATCTAGCTGCGCCCCGTGGTTTCACTCGCATAAGTTCTGTTCCCGCGCGGATATCGGCCGGCAGTTTCATCGCAATAGGTTCAATAATGTTTGCATGAAAGACTAACAAAGTCACATACAGACATACATACAAACTTTCGCGTTTCTAATATAAGTAAGAAGTAAGATATTGTTCCTTGAATATTATTTAAAGTGAACACCTAACTACATCAAATTGGCGAAAGTTAGCGAAACGGCGCAATTTATCAAATAGTTTGCAAACTCTTAAACGACGTCAACATTGTTCGCAGTTTAGACATTTCCAAAAAGACAAGGCAATAGTAAACTGAACAGTGAACACGGATAGCAGTCGTCGTGTTGTTTTGTACGTACCTTGTATTATTGTGGATGGACAGTGCTCACTGCTCACTGCTCGCATAGCACACAATAGCCATACTAAAAGCAGTGTTGCACTCAGGCTTGCATTGTGTATGGTCGCGGTTAAAGTATATTTTTATTGCAACAGCCTATTTTACGTTCGGTTTGATGGATATCCTCTATGAAATGCATATAATTGTGGTTTCATATAACAATGTTGCGTTTATCTGCATTGATTTTGATTCTCTTTTATTTTTTGACAATAATAAATACGAGTAGGTACCGTAAATTGGGGTCACTTTTTGACAAACTGGGTATACTTTGTGAAAAGTTTTGAGACTGTTCGAAGATATAGGTTTTGTTTTTGTGAGGTTGTCACAAAGTTAGCATACTGTCACAAAATAATCCCATTTTACCAGGTAAGTACATAACATGATATTAATTGTCCTGTATCATAAAGTCATGAACATTTTGTGTTGGACGCGCCCAGTCCTCTTCCTGCGCTGAACACTTTTGTGTGAACCTCATAAATCCGCACTCCCATAGGTACCATCCAGATAAACTTTATTTATTGCGCTGACTGATTTATATGCTGCATGTGTCTGACGTACCATGACTTTTTGCATATAATTGTACGCCCGCAGTACAATTAAAATTAAACTCCCACACGTTATCAAAAGAGGCACGAGGGTGACTTTTGTTAACATGATTACCGCTGGTACAGTTCCTTATTTCGGAATGCAAATTTCAATGAGCCTTAGGTATTTTACGTTAGATATCGAATGCTAATCCTGCTTAGCGAAAAATTACTGGGAAAGTCTTTGTAGAGGTCCCCTTTGCTGGAAGCTTATTTCATCATACTATTCATTCGAGCACGAACGCGCCAGACATAGGCGTCGTCGTAGACGGCAACTCGGCAAAGATCAAAGGAGAGTACTTTTCGATTAAACGCCGGCGTTCCTCATAATTTCTTGAATTTCAACGCTTCGCTACCTAAACGACGCTCGGGAATAACGAAAAAAAATCTAACAGGCAATCCTACATTTTAATAGTATTTATAAATTTGACGTTAAAAATGTTATATTCTTCGTGTTTATTCATAATATACCTACTTTTCTATTTGATAAATTATTAATGCATACCTACTTGAAAAATCAAAAGACCTAGGTTAATTTATTAATTAATTTAGTAACCCCCTTACCTATAAAAGTTAATTAATGCGCTGCACAACTAACTATGCATCGTTTGTCTTTTACTGTTACATGAAGGTTCAAAGTTGACAGACACAGACAAACGTCACATAACTTAGTCAGGTGTAAATAATATTTTATAAGTAAGCGAGTTAATTAAGATTAATACCAACTTGATGCTCTTGACTACATCGATCGACGCACCAGAAGACTGATTAGTGATGACTAACTTCTCGAGTCACCTTTTGAGTTTGGGGCACCGTCGTGAGTTTGATTCCTTGTCGGTCTTCTACTGGATTCACTTTGAAGAGTGCTCGCAGGAACTTCATGTGCTTGTTCCCCCTTGTCCTTTTTACTATAAGACCATGTGACATTAGGGACATTAGGGACTAATTTATTGATTTTTAGGTTCCTACCAACTTAATTGAACTACGAGCTGCTATTTTTAAGCAGCTACGAAAAATGACACTGGTGCGCGGCCGGGATTTGAAAACACGACAATCGGAATGAATGTCGGGTCTATCTCAAAACCAACACCGCTCAATGGGAGCTAACACTTTTCCTCTTCAAACTGTTGAAAATTGAAACTAGCGAGCATTTTAATCAAGGGTTATTTAAAATACAAGTTATAATCAAACCTCGAAGTTCGTCCAATTAATGTAAAACGAGAAGACATCTCTTATTACGGCATAAATTTTGTCAGTGTTCCGCTTAATTGAATCACGGCGTCGACAAGCTTACTGCGAAATAAACAAGCAGCTAAATCAATTGATACATTAATCACTTCAACTGTCCCCCGAGTAGCATAGATTATGGGCATAATTAAGCACAATTTTCAAGGAATATTTTCTAATACTTTTATTTTATGGATAAATTGATAGATCTATGCTTTATCCGCACAATCAACAATTACAATCATCAGTAGCTATACCCTGACCATCGAACTCAGAACAAACACTCTGTTCGCGTCTCTCTGGCACGTCGGGGGAACGCCCGACTGCAATGCAGAAGGGTGCTGGTTCGATTCTCGCCGGATGCAAACAAATATTTGTATCCGGTCTGGATGTCTTTCTATATATTATGTTATGTATGTATTTACAAAAAAAAAAAGTAGTATATCCGTTATCCAGTACCCATAGTAGTACTTACAAGCCTAGTGCTTAGTTTGGGGCGAGATTGCGCTGTGTGTAATGTCGTGCAATATTTATTATTATTTATAGTATATCAAAAGTAGTTGTCCTACTTACATGAAAGCTTAAAAGTAAAACGTTGTTCGAATGTTAAGTGTCTAAAAAGTTAAGATTGTTAATATTTAAGAGGCCGTAGTAGGCCAGAACTGATGTTTCTAGGATGAATTTCTACAAAAGTTATTTGAAATAAAAGTTTTGAAACCATATTTATTAAAGTTGAGGATATTTATTTACTAACACGTGAATGTGGTGAAAACACGATTCCTGAAAATTTTCTCGATAGAAAAAAAATCCAAACTTCCCTCTAAATTGTACAAATAAGTGATATTACTCAGTCAATATTGTACAAAAACGAATAAAACTTTGTATAAGAACTGAACTTAGCTCAATACAGGCAGTGAATGTTTTGAATTTCAAGAATATATACCATTTAGTTATCTTGAAATTAGCAATTGTTTGATTTTACGCACGAAAATTTTGCAAGGTCGCATCTTACGTCCTCCACTTACACATCTGAAATTCGTTGGCTTTATCCCTGTCATGCTATTAGGGTTGTATAGGCCGTTAAGGGCAAAATGATATTTTACTGACTGAGATCTTGGTCGATCTCAGTCCCGATAAAATGTAACATGATCGGAACATCGAAGTAAGAAGAACCCAGAACCTTAGTTCCAAATTTAATTAAGTAAAGTAATTTAAATTTGGAACTAAGGTTCTGGTAGCATACGGCCATTTTGAACTGGCCACCTAGACAAAACACATAAAAATAATAAAAACTGGGCTATTTTTGTTTATTTTATTTCGACGGAAGGGTAAGGCAAAAAGTTTTGGTTAATAATAGCTCCAACTTTTTTTTCATCTGCTAAGGCCGATGTGTGGTTTCGTCATTTTGATGTAACATTGTTAAATTTAATTATTATAGAGTTGTAAATATATTTCATACACGTTACATTAATCTATTGTTTGGTTGTTAATCAAATGCTTATTTTTGTAGCCGTTTTATTGTCTCGAAGTAGATGTGTAAAGTAAAATATTCACCTCGGTACTAAAGCCTGTCTTTATTTTGGGCGTTTGAATCCCACGCTTCACTCAGGACTCTCGGTACATAACTCCTTCCCTTCGCTCAGGAGTTAAGTTTTTAACTTTCTAGAGTCTTTCGTATGCTTTGGATTCAATAAGACGCCCGCTATATAAGACAGGGCTTTAGTACCTCGGTACATAAACTACTATTAACGTCTTCGGAACATATTTTTAAATTAAATTTAAATCAGAGATGCACAAAAATGATATCAAAGTATAAAAACAGAATTTGAAGTTTTTATGTTAATATCTGGCTCGTTGTCATTAAAATTTACCTAGTCGAAATACAAAAATCCCAGTTTCCTATTCGTTTTGTTAGTTTAATTTCAGCCGATACCAAATATTCTGACCACTAACTCCGCTTTTACCGATCAAACGAAATTAAACAACAAATAAACCGTATTATACACATTTTTCCAAGTAACCTAAAACAGTAAGCATGCTCGGTGCATGCGATTTACGGAGCAAACATAACTGAGCACATAGCAAACATACCTACAAGGAATTGCGTTGTGAGTTACGCTAACTTATACGTATAGTCTGAAACTTTATTTACTTAGTTACTTACAGACACAGTTAGTTTTTAACCCTAGAGTTATACACAATTGCGACAGTTGAGACTGTTGTGTCTCAAAATGCATGCAAATAACACAGTATTTGATAAGATTTGCTACTTTATAATATGTTGATATTATTGTGTGTATGGCAACGCTAATGTGATTAGTAAAACAACAGCGTAAGCTATTTTCAAGATAGGATCTTTTTCGCGGATCATTTAATTTCATTATAGGCTAAAGCTTACCCACTTTGTAGGTTGTTCGAATAACCGTAAAATACCTAAATGGAATCTTAATTGCGAATCAAATTATAAGACGAGAATGTTACCACGACATTTCTCTTATTCTTCTTTGATGAAAGCTCAAAAGCGTCGTTATAAGGGCATGTGATATTATATGTATGTTGAAACAACTTTAGATGGCTAATTTTCAAAGAGTGTTATTCATTTTAGTACGTATTTATTTATGTTTTATTTATTGTTTTCTCGGGTCTTATATGCTTATTGTTATTTTTAAATTATCTTATCCAACCAGGGACAACTATTAATTTAGGGGAAAATCGTGTACCTTAACAAAAAAAAATTTGTGTTATTATAATATTACCATATTATAAAGAGTAGAAGATTAGAGATTTATAATACTGCCTACTAGAAAATCTTAACTGATCAGATCAGACATCATAAAATACGCGACGTTAGTTATCGTTTGTAATTATTATTATTGTAATTATTGAACCAATGAGTCAACAAAAGAAAGTAACAATGATTTGGGTATTTAATCTAAAATATAGGTAATCAAATCATAAACAAAACGGAAAGGTAAAATATGATTGCGGAATATTTGTCGAGGTTTTCGGAAATAAAACCGGAATGAATCAATACCGACTTTTTCCATTCATTACCACCATTCGGAATGGAAGGAATACGTGGAAACGAGAAAATGATTCGATCAATGAACACTCTTTTATATAAATACTGCGGAGTGAGGGTAAGGAACGACGAAGAAATAAATAAGTATACCCCTAGTGAGTATTAATATACGCAGGGTAAATTTTAATAAAACATAACCGTTCCTTGCTCGCTGGTAAAAAACAATAGAACATGACATAACAAAAAGAATTATATGACAATAGTCTTGTAGTCGCGGTATGACTAAAATCTTATTTCTAATGAGGTAAGTTATTGTAACAAAAACAAAAGCTTTAATTGGCATGAGATATTGTAATATTATAACGTTTAAAATATCTCTAATGTTAAACAAGTTCATATACTTAATCGTTATTAGAGTTTTATAGCAATGTTTATAAAACCTTCGAAATACACTACCTCACTACTTCATTTATCGTTTTCAGTATAGGTATAGGTACTTAGCTAAATTAGTCACAATATATATATACAGAATGATAATATTCCTGCAGTAAGCCGCTGGATCCAATGAGAATTGATAAAATATTCGGGCACCGCTTGTACAATTTGATGAAATCAATCACAAACTGCGCCCACTTTGCCATGTGCTGAAATTCAGAAATCTATTTTTGTATTCTGAAACCTACAGATACTTTAGGTATTTAATGCGGATATTGGTCATGATTATATTAAGTTGGCAAATTCTTCAAAAATAGTTTGGAATACTATTTTTGACAGTCGATTTTTTAGTGAAACATAATATAGTGAAATATAATACTTCAGAATTAAAAAAGGTCTAGTTTCCGAAAGTCGTAAAACAAAATGAGGTCATCTAGACGTCTGGAACATCCGTATTTCGGATTATATTAACGTCCCCAAAACAAACTGTTTAAGAAAGAAACTACTTTGTACCAGATTTGTAAACGTTTAGGTATAATATATTTTTTTCTACTCAACGAGAAAACTTACACAAATGAACCACTGTGATTGCGACATTCTCTTTGGAATATTTTTCTTTGTTCAAAGTATTCATCTTGAACACCAGCCTTGCGGAGCAGAGTTTAATAGATATAATCAACTAGGGTTATTCTTTATCCTCATTCCCCAAAATTCTATTGTTCTCGTTAAAATAAAACTTCAAATATATTTTGTCAAACTGTAAGAAGATTCTTTGAAAAACTCAGAGGGATCCTTTGAGAGAAAATACTTATAAAACGAATTATCTTATTACAAATTAAAATATTTTCTAACATTTACCATTCGCTAGAATGATTTAAGAGTTTGAATTAATCTTTAGTCATAAAATATTAATTAAGGGAAAGCGTCGAGGGTGACGAGCGGATCCGTACAGTAAATATCCGTTGGGAAGACGTGTCTGATTACCGTGGTTACCGGCCGATGGACGCCGGCAATATACACGTCCGGCCACCTTCCGTTGGATTTTCCGCACCACTAGCTCGTTGCTTACAAATCACGTATAAGCATTCATGAATATTACTGCAAACAGAAAGTCAACGGTTAATAGGAATTAACGGTTGAATCGAATACTAATTCCATTTAGCTCACGTAATATATTAGTTTTCCTTTTTCTGTAACAGTTTAATGATTGAAAGGAAAACTCTTAGTAAGCATAGCTTTAGCATAAGGTTATAAGCGCATAAGTCGCGGCGCAGGGACGTCGTTACCGTATCGTTTATTCTGTGATCATGTCAAAAGACTTTGCGACGATACAGATCAATGCGCGATAGCCTTAAATTCAAAACCTTTTAAAGAAGTTTTTAAACTATATTAATTCCAACGGTTATAATTGTCAACTCACAAATGTAAAAACTAATATGGTTTACTTAAATATTTATAAATATAATTTTCACAGGAACAAAATCAGCTCCCCGTGACTGGTTCCAATTAAGCAAATTGTAGGTACCTACAGCTTGATTCAAAAACAAATACTATTTTACCCGTTGTCGCGACGAGTTGGTATCGTTATTTAGACGACCCCCATTCAAAAATTATAGGTACATCTAACAATAACTACAGCAATCATTCCCCTTTTGCCCTTTAGACAGGCGTTTCAAAATTTGCATTCGTTAAATCTGCGGTGCAACGTTTGCTATTGGACACTTGCGTAATTCAGTGTATAATGGATTCCGCTTGAACAGGACTTTGCAAAATAACTTGAACACCTCGCTGGGAAGTTTTCTAGCACCTTGATTTGATTCATCAAACTTTCACTTTTCCTGTTAAAGTCGTATTAATCTAACTTTTATCGATCAAACGAAAGAAATGACAGAATGTCTACCATTATTCTTCGCTCTACATTCAACTAGAAAAATATATCTTTTGTTGTTAAACAATACACGTAAACTTCATTAAGAACGATAATAAGAAATTGTTCTAATAATAGCTCTTTGTTTCTTGGTAAGAAATATTGTGAGGTCTTATAAAATATTGGAGAGTAAGTAAGCTGATTACCAACTATGGCAACCGATTAATATTTTTGGTCTCAGATTTTTATGAGGTGTTCTTTCTTCAAGTAAGTAGTACACTACAGTTTCCACACCCACTAATTGTTATTTAAACTATTATCATATTGAAAATCAATAGTAGGTACCTATGTTCAAATTTGTTTATACTAGTTTTTTTTCCTTTCATTAATACATCATGATAAATGGAGACAAATATTTTTCTGTGAAAAGCGTAAGTTAAGTCGATGTGTAGCCATATTTTCCGGAGAGTAAGGAAGTGGGCTTCTTCATTTGTGGCTTGTGGCATGTCTCATATACGCGGCACGTGACCTGCATACAGGTCTCATTGCCTGCTTCCGACAATTATTGTGTATGTCGCAGTCGAAACTCTTTATCGGTCAATAATATTTTTATACTACAACTAGCTTGGTTCCGAATTCACCCGCGTAAGTCCCAATCCTTCGGGAATATCGAAATCAAAAGTAGCCCATCTTTTAAGGACGCGACTCGTGTGAAATCCCTTCCGATTGAATAGTGATATTCATAACCGGTATCAAATAGATCTTTAAACAATGTTTTATGTTATTGTACATGATACAAGAAGTGTCCCCTTCATTTTAAAAACAATAAAAAATAACTTTAAATACCACTATTATACAGGCAAAGTTACCTCTGTTTTACAAAATAAATATTTTTTTCTTCTAAATCCTTAACCGCTATATTTTCTTATAGGCATCATAATATTAGAAAATACAATACCTAGAACCCCTTCATCGCATTTTATAAAAATATTATTTTAATCTTCGTTAATGATTGATTTTACGAGAAATTGTACATTTTTTCACGCAATTCCATCTCGCTCGTTTATATGCAATCGGACAAGGACCGATGATTATTATCTATCGCCGCCTTAAGTTGAAACATAACATACATTTTAAAAAAAAGTTTAAATCGGTTAAGTAGTTTAGGAGTCAATGGCAGACAAACAACGTTACAATAGCATTTTGACTGAAACAAAGATAAAATAAATAAATAAATAAATAAAACGTTTATTAATAAAACCAAAGTTTGCACAAATATACAATTAGGTACAATTTTGATTACATTTCAAAACTTGTTTAAATAAGTAAAAGTGTTTTTTGTTATATTTTTAAAAGTGTTTCCTACACTTGGATAACTATACTTAAAGAAATGCTTTCCAAAAATTTCGCACCCGACAGGACTTGAACCTGCATCTCTGGGAATCCGTTCCAGCGCCTTTTCCAATTTGGCCACGGATGCATGTTCAATCGAGTCGAAATTAAGGATTGCATTTCTTATTGTTTTTACGTTTTTGGAGGCACGTAGCGCCATCTACTGACAATATTTGCAGACTGCCAGCTTGAACTATTCTATTTTCATAGAATTAAATTCAACGTTGAGATGTTGCTTCCGATTAACCGTTTTTTGTTATATTTTTAAAAGTGTTTCCTACACTTGGATAACTATACTTAAAGAAATGCTTTCCAAAAATTTCGCACCCGACAGGACTTGAACCTGCATCTCTGGGAATCCGTTCCAGCGCCTTTTCCAATTTGGCCACGGATGCATGTTCAATCGAGTCGAAATTAAGGATTGCATTTCTTATTGTTTTTACGTTTTAAGCTGGCAGTCTGCAAATATTGTCAGTAGATGGCGCTACGTGCCTCCAAAAACGTAAAAACAATAAGAAATGCAATCCTTAATTTCGACTCGATTGAACATGCATCCGTGGCCAAATTGGAAAAGGCGCTGGAACGGATTCCCAGAGATGCAGGTTCAAGTCCTGTCGGGTGCGAAATTTTTGGAAAGCATTTCTTTAAGTATAGTTATCCAAGTGTAGGAAACACTTTTAAAAATATAACAAAAAACGGTTAATCGGAAGCAACATCTCAACGTTGAATTTAATTCTATGAAAATAGAATAGTTCAAGCTGGCAGTCTGCAAATATTGTCAGTAGATGGCGCTACGTGCCTCCAAAAACGTAAAAACAATAAGAAATGCAATCCTTAATTTCGACTCGATTGAACATGCATCCGTGGCCAAATTGGAAAAGGCGCTGGAACGGATTCCCAGAGATGCAGGTTCAAGTCCTGTCGGGTGCGAAATTTTTGGAAAGCATTTCTTTAAGTATAAGTAAAAGTGCTTAAGGAGTACTCCTGACCCTCAAACTAGGCAAAGAGCCTGTGCCTTGAGGTATCAGTAGTCCTACCACTAATTACTAGTAAGCAAAAACATATCCCTAACGGTAATCTGATTAACAGAAACATTCAAAAGTTGTAACATACAGCAAAAGCTTAAATGGCAAACAGAAAGATAGCAATGAAACAAAAACATCATACTATTTTAATACCAGCAATATATTCTCCGTAGCTTCATAATCAAGTTTCAGAAGGTAATCAACAAGTTTCCTCTTAAGCTCATACTTTGTGAGAGAACCAACATCTAGACATTTGTTTATTTTATGATATAGCATATTACTCAGAGCACCATATTGGTTACCAGCAAAAACAGTTCTAAGTGTTGCAGAAACAGGAAATAATAAGCGACCAAATCTTCTAGCAGGAAGTGAAAGTGAAACAGGACGTGCAGAATGTTTACGCAGGATAGCATGTAAAATAAAAAGTTGCCTAACGGTGAGGACTTTGCTATCCTGATACAGTGCCCTGGTAGAGTAGCCACGGGGTTTGTAACTAATTACTTTTAGGATGGCTCTTTGAGCCCTTTCTAATGGTAAGATGACAGTTTTAGCAGCTCCACCCCAAACAGGTATACAGTATGTGATGATGCACTGGCAAAGTGAATTGTAAACAAGCCGCAAAACCTCAGCGTCCGCAGACTCGCGGAGCTTAACAAAAATCCCTACAAGCCGGCGAATCCGAGCGACAACCGCATCCACTTGGGCCCTCCAATTTAGATGCCGATCAATATGGACACCAAGATATCTAATAACAGGCGACTGCGCAATCCTGAGGCAATTACAAGAAGGAGAAGTCATCTTACACTTGTGAGCTTTCAGCTCAAGAGAATTTGATGGCAATTTATTGGATCTAATGCTGAAAGGCAAAAATACCGTTTTCTTTACATTTAAGGTTAGCAAGTTGGACTTTAGCCATTGCATCACTCTAGCCAACGCTGTGTTTGTCCTACCAAATGTTTCCTCCCAAGTACTCCCTTCGACAAGAAGAGCGGTATCATCCGCATAGGCGTAGATGGAACATTTGTCGAGCTTGAGAAGACAAAGGTCATTGACGTAAATGAGGAAGAGAGTAGGCCCTAGGATGCTTCCTTGCGGAACGCCAAAAGTCACTGAAGCTCCGTCACTCACCAAATCATCCACCTTAACTATAAGATAAAAGGCTATTAGGACTTTGAACTGAAATTAATTGCGATTCTTTAATAAGTTATCTCTAAAAAACAGACAAAAATACTGATAAACAACTTGTCAAGTTATAATTTAACAATTAAAAAACCGACTTCAAAAAGAAACAAAAAATAATTTAAAAAACAACCAAAAAAAAAGGAATTGATAAAAATGACCAAAATAACCTCTACATAGGTACAGAGCCACCGACTAATTAATCTGTTTTATCATCTGAAGTCGGGCCGCCAAACTAAGTACAATATGGAACCAACCAGTAAAACTGCCCGACTTCAGATGATAAAACAGATTAATTAGTCGGTGGCTCTGTACCTATGTAGAGGTTATTTTGGTCATTTTTATCAAATCCTTTTTTTTGGTTGTTTTTTTAATTATTTTTTGTTTCTTTTGAAGTCGGTTTTTTAATTGTTAAATTATTTTTTTATTTTACCCTTTTTAGTATACTTACCTACCTAAAAATCAACAATATTGTTACCGTAATTTTCATTATTGAGGAGTTTGCTGATGAGAAGGTGGTTTCAGGTGCCCCATCAATCTGTACTTAGTTCTTTAGGGGTCTATTCTTTTTGGTAGAAGTCCAAAAATGAGTAATTTAATGAATTCTGGGATGCTATCCTAGTCCATCATTCCGAAGATACTCATCAGATCCTTACCAAACTTTCATGGGACCACCTCGTAGCTTCCACCTTTCCATTAAAAAAAGAACTATATCAATCGGTTAAGCCATCTTCGTATAATCGATGAACAATTGAATTGAATACAGCGTTTTGAGGAGCATTCCCGGTCCTCACTTCGAAGATCCTCATCAGATCCTCATCAAATTTTTATGGGACCATCTCGGAGCTTCCACCTTTTCATTAAAAAAAGAATCATCTCAATCGGTCAAGCCATCTTTGAGTAATCGATAAACAACTGGATTGATTAATGCGTTTTGAGGAGCATTTCCGTTCATCACTCCGAAGACCCTCATCAGATCCACATCAAATTTTTATGGGACCATCTTGGAGCTCCTACCTATCCATTAAAAAAAGAATCATCTTAATCCGTCAATCCGTCTTCGAGTAATCGGTAAACATACAAAAAAAAAAAAAATTATACATACAGACGAATTGATAACCTCCTCCTTTTTTTTGAAGTCGGTTAAAAACTAATTTTTAATCAATGGTTTTCAGTTAAAAGTATTTTTGACCAGTTTTGAGGTTTTACTGTAGCATTTATACGATATTCGTATACAATGCATACATACCTATATTATTTACAGTGTTTGGTTTGTCCAACTCATATTGAACACAATCTTGTACAGGATTAAACCAAATAAAAAAACCCATCATATTTACTTATTGGGGGACATATTATTTTGAATAGAAAACTGCCTTCTATTTTATTATTTAATCTTAAAAATTCTGAGTTTTCTATGATTTTAATGTTTTTACAACTTGCTCCAATATTAACGGTCATGGGCAAACCATGAGTGACGCAGGTCGGACAGCGGGAACATATATTTTTTCATCCCGGGTTGCTTCACAGACTTTGTCAGTTTCTTTCAAGTAATGCGTCGGTTGACTAGACTCCCTTTTGTGCTATAAATTTTGTTAGATGTATCTATATGAAACCTTAAAGTCTTACAGCAAAACGGCTGCCGCGACATCAAAGTCAAAGGTAATAAGTTAAAAATTGGCCAGCAGAATAACAATCACACAAAAACAACCCAATTTCCTGATTATTCTGATCCGACTCAGCCTCCAAGGATTTGTATAATCAGCTTTAAGGACAACGTAGACAATAAATATTCCACGGTGATAAATTAAATCAGTGTATCACAAACTTTGCCACAAACAGATTAAATATAGAACTAAAACAACAAAGTCGAACACGCAAGTAACAGATAATATAATTAAAAACTGATAAACGATGCATCAGGGAATCGAATCTCTGTTCAGAGGAGTTAGTACCGCTTGTTCCCAATACAAATCTGGATTATACTATATTATAGAAAAAAAAGTTCGTTTAGCCATTTTCAGCTGCTCTAACATTTAAGTTATAAACCGTTTTAAACGAGTAAAACGGTTTATAACTAAAATGTGAAGCTAAAACGGTTATAATTTTCTGCTGAAGCTATTCTCTGTCCATACCATCTCTAGCTTTACTAGCCAAGTTAACTTTTTACCGCCTTGGATATGAACCGGACATTACTTCTAAGTTTTATTAAAGCCTATTGGCGACGACAAGAGAAAGAGTAAGAGGTATATCTCGTGTAGCTAATTTGGTCACTATACTATCTGTTGTATTTATTAACTTAATAAAATAAACTTATCTGTCGGCGATTTATAGATGCGCCCAGTAGGTTATAAGAGGTAGATAAAAATAACCTAATAGTCATAAAAATAATTAATATCAAACATCAATCATTAAAAAGATAAAGTAACAGTCACATAAAACTGACTGTAATATCTTGTTCAAGCAACTTTTTAACGTCTTATTCGTTATTCATGGACTTTTATATTTATACTAGCTGTGCCCCGCGGTTTCACCCGCATAAATTCCTATCCCGTTACGTATGTGACGCATCACGATGTCATACCAAGCGTTGCTCAACCCGTATGATTATTCAAAGTAGGTACCCCATATCTTATTTAAACTATCCCTGTACCAAATTTCGTTCAAATCGGTTAAACCGTCATTTTTACTCATCACGTATGTCATACCAAGCGTTGCTTAACCCGTACGATCATTTAAATTATCGTATTTATACCCTTAAAGTAATCCCTGTACCAAATTTCATTCTAATTGGTGCGATCGTTCCTGTTGACCCATAACTTATGTGTCACGCCAAGCGTTGCTTAACCCGTACGATCATTTAAAGTACCATATATCGTATTTATATACCCATAAACTAACCCTGTACCAAATTTCATTCTAATTGGTGCGTACGTTCCTGTTGACCCATCATGTATGTGCCACGCCAAGCGTTGCTTAACCCGTACGATCATTTAAAGTACCCTATATCGTATTTATACCCATAAACTAACCCTGTACCAAATTTCATTTCTATCGGTTTTGCCGTTCTTGAGATATAAATAGTGTAACTAACACGACTTTCGTTTTTATAGCTGTGTCCCGCGGAATTTACCCTCGTAAGTCCCGACCCAGTAAGAATATCGGGATCAAAAGTACCCTATAACCTTCCTCGATAAATGGACTATCAAACATAAAAAGAATTTTTCAAATCGGACCAGCAGTTCCTGAGATTAGCGCGTTCAAACAAACAAACAATCAAACAAACTCTTCAGCTTTATAATATTATAGTATAGTATAGTATAAGTATATAGTATAGTATAGATTAGCAAGTTACTGACCTCAGATAAGCCCTTGTACAAGCATTTTTATAAAACGGTTAACGGCGGTGTCAGCATTGCAGCAAGTTGTAGGTTCTAATCATGGTGTCGGCAGTCACCAATGAATTTTAAAAGAATACACCTTAATGAAACAGACGCCGCTCCGGAGGATTAGTTTTCAACAAACAAGTGATTTATTTTCGAAATTCTTATATTGGAAAGAAGTAAAAGGCTGGGTTTACCTATATCACTTAATACATGTTCCATCTACCTACATGACGTAGATCAAAGGACTGTAAATAAATCTTCATGTAACCAAAATTATTTAGGAAAGAAAATACATTACTGTTGACTTTTATCACAAAATCGTCTCTTTTGAAACAAAGAATACCTACAGTAGGCGTCTGGCGTACCTATTTAATAATTCTAGAAATATCATTGTTAAAAACTGTTCACAAATATGAAACTCATAACAAAGTAAACACTGTTGTGAAAACGAGAAAATATTTACCGATAAGCAAAAATATTTAAAAAACGAATACAAGCGTGAAAATTTCCGAAACTATTTTCCTCTTTAGAGATACACAGCGAGCGGTTAGATTAGCTGGAAATGAAAAACCCGGGTTCCATGCATTTGTTCTATCTGAATGTAGGGGTTTTAACTGATAAACCGTCGCGAGCGTGCCCGTGGGTAATCTAGCTGAGGAGTGGCGACACAACCGATCCCTAGGGATAGTTTAATGCCCGCAAGCTCAACAAAACATTGAGCAGCATCAATACCTAGAAGCTTAGATAGAAAAACAATAAGTAGATCCTTACATAAGCTTCTATACTTATAAAATCGTTTGCCCTGAGTGACTTTCAACATCAACTTACGCAATATACATTTGGTGACGTACCTATAGATATAATTATGCTAAGACAAGGTTTTTTTAAATTTCCTTGGGATCGGAACTTCCCAAAATTAAACAGCGAGACACAGCTAGCAATTTTTTCTGTGTACTTAACTACGGGTTAAATATAAACATAGCATATGTTTTCAAAATTGGTACGGATGCTTTACTGTAATGTATAAAAGGAATGGGCAATTCGTTTTAAAATAAAAACAAAACACCTTATATAAACCTTACGGAAATTCTACAAGAGATTCTGCAAACAAAGGCAGTAAAATACAGGGAAATTACAAACTGTGGTCAAGGCTCATAAAATAACAACAACGTGAAGGTAAATTCCGAGGCACGGAGGAAATGTTTCAATAAGAAAGTGTCAACATTTATTGTGAGTTATTTGAAGGTGAGACGGGAACAGGATCAGCCGATAGAGGCCGTGAGCTGCTCTAACTAAGTTACTGCCCGTGAAGGACTCTTCCGCTTTTTCTCATTTGCACAGATTTATGTAAACTCGTTTAATTACACAACCGACGAAAGCTCTCCTAGTATTCAAATTACGAACACACTTATTTGGCCACAGAAACAATCACAATCGCTGAACAAATTACAAAGTTTTTAACCAAATACAAATTATCTTGAGCGTATCCTGTCAGCGCTCTTTCCATGCAAATTTATTCCTTTATTTATTTATTGAATAATACTTCTAGAGCATTATATCCTCATATTTATAGTTTGTGTTTCATAATTTATTTAGCTGTATACTATTAGTAATATACTTTTACTATATTGTCATTAGTTTAAGAAACATTATATTAATAAAAAAACTTGAACCTCTATAAACATAAGCGACGTTATTATGGAAGAAATAAAGAAAGTACATTCGTATGGTAACAGTGCTAATAGTATACTAAGAAAGGTATAGTAATAATAAGAAAGGTTCGAATGCAATTCCTTCTACACTTAACCTTGATAGTCAGTCTGCAGATACAGGAGAAGGGGTTGCAAACTTATTTTCAAGTTATTTTCTGTCCAACTTTCTTTCATCTTCTACTTCCTCCAACATCCCATCGACTAGCCTTAACGATACTAACAACTCTCAAATTCTTATAAACAGTATTAACATTGAACGTATTGAGGTACACAAGCTACTAGAAAAAATTGACTTAAGTAAGGGGGCGGGTCCAGACCGTATTGTGCCTGTCTTTATTGTTAAGTGCTCTAAGAATTTGTCTGCTCCTTTAACTATGTTATTCCGTAGGTCGATTGAGGAAGGGTTGGTTCCTGACATTTGGAAATCTGCTTTTATAACTCCGATACACAAGAGTGGTAATAAAAATGATGTTCGGAATTATAGGCCCATTTCTAAACTATGCATTTTTGCTAAAATATTTGAAAAATTGGTACATACTCAGGTTTATTCGGCTCTTTCGTCTCTATTTATCGAAGAACAGCATGGGTTTATCAAAAATCGCTCTACTACTTCCAATCTGCTCACTTTTGTCGATCATGTGACCAGTTATATGGATTCGGGGGGCCAGGTCGATGCGGTATTTACTGATTACAGCAAAGCTTTTGATCGCATTGACCATCAGATGCTTTTGGGTAAGCTTTATAAGGCCGGAATTCACGGCAATCTCTTCAGGTGGTTTTCGTCCTATATAGCGAATCGATCTCAAGCTGTGGTGGTGAATGGTTTTGCATCTGTTTGGGCTCATGTTCCTTCCGGGGTACCACAGGGGTCCCTTCTCGGTCCTCTCCTCTTCGTCTTATTTATTAACGACATTAATACTTGTTTTGTTTACTCTGATTTTATTTTATATGCAGATGACATGAAAATTTTTCGAAGCATTAAGTCTAAGTCTGATTGTGAACAACTGCAAGAGGATTTGCGCCGTTTTGAGGTTTATTGTGTTAATAATAAATTGGAACTTAATGTTTCTAAATGTTTTTCTATAACTTTTACTAGGAAGCCCAAGCCAGTTAAGTTTAGTTACGTAATTAAGGGCTCCTTGCTTAAGGTGGTTGCTGATATTCGGGACCTTGGTGTTATCCAGGATTCTAAACTTTCATATGATAAGCATATCGATTGTATTGTCAAGAGAGCCAATAGGGCCATGGGTTTCGTGATGCGTACCTGTTCTCAATTCTCTAGTATTAAGTTAATTAAAATTCTTTATTGTTCTTTCGTGCGAAGCATCTTGGAATACTGTTCTCAGGTTTGGAGTCCTTGCTATCTGGTATACATTGATAGGATTGAGTCAATTCAGGCTAGGTTTCTTAGATATCTACAATTCAAGTGTAAACAAGTGGATGTTAATTATGAAGACAGATGTTTAAGGTATCATATGTTACCTTTACAAGAGAGACGTCGAATAGCAGATATAGTTTTTCTTAGCAAGATTGCTCAAATGGATGTGGATTCTCCTCTGTTACTATCAAAAATAAATATCCGAGTACCTTCACGAATCCAATTGAGAGAATCCAATTATCTTGGAACTACTAGATCATACACCAAATACAGGCACAATTCATTCTTTCCCAGAGCAGCGGATGCGTTTAATAAGTTGATTGATTTTCCCCAGTTAGATCTTTTTGATTCCAAGCCGGTTGCGATCAGGAGTGCGTTGGCAAGACACTGGTTTGATGTACATAGTTTTTAGTTTGGTTATGTATAATAATTTATATTCCCAGTGTTTGTCTTATTATTATATTATGTATAATGTTTATATATACTTATATTGTAGCGGACAACTAGTGTGCATAGATGCTTATATGTGAAAACATATAATTGGTTTTTAGATGTATTTATATATTATTAAGTTGTAATGTATAACTGTTTGTTTTCCTAGTAAATAAAAATAAAATAAATAAATAAAATACTATTAAAAGTCACTTTTGATAAAAGACTTTCGACAAAAAATGTAACTTATACATTATACATACTTGTATAAATGATGAAAAAAATGAGTCTGTACCTATATATTTAACACGTAATAAACTGCGAATAAGTACCTATAAAGTTTTATGTGAGCTGTAAAAGTAGGCGAGCTAGCAGGAAGGTCGCCGCAAGATGATATTGTGCTAGGCGTTAAATTGCCCACTAAATGACTTTCACTAATAACAATCACTTAATGCTAACATGTAATCAGAACCGGTAACCATAGTTTTATTGTTCACACACGACCGAGCAAACAGATCCGATCCGAACTTTGTTTTTCATTAATAACGACAACGTTGATTCCAGAAAGTATTATGAAGCTGAACTAATACGAATGTCTTACTTACGATAGCAACACAAAAAATATATATATCGCTAAATACAATTGGCGAATTCCAGGCGAGTAGCGCAGAACACAAGGTTAATACAGCGTTAGTTCCAATATCTTTCCACTACATAAAAGAGTATCGCGACCGAACTAAATCTTTACGTCGCCATTCGTTACGAACGCTACGCCAGTATACATCTAGCTACGCTACGTAGATGAGGAAAAAACTAAAAACTTCAGCCATCGTTCAGCGTTAGAAGTCAGGAACGTAAATTATATTTAACTCTGATAAAATGATCACGTCGTTTATCACTCAAATTGATTGATTCCACTAGACAAAATAATTCTTTTGCAACAAATGTTTCTTTTCCTCATTTTCTTCTCTATCTGTTTTAATTATTTTTATGTGTGTAACAGCACAGTTACATATAATATAATAACTCACAGCTTAAAAACATAAAAAATATAATATAAATAAGCATATTATCAAATTTATATGTAAAATTATAACTGAAAAAGAAAGTGTCAGCAACGTCTGAGTTATGGTGCCTAAAAATGCTGGCGGCGTTCCCGCGCAGGACAGCCATGTTTATTCGTTGGGACAAAAACAGCCAGCCTTGATATCACTGGATTTCTTGTCAAAACACGCCGACAATTTAACAAATAACAAATCATTCCTGTGATTAAACTTTAAAAGGCGCAGTTAGTCTAAGAAAGTGTACTTATTGTATAATATATAAACTACTTATAAGTTAGTATTTATAATGTTTGTTATTTTATGAAAATAAAGAATTTCAAAAACAAAAACAGTAGAATAAACCCTACTTAACATTAACAAAATATTTTAAAAAACCTGACTGTGTGGAAAAGGGTAGGTAAAAACAGGTAAGTGAGAAAGTGGTTACCAACATTTATATCAAATGGTTCTACAGTAGGTACCTACAAATAACCCTACGAGAATATGAGTTTCAATAATCTTCAAAAAGGTCAGTATGTTTCTGATTTCCGTTTCATTTTATCATGACCCGTTGTATAAATGAAATTGGAAAAATATATTTGGTCGCCGAAGCTACGAAAATGTGGTGAATACATTTCTGGTTAAAAGAAGTTTATTCAACTGGCAGCTAGTAACCATGCAGGTACTTTGTATCTAATGGTAATACTTTTTATATGATTGTATGTTTGTTTTTACGGCCAAAGGGCTCGACTGATTTTGATGATAATGTAGACGGGGACTTTATTATAAACATAGACGAGGAAAAAAATAACCACAACCCAATTAGGAACCTCCACCTTTGTTTGAAGTCGGATAAAACCGAGGGCAAATTCGCGTATAAAACTAGTTTATAAATATTTTACAAGACTTTTCTATATACACCGTAACTGAACGAGTATCATCTTCCATAAAGAATGTTATTGGGTTTTGTCAACGGTGAATGTCGATAGAGAGATTCGAATGGACGAGCAAGTCGTTTCGCTGAGTTCGCTCACAATTTACCATGCGTACCAAACGCTATCTCTGAAAAGTGAAAACGAAAGTATCAACGTGATTTTCTGGCGATGTGCTCGTAAAGGGAGAGAAGATTACAGGGGTATCGACTTCCTCGAGGAAACTCCATGTCATACACAAACATAGCAGAACATGTATACTATATAGGTAGGTATATCGTATCGACTAGGTACCTCCGGGCACACTTTCCTTGAGGCATTAGCGCGCATCCAGTTTCGGGTCAGTTTAATCTCAAACAAGTGGATCGAGTTACACTACAAACTTTGTTTTGTCCTTCTATTTTGATTTTCTGTATCTTAGGCAATTTTCCTCTAAATGCTATAGGCACTGTAAGTTATATGTATGATACTGCGCCTCGTGGTTTCTCCCATACAAACCCTCAACCTAAAAAAATGTCTTCTATTCCAAGTTTTCAGCTGTCGGTAAGGTATACCAAATAGACACATACCAATTTGAGTGTTCGACCACCCCACCGGCCTAGTACAGCCAAAATACAAAACTTTTAGATTAATTAGAAGACACATTAAGCCAATAACAGATAAACGTTACAAAACAAACACAGATAAGATAACTGAAACAAAACGGGAAATTATTTAATAAAATTCGTTAAAACAAACGCAATTAAAACGTCTAAACTGGAAAAGTTTAAATAAAGTTGTTATTAGCTCATTTCCAAACATTTCGAGTTGGGAACGTTTTACTGATGGATATACTGGGAATCGACGGACGTTTAGTAAACATAGTCATTACATTTTATTTTATTGATTGAAGTATTAAACAAGATCTTTTAGCGTTACAGTAAAAAATATATAATGTTTATTGGTATAGGTAGAATATTTTCTCCTAGATTTGTAGATAGACAGTCAAACACACTCACTGGAAGAAACTAAGCTATTTCTGGAGATAAATGGCTATATTCGAGTATGTAAAATACCGATACGACGAATGAAAGTGTAGTCGCTGATGCAATTAATTTTAAAATATTCTACTATCTGCGCCCCGCAATTTCACCCACGTCCCTGTTCCCACCAGAATATCGGGATATAAAGCACCTACAATTCAAGTTTTATCGCAATCGGTTCTGTAGTTTTTGCGTGAAAGAGTAAAAAGTCGCGTACAAAATTTCGCGTTTATAATATTATGTAAGATATTCTATTTAGAACACGGATACGGATTCTTACTATAGTGTTTGAAACTAAACACCCATGGTTTAATAACATAACCGATTTGAGGTTTTAAGTCAACCGCTATGACATGAATGTGGTAATTTAGTTTTAATAATGGAAGTTTCCTCCCATAATGGGTTATTCTACACTATTATACCCAACCAAAGTGCAGTGTTATTGTAGACCAAAGCTATTACGCATATTTGGTATCAGAGATAAAGGTCATTAAATGACCTTTAAGTATAAACTTGATACATAAATGAAAATTAATTATGATAATGATGAATTATATCAATTCCTGTGTCAAATAGTTTATCGAACACAAATGGACAAGTGTATCAGCATATCCAAAAGCGATATGAGAATATTTGAACTGAAATTAGATCTAATTGTGTACATTTATCTGCCATTTTATATCGTCAGTGGAATGGCTACATTACTAAAGCCACTTTGGCCAAAATGATTTATTTGAAAAAAAAAGGCCTTTTTATTGACCGAGCGAGCGTCAGCGAGCGAAGCCTCATGCTTTAGGTTGGGCAAATTTTCTTCTTTCTGTATGTTGCTTCTCCTCTACAGGTCGTATTTCTCAACCGATTTTGATGAAACTTGGTATACAAGTTCTCAGAACATAATATGGATTTTTGGGGTGGGGGATTTTTTATTGGTGGGGTATTTCTTCCACACTCCATAGAAAAAATCCTGATTTTCTTTCTTCTGTTGATTTTTCCGCACTATGAGATCCAATTTATAAGAAACTTTGTATACATACAAGTTCTATGAGTTTATATATTTTTTTGTTGTTGTGGGGGATTTTGATTAGTGGGATATTTCTCCCACAAAGAGGGTATTTGAATACTTGTGTTTTAAATAGATACTAATTGTTTTAAAAACAGTCTGTGTTCGCATGGTGCTCGCGAGGTCTACCGTTCGCAGAACTACTAGTATAATTGGATTAGATTTTAGATTCTGCATCGATTGTTGTCAGTTGAGAGTCAATAATATCCGAGCATTTTATTTGACCGTTTCGCTTTTTCATAATAAATTATTATTCCTCCTCCGTCTCACTGCCTCTTGTTAATTACACAAGCAATCTATCTCGCTCTGTTATCTATTCTCAAATAGTGACTTATCCGTTCACTGCGACTGTTATTTCGTCAGAATATTGCCAGTTTTGATTTATGTTACAAGCATTAAAATAGCGACATTTTGTTTTTAGCTTATGGCGAACCCATACGACATTGGGCCCTACCATGATGTCTTATACGTCGTCGCGAAGTCGTCGCGTTGTCGTTCAGCTAAAAAAAAACACATCAAATCATTTAAAAAAAAAACTTCGTAAAAATAAAAAGATTATTAAATAATATTATCTGTGGTTTTTAAAAGTAGTCAGAGTATTTTTTATTTAAAATTTACTTTATTTTTTTGAACGACAAAAGGACGACATAGCAACGACAAACGAGCATGGTAGCGCGGATTATGTCTCTGGGTAAAACTGAATCTTTTCAGCGACAAGGCAATCATATAGGATGGGTAATCTATCACTCTCTCGTTTATTCTACTTTGAAAATAAAGGAATATATTACCATGTACTTATTCGTATTAATATATTTATTGGACACAACAAGAAAAAACAAAAGGAATTAACTACATACTTCGAACGAAAGTACGTAACGTTACCTTTATGTTACGCGAAATAAATCCCTCAATACCATAAAAAAGAAATGTAATAACGTATTTGATATCATCATTACACTATAATGGCTCTGAATATATACGGGACGGAACATAAATCTGTGTCTTCAATTTCAAAACGAATAAATACCATAAAACGTGTACAAGGGTGCGTCGTCAAAGTTTTTGATTGGATTACTCTAGATAGAAATAGATACTGTTAGTCTGAAAAAAAGTTTAATAAATTAAACGTAATAAAACATTTCATTAATTTTTCATCCGACATAAATAATTGGTGTAAGTGTAAGTATCATGACTTTTGATGTCATGAAGTTTTGGAAGCCGGCCAGCACTTTTTCTACTTTTTTTTTAATATGCGCGGAATCTGCGTTCTTATCTGCGAACTTATTCGAAGACTAGCTGTTACCCGCGACTTCGTCTGCGTAGAAATACAGCATAGCCGACTTTTTCGTTGATTACTCAGGTTCTACTAATTGGATTTCGATGTAAGGTACTTAAACCACGACGTTCCTCAAAAATAGAACTATCCAATATTGAAAACCAGATGTCAATCGGATCAGTAGTTTTTAATTGTATAAGGAACAAACTGAGAAACAGACAGACATGAATTGATAAAATTGTATAATTTTGTTCTACTACTTTTTCTAAGTCACCTAGACAACTTTTAAAAAATTTACTTCCAATTACAGACTTTTTGTCCTCTCTTTTTTTTATAAGTATTGTATAAATGTACATATATACATATACATATATACATATTGTATATATATACATCTTTTATCCGTAGAATGAAAAATCAGGTCTAAATATTATTAAATATTTTTGACCAGACAAGACACAAGAAACACGTGGGGTTATTGTTTTTGTTTCTTTTTTGTTGCAATGATCATGTAAATTCATGTAATTCACATTGTCGTATATTTAGGGCTATAGTGGAATCGGAGTAATATTCTTCAATAATACAAAAATCAGAGGGCCAAACAGATCCCCACAGACCCGTTCGAATTTAGATAGGAAACCTGGTGTTTGGAATTTATTCCGCTTCCATCTTTCAAACTTCAAGATACCTAAACATTAGTTATCTTACTATGTAAGTGAGGTTGTTACTCTACTACTGAACCGATTGCGATGACACTTGGAATATAGGTAGCTGGATACCGGGAATAACACATAGGCTACTATTTATCCCGATATTCCCGCAGGAACGGGACTTACGCGGGTGAAACCACGGGGCGCAGCTAGTTTTAGATATAACAAAAAATTTCGAAATAAAACTCATTTTCCAGTTTAATCGCGTTGCTTTTATTATCAGCATTGTTACAATGATGTTTTGACGTTTGGAGTCTTTACAGACTTCTTCCATAAGGTAGACTCCCGAACCGTATAAACTGGGAACTAGAAAATAAGTTCTACTTTAACACAGAAGAAATACTGCGAAAACAGAAGAAAAATCTAAAATTTTCGAAATATTATATGTAGATACTAACATTTTGGCTACACTTTTTAATAGTTAGAAGATACAATTAGATACGAATTCAGTACTTATATTTTCTGAAACTACAAATTAAGAAATTTGTATCATAACTTTTTATTGACTTCATATTGTTATAGTTTAAAGACGTCTGTTTTAGATGTTAGTCTGAGTAGCACTCATTTTAATGAGAGTTCTATTCGTTGCGCAACATTTGATGCTCATTTGACTTTCAAAATGGATATCGCAGAATAAAGAATAACAAAGTAAATTGAAGTAACCAAAAGCTCTTAAGTTTAATGGATCCAAATAAAAAGGAACATAAAACTAATTAAAATGCGTCAAAACGTAATAAATCATTTTATAAGCTTTATAGAAAATAACGATTTAACTGTCAGTTGCGGAACTAACTTCTTTTATTGTCAGATGAAAAACAAAAAACTATAAAAATAGTTTTAAAAACTCAATTAAAGCGGATTTACATATTGCACACACAGCGCAATCTAGCCCCCAAACTAAGCTGCTTGGCTTGTAATATGGGTACAAGACACGGATATACATATACAATTTGTAACGGGTAAGCCCTTTTAACCCGAAAGGGGGTTGTTCTAGACGTCTAGGCGAACACCTTTTGTTCTACGACTTTTGAAAACTCAAACTTTTCTTTGAAAATTTTGAGATTATGTTTCACTGAAAATAACAGCTGCTTTTGAAAATAAAGGTAATTGAAGTTTTGATTGTAAACCATCAAACTAAATAAAACGACAACATAAGGTCAATGACCTCGAACTCTCAGAAACAGCTGATTTTCAAGTAAAATTTTACACCTAAATTTTTCGAGAAGTACTTCGAATTTCCAAAAGTCGTAGAACAAAAGTTGTTCGCCTAAACGTTTAGAACAACCCCCTTTCGGATTAAAAGGGCTTAGCCGTTACACCTTGTATACATATATAACACCAGAATGTAACAGATATGTAACACCAGAAACAAACATTTATGGTCAGCACAGAACAGGTTAATACTACGAACCCACAACCTTCTCAGCAGTTGCAGTCGGGGTTTCACCCAATGCGCCACAGAGGCCGTTTTGTCTGAGAAATATTACGGGCATTAGACGGGCAAGACTTCAAATAGGTACTACGAACTTCGTAGCTATTCGTAGACCCTCTACGACTACGATTTACTAGCAATTTACCTAATAGTTCGTGAATCTCGGGTTACAATGCTAGTATAGTCAACAAAGATACTACCTTACTAATATTATAAACGCTATAGTTTGTATGTATGTATGTATGTATGTGAGGTTGTTACCCTTTCACGCAAAAACTACTAGACCGATTGCGATGACACTTGGAATGTAGGTAGCTGGAGACCTGGAATAACATATAGGCTACTTTTTATCCCATTATTCCCGCGGGAGCGGGACTTACGCGGGTGAAACCGCGGGGCGCAGCTAGTCTTATCTAATATGAATCCTCTAATAGATTACGAAAAGAGGTTTTCAGCAAGTAACATATTCGCTTCAATCGCATTAAATAAAAAATATATATTACGGTATTCCAACGATAAAAAAGACCAAACTTTTAAAAATCGATAAATTCCTAAACTTTAAAAGACCGTAACAATAAATATCTGACGCATTTTATCGTGAAAGAACCATGAAACAGGAGGGTTGATTCAATTTTCAATATACGACACGATAAGTATCGCAAAGTGAAATGTCGTTATTCATTTCGTAGGCGTCATAGGGCCCCGTAAAATATGCAAAATACAGGGAAATTACTTCGGCGGCTCACTTCGTTAACTCCAGGCCATGAAGCCATTACCAAGGGCACGGAGGTAAACAAAACTCACATAAACTGTACTCTGCGGGTACGTGCCACTCGTTTACTTATCATTCACCTTTTACAATCTTAGATCAAGGTTTATTTGAGTATGTTAATTTGAGATAAATATATTGCGACAGTTGTGGTGTGGTGAGATAAATTATGGCGTCTTGACCTACCTAGCTTTAACTTTTTGTGGTTGTGATTGATCTCGACCTTAACAGTCCCAAATCGTAACTGAACTAACTGTACAGGGTTATGGGATTCCAATCCAAAACTGTAGAGGGGGTGATTCTGTTCTACCACTTTTGTTCTACCACTTTTAGAGATACGAAGTAGTCATCGGAAATTTTAAGTGTAAAGTTTACTTGAAAATCAGCTGTTTCTTATTAGAGTTCGAGGTCATTAATTGTAAGTTGTCCTTTCATTTAGTTTTGTCTACCACAATCAGAACTTCAATTACCTTTGTTTTCAAAAGCAGCTGTCTTTTAAATGAAACATAATATAAAATTCGTAACATCGCTCTTACAGTGAAGGAAAACATCGTGAGGAAACCGACATCTCCTAGGACCCATCACGATCCAAAGACATGAACATTCGCCAATCCGGTGTAGGCTCCCGTGGCGTCTTACTGCCTAACTCCTCTAAGAGGAGGCTCTTGCTCTGCAGTGGGACAAATTAACGGACTGAATATGTAGTGTAATATAAAAATATTTTAATTCGTTTTTTTTATTATTGTTTGTGATTGTATATGACCAATACTCAAATGATATAATATATATAATAATTAATAATAACTCTATCGGTCGTGTTGCTTAGAGCTATGTAAATAGTTAGGTACTACAGATGTAAGTTCGATGTCGTTAATTTTTGTATTTGAAACACACGACCGCAACGAGTGGCCTCAATCACTCGCTACAGACGTCAAACGAAAATCAGCAGAAATCGAGCTAGCCCAAGTGGCATGAGCAATTCAAAAATAGAATATAAACCCAATAAAGTTTATAGCGATGACATTTATGATATTACATAATGGAAGTGCAAAAACCCAACATTCTATATTTAGAATATTTTAATATATCACCGAGAACAAGGTACGAGAAATAAAAAGTGTTCTAGACGTGGGAGTGTCGTATTTATTTCATAGTACCTGCGCCCCACGGTGTCACCCGCGTAAGTCCGGTTCCCGCGAGAATATTGGGATAAAAAGTAACCTATGTATTACTCCCAGTATACAACTACCTATACCCCAAGTTTCATCTCAATCAGTTTAGAAGTTTTTGCGTGATTGAGTAACAAACTCATAGACATACATACAAATATGCAAACTTTCGCGTTTATAATATTAGTAAGATAGATAACGGCTTCTGTGGCGCGTCGGCGAGTAAACGTGTCAGAAGGTTGTGGGTTCGATTCGCGCCGGGTGCAAGTATTTATGCTTAAAAATAAATAATTCTGTCTGGTCTGAATGCTTTTTATAATAAATAAATAAATTTATTTCCAAAAAGTTCTGTACAAAATTGTATGTACAAATTTTATGTATCGTATGTATGTATTTACAAAAACAAGTAGTATGATATGTAGTATTTTCGTCATCTAGTACTTATAGTACAAGCCTAGTGCTTAGTTTGGGGCTAGATTGCGCTGTGTGAATATTGTGCAATATTTATTCATTTATAAGTAAGAAGTAAGATTTAGATGTCGCAGTATTGATAAAAAATAAAAATAAATCCTGTGACGAACACACAGCGCCATCTACCCCGTGATAAGCTGCTAAGCTTGTGTTACGGTGGCTAGACAACGGATATACTACTTATATTTATTTTTCTTTTGTAAATACATACATATTATACATAGAAATACGCCCAACGCCCATAGAAATACGTACGTATTTATATATTGTATGATAGACATACATACAATATATAAAGTAGGAATGTCACGTATATTTTATTCTTTGAAGCTTAGAAGCAATAAAACGCGTTGGTGCGCAGGATGGCTAAATGCCAACTGGCGGCTAGGGCCCTCAATACAACCAACAAGGTTGTCATCATTAATGCAGCCACTCGACAAAAACGGTATCCATATTTCGTTCGACGAATAAAGCCCTAGAAATAGTACAGTAATTACTAGAAAGCTTACTTCCTCAACAAACCGCTTAATATTAAAAATACCCCTGTCTGTACTTTTTTCACTTTAGTGTTCGTCGGTTAGTTACATAAGGACAGACTGGATCCAACTGGGCCCAACTGGACCGTTTTGATAAATCAAAACAGAAACTACCTTAACCTTAGAGAACATGATTGAAATTGATATTTCAAAAGTTGTCAAGTGCACAGTTTTCTAGGAGCGAAGACGACGATGTGACATAAATGTCTCTGAATAAAGCTAATAGGATAAAAACGCTAAAAGGTATTGATTGGATTTAAGGTATAAAATCCGTTGAATGTCAATGTCATTTAATGTTTTTTTTATGTTAATCACCTGAACCCGATAATGTTAAGGAGAGGAAAAAAGGTTATTTTAGGCTGCGGCCGCATATACAGGCGGCTTGCTTAGCTCCTAGCGCCTAGTTGATTACATTCCGTCAAAATTCACAGCGCCAAGCGCTCAGTGCGGCTGTTCGCAAACTTTCTAGATCGTTTCTTTTAGTTAGGTGACTCGTTACCGTCTAACCGCTAAGCCAGCATCCAGCATCCTGGGTCAGACTACGGAAAAAATAAATGTGGCAACGACTAAAAGCTATTCAATATTGAATATAAAAGCTATTAATATTTTATTTGCTTGTAGTTTTTACATCTCGATAAATTTACTACGCATTACAGAAGATCGGCGTTTTTTCTTAGAGCTCAGACCTAGTTGGTAGAGGTACATTAATGAAATTTTAAAGGCATTCCTAAAACACAAGATATGGATTATCCAACTGATTTACGTGATCTAAACCGTGGCTGTTAGTATTTTCGTTTATTTGCCGCTAAATTAAAAGCTATTGTATATTAAAGTTTTACAATTAAAAGCTTCAAACCTAAGAAATGGTGGCTCAATATCTCCTAATTTAGGAGAATAGTGTACTCCTAACTATAAAACTTTAACATACAATATCTTTAAATTCAGCGGAAATAAAACAAAAATACTAACACAGTAGCTTTAGATCACGTAAATCTATTGAATAATCCATATTTCTTCTTTTAGGAACGAAACAATTTCGTATTAAAAGTTGTTTGAAGTACCAAATTTGATATCTGTAGAACATAGCTGGTCCAGTTTAAACGGTCTTCTTTACTGTTGTAAATTTAATGCGTAGTAAATGACGAAGGTATCATTTGCTTTCTCTATTCATATGTACCTACGTAACTAAGCCTTGTTTAAAGTAGTTCCATCCCAATCTAATACCTAAATGCGAACGTTCGTGTGTTACTATGTGTATAATAATTGTATATGTAGTTTGTTAGTTCTCCGTATGCTTAATTAGATTTCCAAATAGCTGCAGTTCTAGAGTTATTCCAGGACTGCAGGACTATTTGAATAACAAACTTTTTATACCGATAGTTCCACTGGATCTATGCCGGTGAAACTGCGAAAAGCAGCTATACAGTACGTATAACATACATATTATTCAAAGTTTAACTCATTTTTCGGTTTCAATTACCATTATTTTATTATTTTAAGTATTTTTCAGCCTCGAAAACCTTTTTTTTTTTTTTTTTTTTTATGGTGGAGGAATGGCCTTATGCGCCGTCCCGCCGCCCCAGGGGGTGCGGCGGGGATGTGTGGGGCTCCCAGCTGGTCTAAGGGTGGTAAGTGGCCAGTGGTTTACCCACTAAACAACTCCACCGGTTCCTCGCACGCCTTGATGTCGGAGTCGAAACGCGGGGACACGTTCGTACTCGTCCGCGTACACGTTCGTACTCGTCCGCGTAGCCTCGAAAACCTGATTGAGAAAGAAATTGACCGAAGGATTGCTGTCTCGTGGAAAAAGTACTGGGCAAATAAAGACGTATTCAAAGACAAAGACCTTCCTATCTCTCTTAAGAAAAAGTTATTCGATAGCGCCATACTACCATGCTTACTATACGGATGCCAGACATGGGCACCTACGAAAAGACTCATACAAAGGCTTACCACATTCCAGAGAGCAGCAGAACGTTCTATGTTGGGCATCAAACTTAGCGATCAAATGAGATGTGAAAAAATCCGAGAAACTACTAAATTAATCGATGCCGCTACCATGTTCTGCAAAACAAAATGGAAATGGGCAGGACACGTATCACGAACCATGGACGGCCGGTGGAGCGAGCGCATTCTCCACTGGTATCCGAGAGATGGGAAACGCGCGAGAGGCCGACCACGGAAGACATGGAGTGATGACATTGAAGAGGTCGCAGGCAAGACGTGGATGAGAGAAGCTCGAGATAGACGCAAGTGGCATTTAATGGAGGAGGCCTTCACCCGTTTTTGGGTATCCGATCCCAAAAAATAATATTAAGATTAAATAACTGTAATTTAATAAGGTTGGAAATAAAGGCTTATTTATTTATTTTTATTTATTTATTTATTAAGTATTTTTCAACGCTGGACTTTGAATGAGTTTAATTTCGAATCAAAACCAAATCAACATTATACAAATAGGCATAAGTAGGTATAAGTAAGTATATTTTCTTGATAAAATCCATTACTGTTTTATGCAGACTTATTCTTTCATTGCTCTTAAATGGGAAGACACTTACCTCGTTTTAACTCCTTCGGGTTAGACATTTGAAGTTCTTTCATTGTGAGGTTTTACGACTCAAAAGTTTAAGGCTTTATCATATCTGCGAGATAGCCTCTGTATGTAGGATATGGGGTCGATCGTCATTAGGGATGTTATAAAGAGAGTAAGTATGTATTTAATGTGATTATAACCCGATATTGATAAAACTATGTAGGTATGTAGATATATGTGTCGTTTGCTAAATTTATTGTAATCTGTTTAATGTTAGTAAATGTGAGTGTCAACTACTAATACAAACCTCTATAAGGTTTACTAGTACTTTTTATTAATAAGATGTTTTTGTAATGTAATGTTTTAAATTAAAAATATTTATATATCAAGATGTTATAAAATGCGAAATAAAAATTCAAGGTAATTAGTTATATTAGTCAGTGAAAAATGAACATGGGAAAAATGATTTAAATTCAATTGAAATAAATTAGAAAACATTAGATGTCATATAATATTCTAGAGTATTTTATGCATTTTGCAAACATATGCCACCTTATTAATGTAAACGACGAAATCGGAAACTCGCGGCCCGTTATACAAGCAGGCTTATATTTTCTTCTATTGTTCTAGAAACAATTTCCTGATATGAAACCCTTTGTTATAGTGTGATGCAAGCAGCTGGCATACCGCCAACTTCTCTACATGTTTCATATTTCACTGGATCAGCGCAGCTTACAATAGCTTATATTACGTTTCTTTAAAATTTTAACATTAATATGCTAACTATGTCTTCGTTTTATTTCCCTAGTTTTCCGCGTCTTTACATTTTTGTTACCGGTTGCCTCTAAATTTAACTTTCATATTTGACATCATTTTAAGTTTTTTCTGAAAAAAAAGGCATTTACCCTCATGTTATCTTATGGGTAGCGATGATGAGGTCGACGATGTACCCATAGTAGTAGAGTGAATAACTAGTCGAAGTTTCTTGAGTGAAACCTAATCACTCTAGACTTTTGTACTTCAAGGTTGTAGTTAAGGAGGAATTTTGATGCGTGTAGTGAGTTCTACTTCGTAGCAAAATGCACGAGTATAGGTACAGTGGAAGTATGATTTATTTCACTGGCCACTTTCTAGTCACAAATTGAATCTACACGTCAGGAAACAACCATAATAAATGACACAACAAACTGCCGCTAGTAACAAATAGTAATTAAAATTAAAATATAACCAAGAATGTGCCTTAATTACATTACATATTACACATAATGTCCAAACAACCCTTTGAAAATGAAACAAAATTCATATTACAGAATAAGGGTGGAATTTAGAGCAACCCGAGGACCCCAAGTAGATTAGATTCAAAAAGATGCGTAAAGATACATAAATCATACTCTCCGTGTTACTGTCAGTTATTCATCGGATAAATCTCAAAAGTTTTTGATTTTATAAATGTCGACGAAGTTTTTTTATACCGAAAGGGGATTTGTAAAGTTTTAACGCTGGCGGCATCTAAAAATAATGTCAAGGTTCTCGACTTTAGACACGTTTGACATAGAACTTTACTAAATGAATGATTTATTTTCTTATTTTATATACAGTATAGGTAAGAAAATGCACATTTTTTGGATTTAAATTTAAGTCATGTTCAAGTAATTAAAAAAAGGATCATCCATAACGATTTTTTTAATGCAGATATATAAGATAACCCTCTACGTGGGATAAATATCCCACCAAACAAAATTCGCCAAAAATACGATACTCGTACAAGAAGCTACATACCAAGTTTCATCAAAAGTGGTGGAAAACCCCTGTAGAGGAATAGCAAAAAACATACAACCTGCTGACAAACCAAACACAGCAGAAAGGCTTCGGTGAATTGCTTAAACCATGGAGAGTAGGCATACAAACATATAAAATAACATCATTACATTAATATATAAAACTTTGCTTCCACCTAGATAAGTTACGTCTCGGTATGTATTACAAAGGTAACCTGCACGGAAACTTCGAGAGACAAGTGGATTCATTAAATGGGAAGCTTCACATTCAATGGAATGTATCTAACTTTATTTCTCAACCGAACATCAATGTACGTCGAACGATTTAAAAAGAACTTACCACAAAGGAAAAGCATGTTTCCCACAAAGCAAAGCCCGCATTTCTTGATGACAGTTATGTATTAGAACACAGCGCATGTTAGATCACTACTTCGTCTATATTTTTTATGTTTGGTTTAAAAAACATATATTTTATACTAGATAAATACCAAACTTTAACAGGGGTAAATAAAAGGTAATTTACTCTGTGTTTATGCCATTGAAAGTTATTTAAAAATCTGGAAGGGACACTTTTAAACCAACCAACAAGGCAATGAGTTAAAAACCAACAATGCAATGAGGTAAAATTATACCTCCCACCTAACATTTGCAGTCATTAAAAACATGCATTTTGAAGTGTCCTACTCATTAAAAAGAAAATTATGTAGCGTAACGGTGTTGATGTCGTTAGGTTCTAAATAAACCCTCTTTGCAAAATACCTATGCTAATTCATTCTTACAACAGAGATGAAATGTAAACAATAAATTTAAAAAGAATTTAATATCACACAAAGGTTTGCAATATTTGAACTTATCTAATAGTTAATTTATTAGGTTCTTCAAAAAGTAAACTTGCAACATTTTGATATGTTTATTAGTTTAGGCTGGCTGTCATAAACTTAATCAGTCGAAAAACTTCAAGTTTGTAAACACTAAAAAATCAATTTACTTTTACATGTAATTTTATACTGCGCTGCGCCCCGCGGTTTCACCGTTGATTAGTCTAATTTATAGTGCGTACTTTGACTTTGCTCAGACTGAGCTTAGCAAAAACTAAGCATAAACTTTGAATTGGAATTTATAGTCGAAATTCATTTTGTAAAATACGAATAAAATAAATATATAAAATAATATACTACTAACAATGGACCCCTACTACATGTTATAGTCATAACAAAGTTTAGGTCATTATTTTTGATTGGTTTACATTCTGAATGTGAAAAACTTTGACTAAACTAAACAAAAACTTTGAATAGTTGCGAAGATCGCTTTTATATTTATAAATACCAAAAATTGTCTTAAGTCAAAGTTTTTGCCTAGCATAGTCAAAGTACGGACTATAGATTTCAGCTTAAGTGTACAAAGCAATTGTCTTTTTAATTTGTACCTACCCAATAACGTCCACCTATTTATTGGCTCTAGTGGGAGTTTTTCTCAATATTAGCTATAATTAGTTCAGTTTTTTTAGTTTCATTGCATATGTTTGATAAACAAGGTAAACGGGTACAAGGTATAGGTACCTAAACGGAGTTATAGATATCTCTTTCTCTACACATTATAAAAATAAGGACTCTGTCGCGTCTGTCTGTTTGTCAGTCGGCCTGTCGGTAACCGATAAACTCGATCATTTATGAGTTTATCATACATTCAATAACAAACGAACTGGCCCCATTTTTAATCATTAAATTAAAACCGCGAATCAAGAAGTTTGATATTTTTTCTGTAATAAGCTAAGCCAAGATAACTTAGTTTAGTTGGCAGTGGGTGGTCGGTGTTACATTGGATTCGTATTAATTTGAGAGACATTCATTATACTCGTAGAATGGCTTGAATATGCATAATTATATCTTGGATTCAAAAATATTGCCATCTGTCAAGACCTTTATCTTAATTGTACTTTGTATCCTTAATCAAGGGTGTTACTCAATGGGTTTTGCAATTAACGCCATTTTGTAATTACCGCTCTCTCGACAATTTAAATAGGCTACAGAAATCTATCTTTTGAACTTAAGAAACTAGTTTTTTATAAAAATGGCGTGGTTTCATTTGTTTTTCCACATTCTGCTTCCATATTTTTGTAAAGCTTTTTGATAATTCTAAGTCTATGAGTATGAACTACCTACCTATCTATTTGACTGTAAACTGATTTATTCTGCTTCTGTCAAAACTACCATTTTTCTATGAATTTCTGATCTAAAAGCAAACATCTCCTTAATTAGATAAAACTTTTTTAAAATAAATAATCGAATAAACACACGAAACTATTTTTTTTAAGTTTCAGATTTATAACTGACGAATTTGTGGTAGGTAAATATAGGAAATCCTAAATTGAATGAACAGACATTGTAATAAAAAAAATATTTAAAAAAATAAAAAACCCGACTGCACTTTTAACAGAAAAGTGAAAAACAAGATACTTCTAGTAGCTTTAGGAATGGTGGATGCAGTCGGGTGGGACTCCAAATAACATAAAGATAGTATGCCTAATTATATAACACTACTAGCTGCGCCCCGCGGTTTCACCCGCGCAAGTCGCGATCCCGCGTTGTTCGAACACCTACCTACCGCAATGCAATAATCCACACTTAAACGGCCGCCCATTGAAGTACTGTTGAAGCCAGGCGCTACCGCGCCTGGCATCATCAGTACTTCCCTGGTCGTCCGTTTAAGTGTGGATTTTTGCACTGCGGTAGGTAGGTGAAGTAAGTTAAAGTTTGTATTTCGTCAGTAAGTGACGATGACGATGACGAAGGATGACGATGACGATGGATGACGATGATGATGATGCCACTCTACTTCACTTATCCTACCCCTGTGTCGATTTTCATTCATTGAATGGTTATCACCCGCGTAAGTCCCGATCCTGTGGGATTTTCGGGATCAAAAGTATCCTATGTTACTCTCCATCATTTAAACTATCCCTATGCAAATTTTCATCTAATAAATATTATCACCCGCGTAAGTCCCGATTCCGCGGGATTTTCGGGATCAAAAGTATCCTATGTTACTCTCTATCACTTAAACTATCACTATGCAAATTTTCATCTAATAAATAGTTATCACCTGCGTAAGTCCCGATCCCGCGGGATTTTCGGGATCAAAAGTATCCTATGATACTCTCCATCATTTAAACTATCCCTATGCAAATTTTCATCCATTAATATTATCACCCGCTTAAGTCCCGATCCCGCGGGATTTTCGGGATCAAAAGTATCCTATGTTACTCTCTATCACTTAAACTATCCCTATGCAAATTTTCATCTAAGAAATAGTTATCACCTGCGTAAGTCCCGATCCCGCGGGATTTTCGGGATCAAAAGTATCCTATGTTACTCTCCATCATTTAAACTATCCCTATGCAAATTTTCATCCAAATCGGTCGAGCCGTTTGACCGTGAAGAGGGAACAAACAAACAAACAAACAAACAAACAAACAAACAAACAAACAGATTTTCGGATTTATAATATTAGTAGGAAGTATTTGGTTTATTAAACTATTCACCTTTTATTTGGAGTCCCACCCGACTGCATCCACCATTCCTAAAGCTACTAGAAGTATCTTGTTTTTCACTTTTCTGTTAAAAGTGCAGTCGGGTTTTTTATTTTTTTAAATATTTTTTTATTATTGATCGCTTTTTAGTTTTTAGAGATCAGATTTAATTACACCAGAAGAAATTCATTAATTCTAGATGTATTATACTCCAGTGGCGAGGACGTGCATTGCTTGTTTTTGCTTACTCAGGGTGATAAGTACAAGAGCTGGCGGTTTCTTATTCAGCGCGGGAACGCCGCCAGCATCTTGGGCGCAATGCCTCGGGTTGTTGTTGCTGACAACTTTTTTTAGCTTTCTAATTTTAGGCTATTACTTAGGTTTTTTTTCTTTGAAAAACAAAGTGATTATTTATGTTCACAGACTAGTAAGAAGATACTAAAGTATTTTATGTCATCTCTGCCAATTCCTTCAAACTCGGCGTCAAATGCAAATCCATAGATGAGATATTTATATACGAGTGAAATCGAAAAGTTTTTAATTAACATTCCGTTGTTCTTGCGAAAATTACCTGCGTAATCATAAATGTAGTAGCAACATAACTTTCGAAGATTAACTATTAGAATGACTATTAGAATACATTATTCACACGCGGATTGTTTTCGCATGTGAATATTGAATTTTTGTGCGAAAATTCAAAAATCCCAATCCAGAGGTAGTGCTAAGCCATAAAATGAAGTAAGTAAAAATAATATATTATGAACGTCATTAAAGACAAGACAACCGAGCCGAAGGCCAGTGACATATGAATGAAGACAACCTACTTAAACGACTTCCGATAATTTTATAATTAATTATTTTAAAACTTAATTGTAAAACTTTACAAGCAATACTTTTCAAATGTAAATTTACGAAAGAATAAAACATATCGTTTGAGTGAACAATGTTACGCGTTTTCTCTGTTTTTTATTGTCTTTACAAATCTTGGTTAATAGCGTTTTACATAATTATTTTTATTTATTTATTATTTTAATGTACCCTATGTCACTCACGCGGTCACGACGAATCTAACGACGTATCGTTTATCTAAATCGGCCCAGCCGTTTAGGCCCTACGACGGCTCAAAAATAGGTCACATACATACATACATACATACACTCACGGCAAAAACATAACACTTCCTTTGGCAGTCGTGTAAAAACAGATTACATTCGAGTGTGAGTGAGTTCACTCACATATAACAGAGTTCTGTTATATGTCGGATTCATGCTCATAATAATTTTGTAAAAAAATCTTGGTACGGAACCGTGGTTTCGTAAAAAGAAGAATAAAGCCTCCATCGAAACTAGTTACGTATAAGGAAGAATAATTATTATATCGGAACCAGTTACGAAACTACTCTTTCGTAGAGAAATGACAGACCTTTAATCATTAAACATTGCGCCCCGCGGTTTCACGGGATATATCGGAATATAAAGCTAGCCTTGCGTTAATCCCGGTATCCAGTATCCATCCATATTTCATCGCAATCGGTTCAGTAGTTTTTGCGTGAATGCATATTTATTACTCTACACATGTCACATACAGACATACATACAAACTTTCTCGTTTATAATATTAGTAAGATTGATAATTTAATATTTGTTTTTGTTTTTATTGCTCAAGGCATTTTAAACTTGGTTTCCGTGCCATCTACCGGTCAAGCTTTGCAGCTTTATTGACTGGCTCAAGTGATTCACTTTACAATAAACATACCCAACATGAGATGCGCTTTCACTCTAATATAAATATTTCTTTTTGTTTTTATTGTTCAAAGCATTTTAAACTTTAAAATATTTCTAGCAAGCCTTAGTTGGTAGACAATTAGCAAGGCGAGATATAGTCGAAAAATTATAACATGATTTTTCGACGCAGGTTCGAATCCTGTCATGGGGTTTTTTTGGAACTATATTGTCTTGCTAAAATATTTCTAAGTTTGATATTATTTGTCGAGATTTGCGTGTTTAGAGGTAACATGTATATTGATTAGAGGCGTATTACGGCCGTCTCGGGCCAGCAGTGGGTCGATGCGACTTCTCGTAGGAAAATAGATAGATACAAGTATTAAATTAATCTAGATCACTTCGCAATCTTCCACGTATCGTATGTCTGTATTTACAAAAAAAAGTATAATATGTAGTATATCCGTTGTCTAGTACTTATGGTACAAGCCTAGTGCTTAGTTTGGGGCTAGATAGTCATGCAATATTTATTTATTTATTTATTATTTATATCTTACTAATATTACGAGTATAAACGGGAAAATTTGTATGTATGAGTCTTTTATACTCTTTGACGACCTCGTTACGTTACTCTTTAACCGATTGCGATATAATTCGGAACGTTAGGTAGCTGGATACCGGGAATAGACATAAGCTAATTTTATCCCGATATTCCCGCGGGAACGGCATTTACGCGGTTAAAAACCGCGAGGCGCAGCTAGTACCTACTTATATAAATTTAGGTATACATAAGTATTTTATTTAGGTATACTTATTTATGAACTATCTAGACTAGTTGTGCTTACATTTTTGCTAAGTCATGTCTAAACACTACCTAATAGTTTACATGAAAAGCTAACCTTACCGCGACGTCGCGACAACGAATACAAACAGCAGGTTATGAGCAGAGGAGCTGAGTTGGAAAACAAAACAAATATTTTATATATGTATAACAGTTTTAATATGACTTAGGTACCTAACCCGTGTTAACCTAAGTTAATGAGAGCAGGCACTTGTACATTCTTACACGTTAGGTAGTGTCTGTGAATAAACACGCGCCAATAAAGTCTCACTTCACATACTAATAGACACACTACATATACTACATCTACTTACCCTACACGGGTACAGACAAATAGTTTTTGAAGAATAAATTGTTAGCGTACCTATCAGGTAACGAAGACATGTAAAGTAAAGTAAAGTAGACTCTCATCTATAAGGATACCGGTTTCTACTAGAGCTATGAACTAACTTGAAATTCAATTCCAAAAGAAAACAACACAACGCACTTATTTAATAAATGAAACACAGCATCAGCCAAAGTGAATAACATAATTTGCTATTTGTGTGGAACGTAAGCATTTGAAAGCCAGTTCGATGACATAGGAGTATAGTCGCACGGAGCGCGGCAAACTGCGTGCAACGCAGGAAGCTTTGCGCGGCAAAAGCGCGGCTTATGGCTTCATTTCCGTGCGTGGCCCGGCCCGCCTCTCCACAGCCTATTTCCTACTCGAGTACTCCCTGATATACCGTCAGTTTTACGACCTCTAACCCGACAATACCAACAAATTGTTGAGAGATTTACCCTGAACAATTGAAGAAAAATATGGTAAGTTTTTTCTTGAAATATTCTAAAAATAACCTTTAGTCATCTATTTGGTAAATGGTAGATAAGATAACCCACATTCAGATAGTATAACTAAGTTTCAGTACAACGTGAAAACTTTAACTGATCTTTGGGAGTGGTAAAATCTCCAGCTAAAAGTTCTAATATTGTTATAAGCACGGCTGATATTGTTTTAAGGACGCGACTCATGTGAAATCCCTTTCGATGGAATGGTTTTATTCATAACCGGTATCAAATAGATCTTTAAACAATGTATTATGTTATTGTACATGATACAAGAAGTGTCCCCTTCATTTCAAAAACAATAAAAAATAACTTTAAATACCACTATTATACAGGCAAAGTTACCCCTGTTTTACAAAATAAATCAATTTTTCTTCTAAATCTTTAACCGCTATATTTTCTTATAGCCATCATAATATTAGAAAATACAATACCTAGAACCCCTTCATCGCATTTTTTCAAAATATTATTTTAATCTTCGTTAATTATTGATTTTACGAGAAATTGTAGATTTTTCACGCAATTCCATCTCGCTCATTTATATGCAATAGGACAAGGACCGTTGCTTATCATCTATCGCCGCCTTAAACTTATTTAACGTGGTGGATAAAAGTTTTCGTGATACCCACTGAAATTGCTGGTTTAATTAATAATATTACTTAAGTTACTTCAGTTTCTACAAAAAACCACAAGGTTTCGATAACTATCAGACATTTTCGAGGACCTTAGCATGAGAATGAATTATTTTATCTATATCTATACTTATAATAAAGGAAGAGAGGACGAAAAGTCTGTACTTGGAAGTAAATTTTAAAAAAAGTGGTCTAGGGGACTTAGAGTAAGTAGTAGAACAAAATTATATAATTTTTAAAATTCATGTCTGTCTGTCTGTTTGTCTTTTTCTTATACAATAAAAACTACTAATCCGATTGAAATCTGGTTTTCAGTATTGGATAGTTCTATTTTCGTCGTCGTAGGAACGTCGTGGTATACTTTGTACCAAAATCCAATTAGTAGAACCCGAGTAATGAACGAAAAAGTGCAACCGCTCGAAAAGCGTTTTTCACTTCCGCGAGTGAAACCGCGGGGCGCAGCTAGTACTTATTATAATAACATTTCATAATACTTGATATCTTTAAACTCCATTATCTTTCCATGATCTGTTTATGGTTTTGCAGATCAAAATACTTAATGAAGTCGAAATTATAAGTAAGTATAGCTATAGGAAAGCGTATTCACAAACGACCTTATGAGTGGATTTAGCTTTTGTAGATGTTGGTTTTATCACTCACAAGGGCAAGAAATTGTTTGTGAGCCGGTATTACCGGCGGCGGGCGTTAGGTATGTTTCAGATAAACTGTAAAAAGCAATTCTGGACCCGCACCTCGAAAGACTTTTACGAAAATTACGATAGGATATGGAAAACCATTCAAATTATTAAACCAATAGCGCCATCGCAACACATTAATTTCGGTAAAGCGAACGAAAAAAACATCAGAAACTGACAAATAGTTAAAACTTAAATCAGCATTTAATTATTAAAGCTTTTATATTATTATTATGGGTTTAACTGTAAAAGTAACAAATGATATTTGTGGTGCGGTATATTTCGTTGCACGTAAAAAGCAGAAAGTTATGTGAACATTGTACCGAGCAAATGTTTATTCGGTGGTGGAGTGGCCGCTCGTGCCGCGCGCATCTCTCGTGTCTATGTGCAATTTTCACGTCGTACTTGCACCGAAAACGGAAGCTGGGCTTGAGTTGTCGTATAAATAATCTGCCTTTGGCTCACTTTGGATGTTGCCACAACATTTCTCACCTACAATTCTACAACACAGTTTTATACGATAAGCATTTCCAAAATCCTAAACCAATGATATATTGCGTTATATTAATTTTATGCTGAGAATTGTCAAAATATGTATCTACTTAAGTACCTACCTACTTTTTTATTTGTGTTTTCGATCTTAGTAATTTTCCGTCAAAACAAATAGGTACGTACGTTTTGTATGATTTCTTAGAATTGCGAGTTTGTGTTATCATAAGCACCATTTAATATAATAATGTACCTACTCACGAAAGCATTATGTTCCTTCTAGTGTAACACGAATTTAAAGGAATAAAGGAAAACAATACAATACTTGTAAGCAACGCACCCGTTACACTCAATAAAGCTGTAACTTTGCACCTAACATAATTGTAACGTTGCCGCCACATTAGAAATTTAATATTTGTAAGGAACTGTGAGCGAGTACCGTTCAGGATGGGAGACAATCTCTTCGATGGCTCATTCGGCGCTGCAACGAGCCGAGCGCGGAATTGAATTGGAAGCAAATGTGCCGTACGAGCACTGACGTCGAATATAAACTGAGCCACTCAGACCTAAAGCCACGATACCTCGCCAATCAATGAACAAATTGTCGACGATTCCCGATAACCCGCCGCCCAACGCAAGATTAAGTTTAAGCTATCGTTACGACGATGCGGACGATTATTTCGAATTTGAATATTTCATCTGCAATCGAATCCGCTTAAGCTCTATTTGCTATTAAGTTAATATATCGAAAATCGATAAAACGGGCGTCAGAATCATCGATACCGAAATTGTATCTATTTTGATAATTATTTTAGTTTGCTTTGCTAGTAAACTAAATATACCGGTACGAAAATTTAACGGGATTTGGATTTACGCAAGTTTTGATGAGTTGTCAAAGGTTGTCGAAGTATGTAGGCGACAGGTAGGTCGTAATGAGCGGAGGGTGACGCAGGATACCCGTCATTCAATCGTGTCTTCGTGCTGACTCAGCAACAGAGTAGCGTAATTCACCAGCTTACTTGTTTAGGTATATACTGACGTTGCCTTTCACTTGCCTACCTGCTCAGCTATTTCAATCTACTGAGATTTACTAGGCACATAAACTTTGAAACCTACCTACATAAAACAAATTAATCCTTTTCTTATAGCCTTATTAGTAAAAGTAAGGTCGGAGTAGTTATTTCGCTTTTTGTTTCTGTCTGTCAACTTTGAAAGTTCTCGTCACGGTATGAAACATCACGTTCTCACTACTCCGACCTTACTCCATGTTTATTAATAAGGCCAATAGATATTACGTATTTAGGTACAATTTTAGATTTAATTTTAAGAATAACGGTTAAATAAACAGACATATTATAAAAACCAACCTGTGGAAATAATTTTCTTCTGATGGCCGAAGAAGCCTACTCTTTATTCGAGTCAACGTAGTAGATAATTTGTTATCGCGATTATAAATTAATGTTTCGAAGAAGCACGAGATAGCTGTGCAGCTGTGGCGCGGTACGTGACTTCGTGTCGCATGCTATCGCCATTTGCCATCTGACCACCCTACTTCCAGTGACAAATTTAACTTTCCATACTCGAAAGTTCTAACAAACTTATCCAAACGTTCGGCTACTTTGAGTTCTATTAAAAAAAACATTTATCCAAAATTCCTACTCAATCGGTTGATAATCCGCGCTACCATGCTTGTTTGCAATGGCTTGTCGTCCTTTTGTCGTTCAAAAAAAAAAGTAAATTTTAAATAAAAAATACCCCGACTACTTTTAAAAACCACAGACAATTAATATTTTTTTTTTTTTTTTATTTTGTTTTTCTCTTTTTTTTTAATTATTTGATGGGAGTTTTGGCGGGAATGCGTTGAGGAGATGTGTTGCTAAATTTTCATTTATGTGAAACTTAGTTCAAATGCGTTTAATTTCGGGGGCATATTTATCAATTTAGTTTCGTGAAGGTGTACAAGTGTAAATAAAAGTGAAAATCGGTGCAAAACATAGACTTTAGCTTAGTGTTGTCTCCAAAGCTTCGTGAACAAACATTGTAAAAAATGGCCCCCTTTTTACAATGATTCCCTCGACTTTAACTATTACGACTTGACTGTTTCGTTCAATGCAAATAACTTGCAAATATTGATAATACTTGACACTGGCAAATGTCCGAATGGAAAAGCCATTTTAAAGAAGAAGAATTATTTGATGTGTTTTTAATTTTATTTTTTTAGCTGAACGACAACGCGACGACTTCGCGACGACTTATAAGGCATCATGCCCTACCATATCCAATATCTGCTTCAAACTTAAGCCACTAGCTTCCATTCGCACCAACATAGCCATTGCATTTGACATTGCAAGTTAATTAGAAGACGAATAGAAGCTTGTTTTATAAAAAACCGTGCACCTTAGAAATGCGCAAGACGTATAGGTAGAAGTTGTACTATTTTAGTAAAACATGTTTGAACACTTTGTATCTAAAACGCGATGGGGCCTTCGTTGCATTTACTACAAAAAGGAAACTACGAATCGATAGCACTTTAGATATCTACATATTTATGTTAGTAAGTAAATTTACAGGAATGTGCTCCAAATTCTTCCTTCAGAAAGTATACGCCTTGTAGACACATTCAAACTAGACTTATACTGGTAGGTCTCTACCTAATAGTGAAGTGCCGTACGCTTACGTAGGATAGGTATTTATTTACCTACATTACCGTAACTGGATGTTGGTAAGCATTCGTGAAAAATACACCTGCAAACATACCGACAATGTTCGGAACATTAACAACCTTCGTTTACCTGAGTTGAGTGTTAAATAAACTATGCAAAGGGTTTTGTATCGAACAAAAGAGGTACTACCATGTAACAGCGCAAACTGATCCCAAAACGTCATTGATTTACCTACCGTACTCTATTTCCGCCAACGCTACATCTACCTCTATCACATAAACCAGATTACCTACCTACATATCTATTCATAAATATTTAAATCACATATCCCGCGAACATAAAAATCTGATAGCCTTCCCAATAGCGATACCCAGAACACACAACTGTATCTAACTAAAGTAAAGCGAGCGTGTTGTAGAACGTAGGACAGACCGAACGCTGTGTTTTTATTTACAGATTTTATTTAACGGTTTACCAAACATGGCAAGGAAATATACCTACAGCTGTATTTTTAATAAGGGTCGGTCCAGGAAACTATGTTTACCCACCTATATTGTATATTTTAAGACAGACTTCAGGCGTTCGAAGTGTGGTGATTTTTTGGCAAATTACCAAAACTTGTACAACCTTTTTCAAAAAAAAATCTTTCCTGAGATTTACTTAACTTCTTTTTGTTTCGTTTTTAGCCGTTTAGTTTTATATTATTTGCTTAGTTTTAGTATTGCAATTTTACTTTATGTTAAGTTTTGAGTTAGTATACCGAACTAAAAAATAAATATCTATGTTTAAACAAGTCGTCTAATCATAGTAGATATAGAATTTGATCCAATATTGATATCATTTTCTTCTTTTTTGAGTAAAATATATGTTCGAATATTTTTGTTCTCTCTTACATATAGGATTTTCAGGTTCAGGAAAGTATGAAAAGCTCCTCATACTTTCCTTATGTCCCTCGCTTCGCTCGGTTCACTGTAACATAATCCTTCGCTTCGTATAATATGTATATATCCTAAGTTTCATAATTTTTCCGAAATAATTTCAACTACGTACTTGAAAATGTGCATTTTATGTAGGTAGGTTAGTAAAACAGAATGGATAGTCTATATCGAGTTAACGTGGACGCTTGAGTTTAACGACGATACATCAAAATGAAACGGTTTCAAGTGACAGAAGATTCAACTTTACTCGCACCTGCATTTACCCGCAAATGGAAAGCTTTTAGCTTGTAAACGAACTTCTATCCTAAACCAGTGAACATCCAAGTTTAAGGGTATCGTTAAGTACAATTGGGAACTCAGATTTTTAAACTGGCGAATGACCGTTTTTAAAATGTTAAAAATGCTAAAATATTTTAAGAGTACCATTAAGGAGTGCAAGTTGTGCAGTAGTGTTTGGGTTTGAGTACATGCCTATATTTTTTGGGAAGTTGAAGTTATAATCTACGTTATAATATAAGCGCTTTTAAAGCTAAAGCGAATTTTCCTAAAGAGAAAAATAAATAAATTTAGTCATGAAAATTAATGTAGTTACAAAGTCAAATTAGAACTCGACATCTAGGTATCTATAAACATAATTTAATCCTATATAGATGTATGTTTATTATGTATACGCTCTGTAATCCGAACAGTAGTACTGAAACTTCAACAAATTAACCGAAACCAGTTCTACGAGCACGGGTATAATGAATGTGATGCAACAATACAAATAGCGGCATGTATCGTCGAGCCGAGCCACAACTTGTCCGGAAGGTACTGATTTACCGCCGGTAAATTTTAATTAAACGAGAATTAAAACCGCTGTCGACGTCCGTGCCATCTACCAAACTAAATACGTAGATAGTAAGTAGGTAGGTACCTACAGTAGGTACACTCGTGACGTTACGGAATATCTACACGACTGTGTTATCTATTCATTACTGAATTACTCATGGTAGACGTAGTTTATCGGATGGCTATGGAGGTACCTACCTATATAACATTATGTCTAGTTGTAGTACAAACAGAATAATTTAGATTCAGAATTATACAAGTCTTGTCACTATAGGTGTAGGTACGATATACGTCTATACTATATTTCTCTTATCTTAATAATATTATAAACGCGAAAGTTTGTATGTATGTATGTGACTTTGTTACTCTTTCACACAAAAACTACTCGATCGATTGTGATGAATACTTGGAATATGGGTAGCTGGATACCGGGAATAACACATAGACTACTTTTTATCCCGATATTTCCGCGAGAACGGGACTTACGCGGGTGAAACCCCGAGGCGCAGCTAGTTATATACAGGGTTACAGAAAAAGTCGTGCTAGATCCGTTGAGGGCGTGGAGTACCCATCATTTCTGATTTATTTCACTATGAAACACCCTACCCTAAACTTAACCCTTTTTGAGATATTCGACTTTTAATTTTTTCATTGAAAATTGCCGATATTTAAGCTACTAAATTTATTTTTGTTTATTTTGTGTGTCTTATTATTATTATTATTGCATTTTGACATGCGTAATAAGATGCTTAAAGACGTCAATCATTAAAATAGTACATTAGTTAATTGAATAGACCGTAGCAGACAAGTGAAAGTTAAGAAATAAAAAAATAAATTAGAAAGTTTATTTTTCTCTAAGGGATATCTAAAAAAAACTATATGGCAATTGTTCGGCAGATGTTTTTTAAAATATCTACGTTTCATCAGCTATCTAACGACGTATAACAATCTAGGGATTGTATTACATTTCGTGGAAAAAAGGGACGCTCCAGTAGTAGTAGTAGTTCTAACGGTACCGCGCCTATTGTCCTTCAAGTTAAGACGCACCGTGCGAGCGAGACAAGTGACGATTTATGTAGGTGCGAATGAAAGAAAAAATGTGTAGAGACCGGTTAGGGCTGTGAATACAACAAGGGGTATTGTTTTGGTTGTCAGTCAGTCTGCTTTTGTGCTTCGTACATAGTAGATGTGACATTGTATTGCTCTTTTTCTCGACTTGGCTGTGATTCTGGACTGTTTCTTCTGATTTGTGACTACTGTGCTTGTTAACCGGACTCTGATTTGTACCTGCGATACGGAAGTGTTGAAGATGACGTCCTACACACCTGAAGAATATGCTGATATGCTTATTTGTTACGGATACTGCAATTGTGTGTCTGCGCAAGCTCGCAACGAATACATAACTCGCTACCCCGGTCGTCGAGTGCCGGATGTGGCCGTTTTTGACAGAGTTTATCGAAGACTTCGTGAAACTGGCTCTGTTTTGAGACGAAATACAGACATGGGAAGACCACGAATTGACGACGAAGAACAGGACAATGAGATAGTGCAACGCTTTCGAGCGGATCCGACTACTTCCACTAATATTGTTGCCCGTGATCTGGGACTTTCGCAATGGAGAGTGTGGTTTACCGTGCACACTGCTGGCCTATACCCATACCATTATACGCCGGTACACGTTATTGAAGAAGGAGACCCCGCGAGGAGAATGGACTTTTGCAGATTTATGCTAAATGCTGATGTGGAAGACCCAGATTTTCTAAGAAATATCTTGTGGACGGATGAGTCCAAATTTGATAAAGATGGCATAACTAACTATCACAACGCCCATTACTGGGCCCCAAAAGAACTAAGGAATCCCAATAAGAAAAGAGTGAAGGGGTCCCAACGTAGATTCAGCGTGAATGTGTGGATGGGCATTATCTCCAATCATTTGATTGGACCTTACTTTCTCCCGGATAATTTAAATGGGGAAAGCTACGAAAATTTCCTGAGAGCAGACTTGAGTGATTTGCTGGATGATCTGCCACTCAACCTGATCAGGGACATGTGGTTCCAACACGATGGCTGCCCTGCCCATTTCAGAAGAAGTGTCAGAGACTGGCTGGACACAAATTATCCAAACAAATGGATAGGACGAGGTGGGCCGTTGCCATGGCCAGCAAGAAGTCCGGACATTACCCCCATGGATTTTCATGTGTGGGGGTGCATGAAAAGTCTAGTATACAGCGAGCCGAATCCAGTTTCGTCTGTGGAAGACTTAAGACAAAGGATTGTGGATGCAGCTAACAAAATGAGGACCACATTGACCACTGGAGTAGTGAAGACTGGTCTCCGTAGAAGAATGCGACAATGTATCAGAAATAGAGGCGGCCATGTTGAACATGAACTGTAAACAAGAAAAAGTTGTGTGAAAAGCTTTAATAAATAACATTTCATGCTTACCTATTGTTTTATTTTATTTTTTAGGGCTAAGTATAAATTTTCTTCTCCACTGTCGCCTATGAAACTAATTTTTTTTATAATGTATTTGAATAAAACACTTGATTATTATACCTCGTTAGATAGCTGATGAAACGTAGATATTTTAAAAAACATCTGCCGAACAATTGCCATATAGTTTTTTTTAGATATCCCTTAGAGAAAAATAAACTTTCTAATTTATTTTTTTATTTCTTAACTTTCACTTGTCTGCTACGGTCTATTCAATTAACTAATGTACTATTTTAATGATTGACGTCTTTAAGCATCTTATTACGCATGTCAAAATGCAATAATAATAATAATAAGACACACAAAATAAACAAAAATAAATTTAGTAGCTTAAATATCGGCAATTTTCAATGAAAAAATTAAAAGTCGAATATCTCAAAAAGGGTTAAGTTTAGGGTAGGGTGTTTCATAGTGAAATAAGTCAGAAATGATGGGTACTCCACGCCCTCAACGGATCTAGCACGACTTTTTCTGTAACCCTGTATAATGATAATATGTATTCTTACATGAAATCCCTACCGATGAGGCAGGACCAAGCGGGCGTGTATAAAAGCGAGCTCCTGCCAAGACTCGGGCTCACTTCTTGCGCTGCGCTCACCCGGATCAGACGTGTTTAGTTGAACTTTAGTGTCGAGTTAAATTATAGTTGTGGTTAATTATTAGATTAGTGATTAATTAGAATTTGTGATTGTATGTATCGTAGGTTAAATTATAAGATTGCTTTTTAAAAATTTAAATTGTCTTTCGATTTATAAGATCAGAAGTGCGATTCGAACGTGCGTGTTTTGATACATACTCGTACTTACATTATTTAAGTGTTAAATCGTGTTATCTTTTCCATTTGTTGTGTTTTGTGCGTATACTCGTAAAAAATTTACAAAAAAATTGGAGGTTAGATTTTAAACGTGGTGTTTGTCTGATCCGGGTAAGTCCGTTTTCTATTTAAATTATGCCGAGACCATCCGGTAGCTCGAGAAAACGCGATTCTTCACGCGATAGAAGTGGGTCTCGCGGACACAGATCTCGCCATAGGTCGACTGGCAATAACAATGAGTTTTCGGGTAATGAGGATAGAAGTAGATCGATTGTACGTAGGGAAAGGTCAACTAGCCGTCGCAGACAGACACGTACCCCGGTTTATAGCCCGCGTCGACATCGTGATAGTGTTGAGCGTAGGAATTCTCCGCAGAGTGATCTTTTTGACCGTATTCTAGTGCGATTAGATGCAATCGAAGATAGGGTACGATCAGCAACGACAACGCCGAGTGTCGACGCTCCATCTCCATCCAAATCAGGGCGTCCTGAGTTGGTGGGTTTCCCTCAGAGTATTCCAGATACCGTGGGTCAGCAATCCACTGAATTGTCGACATCAACGGCTGAAACTACAGCTGCGAATAGTTTACCTAAAGTTAACGACAATTCCGATAACATTTTGGGGGTACTTTCAAAATTAATAAATTCGAGATCGGACCATTTCTATATATCTACTTTCGACCCAAACGTTCATAACTTTGATTCACGGTGCTCCGAAGTTGATCGCGCCAAGATACTAAATAATTGGGGCGATCAGGAATGTTTAGGTCGTGTGGGCGGTTGTTTACGTGGTAGCGCAAAGAACTGGCTAAACGAGTGGGTTACGAGCGATAGAACATGGAGTAACTTTAAAAATGAGTTTAAATTTTTATGTCCAAAAGAGATAGACTTAGCTTCGGTCTTGTTCGACGTTATGAATATGAGCTCAAATGACTTTGTTAGCTATGCTGAGTTTGCGCGTAAATCCCTAATGCGTTTAAATATTGTAAACGGTTTAACCGATGAACTGAAAGCAGCTATTGTCATAAGAGGAATCTCTGACCCTCATGTCAAGGCAGCAGCAACCAACGCCAAGTTGTTGCCTAAAAATTTGGTTTCTTTCTTATCGGGTTTTGTTAAGCCAAAATCGGTCCCGCGAACCACTAACAATACTACGCATACTAACTCTCATAAGCGTACCTACCCATACAATAATAATGTCAGGTGTCGTAACTGTGGCAAGGGCGGTCATAAACAGTGGGCTTGCACAAAGAAACCTAGACCCGAGGCAACATTTTTGCGTCAGGAGGTTTCGGTTGCCGGGCCTGATTTGCCACAGTCTAGCCATAAGCCTAATTCTGGTAAAGTGTGTACTTTTTGCAAGCGCAATGGTCATATGGTTGACGACTGCTTTCAGAAACGGCGTTCCGACCAATCCAACCGTAAGGCTGTAAATTTTTGTTCAGAATCCAATCCCGAAACAACAACTTGATGCCAGCAATAGTTCAAAAGATACCCGTTGATGTTTTGATTGACAGCGGGTCAGATATCTCGTTGATTTCTGAATCAATTCTAAAACATTTTTCATTTAATCGAATTCCAACTTATAGAGTAATGAGAAGCATAGGAAGCCAAGAAGTCGAGTCGATCTCTTACATTACAACGATTTTAGAATTTCCCGAAATCTCTTTAGAAGCAGATTTATTTGTAGTTGCGCCTGACTGTATTAACGGGTCAATCTTGATTGGTACAGATATTTTAAATCGTGAAGGAGTAACTTATGTTCGAAATGGTAATGAACAAAGATTACTCAGATCATGTAGTCCCTCTATCGTGCAGCACGTGACTGCAGTAGAGATTGATAATCTCAAAACGTCTCTGACTGGTGATCATAGAAAGAATTTAATAAACATTTTACGTGAATTTTCAACATCGTTTATCACCGGTACATCAACCTCTACTGTAAACACGGGCTACATGGAAATAAAACTTACTTCTAATGTACCAATCCGTTATCATCCATACAAACTTTCTGTTGATGAAAAAAATAGAGTGCGATTAATAATTGATGATTTACTTAGTAAGGGCATTATTCGTGAATCAAAATCTGAATACGCAAGCCCTATCATTCTTGTCAAAAAGAAAGACGGGAGTGATAGGATGTGCGTTGACTATCGTGCCTTAAATGCGATCACTGTTAAGGAAAGGTTTCCTTTACCTCTGATAGACGACCATATAGACAAGTTGGGTAGGTTTAAGCTATTCAGTAGTCTCGATATGGCCACGGGGTTCCATCAATTTCCTCTTAAAGATGACGATTCTATTAGTAAAACAGCTTTTGTTACACCCGAAGGTCATTTCGAGTACCTTAAAATGCCTTACGGTCTGACAAATGCGCCTATAGTCTATCAGAGGGTAATCACTAAAACACTGCAGCAGTTCATTAACGCTGGGACTGTTTTAACTTACATTGACGATGTTCTGATTATGTCCAATTCTGCCGAGGAAGGTCTAGCTACATTACGTAGCGTCCTGCACGTTTTAACAGCCGCAGGCTTTTCAATTAATCTAAAGAAGTGCACCTTTATGAACGAAGAACTTGAATATTTGGGGCGGCTTATTGGACATGGTCAGGTACGTCCAAGCCCTAGTAAGGTAGACTCCCTTGTAAAATCCCGGAAACCTTCTAATGTGAGGGAGGTTCGCCAATTCCTAGGACTTGCAGGCTACTTCAGACGCTATATCGCAGGTTACGCTGCCAAGACATTTTGCATAGCCAGATTACTTAGGAAAGGCGAACCTTTCGTGTGGGGACCGGATCAAGATATAGCTAGAGAGTACATTTTACATTGTTTGACCAATGAACCCGTTTTAGCGATCTTTGACCATACGCTTCCAACGGAACTCCATACGGACGCCAGTGCCGTGGGGCTTGGCGCAGTTTTATTACAGGAGCACTCCGGTAAGAGAAAAAGGCCTGTTGCATACTTTAGTAAGTCGACCCAAGGTGCTGAATCCAAGTATCACAGCTACGAGCTTGAGACGCTGGCAGTAGTGAGAGCGCTCCAGCACTTCCGTCATTATTTAATTGGCATTGACTTTAAAATAGTAACGGACTGCAACTCGTTAAAACTCACTGAGCGCAAAAAGGACTTACTGCCTCGAGTCGCACGCTGGTGGGTGTACTTACAAGACTTCCGATTTAGTTTAGAATACAGGAAAGGGTGCCTAATGCAACACGCTGATTTCTTGAGCCGAAATCCTCCTGTTAATGTAAATCATATCAGAAACCCAAATAATTGGGCTAAGATCGCTCAGACGGCCGATGCGGAAACGCAAGACCTTATGTCTAAATTAAGAGATGGGCAGTTGGATTTATCTAGATACGAAATCAAAAATGATCTTTTGTATTATAAGTATACGCCAACGGGCGAAGAACCGCGATTGTTGTGTTTTATCCCAAAAGGCCATAGACTAAGCTTACTGAGGGTCTTCCACGACGATCATGAGCACATCGGCATGGATCGAACAATAGATTTAATTCTACGTCATTTTTGGTTTCCTCATCTAAGGTCGTTTGTCAGGAAGTATATTGGTCATTGCCTCGTCTGTTTATCTCACAAAAAGGTACCTAGGGCTCCACAGCAACCGATAGAGTCCTGAACCAAACCAGACATACCTTTTAAGGTAGTACATACCGACGTTCTGGGACCACTTCCTGAGTCCAATGGTTTTAAACATGTCCTCCTCGTAGTCGATGCTTTCTCCAAGTATTGCCTCCTGTACTCACTATATAGGCAGGATGCTGATGAGCTTAAGCGGGTATTCTCAAATGCTGTGTCACTATTTGGAACCCCGACAACAATAGTCTGTGACCGAGGCAGAATGTTTGAAAGTACCATGTTTAAAAGTTGGGTAGATGAACTTGGTTCTTCCTTACATTTTATTACACCAAGCATGCATCACGAGAACGGACAAGCAGAAAGGTACTGCAGAACTGTTCTCAACATGTTGCGCGTTGAAGTTGGCAACAAAAGGGCTGAATGGTCGAGTGTCCTGTGGAAGGTACAACTTACCTTGAATATAACTAAACAAGCTACGGTTCAAACGTCACCATTACAGCTTTTAGTGGGTTTGGATGCTTCAACGCCAGTGATACGATCTCTGGTGCGCGACGTGGCGCTAGAGAATTCCGAACCCAATAGAGAATCCCTCTTAGCCGTTAGACGACAACGAGCGTCACAGTTACTTGACGCCAACCAGCAACAACAAGACGAGTACGTTAACACTGGTCGGAAGGAGCCCCGCAGCTATGAGGTGGGAGACTCTGTATTTGTTAACAAGGCTTCCCAGAGCACAGGAAAAATGGATTCCGGTATGCGTGGCCCGTACAAAGTGGTGCGCGCTCTTCCTCATCACCGCTACAAGCTTGAACTGCTCGCCGGGTCCTACGGGAAGCAGACGGAGGCAGCTGCCCAGCACATGGTGCTATGGCGTGGTGAATGGACTCCGGACACTTGCCGCGCCTTCTTCGAGGGCGGTGAGTGTTTGTGAATGGATATCGTTGGGCGAGTCACTAACCACATAGGTAGTGATCACTTAACGTGGTCCATGTCACTTGCAGATGGCTTCGGCTATGCTGCGTAGTTGCTTCGGCTATGCTACTTTGGGCACTTTGCCTTTTGTAAATGGCTATCGCCGGCTAGTCCACCTAAAGGTGATGATTAGTTAGTGTACGCCATGTTACTTGTGAATAGCGCTATGTTACCTTATTGTAAGTAGCGTCTATGTCACGTGAGTAGCGTCAGCTATGTTACTTTTCGTAAATAGCGGCTATGTCACCCAATTTGTGAGTGGTCGGTAAGCCATGTCACTCCATTACACTAGTAATGTATCACTGGTGGTAGAAGTCCGGAATTCGATCACCTGGAATACATTTTTATTTAGCTTTTTAGATGTTATTTACTTGTTTAGACAAGAGTGCACGCTTGTCTGTACAAGTCTTACTTGTTGATTTTGTTTAAATCTAAAAACTCGCTAAAAATAACTTCAGACATTTCAAATTCAAAAGCGAGCTCCTGCCAAGACTCGGGCTCACTTCTTGCGCTGCGCTCACCCGGATCAGACGTGTTTAGTTGAACTTTAGTGTCGAGTTAAATTATAGTTGTGGTTAATTATTAGATTAGTGATTAATTAGAATTTGTGATTGTATGTATCGTAGGTTAAATTATAAGATTGCTTTTTAAAAATTTAAATTGTCTTTCGATTTATAAGAGTATATTGCAAATCAATATGGTGTATGAAGAACCAAGATAGAACAACGTTCAAAAAACCTACGTAAACATCCAAGTATATCAACCATAAAATAGGTTTGCGTTAAAATATCTAGCGACTTTATCTAACAATAACCACTACAAGTTTTCCCTAGAGGCATTCGCTGGACCCTCTCAAAGAACCGCTATGAAAATATTCATACCACTCCATTACTTCGGCAGAGGCTCTTTCAGAAATCGAACATGCACGCACGAGCGCCAATATCGATGTAACTAAATACATTGCGTGAGGGCCACTAGCTCATATCATATTCTGCGTATCATCTACACCTAACAAAACAGCGACGTAAAATGTAGGGAGATTTATTTTTTATTTATTCATATAAAACCCTCTGGAATTTCATTTTGAGAGTCGTGATAAATGATGGCGTATCAAAGGCAAGCGATTTATTAGGAAGAAAGTTGGGCAATTAGCGAGGAAAACACAAAAAGCAGACGCGAGAGAGCGTTATCGATCACATCATCCATTTGAAAGTCCCATTAGCCACAGCGGGCATGAACTTCTACGAATGCTCGAATGTGTTCCAACTCACAACTTCTCTCTACACAGAAACGAACCATTTATCACTTATTTTTAGGTACTTGTGAATAAACAGAGTTAATTTCAATTTCATGAATCATTTTGTTCCTAGTTGTACAATTGTACGTAACTCAATAATATGTAACTAGAATACTTACGTATGGCTCGTATACATCTAACTAGGTAAGTAGATATACATGTTAGAACAACAGTAACTCGTCTGAAACTCTTTGATTGATTCTAACTGCTTATAGAAGTTATGAAGCTGACGGATAAGTTGATCATTTGCTGTTAAATGACTGCAGATTCCGTATAAAGACCACTTAGCAAATTTTCAAAGAGGATTGGCACGCTACGTCACTGTTCCTTCGTATGAATGTCATAAATTCCAATGAATTATTACGCAAAATTTGCATAAATATCGAATTAACATTGTTCCACTTCCAGCTGGAATCATTTTAATGAGGAAAGTGTCCTCGCTTTTCTCTTGGATCCTTTTTTTTACGACTGCCTTGGCTGCTTATTACAGAATAAATTTTAAAGAAGTGGGCAACGAAATTAAATTCGGCACGAGGCGTTTTAATTGCGCGAGTTAATAGATACTCAGAGATCTTGTTCCATTCCGACGTAAAATCTTTAAAGTTTTTAACTTTCCTTTTCTCTCATAATGTGCTCATAATTGTTTTATGTGTTAGGTAGGTAAATCAAATCGAATCGGTATAACGACTTCATTAAATAATTTTAGTAATGAGTTTTTTACGATTCTTTATAACTTGTTTTGTTTTAGATACAAAGATATAAAAATCAAAACGAATAAACGATACGATACATTATATGAAAACCGTAGAAAAGTAGTCTTAACCCAAAACATTATTATTATTTTGTGCTCATACATACTAAGGTTAGAATTACCTAGATATTGGGCTTCAGGCGATTTAAATAATTCGATATCTGCTGATTATCGTTTGATGCCGGACTCCTGCTGCGAGTGGTAGATACCACTCATTGTAAACGTGCTATTCCGGTAAAAAAATTACAGAAATTGAATGAAAAAATATTTAAAAAAATAAAAAACCCGACTGCAGTTTTAACAGAAAAGTGAAAAACAAGATGCTTCTAGTAGCTTTAGGAATGGTGGATGCAGTCGGGTGGGACTCCAAATAACATAAAGATAGTATGCCTAATTATATAACACTAAGTATTTGGTTTATTAAAATTATTCACCTTTTATTTGGAACCCCACCCGACTGCATCCACCATTCCTAAAGCTACTAGAAGCATCTTGTTTTTCACTTTTCTGTTAAAACTGCATTCGGGTTTTTTATTTTTTTAAATATTTTTTTATTTATCGCTTTTTAGTTTTTAGAGATCAGATTTAATTACACCAGAAGAAATTCATTAATTCTAGATGTATTATACTCCAGTAGCGAGGACGTGCATTGCTTGTTTTTGCTTACTCAGGGTGATAAGTACAAGAGCTGGCGGTTTCCTATCCAGCGCGGGAACGCCGCCAGCATCTTGGGCGCAATGCCTCGGGTTGTTGTTGCTGACAACTTTTTTTAGCTTTCTAATTTTAGGCTATTACTTAGGTATTTTTTTCTTTGAAAAACAAAGTGGTTATTTATGTTCACAGACTAGTAAGAAGATACTAAAGTATTTTATGTCATCTCTGCCAATTCCTTCAAACTCGGCGTCAAATGCAAATCCATAGATGAGATATTTATATACGAGTGAAATCGAAAAGTTTTTAATTAACGTTCCGTTGTTCTTGCGAAAATTACCTGCGTAATCATAAATGTAGTAGCAACATAACTTTCGAGGATTAACTATTAGAATGACTATTAGAATACATTATTCACACGCGGATTGTTTTCGCATGCGAATATTGAATTTTTGTGCGAAAATTCAAAAATCCCAATCCAGAGGTAGTGCTAAGCCATAAAATGAAGTAAGTAAAAATAATATATTATGAACGTCATTAAAGACAAGACAACCGAGCCGAAGGCAAGTGACATATTAATGAAGACAACCTACTTAAACGACTTCCGATAATTTTATAATTAATTATTTTAAAACTTAATTGTAAAACTTTACAAGCAATACTTTTCAAATGTAAATTTACGAAAGAATAAAACATATCGTTTGAGTGAACAATGTTACGCGTTTTCTCTATTTTTTATGGTCTTTACAAATCTTGGTTAATAGCGTTTTACATAATTATTTTTATTTATTTATTATTTTAATGTACCCTATGTCACTCACGCGGTCATGACGAATCTAACGACGTATCGTTTATCTAAATCGGCCCAGCCGTTTAGGCCCTACGACGGCTCAAAAATAGGTCACATACATACATACATACATACATACATACATACATACATACATACACTCACGGCAAAAACATAACACTTCCTTTGGCAGTCGTGTAAAAACAGTAGAAATCGAGGTATTAAAATCGCTCGAAACGGCTCATTTGGTTCAAAAATAGAGCTCCTGATCGACTGAATTAATCGTTTCCCAACGTGGGAAAGTTTTGTTTGTTTGTCATGGCTGAAACACTAGACACAGGTAATCAAGATTCAAAATGATCCTCTATATAAAATCAGCTGTACTACTTTAGAAAAGAATAAAAACGAAGGATCTAACTTAAACCTATCTGAATAAAACACAATTTATGTAAAATATGTATTACTATTTTAATAAACAGTTTATTTAATTTTACATTTAGTAACAACAACACATTAAACTTATGTGAGCAAGATTTTTTATAATTATGAAACATCAAAAATACTTTACTATCTTATTATAATATTTAAAACTTATGAAGGTAGACACTTGAAAGTAACATTTAAACACAATAATTAGTCAAATTACAGTGCCTTATAAAAACTAAAACTAAAGCCACTACAAAATTTACTCATATAAATAAAATGCGATTCAGCAAATCAATCCAAAAATATTCGAATGTATAAATGTTCTTATAATAAAATGGCGATGACTAATTGAAAAGAAATAAAATGCGAAGTCTCGAACGAATGCAATAAAATAAATGTTTAAAATACAAAGCCATAAGATCACTGCAAATAGCACCATACATATGTAAATAGGTACTTAATCAAAATCGGTTTTGAATAAAAAAATACAATGTTTAATTAAGTAAAACTATTAGGTAGGTGGGTTATTACATTACACGATTTCTGTCCATTATTACTATTCCAACTACGGGGGACTACTTGTGTCTGCTCGCGACCACGGCCGGTGTAACCCGTGTCGAACCATAGCGGTAATTATATACAACGCGATCTAAACACTTCGTTCTAAAGCTTCAAATACACGACGACACTGACACTGACAACTTAAGACTATACTTACAGCACACATCGAAACAAATTGGTGATGTGTACACGAATTTGTTCATATTAGTGCTGTAGGTGAGGTTAATATCTATGTAGGTAGTTGTTGCAAGTTGCTTATAAAAGTGTAAAAAAACTAGTTTTCAATACAAATTTGTAGTAAAACTGGAGATTTACCCCCTTACTTATAAACGATGATTGACCAAGTTATGTGACGTTTGTCTCTGTCCGTCAATTTTGAAACTTCATGTCACAGTAAAAGACAAACGATACACAGTTATGTAGCTGTTAACTATCGTTATTTATTCCTGGCATTAGTAAGGGACCAGAGATAGCTAGAATATAACCGCAAAATAACTCGAATTTTCTAAGTATAAATATTATTAAATAACGGGATATTTTGATATGGACGCCCCTCACAGTCATCACCTACCCGTAATCTCCAGCAGTCTCGTGAACAAGCCTGTTGAAATTACTGGCGAAATATCGAGCTTCGTTCAACATAGTAAATAAATAACCTTTTATTTAATTAATATTTGTAGTGAAAACAACCGTGTAAGTTTACAAACTATTTCGTATTCTATTTACAGAAAGCGTTGGTCCTCCGCAAAGACAACAATGCCAATTGACGGCTCGTACTGCCATTTTTCTACAAAATATAACTCATCGTTGCCGGCAGGGGATGAGGTAATAATCAAACTTTGTGATTGGTCATTGCGTTACCTATTTCAACTTAGGGTGCTTACATAATATAATAGTTTTTCGGTGCCGGGTTATAACATTTCTATGTTATACTTAAAGTTCACATATAAGGAAACAGGTTTAAACTTGTCGGTACTGAAATCGAACCGAGCCAAGGGTGTAAGCGTTTGCCGGTTTTACTTGTTTCTTAAGACAGATTTATCTGTTCCTTTATACAAGTTAACCAGCAGCCCTAGACAACATTCTTCTTTATCTGCAGGACCGATAAGTACTGAACCGCACAGATTTGTCAGTACCGAAAACTTGATTATTTATGTAAGCACCCTTTGGCGGGGTTTTATTCATGGTTTTAAACGAACCGAAATCGCCAACTTTACAGTTGGCTTTTTCAAGGTTGACTGTCATGAATAAAACGCGATTCAACCCGATAAATAAAGTGTTTTATTACCCTTAGATTCTTTGTGATTGGCCGATGCGTTAACTATCTATACTTAAACTCTTACCTCTTACTTATAAACGATGACTAAGTTATGTAACGTCTTTCAACTATGAAACTTCATGTGACAGTTAAAGACAAACGTTACACAGTTTATGCAGCTGTTAATCATCGTTTATAAGTAAGGGGGGAAGAGTTTGTGATTAGCCGTTCCTGCACGAGAGTGCTACTTAAAAGAAGTACTATTATTTTGAGGGAGGAATACTTATGAGCGGTCAGCTGGTTTTATCGTCCTTGGTCCTGCGTCACCTGGCGTTGTTCGTCTGTCACCTGCCGCGGCACCGACGCGCGTAATGCGGCACGAGTTGAGCGAGCCAGGCGGGCTGCATGGCGGACACGCACAGCATGTGACAGCGCGCCGTCTGGAATACAAACCATCAGATCAGATCAGCATAGGATAGGCATACGATCAGCATATGATCGGCATATGATCAGCATAGGATCGCCTAGGATCAGGATAAGATCGGCACAGGATCAGCATAGGATCAGCATATGATCGGCATATGATCAGCATAGGATCGGCATAGGATCAGCATATGATCGGCATATGATTAGCATAGGATCGGCTTAGTATCGGCTTAGGATCGGGTTAGGATCAGCATTTGATCGGCATAGGATCAGGATAGGTTCAGCATAGAATGAATTTGCACTACATTGTACACAACGCAATCTAGCCCCAAACTAATAACAATAACTGGTGTCATACCCGAAACACTTCAAACTGGCCTAAGTACATTAAACATAAATCCTTTAGTTTATATACAATTACAAAAAGCTGCCATTCTTAATACCTGCCGTCTCACCCGTAAGTTTCTAAATAATGACGACTCTGTATAAGTAAATCTAATTTGTAACACCAACGCACTTGGCTTTGGCCCGTGCTTTCTAAAACCCCCCTAAAAAGGAGATACGTATTACGATAAATAAAATAATAATAATAATAATTTATTTGCGAGAACACATAACATAAGCACTAGGCTTGTACTATGGGTACTAGACAACGGATATTTTACACATTACCTTTTTTTTTGTAATTACATACACATTACTACATAGAAAGACACCCAGACCAGATACAAATATTTATTTTTAAGCATAAATATTGGCACCCGACGGGAATCGAAGCCTTTTGAATTGCAGTCGAGCGTCCGCCCGACGCGCCACAGAGGCCGTCCAGCATAGGATCAGCTTATGATCAGCATATGATCGGCATAGGATTAGCATAGGATCGACATAGGATCAGGATAGGTACAGCATAGGATCAACATAGGATCGGCATATCATCAGCATAGGATCGGCATAGAATCAGCATAGGATCAGCATTGGATCAGCATAGGTTCAACATAGATTCAGTATAGGTTCAACATAGAATCGGCATAGGATCAGCATAAGTTCAGCATGGGATCAGCATAGGTTCAACATAGGATCGGTATAGGTTCAGCATAGGTTCAACATAGGTTCAGCATAGGTTCAACATAGGATCGGCATAGGTTCAGCATAGGATCGGCATAGGATCAGCATAGGTTCGGCATAGGATCAGCATAGGTTCAACATAGGATCAGCATAGGTTCAACATAGGATCGGCATAGGTTCAGCATAGGATCGGCATAGGTTCAGCATAGGTTCAACATAGGTTCAGCATAGGATCAGCATAGGTTCAGCATAGGATCAGGATAGGTTTAGCATAAGATCAGCATAGGTTCAACATAGGATCAGCATAGGTTCAACATAGGATCAGCATAGGTTAGGTTAGGCATAGGTTCAACATAGAATCGGCATAGGTTCAACATAGGTTCAGCATAGGATCGGCATATCATCGAGATAGGATCAGGATAGGTTCAGAATAGGATCGGCTGGCAGTAGTAACCTCTGCTGATCCCATGATCAGCAGAGGTTACTACTGCCAGCGGTTTAGGCTGTGCGTTGATCCCTCAGTGAGTCAGTCACTCAGGACAAAGAGTTTTATATACAAGATGTAACAGGTAAGCCCTTTTAATCCGAAAGGGGGTTGTTCTAGACGTCTAGGCGAACACCTTTTGTTCTACGACTTTTGAAAATTCGAACTTTTTTTTGAAAATTTTGAGATTATGTTTCACTGGAAAAACAGCTGTTTTTGAAAATAAAGGTAATTGAAGGTTTGATTGTAGTAGACCAAACTAAATGAAAGAACAACATAAGGTCAATGACCTCTAACTTTAAGAAACTTCTGATTTAGGTGTCCGAGCTCCGCTTGACCCACTTGGTGAAGATGACATCTTAGATTCTGCGTGTGGTAACACTGTTTCTACTAGTTTTGCATCGCCCAATCACGTGCAAGCGTTCCCCTCCCCTCGCTCGCGAGATTTCACAGCGCCGGGCGCCGTAGCGCTTCATCAGTACGTTTTGGATTTTTGTGGTGTAACACTGCTCTTAGTACCTACTAAAAATAATTTAACACTACTCCATTTCAGATAAATAAAAGTTAAAGATAATAATCAGTATTTTATACAAATAGGACAGCCCTATTTTGCTTTGCCGACCCGCTCTCAGGACGGTCGAATAACAGTTATCAAAACCTAGGAAAGCCCTATGATTGTAATGATAACTACCTCCATTAAACGAGGTGTACAAGTTTGAAATCTCTCTGTAATTTCAGAGGTTAAGTTATTTGTTAATAACTTCGCAGACTACATGTCGCCTGAGCGAACAGACGACACATCGTCTACATAGCAACGTCGTCTGCTCAAGACATGTGATGCGACATGTCGTCTGGTAAAGCATACGACGCGACATCGTCGGCTCAGACATACGACACGTCACGCGACGTCGTCTGCTCAGACATACGACATTTCACGCGACGTTGTCTGCTCAGACATACGACACGTCAGGCGACATCGTCGGCTCAGACATACGACACGTCACGCGACGTCGTCTGCTCAGACATACAACATTTCACGCGACGTTGTCTGCTCAGACATACGACACGTCAGGCGACATCGTCGGCTCAGACATACGACACGTCACGCGACGTCGTCTGCTCAGTCATACGACATTTCATGCGACGTCGTCTGCTCAGACATACGACACGTCAGGCGACATCGTCGGCTCAGACGACACGTCACGCGACGTCGTCTGCTCAGACATACGACACATCACGCGACGTCGTCTGCTCAGACATACGACACGTCACGCGACGTCGTCTGCAAGATCGCCTCAACGGCTGCTCACGCGACATAACTGTCGTTTCCTTGCTTAATGACTGCGGATGGTCTGTTGCAGATAATTACCACAACTATGGGTGCCTTAATTGGCCAACTGACAGAGAGTATTTTGATAACCTCCTAGAAGCGTTTGACATGTTGTATCCCGAAGATTGAAAGGACTGGGAAGTTAATAATAGATCCTACGTTGATCAATTCGGCCGAAACCGAAGCTTGCCTACGGTTCGCCATCCCCACTATACAACTAGCAAGCATATTTAGCAAGAAAAAAAAAATAATAATAATAAAGAAAATAGATTAAAAAAAAAAAAACACCCAGCTTCAGCGAACGTCGATATAGGGGAAAAAGTGGCCTCTCGGCAGAGCCCTGTTCTACCAGCCCTTAACCATAATGACAAAAGTTCACCCTGTGAATGCCTATAATAAATTTCATCAGATCGGAGACCCTTAAAAATTCTCTAATATCTCGCCACGAGGCATCTCCGATGCTGAAGGGAGACGCCAACAACGCACTATCACACTAGCTCACAATCGACGTCGTCTAAGCGGTCTGGTACAAGTCCTACAAGAGACGAACCACCATCTGACCTCGCCAGAAAACATACGGCAGAGTCTTCAACAGACCATAAGCGCCAGCACAACGAAATCCTGGGTAAATTGTGCGAAATAACTTACGAATTAATTCAGAGGCCGCTTCATCCTTAGCTTCCCCCGTGTCCTCTTCTTCACGCGGATAGATTCCGCCTCCCTTACGTTTAGGGGAGAAGGAAGACACAAGCGAGGAAGAAAGAAACAAAGAGCATCTTCTCGACTTTACACCCACAACAAAGGAAGCAGAGGCTAAAGACATAAAGTTCGAAAGCCAGCGAGAAGCTTGCTTCACAAGGCAGGCAATGCCAAAGTTTCAATGATAATGGATGGCGTAACATTCGCTACTCTGAAGTCCAAAAAATAATTTCAGGCCTCTACTGTATTCACTGCCTTAAAAGTGAATAGCCAATTGGCCCTGCTACTCCAGTCTAGCATTGGGGACTAGATGAGTCTTAAACTCGATCCCCGACGCCGCCCTTCGGGATGCTCGCTTGAGTATAGTGGACCCCGCACGGAATGCCTGCATTTGGCTGTCGGTGAGGACGCTATAACATATATAAAAGTCGAGTAGAGAGCGGTGTGCTACTCCAGGATGGCAATTGGTGAATATATTAAGAGAAAATGGACCTATCTCTTTGGGCGCCATTACCCACGGCTTACTCCAACAAAGCAAAGCATTTCAAGATAAAATATATGCAACAATGCTACACCCGAAGTAAGAAAACATTTAACAAACATGTCTTGTCATCAGAATCAACCTTTAGAACGACATCTGACTAATCATCACAATATACTTGTGGAAAAGATCCGAAATAATTGAGCAGCGTAGATCTATATACAAACCCTCGAATAAAACCTTGGCAGAACTCCTACTCGAGTTACCGCCGTCGAGTTGGTAAAAAGCCAAGGGGGCATAGCCAAAATATTTTCAGGGAAATTTCATAAACCCACAACGTTCACAAGAAATAGACCGGAGGGAGATAACCGCACGCTCAATACAAAAAGCAAATATAGTGCCCAATCGACACGTAGCTAGAGATCATACGGGCCCAAAAACCACATCAGTGCTTGGAAAGTCAGTTCCACCAAAGCAGAATAATTCACGAGGCTTCAAACCAAGAAAACGCTAGTTTTCAGGCTGGACAGGTCAGCTCACGTTGGCAAGAATTAGGGGCCCCGCCAAATGTCATTTCAACTCTATCGGCTTATCGGATTCCGTTTATAAGTCGTCCTCCGTTGTATAGATTGGACAAAAGCACTTGCTCCAGATTTCAAATAAAGAAGTCCCCTCACAATACATGTCTAAGGAAATCCGGAAACTTAAACAATTAGGGGCGATAAGCAAGTGTCGCAGTAAGACAGGTCTCTTGTCCCCTATCTTCCTCAGGAGAAAGTCTAATGGGTCAAATAGACCAATTTTTGATCTTCATAAATTAAATCAATATATACGACCTCCAAAATGTTAATTCTTAACCATTTTTAAATTCCATTTTGCTTAAATAAATCCGACTATATGACAAAGATCGACGCATATTTTCACATAGTCACCGCAGCTACACATCGCAGATTCCTTGCATTCGTTTACGATGGAGTAACTTACGAAATGACATGCCTACCGTTTGGTTAGCCACGGCACCTTGGGCCTTCGCCACTGTAAGTAACTGGTTGGCAAATCTTTTCAGGAGCAAAAATTCTTGTGTTCGTCTACTTGGACGGCTTCCTGTTTATGCACACAAATCCAGAAACACTTCAAAAACAGACTTGGCTTGTTCTGGATTGTCTTGTAAATCTAGGATTGTGTGTAAACCAAGAAAAGTCTGTGCTCACACCCACAAACTGCATGGCCTCGGATTAATATGAGACACAGAAACCATCAGCAAGTGTCTTCCTCAAGAAAAAGTTGCTCGAAATATAGCCATCATATAAGAAACCTTACGAAAGAATCGATGGACGTGGCAATAAGCGGAAATGCTTCTAGGAAACTTAACATTAGCTGCAAGCGTCGTCCCGTACGGAAGACTACACACCCGTTTGATTCAATGCAAAGCGAATCACCTTACCCAAAGATGCCCAACAGAAAGTTTGCACTTCCACGCATAGTGGGTCAAGAATTGATCTCGTGGCTGAAAAATATAACCCTCACAACTCCTATTCTGTACAACAGACGAACAGTCTTAGTAAGCACCGACGCATCCAGTCTGGGCTGGGGAACGGTGTGAAACTAAACAAATTATGGAAGAAAGAACAAAAACACTAGCACAGCAACTCAAAGGAATATGGACTATTGCAGAAATATTAAAAATAGCTGACCATGCCTTTAAAACCGAAACCGTCATGATCCAAACAGACAACAGGACTGTAGTAGCCTATATCACCAAAGAGGGTGGCACAAAGTCTAGTCAATCCCTGCTAATCACTTTCAAAGTTTCGATTGGCAAGAATGTATCAAGCGCACATTATTGCGCGCTATCTCCCGGGACGATGCAACATTATTGTGGACAGCCTCTCCAGATTCAACAAACTACCAGAATCGACTCTCTCGAACGAAATAGTGAAGGTAAATAACAAACAAGTTCGGAATTTCCGTGATAGACCTCTTTGCCAGTGAACGGTCAGCGCTTGTCGAAATTATGTCTCCGAGGATGTGAGAGCTCAGAAGTGCCTCTATGTGGACTCTTTCAGTCGACTATGGTAGTACAATCTTTTCACCGCCAGGTCTAGCACCACGCGTCCCTCGCCATCTCAACATCTGCTCCGGAACCTACATTCTCGTGGTACCCAAGTGGAAGAAGACGTTCTGGATCACAACATTACAGCAACGAGCCTTGGAACCACCAATGAGAATTCGACAACTCCACAATCACCTGATAGATCTAAGAACGGGCAGGTCTCCACCAGCTGTGAAAATACAGGGTGAACCAATCTTATAAACACTTGGCCACCTGAACACCGTAACCAAGTAGAAAATGCTTGGCGTAAATCCACTCTCAGAACCTACAAACCTGCGTAGAAGAAATGGCAACAATGGGCTAACGATGTAACGATGTAAATGTAATGTGGATGCTAAAGACTTAGCACAATATTGATGTTTCTTACATCATGAATTTAACCTAGCTCCGAGAATTATAGCACTACATAAGTCTCTGGTAACGACATTTACAAATACTACGAAAACAAAGATGTTGAGTGAACATCCCATTGTTAATCGAACTCTCAAAGCACGTAGCAAACTCTAGCAATAGCTCTTAGCAACGAGAGACCGAGAAAACCACACACCTGGGATGTAAACACACTTATCGAATATCTGCGACATTATCAAAGGAATGTCGACAGTTTATTTCAAGTATCTCGTCATGTGGCTACTTTACTTTTACTGGCAACGGGTCAAAGAATTCATTATCTTACTTTATTGGACTTACAACCTTCATTATTCAAGAATAACAACTCTCATGTATTATTTTGGCCTAGGTTTGGATCAAAAACCAACTCCTTGACATACCAATAGTCGGGGTGGAATTTTCTCCCTAGTAGTGAAGAAAAAATTCAACTTGATATTTTGGATTCAGAAACATATCGAAGTTTCTCATAGCAAGAGAAACAGCAGAGAAAGCCTTACTAATTTCCTTATTACTACTCATGGTAAGATAGCACCCGCATCACGTACGGTCATTGCACGATGGATTAAACCCTACATAATGAGGCTAAAATAGATGACACGCCAGGCAGCTTTAGATCGGCAATGAAAAGCCATAACTGGCTGAATAGAAACTTGGACCTTGATGAGGTCATGAAGAAGGCTGACCAGTCTGATTAGTCCTGTGTAACATTTAATTTAGTTAGTATTTAAATATTTCCCTTTTCTTTCCTGATTATTACTTATTGGAGTAGGTACTAGCCATAACATAATATTAATGTTAAAAGACTGAATCATTGTAAATAAAAATTGATTTATAGATCTCAATTTGTCCCCATCACAGTACGTCGCAGCACCGGCAGAAGATAAACAATTCTTCACCAAGTGGGTCAAGCGGAGCTCGGACACCTAAATAACACCGTTTTCCCCCCATAGGGTAGAAAACGGATATGTAGGTTCCAGCGAAGCTTGACCCACTATATTTTCATAACCTTGCCGGCTATTATGCGTACTGATGAAGCGCTACGGCGCCCGGCGCTGTGACGTCTCGCGAGCGAGGGGAGGGGAACGCTTGCACGTGATTGGGCGATGCAAAACTAGTCGAAACAGTGTTACCACACGCAAAATCTAAGATGTCATCTTCACCAAGTGGGTCAAGCTTCGCTGGAACCTAAATATCCGTTTTCTACCCTATGGGGGGAAAACGGTGTTATTTTCAAGTAAACTTTACACCTAAATTTTTCGAAAAGTACTTCGAATTTTCAAAAGTCGTAGAACAAAAGTTGTTCGCCTAAACGTCTAGAACAACCCCCTTTCGGATTAAAAGGGCTTACCTGTTACATCTTGTATACTATACATATATATATATAGATAAGATATAAGATAACCTGCAGCAGCTCTGTGTAGAGCACGGCCCCGGGCGCGGGGCGCGCGGCGCACAGCACGCTGGCGGGGTGCAGCGCGGCCGCCGCGCCGCCCGCCGTCACGTAGCGTGCGCCCGCACCCGCACCCGCAACCGCACCCTCGCCCGCGCGGGACCACGCCCAGTTCGTGTACAGACCGCTCACTAGGCATTTCAGGAGCTGTAACAAGCGAACAATACTAAACCCATATTCAATCGTTGATTAATAAAACACTTTATTTATCCGGTTTAATCAAACCGAGCTTTCTTAACTAAAAGCGCGATTAAACCGGATAAATAAAGTGTTTTATTATGCAAAATCGCGAAAACCATAGAAGACAATCGTAGATTGTTACATAAAACGCGAGTAAAACCCATAAAATATTATATTTTATTGCAATGCAAAATCGCGAAAACATAAGAAAAAACAAGTACCTAGATTGTAAGCCAAGGACTGAATGTCACCCATTTCACTTGAGATAATTCGACAGTGAAACGGGTGATATTTACCCGAGCCAAAACTCTACTTCAGTTATTTCGACTCTGACGAATTTAAAATACTACTTGCACGTTTAACTTTAATAAAACCAATGATATTCTAACAACCCATTAAACAGATATATTGAGAATAAATTTTATTCCAGAAAAAGTATAAATGCACTTACCTACCTATTGCCAACAATCAAATAATTTTGAAAGACGTTTCTATTAGTTCCAATGTAAACGAGTTGGTAATGTCATGAGACGTACTTCTAGGCAGCCATGCCAAAACGTAAAATGGCATGACGTAACTCGATTTAACATCGACTCCATGGACAAACGTAAGATTTAAAATAAATACGTTTAACCCTAGGGCGTAATGGCTAAAATCGATTTCTTCTAGGCAACCTTTAGCTGGAATCCTTTGCTTCAGGAGCAGTAGAAGTTAATCTTCCATTAAAAAAAAACGAATCTTTCATAGCATAATGGTTGATTGTTTGTTACAAACCTGGTCAGTATTTGTGCCACAACTGGCAACATTCATATTCAATCTCTGGCATATGGCTGAAAGTTGCTGTCGAACTTCTAACGAATATAATAGATTTTTGTGATTCAAGTAGTTTTCTTTGCACCATTGCTGTAAACAATAAAATAATTTTAAAACAACCAACGAAAGGAGAATATCACAAGTCATCTATAAAAGGCTAGCTGACTTGGCGCACTTCATATCACCATAGGGAAATGAAAGAATAACTTATGGTAATATTTTAACCGGGTACAATGATACAGTGATCGAAACGTCGAGGTAAGATAATTTAAAAGTAACAATACGCGAATAAGACCCGGTTGAAATTAACTATGAGTACAAATCGTGTGAGTTTAAAAAGTTTGAAAGAATAACTTGGCACTGGCATTTGACCAACGACGGGACGACGGGTCAAGCCTCCCGAAAAGAAATGAAACTTTTTTTATGCATATCGATAATGAAACTCATCGATATGGAGTACCTAGTATCTATATACAGGCTTTCAGGGGATATCCTAAAATATAAGAGATATCGAGAAATGCTGAAAGGAGTTGTGTCCCCGATTTTGACAAACACCTATGAGAAATGTCTTTTTATTAAAAGTAGTCATTTTTTGAAACACGGGGTAAAAACTTACGCAGATGAAATCGCGCGATGCAAGTAGTTACAACATCGAGTACGATAACACAGTAAGCCATCGTAGCGGTCGCGGGGAGTCATCGAATGGAGGTGGCTCGCTATCGCTGTTTGTGGGGTCATATGGGGGAGAATACGTGAGGCAGTGAACGTATACGGCTGAGATGATGAAATAAGATAATAAAAAGTTCACTAACCTTTTTCAGCGGAGCTTTACAGAATGCTTTGAAGACATTGAGTAAAGTTAAATGATCTCCAACCGGCGACACAAACTTCTGTTTCGCTTTAATTGCTTCTTCTCGTTTATGCATTGGTGTATGAAATATATTCTCACTTGACAACACTGCTACTAAACTTAACGCCTGAAACAATAGCAACACTTGAATCTCACTAATATTATAAACGCGAAAGTTTGCAAGTATGTTTGTATTTATGTGACTGTGTAATTTTTGTAGACTAAAATCGAAACATAGATACTTTAAACTTGAAATATAGATAGATGGAGTTCTAGAATAACACAAAGGCGTCTTTTTATCCTGATACTAGCTGCGCCCTGCGGTTTTACTCGCGTAAGTTCCGTTCCCGTTCTCGCGGGAATATCGGGATAATAAGTATCCTACTCCTGGTTCTAAGCTACCTCCCCACCAATTTTCAGGCAAATCGGTTCAGCCGTTCTTGAGTTATAAATGGTGTAATTAACACGACTTTCTCTTATATATTAGAAGAATCCCGCGGAATCGAAACTTACGCGGATGAAACCGCTATTGAAACACGAATAAGTCCGTTTAAAAATGTACAAGTTTAATTGTACTTACTTCATCTAAACAGTTGAATTCCGGTGCACTCAGAAGAACCTTCGCATATTTCGGGTCTATGGGAAACGCCGACATTTTTTTGCCCAATATAGTTAGCTTCGGATTAGTTTCATTGTCAATTGCACCTAGAAAGGGAAGCATTGGTTATCATTTAAATAAATGGGGTGGGGGAAATAAGGGGTATTTCCCCCACCCTCACCTACCCGCCTCACCTCCCACACCCACACCCCTATCACTTCCCCCACATTCCTCTTCGATCTATCTATCTCATAAATTTGTTTTGTCTCTGCAATGCCTGAACAAGGCGCATGTCAAGGATCTAAGGCAAGATCTTAGGTCTTAAAGAATAGCTTAGCCATACTTTAGCTCTTAAGTGTTGATATGTAAGCAAATGAGAAATCCTACTAATATCATAAAGCTGAAAGTTTGTGGGTTCATTCAGTGAGAACATTGAATTTTATATGTATCCCACTATCCTACTTCCTACATTAGTATAATATTAATTATAAATGTGAAAGTGTGTGTGTTTGGATGTTTGTTACTCAATCACGCAAACACTACTAAACCGGTTGCCATGAAACTTGAAATATAAGTAGTTGGATACCGGGAATAACACATAGGCTACATTTTATTCCGATATTCCCGCAGAAACGGGACTTACGCGGGTGAAACCGCGGGGCGCAGCTAGTAAATTATATTTATTTATAAACACATACATATATCAACTCACAACGTAAATCTATGGTTCTAGAGACATGAAACTTCTAGAGTGAGTTCTTTGTAGTTTGTCGGTATCCATTAAGAGTTTTTGGAAAAACTTGCGGAATCGGAACTCAAGTTTAGTTTTCGGGCTAGGGTAATAAATTTTTCAAAAATCTAATAATGCTATTTCAGTTTTTGGTAAAATCGGGGACGCAAATGCTTTCACTATTTTTCGCTATCTCTTATAGTTTACGATATCCCCCTGAACGCCCACCGAAATGGTTCACCCTGTATATATAGGATTTGTTGCTCACCTAATTCCTTTAGTAACGTCAATGAAGCTTGAATAGAATCGGCTGGTGGAGCATCAATAAGAGGAAATGTGCTCGGTTCTATTCCAGCAGCGATCAGTAACAATATTGTGGGGGCCAAAGGACACCTGAAATGTACGAAGTAATATTGTTGGTAAGAGACAAAAAACACTGTAAGTAACCAATGAAGATTCTATTGATTTGTGTCCTCAACTGTAGGCTGGTTTAAATATTCTAAAATATTTAAGAAAAAGTTTTTGAAAGTGGAAAATAATGTTATTGGAATATTACAATACCTTTTTTTTACTTAAATATGATGCTGTTTTAGTTTTGTCAAAATTAAGTTAGTTAACATTACAGCATAATCTTATGTCAAATTCATTTTAATACTAGCTGCGCCCCGCAGAAGTGAAAACGCGTTATCACGGGCGCGGGCGGCCGAGCGGTTCTCGAGCGGTTGCACTTTTTCGTTCCTTACTCGGGTTCCACTAATTGGATTTCGATGCAAAGTATACCACGACCTTCCTCGAAAATAGAACTATCTAATATTGGAAACCAGATTTCAATCGGATAAGTAGTATTTAATTGTATAAGGAACCGACAGATAAACAGTTATTGAGTTATATTTATTTATTTATTTTACAAAATCCACAGCTCTTAATACTAGATTATATATTGTTATATTGTTTGTTTATATTCGCTTGTTTATATTTAAAATATTTGAATAGACTGACGCGAGATGTAACACTAATGACTACAATTATTAATATAAAGAAATTTAAACTACCGAAGCAAAAAACCAGGAGTTCAAGTAGATTTAAATAGACTAAGTAGGTACATTTACTGACTTACTTGTTTACATAATATAACGTCATTGTTCTCAATAGACAGCAAAGAATAAAATTTTAGTATTTCGTTTAATCTAAAAGTATGAAGCTTAAAAAAAATCATAAAATCATTTATTGCAGGCAACAAAGCCCATAAAAATATACCTTATAGACTACCATACATGATTTATAATAAAAAGTTAAAGTTAAAGTTTTAACTGTTTGTTTCCGCAATTAGTCCTACATTGGGCCTTTGTGCGTGATTTAAAGCCGTGGGTTTCCTCACGATGTTTTCCTTCACCGTAAGAGCGATGTGAATAGCGCACATAATTTTTTCTTAAAGAAAAAGACATTGGTGCGCGTCTGGATTCGAAACTACGACCTTCGGAATGAAAGTTAGGGTATCTACCACTAGGCCAACACCGCTCTACGATTTATAATAATTAAATGTGTTATAATAATAGCTTAAGACTGAGTTAGTAGCACTTCCTTACCATTACACAATATTGCGTGCTGAAGCGTATTGAAGCGTGCTTAAAATAAGCCTTGCGCTTGCGACCTTCGGAACGTACCTGACGATCTCCGGCGCGGCGTGTGTCGCGCGCGCGCGGAACTCGGTCGCCGTGTAGAGGCGGTAGGCGGCGCCGGGCGCGGTGCGGCCCGCGCGGCCGGCGCGCTGCCAGCCCGCGGCCTGCGCGCACCGCACCACGCGCAGCCGCTCCGCGCCCGTACCCGTGCACCATGTTCTATGTACACGGAAAACGAACATTGATTAGACTAGCTGTTACCCGCGACTTTGTCTGTAAACTCGCTCATTACTCGGTGATCGCGCCGTTCCGTTCGTCTGTACGTCCGTCGCTGTGTCTATGCTGTACAGCGGGCGTGACGTCACATTCATTCATTATATTCTTGTAATCCAATCAACACGCGAAGCTCTCCATGTAACCGTTTGCTCTATGTGTTATTCAATATAATAATTACAACCCGAAAACGCCTTACTGACGGACGTACGGACGAACGGAACGGCGCGAACACTCGGATTTTACTAATTGGATTTCGATGTAAAGTATACCACGAGTTTCCTCGCAACTAGAAATATCCTGAAAACCAGAACAGACAGACATGACTTTTAAGAATTATATAATTTTGTTCTACTACTTTTCCCTAGACCCCTAGACTATTTTTTTTTATTTACTTCCAAGTACAGACTTTTTGTCTCTTCTGCCTTTATTATAATTTATAAGTATAGATTAGATAAACTAGATAAGATTCAAAACAACCAAGACTATTGGAAAAAGGGGGAAGGAAATATGATTACAACTCGTGAAAGTTTAAAACAAAAGATTGGAAACTCTAGAATGAATCACAGATAGCTACCTACTCCCAAACTACTACTCCAGCTATATACAAGATGTAACGGGTAAGTCCTTTTAATCCGAAATGGGGTTGTTCTAGACGTCTAGGCGAACACCTTTTGTTCTACGACTTTTGAAAATTCGAACTTTTTTTTTGAAAATTTCGAGATTATGTTTCACTGAAAAAACAGCTGTTTTTGAAAATAAAGGTAATTGAAGGTTTGATTGTAGTACACCAAACTAAATAAAAGGACAACATAAGGTCAATAACTTCGAGCTCTAAGAAACAGCTGATCTTCAAGTTTTTTTTTTTTTTTTTTTTTTTATTTATTATTTATTTAAATGATTACAAAACAAAAAAAAAACCTTAAATAACATTAAAAAACCAATGAGGTTTGTCACTAATGTTATACTACTATAGGTATCTCATCAACGGCGTCTATCATATTAGCTAAAAAATAAGACTTTAATTTAACTCTAATGTTGTTGGGCCTAATTATATGAAAGGTACGTAATTCTGGAGGTAGATTATTTATAAAGCGAGGAACAAGGTAGGCAGTAGTTCGTTTGCCGTAGGTATTGTTCATACCGATCATCGTACGTAACTCCAGCTGATTCCGAGCGGCCGCCCGCGTACTTACGGGATGTTGGTATTTTATCTCATCTCTGTACTGTTCATTAAAAAAGTGATCTTTTAGTAACAAATATTTAAATTGAATATCTACTGGTAAAACTTTACAATAATTAAAAAGACCGTTATCATCGTCGTAAAATTGTTGTTTAATGTTAGGAGATACTAAAATACGAAGGATTCGACGTTGAATATTAAAAATATCGTTTAAATAAGTACTATAAGTGCGACCATAACTAGTTAAACCGTATTGAATGTGTGATTCTGCTAAGGAATTGTACAACATCAGCTTAACCTTAAATGGTATCCGGTCTTTCAAAATAATTAAGTTCGCCAAGAATTGTCGAAGCTTACCACAAACATATTCGATATGTGGACCCCAGTTCATCTTACTATCGATAATTAAGCCAAGGTATTTATGTTGCTTGATATTTTGAATTAGAGGACAGTTGCAACTATGTGTGTTAGTCTTATGTAAGCAACTGTGATTATGGGCAATTATATCGCTAAAGGGGGAATACTTAAGGTATGGGGATTTAATATATAGCAGTTTGGTCTTATCTGCATTCAAAACTAAGCCTGCGTCGTGACACCATTTCAAGAGCAAACCGAAATCATATTGCAGACGTTCACTCGCTTTTTGTGGGTCTTTATCTGAAGCAATTAGACAGGTATCGTCGGCAAACTGATAACAAGTGCAAAAACTAAAACAATTAGACATGCTGTTTACATATGCAAGAAAATGAAGAGGACCGATTACAGAACCCTGAGCCGTTCCCTCCGCAACCGTTTTAAAGTCACTAAACGTATCATTGACTTTTACTGCGAACTTACGATTACGAAGGTAGTTTTCGCACCATCGGAGGAGAGGGCCACGTACACCAGAATTTTCGAGTTTGATGATCAACTCTTTGTGATTTAAAGTGTCGAATGCACGAGAAAAATCAATAAATAAAACCAGTACGTGCTTCCGGTCATTAAGGTAAGTGTTAACTTCATCAGTAAATTTTGATAGTAACTGGGTTGTATTTTTACCTGATTGAAACCCATACTGGTTCTGAGTTATGATTTTGTGCTTCTTGTAAAACTGGTGTATCTCATTACTGACGTATTTCTCGACCACTTTATCAACAGATGATAATAACGTTATAGGACGATAATTCATATAATTATTCTTGGCACCTTTTTTGTGAACTGGTCTAACACATCCTAATTTTAAATCATCGGGATACTCCCCACACGATACACTAGCGTTAATAAGATTAGCAAATGCAACCGATACCTCTTCTGCTACCATTTTTACATCAGAAATTGTAATATTGTCAATACCTGGAGATTTGTTAGAATTTAATTTATTTATTATCTTATACACACTTGCACTCGAAGCTTTTTTAAACAATATACTTCTATCTATGAATTGCTTATAAATATTCGGATCTAGAAGCTTTTCACTGCAGTTAGGAACGATATCCTTTACCGCGTTCTCTAAACTGGTTGCAAAGTTATCGGTAATACTTTTCACAGATAGTTTTTGGGCTTCAAAAGCTTTTGTAATTATGGAATCTATTGATGACGTAACTCGTCCTAACATTTCATTAACTATCTGGTAAACTTTCTTAGTATTTTTGAAGTTCTCATTTATAGTCTTTATGTAATATGAATTCCTCTTTTTTTCCAATAATTTGTGAATTTTATTGCGAACTTTATTGTAATTTAGTCTTAATTCTGGATCGTTCGAGCTATTTTTCCAGGCTTTAAATAACTTGTTACGTTTTTCGCATAATTTATTAATATTTTCGTCAACCCAAGGAAACGTTATTTTACTGTTAGTACGACAAATATATCTTTTTTCTACGGTAGCTTTACTACGGGCGTTCTGAAACGAAGTACAAATAAAATTGTAAATTTTGCGAGGGCAACGCATATCATTTGAGTTCGACCAGTCGATTTTGTTTAATTCTGAGCAAAGCGTGTCACGATCTACTCTTTTACAAACACCCTCTATTCGGTTTGACGATGCATTACCGACGCAGGCAAAGATAAGAGCTCGGTGATCGGCCAGTACTAAGTCTAGCACGGCCGAGTATGGGTGACATGCGGGGAATCGAGCAAATATATGATCGATACACGATTTTGTGGTTATATTTCGTTTTTTTTCTATTCTTGTGTAATCGAGTACTCCGCATGTCAGTCCACACCCGCCGAGTGTATTTAAATATGAGTCTTTATACGATGATACGGTTTTTAGATCTATGTTAGTGTCACCGACCAAAAGAAAGTTTTGTCTCGAGTTATACATAGATACGTGACTACCCAGTTCCTTTACAAATAGCTTCTTATTTTTACTGGGAGGCTTATAAACTGCACACACGACCATGTCCTGACTTGCAATTTGGCTGAGTTTTAAGGTACCGGTAATGTTTTCGTATGTTAAAGTTTTGTGTTGTAGTTCAGTAAACTTAATGTGATTCATAACGTAAACAATTATACCGCCGCCTCGCCTTCCACTTCGCAGTCGTGTGTACATATTATAGCCAGGTATATTATAAAGCGATGCAATATTATCTGAAATACCAACTTCTGTCAATACAATAATATCCAGGGGAAACGAACAAGAACCGATTAGTTGCAATAATTTTGTGAAGTTTTTAATAATTGACCTAATATTAATATGTAAGCATGAGATATTAAGGTGACATTTCGGAGGTAAATTTTTAAGAAAATCTTTAGTAGAAATGCAATCAGGTATAATATTTATGTGTGAACAACAGTTATCCATCAAGGTTGGTAAGTTTGTAAGTATTATGCAAAATTTTATTTACTAAAAGTTAACAAATATGCAATAAAATATGTAGGTAGGAAATACAAGTAAGTAAGTAGGTACAAGTGATAGTTACGACCGATTCTGAATAGGTGTAGGATTAGATAAATAGTCAATATCGTGCTGAGAACGGATGTAAATAATTTTTCCGTTATCTTCCTTTCTAATGAGTACCTTGCCATCCCTGCACCAAATGTACTTATAACATTTATTTAACTGCATTTTTGCGTTGTATAAAAGGGTTTTGTAATGTTTAGTGAGGGCTTCCCTTATATAGATTCGATGCTCAACTTTCTCCTTCGGGGCATTAGGCAGCACATCACCAACGGCAAGACATTTTTCTTTGCCGGCATCTACCCACTGCTTCCGGATTAATGCAGTCTTCAGCTCGATCAGGATCAGTCCAGGTTTATCTTTAGAACCCGCTACTTTTTGAAATGATTGTATGTCGTCTTTGTTCAGTTCTAACTTTGAAGCTATCACTCCTGCAAACTGCGGGATATCTTTAGGGATAATATCAGGCATTCCAGCGATCTCCACCGAAGTAGACAGCGACTTCTGCTCGGAAACTCTCTGCCCCTGCTCCAGAACTGCGACTCTTAACTCGAGATTTTTGTTCTTGTTTACTAGATCTTCGTTCTTATTCTCAAGTTTTTTTATGTTATTCTCCTGGTTCCTTATAGATTGCTGCATTGTAGTGATTTGATCACTCAAGAACTCTAGTGAGCTTTCAAGGTGTGCTATTTCTTCTCTGAATGTCTTCTTTAATTCTCGGCTAATATCCTTCACTAGTTTCTTGGTATCCACAGGCTGTACTGTACCGACAGATCCGTTATCAGAGTCATTATCGCCATCGTCATCATCTGGAATCAGGAAGGAAGACCTACGCGAGAGATTCTTTTGACAATTCTCGCAGCTCCATTCTATACCTGGAGAGTTCCTTAGTGTATTCAGTTGCTTGTTGGATAACTTAACACAATTAGTATCAGCATGAACTACTGTATTACACCTACTACACGTTAATCCAATTTTGGTTTTTGTAATGTTTTTATTACACTTCGAACACTTTTTAAGCACCATTGCGGGTAAATTTACTTTTTGCGTACAAATTATTACACACAACCGCTCGCTATCGATGAATTACCCAAAGATAATTCATCGATAGCGAGCGATTAAATTTTAATTGTAAAGTAAACTTTACACTTAAAATTTTCGAAAAGTACTTCGAATTTCCTAAAGTCATAGAACAAAAGTTGTTCGCCTAGTCGTCTAGAACAACCCCCTTTCGGGTTAAAAGGACTTACCCGTTACATCTTGTATAGAGTGCATTGTGTAATAAATATGTGCATAACTTATCTAATTCGCTAATTGTCTAAACTAATATTATAAAGAGGTTTGTTTGTAATGAAAAGGCTCCGAAAGAACTAAACTGATTTCAAAAATTCTGTCACAAATAGAAATCTAGCCACATTTTCCAATCCAGGAGTAACACAGGCTAATTTCGATCTTGATATTTCCACAGGTTCGGAACTTACGCGGGTAAAATCGCAAGACGTATCCAATAAGAAAAGATTTTTCAACTCCGACGCAATCGGGACTTACGCGGGATGAAACCGCAGGACACTGCTAGTCTACTCAACATTCGGCTATGTTTACCTGATTAAGAAACACACCTTTCCTTAACGACGCCAGTATCGATGACAACTTTTATCCTCGGAATGGTGACTGAGGCTTCCGCTATGTTGGTTGAGAGGACTATCTTCCTTGTACCGGGAGGTGTATCTTTCCATACTTGGAGCTGTTTCGCTGGTGGTAGACCGGCGTAAAGTGGACATACTCGGATTTGAGGGCCAGGGGCTTCCTGACAAACAATTGAAACAATGAATAATGTTCATAGGTATGCCAAATCGGTTAAAAGGGGTTAGGGGTGAAGTAGTCCCCCTCGAAATTGGGACCAGGGACCACCTGTACCCTTTCGAATTTGATAGTAGTCAACTGGGCCCGACAGTAGTTTAGACATTGGGACGAGTTGACTACATAATAATATTCTCTAGGGGTGAAGTGGTCCCACTAAGAAGATACTCAAGTTAAAAAAAGACTTGGTAAATTTTGTAGTAAAAAAAAAGTTAATAGAAGAGATTGGTGGAAAACAAAAGACGATTTACAGGCATTCAAACATTTTGTGTCTCGCTAACTATCACTTGACGTCATTTACAACGCTCCCCGAATCAAAACGTTAGACGATATGTATTGTGACATCGACACATAGAGCGCGAGTGCCCGAGTGGATTGGGCGTGTGTGAAGTGACGTCACACCCGAGTACGAGTCCGCATCGTACGTTTTCTTCTATAAATTGGAAGCTAATTAAATGTATCGAAGTTATTCTTTCACTTGTATTTTTAATTTTTTAAAGAGAATATGGAGAGCTAATATTCAAAATTAGCTATTTTTCCTCAGTATAGCTTGATTTTTTTTAAAGGAACAATACATCTTTTAAAATTCACTTGCGGCGAGGTTTCATTTCGCGTCTCCGGGTACTCGAGTGAAGACGCCGTGATACTGGTCCGGAAAATTTGAAAAATTGTAACTAGATTTTTAATATACTTAAATTTTCTTCAGAAATAAAACTCATTTTACATAATCGCGTTGATTTTTGCAATGCCGATGCGATGTTTCGGGACCCATTTTAAAATCCTTTTTCAAGGTAGACCTGATAATAAAAACAACGCGACTAAAACCGAAAAATCAATTTTAATTTAATATTCAATAATTAAAATATAGTAATTTGGTACGCTTTATAGGTATAAAAGTTTCACTCACTTTGGCAATTTGTTTTATATTCTGCATAACAGTTTCAATTTCTTCCTGTCCCGTCAAAAATACAAGAAAATCATGGCTGAAAAAATAAGATAAGTACACTTTTACTCAGCCAAAAAGTAAAACATTATCTAATAAGTAATTACAGAGACACATACTTGGCCGGTGTGGTGGCATGAAGCTGAAATATGGTGCAAACAGCGGCATATTGGTAATCATCTTGTTTTATTTTGGAGTGGTAAATGGTGACAGGGTGGGTTCTCCCTTCAACATACACAACTTGACAACCATCGAAATAATTCCTAAAAGAGTCAACATCCATTGTTGCTGACATTATTATTATCTGAAAATACAATTTAATAAAATTGCGGAATAGACATGGAGATGAAGGATATTGGGGAAATGGTGCTTTTCCCTATATACGTATATATAGGATATGGGGGAATTCCCTTTTCCCCCGATATACTTTCCACTTATTCTCTAACGCAGGCAGAGATGCAATCTAGTTAATAAAACATTGAATTATTTTAATTTAATGTTAGTTTGTTAGTACCTACTAAAAGAATAAGGATTATTAGTAGTAATTACGATAACACATTACGTATGTATAGGACACCTACATACAAAACAAGTGACATTACAGGACATTAGACAAACAAAAATGTATATTAGAGGTCATCAACCAAGAAAATATGTTAGATTACACGACATCAACCAAGCAAAAACGTTAGGTTACTGGACATCAAACAAGCATAACTTTGAAACAATAGGGCATCCAAAATGTTGATCATAGGACATCAGACAAAAAATCATATTTAATTAAAGGACATTAATTAAACATGTTAAATCATAGGACATCAAACAAGCAAACATGTTAGATTAAAGAAATGCAAGGAAAGGAAAGGCCAAGATACTAATTAGCTCATGAGATATTAAACATGTTAGATCTTAGTACATGAAACAAGCAAACATGGTATATTAAAGGAAATCAGACAAGCAACACATTTAATTAGCTCATGGGATATTAAACATGTTAAATCAAAGGACATCAAACAAGTAAACATGTTAAATTAAAGGATACCAAACAAGCAAAGCATTTAATTGTCTCATTAGATATTAAACATGTTAAATTAAAGGACACCAAACATGCCAACAAATGACATTAGAGATCATAAAACATAAGTTTACCTTCAGTGGACTTAATTTCTTTTCATTTCTCTCCTTTTGTGCTAATTTAACTATTCCAAAGAGGACATCAGTGCTGACAGTGCGTTCATGTGCCTCATCCAATATAATAAATGAATATTTCTTCAGTAAAGGATCTACAATAGCTTCTCGGAGTAACATTCCATCAGTAAGATATTTTACTTTGGTCCTTTGACTTGTCACATCTTCGAATCTAACTGAGTATCTAAAAAACACAAGAACAATATTTCGTTAATTAATACCATTTTTTTAAATACATTATTACCATTAAATCAGCCATAGGATGTCCCTGATGAATATAGGCCTGCATGCAACCCACTTTGTATTCAGGAACTTTTAAATTATTATGACTTACTGTAGCTTTTATGCTTTTATTAAAAAAAAGTCTTTACCCAACAATAGTCCCTATGTCACAACTCATTTCAGCAGCGACCCTCATTGCTATAGTGATAGCTGCCACTCGCCGAGGCTGTGTAACGGCTATCGTACCAGGACCTTCGAGCCTCTGCTCATGTATTAACTGCGGAATTTGAGTAGTCTTCCCGCTTCCAGTTTCACCTATTAATATCATTGTGTCATTCTTTTTTATTTCTTCCAATAATCTGAAATAACAAAGAGTCAATTATGTGAAGTTCTATAACAATTATACTCACACCTAGTCTGAAGGCTATTAATAAATAAATATAATTAGGCAGGTAATAGTCTTGAGGACTGGATGCAAGCATACAGGGTTATTTCGATGGGCTTTCAGGGGATATCCTAAAGTATAAGAGATAGAGAAAAATGCTGAAAGAAGTTGCATTCCCGATTTTGATAAAAACCAAAATGGCATAATTAGATTTTTTTTAAATTGATTACCCTAGACAGGAATCGAACTTTGTCTTTTTGCAAAAAAATAAACAAACTATATTATCGTACCGATCAATAGTGTTGCTGATAAAGATTGAATTTCGAAAACAAACATTGTGTGTTAAATCTAGAGAAATGTCTATTTTTAATAAAAAATATTTAATTTGACCATAAAATGTCAAATTAAATATTTTTGACATAATCTTACAATTGTTCGAAATGATGCTGCTGTCAAAATTAGATAAGGAACAATAAAAAATTGCAGCAAAAAATTATCAAAATAGTTTTTCATGTTCCGGAGAATGGCATCAAGAAAAAAAAAAAAAAACTAATTCACATGAAATCAATTTCTATCCTCCTCGTATTTCAAGGTCAGTTACAAAAATCAAAGGAGTCTCTATATTGTACATGGGTACCTACCTATTTAAAACTTGACAGAAAACTTAAATTTCACATGTCAAGTTACAAATCACCTACCTAAAAGTGCGAATTGAACCCAATCAGGGTTCAATTCACTCTTTTACGTAGGTAATTTGTAAACCCAATTCGCAATTGACCGGTTTTTCCTGTCATTGTAAACAATTTAAACTTTGTTTTTCAATTATGTTATATGTATTTAATACAATCCCAGAATGTTTTCCATATTTCTTGAAAACAAGGCATATCCAAGTTATGATCTTATGATGCAAGTACATAAAATGACTCTGCCTATTCCGACCCCTGATTATCACATACATACAATATGTTCAACTCAGTTAATTACTTGAGTGGGGCATAAATATTTTAAAACTCCATTTTTAAAATTAGTTTTACGTACCTCCCTTTTACCATGTAAACAGGCAACTGTTTTCTTGCATCCAATAGACACTCATTATTTTCTTTACCATTATCAACTTCGACATTGTTTGTTCTGTTGATAACTCCATTAGGTTTGTTTGAAGATCCAACTCCATTGAGTTTGCTTACAGAATGATTCAACTTGTTAAAAAGCTTGATTTTCTTTGTGTTACCATTTGCTATGGGATTCTTTCTTTTCAAAATGTTAATATTCTTTAATCCTGCTGTTGCACCAATAGCAGCATATTTCGAATCCATTGTTAATGCTACACTGGACCCATATTATGATGATCTGTCACAATCAAACATATTTACTACAAAACAACTGGCCTAGTCAGTCAGCGCTGAAAATCTCATTTGTTGTATGGGAGCTACACCTAAGTATCTATTTTATTCTGTTTTTAGTATTTGTTGTTATAGTGGCAACAGAAATAGGTACATCATCAAATTTCGACAGATTAGCTCACACAGTTAATGAGACACAGCCTGGTGACAGACAGACAGTAAAAAGATGCAATTTTATACCTTTGGGTATGGAACCCTATAGAGCAACTCTGAGGAGGTCACAGAGGGCCAGTAAATCACTAACGGTGCCTCCTCTTGATTAGTTTTCGTTTCCGTATGTTATGTACCTTTTGTTCCACTTATCAACTTCTAAACTGCGTTGATTTAAAGTACGCAAAGTAAACAAATAGATTTGATAAAAACAGCGCAGTAGCAGTAGATAAAGAAAGACCGACTGATGATTCTATTGATTGAGGACGTTTAAACTTACCTTTTCAAGGTAAATAAAACATTATTTGCTTGGAAGATCGAATTGGCTAGTTCCAAGCTAGTAACTAGTTCATAAATATATTTATAAAAAAACGTGGTCAAAATAAATGTTTTTCTCGTGCATCCTTGGACGTGCATCTATTTTTTTTTTCCTTATCGGTTGTGAACCGATTATGGTCATTTTGAAATTTACCAGTGTCAAGTATTTTAATATACCTATTATGCAAGTTATTTGCGTCGAAACAGTCAAGTCGTTATAATTAAAGTCAAGTCTAAGGAATCATTTGTAAGCACGGCGGCCATTTACAAAGATTGTTCATGGAGCTTTGGAGACAACGCTGAAGTCCATGTTATGCATCGATTTTCACTTTCATTGCACTTGTACACCTTCACGAAACTAAATTTATTAATATGCTTCCAAACTAGTTTTCACAAAAATGAAAATTTAACAACACAGCCCCTAAACGCATTCCCGCCAAAACTTCTGACGTGCATCTCTCTCACTCAATTTTATTTATTTTCGTTTGTGAACGACTATGGCCATTTAGAAAGAAGCCAGTGTCAAGTATTTGCTGAGTAATGCATGTAAATTGTTTGATTTCAATTTTGTTTATGCTACAAGTGTAATGAAAGTGAAAATCAAAACATGGACTTCAGCGTTGTCTCCAAAGCTCAGTGAGCAATCTTTGTAAATGGCCGCCGTGTTTACAAATCATTCCCTAAACTTGACTTACTACTAATGACGATTTGACTGTTTCGATGCAAATAACTTGCATTAATAATACTTGACACTGGCTAATTTCCTAATAGCCATAATCGGCGGTTCACAACCGATAAGAAAAGAAACCCAATGAGTTTAGGAAAAATCCCTGTGGGAAATCCAGGTATTTTTTTTAAGTATCGTGAAAGTATCTTCTTACTAGTCTGTGGTCTGTGGTTCAGACTGAGTTTTCAAAGTTCCAATCGAGTTTTGGCGGGGAGTTTTGGCGGGAATGCGTTGAGGAGATGTGTTGCTAAATTTTCATTTTTGTGAAACTTAGTTCAAGTGCGTGTAAATTGTTTAATTTCGGGGGCATATTAATCAATGTAGTTTCGTAAAGGTGTACAAGTGAAAATAAAAGTGAAAATCGGTGCAAAACATGGACTTTAGCTTATTGTTCTCTCCAAAGCTCCGTGAACAAACATTGTAAAAAATGGCCCCCTTTTTACAATGATTCCCTCGACTTGACTTTAACTGTGACGACTTGACTGTTTCTATCAATGCAAATAACCTGCAAATATTTTGATAATACTTGACACTGGCAAATGTCCGAAAGGAAAAGCCATTTTAAAGAAGAAGAAGAAAAAAGTTCCAATCAAAGAGTAGTAGAGGTACATAAATAGAATAGAGTCCGTCTCACGAGAAAAGTCCCCTAGACGCGGCGCTACAGTCACGCGACAAAATGTTGCTAGCATGGACTGGTTTAGACTACCCAAAAACATTTGAGAATAAATTCGATTTTATTGGATTAGTTAACATGATTATTAAACAATTAATTACGACGACACGATTAATCTCTTAGGAAAAAAATATGAGCACATCCAACACTTGCTCTAACGGTGAAGGAACACATCGTGAGGAAACCTGCATGGGTTATTCGCCAATCCAGACTAGACAACCGTAGCGTAACTAACTGCCTAACTACTAGAAGGAGGCCCGTGCGTGCCCAACATTGGTACGTATTTAAGGGATGGGTAATAGTATAGGAAAGGTACCTATAGGTATATAGGTGGGTATATAGTGAATAAAATAATTTTAAATTTTAATCGTATAATTATGCTCATCGATTGGGTTTATTCCAGACATACTACAGTCACTATCCGAATCATCTACACGAATATCGCTATCGTGATCAGACTCTGTTTCGCTGTCACTTACAGTAGATATTATAAAACGGTCCATTTCATCATCTACCAGCCCGTCGTTCTTAAAATACTCATCTTCTATATGCTCCACATGTTTGCATTGTTTAAACCAATCCTCCGGTGTCACGCTTGCAAACGCGTCTTCTGTCAGTTGTACAATTTTTTTAGGGTCTTGGTCAACATTCTTCTCAGCTACGCGTCTCTTCACAAGGCTCCAAATTTTCTCTATAGGGTTGAGATCGCAATGATATGGAGGCAGTTTTAAAACTTCATGGTTGTGACTTTTTAAAAGTTCATCTACAGCATATGTTGGTTGTCCTTTATTTTTCTTTATTAGATCGAACAATACGGGTTTTGTCCAGGTTTCTTCAAAGTAAATCCCTTTTTCTTGCAACCACTTTTGCATTTCGGCTTTTAAATTTGACATGGTTGGTGCCTTATTTATTTGGGTACAGTGGTATGGAGCATTGTCCATAACCACAAGAGATCTTTCGGGCAGATTTGGTATTAATTTCTCAGCCAACCATTTAAGAAAATTTGTCGAATTCATATCGTCGTGATAATCGGAAGACTTCGACTGTGATTTAAAAATGAGTAATGCATTATTTATAAAGCCATTCTCAGTACCAGCATGAGCGATTATCCATCTACTCCCAGCAGATTCTGAAGCGAAAAGTCCGGGCTCTTTTTCACTTTGCCAACAACTTTTGGCGTGATAAGTGTTGTGGATATAGGTTTCATCCAAGAACACTACTGGTCTTTTTTCGATCGTGCGATTTTTTCTCATTATTTCAATATATCTTGCGCGCCAAGCAGTTATATCATAACGCTCCATTAATATTTTTCTTTTAGATTGGCACCGTTTGTACCTAAACCCAATTCTTTGCAATATCCTATGTAGTGTAGCGCGGCTTCCTTCAAAATCAATGTCTTCTTTCAATACTGCACGTAATTTATTTAGAGTAGGCAGTTCTTTTTTCACGGTATAAAATTGGTGAATCTTATGGCGAATAGCGCAGAGATCGAAACCATCCAGATTAATTTTATTTTGACGTGGACGACTCTTCCCCGGTGTAACAATCTTTTTTGAAGTACTTGCAGCTGTGTTTCCTTCCTTCGTTACTCTTGAGACGGTTTTCTCAGACACACCTGAAAAAAAAAACATTTATGCGTTATTAATAAATCAGCCCTCTTTTATGATGTTTTCAAGTACAAATTTTTAATTACAAAATAAAAATAAAAGAATTTACAGGATATTGATTAGATGCATTCTGTGTGTGGATGCATGACATACATTTAGATATAAAGTCCCGAAAGGAAAGGTAAAAATCACAGAGCTAGCAACACCAAATATGTACCTGTCATCGCCGCAACTCTCTTGCGAACGTTGTTTAATGGTATTAAAACGCCATTATTTCGCTGTTCTGCTTCACAAAACTCCTTCACCTTCAGTATCATTTCTCGACCAGCACTTTTCACGACTTTAGGCATTGTAAATAACACTTAAACAAAGATAAACAATAAAAATCTCGATAGCGTCCCAACACGTCACGACAACTAACAACGGCAACATGGCCGACCTGTCAAAATTAGTTCCAATTCTTACCACGGGACTTTTCTCGTGAGACGGACTTTAGTTCCAATATACGAATATGTCTACTAAAATAAAAAAAAACGTAGTGATTATATTCTCTTTGTATTATAATACTGATTTATTTAATTAATATAATGTTTTAGATACATAAATTCTATAAAATGATAACCTTTTGTGTAAGAAATGCCGTTTTCCAAAGTTTACGATCAAAACATTTCTTCTGCACCCGGCACTTAGCCAAAGACATAAATCCGGCCGAGAAGACCTGGAAGACTCTGATCGAAGACGTGCCAGTTTCACTTGGGTTAAAGAAACCAGAGATAGTGTATCCTGAACATGCTGATGTTGTGATTATCGGAGGTGGATTTTTAGGTGCTGCCACAGCTTATTGGTTGAAGTCTCGTGCTGTTCATGGCCTTGACGTAGTCGTACTTGAAAAGGACACTAGCGTAAGTACATAAGGAAACTGTAGATTACAAAACTGAGCATTTCTTACTAATATTATAAACGCGAAAGTTTGTATGTATGTATGTAAGTATGTTTGCAAGTGTGTATGTAAGGTTGTTACTCTTTCACGCAAAAACTACTGAATCGATTGCAATGAAACTTGGAATATAGGTAGCTGGATACCAGGAATAACACATAGGCTACTTTTATCCCGATATTCCCGCGGGAACGGGCTTTCGCGGGTGAAACCGCGGGGCGTAGATAGTATTTATATAAATGTCACAGAACCCAGTAAAAAATTATTCTTTCTTGTAATTTTAATTTCGGAGTATAGTAACTTTTTTAGAAAGATACTTATATTATGCACATTATTATATTTCAGTATAAATCAATACAGACAAATTATTCACTAGGATCACTTACACAACATTTTTCTGAAATAGAAAATATAAAACTCTCTCAATATTGTGCTGAATTCTTACGAAACAGTGGTGAACTTTTGTCTAAAGATTTGGACCTTCAGTACAATCCTACTGGCTCACTAGTGTTGGCCAGCGAGCAATATGCAGATAGACTGGAACAGAATGTTGCTGTCATGAAAGAAGAGGGACAACGTTTAGAACTCATAATGCCATCTGACATAAAAGAACAGTTTCCATGGTTGAATACAGATGATGTCAAGTTAGGTATATTACTTGAGTAAAAACCAACAAAAAGTAAAGTAAGTAATTTAGATCAATAATTTCATTCAATATTTAACTATTTTGCAGGATGCATGGGACTAGAATCAGAAGGCACATTTAACTCGACAGAATTATTAAAAGGATTCGTACTCAAATCTGCTGAACTTGGTGCCAAATATGTTGAGGCAGAGGTAGTTGGCTTTGAACTACAACAGCAAAAAGATGTTCTTATGGAGGGAGTATCTCCGGGAACTTATAAAAGATTAAATAGAGTAAACTACAGGACTGCAGGTGGCGAAGAGAGGAGTATTAAGTTTGCTGCCTGTGTTTTAGCAGCTGGTGACCAATCAGGGGCTATAGGTCAATTAATTGATATTGGAACTGGTGAAGGCATACTTTCAATGGGGTTCCCTACTGCAAAAAGGTAAATGAAATTCTTTACATTTCATATTTTAGACTTAATGCATAATGCACTACATGGGAAATCTTACAAATTACATGCCTACTTACTAATTGAAATTTGTTTTTTTTTTTCTGTTATTGACTATCATTTATCCTTTTCCAGAGAATTCAATGTTTACTCGGTAGATAACAGTGGAGTTAAAATGAGTTTGAGAACTCCCATGGTATCCGATACTAGTGGCCTTTGGCTAAGGAGGAATGGTCTGCAAGACAATTTGATATTTGGAGTACAACCTTTGTCATTTGAAAGTGAAAACTATAATGATGAAGCATACTATAAAAACATTGTTTTAGCTTCATTATCAAATAGGATACTTGGATGTAATACTTCAGAGGCAAGTATTATGCATTGCGAACATTTAATTGCCTTATAATATTGTGATTTGTACAGTGTTTTTTAAACCAAATCATTTACAGATTAAATGTTTGAACACTGAAATATATGACACAAATAAATTTGATGACAGCGGTATATTGGGAGTTCATCCATATTATAACAACTTATTCTTGGCAACAGGATTTGGCAAATTAGGTAAAAACCATTTACTAATTTAACTATTATTAGTTATTTTATATTAGTTATTGCTGCACCCCGCGGCTTCACACAATACAGTACTAGTTTTCGCATAAAGGAGTAACAATATTTCTATTACAGGTAGCCAACACTCTCCAGCTATAGGAAGAGCTATTGCAGAATTAATCATTGACAGTCGATACACAACTATTGATTTTACAAGGTTTAGCTTTGATAGATTTCTAATTCAAGAACCTGTAGTGGAATTTAATGTTTATTAGAATAATGTAATAATAAATAGCGACTAGAGAAGAACACAATCTTTAATTATATATAAGTTAGCTTAGAATAACATTATAATAAATTAATCTACTACAGTCTGTTATTGTTCTGACTGACACCAAAACAGTAAAATAGGAACAATAAGACTTTAACAAAATTAAATAAAAATATGCAAGGATTGCACAAACAAAACATCGAAATTCTGTAAGGGAATGATTGGCCTTCGTTCAGCTGTGGCACACAACAGGTTAGCTAAAAAAAAGAAAAATAAATTAAAGAAAAATATACATTTTGTTAAAATTATTGAACAATGGTATTAAAAATAATGTTTTTTTTTACTTGAATTGTGCCGGAGGTGTTGCAAACAAAGCTCCACCTTGTTTAGAGGCTGCACGAGAAGGCGCGAATCCCAACAATTTCTGGATATTTTGTCTGTAAACAACACAAAAAATAAGAAAAACACTTTTGAACACAACTTAATAATAATAATCAAAAAAAAAAAATATAGGTACAAACCTAATGCTCATGGTGCACAAAATGTACAGAAATATGAAAGAGCAATCAGTATAGTCATCTCCAGGCAGGTTTCTGTGACTTAATCCTTGAATCCAAGAGATTGGGTGGAATGGCAACTTTGCAACAACCCGCCCATCAAAACTTAAAAGAAAACAGTTATTGATTACTTAGGAGATGGCGATAAATTACACTATAATAGTGTAATAGAGTGTAATGTAATTGTGTAATAGTGTACCTGGAGATACAACACAAAATGGGACATAACATTTAACACGAAGATTTATTTTACTCAAACTATAAAAAGTACTTTTTAAACATAGAAATATTTTTAGCAAGGAAATATATTTCCAAAAAATCCCCATGACAGGATTCGAACCTGCGTCCTTTCGCTAACCAGGCGACTGCTCTAACCACTGAGCTACACAGGAATCACGTGACACGGTATAATTTTTCGGCCATATCTTTCCTCGCCAATTGTCGCAGGTTCGAATCCTGTCATGGGGATTTTTTGGAAATATATTTCCTTGCTAAAAATATTTCTATGTTTAAAATGCCTTGAGCAATAAAAACAAAAAAGAAGTACTTTTTAGCTAATAACTAGCTGCGCCCTGCGGTTTCACCCGCGTATATCCCGTTCCCGAGGAAATATTGGGATAAAAAGAGGCCTATGTGTTATCACTGGTATCCAGCTACCTATATTCCTAGTTTGATCGCAATCGGTTCAGTCGTTTTTGCATGAAAGAGTAACAAAGTCGCACAGCTACATACAAACTTTCACGTTTATTGTGGGTATTTTAACAACATTGTTTGAATTTTGTAATTCCACAAATATATTATTTTAGAAATCCCATTTTTAGTCTTTATTCTCAACGATTTTCTTCTATTTTAAAAAGTTTAAAATCTGGTAAATTTACTTTTGCTGTAATTTTGTTAGTTGGTTTGTTGCTTTTGATGAAACTTCGTATTGAGAACCTACATTTTTTTTAAAGTGCCTAAGTTCTATTCAACTAGCAGTAAGTAAGGTGCTAAGTAATAATGCTTAGAAAAATCTTACATGCTATTGAACATGCTGAGCAGTGCAGTGAAGGCAAATCCAATAGCGAACATTGATTTCATTTTAACCAGAGATAGATCTCTATTGTTGTTTTTAAGACGTTCCTCTTCTCTCACTATTTTCTTTTTATGCTGTTTGTACAAAGAGTCTCCATGGGCTTCCTTACGTTTCTCTACTGTAAATAATATAAAATAAACATACCAGTTCTGTATTATTCCCAAAACAAAGTGTACCTACATAAATAGGTAAAACTCAACATACATTTTTTGCTTTGTCGCTCCACCTCCACTTTGAGTTTTTGATACTTTTCTGTGCGATACACTAAAATCCACGTTAGACCTAAAATTTAGGAACATTGTTACGGCATTCAATTACTCAAACCAGAATCAATGAGTTTATTATAGGTTGAAGTTCGTAACATATCTCTGGCCAGAACAAAATAGAAGAATTCGCCTAGATCACCTACCTTCGCCTAAAAACGCAGTACATATTGATATGAACACTATCAACAGAGAGTCACTCCACATAGCAAATGCCTTTGATTATGTTATAAATAAAAGTATTTAGTGGTTGATTTATCGAATTATTACGGATTCTTCGAGACACGAGCAGCGTGCCGAACGTGCCACTCACTCAAATATTTTTGACAGTGACAGCACAGACTATTTTTATTTATTTCTTATCGGTTGTGAACCGATTATGGCCATTAGGAAATTAGCCAGTGTCATGTATTTTAATATATTATGCAAGTTATTTGCATCGAAACAGTCAAGTCGTCATAGTTAAAGTCAAGTCTAGGGAATCATTTGTAAACACGGCGGCCATTTACAAACAATCTTCACGGAGTCTTGGAGACAACACTAAGTCAATGTTTTGCACCGATTTTCACTTTCATTCCACTTGTACACCTTCACGAAACTAAATTGATTAATATGCCCCCGAAATTAAGCAATTTGCACGCATATGAACTAGGTTTCACAAAAATGAAAATTTAGCACCACATCTCCTCAACGAGTTCCCGCCAAGACTCCAGCACAGACTAGTAAGAAGATACTAGTGACAGTTGTTACCTAAATGAAGAACGAACAAATAAAACCATAGAGTTGGGACAATGAGTTTGTGTTGGGGAATGTAGCAAATAGCAATCGCCTAACAACATTTTGAAAAAAAAAAATTAATACAGTTAGTCAGACTTGCAGAGTAATTTATTAGTCAACACCTACCTACAGCAAACATTTAACCAAAACATCGATCTATTGTATACACGTTCTCTACAGTACACATAATAAATACCTCCGAAACCTTTGGCGTCTGGGCTCAAAAGTGGTTAGGTCATTAGCTTGTTTTATTAGGGTCTGGTCGGGTCAACATAGGGTCTGGTGGCCGGCATTTTCATTTTGGTAATTGTCATGAATGTCGTAGGGCTAAGACGAATCGAATGACGGGTCATCTAACTAAGGGATTACTTAGGGGATTACTAGGGGAAAATGGCTTATAGCAAATAGCTTTTATTCACTTAAAGAGTACTACGAAGAAACAGACACGATTATTCATTAAGTAATAAATTGTATCAGTTTTTAAAATTACTATAGATTATTGAACCTAATTTTAATTATTGTATGCCTGTAGTGGGTAAGTGATTGTATCCAAAATATGCATGTTAATTTAAGATCATTATGTACATCACTTAAACAATAAAAATTCTTGATTCTTGATTCTTGATAAGGGAAACTACTGAACCGATTGCGACGAATTTGGAATATAGGTAGCTGGATACTGGGAATAACACATAGGCTACTTTTTATCCCGATATTCCCGCGGGAACGGGACTTACGCGGGTGAAACCGCGGGGCGCAGCTAGTACCATTATAAATACGAAAGTATAGATGTTTGTATTTCAATCAATCAAACATGGCTAAACGAATTTGGCTGACAGAGGTAGTTTATAACCTGGATTAGACACATAGGCTACTATCTATCCCAATTAAGTCTCGCGGGGTCGGATTTTACGCAGCTGAAACCGAGGGGCGCAGCTATATCATAAAAATTAATAAAACTAGATTTGCAACTTTTTATCAAAATCAACCAATTTTATCAAACCCTATCAATCGAACCAAATTCTGACAAGGCTTAGGGAACGAACAGAATTTTGCAACACTTCCTCTTTCAGTCAAGCCAGCAACTTTATTCAATTGTGTGTGAGTGCTGCTATTTTGCAATGAAGTCACCATAATAAAAATTATCATAATTGGTGGTAAAACAAATCCAAAGTTTGTTGTTTTAACAAACATAATAAACAATATACTGTAATGTGCTATAATGATTTGAAATATAATTTATAGGACAAGTAAAAAAATACGTTTCTTAATAATAAGAAACAATTCATATTTCGTTGGAGTATTTCAAAGCCATTGAATTGGCAACACTGTTATATTCAATTTTTACTTTTCCGTTTCCTTGTTAGTTCATTCATTGACCCTCCATCTTTATTCTTTGTTTGTTGGTTTCATTCATTTCTGTCTGCTCCTTCCTGCCGGCCGCTCATCGCGTGCTTCAAGGCTTCTGAGCTCTGAGCTGGCAAACCGTGCCTCTGTCCTATGACGAAGGCCTAACTCCTCTTCGTTATTATTATAATAGTGTAAATTCATAATCTGTAGGAATAGAGACTGGAAACTTAAACATAAAGACTGTAAAAATTGATGCGCGACATATGTCTGGCTGCTGACGCATCAATCATACTTAGGAAATAAATTGAATACTGGACTTATTCATTGTAATAGTAGGATAATAAGTGATTATTTCGTAGAATCTAGAAGTTAGGTTGTGCTGAACGCGTTATTTTCGAACTCTACGCCGTTAGTGCTTTGTGCCAAAATGAATCGATGCCACGACATGACGCGCCATGTTGCTTCAAATCCGTAGGGCGTGGTCCTTGCGTGATTATTCTGCACCCTCCCGTATTGTGTCTCATTAATTTTGGATAAATCGTTAAATACCATGGTAAGTACACTGATAATAATAGCTAAAAAACGCTACCCTAGATAATATATTCTTACAGTTCTATTGATTACGTAATATTGTAAAAATGTGGGGCAATCAATTTTATTACGCAATGAACGACGAAAGTTATTTTTAAAGCATTATTACTTTTTGTAAATTAATTACCTACTCATCAATAGCGCTGACTAATCTACCAAGTTTATTCAAAACTTTCAATTCCCACTCCTACCTACTAATAGATCTCCTTACTAAGTTCTGCTAACAAAGGAGACGCCATTTTGTCGAGTTGATAGTAACCTACTTACACACAAGGTTCTAAAAAATGAAGGCCCACGTACACGAAATCGACAGTGTGGTCTGCCTAGAAAGCCTACTGAATTATACATAATTCTTTTTAGAAATAAAATGTTGACTTTACAAAGGCTGTGCGCTAAAATCATATTTGTGGGTGGTTTGAATGCGCACTCCGTCGCACACGCAGACATTTTATTGGCGCAACCGCATACTATTTCAAGAAACTTTTAACTCCGAAATAATTTGTGCAGTGGAGTGGTATGATTGTTTAAGTGTCGAAGCTGGAGGCGCGGAGCCTCTTGACTACCTATTCCTGTTTTATTAAATTTATGATAATGTGCCACAGAGAAGACAATAGTCCGAAGGGTTTCTGTGGCCCGCTACGACTTTTCAGTCATCGTTGTAAACTAAAACCTACATTTGCACTTTATTCGCACGTTGTGTTGTCGCGAGATGGAACGGGGAACGCTGCGAATCACGATCGCGAAAGGCACGGGAAAACGCTAACATTCACACTCGTTTTTGCGACGCGAATAACGGGCGAGTGTAGAGCCAGCTTAGGTTAGGCCGGACCATGCGTTCGGTTTTATGATTGTTTCCATATCAGAAATTGACTCGTCTCTACACGTCCACTTGGTATACAGCTCGTGCGGAACAGAATGGAAATTTCCGTGCGTGTCGGCGGACAAGCCAAAACGAGACTATGAGACCGGACGAGTTTTTTCCGTTCTTACGATCCAAACGAACCGAACCGAACGTTAGGCGCCTTGTTGAATATTTTGTATGAAAGAAGAGCATGCTGAAAACCTAATCAGGAAACCGGACGTATGCGGCCGGCCTTAACGACAGCGTATGAAGTCGAAAGAGAGAATGCATGAGTCGTGTCTTCAGGATGATTTATTACTAGGCCGTACCGGGTCCGAGCTTCGTTTTCTGTTGCACGGCCGCCACTCGGTTGCGACAGAAAATCGCCTGCTCGCGCAGCAATGGACAAAAGCTCGGACCCGGCACGCCTGGGTGACGGTCTATACTATAGTATAAAATTAAATCATCCCTTCTAGAAAATAAAAACATTTAAGAGCATGCATTTTCTTATTAATAGAAGTAATACGTTTTCTTCAGTAAGATTTGTCAAATCGTAGTCTACTATTTAAATAAAAACGATAAACCTATTATAGATGCAACGAGCGAGTGCGGACGGCAAGCTTCGGCTTCGTCCGCACAGACGGAAGTCTGGCTTAGCACCTAGAGACTAGAGCCTAGCGAGTCTTCTTCTTCTTTAAAAATGGCTTTTCCTCTCGGACATTTGCCAGTGTCAAGTATTATCGATATTTGCAAGTTATTTGCATTGAACAAAACAGTCAAGTCGTCATAGTTAAAGTCAAGTCGAGGGAATCATTGTAAAAGGGGGGGCATTTTTTACAATGTTTGTTCACGGAGCTTTGGAGACAACACTAAGCTAAAGTACATGTTTTGCACCGGTTTTCACTTTTATTTACACTTGTACACCTTCACGAAACTAAATTGATTAATATGCCCCCGAAATTAAACATTTTACACGCATTTGAACTAAGTTTCACAAAAATGAAAATTTAGCAACACACCTCCTTAACGCATTTCCGCCAAAACTCGTTTTCATACTCCGCCTAGCGAGTCACATATTACTTTTTCCTTTGATAATTATTATTATTGACAGGTATGTGCTTACAATTTTGATCTAAGATTCTGAAAAAGGTCCCAATTAAAACGAATGGCATAAAATGTTCACGACCGGGCACTGAGCGCTTGGCGCTTAGTCCGGGCGGTCGCGAACATTCTAGCTAGACCGTTTGTTTAATTTAGGTACTCACTAGTTGACTCGCTAGGCGCTACGCAAGCCGCCTGCCTGTGGGGACATAGCCTTACGAATGAGTACCTTCGCTCTCGCTCGTTGCATCTGTACCCGACCTCGTTATCGGAACAGTTTATAGCTTGCGTTTTGAAAAAACGAAATTATGTTCACAAACCTTTGCACGACGCATAATATGTCGCTTAGTGGATACAGTTTCCTTCGTTTCTACGTCTATTCTATGTTTCTTTGAAATACCGCGATATTGTAGGTAATTGATTAGGCCACGATCACCTAGGTCTTATTGATTTTGCTTGCCAGTTGTTCAAAAGTTATTTTATACGTTCATAAGAATTAAGATGCATACTTCCAAAATAAAATAACAAAATGTAAAGCCAATTAAATAATTAAAACGCTCAGGGTAGCGTCATTACATCATAGGTACTAATAGGTAGCCCAAATGCTATGAAGCCTTACATTACCGTAGTTCAAAGACTCTAGTCAAACGCGCAACGACAAACCAGTTAGTTCTTACCTTCCTACCTTAGCGGTTTTGCCAAATTTATTATGAAATTTAGCGATTCAAATGAATGTTTCGGCAATGAGTAACCTTTTGAATTATATATATGCAGTTTTATAAAACAAATTAATTATATCTGTATCAAAATATTTGCTTTACAATGTAAATTGACAAAATTATACTTAGTCAATACTGGCACAGTTCATTTACAACTCGCATGTGCAAGGTAATTGTGATAAATACTAGACCAGGCCGTGTCCGGGCTGGGGTAATCGCTCGTTTCGCTTCACATGGTTTCACCCGCGTAATTCCCTATTTCAGGGATAAAAAGTAGCAAGTAATCCTGATCTCACAACTATTTACATACAAACAGTTATAGTTCCATGAAAATCGGTGCAATAGTTTTTGCGTAAAGGAGTAACAAACTCGTTTACAAACATAAAACTGTCACCGCGGCTGCGATTCAAGGTATACTTAGAGACCAGTCAACACAATAGATCATGAACATCAGTACAATAACAAAACGTAAATTATTTCCAAACGCAAAAAATGAATCGATATAAAAACATGGCAATTGTAATATCATTAGATATAGCGCAATGCTATTTTTAAGGTTGTGTGCCTGTGTTATTCTCATTTATTAATTAGCCCCAATAAACGCCGAAATGATTTGACCCTAGATCTCTTGCTGCCATTATGCAGTCTTTGCATTGATTTTTGCTATTGATATTTGAAGGTGCTAAGTATTAATCAAAGCAAATGCTCTATTTTGCCCATGTTATATAGTACCTAATTGATTTCCCAACTATAGTACGTAAATTGGGACGTCATGCTTTTGCGGTCTAATTTATCTTTCCGGTTCCGCTATTTACGTGTAGTATAGCATTTATTGCCATTTTATTACACCTTTACAGCCAGTGTAGACTGGCATAATAGGTACCTTTATTATATCCGTGCAACATTCAAGGTATGTGAGAATTTGCAATTAAAATATATATGTGTTATATACACACAAACTAGTCACAAATATCTGGATATAAATATGTTTTCAAAACTAATTCGTATTTACAATCTCCTGTAGGTAATTTTGTAAATAAAATTGGTTTTTATATACCTAATGTTAGTAACATACACCTATTTTTTGTTGTAACATAATTGAGGGGCACTATGTATATACATACCGTTGTTGTAAATACTTTTTAAACAATAAAAGACTAACATTCAATTAGGGCCTTCATTAGAGTAATGAAATCATTACCTACTGGGTTATCAAAACGAGACTTCACTATTAGGTTAACAACACTTACCTGCAACATGCAAATATTTTTTTTTATTTATTCTCATTGACACCATGTGAAAATAAGTATCTTGCGTAGAAACCAACGAAACTACCTATGTCTACGAAGCAGCAAATATGTTGTGCAACGTTGTTGGTGCTACTTCGTGGACTAAGCAAGACGTACAGCTACTGTAGACAGTTGGCTTTGAAAAAATTGCGTACTGATGTTTTACCAAGGCTCTAAATTTTGGAGGACGGGCTGCTCAGGCGACTACATGACGACGGCCTAAAATGTAAAAACCATTTTTTATGTTTTCTTTATCTGCATTCCATTCTGCTCCTCCAAAAACAAGGTCTAACTTTTATAAAATGGGCTATGTTTATAGATATCGTCGATTTAATCTTGGTACGGTGATTACTTGACTATATTTTTGTAATTAAAGCACAATTAAATTGCAGAGTAGGAAGGCCAACTAGTTCCATTTTACACTTTCGTCGCTCGTTGTGAACTTTGTAAACCCACTCTATATTGATTGATTAAAAATTTAATGATGACTCGAAAATAGTCATTCTTTTATTAGCAATTTTTATAGACTAGATACTGTTTTTTGCATGTCGTTTCGGAAAGTTTACAAGACAAAAATTAGATATCAATGTTCATTCATTAAAAAATCGGTTATTTCATTTTTATATATTTTGTTTTAGGGTATTAAGTAGTTCATTAAAAAAATCATTTTCTTTTGTTACAGCCACGTATCGATCCAATTCAATTGCTGAATTGCCTCAGCGTGCTTCTGTCTCCAAACGGAGGAATTAAAAGCCGAGACGAAGTGCAAAGATTGGCAAAGTAAGTGTTGTTTGGATATGCTTTATCTAAATTTATAAAAATATCGATATTGACTGACTTGACGGGACAGTCTACACTTATTATACCGTTGAGACTTCCCTGTTAGTCGAGTTAAACGAATCTTAAGGCGCAGGTGGGGTGTCGTCGATTTATAATACAGTTCAAATCGTAACATACCCTCAAGTCAAAATACGCGGGTAAAACTTGGGAGCGCAGCTAGTTGTATTATACTTAACAAACTAATATTAAAAAGTGGATAGATTTCTTTGTTTGTTTGTAATGAATAGGCTCCGAAACTATTGGACAGATTTCCAAAAATAGAAACTTCTTTCACAGATAGAAAGCTACATTGTCAAGCAATGACATGGGCTACTTTTGATCCCAATATTCTCACAGGATGGGAATACGCGGGTGAAATCGCGGGGCGCGGCTAGTGTATGATTTAGATCAAAATTAAGATTTTTTTTTAAATTCACGTGTAATATTTAAATGAATATTACGACCAATTATACTTAAAATTTAACATATTTTTGTTTGTTGCAGTTTGATGACTAAGTTTTCGAAGAAACTAGTATCTAAATGTATTTACATTCAAATACTTAAATGTACCGAAACTGATCTACTCGGATTATTTATGGGATCTGGTGGTTGGTTACTGGTCCACATGTGGTTGACTGAGAGCATAGTAGCCAAAAATTGGCCTCTGGTTAAGGAGCTTCTGGAACTGCTTTTATTATGTCCAGTTGATATAGAAAGGCTAAAAACAAATAACTGCCCAAAACTGGTGAAAGAATTATCAAAGGAAGGAAATTATCACGGTAAGTGGAGTAGTAGTGTAACTTAATAATGGCCTTATCACACTAGTAGTTTCCCGGCGGGTTCAAGGCGGGTGGGTTGCGTGATGGGCGCGCAAAGTCGTCTATGCAAAATGAATTATCTATCTCCTTTACGTTGCGCATGTATAACGTGTACATACAAATGAACGGCCCAACACGCACCTGCCACAACCTGAGCTCAGTCCCAAACCACTAATGTAATAACGCTCCAAAGGACCGCGCTATGCGTATTTCATATAAATATTACAGGTACTTAACTAAAAACTTGCTTTGATCTGTCTAGCTAGTTCATCTTTTTCTATAATACACTAGCTAATTCAGCGACTTTGTACCACCATTATTTTTCGTTGTTTGGTAGATTTATCTTTTTTTTTTATAATAAATTGTTGTTCAATATGTGTACTTTGTTTCAGCTATAAGAGCATTGGCTTCTAAACTGGTAGAACAGTGGCTTAAGACAGTAAAGGGCGAACAGGTTATACCTGTGCAAATAGGAGATATCTCTAAAATAATTTCAGAAGCTCAGTATGAAACCAGTGATTTAAAAACTGAAGTTCCTGATATTATAAAAATAGATAAACACGTTGATGATGTTGAAATAAATGTTCCTGTTGTGGAAAATGGCAAAGAAATTAAAAATGAGCCATCAAACGGAACTGCAGAAGAAAAGTCAGCAGAAAATATTTTGGAAATTAAACCAGATACTTTACCTGTTTTAAAAATAAGTTTAAAAGAAGGCAAACAAGTTGTGTCTCAAGTAGACGAAACAGATGCAAAAATTCCAGAAGAAGATAAGGCTAAGAAAAGTAGTAGAGATAAATCAAAAGACAGCAGAAGCAGTAGCTCTTCTAAATCTAGTAGTAGTTCATCTAAACATTCTAGTAGATCTAGTTCTTCATCGGGTGATAAACATAAAAGTTCACACAGAAGTAGCAGCAGTAGCAGCTCTAGTCGACATAACAGTAGTAAAGATGGATTAAAAGATAAGGATAAGGATAGACATTCAAGTTATAGCTCTAAATCTAAAAGTGAAAGTAAGACAAGGAAACCTGGAGAAAAATCAAGTTCATCAAGCTCAAAATCGAAAGATCGTGGAAAATCATCTTCCGAAAAAGATAAAACGAAAGACAAGAACAAAGATGAAAAACCAGACCGAAATAAGGACGATGTCACAAAAACTAAAGATAAGACTACTGATGAGAAGTCATCTACACCTTCAATACATAAATTGGGAAAAATTCCAAAAATAGGAGATGTTAAAAAAGAAAAGCCTTCAATATCTATTGAAGTCAGGAAACCTGACGAGCCAAAACCAAAGACGGTCAAAACGTTTCATTCTAAATTTAGAAAACATGGTTTGGAAGAAGAACCGAAACCTCCTCCTTCTCGTGCCTCTATACTTAACAATAAAAAGCCTCCTCCCGTATTACCTCCTACAGTACCGATTCCCAAAAGACCCTCTCCTGTTCATAACGAGACACCGCCGGAGAAAAAACTTAAAACTATAGAACATATCGAAAAACCGGGAGCGATTAAATTGATACCTCCTAAACCAAAGCGTAAGTATAGCATTTTATTGAATTTACATAATTTCTTATATATTTTCATGTTTTCAGGTATAAATCCACTCATTCCGCCATGTGATGCAAGAGACGCATGTTTAGGTCTTTCTGTCCACTGTGGTAAGTCGAAAATGTGTAACATATTGGGTTCTAAAGTGATGATACTTGTTAAGTATTTATTGCAAATAAATGCTGAAATCGTTATAAATCTTTCCGTTATCTTAATAATTAATAGACCTGAGTTTGTTTGAAGACCAGTCGCAACTTGAAGTGGACCGTGAGACTATTGGATCTCCACGTGGACTTCGCTGCGGGACCGTGGCCTTCGCAGGACTCAACCACTTCACACGAAAATAGTAAATTCAATCGGCATTTACTCATAAAAGACTAGTAATAAAATAATTATCGATGTATCCTATGGAAAACACACAATGATAAAATATCGTGCGACAATTACTTACCTACTCTCATAAGAAACATGGGTTCACCTATTCTATAATTAGAAAATGCTTTCAGTGAAAATCCGACGTCTACTAGTGGGTTGTATGAATTAAGCTGGCATTTTGAACTTGCCAATTTATTAAAAAATAATAACAAGTCTAGATCCTACCAATAATGGGACGTCACTTTGAATACGAATTGAAACTTCTACTCACAAACAATTTCGACCTTCGTAAGTCGTGAAATTTTTGGATCTAGACACTCGAATCAAAATTATATTGCACTGAGTCCAGTCTGACCGTATAAATCAGCAGTTTTCAAGAAAATCGATGTGTTTGAACTAATTCGCATCCAAAGTGAAAAGCGCCTTTTCCCAAATCTAGTCGAGTATTGACTGATCATGTGTTGGAAAATAATAACAAAAACAATACAATGAACAGTAGATAAAACATTTGCTCGTTTATACAGCCTATTTAGTGATGGTCGTATTGTTTCTCAGAAAATGTGTTTGCCTAATGCGAAGTCTTTTTCTGTTATTGACATTGTTACACAATACATGGTTAATAACTTAATTAATACCTAAAGCTATAATGCTAATTGCAATGGCTTAGTTCTTAACGCAATAAATTACGCAAAGGATAGTAACGTGTGTCAGAATCAAATATTTAACTACTATCTACTATCGAAACAAAAATGACGGGGAACCAAAACTAAATAACAATAAAAAACTAAGGGCATTGTAGGTACATACTTATATGAATTAAAGTAGGTAGTCTACCTAAGTGTCGAAACTGAATAATATTCTAAATCTAAAACTCAATTGCTAAGTATATACCTACTAGAGCGCGGGTATTCATCACTATAATAGAATAGATAGGTATCTAACTACAGGTAGGTCTTAATAGGGAGCTACGTTTTAGAGATACGACAGCTAGATAGATTTATTTACCCTATTCATAGCTGTGAACAAATTGACGTCGACGCAAAAATGATCAACCGAACCAGGACAAAACAGTTACTCATTCATATGTAAAGTTTACCATGTACCTACTTAGAAAAAAATAGTATATCAAGGTAAGTTCAGTACTACTTGATTAGTGTACCTACCTACATAATAAAATTAAATGAAAATTAAAATTACCATACTAGTTCGCTATTGATTTTGCTGGAAAGAACTCTTTTTCTATAAGTATCTCACAATCCTAGAAAACGTAAGGATGTCTGTACATACCTATATACTACTATAATGCCACAGCAGCAATGAATTTGCTACGCAATCTCAAATAGGTATACCCAACAACTTATTAAATAACATTTTTGTTAGTGGCACTACCAATTCCTACCAATAGAAAGAACTGGAAACCGATCAATAAAGATTTCGTATAATTTTATAGCGAGCACGCAAAGCTAACAAAATTAACTTCTCGTGACAACGATATTTCTAAACCCTTGGGTCGCGCAGTCGGGTAAAAAGGCTTATTGCACCAAGTAAACTATATCTCTTGGTTCAGTAGCATATTTGCACCACCTGCTCTAAAGTGAATGTCAGCTGCCAAAACTGATTGCCTATGGGCGTAGACCCTAATTCGGTGCCTTTTAAACAATTGTATTTTTAGTATACCAACGTCTGTTGAGTACCACACAACAGATCCATTATTAGACACTAATTGATTATTTATTAGAGCTTTGTAATAATCACAAAACTCACGACGAGACGAATTTTCTATTCATGTTAAATGCGCGTTAATTATAAACTATTTGGCATAAGTCATGTAAAAGCGAAATAATACGTTATCGTACCGATGAATAATAACAAAATTGATAAAATCACTAGGCATACCTAGTGAATTGAATACAATATTGTACTGAACTCACCTGATACCAATATTACTTTACTAAGCTATATAAAAACCACATCTACGACATGTATTCTAATAATGAAACGCCTCAACAATTGCCACAGCATTTTTTTTGACGGTTGCGTTAAAGTTTCTGACCCTATTGAATAATGCATCTGAATTTATGCGTTGAAAAGTAGTTTATGTAGGTACCTGCTTCGATAATTTTAACTGATTGCATCTTTGTAAATACCTAGAACTGTGCGGTATGATAGGTCGTAGGACACCATTTTACGAATTTATGGAACCTACCGCTACATGCCTACATGTAGCCGTGGAAACAGGCTTACGCTTTTTCATACAAACTATGCACCATATTCCACTATTTTCTTCATGAATATTGAGCCCACGAGCTATATCATTTCAAAAAATATTTAGATTTGTATTGAGAACTGTCCGGACTCGGCGTTACTAGTTCTTAATAATTAATTGCATTCGCTGGTTAGATAAAAACCGTTTTGCCAGCTAATTATTATAATTTAATTTCATATTTGGTACAAAGGGCGGCGTGATCACTAAAAGCGATCTCTTCAAAGCATCAAGAGTAGTTAGGATTTTCTAAATGTGAATTAGAGGCAATCCGTTAGTTGGTAATGCGTTAGGAACCTTACCTAGGTATAAAGAGGTAAGTTAACCTCGATTTTTGCAATTGAGTTAAAGATCTAGTATATTAATTCAGTTTCTATCACCTGCGAGGGGTTAGTATACTTGCTAACAATACCGGCTACATTTCAAGAAAATTCAATTCGACACATTAAGTAGGGACCGTTTAGGTAGGTTAAGAGAATATAATACGGTGTCGTTTTACGTGTAGATAGGTTAAGAGAAAGGAAAATTCTGGAGGGGCTTATGTACCTACTCAGATCAAGAATAATATAATTAAATCTTAGGAGCCTATGGAAATAAAAATCCTATTTTATTAAATACTTAAGTGTGCACATCCCTAAAATTTTACGAAAGGCTGGATTTATTTAGTTCTTAAATTAAAAAGTAGCCTATGTTTTTATTAAACTAAATTTCATTGCAATTGGTTTAGTATTTATAGTAGAGGAGGAAGGTAGCTGCGTAATACATAGGGCTCACACACCCGGTGTGCTACAGCACCACCGGGTTGTGCCCGGTGTCCTAGTGAGTTAAAGTCTAAGGGCTATTTTATTTATTAAGTAGGTAATATACTTAACATCTAATTATTGCGAACATTCATTGGCCAAACTTCGTTGCTTTATAATATTAGTATTAGATAGAAAGGACTACCTACCGTAGAGGTGCCTTTAGCTGCTGAAAAAAACGACAGGTCGTCTAGATTTCATGTTACGCTGTTAAATCTTTGGACTTCGGACTTCCTATTATTAACTCTTAAAGAAGGCTTGCTATTACTGTACCTAGTAGTACTTTAGGTTGTCCTATGCTTCCTACAAATAAAATAAGTTTTCGTAATTTATCATAACATCGCAAAGGCTGAACAGACTTTCATAAAACAGAAAGATTACACATTTATAACTGAAAGAATACTAGAACATTCCTACGTTAGTCAGGGTATATCTACGTCGACTTTTAGTATAATTGAATCCAATGAAACTTTGCCCTTGATTTTGGGATATGCGACGACCCAAACGGTCCATTCATCTCAGATCATCTACGGTCAAGTTTCATTTGGCACTAAGCAAACCTATTTAATTGCTAATAATAAAGATAATAATATTATGATAAATAAATAATAATAAATACACACATTATTATAATATAATATGCGGGAGCTTACGTATGCTTCCGTGCATGGACCTTACTGATTTTGTTCGAACAAGATAGCTATCGTATCGCGTGCGTACTTTAGTGCCGAATTAGTAGGATTATTGATAATTGTATGGAAAACCATAATAGAGAGGATAGGACATACCTATCGTAACATCGCATCGTACCTACATAGAGATTTAATCTTTTCAATAAACAGATTTGAATATTAAGTACCTACCCACCAATTTGAACTAAGCTCCTCTCCAAAATTCACTTTAATCGAAACTGTGCCGAAATTTTTTTAATAGCATACCTATTTACCTTTCTACCAAGCATTAGCTATTACCCGAAAAGGTTCTAAGTGCGATAGTAGGCATCTCGCTATTAAATCGTTTAAAGCCTTGATGATCAATCATTGATCAGGGTCCGTGTTCTACAATTAAAATGTCTAAGCTCTGTTCAATTTTTTTGATAAACGTTTAAACATTGTTTGTTGTTATGTCTTGCAAAATTAACTTGTGTATGCATCTTTAAAAAAATATCTGAGCTGAAACATGATAAAACTTTTTAGTTGTAGAATACGGGTCTAGATTTTAAAAATCTTTATAAGTAATATAGAAAACTAGCTGCCTGCCACCCACTGCCACTTACGTAAATCCCGTTCCCAAGAGAATTCCTGTCGTAGGTATGACCTTTGTGTTATTCTAACTCGTTATCCCCAGTCTCGCAACTATTCAAAGTTTGGTACATTCTGAGCAGTGACGGATTAAGACTACATGATTCCCTAAGCAATCCACGCCTGTGGGCCCCCAATCCGTATGTCAACTAGAATCGGTTTTTAAACCTTTATCGCCTAAAAACGTTAGTTTTTTTTGTTAAATAAGATAATGAGATGGAACGTACTTAAATGGAGGAGGTGCGACAAAATTAGAAACCAAAGCATAATTTATTTATTTATTGAAATTCGCCTTGCGGCTTTTCCGGGCATTGAATTCACTCAAGAGCAAGTCACAAAGTTGCCGCATTGTCGTTCAACAAAAAAAAAATAACAATTTAAATAATAAAAAAACAAACTTAAAAAAGAGATTTTTTAAATTATCTGTGATTTTTAAAAGTAGTCGGGGTATTTATTTTATATAAAAATTTTTTGAGCGAGAAAAGGACGACATAGTAACGACAAACGATCACGATCATGGTAGCGCGGATTATTAACGTCTAACGTGTATAGATAATCAAAGCCTTTCTTGCATCATCTTTATCCTTTTCTTAATTTTTATTATATATATATTAAATAAAAATAAATAAAGTCTATTGTGTGGGAGTTTGATGTAAACTTGTGCGAGCCGAATCACTGGTTCTAAAACTTATTTTACTTATGTCATATGAATAAAACTATTTAATTTCAGTTATTTTCTAACTTATAAACTTAAAATAAGAGCATACCTACGTTATCACGTGATGTGAAAGTGAGGCGTGATGCCCTAAGGACGGTTTTTTTGTGCTTCTGGTGCCCCCCTAGACGTGATGCCCCAGGCAATCGCTAAATTTGATTAAGGGTTAATCCGTCACTAATTCTGAGTACCGCAATTGATTGGAAAAAGAGTTAGAAACATCACTTTGATATTCGTTTTCAAACTACGTAATGAATTACTTAGTTTTAATCACTATCTAGCACGTTGTACTTATTATTTGTATAGGCAAACGAAATTTACAATCGGCCAATAGCTGAATATTCCTTTGCGTTTCGCAGTCGGATAAATAAATACGCAATACAAAAGTCTCAAACATGTTCTTACTGAGGACCTACACCAACATGTTAGATAATAATATGCATGTGCATGACTGTCAGAGCGAAAGACACCATACATAAATATAAATAAATATGGAGTGGACGTCGCTGACCTACTTAGAGCACACCTCATACATTAAATGTTACGCTAAATATAAAATGTGTCATGCATGGTATACCTAAAATGATCGCGACGCGGACGTTCGCACCATGAGACTACCTTACAGAATACCTAAAATTTTCACTACACGGCCCCTATTCTGTAACTAAAATGTCTCTACTATGCCTCGCGTCTGTTAAACATTTGTCGAAAACGGTTTAGTTGTGTTATGGAAGTTTCTCAGTAACGTTAAAGCTTTTTATGTGCTAGTGATTTCTTGCAAAATTACCAACAATTGCTGAACCGTTTCGGAAAATATAAATCGAATGGAGCAGAGCTGTAGTTAATACATTTTAGCAGAATTCGTGTTCAAGTAGTAGGTATTTACTGATTATTCAGACAAGCCATAGCATCGTATAAAATGAACAGTTCAATGTAATACAACATTTGCGTTGGGGCGTAGTGCGTTCAATCCACTAATAAGCCAATGCAAAAACGTGTTAACAATAACGCCAATAACTGAAATGCCTACTGCATTACATTGGAGTCCCACTTACACGATGTTTTTTGCATTGCTTGAGGCTCGGAATAACTTTGAAATCGAAGACCGTGAAAGTGTTAGAATATCTATGCATGGTTTAAAAAAAATGCAACTCGTTCGCTAAATTTCATTTATTTTTAATTTGGGCCATGGGAACATTAAATATACTTTAACGTTAAACGTTAAGTACTAATTTGAAACAGGATAAATCATTATAATAATATTCATAATAGTGTTATTAAAGTAGGTATGTATGTATCTTCTTACTTTACCTTGACCTACTGACACCGATCGATCTACTAACTGCAACACAACTGCCTCTCTTCTCTACAGTAATGGTGAACATACTTACCTACCGGTAGGTACTTACTGGGATAGGGTACCTACTCAAGTAGTTAAAATGTCTAGCCCTAACAATAAATTTACCGCATAAATTTTATTTTAGCAATTGAACTTGAAATTAATAATTGCATGAACTTACATTATTTTCATAGAATGTTATATAAGTCGAAACACTCTTTTAAAAATTATTTAACTTGCTAACCCTATATTTACCTAATTCCTACATAAAGTCCACGCATGATGAATAACATAAATAATCCCTATAGATATACTAAGTAAGTAACTAGATCACCTATCTACCTAATTGTCTATTGTCCCGGAGAAATCGGTTTGCGAGATCACCCTGCTTGAAGTAGACTTCCTAAAATTACTTTCTCAGGATGCCATTATGCTAATTAACTCGGAACTTGCTAGGTGGTTGCGAGGCAAAGTTTGAGTTGATCTTCTCGTTTACCTATCAAAATATATCTAATTTATATCTGCTATAAATATATTGTTTTCTAACAATAATTTACCTACTCTCAGGAATGAAATATCAAAACTTTTCAAAGTTGTAGTAATCACTGTAATACCAAGCTAGAGGTAAGAGACTGGTTATTTACAAGTAGGTACGTACATATACAAATATCAGTTATGTACTTGCATAGGTATAAGTACATTCTACATAATATATATCTATATACCTACCTACAAGTATTGCGAGTATTAAACTAGCTAGATTTTTAGATTTCATCTCATTCGACATCATGGTTGTAGCTTACCTACATACGGTTTTGTGTTACTTTTGAGTGACCTACTCATTCAGTACTTATGCATAACTTTGTTTGGAAGGTACCTACTATCTAGAAGGAATGGTCAAATTGGCTACACCTATGTTTCTGTCGATTTTTTTTAGGTAGTTTGTAAACATTTTTGTTCGCGTAAATCCGCAACTGAACTATGGTACCTATCTATGTGCAGTTACTAAGGTACACAAGCGATTTGTCTTGACTTAACTGATCGTTTCGGGCCTTTAAATTAATCGATTTAAGACTATAATATGGGGTTTATTTTAATTAGATACTTGCTTAGGATGATAATAATAATCCGGGTATTTTGAGCTTGCCTACGGTGCATAGATAAAGATATAGTTACAACAGTTACTCTGTTAAAAAAAAATTTATAATAACATCACCAACCCCATTCTATGATTATGATTAAACATGGGAGTGCATTTGTGTATGTATAGGCAACCATAGCAAGATTAAATTATGTTGGAGAATTTGTTGCGCGGTTTGTTTGTTTGTTATGTCTCTCTTATAGCTAATATAAATAGGTCTTACCGTAATTATAATTTACTATAGACTAGCTGCGCCCCGCGGTTTCACCCGGGTCAGCCCCGTTCCCGCGGGAATATCGGGATATAAAGTAGCCTATGTTTTATTCCCGGTATCCAGCTACCTATATTCCAAGTTTCATCGCAATCAGTTTAGTAGTTTTTGCGTGATTGAGTAACAAACATCCAAACACATCACATTTATACTATTAGTAGGTTTATAGAGATAAAGAATCAAAGAATTAGTTTGGTTTCAGGTATACTTTAGTTAGATACCTACATAGTTCTTTAGATTACCTATCTATAGTTTATTCCTATAGCTTTTGAGGGTCTGTATATTACACTCAAGAAGATGGAAGTAGGCTATGGCTGTATGGATAAGGTACTATATGGTCTGAATAACCTACTTATTCAGACCATATCGTCATCACTACTAACAAACAAAGAACCCAATAAGTTGGTACATAATTATTATTTTGTGTTACACATTTTCGACATCCACATAGAACCTTTCACTCAATCCTAAGTACCTACTTGAATGAAATAATCTCAATCGATTAAGTATGTGACGTGTCTTCTAACTGTATTATTTTGTTTGTTACAGCGATGCTATTACTGGAGAGCGACATGTTCATGGATGCGTTAAACGCGTCTGCAACTAATAAAAAAGAACCTAAAAAACGAAAACGCAGGACAAGTGGATCCAAGGATGGAAATGCACCTAGTGATGGATCTCCTCCTCAGACTCCAGTGTTAACCAGTCCAACCAGTGACAGTAAATCAGTACCCCCTAGGTTTTATCAGGATACTTTAGAATCCGAAGATAACAAAGAGAAAACCAGCCATGACGATAGCAAAGTAGATAATGATGAAGAATCCGATGAAAAAATGGATACTTCTGCACCTCACACATTGACTGTGAACGGCCTTAAGGGTGTTCTGTGCTACCATAAAAGAAAAGGACCTAAAAAGAGTATTAAGTGGAAACCAGATTCTGAACTGGAAGAAATTCAATATTTCGAACTTGACGAAACCGAAAGGGTTAATGTCACCAAAACTTTTACTGACATGAAATATCTAGAACGAATCCATGAAAGAGACGCCTTTCAAAAAGGCAGAAATCTTAGTACTGATGATATCATGGAAGAGAAGACTGGTTGGAAGCCTTTAATTCCGATTGATTTAGAAGGACAAGTTCACGTAGACCATGGTAAAAAGAGTAAAGAAAGAGATATACAGGCTATTCGCCAGAAAGGAACGTTACAACCGCTTTACTTCCATAAATCAATGATACCAGATTCGCCTTTTGAACCGGAGTCCGAAGCACATCCTTACACTGAACCGGCTACTATTCCCTTAGAAGATGTTACAGGAAATCAAGACAATGTCAGCGATTTTAGAACTATGCCATGGCCAGAACCTAGGGGTAATGCCCCACCTCAGTCCAATGTAGCAATGCAGCCCATATTCCCTCCAAATATGAATCAATTTCCAAACGGATTTCCGAATCCTCAATTTCCAGTTGTTCCTGGATTCCAAGCGCCTAATGTCGTTCCTGGAGAATGGCAAAATGGTATGCCTCCGATGATGAACCCTATGGCGGCGGGGACTCTTGCGCCCGGAGTGATACCTGCGGGCAGTATTCCCCCGGGCAGCATTCCCCCAGCAATGCTGATGACACCTGAAAATATAATGATGGGACCGGAAATGTTCGGTGCGGCTAACGCCATGTATCCTGTCCCACCCGAAGGTTTCCCTATGCAACAAAACATGTTTCCTATGGATTTCAACATGGGTGGTCCTGGAGGACCTCCTGTGCCTGACTTCGGCCCTGGGAACTTCCGCGGCGCGATGCGAGGGCGAGGCGCGGGAGGAGGCCATTGGCGCGGTAAGGCCGCTAGTAACTGGGATAATTCCCAGAGAGGACGGGGCGGAGCGCGGGGCTCTCGAAAAACTGTTTGTATATACTTTCAAAGAAAGGGTTCATGTCGACAAGGAGATAATTGCTCCTTCTTGCATCCCGGCGTAAATGGTCCCTATTAAAACTAAGACATAGTTATTTAAGATTTGTAAATACTTTAGGATTAGTAAAGTTGTAAATATTTACGGAGTTTGTAATGTTAAATAGTTTCGGTCATAGATTTACGGAAGAGTTAATAACTCAAAAAGACTGCGAATTTAATTTCTAATGAATTTAGCTAGTAAGTGTACAAAGAAAGTTGTTTTATAACGTTGATAGTTTATATGGAGCAATAAATATTGTTAAAAAATACCAGTGTTCTTTACCATGCAGGTGTTAAGTACCCTGCCACCATATTGGGCACCTAATATGGTGGCCTTTGCTTCTAAACTCCTCTACCTCTTGTCATCTCTCTAAAGACAGACACCAATTCTATAACTAAAAGTCTCAACTTGGTATGCCTTAGCTGTGTTTTTGTTTTCGACAAAAAAATAAAATAAATATAATAAAATAAATAAAAATAAAAATTCAACAAACTTCAGGAAAAAATAAAATAAAGGGACGAGTCATCATAGTTGAAGGGTGCTCATTGTTGAGACTTAAGTTATTGCTAGTAGCCTTTAGCACGAGTTCACGAGTTTTTGCCGTATGGACAAACGGAATAAGGTCGGAGTAATTAAGAGTAATTTTACTGCATTTTGTTTCCGCTTGTCAACTTTGAAAGTTCTTGTCGTGGGAAAAACAGCGCGTGTTTTCAGTACTCCGACCCTATGCTCCGACCTTACTCCCCGGTTTATTGAAGGAGCGAGCGCCTCTGCGCTGCAGTGTCTAATATCGTAACCTTTTTGGATGAATGATGCCACACAGCACCATCTCTGTGTATTATACAAAACCAGATTTACCTGATGAAAAACAAGCTTTTACAGTAACAATTTCGGCCCAGTGTTGCTGTGTGCCAAGCAATGGACCTGTTTTTAATACTTTTCGTTATTAGTAGGTAAGTTAAATCAAATAAATAATAATAGGCCTTATTTTGTTCAGAACTTCCATTTTGAAAATAAACTTTTTAAACTAACACGAGAACTCATATTCCCGGGTCTTAATCGCGTGAACTAAGTACTACTTTTTTTTACTTTTTCAATTATTATTATTAGGGGTTAAAGTATGAAATTGCCGATTTGTACTGAAAATCTTAATTGTTTATTTTTTAAATTTTTAACAAATTTATTTAATCAAAATAGTTGCCATTATTATCTATACATTGCTGCCATCTAATGGGAAGGTTATTAATGCCTTTGCGATAGAACTCCGACGATCTAGACTGCACAAACTGTGTGAAAGCATTTTGTACTGCCGCCTGGGAAGAAAACTTCTTGTCACGTAGATAATTGTCCAAATCACGAAAAAAATGGTAGTCCGTTGAAGCAAAGTCTGGTGAATACGGAGGATGACGAATGGTTTCTAAGTGCAGTTCCTGAAGGGTCAAAATGGTTTCTCGTGCTGTGTGAGGTCTCGCGTTGTCGTGGAGCAATAATGGTGAAGATCGATTCATGAGTCGGGGCTGTTTTACTGCTAGTTTTGTCAACATGGTTCGGAGTTCGGCACAATAGACATCTGCCGTAATTGCTTGACCAGATCGAAGAAAACTATAGTGAATAACACCATGCTGAGACCACCAAACAGTTACCATTACCTTTTTATTGGTAAGTTTTGCTTTAGGACACTGTTGTGGCATTTGACCTGGGGTCAGCCATTGCATTTTTCTTTTCCGGTTATCATAAAGAATCCACTTTTCATCACATGTTACAATTCGATCCAATATTCCTTCATTTCTGTACCGGTTCAACAAGGCAACACAAGTTTCAACACGCGTTTCTGTCTGCAGATCAGTCAAATCATGAGGCACCCATTTTTCGTATTTTTTTATTTTATTGATTTGACGCAAGTGAGTCAATAAAGTGGGTAAGGTAACGTTAAACCATGCCGCTAATTCCTGGGTAGTTTGACTAGGATCGGCTTCCACTATCTCTCTTAATTCATCGTTATTCACCTGTGTGGGCGGTCTTCCTCGTGGCTCGTTCTTTAAGTCGAAATTTCCATCACGAAAGCGTTTAAACCAAAATCGCACGGTGCGTTCATTAGTAGACCCCTCTCCAAACGCAGCATTGATATTGCGGGCTGTTTCTGCCGCGTTAGTTCCGCGTCGGAACTCGTATTCAAAAATCACTCGAATTTTCGCAGTATCCATCTTTCTTGTCTAAATTGAATAACAAAAACAATTGAAAGTCGATATTCAAATGTTTCACATTTTAAAAAAAAAGAACATCACAGAAACCATTTGAAAAAAGTTTCATTCGAAAACCTCAAACCATGAAGATTCTATGTCAATTCAAAGAACCTATTGCAATAAAACGGCAGGAGTCTTGGCGGGAACTCGTTGAGGAGATGTGGTGCTAAATTTTCATTTTTGTGAAACCTAGTTCATATGCGTGCAAATTGTTTAATTTCGGGGGCATATTAATCAATTTAGTTTCGTGAAGGTGTACAAGTGGAATGAAAGTGAAAATCGGTGCAAAACATTGACTTAGTGTTGTCTCCAAGGCTCCGTGAAGATTGTTTGTAAATGGCCGCCGTGTTTACAAATGATTCCCTAGACTTGACTTTAACTATGACGACTTGACTGTTTCGATGCAAATAACTTGCATAATAAATTAGAATACATGACACTGGCTAATTTCCTAATGGCCATAATCGGTTCACAACCGATAAGAAATAATAATAATAACCCCTATTATTAAGATCCGGGAAAATGTGTAAGTTTTATGATTTGAAACCGGAAACGATAATTTTAGTTTTCAATTTCTGAATAAAGGTAGAGAATCCATACGCTGTGCCCAATGAGGCTGTGCCTATATTTTTAAATAGATAATTAAAATACTGGCACAACATCCACGAAAAAAGAGAATGATAAATTAAAAAGATTTATAAAACTTCCGTTGGCAATCCGGAAGTGTTTATTTTTCGTTTTAAGAAGTTTTTCGGAAATGTAACCAGTAATTATTGGCGTAAATTGATATATTTTATGATTCTTTTTCTTTCCTTGAACCTGGCAGCACTGGTGTGGTTGTCAGTTTTCAAAATATTCATATTTTATTCACATCGTCATTGCACGTCGCATCGTCAGTTATTCATTGTCATTCGTGCTGTTGACAAAATTGAATTCTGCAAACAAAGACTGGCAGGTAAAATTCATTCAGTAAAAATATTTCTCTCTCGTTTCTATTTTGAATGCTAAATTATCGATAAGTTAAAAATCCTAAAAATGCAACGTTGGTTTTTTTTAGAAGATCGAATCAAAAGAAAACGCTACACTCCTAGAAAACCACCACCTAAAGAACCCGAAAAGATAGTCGAAGTTATGTCGCAAAAATGGGTTTTTACCGTCTCAGCTCCAGATATAGAACTTCAAGACAAGGTTTTCCTAACCGGAAGCACACCCGAACTCGGCGAATGGGATAAGGATAGATTGGTTCCAATGAATAATAAAGAAGGCTCCGACATATGGGTAAAGTCTATCACCATACCCAACACTTGTGACGTATTCTATCGTTACGTTGTGGCTGCGGACATTGAAGAAACTAATGATTTTGCAATTCGCCAATGGGAGACTAACCTTCACCCACGATTGATTAACCAAAATATGCTCCATCCTGTGGTTGATAAATTTGGTGAATATGATGAGAAATGTAATGTGCAAGCAGGCTGGCTCACTTCACAGACATTGATACAGTTCAAATTTGTTAAAAATCCTTTGAAACTCAAACCACGTTTAGCTGGCAGACTTATGAATATAAAAGTAACTCCGGTCAAGCTTTCATTTGGTATGGAGCCACACATTGAAGACTCATCTCTGAGCCTTGATACTGTTGATGCAGTGTTGCCTTCCGGTGTCTATGTCCAAGTAGCAACCCTTGATAATGACCCTACCATTTGTAAATTAAAGTCACAGGAGCAGTTCGGAAGAGAGTACAAACCAAATGATATTCTGCTTGTTAATATTCTGGCTCCAAACCCTAAAACTCTGGCATACCTTGTGGACCTTTACTCGTACAGTACCCGTGCCGCAACAGAAGACCCTCCTTGTCATATTGGGTATACCTATGTGTTGCCTAACATGTTCAAACCATCAGAAGGTATGATGGAGCTCCCTGTGACGTGTAATGTTAAACATCGTCCTTTGGGTACTATCAACATTGAATATTTGATCGTCCGACCGATGGAAGCTCAGCTGTGTGATTTATCGGTGTCTTATGCTAAACATTGGGATCCTTCGTGGACTGGACTTGAAGTGGGGCATCGAGGACTGGGCGCCAGTTTCAAAACCAAAGAGTAAGTTTTAATGTAAATTATAGTTTTATTTCAATCATGGGTCAAACATAATTCAGCTATAAAAATGACATAGCTTTATTTATTCTAATAAAATCTTGAATTAGCTTCCAACTCAGACCTTCACTTTGGTACCTTTGACCTAAAGAGCCAAGAAATGATTTTTGACATTCCCATCATATCAGGATTTAAGCAGTTAAACTGTGGGCACAGCTAGTTATCAAAAAAATTACCAATTCATGATTCATTAATATAGATCAATCAATCATTCAAAGAACAAGTATATCAAAATGTTATAATAATATGACACTGTAAAAAATATAATAAGTATTTATTCCAGTATTTCCAATTTCCTAGTATTGGAATTGTATTTTCCCTTGTTCCATAACCAAAGATCATTTTCAGAAATCCTATTCGTGAAAATACTATAGCTTCTCTTAAAAAAGCAGCTGCAAGTGGTGCAGACTTGCTTGAGTTTGACGTTCAACTAAGCAAAGATATGATACCTGTTATATATCATGATTATTATGTATGTATATCAATGAAAAGAAAGAAGGAACTAGAATTTACAGAAATGTTAGAGTTGCCTGTGAAGGACTTGTCTTTGGAACACCTACAGAAATTGAAGGTACACACATTGTGCGCACAAAACTATAGTAGCCATAAGATCGAGGCTTCCATTTTTTACATTTCGTATTTCTTTGTTAATAATAAATTAAGAATCATGAAAGTATCTCATTTCTGTAATTATTATCCATTTATTATTTGATTCTCATTTGTTTCCATGAGAATAATTAACTGTCATTGTAACTTAAAACTCATAAATATCTTTTATTTTCTAGGTGTATCATTTAGTAGAAGGTCGTAACCATGAAATATTGTTCTTTGATGAAGATTTAGAAGAGCATCAGCCGTTCCCAACATTGGAAGATGTTATGAAGAACATTGATGTGCACGTCGGCTTTAATGTCGAACTCAAGTGGACCATGGAGATGAACGATGGAACTTTCGAACTGAACAATCCATTTGATATGAATGCTTACGTGGACAAGGTAACATACAATTGTGGACAATTGCAGCAATGTGTGGCTAAGCATTTTCGGAGCTCGCTATACGATTTACGTGTATTTACGTGTCACGTGAATTCGTAAATTTTGCAATGTTGCAGCGACACGAGTGTTGCGCGTAATGTTTCTTAGTTTATCTGAGAGTTACTGACAATCTAGACTAGAAAGAAACATATACTTTGAAACAGAAAGATTTAAAAGTTTTTTTAAGTATATTCTTGTGTTAATGAACTGAGCTGAGCGGGATTCGAACCAGCAACGCATATCTTTACTCAATCAGGAGTAATGACTTAACCAATTTTGAATGCCCAGTGCAGGCTTGAGCACTTAAAATGAAAATGGAATATTGTTGATTTGTCCAGGTGTTGGAGGTAGTGTTGAATAATGCTGGTGACCGTCGCATTGTTTTCTCATGTTTCAACCCGGACATCTGTACTATGGTTCGCAACAAGCAGAACAGATATCCTGTCATGTTTTTGACAATCGTAAGTACCCATTCTGTTATCAGACAAGCCATTATTACAAATATTGATTTGATGATCAATATAGATTGTTTTGCCACCATTAGGTTTGTAACTAGATGTTGAATGAATCAGATATTATTATTTTTTACACATCTACGGTTCTGCAAAGTTACTTTATTTGACCTCTTAAAGGTCTATGTTAAGCGAGTCATAATGTCTACCAATCTATTATTTACTTGTTAATTAAATGTTTATTTTCGTTACTTTTTTTATTCTCTCGCAGTAGATTTGTAAAGTAGAGTATTCAACTCGGTAATAATGCCAGTCTTTATCTTGGGCGCTTGAATCCCACGCTTCACTCAGGGCTCATAATATAAATAACTAATAAGTTTTTAACTCGCAACGCTCGGGAATTACCTCTTGAGTCCTTTGTACGCTTTGGATTCAATATGACACCCTCTATAAAAGACAAAGCTTTAGTACCTCGGTGCATGAACTACTATTATGCTAAATGTACAGTTGGAAAGTTTCGATCATGAATTAAGCTGACAGAGTCGTCGCTTGGCTTAGATTAGATTGAGACACTGACACGCCAGCGTAAGTTTCGAAAGTTAAATGAATTTATGGACGGCATCTCACCGTTTTTGCGAAAGAGGCACCCATGATAATTTCTCAATTCCCAGGGCATTACGAACAAGTACCAGGCGTACCGCGACCCGCGCTGCCTGTCCATCCCGGCCGCGGTGCAGAATGCAGTCAGCTGCGACCTCTTGGGCATCGTTGTACACACGGAAGACTTACTCCGAGATCCTAGTCAGGTAATTTACAGTTATTTTATCTGACGATTTCCGAGGATTGTAGGTTCGATTGCGGCCATGGGTACGTATTTTCGTTGACCATAAATGATTGTTTCTGGTTCTGTTTGTGTCTATATTATATTCTATATATGTATCATATGCATGTATTTACAAAAAAAAGTCGTATGTATTATTTCAGTTGTCTAGTACTCATAGTACAAGCCTTATTGCTTAATTTGGGGTTACACTATGCGTATGTATATTCCACAGATATACTGACTGACTACACAAACTGTTTGTCACATTGGTTGGAAACCCGTTAAACGTGGAAACGTTAAAACAATATTTATAAGATTAATTAATTTTATAATGTATCAAACTAGAACCCTGTGGCTAGATCTAAAAGAATATGGCTACAATATCGCCTCCCTATCGTAAAATGCGACCGAAAGATGTTACTTGGTTAGCTTCGACCGCGGTTTGTTACAACCACAAAGCAGATATAGAGTAGAGGGGTTGTAATTAGATTTTCCTTGGAATAACGCGTGACAATTTGCGGGTTTTACTCCCATTCAAAAATAAAGCCCCTGGACCTAATTGGGTAATGGCGCCGCGTCTCTATGTTACAAAGTGTTCTATTGACCACTGTCAATTGATTGACAAAGCTGCTATGGTCACGCCCCTTTGATGACAAAAAAGCTTACTTAAAAGTGTCACGTGCCTACCTGTTACGGGCAGGTCCACTTAGAAGGTCCGTGGTTACCACCCACCGGCGTAAGGCAAGCGCCAAGCGAACTGCAGGCCTTGTTCCGTTAAGTAAACCTGTGCAGCCACTAAAGAAGACGGAACAGATCATTGCAGTCTTTCTACAATCGTGAGCGTGCAACTTTTTAGACCATCATATTTATTGTGTTGTTAACACAATAAAATAAAATTTGAAATTATTACGTTTTTTCAGGTGAAACTGGCTACCGACGCTGGATTGGTGATATTCTGTTGGGGCGATGACAATAACGACAAAAATACTATTAAGAAGCTCAAAGAAATGGGCTTACATGCTGTGATATACGATAAACTAGATCAATACACTACTAAGGAAGTCAAGGTAAGGTTACCTATAATTGATATTATAACCTAAGTTATCTAGGTCATTGATCATATTACGTAATGATTATAAATCGTAGAACTAAGCGGGTTATGCGTGTTTCGATACGTAGACTGGTGCAGCTATTAAGAAAGTCTGACCGGATTTTGCTCCACTGCACTGCCGTCTGCTTTCTTTTAGATGACAGTGATACATCCCTTTCGGCCGCCCATGTAACTGTGTTTTGTAACTAGTTACAAAAGAAGAAAAATGTCTCCTTTTATGTAACCCGTTAACTTCGGCCGCCTATGTAACGTGTGTAGGTCGTCTTCAGGCGCGTTAGAGCGAAAATTTGCGCAAGACGGCTGGCACAAACTGGATGCGAGAAGCCGAAAATAGATCTAAGTGGCGTGCAATTGGAGAGGCCTATGTCCAGCAGTGGACTGCAACAGGCTGATGACGATGCCTACGTAACTGTGTCTTGTAACCGCAGTGAGGTTACAATAGAGGAAAGATATTTTGACCAAATCATCACTTACCGTCAAGTAACATAGTGGTCAAACACTCATCTATCGTTTATAAAATTTATAATTATTATTTAATAATAATGTCCTTCGACAAAAAAATCTACTTAGTTTCCTCGTGTCGTATGCTACCACTGCTGGGTAGACTCAGGTATATCATATTGCCGCCTGATTACGTAACTCTGTTGCTAACAAATTTCGATCAAAACAATTCAAATCGTTTTATTCACGTCATTCAGTAGGAAACAAATTGCCATTGCAATTAAAACTAGCGACTGTAACTGTCAAATTGTACACCCGTATTCGTTGCGAATCAACTATTTGAATTGTTTCAATCGTTAGCAACAGAGTTACATTATCTGCAGTACAAGTCAGCGCCCGCGCCGCCGCAATGGCTGCGTTTTTTTTACGTAAGAATCTGTTTTAAATTACTAGCAAACCATACTAATAATATAGTAATGAAATAACTTAACATGCATTTTAATGATGCCAAGGAAATCATTTTGGATTCCGTTCTCGGATGTAAGTGTAAATATTTGTACTACATTGTACTTTTTCACTGCCATGGTTTATGCACACTGTCATTCCGTTAAAATCATCATCATGTTCCCTGTTACCTCTCTCTGGAGCTCGGGATTTGCTTTCTTACTTTTAAGTCTCCACGTTCTCGTCGTTCCGCTTTGATATGAGTTTTAGAAACCATCTCTTTAGTTTTTTTTATACTTAGCCACATTAATTTATTAAAGCAGGAAAATCAATAAATTTTATACTTTATTTCGCGTCTAAAATACAGAAATAAAATTGATTTTTTTTCTGTTTTCGCGACTTTGCATTGAATATAACATAAATTTTCCGGTTTTAATCGCGTTGTTTCTATTATTTTCAGCATTGTTACACTGCCGTTTTTACGTTTCGAAGCCTTTACAGACACCATCCTCGAGTAATCTAAGATGTGTCGATGACATCGACAGCGTGATTGAACTGGAAAAAGAGTTTTATTTTGATATTTATATACAAAATGACTTAGCCTATATTAAAATTTCTTTGTAGGAGAGTATATTCCTAGTGGAAGTCCGGGAGTCGCAACGAGAGCTGATGCGGCTGGAGTTGTTGGAGGCGGGCGGGGGGGGCGCGGCCAGCGAGAGCTCGGCCAGCAGCGCCGAGGCCGCACCTTCCACCACCTCCACCAAATACCTCGACCTCTCCGTACGTAACAAGATACAAGCGCGGTCCACCGTCACTTCGCTCGAATCCCTCGCCTCGTCCTTAGACGCCGAAAACCCCGATAAAAACCTCAAACGTAAAAACTTAATAAACGCCATGGACAAGGAATCTCAACATAAGGAGCATCGCCATTCGTTCCGCGGCATATTCGGCCAGGACCAATCTAAAATTACGCCTAAGAAAACTCGCCCCAACGATAAGGATTAGTATTAGTATTTTATGCACGTTTTTAACTAGGCCGCTGTGTGGTTGCAACAAATCGGCTTGCGATTTCGCCTGTCTTTTGGAGGAACTGAAATCTAAGTCTATTCATGATTAGGACGGCTTGCGTACTATTGTGCTTAGGGTTATAAAATACTATTTATGCCTCCTCGAAAACTGAATTTACTGTTTAATTTATTACAATTAAGTTTGATTTATACGATTTGACGAATCTAATCAATTTCAATGAAACATGGAGGAGCCTTTTAAGTAACTTTGTTGCAAATTTCATTTCAATGAAATAGGTAATGTCTCATCACAGATGTATGAATAGTAGCAGAGTAAACTTTACCCTAAGTCTGACGACCCGCCTCAGAGGTCGTTAAATTTAAGATTTTTATGTACAAAATATTTGTAGCTGCAACGGCCTGTATTTTGTGTCTGTGTGAGTGTTTGTTTGTAGTGTAATTGTTGTTTACTGTTTACGCAGCTACTATTCATACCTTTGTAATAAAACATTACCCATTTCATTTAAATGACATTTGCAACAAAGTTACGTAATAAGACCCCAGTTTCGCCAAGAAAACGTAACAAATAGACAGTTTCGCTTTTATAATATTAGTATAGATTACAATTGCAACTTTGTGGCGGCCAAGTTATTGTGCGTTTACTGTATTGCTAGAAATATTTAGAACGAATTTATCCTAACTTATCGATAAGCAAACTCAAAAGTAGAACAAGTCTAATTTTAGTGTTTTGTTTATTTTGCTCAACCATTGTCATTATAGTATTAAAATGTATTATCTTTTAATTTCATGTTCTAATCTGTTTTAATATAATTTACTTTTATTTTTTATTATTATTTACAATTTAGTCTTAATTTAACTGGTTTAAAGTTACCAAAATTATCTAAGACAATTTAATAAGTATTATTAAGTAAATAAAAATACCTTATACTACCTGTTTAATTTTCTTAACTGAATTTGATGAAATAATTAGGATAATTAGACACTGCAATTTTACGAGGCTATCGAAGTAATAAAGTTGGACAAATGTAATAATAAAAATCATTTAAAAAAACTGTATACTTGGTTTTATCTGTATAATTTTTAAAATAAAGTGTCCATTTCGGTCTGAATAAGATTTTAATAAGGTTGCATAAAATATTCACATTTTGTAATTTATTTTGCGTTTGTTTGTACGAAAAATTTAAGTTCTGCTAATAGAGTACTTGAACTGTGGTGTCTCTTGTAAAATACTACATACTTAGAGTAATAAAAATAAAATTAGTGCAATTAGAACCCATTAAAATATTAATAAATCGTGCTATACCTACAGTTGAAATACATAAACAATTCATTCTGTGATATGAGAAAATATGAATGATGGATGATACCTACCTCCTATATAATACCCACTGTATAGATTTTACCACAAAAAACAAAGCCACTTAGTTACATGGGACAGCTTAAATGGTTAACTAGTGCAGTTAACGCACTGTAGTTTTCAAATCTATTCTCCCTCTTTCTTGGCCAAATACTTGCCTGCTAGTTGTGAAATATTTTTTTCATTATTTTTGTATGTAGATTAGATAAATTATTGTATTTTTATTATTAAACATTTAGTGTTGTACACACACCTTATTTGTTCTTATCTTTAATAAATGACATCTGTGATGAAACCTGTTTTAATTGCTCTAGTAATTAAAAATAAGTAAGTATCATATTTTATTCAGAAGTCTTGTAGGGTAGGTATTGCATTTAAGAAAGTTGCAACCGAACCCGTTAGCCGTTCGACCGCCAACTAAGTTAGTTAGCCAGTTTTGATGTATGAAAACCTAGTTCTACCCGAACAAGGTTTATTCACAGTGGACGATCGGCTTAGTCTGAATACTTTATACTGGATTTGTCTACATCAGTGCTATAGCTATGTAAGAGCATAAAGTAAACGGCCCTTATTTCAAAACCAAGTCTAAATCAGTTTATTTACCATGGTTACCATTTCAAAGTAAACCATGGTAAGTAAACTGGTTTATTAAGGTTAGACTTCGAAATATATGGGAATATATTATTATGCTGGTTCTAGGTTACTGAGAGTCGAATTTTCTTCCATGTCTGGTCGTAAGGACGCTCCAATAGCAACTACTTCAAGTTCTTAGAAGTAAAAATGTTGAAGAGTAAGTATAAATTTACCTATATTATTTCGCAGCTCAGATAAGCTTTGCCTTGCATTTGAATTAAAAAACAATAATTTGTAAGAAAGTTTCATATATTATTAATAATAATACAAAAATAATGTAATTGTATAATAATTTGTATAATGTATAACTTTCTTATGTATAGGTATTAAGTACAACTTTAAATACATTTTCTGGACGGAATGTAAAATTTACAATCACATCAAAATATACAATTCTGAGATTTTTTCTTATAAATATGTAATAAAACAGTTCTACCTATCTTTTAAGTCAAACAAATAATCCTTTTAGCTGATATTATGGGGTTGTAAATAAGGTCAGCGATACGTTTTATGGAAAGGTTTCGCTTTCAAGGGGCGCTATCATTTTTGCTATTTACGTAAACGCAACGTTTGAGAAAAAATGTACACTAAGCTCTGTGATCTGGAATCCCGGAAAATTACTGTACCCCCTAATTTGTAAAGTTATTATAACGTTTGATGCTCAAACTGAAATAACTAACGTTATTTTAAACTGATTTCACTTTATGACCCTGATAATATGGTTTCTGTAACAAAACTTGATAAGTTAAGATTTATTTTTGTTACAAATAAGACAATAAACTACAGTCGGCAAAATAAAGTATGAGCTTTCTAAAATCTTTATTTTTATTAAATCTACACTAAGATGTTAGTTCAACTAACTCGATTGATAGCAATTCCTGAACAGAAGTCGCAACTTGTGTAGTTCTTCTGATAAGATTCTGTATTTGAATTGTTTGCCCTGCTAAAATTGATACAAATACAAGATTGAATACACAAAAAAAAATCTTAGGTTTGCTTCGCGCCTAGAGGCTAGCGGGTCGCCTACAAGACATGACATAAAAACAACCTATTTGTTTACTTCGACGCACGCCCAGCGACTGGATACATGTATCGCTAACCTCCAGGCGCTAAGGAAGCCTCCTGCCAGTGCGGCCGTGGTTTTAGTGATTTTTGGTGAATGTTGTTTAATATTGATTAAACGCGTGTAATCCCGCATAATACAGCTACTTATGTATAACTTAACCTTTGATTTTTTTGTATGTAGTAACAAAAATCAAAGGTCCTGCAATTTAGAGCTGAGAGTGAGGCTCTAGGCTTATTTACATTTTTAACCTACTTTAGAGTTATCAATTCTATTGTGGATATTTGTTACAAACTGAATAATAAATTACAATGTAACTTACATAAAGTAATACCAGCTATTTCGCAAATTTGTTTTTATTGCTCAAGGCATATTTACTAGAAATATTTGAAAGGAAAAATTCATCTTCTGCCTTAAACCGCTCGGCCACTTGCGTGGCCGAGCGGTTTAAGGCACTGGGGTACTGATCCAGGGACGCGAGTTCAAATCTCGCCGCAAGTGAATTTTTGAAGATGAATTTTTCCTTTCAAATATTTCTAGTAATACCAGCTAGCTAGGGTAACCAAGTTTTACTATATTAATTAATGTTAGATGATGGACGGAGAAATAGCGTAGTTCACTACTTTTGTAGCAGCAGGTTATTTCTGATCTAAAGTAGTAAAGTAAGTAGGTATAATTTGTTGACCGAGATGTAAGTAGTGTGGCTGATTATTAATATATTCCTCTTCAAATTACATGTTAGTTACAATTTAAATATTATAAGGGGTTGCGCACCAGGACACGGTACTAAAAGGCGTTTCCACCAAGTTTGCTCAGCGAATAATAGTTTGTTAGAATCAATAGATATGAGTTTTTTTGGAATCGAATCTAGAGGCAAAGTAAATTCGTAGGAATAAATTAAGTAATGTAAGTATAGATTCCGTACGTTATAGCAAGTATACCGCTATCCTGCCTATCGCCCCTTGATGTGCGCATGCCCTAAGATAATTATTTATTATAGTAAATTAGCTACGGAATGAATAAAGTTATCACATAACATCAGAAGTTTAATACACGATATAACTATCTGTAGCTTAATTTTATGAATTATTGCCAAGATTTGAAACAATAATTATTTTTTCGATTGTTTCCCAACTTACAAAAAAAAAGTAAATTCAATGTGAACTGATTTAAATTCTAAATTAGTTGGTCTTTGGTCACTACATTCTAACTAAAATATTCATTCGAGTATCCTTACCCTTTTTCATGCTAAACCGAATTTAATTACTATAAAAGTTGTTTAAAAATAAGAATACATATACTTGTGGTGTTTATACTCGTAGTATTGCCCAATTTATATTGTACTTATGTGTTTAATTTATGCCTAATTAAATGGCGTTGTTGTTTGAAAGCCATGCAAGCGGCTAGATAATATTAAATTTAGTAGCAGTATCATATTAAATTCAAATAAATTATCGGTTTTAAAATAGCTGTATAACATTCTTAAAACGACTTAATCTCAGAAACTCGAGAAATTACAATGTTTTAGTAGTAGGTAAAGTTTTTACTAATTATTGTCTATACATATAACTATACCTTAGTTAGTTATATCTACTACAAACTATTAGATTCATTTAGAAAATCGCAAACGAAATCGTGATGGCGATTGTGAACAACAGCGACAATAAAATAGTTGTAGTTTGATTTATTATTTAAAATCTAATTGTCGCGTTTAGAGAAATGAGCGAGGTCGTGGATTTGTATCCAGCCATGGCGAATTATCGAGAAGGATATTAAAGATTTGTCTAAAGATCCACTCAGGCGTGACATTTTAATTACGACTACAAAAAATACGTTTCCTATTTATGGCCACCAAATTTAAATAAAATCTATAGAAAGTAGCAATCGAATTGCTTATTATAATAAATTCTGGTTCTTTGAAGGTCTCTATGCCAAGAGTCAAGACAGGCACGCTGCAGTTCGACTGCATTCAAACTGCAAATTTGCCGTTTGACTGCGCCGTCTCAGTGCGACTGTAATAAAACTACAAACCAACGCGCAGCCCGATTGCAATTAGTAGAAACACACATTACTAACGTAGTATAAAGTTGGGTTTATTGAAACTGCAATCGTGCTCAATGGTCGGTGTGCAATCGTACTACTGACTGCCTTTAAACTGCAAAAAGTTAAAATGCAGTCTGCTTAGATCTGTCTTAGAAAACCGCTTCTGCTTTGCCGCCGGCATATTGTGTATATTTAATGAATATCGATTCCTAAGAATATCGATATTTGAGTACAAGAAAACTTATTATCGTTATTAACTTATAAGTTATAACATTGTTTTAATAATCGTAGCTCTTGAACCAATAAAATTATCCAGAGATATTAAAAACACCTATTTTAAAAAATGGGAATGAATAAAACATTTAAAGAAGATAAACATTATGCTGGAATGATTAAAACATTAAAAGAACATAATAATAAGCACGGAATTGAAATTCTAGCTGCCTTAAAAACCGTGTTTGTAAATTATAATTACAATAGAGAACAATTATAAATATGCGTGTAGATAATACTTAAATACTAAAGATTAATACAATTATAATAAGATAAAATAGTAGTATAAAAAGGTAGAAGTTTTATACATAAATACTAGGTACTTACGCCTAAATTTTTACATTTATGTAATTTATAATAAAGGTCTTTAATACTTTACAAAGGACGGATTAATATAAGACAATGTTAAGAGTATAAATAAAAAGATAACAATTCCGATTACTTTTAGCAAAAAAGAAAAATGCTTTTTCAACATTTAATGCAGAGAGAGGAGAAAATTTATTTTTTATTTGGAATATTTATTGTCATCATTCATTATATTAGATGAGACCTCTGGCTCTGGACCTTAGCTCGTCAGTTTGCGTTGTTTACGGTGGATACGCATGTATTGAAAAACTATGTAGAGCTAAGCTTCTCTAAGTTAGTTTAGCTTAGATTTGCATAGTTAACTCAGTTTTTGCCTAAGTCAGTTATGCTCACTCATAGAAAAAACAACATTTAAGTAGTTGACGGTGGACGATCTGCTTATGAGAAAGTCATGGATTCACTCATCCGTCTCCTGTAGCATTGAATATCGAAAAAGCATCGTTTCATATAAAAATCCTAAGTTATAAATACATTCACGGTATTTTTTTTAACATGGACGGCAATTCTAGTAAACCTGTAGATTAATGGTTCTGAATACATTGTTACCCTGACTGGGTAGTGAGAAGAACTTCGCAATACCCGATGGTGGTTTGACTTTGAGGTGTTCTTCTATAAATTGACAAGGGCATACGTACTTGGGCGAGTGTCGGCCGGCCACCGAGCTACTGACGTTCAGCCGGTCCTGCGCGGCGTGAGATCCCCAGCGAGCGGCGTAGCGCAAATATAGAAGTACCCCTCTTTCCTGAAAGAAGACAATTTATCAATTGGTACAAGATACTCCATACTATACCAATAAAGTACTACGTAAACATAATTTCAATAATTTCTCATCTTCTCATCCCCTTTGTCAACAAATCAAAGTTACTGCTATGCTTACGGGTACATTGGTGGTTATATTTTTAAAACTAGATATTCAGATTGGCCAGAATCTGCTTGAGTGACTGTAAAATCAGAAGAAGTGAATGAAAATTATGTATAATATTACATTGCTGGGGCATACCATTTCTCATGTCATAAACAATAAGTTCCCAATAAAAGCTTCCTTTAGTTCATACGTAATACTTGACTGGCTCTTTATCCAAATGATTCCATAAGAACTTACATCATATTTAGTAAATATGTTGATGTATTTTCAAGAGCAAGGCGACAGGAGGCCAGAAGCGCCATAATCTCGGACACAAAGCTTCGCTTGGTATATAGGATTGGAGGTATGGTCTCTTGTTACCTGACTCCGATTGTTAAATGAATGAAACTTGAAATAAAACTAATTTTCCAGTTTTAATCGCGTTGATTTTATTAGCAGCATTGTTGCAATGTCGTTCCTACGTTCCGAAACGTAGGAATAACATTGAAACAATGCTGTTAATAAAATCAACACGATTAAAACCGGAAAATAAGTTTTATTTCAATAGCAAGTCGCGAAAACAGAAGGAAAATCTATGAATGAAACTTGCCGAAAGTAAGCAATGTGGTCAATCGAGACCGCGCCGCCTGAGCCAGGTGTTGCAACGCGGACAACAGGCGCGCGCGTCACGCGGCTCTTTGTTCCTCAATATCTCCTCGACATACTGACAAGGGCAGAAGGCCTGCGTCAGATGCCGCGGCGCCGCGGGGTTGCCGCCTTCCTCGTCTAGAGTCCAGTCCAGTCGGCGACGCAAGAAGTCCTTGCCCCACCGTTGCAAGTACCGGAGGTACACTTGCTCTGCCATACCCTGCACATTCGCACGCCATTACCATTATCCCTAGGAATCACACTTTGTTAATTTATCTAACTACAGATGTTAATATTTATGTATGGCTCCATTCAAGTATTACGTAAGATGGATTTTACTAGTAATCATCTGCTCCCTTCCCACAAGTAAAACTATACCAAGAGGTCTTCTACATTTACGTAAATTTTGGTAAATTTCCAGGGTTTCAAGGATTGAAAGGATAAGCGCGACGTGTAAATGTGAGTTTGTTTGTGCTAGCTCCGTTAATAGACATCATTTACAATTAAATCAACAAAAAATAAAAAATTAAATAAGCAAAGCAAGTCCTTTAATTTACGTAATTATTGAATGGTCTTTAAAAACAGTTCAGTAGATTATAGAAAATTGTGAGAAATCAGTTAAGTTTTTTACTTTCATGAGATGAAGCACAGCTATCGCATAGGAGATTATCAACCAGCGTGCATTAGCGTGACAACGAAATCACGCATTGAAATGGATTCCAATGAAGACTAAAGAATTTGTGGTGTAAAATGAATAATAATGTGTGTAGTGAAAACTTAGGATATTAAAATGTTTACAAAAGTGTTTTAGTCATTATGTTGAATCGTCACGTCAGTAAGGCTTTAAGATGATGAATCATAATTAATGTTTTTCTACTTAAACCTTTACTGAGACACTAAACGTTTATTTTTAGACTAAAATTTAGTTAAATATATTCAGTATATTTATGTTTGTTAAAGGTATCCCAAATGTATAAGGTGCATTAGCTAATTATTTTCTTAGATATAAATAGGTGTTATCATGAATCTACCTACTTAACAAACACAACATTAACCTTTACAGGAAAAATATTAGTTTTTGTTAGATAAGGAATAAATCTGCTCAAACTTCTGAGCAGTAGTAATATTTATAAGATGTTATTTTATTAGTTATAAGTTCATGCAATATTTGTTGTTAAGTAGTGGTTATACTTAGTTTCATGCAAGTTGTAGTATATAAGTGTTCATGCTCTTATTTCACAATATCTGTTTTATCTAAATAGCTAATAAAAATGGTATAATACATGAGTCAAATAAACAATGTAAATAAAAAAGTATAAGTATAAATAAGCTCAGATATTGTGATTTTATAGCAATGGAATGTTTAGGTATGGCAATTTTTGAGTGTTCATTTTTAAATAACTGTTCATAGTAATGTAATATTACTAGCTTCATAACATAATGAAGAATGGCTAGGTAGGTATGTTTATTGATAATAAATATATTTTAATTCGGTTAAATATTATTGAAATATAAATTGTTAAAAATAAGTAAATGTAATTACCTGTTTTCTTGATAACCTTGTAGACTGGCTACCCTGGATCACAATATCATTGACGACAACATCTAATCTCTGTTCCCAACCTTGCATTATTGTCTTTCCTTCCTCACTTTCTATAAACTGTTGCAAGTGAGCGATACATGGTCCAGAATCAAAATAAATGAAGCATAAATTAACTTTATGACATGATATTTTTCCTCTATCATCTAGGGCAAGTATCAGTTTGTGCTTGATGAGTAATTTGTTGACTCGAGCCAAACATTGTTCTAATCCTTTTGACAGTCTTAGTTTAATCCACATGCAGAGGAATATGGCTGCAGCGTTAAGAACAAGCCACAATACTCCTAAAGAGAATAATGTAAGGCCAGTCAATCCAGAGAATAACAATACCAACAGCACCAGAAAGGCCAGAGTTATCCAGCACACAAGCACTCTTTTGTAGCAAATGTTGTACAATGTGAAACGAGCATCATTTACTAGTAATTCCATTGCTTGAACATACTCTTCCACTGTAAGCTGGAATAAAAAAAAACAATTGGAGCATAATTCTAGCAATAGTTGGCATTTAAGGCACACTAATAAAGACAACTTACAGTCAAACCCTGTGCCATCAGTTCTTCAGGTACAAGTTCAGGTCGAAACCTTGCTGCAGTGACCCAAGGCCATTTTGTGTTAACAGGTAAAACAGTGACAATAATGTCCCCATTAGCTGTAACAATAAAAACCACTCGTGTCATTTTTTGGGTCATAGGAATCTTATTTGAACTACTAGTATATGACAACTATTTTAACGATATACAACATAAAAATTTACATCTAAGTGCTAAGTACTTACAAAATCCTTGACGAATAGTGACAAATTCTACGTTTTTTGACAATGTTCCTTGTGAAATTGTGTCGTTGTGTTTATCTCCTCTGTCTAAATTAACTTGGACGGTCTCTGTATTTAGAACAGCGGGCAGTTGAGGTGAAGACTGAGTGGAAGTAGTTGCCATCACAGCAGCAGGAGTAACATCTTGTGATGTGTTTTTTGGAACAGAATCATCATCGAATTTAACCCATCCTTCACGTTTCTTTTCTGTTTTTATGCCGCCGTTTATTTCACCACTGTCGTTTATTTCAGTCTTCATTTCCATATTGCTCATTTCATAAACTTTCCAGTATAATTCTACTTATTCTAGTCACGAGCTCACGCAAACAAAACCAGTCACAAGCATCCAGAATATAGAAAATACATAAATGACGTAAAGTCAATGTCAGTCAAATTGACAGTGATAGAAAATTTTTAGTAGACATTTGACGGACTGCATAATGCGAAAACAGGGTAAAAATATACAGTTTTAAACAGGTGCTGGTTTTAGATCCCGTTATCTCTGTTTTGATCTTAGAGTATACTTAACGAGCGCGCCTATGGGTATTTGCCTACTGTGCAAAGTGTAAGCAGATGCTCTATACATAGATATTCAAATGTTGAGGATGAATAGTGATCCGCGAATCATTTTTACACCGCGGAACATTTCACCATAATTATTACTAGAATAAATTCTAACGAGAGAAACGGTCAATTCCCGTAACCCTAGGTGACTAATGACATCGTTTTTGTCATTTTTGACTGTTCATTCATACCGATGCTTACAGTTCATACTCGCATACCAGCGCTCTATAGTTTGCTTAGGTATACTCTAAGGCAGCGTTTCCCAAAGTAGGCGGCGCGCCCCCCAGGGGGAGCGCAGATAGGATAACCTAACCTACCTTTTCAGGGGGGCGCGGGCACCTATGTTGTTGAGTTAAGTATAAAACCTCTGGCTCGATTACCGTTATGCAGTTAAGAAAAAATTCATTTCAGCATCATTTAAGTTGCAAGAATAACACATTTTCAATAAGAAATGTGTCAAATAACTATGTGTCATTCTTGCAACTGAAATTATGCTGAAATGAAATTTTCCTATACTTCATTACGAGAATCGAGCCACTGAATGTGATTTCTATGGTTCAGTCTTCAGTCATCTTGGGACAGTCACATTTTCCTGACTTAGGTCTTTCAGTGTGTACCCATTGTATGTGAGTGTTGGCTGTGATGTCATTTCAGCCAACCCAGTTTTTCCATTGATAAGCTGAGACTTGTAAACCTTGTCAAATTTATACCAAATTAACTTTTGAATAAAATTACTTATTTTAAGACATTTTTGTTCTAATTAGAAAATTTTGACTGGGTGATGGGGGCCGCGGTTTTTTTGTTATGGTCGAAAGGCTCCAATAAGCTTGGGAACCCCTGCTCTAAGGTTTTGATATTAAAAGGTGGTAAAGTGGTAAAAAAATAAGTAAAAGTCGGTGAACCAAACGGCTACGAAGAATAAATGAAATCTGCATCTAAATCGGCCCAGCCGTTTTGAAGATAAAAAGGAACATTAAAATGCGCACACACAACCTCTCACCCTAAACTCATATACTTACACAGCTGCTCACAGACTAGTAAAAGATACTAAAGTATCTGCTGCTCCGTTCTGTCTGGGTAAAGTGTAATTAATAACGATATAGGAAACACGGAACATTGTATTCTCTTTGTAGGAAACTATAATATCGCAGCAGCGCAGCAGTGTGTAACTTCGATCGCCTAAACAAATTTTTGTGTTGTACAAATAAAGTTATTGGGCCCTACCATGATGTATTATAATAAGTCATCGCGTTGTCGTTCAGCTAAAAAATATAAAATTAAAAACACATCAAATAAGTTAAAAAAAAAAAGAAAAACAAACTCTAAAAAAGAAGAGATTTTTTTAATTTTCTGTGATTTTTAAAAGTAGTAGGAGTGATTTTTTTTAATTTAAAATTTACTTTATTTTTTTGAACGACAAAAGGACGACATAGCAACGACAAACGAGCATGGTAGCGCGGATTATTTATCTAATATCTATCTACTTGCATCCGGCGGGAACCGAACTAGTAACCTTCTGCATTGCAGTCGAACCTCCGCTCGACGCGCCACTTTGGCCGTCGAAAAATTTAAGAATTCATATAAAATACCAGCATATTCTTTGGGTTTGGATGGGCGTCCTTAGCCTACCTGTTCACCCGACGACCGCCGAGACAGCTCCATGTAGGTAAGTGTCCGAAATGTGGTCAGACCGGTTCTCCCACCCTGTCCCACACAGTCGCGTTCGCGAATTCTCTCCCGCTAACCAATAGGTGTGCCCACGGTCGACCTACCGAGCACACATACCGTTTACCTGATTTAAAAAACTCGGGTGTCTATTGTTAGAGAACGTTGACACAAAACAAACAACTCATTTTGAAAAAGTTTTGTTAAGTTTTGGTACGTTACTTGTGATGTGTGTGATTGATTATCATTTAGGCACTCATTATTACGGGCCCGTGCTGTTCTGTGTGTATAGTCTACTTGTTAACTTTAGAGCTGGGTTAGCTCTTAACGGTCGGTATAGATACCTACATATTATTCAAGATCTACTGTTAAATGTTCAGTGGCGGAATGACTCAAGCTACATTTATCAACATGGAATCATTACCAAAACAGTTCGTGTCAGCGATGCGAACACTATTCGATATAATGGACGACAAGCGTACGGGATACGTGAGAGTAACCGATATTGAGAATCGTTGGAGAGATGATCGCACCAAAGGACTCCCGCGGGGCGTCATTGAAAGTCTACAAAAAGTAGCCTCGCACGACGGCCTACTAACTTTCGATAGATTTTGTGCAGGTCTGAAAATATGTCTTCTACGGAACCAAGTGGAAACAACATCTAACAAAGTAAACACCCATGAAGACATGCATCCAACAGGACTTCATAGCAAAACGATCAGTGCTCAAATCCATCGGCCACCTTCCGCACCTTTGCTAGACACCGATACTCAAAATATTAACAGAAACTGGAACGTAGTTAAGAATTTCGAAACTTCTGCCCAACATCGCACTATTAGTATGCCACAATTAGTGGGACGTAAAGAAAATATTAGTCAGGAAGCACAACAGCACAATATAAGTGTACCGGCTAAATTAATTCAGCGACATCAAGATAATTCCCACAAAATGAACGGACCTCCGAAACCGCCACGTTTAGAAAAAACGGAGAGAAAAGAATCTTCGAGACATCAATTTAAACAGGACGAGGACCCTCTTTTTAGTAACGACGATTTAAATGGGGAGAAAATAAATTTTGAAGAGTTATCTCACGCTATTGAAGAGCAGAGTAGAGGTTTGGGAGACGGACGATCTTCCAACGACACACAGTTACAGGTCCGTCGGACACGACGCCGAGAACCTCGAAGACATACATTACACAATGGTGTTGACTACAATCTTCTTAAACGAATGAAACAAATAGAACAAGAGAAAGATGTCCTACTACAAGGGCTGTCTGCTGTTGAGGAAGCTAGAGAATGGTATCTAAAGCAGTTGACAGAAGTTCAAGACAAAATGAGATATGCTGGTAGAATGGGCGCGTATGTGGTTAGTTCGAAACAAGGTTGTTATGATAACTTTATAATAATATTTTATACTAATATTATAAAGCTGAAAGTTTGTGAGTATGTGTGTTTGTTACTCAATCACGCAAAAACTACTGAACCGATTGCGATGAAACTTGGAATATAGGTAGCTGGATACCGGGAATAACACATAGGCTACTTTTTATCCCGATATTTCCGAGGGAACGGGACCAACGACGCTGGTGAAACCGCGGGGCGCAGTTAGTGATTTATAAAAACAAAGCCAACGGTGGTTATAATTAAAGGCCAACGCATTGACAATAATTGAGATTCAAAAACTTAGTTGCTTATTGCGTCAAATTGTCTAATTTTCAAGGATAAGACGTTGGGCACCGGACTCCCCAAAGATGCAGTTTCAAGTCCTGTCGGATGCAAATTTTTGGAAAGCATTTCTTTAAATTTTGCCATCCGTGTTTTTTTTTCAGGAACCTTGGAGTGAAGCGCAACAAGAAAGACTGGAGCTCCTTCGAGCTCGAGTACAAGAATTAAATCGGCAGCTCGGCGCGTTAGCTGCGGGTTGGCGACACGGACCTTTATCACTCCATATGAACTTGGCTTTACCGAACTCTACCTTAACTGGAACGCACGCTAACCCAAACAACGCTGCTATTCTTCGATCGCAGAATAGAATGCTGTCTGAAGTGAGTTTAATAAAACATTTCAAGAGTTACCAACAATGCCACCGATGCGCAAAAATACCATTTTTTAGGGTTCCGTAGTCAACAAAAAGCCCTTATAGTTTTGTCATGTCCGTCCGTCAGTCCGCGGCTTATCTCAAACACGCTTGGTACTAAGAAGCTGTATGAGTTTGAGTATATAATACATACATATTGATCACGGTAAGAAGAGGAAGTACAAAAAAATAATATTTAAACATTTTTTTAGGGTACCTACCCCACATGGGGATGACTTTTTTTCGTGTTTATCGTGTAAGGTTTCAAAAACTAGTTTTTATTTTGCATCCGACAGGATTTGTTTTCATTTTAGCGTTCAGATTTTAAATACTGAGCTTTAATGTAGACAGGTACTAATTTTTAGAATTATACAAATTAAAAAGAATTATACACCGGACTGCGGGCGGGATTTGTGGGCCCATCTTTTTTAGTTTTTCTAAAATTGAGCTTTGAATTGCTGCGTGCTGAGTTATAAAACTTTAATCGCGATATTCCACAAACAAACTTTTGAGTTATTTCTTTTCATTATTAAAAGGGTGATGGGATACGTTTTGTACTATTCTAATCCCGATATTCCCATTGGAACAACTCACAAGGCATATTTAGTTGTTGTTATTATTTATTTAATTGTATGTTACTGCAACATTTGATTATTTATTTTACAGGAGGTGAACAGAAAAAACGAAAGGATATCAGTTTTGGAGAGGGAAAAATCAGCATTGATTAGAGAACTACTGTTGCAAAGAAATAGAAGTAAAATTCTAGACAACTTCACATAGAGCAAGATAATAATGTCATCTATAGGCAAACTAATAAGTTTGGCAGTAGGCTGATCTTGATGCACCATAACATTATTTTAAGTTGTTTTATGTAGTGCCATAATTAATCTCAATGAAGTGTTAATATTTATCATAAATGCACATTCAAACAACATTTGAAGGGTGAAGGGTAGTTGGTAATTGAAGTATTCTTATAAAATTATTATTTTACATTTTTTTGTGCCATAATTGTTGATAAAGGAGAACTTAAATCCATTTATGGGCTTTGGCATAGTCAACGGCATTGATCTTGTTTTTTTTTAAAACCTATATATTTTGATCTCTCCACCATCCAAAACAAGTCTTTTTAGGACATTATGAGATGAAATGTTTTCTGTTTATTTAGGTCTACTATAATATTATATAGGTTGCATTGTGCGACAACATAGTTATTTCACTATGCCAATATTAATACATATAACCAATAACTCTGTTGTGAGATGGTTTAGAGGTATAGTTTGATGGCAAATAATGTGTGGGGTGTTCTTTCCGGTGGTTAACGTTTTATTCTGCTACATTGCGATTTTCAAGGCCTTCAGACAGTTTTAAATGTCAGCCGTTGAATAACTTTGTTCCATGTTGGTTTAGGGCCATAGTTTGAAGGCAAAGATTTTTTGGTTTGACAACTTCTATCGATCAGTATGAATCCAATCATGACATGACGTCAAATATACCAGGCAAATAAAAAAAAGGTTAGATGATAAATCTAACCATGACATGACGTTTTATAGAAGTTTCAAACCGTTTACTTATGGCCCATATCTTCGAGATAAGTCACTTTAGGACACGATGTGATAGAATGTTTGACTATGCCAGAGACTTAATAGGTCCTTTAATGTATTGGTCTTGTGCCTAAACACATTTCGCTTATTTGTACCAATTTCGATTTAAGTTTATTTCTTTGAGAAATTATATCTTCTTAATATTTAGGAACCCAGAAATATATTATTTACCTAGATATAAAGTTTTAGAATTGATTTATTGTCAAGTATTGCTGGTTATGCAATAAAATAATCAAAGGATAGTGAACGTTTATTTTGAACCTTTCTAAATAACTATGTAGAATAAAATTATACCTACTTAAGCTGAAGGTTTATAAAGGGAGTAATCATATTGTCTGAAGGGTACATCAAATGTAAGGTATCCTTGATCCCATGCTCGCTCAATAGCTACCAGAAGTTCCTTGTGCTTTTTCCGACAAATCCCAGTTTTAAAGGGTTCCAAGATCTGAAATTAAGGACATATTATGCTACAAATAACATTGTACAAGTTTTAGGCTAGATTTTGGATAGTTACATAGGATATTTTGAACTTGTTTTACTTACAGTACACATATTCTACGAATATTATAAACTAGCTGGGTCCGGTTTCACCCACTTAAGTCCCGTTCCTGCGGGAATGTCGGGATAAAAAGTAGCCTATGTGTTATTCCCGGTATCCAGCTACTTATATTCCAAGTTTCATCGCCATCGGTTAAGAGTGATTGAGTTACAAACACACATACATAGATACACATACTCACAAACTTTCAGCTTTATAATATATGTAGGATGTAAAACTATGGGTGTAGGTAAGTAAGGAAATGAGTATGATTGTTACTCCTTTACATAATAACTACATGATCGGATTGTGATGGTATGCTGGTAGCTGCATTAACACACAATAGCCATTATTCTTGCAGGATCAGGACTTAAGCGGGTGAATCTCAATAATACATAGTTGATCTAACAACCATAGTTCAAAGTAGGTTTAGAAAATTGCAGTAAGTAACCTGGTTTTACTTCAAAGTTGTAGTTTTTAATAAGAAATTACCGTGCCGTACATGCCTCATAATTGGGTAATTGAACAAGGCTTTAAGCCAGTTTCCTCACAATGATTGTATCTGGGAAAAAGATATAGGTCTGCAGTCAGACTTTTTGAACACTTCTTACCTGTCCTGTGTATTCCGATAGAAATTGTTCCAATAATTTAGTATTCCTGTGGTCGAGAACTAAATATTCATCACGACAGATAGGACAAGGGTTTCCTGTGGATATCATGCCATTCCTTACACATGATTTCCTTGTTTTCCGTGGTGCAAATCCACCCTTGTGGTTTCGACGGTATAAAACCCAGACTGGTTTATCTCCATACGTTTGTTCATAAGCTTTAGATTGCATGTATTTCATACTTGTTTCAACTGGGATTATCTTCGTTCTGTCTTTTGTAGGATCGATTTCTTTTTCTTCTTGGGCCGAACCTTCGACCGCTTCACAGTAGTAACGTTTACTGGCCCTGAACTCTAGAGCTATTCTGTTCATTAATAAACGTATATTGCTATTTAAAGCCATTTCTGATTCAGCACAAACAGATTTTAAAGCACTTTCATCAAAATACGTGGATGAATCTAAAATAAAACGATTTTTTAGGTTAGTTTTTTTTACAGTATTTTTTTTGAATTTTTTATTATTATGTCTTATCGGTTGTGAACCGATTATGGCCATTAGGAAATGCCCCAGTGTCAAGTATTATTAATATATTTTGCAAGTTATTTTCATCGAAACAGTCAAGTAGTCAAGTCTAGGGAATCATTTGTAAACACGGCGGCCATTTACAAAGATTGTTCACGGAGCTTTGGAGACAACACTAAGTCCATGTTTTGCACGGATTTTCACTTTGATTCCACTTGTACCTTCACGAAACTAAATTAATTAATATGCCCCCAAAATTAAACAATTTGCACGCATTTGAACTAGCTTTCACAAAAATGAAAATTTAGCAACACATATCCTCAACGCATTCCCGCCAAAACTCCGATTTTTAATTCTTAGTATTTCAATTACTGTCAACGTCAATGTCAATTATATGGAGTCTTGGCGGGAACTCGTTGAGGAGATGTGGTGCTAAATTTTCATTTTCGTGAAACCTAGTTCATATGCGTGCAAATTGTTTAATTTCGGGGGCATATTAATCAATTTAGTTTCGTGAAGGTGTACAAGTGGAATGAAAGTGAAAATCGGTGCAAAACATTGACTTAGTGTTGTCTCCAAGGCTCCGTGAAGATTGTTTGTAAATGGCCGCCGTGTTTACAAATGATTCCCTAGACTTGACTTTAACTATGACGACTTGACTGTTTCGATGCAAATAACTTGCATAATATATTAATAATACTCGACACTGGCTAATTTCCTAATGGCCATAATCGGTTCACAACCGATAAGAAATAATAATAATAATGTCAATTATTTAAACTGTCATTTGTATTTGCTGGAGGGAGTCTTGGCGGGAACTCGTTGAGGAGATGTGGTGCTAAATTTTCATTTTTGTGAAACCTAGTTCAAATGCGTACAAATTGTTTAATTTCGGGGGCATATTAATCAATTTAGTTTCGTGAAGGTGTACAAGTGGAATGAAAGTGAAAATCGGTGCAAAACATTAACTTAGTGTTGTCTCCAAGGCTCCGTGAAGATTATTTGTAAATGGCCGCCGTGTTTACAAATGATTCCCTAGACTTGACTTTAACTATGACGACTTGACTGTTTCGATGCAAATAACTTGCATAATATATTAGAATACATGACACTGGCTAATTTCCTAATGGCCATAATCGGTTCACAACCGATAAGAAATAATAATTTGCTGGAGGAGTCTTGGCGGGAACTCCTTGAGGAGATGTGGTGCTAAATTTTCATTTTTGTGAAACCTAGTTCATATGCGTGCAAATTGTTTAATTTCGGGGGCATATTAATCAATTTAGTTTCGTGAAGGTGTACAAGTGGAATGAAAGTGAAAATCGGTGCAAAACATTGACTTAGTGTTGTCTCCAAGGCTCCGTGAAGATTGTTTGTAAATGGCCGCCGCGTTTACAAATGATTCCCTAGACTTGACTTTAACTATGACGACTTGACTGTTTCGATGCAAATAACTTGCATAATATATTAGAATACTTGACACTGGCTAATTTCCTAATGGCCATAATCGGTTCACAACCGATAAGAAATAAATATTTGCTGGAGTGTTCGCTGAATGGACTTAGAAAATAAACAGGACTGAGTAGTTGAACATTTTGCCTTACAATAGACAGAGGCTAATCCGAGCCTAATGAGATAGCAATCGACGATGTAGTGTGTCTCGTTCTTTCATCTTGCCAGTCTACAAAAATTATCATATATAAAAAAAAAAACATTAAAAGAGGTTGCAGTTATTGTACGGCCAGATAAAGCACGACCCGATAATGTCCCTATAATACACGACCTGTTAATTGGACGCCAGGGTCTCATTTTAACACTCCGTACAAATTGTATAGGATCTTACACGAATATCCTGGCTTCCATTTATCAGAACGTAAATTATCGGGTCGTGTAATAAGTGGTTGTCAAGTACATTATTGGCTCCCATTTCCTTTTTATTATTTTAATGGTAACCCAAGCGTCAGTGGCATCATGGCGGTAAAATATTAATTATTTAATTTATAGAATATCTGCGTTAAATTGCATAAAATGGTGAAAACGTGTTGTGTTTTTACTTGTACAAGTGAATCATATGGTGGTTGCAATATATCATTTCATAGGTAAGCCAAAATATGTTTATTATTGTATTCTACAAATCTTTTGTTCTATTACAAGAATTTATGGTGACTATGATTTTTGGATTTTTGTATTGAGTTCGGGTAAGTTTTTTTTTACTGTAATTTTATTATTTCAGCTTTCCGAAAAATGAACAAATACGACAAAAATGACTCAGCAGTATGGATGAAGTAGAAAATTACAAAAAAATCAGTCGTATGCAGTCGTCACTTCGATCTTTCCTGCTTTTACTCCCGTCCATTATTGAAAGCCGATGTAATACCAACAATTCCGCTGGTGGTACGAATACTGTTAGATATTTTACTACTTACCTGCTGAACATAAGTGATAATAAGTAATTAGTCAAAAAGTTTTATTTTTGAAATTTCCTCTAGCTTTACATTTGATGAATTTTGAGGGAAGTACTATATTAAATTTAACGTAATTGACCGTCATGTCTGTTTAAATTTGATTTCGTCAGTCAGTATGTAGTATGTGTCTTTGTGTGTATGTATTTTCCTTCTTCTTCTTCTGCTGCTGCTTCACACCAAAGAAAATTAATTTAATTTCTTCTTCTTTCTTCGAACCTGTGCCTCTTGCATGACGGGCGAGAGCGCTAATCTTTGCCTCACGGGAACCCGTCGTGATACGGTGATTTTTGATGATACATTTCTTTTTGTAAAATATTTATACTTATTAATCAAAGTGTTCAAAAATTAATAAGCATACTATAACAATTACTAAAACTGTTTTATACCGTGTCCTTTTGTATTATTTCATTAATCCTTAAAGAGCGTCTATTGCTAATGGAAATCTTCAATTTGCCAACAGAGACTGAGACGTAAGTCTCAGTAATATTATAAACGCAAAAGTTTGTATGTATGTCTGTGACTTTGTTACTCAATCACGCAAAAACTACTAAACTAATTGCAATGAAACTTGAATATAGGTAGCTGAAAACCTATAATAACACATAGGCTATCCCGATAATCTCGCGGTAACGGTACTTACGTGGGGGAAACCGCAGGGCGCAGCTAGTAAATAATACAATTGCACTTGCATTATTAAATCTAACATCTGTCACATAAAAAAAATCTTATTGTCACCCTATTAGAAAATGACACAAGTCCTTTGCTACAACCATCTTGCTCAGCTCGTTTTTATTCTGACAGTGTTTCCTCCAGTTATTTATATTACCTCCATGGTTCGCTGTGTTTGGCTAATGGCTGTGTTCATGACAAAAAAATTCAAAAGTCCGTTGAATTTTGAATTTCTTAGAAATATTTGATTTGGTCACTGATTGATATTATAGTTATTGAGTGAAGATATTAATTTGCCGGATTATTGTGGTGTGTTGTTATTACCTCATCCTCATTACAAAGGTAAAAAGTAACATCTCTTTGTTTACACGACCTAGGAGGTTTCCAGCTGGCTTTGATTTTTTATAACTTAGACTCATTGTTTTTACCAGGAAAATTGATCAGTGGTTAAAGGGTACATCAGGTCTCCCTGTAAATTAAGTAGGTATGTATGCTGCCTGACAACAACAGCCAGTTGATAAAATCAGTTTCAGCTATCTTACATTATAATTTAACGTATTATATTATATATGTATCATCTTACTAGCTGCGCCCCGCAGTATCACCTCATCGAAATAAAAAGTAGCCTATGTGTTATTCCAGGTTTCCAGCTACCTATATTCCAAGTTTCATATTAATTGGTTCAGCGGTTTTTACGTGATTGAGTAACAAACACCAATACGCATATATACAAGATGTAAAGGGCATGCCCTTTTAAGCCAAAAGGGGGTTGTTCTAGACATCTAGGCGAACAACTTTTGTTCTACAACTTTTAATTTTTTTTGGTAATTTTGAGGTATGTTTCGCTGAAAAACAGCTGCTTTTGAAAATAAACGTAATTGTAGTTTTGATTGTTGTCAACTAAACTAAATGAAAGGACAAGATAAGGTCAATGACGTCGAACTCTGAGAAACAGCAGATTTTCAAGTAAACTTTAAACTTAAATATTTCGAAAACTATTTCAAATTTCCAAAAGTTGTAGAACATAAGTTGTTCACAGGATTTATTATTATTTTTTATAGGATAAATCCGCAAGTTTATTTGTTCGACCAATTGGGATGGAAATTTGCATAGGTATGTAGTTTAAGTGATGGAGAGTTACTTAGGATAATTTTAACCCCGATGATCTTCGGATTTGGTATTTACGCGGATGAAACCGCGGTGCACAGCTACCTAGTCCTAAGCCATAGGTAGGTCCCTCTAGTTAACTCTCTAAATTAATAGTGGAAGTCCATAATTTCAGAAAACATTGATGATGATGATGGCTGACTCCACTGTGGACCATGACATGTGAGTATTTTATTTATCACATTATAAGTTTTCCAGTTGTATCCCTCTTGGGGCTCTTGGGACCCCGTGGTTCAGTGATCGGGTTTGGCACAGTAGGTAGTCACCATTGACCATACCCACTGCAAATAGATTTGGCAATATTTTACTGCCAGTCGCCTGCCTGACACCAGCCGGGCAGCCCACCTAGGAACCAAGAAGTTTAGCCATCACTGTGCGCTAACTCAATGTTTGCTGGTTTTCCCTAGATCCCTTTCTCGCCTTTTACAAAACCCATAGGAAGAAATGGGGATTATAAGTCATCTAGTAGTTGCTATGCATTCCACCTATGTAACTCTTAAAAAATTTTGATATTATCTGGTGATGCAGTGTTTTTGAATATTTTCATTTCCCTATGACATTGTTTCCTACATTTCGGCGTAGCATACGTAGTAGGTAGGTACTATTATTTATTCTGTGATTTTGATGTTTCGAAGCAAATTATTATTTAAAAAAAAATGTTTTGTCTAAAATGGAAGTGCTTCAACACTTCGGAGGTACAGATACCAAGTTCGCTGCAGTTTTTCCAGCAGCGATGCTACAAACTTAGACCAGTATTCTCTTATTATTTCTACTGGCCTACATATCACACAAGGATCTAAGATGTAGCACGCTTCACTATCACAAAGGAAGATACCGGTGCAACAAATTCCATCCGTTATTTCTTCTTCCAAACTAGGTCAATAATGATGATCTAGTAGTAACAACTTATCTTCTTCTATCTATACTTTAATAAAGGAAGAGAGGACAAAAAGTCTGTACTTGGAAGTAAATTTAAAAAAAGTGGTCTTGTGGACTTACGATAAGAAGTAGAACAAAATTATATAATTTATAAAATTCATGTCTGTTTGTCAGTTTGCCTGTTTCTCTGTCTGTTCCTTATACAATTAAAAACTACAAATCCGATTGAAATCTGGTTTTGAATATTGGATAGTTCTATTTTTGAGGAACGTCGTGGTATACTTTGCAACGAAATCCAATTAGTAGAACCTGAATGAAAAAGTGCAACCGCTCGTGAACCGCTCGGCCGCCCGCGCCCTTGTTAACGCGTTTTTCACTTCCGCGGATGAAACCGCGGGGCGCAGCTAGTCTTTAATATGGCTTTTCCATTCGGACATTTGCCAGTGTCAAGAATTATTAATATTTACAAGTTATTTGCATCGAAACAGTCAAGTCGTCATAGTTAAAGTCAAGTCGAGGGAATCATTGTAAAAAGGGGGGCATTTTTTACAATGCTTGTTTACGAAGCTTTGAAAACCACGCTAAAGTCCATGTTTTGCACCGATTTTCACTTTCATTTACACTTGTAAACCTTCACGAAACTAAATTGATTGATATGCCCCCGAAATTAAACAATTTACACGCTTTTGAACTAGGTTTTACAAAAATAAAAATTTAGTTACACATCTGCTCAACGCGTTCCCGCCAAAACTCCCCATTCTTAGTATTGCACCGGCCTACACATCAGAACAAAGACTAGATGCATTTGGTCTAAGATGAAGCATGCTTAACTAGAAGAAAGAACAGTGCTGTGCAACAACCTCCTTCCTTAGTTTTTGTATAGGCCTACGTATCGGAACAAAGACGAGACATAAAGACGAGACTAATATGTAGCACGCTCACTCAATTACAAGAAAGATAGTGGTACAACCATAGTGTAACATACTCTGACCAGTCATCCTTAATTATAGTACTGGACTACGTATCGGAACAAGGACGAGACGTAAGTGGCCTAAGATGTAGCACATTCAACTAAAAGAAAGGAGTACAATGTAACAAACCCTAATCATTCTTTCGTAGTAGGTATTGCATCGCCCTTACAATCCAAATCGGCGGGCCAAATTTTTTAAAAACTTATTTTTTTATTGTACTAGGCGTACTACTCTTGGCGTAATCAATGTGTATAATCTTGGAAAGGTATAGCTTCTTTATACTAAGCGTCTCTATGCTAAGCCGCGTACAGACAGACAGTCAGACAGACGACCATGACGAAACTAAAGGTTTCTTATTGACTACAAAAAAATATATACTTTCCACCTACTCTCCTATAAATAAAACTAAAAACGGACAAACTTTTTTAACGACTTCAAATAAATATTGGAGCTGAGACGAAGCGCTTTGAATAAGTATTAGTCCTTAGTATAAATAGGTACGTATTAGCAGGAAGCAACGCATAAATCGAAAATTTGGAACAGTCAAACGCGACAACGCGGGCTGCAGTTCTATTTCTGTTTACAGTAACTTGTGTACAGCATCCGTCTCTTCCCGTTTGTTGATACCGCTCCCCTCGCTGCATCACACTCGTATTTCGTATCTTACGTCCCGCTCGCTCATCAATAATTTGATAACCCTCGTCTCACTCAATTTACTCTCTATTCCCGAGCACGAAGCTCCATCCCGATTCTTCGAATATGCGTCATCTGCGTCGTAAATCACCTTTAACATTTTACAAGCCGAAGTTAGTCGAATGTCCCCGATCTCATTCCCGTCCTATTTTAATTGTTACAATCACGTAGTAGACTGAGTGGTCCATCGTCTGTTTTTAATAAAAACAGTTGCTTTTTCAACTGACTCACTGTTTACATTTTAGACTGTGCTTTAAAATAACACGTTTTGTAACAAAACAGTTTATACAAAGTGATTAGTGAAATGAACGTTGTTTTATTATGTTTAATAATATTCTAATGACATAAGTAAAATGAAATGAACTCGTAGGTATATTTGCTTATCAGTGCATTTGTGTCTGTCGTGTAAACGTGTAGATTTGCCCTTTTGTGAGTAAATAGTGAAGAGGGGCTCAGCTGAAGCCAACAGAATAACATGGCAACTTTACCCAGAACACATAGTTCTAAACATGGAAATGCCATATCGTCCCCGTTTAGGTGAGCTATATTTAGTTTATATCTACTTATTGAAATGAGCAGTTACTGTTAGTAATCCACGTAAAGTAAAGGTCTTTGCCTAAATGTAGGCCATCAATTCATCACTAAACACTAAAGTTGGCTAATACCCGCGACCTACTGCGATGCAGAAGGTTGCGGGTTCGATTTTGGTTCTATATGTTACGTGTCTCATTGTCTGGTCACCATAACACAAGCTTAGTCGCTTACCATAAGGGCTAGATGGCGCTATCTGGTGTATGTACACAACATCCTACTTCCTATCCTACTAATATTATAAATCCGAAAGTCTGTTTGTTTGTTTGTTTGTTTGTTACTAATATTATAAATCCGAAAGTCTGTTTGTTTGTTTGTTTATTTGTTTGTTTGTTTGTTCCCTCTTCACGGTCAAACGGCTCGACCGATTTGGATGAAAATTTGCATAGGGATAGTTTAAATGATGGAGAGTAACATAGGATACTTTTGATCCCGAAAATCCCGCGGGATCGGGACTTACGCGGGTGATAACTATTTAATAGATGAAAATTTGCATAGGGATAGTTTAAATGATGGAGAGTAATATAGGATACTTTAGATCCCGAAAATCCCGCGGGATCGGGACTTACGCGGGTGATAACTATTTATTGGATGAAAATTTGCATAGGGATAGTTTGAATGATGGAAAGTAACATAGGATACTTTTGATCCCGAAAATCCCGCAGGATCGGGACTTACGCGGGTGTTAACTATTCAATGAATGAAAATCGACACAGGGGTAGGGTAAGTGATGTAGAGTGGCATCATGATCATCGTCATTGTCATCGTCACTTACTAATGAAATACAAACTTTACTTTACTTCACCTACCTACCGCAGTGCAAAAATCCACACTTAAACGGACGACCAGGGAAGTACTGATGATGCCAGGCGCGGCAGCGCCTAGCTTCAACGGTACTTCAATGGGCGACCGTTTAGGTGTGGATTTTTGCATTGCGGTATGTAGGTGTTCGAACAACGCGGGTTCGCGACTTGCGCGGGTGAAACCGCGGGGCGCAGCTAGTACATAATATTTTGTTAATACCTTCCTACATTAGGTTTTTAGGCCTATATTTTAGTATATCACAAAGATTTAATTAGTGTATGCTTTCCTTTTAAAATTTTCTCGATTGACGGACATTTCAATAAATTAGGATTTATTTAGTTGAGTTTAAAGCTAAATATTATGTTAATTTAGGTTATAGCACCCCGAGGTGTCGTCTGCGTAAGTCCCGATCCCGCGGAAATATAAAAAATGTAGGTTTTATCGCAATCGGTTCAGTAGTTTTTGCGTGAAGAAGTAAACTTACTCACACTCGAATTTTCACATTTACAATATCGATGTCAGCTTAAGAGTCGTTTGTTCCTTTGAAACATCCTATATTCTAATTGTAACATCTTTTAAAAATTCTTTGTAAACGGCATATTTAGACTCCTTCCTCTTTATTACAGAACTTAGTCTATGGTTAAACCATGGCTTACACTTAGTCTCCGTTTAAAAATAAAGGCCCTTATGCCTACTATATTACGTTCCTACTGAATCTGACGAATGAAATGCATAGTTATGTAGGTAAATAAATTGTTTTCAGCACCAGTCCGCGAAAACTTCAAGAAATGGGCCTGCCGATGGGTGAAGGTCACCACGGTACGTATTATCTATACCTATACAAACTTACTATGTTACCTATAAATTGTAATTGCACAATGCCAGCGGTTTACGTCCCGCAATTCTTCTTCGTGTAATGGGATAAAATGGGCCGCTTTTAATCACAAAGAAGCAAAAAACCTTACAAATACAAATACGTTTATTCATTGGAAGTAGGTGTACAAACAAAACGTATTCTAACATGCATATCTAAATTAAGAAAGAGAAAAATTATGTTTTGTTTTTAAAACGAGCACTATAGTCCCCACACTAGGATACCCTGTGTTGCGGGCGACTAGTCTCTTCCTTTTGTGTATATACTCGTATTATAACAAGAAACAAGTTTAACATGGTGATGTGTGTTAACATGTCTTCAAATTGAGTTTCATTAAAATTGGTCCAGTGGTTTCGGAGATTACCCCAATGACCGCGCTAAGCGTTGTTTAACCCGCACGACCAAAGCTAAGCCAATGAGCTCCTCATATTTATCGAAGTAAATCTTGTTTTATAGATGTAACAAACGCAAGTGGCATAAGTTTGAAGCAATACGAAGAACAACTAAACGGCCTGCGCAAGGAAAACTTTCATTTGAAGTTGAGGATTTATTTTCTTGAAGAGAAGCTAGGCAGTGGATCCCCGCCTGCCGTTCAGGTAAACCAAAACAAATCATCACGAAAAACTTTTAAGTATCACGAAAGACTTTATAACGAAAGACTTTAGGACGAAAGACTTTTAAACGAAAACTTTTTCACCGAAAAAATTATCACGAAAGACGAGTCGAGACACGAAAGAAGAAAGTGAAATAGTTTTTCGTGATAGTTTTTTTGTAAAAAAAATTTCGGTATACAGTAACAGAGCCATGAAAACAAGCTTAAACAAACATGCATAATATTAAATAAACATGTTATGTACTAGTACTAGACGTCTCAAATTTATTACAATTTCCTTTTAAGCGAAATAAATGTAAAAAGCCGCTGTAGTGCTAACATAAGAACAATACAAATAATAAATTAGTGACGATTTGTTTAACTCGAATCGTCCCGAAAACATCATTACCTCTAATTAATTTGTTTTCTTAGATCTTTTACAGATTTTTGCAGTTGAGTAATACCTACTGGAACACTAATGGTTTGTTTATTAATGCCAAACTGTACTACACAAACTTACTTACTTATTTAATTATATTAACTAAGTAGTCGCCTAAGTGCTCTACCTTGATAAAGCTGACCGTAAAATGAAGCGAAACGTTTTGGTATGGCTTGAAACAAAGCCGCCAATTAATAAAACGCGAGTTAAACCCGGTAATATTGTGTTTTATTACAATGCAAAATAAAAACATAACAAAAAACTAAGTATTAGCTGTTTTTTAAAGAAACAAAAAATCCAAAACAGAGATCAACAAAAGATCGTGATAAAAAGTAAGAAAAAATCGAAAACAATTAATGTTCTGACTGTAATTTTTATAAATATTTCCTTTGGAATAAAAAACCTAAAGATTTTAGAATTTATCAAAAACGTTTTAGTTATAAATGAGTTGAATATTCCAGGGTCTCCTGGAGCACAACGTGCGGTTGCAAGTGGAGGTAGAAGAGCTGAGGAGACAGCTGTCCGACAAGCAGGAGTTACTCGCCGCTGCAGCAGAAGCTATCGATGTTTTAGAACAACAGGTATAAATAAACTTTAAACTTTTATTAAAGTTAAGTACAATTATTAATAAAGTACTATTAAAAAGTTTCTTCCGTTTCAGGGGTCGATATCAACGGATAGCGTGGAAATGTCAATGAATGTTAGCAATCCTCAGAAAAAAGACAATATAACAGCACAGCCGGATCAGGTAAGACTTATCAAGGAATAAATAGAATGGAGATCTAACTTGTCTATTAAATTCGAAAAAAACATGTTCCACGGTCACACAGCAGCAAATGCACACACTAACATATTCCGTACAGTACGTATGATCGACCTTTGGATCTACCAATGGCGGACGATCTTTAGTGAAAGACAGGCGGTCGAATCTTCGTTTTAGGCAACCACCGTTTGGGTGGAATATATTTTCAAAGAATTGCTACTTCCATATTCGAGTTCGTTGAGTGATACATTTAAATACTTAGAAAATATTGGTATTATGGCAGATTTGTTGTTGCTCATGCGCCGCTGGCTTGAGATGGTAATCCTCGCCTTCGTGTTTTTCCGTTAGAATTTATTGAATTATTAGTGGACTTCACATAGTAGAATGTGGGAATGGTCATGGTCCTCAGCTATGGCACCCTTGTTACAGTTCCGATGTCTAAAACCGATTTAAAAACACAATTCACTCGGTTTTAAACTTTGTAACTGAAAGGAACTGAACAGTTGTTTGTTTGCTACCGATATTTAAGAACGGGATATTTACCATGTTTTAATTTGTTTTTTTTTTTTTTTGTTTTACCCGGCTGCAAGTTAAGAGTAATGTTTTGCGCGCGTATCTTGTGTGTATGTTTGTAATATTCGTCCTCAGTTCGAATCTTCCAAACCACTCGATGCATTTCTTGAATTAAGGTATCCTTAAATTCGTCTCATCTCTCCAATGGTATTTAGATAGGTGACATAAAAATATAAACAAAAAGGCGACCATCAGGCGCCATATTGTTTAAAAGAAAGAAAATGAAAGTGGATTGACTATGTCGAGTGGGGTATCGTTGAATAGTTAAGAAATCATTATTAGGTTTCTTTAAATATTTTTCATTTATTTACGTAGTTTTATTATTTCAGGACCGATCAGAACACAAACCAGTGACAGACGACACGTGTGTGGAATCTGAGTCTGCTGGGTAAATATAGCATTCACAATTTAACCAAAACATATACATACATGTTTCAAAATTCATGTTAATCATATAACTTAATATGTTGTACACCATACAGGCGACCTTTCTATTCAAACAAAATACTACCAAATTAATCATCTTTTCAAATGCTTTGTTACGGTTCCGAAGTCAACAAGCAACCGTTATTGTATATCTGTCTACTACTGTACATACTTACTATAATTAAAAATGAGCTTTTTGTTAAATATACAACTTCTATATTCCAGAGACTATTTGGCTACAACAGTCAACAATGAAGACTTGGTAAGTGATTTTTATTATTATTAAATCGCGAAAGTTGACTTCAATTCCGCGTAATGCCTTAACCCCCTCGAAGGACACTAAATTGCACAATGTTGTAAACTACCCTCATGCCATAACCGTCGCCCGAGCGCGCACCGCCACTCCATGAGTATAACTCTATCAATATCTGAGCACCTGGCTGTATGACGTCAAATCGGCAGTATGTCAACCTGTTTTTGAGGCTCTGTTTTTCGAAGTCGACGACGGGGCAAGATTACATTAATAAGTTCCCAACAGCCACGGTGGCCAAAGATAACAACCGGGATTAAGGTCCGGTAAAGTGTTAACAAATCGTCCGACTTTAAAAGTTTTTTGAGTTTCTGAGATGTTGGGAGGGGTTAACGGATTCACAGGGCGGTGCACAGATAAATGACGGAGTAATACCAATAATAGGCCCTAACATTCACTCTGACCCCCTTCCTTTAGTTACTTCTAACTACCTCTTTGTAAATAAACCACCATAATAATTCCCTACAGGATGAACTAGTGAGATTACGAAGGGAAAATTGCAAAGCGTTGCAGATGATAAAAGGTTGCATGAAAAAAATACAACAGCAAGACAAAGAGATGAAGAAAATCAAATTGGTATGTACCTACATATATACCTACAATAATTTGGTCATTAGTCTCAAACAAATCTCTCTCTATACATCTCAAACAGCAGTCAAAACAAATAAAAGCATTTTTGGGCTAGTTGTTATTGGCTTGACACTCCTAGTTTTTAAAAAGTTCCAAAATGATTGTGTATTTGTATAGATGAACTAGCTGCGCCCCGCGGTTTCACCCGCGTAGGTCTCTGGAATATCGGGATAAAAAGTAACCTATGTAATTCAAGTCCACAGCTACCTATATTCCAAGTTTCATCGCAATCGGTTCAGAAGTTTTTGTGTGATTATGTAACAAACTCACAGACATAATTATATGCATGCCTGTGAAAGTGTTACTAATATTAGTAAGAATATCCCACCGATCATAATATAACCGGATTATCCTAATTATTCGCGTCTAAGAAGTGGTGTAATCAAATCATGGAGGTGGAATAAACAAATACACCAGCATTCGTATTATACATCTATCTAGTTGGTAACTCAGTTTCATAGGCGCTAAGGAGTACTTTACTGCTTTGTGCTAATCTTACTAATATTATAAACGCGAAAGTTTGTATGTATGTATGTGAGGTTGTTACTCTTTCACGCAAAAACTACTGAAACGATTGCTATGAAACTTGGAATATAGGTAGCTGGGGACCTGGATTAACACATAGGCTACTTTTTATCTCGATATTCCCGCGAGAACGGGACTTAGCGGGTGAAACCGCGGGGCGCAGCTAGTCACTGCATAAAGCAACAATATATTACGAAGTGAGTATCAATCAAACACAGAATATGACCGAGAAATAATTAAATGGTTGCTGATCAGAAGAACTTAATTTTCGTAATTTTGTTTTTATTATTCAAAGCATATTTAATAGTAATATTTATAGGAAAAATTCATCTTCAAAAATTCAACATCTCGTCGCGAGTGAATTTTTGAAGATAAATTTTTCCTTTAAAATATTTTTAGTAGTACTTAACTTTCTTCGTTGATTAGGATTTGTCAATTTATGTTTTTGTTTTAGGACAAGGAACTTACATACGCCCAAGTAAGTGACTCGCAATTAGAAAAATATGAAGAAATATTGAAATGTAAAGACGAACACATTAAGGACTTAGAGAATAAAGTAAGAGATTTACAGAAAAATGTAGACACCGTTCAGAATACTGAAAATGTTGGGTAAGTAAAATTGAAACATATAATATAATTTTGAATTTTAAAACAGTAAACATAATTGATTTTGTCTTATTTTATGCAAATTCTGAAAAGGTCTTGATTAATTGATATGGAGTCGGTACTCCATATCCAGTCGTTACTTTTCGGTAAAAGTAACGACTAATACATAGTCGTTACTTTTCGGTACTCCATATCAACGACTATGTATTAGTCTTTCGTAAATTTTTTTTAATTGCTCAAGGCATATTTACTAGAAATATTTTTAAAGGAAAAATTCATCTTCAAAAATTCACTTGCGGCGAGATTTGAACTCGCGTCCCTGGATCAATACTCCAGTGCCTTAACCGCTCGGCCACGCAAGTTCCCAAAAAAAAAAAAAAATATTAAAAAAATATTTAAATTATTTCTATGTATTAGTCGTTACTTTTCGGTACTCCATATCAACTATGTTTAAAATTAATATTTAGTTTTTAGTCCTGACACCTGACTCACTACGTATCGTGCTGTGTGCTGCGGACTGCAGCGTGCAAAGAGCATCACCCTTCCACCGCTCTTTGCATGTGGCAGAAAATAAGATATTATGTTAATGTTAGTGACACCATTCATTAACGCGTCGATGCACGGTTACACCATTCATTAACCGTGTATCGACTCATTAAAGAATGGTGAAAATATATGTATATAAAAAAAGGATAAAAAGTTCGTTACATTTTGAAAATAAAATAACTTCAACGTAAAGCTTTCAAAGAAAGCGACCAATGGTTTGCTTAAATATTCGTGTTTATTGTTCTTTCAGAAATCTTCAGCAGTTGTTGACTCGCCGTTTGCAAGGTTTAGCGTATTTCTTGGACAAATTACTATCACATAAGTAAGTTTTTTTTTAATTTAAGAGCGTATCTAACAGCCCTTTATTTCAGTCAAATGCATTGTCTTCATTCTTTTTAGAGTATAGGGCAATATTCATATCGTACGCTAAACCTGTGTTAAGAATTATTAATTAAATTTAGATTCTTAATCAAATTATTGGAAACAGCACTTCAACATCAACTAAAATGTACCTCTATCTCAATACTGTTTGTGTTTTAGATCCCTACTCATATACTGATTGTTACTGACGTAATGACGACTAGCGATAGTCGAAAGTTTAGCATTTACGGCTGTTTCAGAACAATAATTGTAATATTTAATCATTGTTTATGGACTTATTATTATTTCATTTATTTTTATCCTTTAAATTTAAGTTTTTATAAAAATAAACTAAATACAAAATATATACATTACCAGAAAACCTACACACAAAATTCTATACATAAAAATAAATTTATAGGCCCTATAAATAATGCATAAATTATGCACAAAAACAGTAAATTACTATAAAAACCTAAACCTAGAAGTCTGTCGGCAGCAAGGCAGGGCCCAGGCTACCGATGGTTAGGGCCGAGACAGGAATCTTCTGACGATATGTGCCGTATCAAGGACGACTGCCTTCTGGATCTGCCTCTTGACCCAACCGTCAAGCGAGAGCCTTTTGAGGTGTTGGGTCATGAACGTTCCTCCCTCTGTAGCCCTATAATAGGCGCGCATACAGTACTCGTTCACCTCACGATAGACCTATTATCGGGATTAAAAGTATTCTATGTCCTTCTCCTGGTTCTAAGCTACCTCCCCACCAATTTTCAGACAAATCGATTTAGCCGTTCTTGAGTTATAAATGGTTTAACTAACACGACTTTCTTTTATATATATAGATTTTTTCACGTGAATAAAAAACATTCTATTTATTTTTGAATGTTTTAATACTGAGTTAATTGTACGACTTATTTTCAGATGCGTTCTCGGTGAAGACAAAAAGAGACTCGCCGAAAGTATCCTCGAACAGAGCCTGGCTTTCCCTGTCGGATTAGAGCTGGACGAGTCTATGGCGCCCGAAGAACTTACGATGGACGAGAGCAACCTCGACATATCCCACTCGTTGAGGATGGAGGACCTCACTGCCATGTTCGGGCACCACGTCGCCTGCAGTGATGAGGAGTTACAGAGATATTCCTTAAGGAGACCAATGAAGAGTTACCCTCAAGCCGATGTCATCTCTGAATCTGAATGTTGGTCTGAACCCGACAGGAATGTTTCCCTCGCTCGAGTAGGGCTCTGTGACACCGGCCTTAACCCTCGCGATTCAGTCTCCGATATCACCAAGTACAGATCTCGAAGGGCGAAGCTTTCTTATGGCTCTCGCTCCGGTGACAACAAAACCATCAGCGAAAACGCTATTTTCGAAAAACTCAGCGAAATGAACACCCAGTGCGAACAACTTCAACAGGAAAAAGAAGACGTCAGCAACAAACTCGAATTCGCTATCAAAGAGATCGATGAGCTCTCTATAGAAAACCAGACTCTGAAAGAGAGGTTAGACACGGAAAGATCGAGTGTTACAGACTGTCACAAGAATATAGAATTGTTAAGAAATACCGTTGCCGATTTGGAATCGCAGTTGAAAGAGGTCGATCAGATGTTGTTAGAGTCTGTGAAAACAGTGGAAGTGTTGAGAAGTGAGAGGTTGGAATTAGAAGCGAATTTCTTAGAGAAGGAGCGTTCGTTGAGACGTGCGGCTGATGAAGCGACGGTGCAAGCGTCGCAAGCGGCGCTGGAACGTGCGCGCGCGCATCACGATCGTCTGCGCATCGAAAGAGAGCTAGAGGAAACTAGGGACAAACTGACAGAAGCTTTGGACTCTAACTCCACGTTAAGGATAGAAATGACTCGGAAAGTCGCAGAGGATGTCGATAATAAAGCGATTATGGTCCAAGAGGCGCTTTCAGAGGAAGATCGTCCTACCTCACCCGATTTGGGTATCGACAGTGATCGCCTGTCCAGTTTAGAACAGAACGACGCCGTGGCCTTATCACCGAGTAAATATTATTTTTGTTGACTAAATTGATTTTACTAGAAATATTTTACAAGATAATGACCCGTAATGAGATTCGAACCCGAGCTCCGAGCTTGAGGGGCGAGTAAGCTAACATAACGGAAGGGTCTTTAAAGATGCAATTCTAGTAGTAAAATATTTCTAGTAGAGGATTGAGTCGCCTGAGCAATAAAAAAAAATATTGAATTGATTTTGTTAAATTGTAAGTTTTTTATTAATGAGTTTTTCTCATTTTACAGGATCATTGTACAAGGAAAACATAACATTGAAACAGAAGTTGGCGCGAACTAAAGCAACTTTAGCGGAAACATTGACGCAACTGAACGCAGCTAATCTGCGTAAAAGGAGTGTACAACGAGCCATATGCCGGGAAATTCACAAAACGCAGGGGGTACTGCGTAAAGCTCGCGATCAGTTCGAAAATCAGAACTAAAGGAATCACAATACGTGGACTTGACTTTTGTCACACTTTCACCGACGTTGATTGTCACTCATGAGAGCAAGACAAAGCATTAAGCCACGCTACAGGTCGCTTGTGAACACGATTCTAATGAAATTACCGCTCTCTTCACGCCACGGGTTGGTTCACAAATGACCCATGGCGTGGCTTAATGCTTTGTCTTGCTCTTGTAAGTAACAATCAACGTTGGTGAAAGTGTGACAGAAGTCAAGTCCACGCACTGTAAATACGGGCCGGGCCTTAGCTACCTACCAAATACTGAAACGCTACTCAAAATTTGAGGACTATCTACAACTCGAAAATTCGCATAAGTACTAATTTTGAATTTGAACTGGCGTTTATGTGTTGTGCTGTAAGTAAGACTTGAAATATTAGTAGAAAATAGACCAGGCAATAAGTCATTTGTTCTGCCTTTTGGTACTAGCTAGTACATTCAAATGAGTTTCTGCGACATTTACGTGTCTTCTCTAGTGTTAGAAGTTTAATCTCTGTATTAAGTAAGTAAATTAAAACTGAGCGCTAATCCAATATTGAGTCTATACTTTGAACATATTAGACATTTGCTCAGTTTTAAATTTCGTAAGGCTTCCCTACAGAAAACCCTATAAAAAAATTCTTAAAATTACTTCTAATTCTACTAATATTATAATGATGAAAGTTTGAGTGTATGCTTGTTTACCAACAGTAGTAGTTTCATAATAGAAACTGATTTTTTACACGGTCACAACTCAAAAGAACTGTGCACCTTATCATTCGAATCTACATTATTATCTTAAAATTCGGCCAGGTGCACAGCTATTGTGACTGTCTTGAAAAAAAAGAAACAATTCCGATTACCTATCTCACGAACCTTTCAAATTCTCTGAAATAACACAGATTACTTTTGTATCTCTGTATTCTCACGTAGTACTAACGCGGCGCGAGTGGAACTGCGGTGCGCAGTTAGTTTTTATATAAGACTGTTTTGTGGCCTTTGAATCTAAATAAATAATAATAAATAAATAAATCCTGTGACGAACACACAGCGCCATCTAGCCCCGTGGTAAGCTGCTAAGCTTGTGTTACGGTGACTAGACAACGGATATACTACTTATATTTATTTTTCTTTTGTAAATACATACATATTATACATAGAAATACGCCCAGACCAGATACAAATATTTATTTTTAAGCATAAATATTTGCACCCAGCGGGAATCGAACCCGCAACCTTCTGCATTGCAGCCAAGCGTTCGCCCGACGCGCCACAGAGGTCGTCAAATGAATCATCGACTCAGGTTGGGTGTAATCTAAGGCTACGTTTATTACCCGACTACAATTAAAGGAGGGTTTTGTTCTTGACCGCGATGTATGTTTTCATGATACAATTATATTTAGTACTTACCTACTTTAATTTAGTGTTGTATTCTATGATATGAATTTTAATAATAACGCCTAATTAGATTTATATAGATTAGGTTACTTACTTACTGATTTATCAATAAATTAAACCGTGTGATTTAGGTACGAAATAGTTTCTGATTCTGCTTTGTTATTTATTACTTGGATTAGATTTTTAATAATGATGATGAAAAGTTTTTTTTACAATTTTACCATAAAACTGGTTACCTATTGTAATTTGTACTATTTAATTTTATGTCGTAATAGATATTATTTTTACTTATGTGTGCACAAATAGATAGCGCATTGTAATTGTACATAAAGTTCTATACATTTTAAATTAGCTTTTGGAGCAATAAAGTTATGTGATTTTGAAAAAAAAAACTTATCTTTTAATTCTTGAACACAGAGGCAGCTTGAAAAAAAAACCTATTCATATTCAGCGTCAGCCGAGCTATGTGGTTAATACATGGAGTTAACATAGACATGTGTGTAAAATTCTCGGGTTAATAAGACTTATAAGCGTGCATTAAATTAGACAACAGTCAAAAACACTAGAACTTTTTACGTGTCCATGTGCGGCCACACGGCCACACTTAATTTGTAGCCATTTTATTCTGAACAATAAAAAAAATTTGGTATTTTTAAGTTAAATTTGGCGGGAAACTTTCCAACCTAATTTTAGTTCGATAATAATTCTAATATTGTTACATAATCAAGATGCAAAATAACTACAAGTACGTTATCAAAAATCCAAGTTTTGAATCGCTGGGTTACCTGGTGGCTGTTGCCGACATTACTGACAAGCATGATCGGTCGGCACCATCGCATTACCACTGGAAGATACTAAAATGCAGGTAGATGTTTTCTGATAATAGTGAACGTTGAAGAGATTTACTTGTTTATTATCCCGTATTACCACGGGTTCGAAACTTACGCGACTGAAATCGCAGAACGCAGCTTGTGAGAATTAGGAATGTTAAATATATTTTGTTATTTAGTGTTACTTATATTTTGCTTATTTTTAGAATGATAATTTTCTCAAACTCTTCAATATTGGCGTGTCCAGACAAAAATGAAATAAAGCGAGTGCATATTGTTTTCAACAAAATGGGCGATGATTATGAAAAACTCAATTCATTGTTTTTAAAATTCTCGCTTGTACAAGTTAGTAATTTTTAGATACTACCTACTTACCAATACCACAATTTACCTAATCTGCGCTCTCCGACATAGATATTTATAATTAAATTAATTATACCAACTACTAAAGCCATAGATTTATAAAAAAGCCCTTTAATTAAGTCGGTAGGTTTACTTACCTAATTTTAAAATATGAGTACCAAGGGTAAGCACAGACAATTTTATATTCGTTCGCAACGAGGACGTCATCCCGCTAAAGACGTCTCTGCTGTAAAATATAAAACCTATTAGTAGATATCTATTATCTAAGGTTAAGTACAAACAATTTGATATCCGTTCGCAACGAGGACGTCATCCCGCTAAAGACGTCTCCGCTGTAAAATATAAAACCTATTAGTAGGTATCTAATAACTAAGGTTAAGCACAGACAATTTGATATCCGTTCGCAACGAGGACGTCATCCCGCTAAAGACGTCTCTGCTGTAAAAAACATATTAGTAGATATCTATTATCTAATGTTAAGCACAGACAATTTTATATCCGTTCGCAACGAGGACGTCATCCTGCTAAAGACGTCTTTGCTATAAAATATAAAACCTATTAGTAGATATCCATCGGATTGGATCGGTCGAGTAGGCATCTATTTTATTGTAAAGTAGTAAGTCATTTAGTAACTTTAGCTTTCTTATCTCAATTAAATTTTTGGTGTACGGGCACGTTTAATTACTGTAAATTACTTGATATACCTATCGTGTAGCGATATATTTAAATATTTGAAATGTTATCCCAAATGAAATGGTCCAACTATCGAAAGTAATATTTTTTTGTTTAATTAGGGTGATCCTATCAGCACCCCTTCTGCTGAAATGTTTCAAATGTGTTTGAACTACACTCTAACTGCTAAGTTGGCTCCAACATGGAACACGATTGGAACTAATTATCTCATCAATAATAGAGATTTTTTGATTAGCAAAATTCCTGAAGACGGTGTACGTTACAGCTTACGGTGTAACGGTGAGTAAGAACTATTTACTTGACGTCGATACTGAACTGCAGCCGTACCATAAAAGCCGTAACAGGGCAGGTAACAAATTCGTCTCAGCATCGCTTCAGCATTGACTAATATTTTTTCTTAAAAACTGTTTAACAATTTTTAGAACTTTGAAGAGTTACTTGGTCATTTCTTGCAAAATATCCACATTTATTGCTGAATCGGTTTCGAGAAAAATCGAACGCAGCTGAAGCGATGATAACGTTGTTGCTGTATTTTTCATGTTTAGAACGTAAAGTGGGTAATAGTTATTTGTGCAAGGCACCAGCATTGCGTAATTTTGACTGATTTCTGAAGACAAACGGTATCTTTCACGAGGTTGTGAGGTGAAAAATTACATTTACCTTACGTTCCAAATATAAATTAACACAAGTCTATGTTTCGAAATTAGATTGCGTTGTGTGAGTGCGTATAATATTTATTTGTTTAGGTAGGTAGTTACTAACTTATTAAAATAAAATTCGCGTCCCTGGATTTTTGTAGATGAATTTTTCCTTCAAAATATTTCTACTAAATATGCCTTGAGCAATAAAAACAAATTTACAAAATACCTATTTATAGATCAAGAAACGGTGATAGAACTTAAACCAATGAAAATCCACTTTATTGATGATAGCAAAGATGTCTTTATGCCAGGAGAGTGGGTGAGAGTACTCCCAAGGTAATGAAACAAGCCATGATTTTTTTCTAAATATCATTCTACCAACATTTACCATGTTAATCGGTTAATGTGTATATTAAGCCCTGCCTCCTGTCGTTTCATCGTATTACGTGGTATTATAACCTATGTAGGTGCTGTGTGGCGCAGTAGTAAGCGCGCTCGCCCGGCAAGCGTGAGGCACAGGTTTGAAACCTGTGACAGGGGCAATTTTTGATGATGCATTTTTTCTTGTATATTCTAGTTTAAATAAAGCCGTTATAGAAGAAGAATTTGATTCTCTACCTAATACTGGCAATTTCAAATGCTATAAAGATTTGCGACGTCACTGGAAAAATATTGTAAGGCTGTTACCTAATTATTACATTAGCATTATTATTATATAACATGTTCATATTCTTCAAATTAATACAGTGCAAGCCATGTATACTTGTTTTTTTTTATAGCACGGATACCGTTTACCTGAAGAAGAGTGTCCATTCTATGCAGTCAGATTTTGGAGGGGGGATCCGCTTACTTACCCGAAAACATGCATTGTGAGAAACTTTCCTGTCATCACTCCGGTACCTAAGAATACGGAGGTATTTTTAAATTAATACCTATGTTAAATGTAAATCATTTTTTTTTGACACGATGAGCGTTTGACCACTATCCCATCCGATGGTAAGTAAATATCTAGTCTATGATGTAGCACGCTACTGTAGAAGAAGAAAGACGGTAGTGGAACAAGATCCGCCCGGATCGGAGGCAAGGATCCGCAAGTGTTGGAATACGGGCAAGTTCGCTTGCCGCTACGACATACATATTATAATAATATCTATTACCTACTTCAACTTACATATCAAATCTAAGTAGGTGCTAAAACTTTATGTCTTAATCCTGTTCGCTCCCTCCTCTCCTCATTATCTTAGAGAACGCTTCACGTTCCTAAGTGACGCTACCTCTCGACATCTCCGTTCAACTGAGACCCTCCTCCTCCTAGTCCCTAGCTCCGACTCTAGTTTCTACAATAAATCCTTTTCTTTTCAATCTGTCATTCTCTGGAATTTCTTACCCCAATATATTCGTTCCGCTAAGTCCTTGCCCATTTTCAAGACTATGTTGACTGATCACTACATGAATACTGCTTGATCAAATGTTGTACCTGCCTACTTTATTTATTTATTAATTTTCTTTATATAATGTTTTATTTGTATGTATCTTGTTTAGTTTTATTTGTTGTATCTTTTTAGTAAATCGAATATTGTTGTAAATATAACGTATGTATAATATATTTACTTATAAATTATATTCTTATATGTATTATATTCTTATTTATATTTGTTATTTTAGTGTATATTATTAATCTATTTAAGTAACTATTTCACCTATTTATGCTATGTTAATATTCTGTATCTGTCTGCCTACCATACAAACTTTATTAACCTTCTCCATCCAAAGGTTGCCTGGAAGAAATCGCTTTTAGCGATAAGGTCGCCCATTTGTACAACTTATACTTTTAAGCTTTCTGTGTATTTGTCTTACTTTAAATGTAAACTGATTGTATTGTTGTTGGTTGTGCAAATAAAGTATTAATCTATCTATCTATCTATCTATCTACCTGTACATTTCAGAAAAGAATCCTATTTAATTTTGTGAGCAGCATTAAATCCAAGATATCTCATGTACTGGGCAAACCTTTTGTGATGCAATTCAATGACCACGAATTTATTGCGGTTAGTGATTGATAACTTGATAATTACCTACACTTCGTTTAAACATTTTGCAATATACCTTCCCATTTTATCTAGCTAGCGTTTGCACTTGTCTGTGCAAACGCTAGATATATCATCAACATCATACATTGCTAAAGCCTATGTGTTGAGCCTAGTCCTGTCCTGTCTCAACTATCTGCATACCAAGTTTAATTGCAATCGGTCCAATAGTTTTTGCTTGATGGAATAAAAAAACTTACTCGTTTACTTACATACTTATACTTACACACAAAGACATTTAATAATATTAGTAGGACTAGGATCTCAACCCTATACCACACGAGGTACCTACCTACTCCGTGACTCCATCATATTAATACAGTCCCTGGCCATTAATACGCCCCTTATGAATATATTTTATCTTTTCGTATTTTAGGAAGCCAAAGAAAAATCTTACTTAGAAACACAAGATATAAGTCTTTGCACTCCAACTCAACACCAGCTGCAAAATCCTTACAAAAGAAAGAAATATTAGAAGCAGAATTTAAAATGATTAGGTAGTAATTGAAACGACTTAATATTTAATTGTCAAATATACTTAAAGTTCCTTACAATTCCCAAATAATTTCAATAAAATAAAAACTAAAAATTAATGATAATGTCATTTAAATTAAAACAATGCTTAATTACCAAAGAATCAAACAGATACCTGCCTTACATTTTTATTACAGTTTAGTTGAAGTTTTGAAAAATAACTTTTTCATCCATCAATAACGTCACTGCGCTATCTTCTCATTAACACTACCTTTTCTGACCCGTAGCAAGCGTTTGCCTGTTTTTTCTCGGCAAACTTTTAGATATCCTATATTTTCTTTTATTATCAGCGGCCTAGCTAAGTTAGTTGAAAAAGCTTCTTGGTTATTGATTTTAGTGAATTAGTGCGCTGACGTTTTTGGCGAAGAAAAGTAATCTATGTAAATCTAATCTGCAGGTACCGGTTTTAGGTTTAGGTGGGTGTTGTGGCTAAATTATAATTATTAAAATTTTTCTATTGTTTTCGAGATGTTGAATTGAAATGATCATTCCTCGGTTTATTGAACGTTGTTTTTATTATTTTCAGCATTGTTGCAATGCCGTTTAGACATTTCGGAGTCTTTACACACACTTTCCTCATGGTAGGCAGACCGACCGAAGACAAAAAGTGTGTCGGCCCTGAGGAAGGAGTCTGAAAAGGAGAATGCAACAATGCTAAAAATATTAAAAACATCGAGATTAAAACTCGAAAATGAGTATCATTGCAAATATTTCTTTAGCAATATTGGATTGTAGGAGAAGTAGCGTCTACGACTCTCCTTGGTGACGTTAAAGAAGATTGACTTGCTGTCTGTTGGAAGAATCTTGCTACAGATGGTGAGAGATTCCTTTGTGATGGATGTTGTGGCGTCAAACTATTTCTTACTTCCTGAAATTTTAAAAGGATCCAGTGAGACTTCGATTCATTTCGTAATCAGCATGTTTAATATTAATAATGCTAATAATTGGCCTTATCATCTAATTTTAGATGATTTATACCTACAAAAATATTTACATGCTATTTTCTAATCATCAGAAATTCTGATGTTTTTAACTTATTATATATTAATTACTAGCTGCGCCCCGCGGTTTCACCCGCGTAAGATTTATCAAAATCGGTTTAGCATTTTTTTTTTCATAAGAACCTCCTGATCACAACAAATACAACGCAAAAATAATTATCAAAATCGGTCCAGCCGTTCATGCGTGATGCCGTGACCAAGGGAGAAAGGGATTCATTTTTTTAAATTATAAAATTAAAAAAAATAAAGTCTTACTAAAAACTTTTTCTTGTAGCTTAAACATTTTTAGTGCCTCTCTTATTGGTTGCTTATGAATACTCTGCATAAGTATAGGTGGATTATATTTTATAATTACCGATCTGTTTCGTCGTCCAGTTTGTGGCGATGATCTTCTGCTTATAGGCCTTGTATTTGGTGTCAAAGAAGCACTTAATAAGTGCGTCATTTTGTATCCTTTCGCTAACTGCTCGAGAGTTTTTCCTGTTATAAATTATTAATCTCTCAATTTTCAAAATATTATTATGTATCTAAAAACTGTTGTTTTTTGCGATGTTGAAACGATTTGGTTATAGAATACGTGCCCACAAACTATAATAGCGTGAATTAGAATGCTATTATTTGAAACTTAAACAACATTTAATAAGGAAAACAATTCATGTCTTGCATTTGGATAGTTTTTAAAAGTTGATGATACTTATTAACAAAAACTTTCATGCTTGCTTAAAGGCTTTGTAAGTTACCTACCTGTGAGTGTAGTCGGTATATGAGCATTGCAACGTCCAGTTTCTAATATTCTTTGTAAAGCTTTTTGATTATTGAATATAATTGCGACAGCTGCACCGTCGGCCAGTTGAGAGGAGTCACAGCATGAGAGTAGTGGCGTCCAATTGTTTGTGTCCCAATGTTGACCAGAATATACAGCTAATTGCAATGGGGATGCTCCTAAAAATAATATAATATCTACGCATAAGTATACTATAGCAGTCGTTAAACCTCTTACTTACATGCAGTCTCCCTAACACACCTACCTACAGCACATATCGAAAGAAAATGTCGATGTGTACCTATACGAATTTCTTTTGACATAATATTGTGTTGTAATTGTAACTGTTATCACGATTTAACTGCGGCAGTTTTACTTCCATAAATAGATATTTCGAACTGGAAGGTTCTTAGTTTTGCTTGTACACGAGCGATTTAACTGTGAATACAGTTCGACTGTAGAGGTAATTCTTCGCAGTTAGGTTAAATCGCTTCACATACAAAGTGAATATAGAGCGGCGACGTCTTTTTTTATTGAACAGTACGTATTGTTTGCATAAGCCCTTATTTACCTAATTCATTGAGCAAGTGTGGATTGCAACCGAAATTAAAATTACAACCCATTTTACAGCATCCATATTATGATATACCTACACAAAGTGAGTTTAAAGCAAGCGGTGACGTCTTTATTAAGTACGTCTCGTTTGTATAGGCCCTTATTTACACAAATTGAATATAAAGCAAGCGGTGACGTCTTTATTATTGAACAGTACGTCTCGTTTGTACAGTCCCTAATTTACCTGATTCACTGAGTAAGTGTGGATTGGCACCATTCGAAATTAAAATTTCAACCATTTTACAGCGTCCATATCGAGCCGCTAATCTGATCGACCAGCCTCCGTCGTCGTTGGGATCCCATCCTGATTGTAAGGCTTCGACTAAATCTTTCTCTCTTCCAAACACAATCATATTTTTAATATCGTTGATATCCATGTCTAGGTACTTTGGCGAAGTATTTTGTCTAAATTTAATTTTAATTTCTTTAGTATTATTTAAATTTAAAATGGTTGCCAAAAAGTAAACACTTTCCGTTAATTGCATGGGTTAATTATTGTATTGAGAATATAATGACAACTAAAATCCTACCCTCATTTTGGTGATTAATTACAAGCTGATGTTCTTACCCTAAACCATTTCTTGTTTTTTTAGAAGGTGATTCTGCCATTACAATTATTGCTGTCAATGTCATTTGTGAGTCTTGGCGGGAACTCGTTGAGGAGATGTGGTGCTAAATTTTCATTTTTGTGAAACCTAGTTCATATGCGTGCAAATTGTTTAATTTCGGGGGCATATTAATCAATTTAGTTTTGTGAAGGTGTACAAGTGGAATGAAAGTGAAAATCGGTGCAAAACATTGACTTAGTGTTGTCTCCAAGGCTCCGTGAAGATTGTTTGTAAATGGCCGCCGTGTTTACAAATGATTCCCTAGACTTGACTTTAACTATGACGACTTGACTGTTTCGATGCAAATAACTTGCATAATATAATAGAATACATGACACTGGCTAATTTCCTAATGGCCATAATCGGTTCACAACCGATAAGAAATAATAATAATGTCATTTGTGAAATTTGGCTGTGTTATGTGTATCTAGTGGTGTGTTGTGTTTGTTTTGTTTTGAGTTTTGGGGTTTACGTTTATTTTTGTAAAAGAAAGTTTCATAAAATTATTATTAAAGATATTGTTGTTAATATCAGTTAAATAGAAGAATAAAAATTGGTTTGAAGATATGGGCAGGTAATTGTACTACAAATGACGATCAACTACTACTAAAAAGCTACGAAAACAAATATGAGCATGCATCATTCCATAGTTTCCTACAGAGATATGTTAAAAACTTTAATAGACTCATTGGTTTCTAATGCTTTTCAGACACACAGAATGGAGAAGAACAGCAAAGCGTGAAAGGCGCCGAAAAATACGAAAACAAGTAGCACAACAAAGGGGTAATGTATAGTAGCCAAGTCTAGTCAATACCTAGATGTTTATAATAAGAAACTTAGTAAAATATTTCGTAATCTGTTTTTATTAAGGCATATCTATATCATCAGGAAAAAATCGTCTTCAAAAATTCACTCGCGGCGAGGTTTGGACTCGCGTCTCTGGGTCAAACCTTGTATTATGTATATTTTAAAGGAATAATAAATAATACAAAAGATGTATTATTCCTGTATATTTCAACTTAGTAATAGTTACTATATTTGTGTAATTTCAGGACCTTCATATCAAATTGCAATGCCGTTTAGATACATTTATATACATTGTTTAAAGGACTTTACCTAATGTTAACTTTCATGTATTCCACTATCTGAAAGGTAACATTTAAGTGATGTCCTGTAAATCTGTTTTTCAGATAGTGTTTATGATGATGAAGAATATTTGAAAGAGTTAAACATACTAGAAGAAATGGAAATAGAAAAGATAGAAATACAGAATAATGAAGAAAATGATAAATGGCTTCAAGCTGAACAACTAGCTATTGAACAGTGGAACAAACTGCAGGAACAATTAAAGTTGCTACAACAAGAACAGCTAATGCAGGAAACAAGAATGAAAGTGGTAAGAAAGACACATCCTCATTGTTTCTTAACACAAAATCACTAAACTGATTACATCTACTTAATGTGTTTTAGGATTTAGGATGTAGATAGCTGGGATAACACAATAGACTACTTTTAATCTTAATATTCCCTAGGAATCAGGACTACTGTAGTTGAAACCACAAAGTGTTGCTAAAAAATAATTGTTAAAATTACTTATAAACAGGGCAAAAATAAATATTTATGTACCACCAACTAAATTGATAATTTAAATTATGTTATAGGAATGGGAAATGGAACAAGAAAAACTGAAAAAAGAGGCTGAACGTCTAAAAGCAATAGAGGAAGAAAATAAATTAAGACATGAAATATTCATAAAGAATTTGGAGGAGTTTCTATCTGGGAATGCTACTGAGCCTCCACCAGAGCTTGTAGTTTTAAAAGAGACCAGGGTTAATGCTGAACCATGTCCATTCTTTACAAAGACAGCTTGTTGTCGATTCGGAGACCAATGTTCTAGGAATCATCAATATCCTGGCATTAGCAGAGTAAGTAAAATTCATAATCCATAGAGACAAAAGATGGAAGATATTAAGTTTATCTCAAATTATTTATTTTCTTCCTTTTCAGACTTTGTTAGCTACAAATTTCTATACTCATTTTGGACTAAATAACTCCACGCAGAATGAATATGACACTGATATAATGCTTGAATATGAAGACAGTGAAACTTATAAAGAATATAAGGAGTTCTTTTATGATGTCTTGAAAGAATTTGAAAAGTTCGGTAAAATTATCCAGTTTAAGGTAAGTAAAATATTCTATGAAAAGAATATTGTTGGCATGATTGCTGAATTTTACAGAGAAAGTTGTGTACAAATGAAATATTGGGGAAAATGGCGGCAATGTATCCTTTGAAAATAATTCGACCTTTAGAAGGAAGGAGTGAATAACAATCAATGTGAAATACTTTACTTTTGACTATCCATCACCATAAACTGTTTAGTTTATATTAAGTTTATTCTACTTTTAACTTTAGGGCTAATTACTTTTCAATAAAAGGCATAATAATAGCCTTGACTAATGTACATCAGATGAAGTTTCCCAGAATTAAATAAAGGTTTGTATATATTTACAAATTCTATTATTATTAAGTGAATAATAGTAGACAGTTTTACTACTTTTTTAGGGTTCTGAATTTCAAACGGTAAAACTAGGGGGTCTGAACTGAAACAATCTTTTTTTTCATATTTGTACCTCCAAAATGCCTTGTCTCAATTTTTGTTGTTGTTTGTAAATAACATTTATTTATGGAGATAAGGCAGTATATGTTAGATTATAATTGGCATCATGAAACGGTCATATAATGAAGTACTATACATTTTGACCATACAATACTATTGGTACATATACCTCGATAAATATCAGTTCTATTTAGCAACATATAAATTATGTTTTTCTTATTTCACTCATTTCGGTTAAGCGTAAGGCTACGGCCGCACAGGCAGACGACTTGCTTCGCGCCTTTCGCCTAGTGGCTTGCGTTCTGGCTAGATACACTGCTATGCGCCAAGCGCTCAGTGCGGCCGGTCGCCAACTTTCGGGCCCGTTCGTTTAGTTAGGTGACTCGATAGCCTCTAGCTGCTAAGCCAGGGTGGCTTGCTTGCCTATTTGGACGTAGCCGTAGTCCTAGTCTGAACACTATTTAACTGATTGTAATTGACGATGCGGTCCAATATGGTTATTCTATTGCAGGTGTGTAACAACTATGAGAAGCATTTACGCGGCAACACGTACGTAGAATACGCGGAGTTGCGTTGCGCGGTTGCCGCGTACCGAGCTCTTCACTCGCGCTGGTACGGCGGCAGACAGCTGTCCTTGCAGTTCTGTTTGGTCAATTCGTGGAAGAACGCTATTTGTGGTAGGTGATTAAAAAAAGACGATAAAACCAGTTGACTGCTCATAAATATCCCGTCACGTAAATAGTAGGTACGTCTTTTTAATAGCACTTTCGTGCAATAACGTCGATCACAAAGAGTCTCAACATAGATAGGTAACGCATCGGCCAATAGAAAAATACGCGGTATTAGCGGTTAATTGGTTTTTAATTTCGTCTTAGGTGATTGATACCGTAGACGATCTGTCAACATTCTCGGTGCCCGGTATATGGGGAGGGCAAGTTGGTGTGGGTTTTTTATGAGGGGGTTATCTTTGGTTGTCTTAAATCTTAACAATAATATACACACACACTAGCTCTGTGCTAGAAAATCCCATATTAAGCAGTTGTATAAAGATATTACAAGTAATTGCAGTAGCATATTTGACGTTAACTTAGTAATAGACCGACCTACGGCCGAATACCGTAACGCTACTTGAAATTTGAGAGGTCCTTAAATAATTAAACAGCCTCTAAACTTAAAATTAGTATAGAAAGTTTTGAGTTTGGGAGGTGCTTAAAAGTCGCCTTTATGTATTCTATCGCTAATGTATTTTTTTTTGTGATACGTGTTCATACAGCAATTGCACAGTGTTATGTAATATTTTTCAACACTTACTTTTTAGAAATTTATTTTCCGCCATCAAAGGTCGCAGGAAACGCTGTTGCTCGAAACCAGTGCACTTTAGTTTGTTTTGTTTACGTTACATTTATCTTTTTATTTGGCTTTGTTGTTAAATCTACTTATATGTAAAGATAATATTTTATGTATTTAGTTTTTCATATTGTCAGTTGCTCGGTTATACTTATGTCTCAATATTATATGTATTTTAGTATGTTTTTTTATTATATTTAGGTCATTATTTAATTAATGTATAGGATGTAATGTAATTCGACGTGTACCGACTGTTACTGACGTCGCCGGGACGGTCCCAACGGAAGACCAGCGCTAGTCGTAAGACTAGCATTATGCTGAGTTGAAGACCGTTTCGCAACAAATTAGTATAGCTTGCATTTAAGTACCTTTTATAGTTTTACTATACTTATGTATTTTTTTTGTTGCGAATAAAATATTTTCTATTTCTATTTAAATAATTCGATATCTGGTGATTTTCGTTCGACATCGGATTCCTGGGCTGCGGCGAGTGGTTGATTTGATACCTCTCGGTGCGGTCATGCCATTCACAAAGAAAAACAACAGAATTCGAACGAAATCGAAGCAAAATCGAGGTATTAAAATCGCTCGAAGTGGCGTTCTTGATTCAAAAATAGAACCACAGAAATGTAATAAACCGTTGTTTTAAGGAATATTACGATTGCTATAAATTAAGCAATCTCACTACTATTATATTGGTGTAATATAACGCTTATAGTATTTAAATATAATAAATAACGCTTAAAATAAAACGCAGAAAGTCTAATAATTTAGCGTTTTATTTTCTTATTTTCAGGACTTCATTTCAAAAAACGTTGTCCAAAAGGCCGTGCTTGCAATTTCTTACACGTGTTTCGAAATCCTAATAATTTATTCTCGGGATATCAAGTTTACCAAAGAGAACGTCAAGAAAGCGAGAGGTAAGATATAAAATAATGTTGTGAAATAAAAAAATCATTGAGATTCTGCGTCTGGCAGGATTTGACTTGCACCACAGGTGCCTCTCATCACTGGTACGAAATAAGGACAGTTTAGAAAATAAACAAATAAAAAACATATAACTAATGTGACGAAATACCTTGGTAGAGACTACGCGACACTAATCTAGAGTATCTAGACGTCCTTATAAAAGAAAGGCGGCGAGGGGCACAATTACGGCATGGGATGTTCGTACGACATATGACATACGACACGATATGTTCGTAAGAGTTCACAGTCTAAACAAGGATATTAAATCAGTAATTTTAATTTTGCATTGTCACCAGATCAAAAAGAGAAAGAACACCACCACCTAGATCCTGGAGATGGTCGGAATCGCCCGAAGTAGAAATTCCGAGGAGATCACCCAAAAGACGTTCCCGATCGCGATCACCTAGACGTCGAGACAAAGATAAGCAGCACAGAAGACGCGATGATAGAAGGCACAGATCTAGTAGGAGAAGCAAGGAGCGAAAGTAGTTTAGTTACTTTTTTATCTAATAAAAGTAACCAGCGCCATGATTATGAATAAAATGATATTCATTTCACCCTTCCTTTTGGCTTCCCTGTAGTGTGGTAAAAGTCGTGCAAAAGCCTGTGGCACAAACGAACTTCCATCCTGCATGTGTCATGCATGATGGTAGGACTCTGACGGCCGAGTACGTACAGAGAAACGCTACCTAATAAAATGAAACACTTTATTTACTGGGTCGCGTTTTTATTCATAATTTTTAAACGGACCGAGCTTTCGCCAACTTTACAGTTGGCTTTTTCAAGGTTGGGTTTTATAATGCAAAATCGCGAAAACCGTAGAAGAAATTATGTTAAAACGCTACCTACTCAAAATTAGAGTTCTACTAAAATAACCAAAAACCTCATTACTAAGTTTTAATATAGAATCAGAAACATGGAATAGCTAGCCTTCGGGTCCCTCCTACTAGACGAATTACTTACTATTTTTCCCACGTTTTTATACTTAATCTTTTTTTTGCAACTTTAATTTTTAAAATAAAATTTTAACCATGTTCTCGTAAAATTAGGTAGATTTTGCTTTGAAATATAAAAACAGTCCAAGCAAGAAAGCAATAACCGTATGTAATTGTAAAAATGTAGGTATGTATCCATGTCTAAAAACCGAACAACAACCTAATATTTATTGTAGTACCTCAAATAAGTGTTTGTATTCTTCGTAGTAGCATCATAGAGTTAAGTAATATATACGGGAAGCATCAATGAGTCTATCATATATCTCTGGGTAGCATGGTGTCGTCTACATAGAAATAAGAGGTACTATTACAACTACTAGGTACCTCTTATTTCTATAGTTCGTGTAATCTTGAAAAAGCTGCAAGTTATTTTGAATTCCTTACCCTAAAAACAATACAACAACAATGTGGCAGTTTCATTAGTTGCTGTCAATGTAAAAATGAATGACATGACAATCGTTGGAGGAGAGTCTTGGCGGGAACTCGTTGAGAAGATGTGGTGCTAAATTTTCATTTTTGTGAAACCTAGTTCATATGCGTGCAAATTGTTTAATTTCGGGGGCATATTAATCAATTTAGTTTCGTGAAGGTGTACAAGTGGAATGAAAGTGAAAATCGGTGCAAAACATTGACTTAGTGTTGTCTCCAAAGCTCCGTGAAGAATGTTTGTAAATAGCCTCCGTGTTTACAAATTATTCCCTAGACTTGACTTTAACTATGACGACTTGACTGTTTCGATGCAAATAACTTGCATAATGTATTAAAATACATGACACTGGCTAATTTCCTAATGGCCATAATCGGTTCACAACCGATAAGAAATAGAAATAATCGTTGGAGTTTTGGCGGGAACTCGTTGAGGAGATGTGTTGCTAAATTTTTATTTTTGTGAAACCTAGTTCAAATGCGTGCAAATTGTTTAATTTCGGGGGCATATTAATCAATTTAGTTTCGTGAAGGTGTACAAGTGGAATGAAAGTGAAAATCGGTGCAAAACATTGACTTAGTGTTGTCTCCAAAGCTCCGTGAAGAATGTTTGTAAATGGCCGCCGTGTTTACAAATGATTCCCTAGACTTGACTTTAACTATGACGACACTTGACTGTTTCGATGCAAATAACTTGCATAATATATTAAAATACATGACACTGGCTAATTTCCTAATGGCCATAATCGTTTATTCACAACCGATAAGAAATAGAATGACAATCGTTATTTTGATCGAATTGTTTGTTTCTCATTAAAATGGTTTTATTTGATATTTTTTCATAGATTTCCTCGGAAAAAAATCCTTGTTTTTAGGTTTTTCATGTTACAAAATGTTTTCATTTTGTAAACTTTAGTCCCAGTTGCCGAGAGATCTTTACTAACCTAAAAAATGAGACTTCACCGACTTCTACATTTCATCTACACCAGAAGTTTTTTGCCACTCACTTATAGATTTCAGTTTTGTAATAGTATAAATTACGTAAATCACTTTTCAATAGCCATTAGAAATTTAAAGAAAGAAATACACAGCAGAGGTAAGGATAACTATTTCATCTGCAAAGTTTGCATCTTCATCTGCAACACCATAGAATGCATAGTTATCTACATAATACTAATTACTTATTGTATAGCTATATTTGTCAATTCTGGTGTATTTTACTTACAGAGCCTATAGCACTAAAGGAGAAACTTTTAGATTCTTTAAATTTCAAATGTATTGAAGACTCATTACCATTTTATGACTTACCAATCAAGACTTTGATACACTTAAAAAAAATAACAAATAACGATGAAACCAAAGGATTTTGTAGTAATAGACTGTATTACTTATCATTAAAGTTACAGGTGAGTTAATAAATACCTAATAAAAATCAGAATAAATAGTAGGTATGTATGTACAGTGATGTGTCCTAAAAAAACAGAAGTTTTAAGCAAGAACAAGATGTATTCATTTTATGTCGGTGCAAAAGAGATGACTAAACTTTTTTTTGTCAAATCAAGGTACTTTTATGGTTATATTTATTTAGCTGTTGTTTGTTACTGTTATTAATTTATGGCTTAATTCACTGAAATTATTAACCCTTCAGACATAGGTGAAATAAATAGCACTAAAACTGCAATTCAAGAAAGACTTGCATAAAAGTTGAATGTTGCATACAAATTGCATGCATCTTACATTCAAGCTAGTATGTATGTTATTTAAACTTGTATACAGTTGTATCATCATCATACCTGTTTACAAATCTTTCTTAATTGAATCACGGTTTTAATTTACTTAATTAAAATTATTATGTTTTTATAAAAAAAGAATTGTCACTTTCTTTTAGATGACAAAAATTGTATATCCATAGTTTGTTTTAAAATGTATATTTGAACATGATTTTCATTGTTTATTTGCAGCTACCTCCAGCTGAGATTAGTAAGCAGTTAGTGAACAGAATATTTGTATATGAGTTATCGTTTGACTGGCTACAAAAATCTCTTGATGCACTTTTAGGTAATCATGTTTCACATATAGTTTTTTTATGTTTTCCATTGTGATTTTGCATTGTAACGAAACAGTTTATTACAGTAGTTAAACACGAAACACAATATTTATGGGGTTTTACTTGTGTAAAACATGGTCAACTCCATGATACCATGATTAAGCTGACTGTAATGTTAGCGAAACGGAACAGTCATTGAAACAAAGCCTTTAATAAATAAAATGCGAGTTGAAACTGGTAAATAATACCCATTGTGTTTTATTACAATATTTACAGATGTAAAAAAAAAAACTTGTTCGAGAGCTGTCTAAGACACCAATTTGTAATAATATCATGATTCACGAAAATAAGTATTTTCATACAAACTTTATTAATTGGCTGTGGATTTGATTCCCGCCAGGGACATGTAATGTGCTGACCATAAATGCATATTGTGTTTCTGGGTCCAGGTGTACTCATTGTACAAGCCTAGTTACTTAATCTGTGTACTACATCCTGATTTTTTTTTATTGTAGATTTAATTCATCTACCTACCTTTTTCACCTTACTTTTTTAGACATGGGTGTAAGCAGTGACCGCATACTAAGAGACTTGTGGGTACTTAAATATAGCCATACAACAATCACTGAAAGACTACAGAATATCAAAAACCTGGACATAGAAACATTATATCCGTGGATGGTGAGATGTTCTCCAGACATTTTAAATAGGTCTATATTTTCATGGAATTATCTAAATCTTACTAATATATTTAAAAGTTTCATTCAAGTATTGTTGAAACTTTAAGATAAAGAGCTGGGAACCCTGAAATATTGACTAGCTTTATCTTGATATTCCAACAATATTTGAGACTGTAACTGCTTTTGTTGGGACTGTTGGCTAAATTATTTATATTTAGCTGCGCCCCGCGGTTTCACCTGCGTAAGTCCCGTTTCCGCGGAAATATTAGGATAAAAAGTAGCATATGTGTTGTTTCCAGTATCCAGCTACCTATAATATTTCATTGCAATTGGTTCAGTTGTTTTGCGTGGAAGAGTAACAAAGTCACATACATACATATAACCTTTCGCATTTATAATATTAGTAAGATTAAAGTCAAAGTGTATGCCAAATAGTAGACAGAAGATATTTAATTATGTTTGTATTTTGACTACTTTATATGCCTGTGTGTGTATCATGAATTGAATTAAATTTTTATGTTTTAGATATGTAACTCTATTACATGAAACAAAGAATATTTTGGGTGAAGATAAGTCACCACAAATATATTTAGCAAAGAGGCTGAACACCTCACTAGAAAAGGTAGAAGAAATGTGCATTAAATTCCCTGCGCTCAAGACTATAAGGGTGACTAAGGTATTTATTTTGATTTAAAAATATATATATTTTTAGTAATCTGAATTCTCATGCAGCCTGTCATAAATTCACTGTTACTAAAGCCAGGGATTGTATTTTAAAACTTAATTCACTCAACATCGCCTCAGCATTAGAAGATAGATTTAACTCGAAAATAGTTAACTGTTTTTGGAAATCTTAGTTTTGTGTGTTGGTTCTTTAAAAAAAATACTAACAATTACTTAACCCTTTTCGGGAAAAATCTATGATGTTGAGACGATTTATTTATAGAATACTAGCTGCGCCCCGCGGTTTTACCTGCGTGAGTCCCGATCCTGTGGGAATATCGGGATAAAAAGTAGCCTATGTGTTATTTCAGGGCTCTAGCTATCTACATACTGAGTTTTATGGTTATCGGTTCAGCGGTTTTTACGTGTTTGAGTAACATACTCACAAACTTTCAGCTTTATAATATTAGTAGGATGTGTCCAGGAGTTCCCAATTAATTATCTTATTTCAGTAATATTAAAAATTGTAATGTTAATTAAATTACAAATGAAGTAATTTCTGTTCTATGTGCTTCTATAATTTAGTTCCCTTTGTTTCAGATAAAAAACTTTCTAGATTTTCTAATAGAAGAAGGATTTAATGTCAGTGAAATAGTTGATAAGCCTAGGGTATTAGCATCTTCACAGAAAACAATAAAACAAAGAATTTCCAAATTGAGGGAGCTTGGTTTTCATCAGCCTAATTTAAATATACTTTGCAGAAGTAAAAAGGATTTTCAAAAATATATTGCAACTGTTAAAACAGTTGTGGACGATTCAAATAGAAAAAATATATAAGTACTACTCAGTTCAACCGAATTTGTTTCATTTGCGATTTGAATTGATTATATTGGTGATAGATTATATGAGGCGGACATCCTCTGAGAAGCGTCAGGCGAGCCCCAAATAATAGAATGTAGCCTTGTGTGAAGCCTTGCGTAGTCTGGTCAAACTGATGGGCAGTACTTTTTTGTTTATTTCTTTTTATTAGTTAGATTAAAATACGCACAAACCATTTTTCTCAGGATAGTTCTTAGTTGCTAATATTATAATAAAACACAATGTCAGAATGAGGTGAATAATTTTACATTTAATATGGTCTACGCAATTTAAAAAATAATTTTAGCTGAAGTCATAATGATGCGAGATATATCCTAATCTTATCAGGTGTAGGTAGACCTTGAAGTAATATAATATTCTAAGACTTTAGTAGTATACAGAAGGACAGATTGAGTGACGTAGTTCTGTGTCATTCATTAGTTAGTTCCTGCTATCAACGAATTGCAAATAAAAACATAACACTTCCTTTGGCACTTGTGTAAAAACCTACTATAGGTACTATGTAGTATATCCTAAAACATAATTATATTATAATTACAACGTTATGTACCTACGTAGTACTTATTATTGTAATTCTGATTATACTTTTGTTGCAACACTACTGAACCAATTGTGATGAAACTTTAAATATAGCAGTGGAGTTTTGGAATAGGAACTTTCGATTCGGGGCATTAAAGTTGTGTAGGTAAATAAAACTCGTGTTATTTTTAAGTGATTATTTTGCCTCATCCATATTATATATAATGCCTTAAGGAATGAACTATTACAAACTCATACACAGTAAAATCTAGAATACAGCCAGTTTTATGAAACATGTTACGATATATGACTGCATGTTTATCTTTTTATTGAAAAAAATATAGCAACACATGTATTATTCAGTTTAGTAACAAGGCACTAAACTATTGGAATAGGAAGTAAAATGGTAATTTATTCTTGCTTAACTTCATCCTTGATTGGTCACAGGGCTAAGTTTTGAGTCTGGTGTGGTGATTTAAAATGATTGTATATTCCTATAACTCACATAAATACTAATAATGCATCATGAAAATTATACTATATTTAATAACTCAAATTAAAATTACAACTATGTAATTTTATTTCATGAGTTTTATTAAAATTTACACTAAATTCTAATGTGACATCATAATAATATGCTGAAACTGTGTACTATGTCATAATTATTGAAATTGAATTGTCCAATAAAATATGCAACTCTCAATGGACATAAAAATAAAACACGCCTCTTACAAGCTATCTTTAAAAGTTAAAACAATTTGAAACTCAGAAAATATTAAAAATACAAATTGGTCAAACATACCGCACACAGCACAGTTAAACAAGTCTAGCGTTTGTTATTGAGTACTGTAGCAGAATAGCTTTACAATATTAACTACCTATGATAATGTTATGTTAAGTGTAGAGTAAGGAGTTGAGAGTGTTACTGGTGAGCACACTGGACTCCAGGGCCGGCATGCATGTGCTCCTCGTCATCGCTGGCATAGGCCTCCTCGCGATTTCGCCCACTTGAGGTAGGCTTCCCTTCGATCATGCTCACCTCCTCAACATCCTCTCCTGTAGGCATCACAAACAGTGGCCGAGCAGGTAGTATACTTTCAAGTTGCTTCATCTGTTCCTCAGTAGCAAAGTTATTATCGGGGAAAACCACATTAAACTTTATATACAAATTGCCTTTTTCAAAAAGATTCTTGTATATGGGCATGCCCTCTCCTTGAATAGCTTTCATGTCTCCCGGTTTCATCACTTCACCTGCATTGTGTCTGATGAGCAGTTCTCTACCATCCAAATGTTTAACGATAAACTCAAAACCACACAATGCCTCGGTCACTGTGATATTATGTTTCATACACAAATCTTCTCCGATTCTCTCGAATACTTCATGTTCCTTCTGCTGCAGCACGATGATCACATCTCCGGGTTGCATGCCAGGTTGCTGGTCACCCTCTCCCCTTAGGCAAATATTTTGGTTGTCTCTCATGCCTCTTTCAACATGAACTTCCAAAATCTTGGTTTCATTAACTACTTTTTTACCTTTACATTTAGGGCACTTATCCTTCTCGTTGATAATCTCTCCTTCTCCCTGGCAGGTGGGACAACGGGACTGGTACTGCCGCGTCATATGCGGCGCTATCTGCTGGTATGACACTTTAACACCCTTACCATGACAGTCCTTGCAAACTACTACAGACCCTGGTTTTCCACCAATTCCTTTACAAGGGCCACAGATCACATTTTTACTCAGTTGCAATTTTGTCGTTTTACCGACGTACACGTCTTCCAATGACACTTTGAGAGAGTGCATGGTATTTTCCCCACGCGCAGGTCCTCTGCTTCGGCTCCCACCGCCCATCCCAAAGAAGTCCCCGAATAAGTGTCCAAGTAGATCATCGGCTGGGAATCCACCGCCTTGGCCGCCCTCTTGAAGACCCTTCAACCCATACTTATCATAAACTTGCCTCTTTTTAGGATCGGAGAGTACATCGTAAGCGTAACTTATCTCTTTGAACTTATCGCCAGCTGCGGGATTTTTGTCAGGGTGAAATTCTTTAGCCAATTTGTGGTAATTCTGAAACAAAAAAATGCAGTTTTTATAAAATATTACAAAACGTGAACAATGGGTTGGATCATGCAGTGAGTAGATGATCGACAATCACGCATGTGGACTACGGAAAGCTTAGCAATCATCACTTACCCGTTTAATTTCGGAGTCACTGGAACTTCTGCTAACTCCTAAAATTTCGTATAGTTTATTATCAGCCATTTTCCAAAGGTTTTAGGTTTTAGAAAAGGAAGGAAAGGACAAGGAAATTTAAAATGACGGATGATAGGATTTTTTTACTCAAGCTTTGTGCTGCCAGTGTTTTAAAACCAAAAGCTTCTAATGAAATTTCGTAAAAGTGAATCCTATTAAATAAAGGTTTACCGACTCTAATTATCGTAAAATCATAATTTCTATTTGGTAATTATTTTTTTAATACAAACTATAATTATATATAATGTAGTACATCATATTAATTAGAACTTTGAAATGTAGTGGCAACATTATCAACGCCATTTTAAAAATAGTTCTAGTAGAATCAAACGTCAACGTCATTTTTGTGAGTTTTGGCGGGAACGCGGTGAGGAGAAGTGTTGTTTAGTAAAATAAATGAATAATTGTATATATTTATTTTGTATTGGCCGTAGATTAGCTAATCACCACATCTAGTCGTCCATTCTGATGAAGTTATTAAATCAACTCTTTGCTCTTCAACTGAACCCACAGACGTACAAACTGAACCCAAGACAGTCTTTTTATTGTGGAATCACTATATCTCCACTGTACTTGTACAAGATCAATCTTGAGGCCTCTTTACTGTACAATAATCAGTCGAATCTGGACTTATATTATTCACCTCACCATTATTGGCACCAATTGGCACAATTATTGCATCCTTGTGGCAAGCAGAAGCCAATAAACCCAATAACTAAGAAGAAGAAGAAGAATAAATTGAATGAAACCTAGTTCATTAAAATTTCAAATGCTTACAAATTGTTTAATTTCGGGAGCATATTAATCAATTTAGTTTCGTGAAGGTCTACAAGTGTAATGAGTGTAAAAGTCGGTGAAAAACATGGACTTCTAAAATCTACAAAAGAAGAAATATTCTTCTTTTAGAACTGAAATAATTTCGTTTTAAAATTGTTTGAAGAGCCAATTAATGTGATATAACTGTGGAACATAGATAGTATATTTTGAACGGTCTTCTTAAAATAACTGTATTTTGAGTACTTATTTTCGTCTTGCACAAGTTCACACCTTATACAATTTATTTTAAGTCGGTTTACGTTTAGTTTGCGTTTCGGAGTGGGCGCTTCTCTAAATAAAATGTTTCTTAGTTTAGTACCTCGGTGCATAAACTACTATTAATATTGCAACAGAGCAGAAACCTCGGAAAAATAATCTTATTGTTCTGAGCCAGAAACACTAATTTCAAGCCATGTATTGTAATTTAAATAATAGAAAAAAAAATACTAAAATCAAAAATTCATTATTCCTGCACTTTAATAGACTCATTGATTCCTGCGATGTTTATTAGTGGCCGGTAATACCGCATGCGTTATCGGCTACGAAGTTACACAAATAATGCGTCCCAAGCGTTTGCTTGGGATAGGAGTGGAATGTAGGTACTATCGCAATAACGCATATATGCGCAAGCAATATTATCGGCCGCTAAAATCTTAAATCTTACTAATATTATTAAACGCGATAGTTTGCATGTAGGTAGGTATGTATGTGAGGTAGTTACTCTATCACGCAAAAACTACTCAATCGATTGCGATGAAACTTGGAATATAGGTAGCCGGAGACCTGGAATAACCACATAGGCTACTTTCTCTCCCGATATTCCCGCGGGAACGGGACTTACGCGGGTAAAACCACAGGGCGCAGCTATAAACGTACGGAAGTCTCCAAATAGATTATATTATTATTTTCTTTTAAATTATGGTTTCACACGTTTGGCGCATACGGCCCGAATAAAGAAGTTAATTCCAACGAAAATTGAAGACTCGGATTTTTAAAAGTCAAAGCATAGCATAAACATCGACGACGCGAGCAGAGGCTCGCCCTCCCCTCCCAAAAAACTAACTTTATAGCACCTAGCGCCTCGAAGTCTCACTACAGCTATTAAACTAAAACATCACCCATCCCCTTGGCTCAACGATGAAATTAAAGCTCTGATACATAAAAAAACCGTTGCCAGAATCAAGCTACGTCACAATGCTACTGAAGCAAACAAACTCAAATTTATTGATCTTCGTAATCGCTGTAATAGAATGTGTAGGGATGCACAACGCCGAAATATTCATAGCTCTATTGAAGAAGGAGATCCAGCTAAAGTTTGCAAGTTTCTTAAGTCGTTAGGAGTTGGTAAACAATCTCAACATTCTGTTCCCGATGATTTAAGCTTAGATTCATTAAACCAACACTTTTGTTCCTCTGCCCATATTGACAACTCAGTGAAATCTGCAACCTTAAAACGACTCTCCTCCGCTCCAACTCCTGTCTTTCCATCGTTTGCCTTCGAACAATTTACTGCTTGTGATGTTATGGAGGGTATAAAGGCGCCTCACTTCCAAGGCTACCGGCAGTGACAAATTAGTCGCAATATGCTTGCTTATGCCCATAATCGACGAAATCCTTCCCATTACCCTGCATATTTTGAACTTGTCCATCACACCTAGGGTACTGCCTGGAAAGAAGCTCAAATTATTCCTCTCCGGAAAAAAGCAAATCCTACTTTCTAGAGAACTTTCTAAGGAACTTTCTGCCGACTGCCACCAAAGTTAGCCTTGCTCAGTCTCTTATGCTTCCCATTCTGGACTATGCTGATATCTCTTACCTCGATTTAACTGAAGAGCAACTCGACAAACTTGAGCGACTCCAAAACGTTTTATGTACGATTCATATTTGGTCTACTCATATAATAATATGATCACATTTCTGAATTTCGCCTCAAACTCAAGTGGTTGCCTATCCGCCTTCGCCGGAATGTACATATCCTATGCTTCCTCTATAAAATCATGTTCGCTCCTCATTATCTTAGAGAACGCTTCACGTTCCTAAGTGACGCTACCTCTCGACATCTCCGTTCAACTGAGACCCTCCTCCTCCAAGTCCCTTGCTCCGACTCTAGTTTCTACAATAAATCCTTTTCTTTTCAATCTGTCATTCTCTGGAATTCCTTACCCCAATATATTTGTTCCGCTAAGTCCTTGCCCATTTTCAAGACTATGTTAACTAATCACTACATGTATGCGGGTGGATCTTCAAGACCCCCAAAATTAATGTCTCTCCATAATACTCCTTGTTATGAAACAATTTCAGGACTTTTACTTTTTAATCTACTGCTTTAATAAGTTCTACAGAAGCAATCAAAGCCATTCCGTGATTAATTAACAAAAAAAGGAACTATCAGAAAAAAACTCTCAAAAACGTAAATTTTTCAGATGTCGCATTTGCTAGGTTTTAGATATTTTATATCATGAATCGAATAAATGTTTAGTAAAGTAGACCCGCGTGGGTATTTATATTGCTAAATATATACCCAACAAATTTCATACAAAATATACACAAAAATTAAGTTGTAAATTAATTAAAAATTAAGTCAAAAAATGTTCTAAAAAAATCTGTCATTTTCGGCAACACGATTGTTTTGCAAAATTCTGAAAAAACGGGACGCGCCCGAAATATCACATTTGACTCAAGGCTGAGCCCCTCTCGTGCCCTACGTCGACCGCCACTCATCACAGAGAAAGGACGTTCATTTTTCGAGCGGTAAGTGATTGAATATCATTCTCCAAAATTTGGCATTCCAAACGTCATTCGTTTATATAGCTATATCTTAATTATGTGTGCATGGTTAACTTTTATTTATCAACGATGGTGAAGTATTCTCAAAATATTTGACGTGCAGTGATTGTTTTTTGTTCTCATTAACGTATTTCGGTCGTGGCGGCAATCTTTCCAGTTTTCGTCACTGTCGGCACCATCATTATTACCAACATTACAACAGACGACAATGACATCTGTTGCTAATAATGATATTTTTTATTGAGAGCAATGACGATTGTGGCCAATAATGATTTTAATGTAGGATTTACAATTGAAATCATAACTTTTGTATGGTTATTTATACATATACTTATATACATACATAACTAGCTTTTGCCTGCTGCTTCACTGTGTTCATACGTTTGGTTCAGTAATTTTATGTACAAAAAGATTAACTTTCGCATTAATATTATTAAATTTAGAGCTGCACCCCGCGGTTTTACCAACCTAAGTCTCGATTCCGTAGGAATATCGATATAAATAGCCTATGGCCTAATTCAGGTTTCCATCTATCCACGTACGAAATTTCATCTCAATCGGTTTAGTAGTTTTTACGTGAAACAGGCAGACAGATTTTTTTGATTAACTTTCATTTTACAATGTACAATGTCTTTTTTTAGGTTATTTTGCTATTACCTAACTTTACTTAGATTAAGCTAACGTATTAAGTGTTAGTAATAGACACTAATAGGCTTAGTGTAAATCCTAGGTAATTTACTAATATATTACAAGAGTTTGATGTAATATTTGCCACAGATCAAGATGGTCGCTGTAAAGCACTTTGCGAAGATCAAGAGAATTTGAAACTACAAAAATTTTATCACGATCGATACAAATATGTACACATGATAGTGCACTCTGATAATCCAGAGCACTTATTAGTTTTCCAATTTGTAAATGATAGTGGAGCGACAGTTGTTGATTAATGGAATAAAAGAGATTTGTTAAAATTATGTGATAATAACTTTTTTGAAGAGTAGTTATAACATTTAGGCAGTTATCTAAAAATTTACGTAGTTTTATGTAGATTTCTTTGAATATACATACATTGTATAACTAGAGAAGTAAGAGGATAGAGAACCACTATGTCAGCGGATGTTCATTTACCTAATCATTTAAAATTTTAAATCATGTACCTATGTGTTCGGTTCTATGTGTAGTGGTCATTGTAGATAAGAGAGACGAAGCAATAGAGCTTGTAGTGAGCATGTTAAAATTGTTTGTTTGATATATAACATATTAATTTACTACGCCTTTTGCAGATCGTAAAAACTAAAACTGACCCCCGTAAATGACCCTCCAAAAATGCCTCCCAAAAATAAAAAAGGATGTGGAGAAAAGAAGATTTGCTCAGAAAACTTGCAAGAAACGAAGGTATAACGAAATTAAAAATGATCCTGAGTTATTAGAAATAGAAAAACAAAACAGAAGAGAAAAATATCTAAAACAAAAAGAAGCATAGAAAGAAAAAATCTTTTCGTGAAATAAAGGAACAAAGGAAATGATGGAACGAAAATTCTAAGATATATCGTCAAAGGAAAAAGAAAGAGTCTAGTAAAGAAAGAATTGATCTCTCATTAGAGAAAGTTAATATTAAAGCTGTTGTAGAAAATGAGAACAATGAAAACCATACAAATACTAAAGTCCCAATACTGAATACCAAAGAAGTTGACCCATTGTGTGATATTTCACAAGCTAAAGCAGAAGTTAAAAAAGTTCGCTATGTTGAGTTGAAAAAAAGGAAAAGATTATTGCGTATCATAGCGGGTAACCAAAACAGAGACAAGAGCAACGTAAGCGAATTGAGAAAGTAAAAAAAAACTAAAAGATATAAAAAACTTACGACAAGAACCAGATATTAAAGTGAAATACGAAAAAATACAAAAGAGATAACGGGATTATCTTTAATTAAACGCATACAGAACTTTTATACAGAAGATGTAGTACATAGCGTAATAAGCGCTGGTAAAAAAGAATTTATTATATATAAATAAAGTCCGCATGCAGAAAAAATATTTATGTTTAACTTTAAAAGAATTGCATAAAAAAAATTGTTCAAAGACTAATTAAATAGTACATTATTTATTTTTTTGCAAGCACCGACCTTTTTAGGTTCTATTTTGTAATCTATACTAATATTATAAAGCTCAAGAGTTTGTTTGATTGTTTGTTTGTTTGAACGCGCTAATCTCAGGAACAACTTGTCCAAATTTAAAAAAAAAAATGTGTTTGATAGTCCATTTATCGAGGAAGGTTATAGGCTATATTACATCACGCTACAACTAATAGGAGCGGAGCATCCGTGAAAAATGTTGTAAAAACGGAAAATAGTGCCCCTTTTCCGAGACTCGTGTGCGCTGAGTAAACGGTCAAAGTTATCTAAAAACCATGTATGACAGAATACTTTCTCTAGAATGGATCTCATAAATAGTCAGCGACAGCATTTATGTCTATCTCTTAAGGTTCACTTAATACAAGATGTAACGGGTAAGCCCTTTTAAGCCGAAAGGGGGTTGTTCTAGACGTCTAGGCAAACAACTTTTGTTCTATGACTTTTGGAAATTCGAAGTACTTTTCGAAAATTTTAAGTGTAAAGTTTACTTGAAGATCAGCTGTTTCTTAGAGTTCGAGGTCATTGACCTTATGTTGTCCTTTCATTTAGCTTGGTCTACTACAATCAAACCTTCAATTACCTTTATTTCAAAAACATCTTTTTTTCAGTGAAACATAATCTCCAAATTTTCAAAAAAAAAGTTCGAATTTTCAAAAGTCGTAGAACAAAAGGTGTTCGCCTAGACGTCTAGAAAAAACCCCTATCTGATTAAAAGGACTTGCCCGTTACATCTTGTATAACATTTTTAATAGGAATCAAATTTGTTGAAGAACAACGCATTGTTTCCGAAAGTAATATTGTAAATATGATATTAATCCTTATCTAAATAAATACGTTATTCATTAAAAGTATTTAATTTTAAACATAATTGACACACGTGATGGGTAAAAATGACGGTTAAACCGATTTGAATGAAATTTGGTACAGAGAAGTTTAATGGTTGAAATAAGATATAGGGTACTTTGAATAATCATACGGGCTGAGCAACGCTTGGCTTGGCTAATCACATACGTGATTGGTCACAAACCTTACGGGATAGGAATTTATGCGGGTGAAACCACGGGGCACAGCTAGTATTCTATAACATTTTTCTATATGATATTGTTTATTATTCTTATATTTTATTTCATTATTAATATCAAAATAATTAAACTTCACAATATATTCGTCAGTGTCGGCAACAGTCCGTCATTACAATCTGCAAAAACATCATTATCCTCATAGATCGTCATTGTCACCAACACCAACATTTTTGTGTTTGCCATTAATTTCGAATATATTGAGTTTTTTAGCCTAACTTTGTTTTAACACAGCATCTATTTGATGTATTTATAAACCTAACTTAAAATAAAGGCTATTCTCGAGATATTGTGAAAGATAAATTTTTTCTATGTAAAGAATAATTTTTAGTAGATTCACCCATGCTGTTTGATAAAATATTGTACCTGCCTACTTTATTTATTTATTCATATTCTTTATATAATGTTTTATTTGTATGTATCTTATTTAATTTTATTTGTTGTATCTTATAATAATAAATCTATTTTGTTGTAAATATAACGTATGTACATTATATTCACTTATAAATTATATACTTATATGTATTTATGTTTGTTATTTTAGTGTATATTATATTATTCATCTATGTAAGTAACTATTTCACCTATTTATCCTATGTTAATATTCTGTATCTGTCTGCCTACCACACTAACTTTATTAACCTTCTCCATCCAAAGGTTGCCTGGAAGAAATCGCTTTTAGCGATAAGGTCGCCCATTTGTACAACTTATACTTTTAAGCTTTCTGTGTATTTGTCTTACTTTAAATGTAAACTGATTGTATTGTTGTTGGTTGTGCAAATAAAGTATTAATCTATGTAACCTATTTAACTATCTACAGCTCACAGTCGGTATGGCAAGAGTGGATAGTCACAATATGTAAGTACTAGCTGCGCCCCGCGGTTTAACCCGCGTAAGTCCCGTTCCTGCGGGATTATCGGGATAAAAAGTAGCCTATGCGTTATTCCAGGTCGTCAGCTACCTTACCTATATTTCAATCAGTTCAGTAGTTTTTGCGTGAACGAGTTACAAAATCGCATACATATACATACAAACTTTCGCGTTTATAATATTAGTAAGATAGATAGATTAACACTTTTTTTGCACAACCAACAACAATTAAAATCAGTTAACACAAGCTTAGCAGCGTACCACGGGGCTAGATGGCGCTGTGTGTTCGTCATAGGATTTATTTATTTATTTTATTTATTTTAATAAGTAAGACAAATTACACAGTAAGATTAGGAGGTAAAGGACGGCAGGTCTCTTGTTCAGCGAATAGTGGAGAGATGCAAGTACGACCCAATCAATCGGTACTAGGACTGAATAAAAATGGGCCTTCTTTTGTAGCGCAATTAAAATGTAGGTCTGTACATTAATAATCGATACCTAATCAGGTGAACAAAGGTGAGCCGCTGTAAAAAAAACCCGGGTGGTCTCAGGAGTTGAACGGTGGTAAATAGCGAAATAATTATTGTTTATTGTAAATTTATAAATCCTCTTCACAACTTGTTTACGTTCCTTTTCGCCACCGTAGTTAGGTAAGTACGTAGGTAACTACTTCGTGGTAGTATGGGTGAACTTCCTGAATGCTTAGAAAGATAACTAATCCATACAACATAGAGCAAAGTGCAAGGCACCAGACGGGGTCGGGACCAACTTTCACAAGGTAGGTGAATAGTAAATAGCTTTACCTATTCGTAAATATGCTATTGTCATAAAATATGCACAGTTTGACGGTGCAACCATATTATCTACAGGTAGAGTCGTGTCTAAACAAAGTAGACCGTTCAAAATGGACCAGCTAAGTTCCACAGATCTATACCAAATTTGGCTCTTCAAACAACTTTTAATTCGAAAGTGTTTCATTCCTAAAAGAAAAAATATGGATTATTCAATAGATTTACGTGATCTAAATCCACTGTGTTAGTATTTTCGTTTTATTTCCTCTAAATTAAAAGATTTGTAAGTACCTATGTTAATGTTTCACTGTGTTAGTGAAACTTTAAGATACAATACAATTTGTAACGGGTAAGTCCTTTTAATCCGAAATGGGGTTGTTCTAGACGTCTAGGCGAACAACTTTTGTTCTACGACTTTTGAAAATTCAAACTTTTTTTTGAAAATTTTGAGATAATGTTTCACTGAAAAACCAGCTGATTTTGAAAATAAAAATAATTGAAGTTTTGATTGTAAACCATCAAACTAAATTAAAGGACAACATAAGATCAATGACGAAGAAACATCTGATTTTCAAGTAAACTTTACACCTAAATTTCCACCTAAAAACAAAATACTTCAAATTAAACCACCACCTAAAAACAAAATACTTCGAACTTTCAAAAGTCGTAGAACAAAAGTTGTTCGCCTAGACGTCTAGAACAACCCCCTTTCGGATTAAAAGGACTTGCCTGTTACACCTGTATTTTTAATTTAGCGGAAAATAAACGAAAATACTAACACCACCGTGGCTTTAGGTCACGTAAATCAGTTGAATAATCCATATCTTGTGTTTTAGGAATGCCTTTAAAACATTAATTTACCTCTACCCCCTAGGTCTGAGCTCTAAGGAAAAACGCCGAACTTCGAATTATTGTTTTAAGTAGAAGACCGTGTATAATCGTGACTGTGACGAAGGAAGAATGAATATTACGTAAGTATTCTCCCAGTAAATTGTAGATACACTTACACGTAGATCAATTTCATATTAATTTTCCTGGGTTTCTCAAAATTGTAGTTTGACTACTCGACTTCAAAACATATTATAAGTAAATTAAAAACAGATAAGTAGGTAGAACTGTATGTAGGTGAGGTTATTTTGTACTTTTTGAAATTGGTTTTTATTTTTTTATTTCAGAATAGGTCTGCAAAATGTTACATTAACGAGTTTATCATTTGTACACCCGTGATCATTAATTAAATCTAAAACTGCCAAACAACCTCTGCACTTACCTCTCGTGCAGTGTTGTGCAAGGAATAACGACTTTGGTTCTGAGGTCATGCATTGATGATGCCATACCATACAGAAATAAAGTTTTAATTTAAAACCTAAGTTCCTAATAAATCGTTGTCGCTGCGTCTTATGACTTAGTCCCTACTTACTTAACTAAAAACAAAATATGGAACAGTAGAAGATATTTTTAACCGACTAGCGACTTCTCCCAAAAGGAGGAGAATCTATTTAGATGTATAGTTTTGTGTGTGAGCTACCGGATTTCTCCGGTGCCGCCTATTTAAGGTCCCATCGTGATGGTTTATTTTTTGTAAGAATACTAGCTGCGCCACGCGGGTTCAGTCGCGTAAATCTCATTCCCTCGGGAATATCGGAATAAAAAGTAGCCTTGTGTTATTCCCGGTATCCAGCTACCTATATTTCAAGTTTCACTAAATCATTCCTTGCACAACATTGCACTAGCTAGAGGTGCAGAGGTTGTTTGGCAGTTTTAGATGTAATGATCACGGGTGTTTAAAGGATAAACTTATTAGGGTGACATTTTGCAGCAGCAAAATGCAGCAGACTGAGTGGCAATGGGCGGGCCATATAGCTCTAGGACTTAGGTATAACCATTAATGAGTAAAAGTCCTCGAGTGGCGACCACGATACAATGCGAGATGCTTTTGGTCTTATGGACTTGATGAAGGGCAACCATTCTCTTTGCCTCATACACATGCATACTCCCAGTCCTACCTGGTGCACCGATATGGTCTTTGACACATTCACAAAATATCAGGTAGCAGGATAATCAATAATCATTTACCAGTAGGAGAATGGTGGATAAAATACGACACAGAACTGCGGTCTTGCACATAAATTGTAGGCCCCAAAAGCTGCTATTCAAAAACGGGATAGGGTAGGATTCGTCTTCCGCATGCTAGAGAAGGAAAAGAAGTCACTCCTGACACAGCTACTGACTGGATCCCAAAGTCCAATAGGCGACTAGGCAGATTAAAACGGAAATGCGATGTGATGAGATCGACAACATAATATTATGTCTGAATGGGGAAACCTATTAGCCCAAAATTGACCCAATTGGAATAGTTGGAGGAAGGTATTTGCCCAGCAGTGGGACACTTCCGGTAAGGCGAGTTAACGAGGATATTTTATAGATTTTCCACAACAATACCACTAGGTATAAAATAATACGAAAAGAGGAATATTATTTCTTTTACTTAGGAGCGTTCTCAAATAATAAACTTCCAAGAATACAATCATCTTGCAAGAGGGTAATGAATAGGACTTCAACATTGATACTTCTATGCACCCCGCGTTCACTTCTCTTCTTTTCAATCCATTGCCATGGATTTTTGCTTTGCTAGTGACCACACAAAATTAAAAATGGTAAACTTACAGTTTATTACTTCGTAATCAAAAGTTAGGTAAGTTGTCACAAACGTTCTATTGAATCATTACCTTCTATGGCCATCTATTGTACGACACAGTTTGTAGGTCATCCATTGGGAAAATACCTGTCCGTGTAGAGACAGGTTACCATCGTGATTGTTATACGATGTTCGGCAACTCGGTACGTAGCCAGTAAGTACAATAGTTAATTGTATTACATAAACTGGTTATGGTATTCAAATAGGTTCGACCTCCAGAAGGTCTTTAGATTATGTTTTGAAGAGGCGCGGAGAAGCGGGCGGTTCTTCTCTCGTATTGGAAGTGAAAGTGAATGAATGCCAGAGGCTTAATTAGAGAGGAGAGCTGCGGCTGCGGCAGTCCCTCGTACGCCGGCACAAGATCCACCCGCGCATCACTCCCAGTACCTTCACAGTGCGCAAGAGTCGCAGACGCATCGCACGCAACCACCAACAGCACACAACTTCGAGGTACGCGTGACAATACTATTTTACCTAGGTACGTTTATCAGTGATACTATCAAACGAAGTTATTAACGATTGTGCGTGTTTTTTGCCATTTAACGGAATCCTGTTGTTTAGAGTGTTCCATATTAAATAACAACGTTTGCTAGTGATGTAGTAACGGATGCTAGGTCCTATTGCCTATGTATTACGAGTACAATTAAAATAAATAAAATAGGTATAAATAAAATAATAGTGCTAAGAAATATCACAAAAAAAATAATGAAATAATTTTTCCAAAGAAGAAATATCTACCTTATTGGAGACTGTTCCAAAATATTTCCATAACCAAATATATTGAGGCCTAAAGAATCTAATTAAGATAACCTGTCTTATTTATTAAGCCAATAGACACCTGCTTGGCAACATTAAAACACTAAAGAAATTATTTTAAAATTTACCGCATCAACTCTGCGTGTTTTCTCTATGTCAACTAAATCATTGGAAAACTCATAAACTTGTCTTCTTTATTGCTACGACCAAAGTTAAGTATTGACTAGAACTTATACCTACTAGGTAACTAATTTACTAAAGAGCACATCGTGTACTTACAAGCACAGCACCTTCGTATAATTAGCTTTTCACGCAAACATTAAGCTAAGAACAAGGAGGTCAGCGAGCCAGGTTTTGCTTTCACAAACACAACAAAATAAATTCATCGCACGTATCGATTGTCCTCGACCATTCGAAGTCTGCATAAATAAAAGAAAGCGAACTTGGAACACTTACCTGAATGTGACCACTTTCGTCAGCATTCGAGTCGATGTAGGGTGTGGCGAAAACATCGATATCTAGGTACTTAAATTTTTGTAGACTCTGTCAGGAGGGGTTTGATCCACGATCTGCGAGAATCACGTTCTACCGTGAATTGCATCAGTTATCTTGCATATTACCTACAAGACCTACCTAACTGCATTAAATCAGTTCTTGTAGTAGATGATTATTTGTCAATCTACTTTCCCGGTGCTGCAACGCTAGTATCTTAAATCTTTTGGATTACACCTGCTAATCTGCACCTATGACTGCGCGGCAGGTGTCAGTGATCAGTTACCAATACCACAGGTAGGAATCTACTTCTATTTATGTAGGCAGGCGTTAACATTTACTAAGAGAGATTATCGCATAACGAACGGCGACTTTTGCTTACTTAATTTTGACCCGACTTAAAACGTAGATATATACGTTCAAACAAGTCTTACCTGTACTTACAATAGGAACTTACCTACTATTGACAAAAAGCTTTACATAACATCGAGAAAGACAGGTGTGGTCATATGCGGTGTAACAAAAGTAGGTACATATCTTCGTCACACACACGTTTGAATTTTGGAAGGAAATCGGTAACTACCTACCAATGTTATTGATGGAAAGCGATGCTATCACACGCAACATAGACGCAACCATGGTTATTATAAAAGGGAAATTAACTAAATAAACAAACCGACTAAATAAAAAAACTCGGCAAGATTAACCGAAAAAAAAGATTACAAATATTATGTAGATTAATTTATAAATATCTGGAGAAAGCGAATGAAACGACTAAAATAAAACGAAACGGTGCTTTCTAGTTCATAGTTCCGAAACTAATTCTGTCATTACTAGGTAAATTAGCGATTATAATTGTACTAAAATTCGAATATGTTTGTTTTTGTAAACAATAACATTATTCATTCGGTATAATTGTATCTACAACTACCTTAATAGTAATGCATTGCACGGGGATACTGCACGAAATGACTGACAGCTTGATGTATTTACCTTTTACCCATAGAGCTCATAAAACAACATGGAATATTACAAGTAGGACAATGGTTGGGTACTTTGTATTGTACCAGCTATCGTTTGTTTTGTTCAAATAATGTGCCTACCTTCCTCAGATCACTAAATATAGGTGCCTACCATTTCTCAGGCAATTTAACTGGGAAATATTTTCTAATTAATCAACATAATTTATTATTTGTTTTGGTACAGATGAGTCGGCATTTCTATATCGCCGGCGTCGCCCTGCTGGCCTTGTTTTACGTCGCAGATGCTCAGAGACGGCTCGCTCTACCGGATCCAAGAAGTTGTGCAAACAGTGAGTAACTACTATCTTCTTTCTTACATTTCAACTAAAAAAAGGAGGCGGAATCGCGATATTTCTTGCTTAGAATAGAACCATTGACCATGATCAGTAGTTAGGTCTATGTTAGGCCCTAAAAAGTTTCAGTATCCGCTAGAAGGTACTGACCGCCCAAGTAGAATCGAGCCTTCATAAAATAAATGGCCTGTAAAAACATACTCAGCAAATGCATAAAACTCTAAGTACCTACGTTTGCATGTTGCAATACTTATCTCACTGAACTGGCAAATCTTTCGCAATTTAACTACTTTGACCTCTGACCGCCCGCCGCCGGCAAAATCATAGATTGAAACCACCATTATCCACCTATCAAATTGTCAATAAAATATCGTAAAGCTACATAATATGCATATTGCATAGTCACTCTACGTTGGATGTGGAACAGTTATTATAAATCTGAAACTGTCTATGCTTACTTACGTATTTAGCTTACAATAACATTGTAATTAAATCTTGTAGGTACTTATTATTTTTAAATGGCTTCCCTAATAGATTTTTTAATTAATACATAAAATTATTCGTATTCGTTATAAATAGAGACTCTAAGCCGAGCTTACACTCCTTAGGAGCGAACGAAAATTCTGGTTTCCGAAAATAGAAAATAATAGAGCGATGTGATGCATGAAAATTAGTTATATTTTATTTTTAATATTGTATTATTATTGTTATTTAAATTTAAGCATTTATGGGTATGTTGCTTGACAATAAAGATTTATTCTTATTATTATATAAAATCAAATTAAGAGCTAGGCACCTATGTCATTCTAAATGTACCATTCGTACAGAACACTGCACTGTCCTTTGGATTTTCTTTGGTAGTTCAGATAATTTATAATCAATGATTGATTAATAAAACTTAGAAGCAGTTGTTGTTTCAAGAGTTTGGACTGCAGCTTCGTTGGTCACAAAGAAATGATTTCAATTCAGTTGTAAAAGTATCGTCTAATAGCTATTGTTTTCCATTCAACATTAATTTATTGACCTTAAATGTAGATTTTAATTAAATTGATGATTCTAGCTCACATAGGTGGTGCATTCTGCAGCATTCCTAGACCTAGTGACCCAGACACAAGTGTAGTAGGAATAAAACATGCGATGTAGGTTAGATTGTGGGTTCGATTCGAAATTAACAGCAATAGATAGAATACCTAAATATGTTTCCAAATTGAGTATTTTTGTAAGAACAGCACAGAATACATAAAGAAAACATTGGTTTGGCTGGGAGTTTTCAGTTCTCCGTAAATTTAAAGCTTCATAATTTAGCCCTAATGCGTGATTTTTGAAATATTTAAAATATGAAGTTGCCTTTAAGTTTTTGGACTATTTTGAATCTAGTTAAATCTTACTCTGGCTGGCAAGTGCTAGACGAGGCACTAAATGCAACTGTCGTACTTACCTACAATATTTTACTATACAACGTTATGTAACGTACCCATTTTCGAAATTTATCAATGGCTATTTGTAAACAATGGTTTATTTTATTGCTTTTAATTATAGTTACAAACAAACATGCCGATTCAATTATAGTATATTATTATACAGCCACAATCTATTCACGTTTTGTAATCTGCGGCATTTATTTTTATAACTTTGTGTCGGGTTTTAAATCGTAATCAGGGTCGGTCCTTATCTCCTTACTATCAACTTAAACAAAAATGGTTTCGTGTAGATATGCGTGTAGTTCATAAGCATGTCTGAATTGTTTGTCTTGCAAAATATCGTTCATGACGAATAAACATATATAGGCTACAGTAACCCCTTTGCCAAATAAATAAAATTCAAAAACTTAATTTAAACGAGGTCCATAAAATGTGTGGTAATGTTACATAAAAATATCAAATAGTTCCACTTCCATAAGTTCCATTATACTTGACTTTTCCAATGGATGTTGAATCATCTATAGGTTTATCCAAACTAAATTAGGTATTATATACCTGCTGTATTATATGGGTCATTACAAACCTCTTGTAGATTGATTGATTTTTGGCCCTCTCTCTCTATATATCTAATACTGACATGGAATTAAGTTTATTTTCTTGCCTCTCGCTTACGCATTCGTGATCATCATTTTGCTTCTATATATCTGTAAGTTATAAATGTCTAGGACTTTAGGCAATAAATATATCACCGTCAAATACACACCGGTACACGAATATCACGAACACGAATTGATTATTTGCATAAGTGGGTATATTTGGCCTGAAATATCGAATCTGAATGAATATGGTAGGCAGTACACAAGCAACTGCAATCCATGCTATTTAGTTTTAGAGCGGTGTAGGTCTAGTCGTAGATACCCCGACTTTCATTCCGAAGGTCGTGGTTTCGAATCCCGGTCGCACACCAATGCCTTTTTTCTTAAAGTAAATATTAACGTCGCTCTTACGGTGAAGGAAAACATCGCGAGGAAACCCGCTAAAGTCACGCACAAAGGTATAGTTGTATGGCTAATTGCGGAAACACACGGCTTAAACTTTTTGGTATATGATGCTGTAGAACTTAGAACATAAATATTAGATGCGAGTAAGTATATAACATACGTACATACGCTTGCCTAGCCTATATGCTATACCACCATCTCAGCTTAGACGACTAAAGATATGTAAAATTACGTCTGGAGCCAACTAAGTCGCGGGATCTCTATAACGATCTTTTACCGTAAGAGTAATGTTACAATATTATCACGAATTTTGTAATATTTTTGTTTTGAACCATTATTCGTTTTCGCAATGGTGTACTCGTAGATATGGAAGGCGCGGCTCCTCCCAAGCGTTATCGTGTGTGGGAGCGCACAAGCCACCACAATCGACCAACATTTAGCGGCATAAAGCGAACAAACGACTCTTTGTCCGAACATAGTCATACCGTCCTCACTCTTGCATGCCAACCTCAGGGACGTCCTTTAAATACACCAAATACTTTGAAATAGCTAAAATTACAACATAAGCACCCATCATTGTACGTGTATTTCCACTTTATCTGATAAACTTTTGGTGACTGATTATTATCTACAATTAATTCGTCAATATAACTATAAAAGGTACCTGCTCTTAAACTCTTATGATGAAAAGATTGGGAAAAACGAATACCTACTCTCGCTATGGTTGTTTGTATGACCCTAGTAGGTACTACCTATTCCTTGGCTTTCACTTCAGAATTGAGATGTAAAGATGTTTGCCTCACGCACTTTACATACATAATAGTCGATTACTTTCTTATGATAGGTTAGGGACCGTAGGTACTGGCGGACAGGCACAGCATTCACTCAAGAACTTTTTAAAATGACTTAGTCCGATTGATTGCATAATTTAATACTTGTTTCCAGTCTTAATACTACAAGACGTGCGACTCTATTCACGCCATTCACTATTATTACGTAAAAAAAAACTAAAATTTAATTGAAGCTTTCTTGCGGAAGATCTTTCTAATATCCACCGAATGCATGAATAACAGATTAATACGTGATTCTTTCGTGGTCGACTTTACTTGAAACTTAATTACTGGCTATAAAACGGAACTGGATGCGTAACTAGGTTGTATATTATTTGAATTCTATTGTATTTTAAGCCAGTAGCTGCTTAACCTTGAAAGTGGTAAGAATGTAGACTTTGCAAATATACACTTTCTAGTTACGAAAGAATCGCTTCATTTAACGACCAGACGATGGGCCCATTTGATTGAACATGGACAGTAATGCCTCACATTAAGGCGAGAGTTTATTACTAGAACTATGTACCTACACTCATATCACGTAGCTTAAATTATAACAATCAAAGGCTTGCTTTAACTCATAACTGATTCATACGTAACCTAATGACCTAAAAGAATTAAAAAAACGATTACTTAGAATATTGAGAAACCCATGAAGACCTATAAGTTGATTAGCTCAGCCAGTAATGTGAGAATCAGGACATAGAACTCTATACTTTAACACTTTGTTGTGCAAATAATATGTTGGGAGTCGTAGGTTTCGAAATCAAGAGTGACTAGTTAGTAAGGTTTAGTTTAAAGGTACCTACCTAACCTAAGTATGTTATTTAGGTCCGCGTCGCGGTCGTCGTCGTTGCATGTTACTGTCACCATGCAAGGTTCGAACCACAAGTTCTATTGTAAGCAAATGTTACAAGCTTTAAATGGGCACTCAATGATGTTACTCGGTAATATTTGACACGGCAAAAAGCAATGTTTTGTAACCGACATCCGTGTTCTTACGTTATGTATGATTTAATTTAACATTTGCAAAAAGTTTGCAACAAAAAGCTTAACGTTGGTTCAATGAAGTCTTCCGTATTGAGGGCATCCGGCTAATTTGTCATGATGTCCTGAACAATATTATAGAGATCCCTATAAAGTTTTACTAATAAGTACCTAACATTTAGTTTTCGTTTGATCAGGGGTTCGACACTCAACGTACCGCGACGCCCGTGGTGTGCTGCATTCCTACTTCTTCAGCTGGGAGCACGCACCGACACGGAACCTTGAGGTAGACTGGCTCGACGCAAGGAACATCTGCCGTCGACACTGTATGGACGCAGTCTCGCTAGAAACACCTCAGGTCAGTAGGTTTCTCCAATTACTAGCCACACATCAAGCACAGTCTACAATTATTTTCTTACTTGTGACTTAAACTCCATTGATACGAAGTAGGTAAGTAAAAAAATAATAGCAATGTTATTCTTTTGACTGCAGGCGGAAAGTATGATAAAATACAAGGCAGTCATAAAATATGGCCTATTGCAGAAATCTCCAGTTCTTTCGTAAATTCTTTCGAACTGGGTACCTAATGATCGCGATAATCTCGAATAGCTACTCCACTCCCAATTCAAAATTCCCAGCAATTCCATTGAAACGGCAATTAGGTAAAATTTCGTAAGGATAAAATAGATTGGTAGATTCCTCGAGATCGCACTTATGTCTTTCGTAATGGTAATGACGAGGCCGTCTCGGTCGTCGAGAGGGATTGTTCACAGGCATCACAACATCGGACTCTGACCTTTATTTATTTTACTATACGTTATATAAATGAATGTAATAAATAACTTACACAGTGTTAATGATCGTGTCACGTCTTTATTATCCATCACTGTGATTAGTAGTAAGATCGAAAGTAGACTCTGACTCAGATTGGCTGACTATTCGCTAATTAGAATAAGGACAATAACACAAATTTACGAAACTCTTTATAAAAAATAATCCTCATAAAATGTGACGGTGAATATGCAAGCGCTTTTACTTTGCGTGTCTAAGGTAAGTCGTATTACAAAGATTCTATTTCTTACCATGCAAGTTTATGATAAAGTAGAAACCGGCCTAAAATGCTTAGGTTGATGGACTGGATCTACGTATATTGAAAATTGGATTCAATTTATCCGTTTAAGGAATTGTACGAACATTGCATGGATAACATGCAAAACAAAGCGATTATACAAAACATAAAAAGGGAGGTTCACAGTTTTATCTTAGTTCAGTTAATTTTCAGATTGATCTATATTGCATAAAAATGCATTTTAGCCTATCTGAAAAACTTTTCATTGCAGTTTTTAAACCGCCTTGGCTCGTTAAAGCTACATTTTAAAACAACAACGTAAATTCACACTTTTTGCAACCAGGAACTAATTTGATTCTGCTTGAGAACATTGGCACTTACTATGTATTTTTCTTGAGAAACGTTTTAACAACAATTACCATACAATAGAGCTGTCTACAAAAAACTTTAAAGAATCAGCAGATTCAATCGAAGGTATTTATGGAAGGTTTGTAAGAAAATAGGCTATAGGTTACACTTCTATCATGTAACAATTCTATGAATGGAAGTGTTACTACAGGAATATCATGTCTCTTTACTTCCGTAGATAGATTAGATAGAAACACACTAAGTAGGTACCTAACTGTGTTAAACTGGTTACGTATACGTAGAGGAAATTCTTTACATGTGTTGTACTGAAGACATACTTAATCTTAACTGTTCGTTCAATTAAATTGTACTGCCGATTACTGCAAATGACTGGGTAATTAAAGATTAATGAGCGACCTCTTCTAAGCGCATTACGTTTGAATTTGGCCCACACATCCGTATCTAATATAAAATTGGCGACGTTCTGTCTAACTATTACTAGTGGCATTCGACGTGGACTGCGCTTACTCTGCGTTTATCAATATTCATAAAGATAGTCCGATTAAATTGATTCGCTTTGTAGAGCGTTGCGCGATGGCCATGCGTGAAAGGGGTGCAACGGCCGAGCGCGTCACGTTCTACGGTACGTCGCGTCGTCGGTACCGACGATGATGGGGCCGGACAAGTAGCACGTGGCACAAATACCACTTGCCTAGAGCGGGCAAGAGTCGTTGCCCACTTCTTGTGCCGGACGCACCTCCGTCCGCTCCGCTGACACACACCCAGCCAGCTGCACTACACTGACATCGTGCCCTACCGTTCCAAACCACCTCTACTACAAAGCTATTTTCTATGCATATCTATGATAGATAAACAAAATATGATTAACTGCTAAGCGACAAAAGAGGAAATAAGTTACAATACGCCTTTAAAGTAATCTTGTACGTGTTTGAGAAGAGATCGCGGTTTTACACAGGAAATGGAGATAGGCATTTCTGAGAAATGTCATCGTCCGCGACCGTGACACTTGCGTTTCCTTAATCGGCAGAGATCAAGAAACTCGACAAGTTTCACGTTCAATTTAATGTAGGTTTGATAGTCGTTGAAGATTGGTGTACATACGGCGCCTGGAGGTCTTTAAATTATGATTGAAAACCACGATCGCCTATATAGCCCTCAAAATTAGTATACTTAATTAAGTAGCAACGGGCAGGCCATATAGCTCGAAGGACAGATAACCGCTGCGCTGGGGATTAAAAGTCCTCGAGTGGCGACCACGATGTAATGCGAAACGGAGTGTTGGAAGACCATCTACTCGGTGGACCGACGACATTGTAGCGGTAGCGGGGAGTCGTTGAATTGAGGTAGCTTGCGATCGCTATTTGTGGCGTCCATAGCATGGGGGAGTCCAACATGTCCAATCCAACAACATAGACCACGCCACAACAACGCCACAACATAGGCCATGTCATGTTCAGCAGTGGACGTTTAAGGGCTGAGATGATGATGACACCACGATCCCGGTGGGTTTCCTTCGCTGACAAACGATCTATTTACTTAGGTTTGGTTACCAGTTCACAGACCGCGAGACCTATTGGAATTATGATCGTTCTGTAATATCATTATAGCCATCTATCACGCACAGGGTTATTGGCATCCATAGGAGCTACCGCGACGTTAGCCAGATAGTTTGATAACAGACGAAACTAGGTCAATAATGATCTAGTAGTAACAACTTATAAACAATATAATATTAAATTGTATCACCATCTAACCCTTGTTCATCTTTTACAGGAGAACGAGTTCATAAAGCAGCGTATCGCACGTGGTAACGTGCGCTACATTTGGACTTCAGGCCGTAAATGTAACTTCGCGGGTTGCGACCGGGCCGACTTGCAGCCTCCGAACGTGAACGGCTGGTTCTGGTCGGGCTCCGGCGCTAAGATCGGGCCTACAACGCAGCGGAACACCGGCGATTGGTCCTACACCGGGGGATATGGACAAGCTCAGCCCGACAACCGTGAAGCTGCCCAAGTATGATTTTGTTTTTTTTCTTTGACACTGTAAGGTTTCTTATTTTTTTTGGGTTCGGTACCCAAAGAACTGGATGCGAGAAGCCGAAAATAGATCTAGGTGGTGTGCAATTGGAGAGGCCTATGTCCAGCAGTGGACTGCAACAGGCTGATGATTTCGCTATACCCAAAGGGTAAAAAAAAAGGGACTCTATAACTGAGTCTGTCTTCAGGCTGTATCTCTTGAACCGTGATAGTTGGAAAGATGAAATTTAACATATAACAACAAATAACAACAACAACAAATACTAAAAATAACAACAATAAATACTAAAAACAAAATTAAACAAATACTTAATACTTAAACAAATACAATTACTTAATCCCATACAACAAACGTATTTTTTTTTGCCGTTTTTACTCGATTTTACAGACAGACAACGGAGTTATACAGAACCCTTCGTACGCGACTACCACTCGCACTTGGCCGGTTTTTTATCATTCATTTTGTCAGTAATTACCTTTCTTGTACCCTTTAGTCATACTTTTTTTGGATTCGTATTTATTTACCAAAAATGTGACTGCGCCCATGACCGTTTATTTACACTTTCGTCTTTGGAAAACTTTTCAATTCTTCCGCAGATAAACGAGCAACGTGAAAGTTGTTCCGCAGTATTTAGTCGTGATTCACGACGAATGTAGAATTATTGTTACTTCACTATGTTTGTTGTATCTCGTTGAGAGAATCAAGTTTACAAAGTTCTTTGATTTGATGAACAAATGTTTTTTTTTGACTTGACAAGCTGTTAAGTTTGTTTATCAATGCATTGCGCAATTTTGTATGTACATACTTGTACACAGAAATAAACTCGTCTGTTACAATAGATAAATACATGTTGTTCTTTGAGTTGAAATCTATTATTTTAATATGGCTAACTTAATGCCACAAGTTCACATAGGTACCCTGTGAAATTTAAAATAAATTATAAAAAACACTTTCTCACTAGATTGAAAGTAGGTCTAAGATATAATAGCACACCCATCAAGAAGATATTTGTTCATTCGTGACTTAATTATTAGTATTATCGATCATGAGTAAACAAGATTCGATTTAAGGATTTCGACCATTAATGACTTCATGATCTTAAGCTCAACCTCTAATCAATTTCCCTTGAATGAACAATAAAAAAGTGTTTCCAACACTTGAATAACTAATTTTGAAGCGTTCCTAAAATTTGCACCGGACAAGATTTGAACCTGCACCTTTGACATTCCGAGTCAACGCGCTTTCAATTACCGCACAGATGCCCGTTCTGAGATGAAACTACCTAATAATTGAGAAAGGCGCAAGTGGAAGCGAAGCCAGCACTGTGTAGATGCACAGAGTAGCGTCTTGCAACAATGCTGAACTTGCTCCTTTTGTCGTTCGTGGTTGTTTTGTTTTAGATTTAGTTGGCAATAAATACTTTTATAAATATATTTTTATTTATTTATAAAGCTATTGCATAGCTTTTATCGAGGGCTTTGAGCGTGACGACTGAATCAAGAAATTCCGTAACGAAAATAAACCTAACACCCCCACTCCGACCGGCACAGCGCCCGCTATGCAAAAAATGCTATGCAATAGCTTTACCGCGGCAGTCCCCGAGTGCCATACGTATATTTTTTAATTGTTGTTGTTTGTTATAGGGCAATGACGAGTCGTGTTTATCTATCCTGAACAACTTCTACAACGACGGCATCAAGTGGCATGACGTGGCCTGCCACCACGTGAAGCCCTTCGTCTGCGAGGACAGCGATGAGCTCCTCAACTTCGTGCGCTCGCGCAACCCACAGCTACGTCTATGAACACCTCACTTCTGTCTCTCATCATCAGTGGCTGATGGCTGACATTGTACAAACCAGTGGCTAACTTTTACTACAGTTACGGTCACTTTCTTTGTTAAAAGTAAAATTCAAAGTTACAGTCAAAGTAAAATTTACTTTAGTACATCATTTTGACTGTTACTTTTGATGAAGAGATTGGTCGTTAGACAATAAAAGTGGTTATTAACTGTTGAGTTTACATCTTAGTATCTAAACTTGAAAGTTTGAAGTACAAGTGCTTTATTTTTTCAAGACAAAACATTCTGATAATATTAATTTTAGAACTCTACGATCGAAATCCACTTTTATTGGCTGCTGTACCTATTTACTTAAGTTATTTATTGTGTTAACACCTTCACTGTGAATTTCACCCCGTTACCTGAATTAAATTAACAAAACTCAGTGTTATAGCTGTGTTTTAAAGGGCCAGGCAGTCGAGGGACTTTTGTCCTCAGACAAAAGTCACGACAACAACAAGAAACAATGTTTATTTTAAGAAACAAAAGTATTAATGTCTGCGCAGGCTACGAAATCGAATTCTAAATTCGGTTCTGAAAACCAAGAAATGGATACGAATTTAAACAAAAGAAGTAATGATAAAAATTGTATTTGAAATTACTTAAATGCTATTACAGTCAGTCATCCTTTTCCAAGTGTCTAAGTATAACTTCACACATAATTTATAAATTGTAAAAAGTTTGTTCTGCACTATAGAATTAACTTATAAGTATTAGATGTAATAAAGTTATTATTAAAAAAAAGGATTATTATTGGATTTCTATTAAAATTACGTGCCTGCCTACAAATCATTAGATGTAAGTATATTACAAGTTAATAAAACAACCCAATTTTAAAAGAAATACATCAACATTAATTTAGAACAACAACATCACACAAAATGAGACAGAAAAATGTCAAAAGAAAACTAAAGTCAAAAAATAAAACGTAAAACATAATATACAAAAAATACGAATTGGATTTAAGTAATAACTTACTACCTAAATAAATAAAAAAAGAACTGATTACTATAATTAATGAACTACTCTCAACATCAAACTAAATTAAATACATTAAAGGTACATAATTTTGAACTAACTACATGAATTAAAAACTAACCTTACTTTATATAACTATTCTATTAACAATATTTAGCTTAATATTCATCGATTTATAAAGTAATAACTTTCAAGGCACGATTAAACAGTAAACAATATTCGGGCTTTTACTGAATAGACGGCAGACATTTTGTCCGAAACGTATTCTCAAAAGTGGCATTCAAAAATGAATATTAGCATTAAAAAACTATAGCGCGGTCGGCTGCGGATGTTTGCCGCAGAGTAATGTACATTAAAGTAAATCCCTTCTCTCGATTAAGCGATTTTAGATGATTACTAATTGAAAGTGTTATCGCTCGCGAGGTGATAGATGTGAGCATGTTATACAACAACTTGCAACTGTATAGTGCCATATTATCATACTTTTTTGTGTTTTTGAATGTTATACGTCGATGCCACTATACAAGATGTAACGGGCATGCCCTTTTAAGCCGAAAGGGGGGTATTTTAGACATCTAAGCGAACAACTTTTGTTCTACGACTTTGAAAATTCGAACTTTTTTTTTGAATATTTTGAGGTTATGGTTCACTGAAAAAACAGCTGCTTTTGAAAATAAACGTCATTGTAGTTTCGATTGTTATCGACTAAACTAAATGAAAGGACAAAATAAGGACAATGACCTCGAACTCTGAGAAACAGCTGATTTTCAAGTAAACTTTAAACTTAAAATTTTCGAAAACTACTTCGAATTTCCAAAAGTTGGTAGCCTAGACGTCTAGAATAACCCCCTTTCGGCTTAAAAGAGCTTACCCGTTACATCTTGTATAAAACAATGAATTGTGCCAGGCCATTTATCTTGGGAATCATCGTGGTTGGTTATTGGCATGACGATGAGGAGAGAATTTCATTAATACATATTTCACTAGTAAAAAAGTCAGATTTTACACAGCGACAAAAGTAAGCGGACAAAAAGTCCGCCGTCTATGCAGCACGCAACGTGAGCGCCTATGGCATAAATGAGAGACAGTCGAGTCGTCAAACAACACAGTAAAGGATGTAATACTCACTAATATTTACTTGACATCGATTTACCGTTACGCAATCGGAAGAATATTTATCGCGAAAGTTTAAGAAAAGGCGAAACTCATTACCGCATCACTATCGCATCGTAAAATTAGCCTCACCTTCTACTATAAAAAATAAATATCATATTGAATATTTGAGGTAAAAATTTCACGCTGTTTTTAGTGGATTAATAACGTGGTCCTGTCGGTTTTAGTTTAGAAAGGTACTAATATTTTATTATTGTATGTTGTATCGTTGCTTTGTTGTGTATTATTACGCGTACTAGTGTAACAACTTAATAAGTGGACTTTTAATTCTTTTAATCAATTTAGAAATTAGGGACCTTTGTCAAAAACAGAACATTTCGGTCCCATTATAACAGAATAATTATTAAACTACATCATAAACATTTAAATAAGTGGACTTGTTACTACTCTAAACAAAAAAAAAGTTGAATATCTAAGGTACATTAAAATTTAGTACTTACAAGTTTGCCTGTATTTTTTTAACGCGTCAACTCAGAATCTTGATTTTTATACTGGACCATTGATCTCAGTATCTGGTATTAACTACAATTAGCTAGGTCCACATTTTTTGAGAAAATCGAGCTACACTAAAATGTAGAAAACATTGTCTTTTTTTATGAAATACTTAACCTACAATTAATAAGCGTCAAAATAGCGGGACTTTTTTCCGCCATCTGCTAAATGGCGGGATCAGGATTTTACTGGAACATTTTTTGAACGCATTTTTGTACGAAATTTAGAATAGGAAGATATACGACAACTTTTAGGTTAAGGTACAGCTACTAAATAGTACCAATTAGATTTTAAATCTGACAATATAAAGATTACCCTCCTTTTTGACGCTAATAACAAATTGAGTTTAGCAGCTGCTCCTTAAAATTAATCAAATAAAACGCAGTTTTAATGCTATTTAAAAAAACTAGACTTTGTAAAAGCGAATCATTGTCATGGATTATAAACGACCACGCTCTACTACATACAACATGTTTGGTTCCACTTTATTCTAAAACTAAGCTAACGGTTATTAGTAATTATGTAAGATCAAATAAAATGCATTAGGGTCTGCTATTTTTACTAAAATTATGAATCGTTTCGACAAAAAAAATGAATTTAACATAGTAGGCACATTTTCTTGAAACGATTTCATTGTGGCATAAGGCCCCTCATCTCCTACCGGTACTTGCTTTGTGCAAAACCGAAAATGAAAGAGATCGTCCCTTTATTTTAACATTTATTTGGTTGCTATAATTTGGCAAAAAATATAAGTTTCACTAATAATAAGACAATCTAATACGGAACCCTCGTCGTCGATCCGCAAAGACTCTCCTCACTTGACTAGGTATTTTCGTAATACCAGGAAATATTTGGTAGTTAGGAACAGTCATTTTACCTAAGTATACAATAACAAAAGAAAGTTCTTTTTCTAATGTTTTCGATGTTAGAATTGATGAGATTCTGATTTAAGCCTACTATATACTTGAAAAAATAACGTCAGTTACTTTAAAAATACTATGTAAAATGTCAGCAAAGTCAATAATAATTTAAAAGTGTCAAACGATTAACGGTATATTTTTATTGGTGGTTAGAGCCCGCATTCCGCGGCCCTTTTCATTTCAGTTTCATATCCGACAGAGGGATATGAAAGGTTCCGTTAAAACATGTCTTAAGCCGACTACAGACCATTCGATTTTACTGCGCAGTTTTAACTGTACAGTGTATCTGTACAGCTAAATTGTGGGTGTGTAGGGAAAACAAAGAACTGTACAGTTTAAGTTTGAACTGACAAAATAATCGCATTATTGTTAAATTCGGTACTGTACAGTTTAAACTGCGCAGTTAAATCTAAAGGTCTGTAACCTGCTTTAGAGGCCACTATAGGTTCATTCCTCGGCATTATATTGCTTAAGGCATTCTAATAGATTTTTTTTACAAGACGAAACACGCACACACAGAGAGGTCGGGAGTTCTGGAGTTCGGATTTCCGCGCGGAACTCCGAACTCCAGTCCTCCTGACTTACAAACGGCGTAATGCTTTGTCTTGTGAGTTACAATCAAAGTCAGTGAAAATGTGAAGCATAGGGTTGTTTGTGAATACGGGCATTACACTATATTTAGTTTCAGAATCTTAGATCAAATGTAAACAAAAAACTAATATATTTATTTGAAAGTGACAGCTCTTTGTTTTCTTGTTCCTTTTATAATTGACAGATCTATAAAACACAATATTTACCGGGTTTTACTTACGTGTTATTCAATAACGGCATTATTACTAATTACCGAGCTTGCGTTAACTTTACAGTTAGCTTTTTCAATGTGGACCTTGTCGAACTGTAAAGTTAGCGAAAGCACGATTTTCAGTAATAATGACGGTATTAAATAAAACGCGAGTAAAACCCGGTAAATATTGTATTTAATTATGCAAAATCGCGAAAACCTTAGAACAAAATAGATCCATACAAGGTGTAACGGGTATGCCCTTTTAAGCCGAAAGGGGGTTGTTCTAGACGTCTACTGGCCAACAATTTTTGTTCTATGACTTTTGGAAATGCGAAGTACTTTACGAAAAATTTAAGTGTATACTTTAAAATCAGCTGTTTCTTAGAGCTCGAGGTTATTGACCTTTATGTTGTCCTTTCATTTAATTTGTAGTAGCACAATCATAACTTTAATTACCTTTATTTTCAACAGCTGTTTTTTTTAGTAAACAATCTCACAATTAAAAAAAAAAGTTTGAATTTCCAAAAGTTATAGAACAAAAGTTGTTCGCCAAGACGTCTAGAACAACCCCCTTTCGGCTTAAAAGGGCATAAAAACCCGTAAAACCTTGTATATGTTTACATTGATCCAAAGATTCTGGAACAGGGTACGTGGGTACAGACAACTATACGTTTAAGATAAACAGGTGACGTCAGCAAGTATAGCAGAGAGTAGCGGCTTATCTTTCATGGTCCGGGCGAGGTCGGCCTCGTCCCACTGCAGCCGCACGCGCCGCGCGCGTCCGCCCGCGCCCGCGCCCCGCCCCGCGCCCGCGCCCGCCACGCGCAGCGCCCCGCGCGCCTCCAGCAGGCTGCATGCGCCGCACATCTCGCCCAGGTCTAAGGGCGCTATGTTGCGGGAGGCTGCTACCCTAGAGGACAAACAATTAAGTTAGGAAACGAGTGGGACTTAGTTTCAGCAGGCCTGTGGGTCGATTCTGTAAAAACATAGCATGCGGAATGCCGGCGACGTGCAAATGTGCGTTAATTCGTATTCTGTAAATGTTATTTTACCTTATTACTACTTAATTAGTTAAGTAGTCTTCAAAATTAAGGGCTACTTAATTATTTAAAGAGCTCGCCTTGTTAATGAGCCAATCAGTATTTAAAGAAATTATAGAATAGCTATTATTTTTACTCCTGCAACAAATCGACTTCTTCAATGCTCATGCATCCCGCCTGCTTGTCGCATGTTATGTTTTTACAGAATCGACCCACTAGTTGACTTGCGCTGCTGTAATTAGCAGTGCTGACACAATTGTCAGTGCACAACCAATGACAAGAATTAGCACGTCAGTTATTTAATAATAATAATAATAAAGCCATTTATTCCCAAAAGACTATAAAACATTTCATTAGATTTTTTTTTTAAATTATATATTTTAATGAAACAGTTACCACGCAATTATATCTTTTTTCTTTCAAATTGTTATTTATCAAATATTTTAATTTTTGTTATTATTTATAAAAGCATACTTTTGGGGACCCATTTCTGGGTGTAGGCAGTTATTTAGCCCTGGCTAATTCTACGATCGAACGAAAAAAAACTGTCACCTCGAAAGAAAATTTGTTATTATTAGTAGACATCACCCGTCCGGAATAAAATTTTCGTAAACAAAAGTAAGCCTACATACAGCCTACAGAGCTTTTCGGGAAATAAAGAACAAACTGGGTCCGTTGTTTCAGGGCTCTTTACATGTTTTGAGTCGTGTGAATTGGTAGACATCGTCATTTATCTGTTTGTATGTATACGAGAGTGAGTATAAAGCAGAGAAAAGTGAGTATAAAGCAGGGAAGGGTTGAGTTTCTTGTTTAGTATAACAAAATCGACATACTCGCTATTTACATTTATTGCCGCACTATTTTTAAAGTTTCCGTTCTTTAAAAGGAAAACGAGGGACTCTTCAAAGAATACTCGCTTCCACGGTGTGGGTGGACCTAGTTTTTCTTGGAAAGGCTTCATAAAACTAGATTAAATACTTACCTACCTTATTTGAACTTTACGACAAACTTGACTTGTATTCCTAAACCACATACATTATCCATATTGCAATATTGCATCTCAATAAATTAGAGGTTACCTTCAGTAATATAACATTTTAGAACGTATTTCAACAGACGCAATCGAGACGAGACTCGTCCTTACATAAATAAGGAGTTTAATGGCATGCGGATTGCTGGTTTTAAACGCACATTATTTTGATTATACGGTTTAAAGAGGTGTCTTCGAAGACTTTAAAATTTTAGTAGTAAATAGAATGGATTAAATATTTTCTCAATTTAAAATAATAAAATATATTTATTGTAATAACATTGATTAGAAAATATTTAAAGTAAAGAAAATCTCTAAAAGGCGCGACCCGAAAACTTTAAGGCTGAAATCTATAGTCCGTACTTTGACTTTGCTAAGCAAAAACTTAGACTTCAGGCAATTTTTGGTATTTATAATAGGATCTTCGCAACTATTCAAAGTTTTTGCTGAGTAAAGTCGAAATTTATGTAAACCAATCAAAAATAATGACCTAAACTTTGCTTCTCTGATATGACTACGATTTATTCGTATATTACAAAATGAATTTCGACTATAAATTCCAATTCAAATTTTATGAACTTTACTCAGCAAAAACTTTGGATAATTGCTGAGTAAAGTCGGAGTTTATGTAAACCAATAAAAATATTAATGACCTAAACTTTGCTTCTCTGATATGACTATGAAGTTCGTTTTATTTTATTCGTATTTTACGAAACGAATTTTGTCTATGAATTCCGATTCAAAGTGTATGCTTAGTTACGCTAAGCTCAGTCTGAGCAAAGTCAAAGTACATACTATAAATTTCACCCTAACACTCGAAAAGAGTCACCACCCATCCGCAGGGGTCAAGTTGTGAGAACTATTATGGGCGTAATCCCACGAGTTACAACACTATCCCCTAATGAGAACTCTAACTCTAGAGTATAATAAGTTATCTTTTGGATATGTTACTTTGAGTGAAGTGTGGCATCACAAATCCTTGTAGACTGATTTGAAAGGTATGTTTACATTTAAATTATGAAGGCTTGTACTCGACATTACTTAGCAATGAATGATTTTTGTTTGTTTATTTGGTCCCTCCCCAGGCTCTAGAGATGTCAGAATTGAATTGATTCATTTACGTGGGGTAGGTTTATGAAAAGTAATCAAGCAGTTTTATAGTCTATGCATTTGTAGAACAGACAGTGAAACAGACAACTTTTATTTACAATGTATTTTAACCGATAGAGATAATTACTTTGGAACCTTTTGTGTTATTAAATATTATAGTAGAATATTGCTCCGGTTCCACTATAGCCCTAAACAAGCGACAATGTGAATCATATTATAATCATTGTAAAAAATATATATATATATTTTGACGATTGTAAATAAAAACATGATCACAAAAAAAACCCCATGAGTATCTTGTGGCTTCTTCTCATCGGAGGGCGCGTTCCGAAGCCACACTAGAGTCATAGATGTAAGAACACTCGACGTGTTTAAAGTGATCGAAGACATCCAATTAAATAAAGAAATTTTCGACTTTGACAGACAGACATGAATTTTAAAAATTATATAATTTTGTTCTACTAATTTTCATAAGTCCTAGACAACTTTTTTTTTAATTTCCTTCCAAGTACAGACTTTTTGTTCTCTCTTCCTTAATTATAACTATATAGATAGATGATATAAATAGATAGATAGAAGGTAAGTAAGTACTTACTTTTTATATACATCGTGAAGTTTCCCCGTAACAATATCCTTATTTTTCCCTTTAGACAGCATCAGCATCAGGCTACAAAGTATCAGCTTCTGCTGCATCGGCAGACCTTCCTCCACATCAGTCTCGATCTTCCTCGACCCTCCGTACACGTCGTTCAAAACCTCCAACACTTGCTTCAGTTCAACGGTTACAGAGGAATGGTTGAGCAACGCATCGACCGAGTTGTTCTCCTTGAATTTACTGCGTTTGGCCAGTTCTATGACCCGGCGGCCAATGTCGAGGGCTCTTCGCATGTCCCCTGAGACGGCGGCTATTTTGGCTACAAAAGTAAATAAATAATAAATAAATAAATCCTGTGACGAACACACAGCGTCATCTAGCCCCGTGGTCAGCTGCTAAGCTTGTGTTACGGTGACTAGACAACGGATATACTACTTATATATTTTTTTGTAAATACATACATATTATATATAGAAATACACCCATACCAGATACAAATATTTATTTATAAAGTAAATAAATAATAAATAGATATCCTGTGACGAACACACAGCGTCATCTAGCCCCGTGGTCAGCTGCTAAGCTTGTGTTACGGTGACTAGACAACGGATATACTACTTATATATTTTTTTGTAAATACATACATATTATATATAGAAATACACCCATACCAGATACAAATATTTATTTATAAAGTAAATAAATAATAAATAAATAAATCCTGTGACGAACACACAGCGTCATCTAGCCCCGTGGTCAGCTGCTAAGCTTGTGTTACGGTGACTAGACAACGGATATACTACTTATATATTTTTTTGTAAATACATACATATTATATATAGAAATACACCCATACCAGATACAAATATTTATTTTTAAGCATAAATATTTGGACCCAGCGGGAATCGAACCCGCAACCTTCTGTATTATTGCAGCCAAGCGTTCGCCCGACGCGCCACAGAGGTCGTCATTTAAACCATAATGTCAAATAAAATGAATTTATAAAAAGGATAGATGTAAGAAACGACTGCGAAATTTTAAAGAAAAACAAACAAATAATAGGGGTTAAAGTATGAAATTGCCGTTTTATTGCAATAGGTTCTTTGAATTGACATAGAATCTTCATGGTTTGAGGTTTTCGAATGAAACTTTTTTCAAATGGTTTCTGTGATGTTCTTTTTTTAAAAAATGTGAAACATTTGAATATCGACTTTCAATTGTTTTTGTTATTCAATTTAGACAAGAAAGATGGATACTGCGAAAATTCGAGTGATTTTTGAATACGAGTTCCGACGCAGAACTAACGCGGCAGAAACAGCCCGCAATATCAATGCTGCGTTTGGAGAGGGGTCTACTAATGAACGCACCGTGCGATTTTGGTTTAAACGCTTTCGTGATGGAATTTTCGACTTAAAGAACGAGCCACGAGGAAGACCGCCCACACAGGTGAATAACGATGAATTAAGAGAGATAGTGGAAGCCGATCCTAGTCAAACTACCCAGGAATTAGCGGCATGGTTTAACGTTACCTTACCCACTTTATTGACTCACTTGCGTCAAATCAATAAAATAAAAAATACGAAAAATGGGTGCCTCATGATTTGACTGATCTGCAGAAAGAAACGCGTGTTGAAACTTGTGTTGTCTTGTTGAACCGGTACAGAAATGAAGGAATATTGGATCGAATTGTAACATGTGATGAAAAGTGGATTCTTTATGATAACCGGAAAAGAAAAATGCAATGGCTGACCCCAGGTCAAATGCCACAACAGTGTCCTAAAGCAAAACTTACCAATAAAAAGGTAATGGTAACTGTTCGGTGGTCTCAGCATGGTGTTATTCACTATAGTTTTCTTCGATCTGGTCAAGCAATTACGGCAGATGTCTATTGTGCCGAACTCCGAACCATGTTGACAAAACTAGCAGTAAAACAGCCCCGACTCATGAATCGATCTTCACCATTATTGCTCCACGACAACGCGAGACCTCACACAGCACGAGAAACCATTTTGACCCTTCAGGAACTGCACTTAGAAACCATTCGTCATCCTCCGTATTCACCAGACCTTGCTCCAACGGACTACCATTTTTTTCGTGATTTGGACAATTATCTACGTGACAAGAAGTTTTCTTCCCAGGAGGCAGTACAAAATGCTTTCACACAGTTTGTGCAGTCTAGATCGTCGGAGTTCTATCGCAAAGGCATTAATAACCTTCCCATTAGATGGCAGCAATGTATAGATAATAATGGCAACTATTTTGATTAAATAAATTAGTTAAAAATTTAAAAAATAAACAATTAAGATTTTCAGTACAAATCGGCAATTTCATACTTTAACCCCTAATATTTGCTAATTACATGTTGATTTTGTCTAAGGTTTTCGCAGTTTTGCTTAATAAAACACACCGGGTTTTACTTGCGTTTTATTTAATAAAGGCATTATTTCTAAAAACTTTTGCTAACATTACAGTTAGCTTTCAACCTTGAAAAAGCTAACTTTCTGTATGTATTTACTGCAAAAAAAGTATGATATGTAGTATATCTGTTGTTTAAGTAGCTACAGTACAAGTTTAATGCTTAGTTTGGGGCTAGATTGAGCTGTGTGTAATGTCGTGAAAATGTTAAAAATGTTACTAGTGTTGTTACATAGAAAACAATTGTGTGTCAATGAATATAAATTCTTAAATTAAATTTTTGATATATTTTAAAGTGTAAAATTCATCTTCAAAAATTCACTTGCGGCGAGATCAATCGAGCCGTAGTCGAAAAATAGTAGACGGGGAAACATTCATATTCTTAAATTCGCTGCTCGAGATGGGAACTTGCGTGGCCGAGCGGTATAGGCACTGAAATATTGATCCAGGGACGCGAGTTCAAATCTCGCCGCAAGTGAATTTTTGAAGATGAATTTTTCCTTTAAAATATTTCAAGGCATATCCTTGAGCAATAAAAACAAATTTACGAAATATGTAAAATATTTTCCAAAAATGGGGAAAATGCAGGTTCAAGTCCTGTCGGGTGCGGTTAGGGATTGCAAAATCCGGATTTTTTTAAAATCCGGTTTTCTAAATTTTCCTTCGAAAAAAAAACCGGATAATCCGAATTTTTCGAAGTTTTAAAGTGATTTGATAAGACTGAAATAAAACAGCATAAGTCATTAAAAATCTGCGATTATTTAGAACTTTAGAACAATAACAAGATAAAATCTGCATTTATTCTAATCTAATCACTAATCAAAATCTTTTTAAAAAAAACGAGATCTTAATACCATGAATACGTCCAGTGTTTTCGTGCACAAATTCTCAAAATCGTAAGCCGCAGCCCGCAATTACCCATTGAGGAGGTTTTTGATGAGTTCATGGTTCTAGGTGTTCCATTAATTCCTATCGAGTAGTTAAAGAGCCTATCCTACTGGTAGAAATCTAAAAGTGAGTAATTTATTGCAATTTGAGGAGTTATTCTGTTCATCGCTCTGAAGACCTTTGTCAGATCATAACCAAATTTTTATGAAACCGACTTTAAGTTGCTAACTTTTAAATAAAAAAAGAATTATAGTAATCAGATTTCATACGGCCGAGACATAGTGTAGCCCTTTGTTGCCCCTTTGTGGGGGATGTCCCCTTCCAATCAAAAAACCCCGACGACAATTGACTCATAGAACCTGTATACCAAGTTTCATCGAAATCGGTTCAAAAATGCTACCTGTAGAGGAGTACCAACAAACAAACTGACAGATTAATGCAAATTTTGCCAGACTTGATGCAAAGACACTTCGCTCGCTCGCTCGGTCAATAAAACTCCATTAAATTTAAAAGTTAAGGCGAAGATTTCCGATTTCAATAGTTAGTAAGTATAACAAATTGCCATAGCAACGCAAAAAAATATTTAAAAAAAATCGATTATTATACAAGATGTAACAGGTAAGTCCTTTTAATCCGAAAGGGGGTTGTTCTAGACGTTTAGGCGAACAACTTTTGTTCTACGACTTTTGATAATTCGAAGTACTTTTCGAAAAATTTAGGTGTAAAGTTTACTTGAAAATCAGCTGTTCCTTAGAGTTCGAGGTTATTGACCTTATGTTATTCTTTCATTTACTTGGTCTACTACAATCAAACCTTCAATTACCTTTATTTTCAAAAACAGCTGTTTTTCGAGTGAAACATAATCTCAAAATTTTCAAAAAAAAAGTTCGAATTTTCAAAAGTCGTAGAACAAAAGGTGTTCGCCTAGACGTCTTGAACAACCCCCTTTCGGATTAAAAGGGCTTACCTGTTACATCTTGTATATTAGACGAAAATAGAACTAGTTATAAAAAAATGAATCAGTCATATCCCTTCTAAATGTCAATACCTACAGTTTGAGTTATTTTTTCGAATTAAAAATTTAATATTTTGTGAATAAAGCAGAAAAAACATTAATTTTTTTATCAGTTTTCATAGTTTATCCAAGATTTTTTCTATCGAGCGATATCAAATGGTGTTTTCAGTCTGTCACGTACCTAGTAGGCTTCTTGAACTACAAACATGTAATTTGTTTGATTCGTTTGTTGATCGTAAAAAAAAATGAGTTTACGATTAGGCACATGAAGTCGAAATAAACATAGTAGGTCGATATCGGACATTTCGAAGTTAAAAGCCTTAAGATGAAAAATGTATAGTATAATAGAAGCAGGGGTCTTAACTTAATCTTATTATACCATATTCACTATAAAACCTACTCGATGAGCAAGCAAGCAACATCCGTAAAAGATTACTTAAGTAATAAATAATTGTTAGTAGGTATCCTTTAGTTATTTGATATTTCTTAGTGACAGGATACATGTCAATTAAATTGTTTGGATATGTAGCAAGCGACGCCGACGCGGTCATGGGGCGTCCCAATGAGTTACACTTAGAAGCCATAAAGCCACACCATACAGGAAAACGTCTAGTTTACCTGTTTGTATGAATACATAAAAATAGTATAAAACTTAGTTACTTGTTTGTGTAGCGTGCGTGGGTCGCTTGTCACATGTACGCTCACGAATTCACACGATCTAATAGACAACAAATTTCGACAAACTCAAGTCACAACCACTACCTACGAAACTAGCTGGCCGACTGACTAAGTGAGAGCGGGGCGCGCGGGGCGTTGTGTTGCGTCGCGCGGGATGCGCGAGGGCCCCCGCCCGTCTCGCCGCGTTGCTTGCTTGGTTTATTGCCTTATATGGGCATAAACAGAGTTTACAGAGCCAATCACGGGTTTCGCGTCAAATTCGCTCAAACAAAGTACAATAGCCTATCTATATTGTTCGAATTTGGGTTTTAGAGTAGGTAACACCGATCTACTATTACTTAGAATGAAAATTTTTGGATAAATGTGTAATATTCTCCGTTAAACTCAATTTTGTCTACAATCCGAAAAAACCGGATTTGAGTATTAAAAACCGGATTTAAAAAACTTCAGAAAATCCGGATTTTTCAGTTATTTTCAAATTTCGAAGAATCCGGATTGCAATCCCTAGGTGCGGTAGTTTTTGGAAAGCATTTCTTTAATTATCTTTCATAGTTTTTATAATATAAGTCTAGAGCGTTAGCTATTCGACGGCTTCTGTGGCGCGTCGCGTCGGGGGTACGTCTGACTGCAAAGCAGAAGGCTGCGGGTTCGATTCCCGTCAGGTGCAAATATTTATGCTTATACATAAATATTTGTATCTGGTCTGGGTATCTTTCTATGTATAATATGTATGTATTTACAAAAAAAAGAAAGTATGACATGTAGTATATCCGTTGTCTAGTACCCATAGTACAAGCCTAGTGCTTAGTTTGGGGCTTGATTGCGCTGTGTGTAATATTGTGCAATATTTATTTATTTATGAATATGACCGGGATACTTTATCACGGAGGAATCGAACCCGAAATCTTTCGAATTGCAGTCGGGTTCGAGTACCCCTGAATAGAAAACATACCTGCTAACATTTGGAGGGCAACAGGAGAGAACACATTACTCCTATCCTCATTGGCCAATACGGTCGTAAAAATGTTAATAATCTGCTCCTTTGTGTACGGTGCGAAGTGCAATGTGTTGGGCCGTAAGGAACACCTCGCTTGGAGACGAGGTAGCGTCCGTTCGGTCAGGTCTAGAGCGTTAGCTATACCGATTAGAACGATACGAGAGTCTAGTAGTGCGGGCCATTCGAATATTGTGTACAGGACCGACTGCCTTTTACTGTCCAGTTGGTCTATTTCGTCAAGGACCAGCAATCTGTAATTAATAAAAAATTTAATATGAAATATTTGTTAAAACAACACTGATTTTGTAATATGTATCGGCAAGTTTAACTATGTTTATTGGTAAATAAATGCCGTTTCCCCTTACGGTGGTTTGGACTGAATTTCTACATGTATTGATCTACAAGAAGTACGTATTTCAAAAAGAACTTTTTATCGAAATGACTTATTTTCATCGCATCAATTTTCATTTTTGATGATGATGATGATGACTGATTTTCAATATTTAATATAATTACATTTAATAATTAAGACTTATTGAAAATCAGTAATTTCAGTTCTTTTTGAAATACGTACTTCTTGTAGATCAATAGGTACATATAGATATTCAGTCCAAACTATCCGTAAGGCCGTTTCCGTCGCCGCGCACGCGCTAAAGGAACAATTATTTCCCGTTTTTGCAACATTTAACATGGATGCTCCGCTCCTATTGGTGGTAGCGTGATGTTTTATCTTACTTATACAATTTGTAACGGGTAAGTCCTTTTAATCCGAAAGGGGGTTGTTCTAGACGTCTAGGCGAACAACTTTTGTTCTACGACTTTTCATTTTTCATTTTCATTTTCTATTCATTTCATTGAAAAAACAGCTGCTTTTGAAAATAAAGTTAATTGAAGTTTTGAGTGTAAACCATCAAACTAAATAAAAGGACAACATAAGGCCAATGACCTCGAACTTTCAGAAACAGCTGATTTTCAAGTAAACTTTACACCTAAATTTTTCGAAAAGTACTTCGAATTTCCAAAAGTCGTAGAACAAAAGTTGTTCGCCTAGACGTCTAGAACAACCCCCTTTCGGATTAAAAGGACTTACCCGTTACACCTTGTTTATTTTAATAAACGCGAAAGTTTGTATGTGTGCATGTGACTTTGTTACTCCTTCACGCAAAAACTAATGAACTGATTGCGATGAAATTTGGAATATCGGGAATAACACGTAGGCTACTTTTTATCCCGATAACCCCGCGGGAACGGGACTTACGCGGGTGAAACCGCGGGGCGCAGCTAGTTTCTCGATAAATGGACTATCAAACACAAAAAGAATTTTCAATTCGGATCAGTTCCTGAGGGTAGCGCATTCAAACAAACAAACTCTCTAGCTTTATAATATTAATATAGATATAACAAACTAGCTGCGTTCTGCGGTTACAATCGCGTAAGTCCCGATTCAAAAAGCCCATGTTACTCCTCGATAATATAGGTAAGCTTTCTATTAATGAAAGAATTATTGAAATCGGTCCAGTAGTTTCGGAGCATTGCAAACAAACAAACAAAAAATCTTTCTTATTTATAATATTAGTAGAGATTTACAAGTCATCATAATCATTAAGTACATACAAGTAACCTAAATTACAAAAGTATAATTTGGTATACTACATTTAGCATAATTCATTGCGTTGCGAAAATGACGAGGTAAATTAAACATCATAATGTATTAAATTGATAAAATGTCAAAATTGCAACAAAACAAGATTTGGTAATTTGACTGAAATGGTAACATGACTAGTAAACAGGGTGATATTTTTACACTGGCGTTTAGTATTTTTAGTTTTTCCTAAAAGTCCTAAACGCCATTTCCTAAACTGAATTGAAATTCATCGAAAAGAATTACTAGTTTTTGAAAGAAAAAACTAGAAATATTTTAAAGAAAAAAAAACATCCTCAAAAGTTCACTCGCGTCTCTGCGTCAGTACCGCAGCGCCTTAGCCATAATATATTATGAATAATACTTGACACTGGCTAATTTCCTAATGGCCATAATCGGTTCACAACCGATAAGAAATAATAATAACTAGGAACTCGTGACTCGGGGAATTTTTGAAGATGAATTTTCCCTTTAAAATATTAATGTTTAATACTTACATCATTTTATGTTTCTTATTCAAATATTTTTCTATGGCGTTGCAGCAAGCCTTTTCCGTGTTCCCGGTTGTTTTAATTTGTAATTCTTTACATATTCTACTGTAGATGCTGGCGGCTGATTTCATCATAGTACAGTTTACATACACTTGCTTGTATCCCTCTGTTACCTGTGGAAAATGATATTGATAAATAATAATATGCTTTCTTTCTGTAGATATACAACTTTAGTTTCCACTAATCCCAGACGGCGCGGGCGCCCCTTTTACACTTGGGACTATAATCCGTATGACGTTCCGGTGTAACTACTTATTAAATTAATCAAATACTGTCGCTATTTTAAAGTGCAAAGGTAATTTGTTTGCTCCTGAAAGACGTGAATATGCAACAATTTCATTGTTTCAATTGAGATTTGTTGCAACAGACATACGTAATTAGGCCGCAGGCACTTACTACGTACAATATTTTTGCGATGCAGAATTTGTATGTATAATTACTATCAGATTCCCGCGGTTTCACTCACGCAAGTCCCACTTTAGTTGATACCTTCACATTAAATTTTATATGTATAGATAGATGATAGATTCGTCACCTTCGGCAATTGCAATATGTATGATAGACTAGCAGTTTTCCCCGTCCCTGGTTGTCCTGAGACATACAATGAAGCAGACTGCTGATTCTCAAGGTTTTCCATTAGGAACGTTTCTAGCCATTCAATCTCCTTTTCTCTACTTGTTAGAGGTTTTGTGTTTATTGTTCTGTTAAAAGAAAACACTTTTTGTAATTATTAAACTTAAAATGATACTTCTGTTTAATCAATGTTTTCTGCTAGTTTATCGTAATCAGTCTTCTATATTCCCATGATTATAGTATATTGTGTATATTTTGACGACCTCTGTGGCGCGTCGGGCGAACGCTTGGCTGCAATGCAGAAGGTTGCGGGTTCGATTCCCGCTGGGTGCAAATATTTATGCTTTAAAATAAATATTTGTATCTGGTCCGGGCGTATTTCTATGTATAATATGTATGTATTTACAAAAGGAAAATAAATATAAGTAGTATATCCGTTGTCTAGTCACCGTAACACAAGCTTAGCAGCTTACCACGGGGCTAGATGGCGCTGTGTGTTCGTCACATGATTTATTTATTTTATTGTAGTCATTTTGAAAAAGTTGTTAGTTTTGTTGAAAATGGATAAATGATTAAGTACCTACAACTAACAAGATTTACAACTATATGTAGACTTACTTATCTGGAACCTCTTCGTTTTGGTCATTTTCATCTTTCCTTAATATTTTTTCAGGTGAACAATCATCTGTAAACGACATAGAATACAGTTAGATAATAAGTTGCTACCAAAAAATATATGCATAAAGTCATGTAACACAGCATTCAACTAAGCAACATTTGACGCGCAACACATGACGCACAATTATTTCGAAGTTGGCAAACACCCCATGCATAAGTTATTGGTATCAATAGGTATATAGTATACCATAAGATCGGCAACGGTGCACAAAAACGCGAAACATTGCATGTGAAGCGGCTTGTGTTTCTTTGCGTCTCATACAGGTGAGCATCAAATGTTGTCTAGGCAAAATGTGACGCGCAACAGCCATACTAACGAATGTCAACTAGGAGTTCTAGGGGTATAAACTAGGGCTTGAGCGCACAAGATCCGTCGGGTTCAACTCGACGACGTCGCTTTGGGATACACACTGCGCAAAAGAAAAACCTGCGCGGCGAGAACCATTGCGTTGTTTTGCATGCATTTGAAGGCGACGACGCGACGACGCGCAGTGCAGTACAGTGGCCGTCGAGTTAAAGGCGACGGACGTCCCTTGAGCTGCCGCATTCAATGGCAACTGAACTCGACGGCAACTGCGCAATGGTTCTCGCCGCGCAGGTGTTTCCTTTGCGCAGTGTATCCCAACCCGACGTGAACCCGACGGAGCTTGCGCGGTCGAGCCCGAGCCCTGTTAAGCTCAGTACAGACCCCTATAGAACTCCTGATACTATGATGCAAAGCACTTATGAAATATTGATCTGCCATATTTTCTGCTTTACTTAGAATCTTCTATGATTCTTGGTTGCATTGGCTAGGGCAGATGACTTCATATTAATCAAAATCCGTCAGATCCATAGCGTAATCATGAAAATTAAAAAAAAATCTATGTATTACCAGATTCGTCAGATTTCTTTAAACGTCTTTTGGCGGTTTTTCCATTCACATGTAATGGTTTAAGGATTTCCTTGATTTTGTCAGGCTTATCTAGTTTGTCACCCAAAAACGTATTTTTCCGATGCTTGAAAGGAATCGTCGCTTGAACCGCCGCCATCTGTAATCAAAAAAATTAATAGAGTTCACAAAGTCAAGTTATATGAACAGTGTTATAAAGTATTCATTATACCTACCATAGTTTTATACTGCAAGCACTTAAAAAAGAGTTGAGAAAAAAAAAACGAAATTAATGAATTCTCAAAATATATTTAGGTTAGGCATTACATCTATGTAAATTAACAGTTTTACAACTTATCCAAAAAAAAAATACATTGGTGTAGTAAGGAGTAAGGTATTATGAATAATACATATTATTAATAAGATTCTCACAGCAACAATACTTCTTTAAAAAAAACGCAATAGCATAACTTTTACATAAGTATAATAATTTAAGTTATTAGTATTACTTATAATAAGTACCACTATGAAAATATGCAATGAACTAAATGTTCTTCTGACATACAAAGATACTTAAACTTACACAGAAATTCTAAGCAAACTTTATACATAATAATATCTAATAAAATAATTAGGAGCCCATCCAATAATTAAGCTCATAAGCACACAGTATTCAGAAAATGACAATTATTATTGTAATTTGTTGACAAATAGGAATTTCCACGTTATTGCTTATCTTTATTAAAATCATTTTGTCCTTGGTGTGCTATGTTTGACATATTTTTAAAAATATCGAAATCATACTGCCTCTGTGCCTTTAGCCATGCAGCATTCATTTCCATTTGACGTCTCATCAAAGCATGCTGTGCTAAGTATTGTGGTTGAAGATAATCTGGTGAATTAGTTATACTTGGTGTACTCGTTTTTATGTTAGGAGTTATGGGCTGCCGACTGGGCAATTTTCCACTAGATGTAATAGACTTCAGTGATTTTAAAGTCAATTTTGAAGATCCTGGCATTGCTGGTGACTCTGGTTTGGGAGGATTTGTGTTACTCAATTGAGTACTCGTAATCTGATTAGACTGATTTAAGTTCTGTTCTGAAGATGAACTACCACCTTGTTTCTCTTCTGCGATTACCAGTTTTGGTGAAGAACTTGGGGAACGATTTTGCCTCGGTGATGGCTGGGTTGACGCTAAAGAAGGATGAGGAGGCATCTGGTAGCTAGGGGATGGTGTTGTTGGGCTAGAACTACTGCTTGATTTAGCTGGATTCGGTTTATTCATGGGCTCTTGTCTATTACTCAACTGTGATCCACTTGAAACAATTTTGTCATGTTTTATTTGGTTTACGGTGTTAGTACCAGGAATTCTCAGAGGACTAATACCTGGATTCAAAGGCCTGCTAGACATGGCAGGGAAAGATGAGGTTTGTGACATTGATGGAGATAATCCTTTAGCAGGTAAGCTCTGTTTCTTTGCTAAATTAGCAATAGTCTGCATGGTTTCAAAAGCTTTATCAAATGTTTGGTTTCCTGATGGTGTTTGAACATTATGAGGAGATGAAAGATCTAGTGCTGCACCAGTTTTAGTGTCTGTGGGTGTACTGGTTTTATTGATGAGCAGGTTAGGTTTGTTAGCTGCACTCAGGGACTTTGGAGTAGCTGGTACTAATTTGGGTACTTGCCCTTTAACTTTGGGAAGTTTTACCTTCTTATCTGTTTGTAAAGTCTGTATTTGCTGTTCAAATGTTTGTTGAAAAGTGATTGGAGAAGCTGCATAGTTGGCTGCTTGTTGCTGCTTTCCTAATTTTGTATCTGCTATAGGTTTCAGATTAGGGACTGGTCCCTTTGCTGATGTTTCTGATGGCTTATTAGGTGGCTTAGGCTGTGCTGAGTTAGCTTCGTTTTTAGGTTGGGTATTCTTTGACTCATTACTAGCTTCAGCCTTGGAAGCTTTTTTATTAGCATCATTATCAGGCAACTTCAATATTTCAATGTAGTTATGCACTGGAGGACTAGGTACTTTATGAGATAAAGTGTTGGTTGCAGCTGTGAGGTTTTTGTTAACAACATTCTTTTTTTGATCATTGGCTACTTGTTCCCCTGCAGCACGTGGATCTAACTTTTGATCAGTCAAAGTTATAGAAAGAGATGATGGAATATTTATTTTGCAAGAATCAAACAATGATTTTAGTTGATCTCCTGAGGTTGATGGAGAATTTTGAGCACTCAAAGAAGTCTTTACCTGAGACAATATTTTAGTTCTATCTATTGTTGGATCACTGTTATTTGCCAACAAGTCCATTCTAACTTTAGTAACTGGGGCTTTGTTTTGAAGTGATTGTGTAGTGGGAACACTAGGTTTTAGGTCTGGCATCTTTTTAGCTTGTGGTTTTGGAGTAGATTCTGGAGCTTTTTGAGCTACCTGCTGTGGTTCCATCTTTGGTACAGGAATTTTTATAGGAGAAATAGTTTTATGACCAGATGCAGGTGGCTGCATGGATGTAGAAATTTCGGGTTTTCGTTTAGGAGTTGCAACACCTTGTTGGCTCATTACGGGTCTCTTTAGCCCTGGACTTCCTGGTATTGGCAATGGACTATTTGGTAATTTAGGTGGTTTTAAGTCTTTGTTTGACAGTGATGTATTTAAAGTATTTGTATTATTGGATAGATCAGTTTTTTTGGCTACAATAGGTTCCTTGACTTTTGGCTTGGTATCATTGGCTTTGTTTTGTAGAGATGAAACAGAATTATTATTGGCTGAAGTAGAACTACCAGCGGAGTTTAGTGTATTTGTTAATTTAGTCTTCTCTATTTCTATTCTCAATTTTTTCATTTCAGGAGCATTTTGAGGAATCGTGAACTTTCTTTTCAGTGTTTCAGGTTTCTCTTCTACTTTTAGTGGACTCTTAGGTGGAGTTTTAGATGAGGACTCATTAGACAATGGTTCGCTTCCAGATTTACCAGGCGATGACTTAAGTAAGCAATTACTTTTGGCAGTGAGTTCAAATGAGTTTAGAAATTGGGATTTTTCCACTTCATCATCATTTTTTTTTAATATGGATGGACTTTTATCCAGACTTGACTGATCTGATAATTTATCATCCTTTTTGTTAGATTGTTTTGTGCTGTTTTCTTCAGGCATTGGACTGTTGGTTCCTGAAGATGCCTCAGAAGCTTGGTCATTTATATTGGGTGCAGGGCTACTGGTATTTGTATCTTCTGTCAATGTAGGGCTAGCCTTATTTTCATTAAGAGTACTTTTTCGGTTTACATCAAATATTCTGTTTCTTATAGCAATATAATCAATAATTTGATAGAAAAATCTCATGGGTTCATTTCTTTTCCAGTTATAGATATAAGCAATATCCATTAAAGTGTAATAATCTGGTAAAGGTACTCTTTTGTACAAAATATCTATTGCAAATTGTGTACTGTCGATATCAAATTTCATGCTCAAGAACTTTTTAAGGTGGCTTATGTTGACAACAGCAGGACATTGAAGATATCTTCTGTTTGTAGCTGGAGTAGTTGAAGGAGGTTCGTTACTATCTGACGATTTACTGGATATGCTGTCGGTATCTGTGGCATCTGAATATTCTAAAGAGAATGATATGACATCTTCTGGACTGAAAATAATTCTCTCTGTGTCTTCACCTCTTTGTTCAGGGGTAGCGGAAGCAGCAGGCCCTGGTCGAGATGCATAAAACGTTTGTCGTCTCTCCATTTCCTTTTGGAATAATCCTGGTACAAGTTTGTAGACAATGTCCTGAAGTGCTTTGTCAAGTTTTATATTGGGTTTTGCAGAGTTTATCATCATTTCACAAACTGGGCAGTAGCTTTTAGCTTTCAAGTGTTTTATAATACAACTCCTACAGAACGAATGTAAACATTCGACGATAGTCGTTGCGTCAATATAATAGCCACGGCACAGTGGACAAGTTATGTGCTCATTCACTTCTCCCAACAGAGTCCTCTGAGGTACCACAGCACTATTGTTGTGTTCGCCCATTTTTACCACTTTCTTCTCAGGTTGCTTATTAGAAGTAACCATTTTTACAAATCGAAAATACGAGTATTCATACGCAGCTGCTGGCGCATCCTATGAACAGCTCGTATTACTTTCAAAATCACTTTGTTGTCACTTCCAAAGGCAAAAAATAGTTTATCTGTTCACACCTATCTACAAATTGTAACGATTGACGAGTTTTACGACTAATTTTCCATATTTTGTAGCAATAAACATGAATAAATCAAATGGACAAGCGCCGCCATTGCTCGCTAATGAACACTGAGTTTATTGTTGATGTTGGTAGAACTGCCCAATAATAATAAATATCAATAATTTATCTTTGTTATACCTTTTCAGATAACCATGAATACTAACGTAGAAATTACATAATCTTACCTTTTGAAATAAGTACAATAATGGGTTGAAAACAAATAAATACGGGTAAAAAACACAAAAATATTTTTTGGCGCGAATCGAATCCACCATGCGAAACGTCAAAACGTAAATAACTTTTTTATTATTTTTTTTCGTCATTGGATTTTCAGTGTTGGCAATCTGTAGGTTGCGTTCAAACTAAACTGTGCGCGGTGGCCTAAGGATTGTTTGGGCCATTGGCCTTAAAATCTTAAATGATATCATGACACATGTATGCATGTGACATGCATGAATGAAATGAAACTAGAAATCATAAAATGTTAAGGAATAAAAATATTTTATGGGTAATAATTGTGTGCATTTTGTTTTAAAGGCGGCCTAAGGCGGTGCGTGATACTTACTACGTGCTAGTACCCTTTCTTTTGCCTGCTGTCAAAAAAAGTCAATTTAATTTTTATGTCAATGTCAAGCTGCGCGACTAACCACCATATTTCATTCTTTTCATTTGAGACTTTGTTCGTGATAGTTGCACTTCATCCTGAATTAGTAAAATAATCACTAAAATAAATTAGGAGATTTTGTGATAAACTTATCTCCTAACCAAATATGAGAGCAAAGGTATTATGATTTCTGTGTTTTATAAAACTTTAGTTACCAATTTCCGTAAAACGGCGATAACATTGTTTTGGTGTGCCGCATTTGTTTGACGCAAATATTTGTTTGTTTCAGTGGCGTAAGAAGCGTATGCGAAGGCTAAAGCGTAAAAGGAGGAAGATGCGTGCGAGGTCCAAATAAAATGGTAAGTTTTTTGTGAACTTCCCTTAACAAAATTTTTAGGTTAAGTTCTACTCGCTAAAATCATCAGAACTTGTTACTCGAACGTTTTTTGACTCAATTTCATGGCTGGATTCTACTCTATATTTACTAGAATTTTAATTACTTGCCGGTATAGAAGCGTTAGAAAGAATAAAAACATGAGCTTTTTCTAACCTTCACCCTGTAAAAGTACCATGTGCTGATATAAAAAGTAAGGAAGGGAACTTCAATTTATAATTTCAATCTAAATATAGCTTGGAAGGATTAGTAACGTTATAAACCGATTATCTGTTGTTTTTTTTTAGTGCTAAGTATGGTTTTAAATGTTTCACTTTCTCTGACTGAAAACCAAATTGAAAAATTGGGGCACGTATTTAATATACTTACTTAACTAAACTGTTTCGACAATGCTTCAGTATTATTAGTTTTGTTAGATAGAGACACATCTATAAATTCTGGAAAGTGTTCTCGAAAATGTTTGAGCAATTTTAACACTTCAAATGCTTTACCAAACCTGCAAAATATTTCAAACTAAAAACAACCATTACAAGAGAAATCGAACCATGCTCGCTCAAGCCTTACTGAGAAGTTTTAATTATAGAATTGTGCTTTTCTTATTTGGCTCCACCTAGGGTTATTTATACTATACCTCAGGAGTTCTCAAGATTTTTAACTTCTCTCAGGATTGAGGCTGGATTTTGCATACCTATCTCAGGATTTTTCTTACGCTTTAAAGATAGTTTATTAAAAAGTGGTTAAAATTGCACAATTAAAATTAACACTTATTTTTCCAAGGCAATCAGTTTTATCGTACTTCATATGTGAAGAAACCTTCCTAAAAGGCCGCTTGCCCTGCATGCTTTGAGGGTAATGTGCTACATGTTTTTTAAGCAAGATCTGCTGTGTGTACAAATTAAAAATGATAATATTATAGACTAAAATGTTAAATTGTAAATATCTCATCAGGCCTTTTTTCTGAACTATTGTTTTTTATGGTAACCATAGTGCCAACCTAACCTAGATCATTATGTTTATAAACTATTGTTTGAAATCTGTTCCTCCAAGGCAGTTGCGTTTCTCAAATTGAGAAGGGCATAAAGAATTGTGAGGGTATATTATGAGCCTACTCCACCCCTGATGTTTTAAATAAACAGCAGGGACTAATCATTGGCTAACATTTAATTAACACTAAATAGTGTTAATGATACTTGGTTTGAATTAATTTCCTAACTCAAAACTAGTATCATGAACACTATTTAGTGATTGTTATTTTCTTCATCTTAAACTTAACAGGCGTATTTATAGAAGTAATTACTAGGAGCTAAGTAATGCCTTGTTTCATTCATAAGAAGAGTTTTCTTTCAAAGTCTGAGACTATATGATAAACATTTTCTAAAACAAGTAATTACTAGATACGTCTATAGATTTACTTACAGTATGGACTCTCCATTATGCTGTCAATTTGAGTTTATGAATAAATACACTGTACTTAATTATGTAAGTAATAATTTTCCAATTTTTGTTACAGGTACAAAGGTGGACTTAGTTTGTAAAATCTAATACCGCTAATGTATCATAATAAAAAAAGTTAAAAAATCCATTTTCAATCTTTTATTTCTATTTTTCAGAGAACTGTGGATAATGGTAACTTTACAGAGAGAATAACATGATAACTTTTATACAATAAGTTAACTATTTAGATGTGACAGAAACAAGCAAAATGGCCTTGTACTAGATTGCACCAAAGTTATAAGAAAACCTTTTTTTGTTCTGTTGTCCTTGCTATTTAGTTACCTACTCCAATTAAGCTAAGGATTCATTACAAAAAAAATTAAGTCTTCCATCATTGGATGACTTAAACTTTTAGTGTGCATCAGAATGGCGGGTGTACAAATGCAAATTATCATGAATCTAATATGGCTCAAATCTACCTTAATTCTACCAATAAATAAATTAATAGTACCTCTCTATACGCATAGAAAACTCAATAAATATGTGAGCCGCCAATCTGACGTCAGGATGGCGGGTGTATTCCTTTTCTGGGCGAAATATCATGCGTCAATATTTATATTCACTGTCATATAAATCTACCTAATTAGTACCTTACAGAACCGTACGTAGTAATCAAATTCAGGCAAAGGCTAGAGAGTAATTTTGAAAATAAAATTTCGAAACGTAAAATTTCTGCAATGTTGGCATTTAGTAATGGCGGGCGTGTCGAGAATCTGGGCTAAAAAAAGATTGTACTTTTTTATAATTATGGCAATTTAGAAAGTAGCCAGTGTCAAGTATTATGTTATAATTGAATCGAATTACTCTTATGTTAGCCATTTGACAAGTACATTTTTTATTTACGAAATAATCACTATTGACTATAAAGTCAATAGTCTTTATTTCGTAAATGATAGGGGCTGGGCTGATGGAAAATGTATGAAGTAAACTGCCATTTTCAACGAGACGATAAACTATCAAAACTCCATACTAAGGACTAAGCTCGATTTCTACTATGTCGTTCGATGTCGGGCGAGAGGTTGAAACTAATTAAAACCTTTTTACTATCCGTTGCACCTTTTTATTATTGTAGTGCAACCTACTAATATTATAAAGCTGAAAGTTTGTATGTATCTGTGTTTGTTACTCAATCACGCTAAAACTCCTAAACAGATTGCGATGAAACTTGGAAAATAGGTTGCTGCTGGAGACTTGGAATAACACATAGGCTATTTTTTATCCTAATATTCCCCGATTTACACGTGTGCGGATGAAACCGCGGGGCACAGCTAGCAGATCATATAGGTAGGTAATTTGGCGTTGCATGTTGATTGACTGACATGTCACATTTTACAACCTTTGACAATGTTGTTCACTAGATTTTTAAATTTATTTTAGCAACGTTAAAAATGGGACGTATGACCGGTATTAAATGGGAGAAATCTCAACAGTGCCGACCTGTGCACAATATCATATCATCCGACTTTCCTAAATACAATCCTCAACCTTGGAAGTTCATGGTAAGATAATAAATCAAAGAATACACAGGTCGTTGAAATATCAAGAAATAAAGCTAATATAGGCAACGAGAAACAATTTGAAAGAAAGTTTAGGTGCTTGACAGTGAAGCATTTCAAACTCGGCCCACACGGCCGAACTCAAAGTCAAATTGTTCGGCTTACTCACATACCTTATAAAAGCTGAACAATATTCGAATGATGTTAAGAATACCGATAGTGTTAAAATCCCACCAAAACAAACCACCATCGGCAAGTCATTCATCCATCACCAATCTACCAATAATATTTGACGGCAAAAATGGCTGAACTAATTGCGATTTAACTGAGTAGGTACCTATAGTTTAATAACCGGGGATCACATAGGCTATTTTATATCCAAATTCGGATCTGGAATTAGGTACGGGGTTGAAATCGAAATGTTAAATATAGGTGCATTAAACTTCCTACTATAGTTCTTTCTATTAAGTATGTGTTAAAGAAGGAGTTCTTGGAACTTGATTCCACAGGATGTTTTCCATCCTGTGGAGTGGAATCAAGTTTCATCGCAATACGTACTATTCGTAGTTTACGCATGAAGGTGACAACCACAAAGCACTTTTAAATACCCTTAGAAAGTTCCACATGGTAACGTCCAAGGTAATTTCCAAATTCAAACTATCTATCCATAATAATAGTTATGATCCAAGCATTTTAACAAATTCATATACGTACTTAGGCGTGTGATTACATTGGTGTACTTTTACAAAAGGAAGGACCATCTCGAGTGGAATGGCTATTGTCCTACGAGTATCAAAGGAAGTGGCTTGAAGAACGAGAGGCCTGGAAGAAGCGCATGTACCCCGAGAACACGACAGTCAATGTTGACGTTGTAAAGCGTTACGTTCTAACGTTTAAGACCAATCATCAGCCCCCAAAACCGGAAAAAAAGAAGCCGTTTAAGATGAAGAAGTGAGTTAAATTCTCTCTCTATGTTTATTCACTGGTATGATACGGTTAATAGTTTCCATATGACTTGATGGCCTCTGTAGCGCGTCGTGCTAAGTCCCAACTGCAGAGCAGAAGGTTGTGGATTCGATTCCCGCCGGGTACACATATTTATGCTTAAAATAAATATTTGTTTCTAGTCTTGGTGTTTTAACTATGCATCCGAATCATATGTATTTACAAAAAAGTACATGTTAGTATATTCGTTGTCTAGTACCTACTCATAGTACAAGCCTAGTGCTTTGAGGCTAGATTGCCCTGTGTGTAATGATGAGTAATGTGCAATTATTATTATTTATGAATTTCTGTTTTCTAGTTTTTCTTTCATCAAACTTATCCTAGCTAAATGTAGCCTGGGCTACCTACTTAGATACTTACCTAAAAAGAAAATGTCTTCTAGATTTCAAGGAATCGGAAGTAAGAGTGAACACAAACGTCCCTCAGGAGATAAGGCTATGAATTACAATGAAATTAAGAAGCCCAAACATGAAGACCCGAAGACTGCAAAATAGGAATGCGTAATATTATTTTTATGAATTGAATTTACTTGTGTTATTGAATTATACATAATAGTATTTTTAAACTTTATATTTTGAAGCTTTTTATTTTCACATTACCTACTTAGTAGTTAGATGAATTATTAAGAATTAGTTAAGTCTAAGCAGAAGAAAAATATTGTTTGTTGCGAAGCATATTCTGCATCAGCCACAAGTTTGGCGAATGTGAAATTCAAATACATGTTTTATTGAACCTTATTCTAAGGTTTGCAAATAACAGAATCACTATTTATTAAGTTTTGTTCGATACTTTTTTACTTTGAAAATTGTGCTGTATTTTCTATATTTTACTCTTTTCTCCTCTATTATACTATATATCGAAACAATTTTTTATTTAATACAAAGGAAATAATCAATACTTTAAATTGCTTATGTGATGATTTTTAATATTGCTTAATTTCCGTAAAATTATCGAAAAATGATTTGAGACTTACGCCTTTTTAGTTTCGTGTTAAAAGCATGAAAACCTTCAATCTAAAATCAACTGTATTACAACGCATCTAAGTAGACGTTGCGCCAACCTCAGTCCGCCGTCTGGCGCCGTCGAAGGTGGACCTATGTCAGTTTTCGCTCCCAAATAATTACGTAATCTATTTTAAATTATATTTCGTATAGATTCGAACTTTTTACATTTTTTCCGGCCAATATGAAAATAATTGTTATGTTATGACAGTCATGTCAAATCGTACCTACTGTCATAAAACTGTCTAGCATTGTTGGTAAATAAAACGTAGTGATTATTTATCTTTGATATTTGATTGTTGTTGTACTAAAAAAAGAAAGACTAAATAATTACACAAGAAATAAATACTACAAAGATAATAAACTATATAAATAATCTAAGGTGAATGACCATTGAGTCCAAAAATGCCCATCACACTGGTGGCATTACCCCGTTGAATCGCCAACGATACTATTTGTACTTAGTGTTGCAATCAGAGTAACTGTATTTACTAGCAATTTGCAATAAAAAAAGCTTTTTCCAAACGAAAGCTTGCTAAAACATCAAAAAGAAATCTAAATATCGTAAGAGAGGCGAAAAAATAAATCTATTTACCTTTTCCATTGTCAAAATGAAAATTGAGATAGGTACTTACCTACAAGGATTTTGCGGAATTAATATAATAAGTATCTACACTTCATCAAGGTAATGCAAGCTAATAATCGACCATTACAAATGAGAAAGTAACTCAGGCTGTGGTTCATTTTCTCGCCCAAGCCGCTAAACCGATTTTGATAAATTTCGATTCAAAGATAGATGGTACTTTGGCAAAGGTTACTTTTGAAATTGATATTCCCGCGGGTTCGGGACTTACACGTGTGGAACCGAAGGGCGCAGCTAGTACTTACATACCTACTAATCTATATCTATTATCTATACTTCTGTAATCTATCTATATCTATAAAACTCTTTGTCCTGACTGACTTACTCACTGACTGAACCGCTGGTAGTAGAGAGATGAAATTTGGAAGGTGTGTTCTTTGTGATCTAGGCATCTGATAATAATATTATTACAAGTGATTCAACGAACAGTGGACCTCGTGGGAACTAATTATTGAAAGGGCTCTTTATATCATCATAATAGAGCAGAAAAATCGGATCACATAATGTTTAGATATCTAGTACATCCTTTTGTGGGGGAATTACCCCAAAAATTAAAATCCCCCACAACAAATAAAATCTATTTACTCATAGAACTTGTATACCTTTCAAGTTTCATTAAAATCGGATCTCATAGTGCGGAGATAGCTGTTACCGCTTTTAGTGGGAGAATCACCCCACCAATCAAAAAACCCCCACGACAAAAATAGTAAGTTTACACATCTACGGCTCAACAAAGTAATTTTACACACCTACTGCTCTACAAAGTAATTTTATTTGACCACTAGCTGCGCCCCGCGGTTTCACCCGCGGAAGTGAACGCGTTATCACGGGCGCGGGCGGCCAAGCGGTTGCACTTTTTCGTTCATACTCGGATTCTACTAATTGGATGTCGATGCAAAGTATACCACGACCTTCCTCGAAAATTGAACTATCCAATATTGAAAACCAGATTTCAATCGGATCAGTAGTTTTTAATTGTATAAGAAACAAAGAAACAAACAGACAGACATGAATTTTAAAAATTATATAATTTTGTTCTATTATTTTTCCTAAGTCCACTAGACCACTTTTTTTTTAAATTACTTCCAAGTACAGACTTTTTGTTTTCTCTTTCTTTATTATAAGTATAGATAGATATAGGATAAGAAAAGGTCAACGTAAAGCGAGCCTTTATTCCCTAGGTACATAAAGTGCCATTATACACCTAAGTAGGGCATAATAGTAGTATATGCACCGAGGTACTAAAGCCCTGTCTTATATAGCGGGCGTCATGTTTAATCCAAAGCGTACGTATCTTGAGCGAAGCGAAGGAGTTATGTACCTTGAGTCCTGAGTGAAGCGTGGGATTCAAGCGCCCAAGATAAAGACAGGTTTTATTACCGAGGTGAATACTCTACTTTACACATCTACTGCGAGACAATAAAGAGGCTACAAAAATAAGAATTTAATTAACAACAAAATAATAGATTAATGCTACGTGTATGAAATATATTTACAGCTCTATTTTAGCAATATTTTAAAGGACAAATTTATCTTCAAAAATTCACTCGCGACGAGATTTGAACTCGCGTCTCTACGTGAGTGAATTTTTGAAGATAAATTTTCCCTTTAAAATATTTCTAGTAGATATGCCTTGTGCAATAAAAACAAATTATGAAATAGCTCTATATTAATTAAATTTAACAATGATACATCAAAATGACAAAACCAAGCATCGGTTTTAGTCGATGAAATAAGTTGGGGCTTTATATTAACTAAAACTTTTTGCCTTACCCTTCCGTCGAAATAAAAATAGAAGAAAAATAGCCCAGTTTTTATTTTTTTATGTGTTATGTCTAGGTGGCCAGTTCCAAGTGGACGTATGCTACCTGAACCTTAGTTCTAAATTTAAATTACTTTATGCCCTAGGTGTATAATATCGCTTTACGCTGACCTTTTTGGTCAAATAAAGTAACTTTGTTGAGCAGTTATAGGTGTGTAAAGTAATTTAAATTTGGAACTAAGGTTCTGGTAGCATACGGCCATTTTGAACTGGCCACCTAGACATAACACATAAAAAAATAAAAACTGGGCTATTTTTCTTCTATTTTATTTCGACCGAAGGGTAAGGCAAAAGTTTTAGTTAATATAAAGTAAAGTAGAGTATTCACCTCGGTGATTAAGCCTTTATCTTGAAAAAGATAAAGACAGGCTTAATTAATTAATAATTGCGCTTGAATCCCACGCTTTACTCAGGACTCTAGGTACATAACTCCTTCGCTTCGCTCAGAAGTAAGTTTTTAAAACCCTCGCTGCGCTTAGGAGTTAACTCTAGAGTCTTTCGTATGCTTTGGATTCAATATGACGCCCGGTATATAAGACAGGGCTTTAGTACCTCGGTGCATAAACTAATATTATTTGACCAAAGAGGTCAACGTAAAACGAGTAATGACTCGCTAAATATCTAATGAGATATCTGGGAAGTAAAATGAGCGTTTAAGCCCTAGGGAATAAAGTAATTTAAATTTGGAACATTAACATTTGCTTGTATTACAGGTATTTAATAATAAAAATCAGACTGGTACATTCAGGCCCAGGGCCAAATGCACATTGTAAACAAAAATAATTGTCTTTTGGCCGCATGGTAAGGTGATAATAAATTGAAAATAGAAATACCGGAAAAAGACGATCAATTTTGGAAAAAAGAGATGGAACCGAAGTTAACAAGTTTTTACATGGAATGCTTACTGCCTGAGTTGATAGATCCACGCCATCCCAGAAAAAGAACAATTCTCGATCCAGATTACATAACCGTCAAAAAGAGTGTTTGTCAAACCTCTTAATCTGAAATTCCATCGAGAAAACGACTACTTCCGCCTATTGAAAACCATTCAATAATTGTTACACCACCAGTTCAACGTAGGAAATTGGAATTTCATGAAATGTAAATACTTAATTATTTGTAAATAAAAAGGAGTCAGTTTTGTTTACAAATGAAACTTTTAATGCAAGAGTAAATAGTAATAATATTAAAAACCTATTTGTGAAACTGTAAAATGAAAAAAATAAGAATAACTCCATAGTTTTTCTGTTCGTTGCGCTGATATTTTTGTATCACAACATTTTTGATGAAGTTGCAACAAAACCAATTTTTCATCTCTCCCGTTCGGAAAGTTTAATTTTCATGGGTATCCGAGTTGAAAGTAGCTCATTTCATCCCTAGGGTGGAAATTTAAAAATATTTTTTAATTATTGCAACTATTTGACAAATTTTAAGGGGTATTTAAATAATTAAGTAGCTCTCAAATTTTGAAAGGCCTCAAATTTAAAGTAGATTTAAAATTGATTAAAATTTGAGGCCACTTAAAATTTGAGGGAAACTTAAATAATTAAGTAGCTTTTAAATTTTGAATGGCCTCAAATTTGATTTGGATTAAAAAATGATTAAAATTTGAGGCCACTTAAAATTTGAGGAAAACTTAAATAATTAAGTAGCTTTTAAATTTTGAATGGCCTCAAATTTGAATTGGATTTAAAATTGATTAAAATTTGAGGCCACTTAAGACTTGAGGGCTACTTAAATAATAAAGTAGCTCTCAAATTATAAATATGAGGCGCCTTCTATTTTCTCATAGAGGGTAATAAAAAGTAGAGTGTATCACACTACTCTAGAATCCTTCACTTCGCTCTGGATTCAAAAAACCACCCTCACCGTAAAAATATTATTTTGCTTCATTGTAATACAATCTACTAACTATTCTCATAGTGGGCGATGAATATTTTTCATTCGAAAAATAGTATTCGCTCCCGAGGTAGACATTCTAGTATTACGGTATGAATCGCGTTTGTTGCCTCAGATGAGGTAACAAAACAAACGCGATTCAAACCGAAACACAGTTTCAGCACGCTAGCTAATTGGAAAGTGTATCAAATTGAATTTGCAAGATTCCGCCCGGACTCCGGACAGACAAACTAACAAGAAAAGTGAGAATGGCACGACAATGGTCAAGTCTGTAATAAGTCAAATAGGTAATTCGGCAAGTCCAGTATCGACAAGTTATGAAATTTTCCAAACATGCCATTAGCCTGGTCCACACTGTACGATCCACATGCTCCAGAATCTTTTATCCTATTTTCTCCCTCTCCGCTGCTTGAGCGCGAATAAGATAAAATATTCTTTAGCGCGGGGATCGTCCGGTGTGGATGCGGCCGATTATTCCCAGCTGTCCCCTCTAACCCTGTCCCCGGGGTGACAATTCGTGGCGACTGTCCCCTTTGAAAACTGGCTAAAGGGGACAAATGGAATTATGTTTCTCAGTTGTCACGGTGGGGGGGGGGGACAGATGGGAATCTGTTCTCCCATTTCTACCCCGCATGTGTGTGTTATAATAAAACTAGCTGCGCCCCGCGGTTTCACCCGTGTTCGTAATAAGTACCCTAATGTACCATTATTATTTTAATGAACTTTATAAACGCATACCACTTGCATTCATAGTACAAAATATTACTATGAATGCAAGTCGTAAGGGGTTTGTTGGTTAGGGGTGAAGTTTGTAATGAAGATCTCGAGAAGCTCTATCACTTATGCTAAGAAACTAGTGGTCTAGTGTCAATAGTTTCGGAGTTAGGTTAGATCGTTTTTTGTTTTTACTTCGATCGTCTTTTGTTTTCCACTAATCTCTTCTATTAACTTTTTTTTCCCAAAAATTTACAAAGTCTTTTTAGTATCTTCTTAGTGGGACTACTTCACCTCTAGAGTATATTAATATGTATGTAGTCGACTTGTCCCAATGTCTAAACTACCGTCCCCGGTCCCAGTTTCGAAGGGGACGACTTCACCCCTAATCCAAAATATTGCTATAAATGCAAGTCGTATGCGTTTATAAAGTTCATTAAAATAATAATGGTACATTAGGGTACTTATTACGAACACGGATGAAACCGCTGGGCGCAGCTAGTTCTATTGTAACACCAACATGCGGGGTAGAAATGGGAGAACAGATTCCCATCTGTCCCCTCCGCCCGCCGTGACAACTGAGAAACATAATTCCCATTTGTCCCCTTTAGCCAGCTTTCAAAGGGACAGTCGCCACGAATTGTCGCCCCGGGGACAACTGGGGAAAAATTCCTAGTTGTCGGAGTAGGAATAATCGGACGATACAAGTTTTGAAGATACAAAACAAACAACTTGCAAATTATTAAATAAATATTATTGCACGACATTTACAGACAGCGCAATCTAGCTCCAAACTAAGCACTGGGCTTGTACTAGGGGTATTAGACCACGAATATAATACATATTATACCTCTTTTTTTTGTAAATACATACATATTATACATAGAAAGACACCCAGATCAGATACAAATATTTATTTTTAAGCATAAATATTTGCACCCGACGGGAATCGAATCTGCAGCCTTCCGTATTGCAGCCAGGCCCGCTAGGGGTAATAGTGTTCCGTGAGCCAGGCGGTCGCCCGACGCACCAATGAGGTCGTATTATAAAATACTTGACACTGGCTACTTTCCAAACGACCATAATCGGTTTACAACCTATGAAAAAACATAACACTTCCTTTGGCAGTCGTGTAAAAATATATAACAGTTTTGATTTCGCGCGCTTGGGCGCTAGATCAAAAAAGTTGCGATGTTCGAAAGTGCATACGTGTGCGTGTGACTCGTGGATGTAGGGGTAAGTGGGCGGGCCGTTCATGACATATTTTTTATTGGAGCTTCGTCTTAAGGGCGTCTTAAGTCAATAAAACCACTTAAAAGACTCCACAATACTACAAAAAGACGAATACTAGGTACTTTTCACTAAGGCTATGCTAACTGATTTGATTATGTAACTCTGTTGCAAACAAATGTCGATTGAAACAAATGAAATTGTTGATTTTTGTGATTACGTACTACGAAGAATAATTAGAATGGAGATCTAACTTCTCTATTAAATTCGATAAAAAAGCGTTCTACGGTCACGCAGCAGCAGATGCACATACTGACATGTGTGAACTTGGATTCGACCAATGGCGGACGATCTTTAGTGACAGACTGGGGCGCGCGCCTAGAATGATTTGACCGCCCGGGCGGTCAAATCATTCTAGGCCCCGAAATCACTATTTGCGTGGAACGTTTTTTCAAAGGGTTGCTACTTCCATATATATTCGATTTCGTTGGTTACGGACGAGTATTCAATTTGGTGTGCATCAGAATGGCGGGTGTACAAATGCAAATGATCATGAATCTAATATGGTTCAAATCTACCTTAATTCTACCTAATTCTACCAATAGAGAAATTAATAGTACCTCTCTGTACGCATAGAAAACTCAATAAATATGTGAGCCGCCAATCTGACGTCAGGATGGCGGGTGTATTCCTTTTCTGGGCGAAATATCATTCGTCAGTATTTATATTCACTGCCATATAAATCTACCTAATTAGTACCTTACAGTATCGTACGTAGTAATCAAATTCAGGCAAAGGCTAGAGAGTAATTTTGAAAATAAAATTTCGCAGCTTTAAATTTCTGCAATGTTGGTATTTAGTAATGGCGGGCGTGTCGAGAATCTGGGCTAAAAAAAGATTGTACTTTTTTTTATAATTATGGCGCTATAGAAAGTAGCCAGTGTCAAGTATTATTTTATAATTGAATCGAATTACTCTATGTTAGCCATTTGACAAGTACATTTTTCATTTACGAAATAATAATAAAATTTCTTATTGACTATAAGGTCAATAGTTTATTATTTCGTAAATGATGATGATAACTTGGCTGTTTCTATAAATAATGCAAATATTATTCTTTGCATTATAGAAACAACCAAGTTATCGTAGTTAAAAGTGGAGTGAGTGTAATTGGCGGTTAATAACAAAGAATTTTACATGAAGTTTGAGACATCGCGAAAGTCCACGTTTGGTTTTCATTACACTTGTACACTTTCAAGGAATTAAATTAGTAAAAGAAATGGGAATAAGATGGATTGGAATTTAAATAGTAGTAGTATTGATAAATTATAATATTTATCAAGTATAATTATAAATTATACTACTATTACTATAATTGATCAATACTACTACTATTTTAAAAATGTACTTGTCAAATGGCTAACATGGAGTAATTCGATTCAATTATAACATAATTCTTGACACTAGCTACTTTCTAAACGGCCATAATTATAAAAAAGTATAGTTTTTTTTTAGCCCAGATTCTCGACACGCCCGCCATTATTAAATACCAACATTGCAGAAATTTAAAGTTGCGAAATTTTATTTTCAAAATTACTCTTTAGCCTTTGCCTGAATTTGATTACTACGTACGATACTGTAAGGTACTAATTAGGTAGATTTATATGGCAGTGAATATAAATATTGACGAATGATATTTCGCCCAGAAAAGGAATACACCCGCCATCCTGACGTCAGATTGGCGGCTCACATATTTATTGAGTTTTCTATGCGTACGGAGAGGTACTATTAATTTCTTTATTGGTAGAATTAGGTAGAATTAAGGTAGATTTGAGCCATATTAGATTCATGATAATTTGCATTTGTACACCCGCCATTCTGATGCAATCTTCAATTTGACAGTTACATTAGCTAGTTTTAAATTGCAATGGCAATTTGTTTGCTACGCTGAATGACGTAAATACAATTTCAATTGTTTCAATCGAGATTTGCAACAGAGTTAGAGCTGGGCCGGAACTGCGTGAAGGGTGCTGTGGCGGCCACGACAGTGATTTTGTATCGAGCCTCTTGGATTCGACCTTATTCCGAAACTTTTTCGGTCTAAACTTCGCCTACGACGTGTCTCGAAAATAGAACCATACAATATTGAAAACCAGATTTCAATCGGATTAGTAGTTTTTAATTGTATAAGGAACAAACAGAGAAGCAGACAGACATGAATTTTTTTTTTAATTATTTTGTTCTACTACTTAAGTCCCCTAGACAATGACTTTTTGTTATCTCTTCCTTTATTATAAGTATAGATAGAATAAGATAGATTAACCTTTTAAAAAGGTTAGGCTTCCTCTTTGTATCAAGAAATACTGGAAATAATAAAAAAAGACTCAAGTATTTGTATCCTGCCTGTTGCGCGGTAAGGATAGCTTGAAATAAAGCTCACGATTTGGGTTTTGTGTATTTATTTTTGATAAGATCGAACTTCTCATAATTTGTGGCTGTTTTGATAAACCCTACCAATGCCACGCAGTGAAGAAATTACAAGTTATCCTAAAAGTAAGAGTATGTCGAACCGGATGCTCGCCAAATTAAAAAAAAAACTATTTATTTCGTAGAAACTGCCCAGTTAGAAAATAAAATGTAGCATTATTTTAGACAATGGTTGACTAAGGCTTCTGTAGACTAGTCGCTTTACAATACGTCGAGACGGCAATTTGCAAAGTGACTATATTCCCAATGACATATGGACAAACCCACGCCACGCTCTGTTAAATTGTGACGCGTTTATTGTCTTATAATTTAACAAATAATAATTTTGTTGTTGTATACTGCAGGGTGTTATATATAGCGTTATCTAGTTCCAAACTATGCACCTATGCTTGTGATATGGGTACTAGACAACAATTAGTTAGGTTGTGAATGTTCTAGTCTCTAAAACTTTTTTCATTTTTCATAATAACATAAAACATAATTTCATTTATTTTTCTAAATAGGAAAATTTAATGAAGAACTCTACATATTTCTAATATGGCGGACATCCGGTACGAAATCACCACTACTAAACAGTACCTACTCTATTCAAGTTTATCTTGGTCACAGAAATCCAAGCAATTAAGAATTAAAACATTCAATAATCAACTCCCAGCAAACATTTTATCAAACCCAGCAAGTTCCAGACCGAAATGTTAAAAAACAGGTTTGAGTTCCAAAGGCAATTAGGTATTACAATTACCGGCTAAAATATCTATGAAAGTTGGCATCAAGAGTATTCGTAACTAACATAAAGTAACAAAATTACAAAATAATTTAATCGCTACATGTTGGCAAAAAACAGTTTAAAGTCTGCTGTAAATAGCGTTGAGTATAGTTTGAGCACAGTTTCAGTACTCCTTATTCAGACACCTCCTTTAATTATTAACGTCAATTATATTTAACTTGAACGTCAATTAAATTTAACGTGAACGTCAATTACGTTGCAAACGTAAATTATAATTACCGTAGGACGTTAACAGATAAATATTTTCCAAGACGTTGCACAACAACGCCATCTAACCCCAAAGTAAGCAACTAGGCTTGTATTATGAGTATTAGATAATTTATTGTTGTTGATAATAAATATACTTCAAAAACAATTAATGTGTCAACAAAAGACAATATTGTGTTTCGAGTATTAGTCCTTAAAAGCTTGATTATTAATTAATTACACATAATTTACGTTTACGTACGAAACAAAGGAGGTTATTTTTAACATGTAGCTGAAAACACACCGGTTTTTTTTAGTTTAAAATGGTCATTGACGAAGGTAACATCTATTATTACATTAAACTATTTTATTTTATTTGGTTACACTTTTTTACTTCTAATCTTTATTATCATTATTACAAGTTTCAGATTGATTTATGCAAAAATATTTTCGTCCAACCAAACTTATTAGTCGATTAGTAAAACTACACTTATCTATAAAAAAGATTATTTAGTAGTGTGGAGCTAAAACTATGAACTATTCACACCTAGCGACCTATAAAAGCGAGTGCATTCAATTATTCTCAAAAAAATATTATTAAAGATATTTAATGTTATTATGCGATTAAAGAGAACAGAAGTTTTAAAAAAAACGGTTATACTGTATTTCCATATTAACATATTATTACCATGGATTAATATTATAAAGGTCACACGCGGATTATAAACGATTACTAACAGATGCATAAACTATGTATTACTGTGCTGTGGCATGAAAGTTAAGTTAATAGAAGAAATAAACATTATTAAGCTAAGTAAAAGGGTATTTTATTAACTCGCACAGACGTAATTTGCGACGTGAATGATTAGTTATTACACACATATAGGTACGTGCAGTTAATCCAGTAATAGAATTATTCCAATTTCATTTCAGCATCATTGCGATTGCAAACAAAACATTCAAAATGAAACTATAACTTTCAACTGGACAACAATCGACAATTATTTAACTTAAAAATGTATAAAAAAGGGTATTCTCCAAGGAATTTTTTATCGTAAAATGACAAAAATATTATTGGATACGTCAAATTTAACATACTATGTTTGATTGCAGTGATATTAAAGTGAAATTTTGGATAATTTTATTACGTGAAAAAGTTGTTTGAACATAAACAATGGCAATTCTTAAACGGTTAATTTCCTACACCACGACCGCAATTGAAATGTTTCACACATTTACATACAGTCACGGAGTGGTATTTTTGAACCTTCAAGCCCATTCCTTAACGAAAGGCTAATATAGGATGCGCGATCTCGCTCACGCACATTCACAATGAGCGAGAGCAAGCGAGCACTCCAACTTTCGTTTACGAATTTAATTCCAATAGTTCATAAATACGGCCCAGGAAGAATGAAACCACCTTAATAACTAGGTGTATTTGAATAAGTACTTTGGCTATTTATTTAGCAGGTACTAAGTTATAAATTAAAAAACTGTTACGTTTCTGTGAAGATACAATGTCGAATGTGTATTGAAGAAAAATAAAATTTAAAATACTTAATTCAAATCAGTCTAAATTATTTATTATTTAATATTACATACATACCGTTTTATTTCATTTTATAATAACTTCGGAATTCAGTTTTGAGACGACTGTGTACTGAAAACGTATTGTCAAATTCATTTTGGAATGATATTTTCTCTATGAAAAAACTACAATTTTGATGCGGTTTTTTTATTTTTCGATTTAGCAATACTTGGTCGTTACCTAATTTGTTGGAGCTCAGCTAGCTGTTACTAACAAATCACGAATAATTTCGATTGAAGTTATTGAAATTGTTGTATTCATATCATTCAGTAGCAAACAAATTGCCATTGCAATAAAAACTAGCAACTGTCAAATTGTCTATCGGTAGTGGCAAATATTAAATGAAATCGACAATTTCAATTGTTTCAAAAGCGCGCGGACGCAAAAATGAGGGTACTTCCGGTAGATTTTTAATTGTAAGAATACAGCCGAATTAGTCTACTATGTATATTTATCAAAGAAGTTATATTATAGAACTAGAACGCTCACGTAGAACTAAAAAGTGGGCCGCTTCAATGTAGCATTCTGTAATTAGAAAATTGACAGCATGTTCAATGCAGAGTTCTGTCCCTTAATAGTGTTATTAGAAAGGGACAGCATGCACAATGTAGCGGAACACTTTAGTTCAATGATAGGCAAACTACGGCTCGCGAATGGCTTGAATCCAGTCCGCGACTATCAAAATTAAAAATCAAGTGCGGATTTCTTGTTATGGTCGAAAGGCGGCGTGTCTCCAATAAGCTGGGAAACCCTGACATAGGCAGAAGTGGGAATATAGAGATAAATAGTAGCCTATAATATTCCAGGTCTCAAGCTATCTATATTCTAAGCTTTATTGCAAAAGTAGTTTTAGTGTGAAAGAGTAACAAAATCACATACATACACTAAAAAACTTTCGCGTCTATAATATTACTGGATTGAAATACTTGGCCCGCCATATATTTTTGGCGTAAATATTAGCACGCGAAGGAAAAAGTTTGCCCATCCCTGCTTTAGTTCAACGTGAGCATTCTAGTTCTGGTAATATAATTTTTTTGATCTTTACACAGTGTAAGTGGACAGTCGAACCCAACTTGACAGATGACAAAAGAAAACGCATACCGTTGTTACTCGCACAACTGTTACTCGTACAAAAATATGGTAACGACTAAATAAAAAATTGCTAATCACCTACATATTTTTTCAATGTTTTTGTCTGGTTAAATGTAAACTGGGGATGGGTTTAGCCGAATTGGAAGGTAAATGCGGTCCCGGGGAAACTGCCGGCCGGATGGAAGTCGAAGTGCGGGTTGCCGTGGTTGAAGAATGTTTGGAACACGTTGGGGTCGATATCTGGAATATAAGAAAACGAGTTCTGTGATGATGACGAATTTCACTAAGACGATTGGTGCAATAACTAACATGACAAATATTATCTTGAAAAATGTCCCATAATATTAAATAACATATATTATTTCTGCACACAATTAACGTTGAGTAGGGAAAACACGTTAAGGTTTTAGTTTTTAAAATTCGTGCCAAAACAGCCGTAGATGTAACGGCGTGACGTCATCGAGGTTAACATTTCGTTAACGTTAATGACAACGTTAACAAAATGTTAATTATACTTAAAGAAATGCTTTCCAAAAACTTCGCACCCGACAGGACTTGAACCTGCATCTCTGGGGATCCGTCCCAACGCCTTTCCAATTTGGCCACGGATGCATGTTCAATGGAGTCGAAATTAAGGATTGCATTTCTTATTGTTTTACGTTTTTGGAGGCACGTAGCGCCATCTACTGACAATATTTGCAGACTGCCAGCTTGAACTATTCTATTTTCCATAGAATTAAATTCAACGTTGAGATGTTGCTTCCGATTAACCGTTTTTGTTATATTTTAAAGTGTTTCCTACACTTGGGTAACTATACATAAAGAAATACTTTCCAAAAACTTCGCACCCGACAGGACTTGAACTTGCATCTCTGGGGATGCGTCCTAACGCCTTTCCAATTTGGCCACGGATGCATGTTCAACCCCGTTTCACCCGCGTAAGTCCCGTTCCCGCGGTAATCGGGAATGTCGGTATAAGTATAGCCTATGTGTTATTCCAGGTCCCCAGAAAATCAAAATAGTTTATTTTATTTAGATTCTTGTACAACAATTATTGCACATGATTATATGGCTACGTCTTAGGTCTATTGGTTTTAGTGTGGCTTCGGAACGCGACCTCAGAAGTGAGTGACACATGAGTTTGTTGTGGCTTCCTCTTAAGGAAGCCACAACAAACTCATGGGTTTTCTTGACCTATATTCCAAGTTTCATCGCAATCGGTTCAGTAGTTTCTGCGTGATTGAGGAACAAACACACCCACATACATACATACACACATACTCACAAACTTACTCATACTTACTACTTACTCACTCGCTTCGCTCGTTTAAGCGAAGCGAGTGAGGCCCAGTGTAGACGGGCTTGGCGCTTGTATCTTTGTATGTTTGTTCGACGATAACTTGAGTATCGTAGCTCCGATCTTCGTGAATTTTGGTATGCGGTCAATAGAATTTATGAGTTCGAACGAAGATGAGCCGTATCGGTAGGGGAGTCGAGGAGATAGGGGGGTCGTGAGGTCTCAGTTCGGGGCGGACTCCTAGTAATATTAGTAGGATAAGATAATGTGAGACTTGGTAAAACATAAGAATGTGAAGACGATGTTGAGCACGTACCCGGCATGCCGGCTCCGTCGTCGTCGACGTCGTGTCCGTGGTCGTACCGCGCGCGCTTCTTGGGATCGCTGAGCACGCCGTAGGCCTCGCCCACCTCCTTGAACTTGCGCTCCTGCTCGCGGCGCTCGCAGTCCGGCGCGCTGGCGTGCCGGTCCGGGTGGTGCACGAGGGCGCGCTTCCTGCAACAATCAAAGCGAACGCTAAGCGACCTCACCCTCGGGAGTTTTGGCGGGAATGCGTTGAGGAGATGTGTTGCTAAATTTTCATTTTTGTGAAACTTAGTTCAAATGCGTGTAAATTGTTTAATTTCGGGGGCATATTAATCAATTTAGTTTCGTGAAGGTGTGCAAGTGTAAATAAAAGTGAAAATCGGTGCAAAACATGGACTTTAGCTTAGTGTTGTCCCCAAAGCTCCGTGAACAAACATTGTAATAAATTACCCCCTTTTTACAATGATTCTCTCGACTTGACTTTAACTATGACGACTTGACTGTTTCGTTCAATGCAAATAACTTGCAAATATTGATAATACTCGACACTGGCAAATGTCCGAAAGGAAAAGCCATTTTAAAGAAGAAGACGTCACCCTCTCCACGAACGGAATCGCGACCTTATTTCTATTTCTTATCGGTTGTGAACCCATTATGGCCATTAGGAAAGTAGCCAGTGTCAAGCATTAAATACATTATGCATGTTATTTGCATCGAAACAGTCAAGTCGTCATAGTTAAAGTCAAGTCTAGGGAATCGTTTGTAAACACGGCGGCCATTTATTTACAAAGATTTTTCACGGAGCTTTGGAGACGACACTAAGTCCATGTTTTGCACTGATTTTCACTTTCATTCCACTTGTACACCTTCACGAAACTAAATTGATTAATATGCCCCCGAAATTAAACAATTTGCACGCATTTGAACTAGGTTTCACAAAAATGAAAATTTAGCACCACATCTCCTCAACGAGTTCCCGCCAAAACTCCGCGGCCATATTATCTCATTTCTATACGACGCACCGCCGCGCCGTGTTAAGGCCCCATACCCAGGGATAGGGCTAGCAAATTTCAGATGTGTAAAAGAAGGACGTAAGATGGATGACTATGCAATATTTTTATGAGTAAAATCAAACTATTCCTAATAACAAAATACCTATTGCTAATTTAGTAAAACTATGCTACCAATTTCAAGTGTACGCTTTAATACAGAAAAATAGAGGTTTAAATACGTCATGTTTAGCTGTAAAATGAAAATTTCGGTTTTAACGAAACGATAAAATAATAAATAAATACTGAGAATTATTGAGATCCCTGCCGCCAATATCGTAAGTATGTCACCTTAACATCTAAAGTCAAAGTCAAAATTATTTATTTCCTTACGCGATCACGTTTTATTACATGATCACTTGGTACGTCTTAAGGTCTAAAGATTTTAGTCTGGCTTTGGAACGCGCCCTCCGATGAGAAGAAGCCACTATCGCCGTGTGGAGACACGTTCATAGACATTGTATAGAAATAAGTGGCTCGACGATAATATCGCCGCGATCCCAACGCTTGTGGAGACGATCCCTTAAATTATTATTATTTCTTGGGCCATTTGGAAAGTAGCCAGTGTCAAATATTATTAATTTTTGCAAGTTATTTGCAACAAAACAGTCGTCATAGTAAAGTCAAGTCGAGGGAATCATTGTAAAACAGCGGCCATTTACAATGATTGTTCACGGAGCTTTGGTGACAAAGGTTTAGGTTAACATAAAAAAGCTTCACTATCAGGCGGCTTTTCTCCTTTAGTCTCTAATAGAGACCAGTCCAGCACTGTGGTATCACTATAGAGTATAGATGAAGACCTGGGGTAACCTGTAAACTACTTTTTGTCCCGATATTTTCCCGGGATCGGGACTTAAACTGGTGAAAACGAAAAGCGTTGTTTACCTGTAAGCCTTCTTAATATCATCCTCAGAGGCAGACTTATCAACTCCCAATATCTTGTAATAATCTTTTCGCTTTGACTTCTTCAGTGCTAGCTTCGCCTCATGCAACAACTGTTTATTCTCTTTGCTTTTATCGATCTTGTATAGTTTCTCGTAATCTTTGACCGCGTCTTCGAATTCACCTAACTCGGTGTAGCATTTGGCACGTCTTAATAAAGCCTTGACGTAGTTTTCGTCAAGTTCTAAGGCAGCGGTGCATGCTTCGGCCGCTTCCTGGAAATTAAATTAAATGATTTATTTACTGTGGATAGATTAAACACACGGTAGGTCAAGTTTGACAGACGGAGCTGGTATCGCACTTTTTATGTTAGTACGGATTATAGCTCGAGTATCGATTATTGCTCCAGTTCCACTATAGTTAAATAAGCGTAAAATGTGAATCACATGATCGTTTCAAAAACAGCAAACGTTTCTTTTAGATCTCCTCATTGAAGGTCACGTTAGCTTACAGACATTTAAAACGTCATATCTTACCTAATCTAAGGAGAGAGTTCAAACTTCGCCGCGAGTGAATTATTGGAATATTTCCTTTAAAATATTTATAGTAGATACTAGCTGCGCTCCGCGGTTTTACACGCGGAAGTCCCGTTCCCACGGGAATTTCGGGATAAAAATCTGTTCAGCCGTTTTTGCGTGATTGAGTAATAGACATCCAAACATCCAAACACACACACTTTCACATTTATAATCTTAGTAGGATGCCTAGACAATTACTAAATATTAAATAGGAATAAGAGCGACATCTTTTAACGAAATTAGTTAACTGTAAAATTCATCATTAGCTCAGGTAAATCACTGGAAAATGTAGATGGCGTATCAATTGAGCCTTGGTCGAAAAATAGTCGACATGAACACATACATAATAGAAAAGGACGAAGAAATGATCAGTATTCGTACCTTTATCTGGTTCAGCTTAGAGCAGACGGTGGCCTTGTTGAAGTATAGTTTGGCGTTGACCGTCTTATTGGCCTTGTCGATGTTGAGGGCGTCGTTGTACAGGTTCAGGGCTTGCTGCCATCTGCCCATTTTGAATGCTTCGTTGCCTGGAATATGCGCAAGGATAACTTTAGCATGGAGTCGAAGAAATGAATATTAGGTCTAAAATTTTCAACAAATGGATTTCAGTATTGATTTTTATTTTGAATTTATTTTTCAGAAAAAAAACCCTATTAAACTGGGACCTCACGACCCCCTATCTCCCCAATCCCGTTACCGATCCGGCTCATCTTTGAAATCATAAATTTTATTGACCTAAACTACGCGCATACCAAAATTCATGAAGATCGGAGCTACGATACTCAAGTTATCGTCAAACAAACATACACAGATACAAGCGCTAGGCCCGTCTACACTGGACCTCACTCGCTTCACTCGTTCGGTCAACTATTTCTATGTCACCTGATCACTGATCTATGGTTTTTTTCTTCTTATGGCCCCGGATTCTCGAGATGCCATTTGTCGAGAAATCAATGGTTATAGTAAAGCTGAAGACCGATCGTTTACTATGCGACCGGCGACCTCATTCCAGATGAATACAGTTTATAAACATGTGGGTGAATTTTACGAACTGAATAATTTGAATATATGAATAACTTTATATTCCATCACGTTGAACTTAGACGTTAATAAGTTTCCCGAGATTTATTGATCAAAGGAATTTGCCTAGACGTCTAAGGAATCTTCTTCTGTGTTATTTCACAACTTGATTGTTCATTACACTTTTTAATGTCGTTTTTATCAGGTTTCTCATTACGGTTTGGAAAATTAATAACACACATTATTTGCGTGACACAGATTAATTGGAAACAGCTAAGAATATTATTATAATTTAATTTCGTGAGCGTTTTTTCGATAAACTGTAAAAGTGAAATTAAGGTTTCAATTAAGATTTCAACATTGACCTTGAAAAAGCCAACAGTAAAGTTGGTGAAAGCTCGGTCGTTTAAAAATCATGAATAAAACGCGATTAAACCTGGTAAATAAAGTGTTTTAAAGTGAAATTACCTTCTTCTTTCTTTTGTTTTAAAAGTTTTGCCTTTTTATATGTTTCGATAGCCTTCTTGTGGTCGGGTGCGAGTCGAAGTACTTGTTGGAAATGTTTGAAGGCGGCTTCATCTTTGTCCTGAAAAAAAAACCAGGTATAATGATTGGTAACAAAAAAATGGAAATCATTACATTGACAGTATTATATGAATGGAATATCTCATTGTATGAGCATTAAAAGGATGTGGTTTTCGATAAAAAAAATATAATTAGACTTTACATCTTACTAATATTTTAAACACGAGTTTGTATGTATTTATGTGACTTTGTTACTCTTTCACGCAAAAACTATTGAACCGATTGCGATGAAATTTGGAATATAGGTAGCTGGATATCCCGATATTCCCGCGGGAATGGGACTTACGCAGGCAAAACAGCGGGGCGCAGCTAGTTGAATATAAACGCGTGCAAATGGCCTCACTACACGGGATGCCGCAAATCGTGCGAAGTGGAGACGCAAAAGCAGGAAAACGGACTCCGGGCTCCCGAGAGGGACGCAACCGGGAACATTGCTCGGACGATTTTGATTGAATATTATAAATTATCTGTACAGGTTCTAGCAACTTCAATCAACGTTATTTATAATGGCGCTGCGTGTAGAGCCTGGGACTAATAGGGTTTGTAGGTTGAGTAACATTAGATGCGCAAGATGGTTTGCCCAGAGAAAATAACGGGTCAATACTTTTGGAGTCAAGCCATGATGCATGTATACCGTAAGGACGTTGTTGATGTACATAACTTTTTTGCAAAGAAAAAGACATTGGTACTCGGTAGACTGGGTTTCAGAATGAAAGTCGGAGTTTCGATATCTAGCTCGAGACCAACGATAACAATAAATAAGGTTAATAAGTAAAGAGTTGCTCACCTCGAAATAAAGGCAGAGTCCTCGAACGTAAATGGCTTCCGAGTCTAAACTGTTGAACCTCAATATGTCATTCGCGACCTCTTGCGCTTCCGGACACCGTCCGAGTAGCGCGAGGCATTCAGCTTTAGCGAGCTTCGTCCTGTAATAAATAGTAGTAAAATAAAAAAAAATTGTATGTGAACTGTTTTAGGGATGATTTATATTAGACCGTCGCGCGTCGCCCGGCCGAGCTTCGTTGTCCATTGCTCGGCGAACAGTCGATCGGTCTGTTGCAACCGAGTGGCGGCCGAGCAACAGACAACAAAGCTCGGAAACGGCACGACCGGGAAACGGTCTAATATATATCCTTTATCCGATTAAAACGCCATTAATGTTATAAATGTAAATGTCTGTGTTTTAATCACGCCAACCTACTGACTATTACTACTAGCATGGTTACGCATATTGCTGGAGATCACGTAGGTCTACTTTTTATCAGATATTCCGTAATATGGACTTACGCAGGTGCAACCGCGGCGCGCTCATAGTAGATAATACATTCCGTTAATAACAGAGTCTGGTCACACCAAACGATTCGCGTGCGTTTGAGTTTCGTGATGTACATTGTATGTACGCATATAAACACTGTCACACCGAGCGAAGCAGCAGGAGCAATGAATATATTGTATACATACGACTGAATAGTGCGCGCACCTGAATTGACAGTCGTTCTACACTCGAATATTACAATTTGCACGTCACGTGTCTGAAATGATATACCTAGTACCATCTCTTTCAGTCTCTGAATGTAAAAAAGAGATAGAAACACGCGTGCACGCCACGCCAGCACGGCACATTACGCGTCTGATGTTACCCAGCTTTTATTTAGTCAGGTAGACAATGTTTAAAACTCTTAAACCAAACGACAAAGCTGAGTATATGACTATCCTTACCTACAAAAAACGATAAACTATTAGGAGGCTACGTCAGTTATGCCATCAGTTAACCGGTAGGTACTATTGCAATTGACTGATTACAATACAATTGAGAGTCAGAAGCGAAACAAAAGGATTACATATTGCAAGAAATAAATAAACAATGTGTACTTATAATACATTATTCTTGACTTTAACTAATAGGTAGAGATTTAGGTCCCTCAATTTATACTTTAACTAAAGGAAGAGATGAACAAAAAGTATGTAGGTACTTACAAAAGAAATGAACGCAAATGCGAATCTAAAAACATTAGCTAGATAACTTGGGAGAACAATAATTTATAGTATTTTAGTTTCGTCTGTTTATCTGTTAAACATATGCATTCAAAAACTATTGAAATCTGGTATACTTTACAGCCAAACAAGTAGGTAGACACCGACGTTAGACTGCCCATGAAAATTCTTGAGATTTAACAGGTTCGAGAGTAACGCAGGTGAAACCTGAGCTAGTGTCGAATAAAATAATTATTTTATTGCAATGTCTTTCTCTTTAATATAAATTATAATAATTGCATATAAATAGTATAAGTTTAATAACCTTGAATAAAGTTAACTTTCGTTTAAATGATTCACATAACTGTAATTGCAAAAAAACAAGTCTAGTTGGAGATTCAACGTGGGCGAATAATGACTCATGTTGTTAGTAGCTGCGTTTCGCGGTTTTACGTAAAAATAGTCAGTGCAGGTCGAATCGCCTAGCAACGCACTGCACAAACAAACCTATGGGTCGGGCTCAAATGTGGTACACAGATAGACTTTACAACATACGGGCATCTGCTAAAAAAAAAGCTTATTTTTTGTAGTCGACTAAAGATGCATAGTAGTATTAAAATTTTCAAAACTCAAAAGCTAAAACAAATGGGGAAAACTTTGAATTCATGTTGGTCGTCGGGTCGGAGTTAATCTCCGGAACAAAAAACCGATTCTGATAAGACTTATTTTGATGATTTGAGACATTAAAACTCTTAGGAATGACATGGGCTTGTTTTTATCCTGATATTTTCATGGGATCAGGACGTTTGCGGGTAAAACCGTAATGCAATGATATGCTAGTTATTGTAAAAAAAAAGCTTAGACTAAAATGCCACTTTTGAGCATTCTCCTTCCATCCGAATCCATTTTAGCGTGAAGAAATACAAAAGCAAGTGAACTCACAAACTTTAGTTATTTAAGTTATTAGTAGGACCAAATTCGTTACCTAACTTAGTTAGATCATTGAATACGTTTTGAGAGAATAGTTTAATTGGTTTGTTTTTGTCTAGATTGAACCTATTTTATATTTAGTTTGATTGTTGCTAATAGTTTTAGGAAGTTCAAGGTAATTTAATCGATTGCCAGTTTAAGAACTATTGTGATGTTTTTGCTTGATTGGAAAATACATCTCTCATGGTCAAATTAAGAGGCATTCATACTGGGTTCTAAACAAATAATAAGTTTATTCCTCATCTGTATACGAGAAATCAAAGCACTGATGTATTATGCAAGTTCGTAAGGCTGATATGGAAATGGGTGGGTAATGCCGCCACTTGACGCATGTCGAACAATACGTGGTCCAAAACTGCAACAATGTGACAGTGCGGCAGACCCAGATAAAGGTGGTAAGAAGCTTGATACTTAATAAATAGTTATTTACAATCACCCATAAAGGTACCTATTTCAAGGTGTTCGTGTTTATATCTGCACCTATTCATACCATATTGAACTAACAACAAGTAGGTAATGGAAACAAAGGGGAGCAGTTTGCGCGTGAACGTGGGGCGTCGTTGGTCAATTGATCAAATATCGGAATAGATAGCCTTTTTGTTATTTTACATACTCCGGGACTTAGCCAAGTAGTAGGACGATGACAAATAATAGTAAGAGGTTAAGCTGCGATCGAAAATCTTGCAGCGGTGATAAACAATGTGGTAAAAAAAGTACTTCGGAAGACATTCTGATCTCTGTTGCTATCTTTGATGGATAACAGTTGTTAGGTAAAGATAGTGGTCTTAGGATGACCTGCCCCCATACGATCTATCCTGTGGACGTCTGTAAACAGTGGAAAATGAGAGGCACTATACAGTACATTGCTGCTTTGACGTAACGTGTTTATTACCGGTGATTACCTCAAAACAGCAATGTACTGCATAGTGCCTGTCATTTTCCACTTTGTCAGACATCGACTGGATAGATGATATGGGTACTGAAAACTTTAATATTAGGTGACCCACACACCTAATACACCTACAAAAGATTAATAATAATGCGTGAATGTGGTAACTCACTTAGCACATGATGGGCTGTAGTCCAAGCAGCGGTCCATACAGAAGACAACGCGGCGGTAGTCGTTGGCGTCGCGAGCCTTCTGCGCGTCCTCGTGCAGTCGACGCAACGTCTCTAGAGCGCGGCGCTCGCTGCTCGCGCAGTCCACTCCGCCCAGCTCGGTGGCGCTTTTCACTGCCTGCTCGCCTCCTGCTAGGTCGCCTGTAACATTATAATTTAATTAATTAAGTATTTAGAGACCTTCCAGGGTATCTCAGCGTTCGTCGGGCTAAGGGTAGCTGCTTCCCTCACTTGCAGGAGAACCACGCTTATCCTAAGAGACTGACAGCTGCCATTTCGAACGACCCTATTCGTGGCCTTAGCATTTGTCTCATTTTCGTTGACGTTTATTATCTATCAAGCGCTAGAGTAAGACAAAGCATTATGTCACGCATAGTCGATTGTGAATACGACTGTGCTGCGAGTGAATTTTTGGGAATGTAGACATAATAAATAATATGTTTTTAGGAGACTGTTTGCCGTTAATCATGTATCAACAATAAAATGTTACAGAATAGCAACATGATTTGGCAGAGCAAATGGTATGATTCGTTTAAACTAATACATATTTATAAACACAAGAATAGGTATTATGATTATTTGGGATAACAATAATTGTATGGGTGGGCGTAAGATAGCATAGACGATAAATATTAAACTGTGTCATAGAAACTGTGTGGGTTATCTGTTTATGATCTCAGTAGTGAAGATTTTGTTACTGTTTAATACATGGATTTGTTGTTTGTTATGATATGGGACGGGTTTATTTATTGCATTGAGAACTAAGGATTTCCTTATAAATCATAGAGTACAAAAAAAAGTCATTTCTCTATATTTAACACACTATGTTTGTTTCTATCAGCAACACTATCGATTGGTACCATAATAAATGGTGTTTAAGGTTCGATCCCTGGCTAGTGTTATATAACTAATGTCATTTTTGTTTTTGTCAAAAGTTTCAGCATTTTTCGCAATCTCTTATAGTTTAATATATCCCCCTAAACGCCCATGGAAACAGCCCACCCTGTATATAAAATAAACAAAATTAATAAAGTTGTTGTATAATCAAATCAGTAACAAACATCTTAGGAAGTCAGTGTAAACATGAGAATACCACAAACAACTCTCACTGTTCAGTTATCCCATTAACAAGTAATTAGTAGTAATTGAAAGTCAAACTTTCAACTAACTGGTTTTATATTATGTAACTAGCTTTGAGTAGGTTTTACTGATGCCAATTTAATAAAGCTTGAACTAATGCTAAATCATTTATATAATACATATCCCTGAAGTCCTCATCTACTTAAACTAGCACCGCAGCTTCTCCCGCATAAGTGCTAATCCCGAATTTCTTTTAAAAAAAATAATAGAAAACTTTCATATCTATAGATACATTCGGCAAATAAGTTGCAATTAAGCAAAACAGGAGACAACTTTTGATAAAATCGATGGTGGTGTATGGTATCAGATTTTAAGCAAAAATGATTAAATAGCTTTTAAGTTGAAATTAGCCGAATTTGAATAACTTAGTATCCAGCATACTTATTAGATGGGCCAATCAAAAAATAGTTATGTGATACGAGGGCTGCACTAAAAGTATCGGGAATGGAATATTTCCACTGTTCCTGTCATATTTAAATCTTTTTAATTGAAAACTCCTTGGTTTTAAAAATCGAATACCATTTATTTATTTAAAAAAGAATCTCGGTCTTGTCACAAGGTTTTGTCAAACTTGTTTAGTTGTTGAGAAAATGGAATTGACTCGAGAAAATTCAAGAACGATGATTTATTATGACTTTCGAAGTGGTTTATCACAAAAACAGTGTGTTGACCGGATGATTTCTGCATTTGGTGATGAAGCCCCATCCAAAACCACAATTTATCGCTGGTTTGCTGAATTTCAACGTGGACGTGTCAAGCTCAGTGATGATCCCCGTCAAGGTCGTCCAAAAACTGCAGTCACCCAAGAAAACGTTGATGCTGTGCGTAAGCTGATTGAGGAAGATCGACATGTGACATACCGCGAAATTTAGGCAACTTTAGACATTGGCATGAGTCAAATACAAATAATCTTGCATGAACAATTAGGTGTAAAAAAGTTGTTTTCCCGATGGATACCGCATTCGCTCTGTGAAGAGCAAAAAGCGGCTCGCGTTACTTGGTGCGTCAGAACTCTCGAAAGATTCCACGCAGGATCCTCAAATGCTGTATACAACATCGTATCAGGTGACGAATCCTGGATATACGCGTACGAACCCGAAACAAAAAACCAGTCACAAGTTTGGGTGTTCGAAAATGAGTTAAAGCCAAAAAAATTGTTCGTTCACAGAGTGTTGCAAAAAAAATGGTGGGCACGTTTGTCTCCAAAACCGGCCATGTTGCGACTATTCCTCTTGAGGGACAAAGAACGGTTAATGCAGAATGGTATGCTAGCATTTGTTTGCCACAGGTCGTTTCTGAACTCCGTAAAGAGAACTGCAACCGCCGCATCATCCTCCATCACGACAATGCGAGTTCTCACACCGCGCACAGAACAAGAGTTTTTAGAGCAAGAAAACATAGAATTATTAGACCATCCGCCGTACAGCCCCGACCTAAGCCTTAATGATTTCTATACTTTCCCTAAAATAAAGAATAAATTGCGTGGTCAGAGATTTTCATCACCTGAAGAAGCTGTGGACGCCTACAAAACGGCCATTTTGGAGACCCCAACTTCCGAATGGAATGGTTGCTTCAATGTTTGGTTCCATCGTATGGAAAAATGTGTCAAATTTCGCGGAGAATACTTCGAAAAGCAATAAATACATTTTGAAGTAGTAATGTTGTGTCACTTCCTTGATTCCCGAAATTTTCAGTGCCACCGTCGTAAATGATTGAAATAGTGAACTAAAATTTCAGATTTCCAAAAGTAATTAACCTAAAAAGTGAATAAATAGTTAACTACCTAATGCAATGCAGCATTTAGCAATACGTATATATCCTTTAGTGAATGTAGGGTCCAGAGCTACAGCTTTCTGGGCATCTTCCAAGGCCTTCTTGTAGTTACCCAGCATCATATAGCAAGCTGATCGGTTTCCATAGTAAGATCCATTCTCTGGGCACTGTTTGATGGCTTCGTCATACATAACAAGGGCACCCTTGTAGTTTTTGAATTTGTACAAATGATTGCCACTTTCCTTTTTGTCTTCGGCGATTCTGTGGATAAGTATGTTGGTATTAAAATTGGGATTATATATTTTCCACTCATTTCAAAATTCTACATGGCTATGTTATCTACATTGATTACCTTTGTAAATTATAGATGGGTCCATATTATAAAATTATAATACTGTTTCGGTATGTTGTAAATTCTTGTTTTGTTTGTGTCATTTTTTCATTATTTTGGGTTTCTCCATACTTGTGAGTATGTTCCGAAACAATACACATACTAACTGTGTGTGTGAATACTAATTACACAAAAAGAAACATGCAAATCGAATAATGGTAAGAGGTGGAAAAGAAGTTATTCTTTTTACCCCATGGTATGAAGACGATAATGATAATGTTTCAACTCGCTCATCAAATAGTCCTCTTATAACTTGAACTTTAGTCCTCTTATGAAGAAATTGTCATTTGAACATGTCATTCAGACATGAATGGTAGAACAATCAAACATACTATAAAATATTTGTAACAACCATCTTTCAGTACAAGACAGATATAGATAACTACTATGACATCTGTAGAGATAATTTTTGACACTAAAAACTCAAGACTTACGCGGGGAAACTCATGGGACATAGATAGTTAGCTGGTATATTTTAATATTAAAAACATGTGAAGACCTTCCAACATAACAGAAAACGCAAAACGTAAACATGGCAATCCATGTTCACCTAGTTCTGTCGAAGTTATAAATAATAATAATTGATAGTCGTGAACTAGTTCACTAGGATTTTACCCTCGATGGGTTATGTGAACCACCTGAACACTAACTATTTAGGTCAAATGTCAAGGTACTGTAGAACTATGTAGTGTAAAAAATCTTAAATTCATTGATAAGGGTTAAAAGGTGAGCGGAAATACCTCATTGGAAAAGAACTGGGTATATATACACATTATCATTTTTCCTAGTAGGTAGCTAACAAAAACGCAAAAACAAGGATCGTAGGTGAACAGATTTTACTACAATTTCACACATACCTTTCGCGGCTTTTTGGAACTAAATCGTCTATTGTAAGATCACAATCCACCACATCAGACTCTGCCATTTTAATGTTTTAAATTATAATTGTAACAAATTCAAAACAAAATTTTATTCCTGATTGACGACGAACTCACAAAAGAAAGAAAATCCGACCACAGACTAGTAAGAAGATACTAATCCGACCAATTTCCGTCAACCAAAGCAATGTTACCAGTATTAATTTTCCAGAAGGTGCCAAAAATACGTAAATCCTATTGAATGATTGTATGTAAAGAGATAAATACTATCTCTTTAGTATACAACCTATATTGGTTGTCTATTATATAAAACAAAATGTTTGTAAGAGTTTGTCAAAATGTCTTACTGGTAAATTTATATTCTTCCAATAAATTGCTTTACTAAAACAGTCTCAACAAAGTATATTTTCTTTATATGGTAGCAGAGCGTGAATAAAAAAGAAATTAAATTATGTAAAAACCGTGTTGTAGTATTTTCGCAAATTAACAAAAATGTCGAATTCAAAAATCGACCCTCTTTCGAAAGAAAATTATGACACATGGGTTATACAGGCTGAGGCTATACTAGTCAAGCAAAAACTATGGAAATACGTTGACGCTTCAACTGCTGATGCTGAGATTGCGGCTAACAAAGAAGGAGACCGACAGGCAAGATCTGAGCTGATACTTATAATCGCTCCTTCTGAGCTTAAGCAAATAAAAAACTGCACATCTGCGAAAGCATTATGGGACAAACTAAAGCAAACGTACGCCAGCAAGGGACCTGCGCGTAAGGCTTCACTATTAAAACAGTTGATACTATCGAAACTCGATCAACAAGACATACGCTGCCACCTAGATAAGTTTATGGACACAGTAGATAAACTGGCAGACATGGACGTACAAATAAATGAGGATCTTCTAACGATATTGATGTTGTACAGTCTATCATCAGAATACGACAACTTCAGGGTCGCTATCGAGTCACGAGACACTCTTCCAAAGCCAGACGAGCTTAGAATTAAAATAATTGAAGAGGCACAAGCGCGACATTGTAATACCGTTTCAAATGAACCTGAACCGTCAACCTCAGAAGAAGCTTTGTACGCATCCTGCAAAATATGTCATCGAAAAGGTAATATCTTCAAACGAAGAACACATAAAATTTGCTGCGAGTGCTGGAAGAAGAAAGATCAGTCTAGCAAATCTTATAAAAATAATTTTGCTACGCAATGTCTTCTCACACGTAACGAGAACCACATTAACAATGAATGGGTCTTAGACAGCGGTTGCACTTCACACATGACTTATCAGAAAAGTTTGTTCGGGACCATGAAGAGTGTTTCCCGAAGACTGAACTTCGCATCAGATGACCATAAGGCTGAAATAAAAGGAACAGGCACTGTCTCTTTTACAACGAAAAACGGTAATGGCACTGCACTTACACATCTTCGAGACACGCTGTATGTACCAAGCCTATCTATTAACTTGATGTCCGTCGGAAAAATGACAGATGCGGGTTGCTCTGTCCTCTTCACGAAAGATAAGGCGACAGTCAAGAACTCTAAATCTGGAATAATTCTCACTGCTCATAAACATGAAGATGGTCTTTACTACATCAAACCAAAACATGAGCGCAACAACCTTGTCAGCGATAACGATGATATGACTCCAACTTCTACTAAAAAAGAGCACTCATCAAACATCCAAGATTGGCATAGGAAACTTGGTCATATGAACAGTAAAGATATGAAACTAGCATTGAAAAATGATAAACTGATTGGACTTAATTTTGATGCAACTGAGATTTTACCAGAATGTGATACCTGTATACAAGCTAAACTGCATCGAGTTCCTGCTCCTCGCGAGAAAAATATTCAACGAACCACTGAACACTTAGAAATCATTCACAGCGAGGTATGTGGACCTTTCAGAACGCCAACAGTAGCTGGAAACAAATACTTCGTCACATTTATTGACGACTACAGCCGATACTGTCGAGTATACACAATGAAAAACAAGAACGAAGTGTTAGAAAAGTTCAAAGAGTTCGAAGAATTAGCAGAGACTCAAACTGGAAAGAAAATTAAGTTCCTACAATCAGATAATGGCACAGAATACGTGAACCATGCTTTTAATACATACTTAAAACGTTGCGGGATACAGCGAAGGCTCACCGCACCTTATACTCCTCATCAAAACGGAGTTGCCGAAAGAAAAAACCGTACCCTCGTAGAAAAGGCGAGAGCGATGATTATTGACGCACAAGCACCATCCAAATTCTAGGGTGAAGCTATATTTACTGCAAACTACTTATCAAACAGAAGCATAAATAGCGCTATACAGAATGAAACACCATTTGAACGATGGGTAGGCAGAAAGCCTTGCGTAAATCATTTGTACATATTTGGAAGCAAAACCTTCGTATTACTAAAAGCCAAAAATGGGCATAAATTTGCACCGAAAGCAATTCCAGGAATGTTTGCAGGGTACTCTGAAACATCTAAAGCATTCAGAATATTCATACCATCGAAGAATAACATTATGATTTCTAAAGATGTTAGAGTTATGAAGAAAATGTTCTATGACGAGCAAAACAATAACGAACTCTTCGACCTATTAGACGATAAAGATAAACAACCTATGCAAACTTCACAAAAAAGAGTACAGAAACAAGTAGTTGTTACATTTGACGACAACATTCCTGATAATGAAAATGACGACGAAACCCTTCAACAAGATTCAGCTGAAAGAACTTTAGAAAGAAATAATGAAAGTGACTATGAATCGCTTTCCGGTTCTGATACTGATGAAAATAATGTAAATAATGATGAAGAAGTCGTACAACGACAGACCAGATTCGTGAGGGATAGGTCACAAATCAGGGCACCGAAATGCTATGACGATTTTATCTTAGCTGTTGCTGAAGAAATTGAAAGTTGTCATAAACCGCCTGAACCAACGACGTACAAGGAGGCAATCGAATCTCCGAACAAACTAAAATGGCAAGAGGCCATGCGAAATGAAATGTCTTCATTAAACGAAAACCGCACATGGGATCTCGTCGATTTACCCAAAGGACGAAAAGCCTTACCCTGCAAATGGGTCTTTAAGGTGAAAATGAACCCAGATGGTTCCGTCGAACGATATAAAGCCAGAATGGTTATAAAGGGCTACTCTCAGAAACCCGGAGTAGACTACGATAAAACTTTTAGTCCTGTAGTTCGTCTGAGCACAGTACGAGCATTACTTGCTGTAGCTGCTCAAGAAAACCTGGAGCTGAGTCAGTTCGACGTATCAACAGCTTTCTTAAATGGCACTGTCAAAGAAGAAATTTTCATGAAACAGCCAGAAGGTTTTCAGGACGGTACCAAACGAGTCTGCAAGCTGAAACGCAGTCTTTATGGACTGAAACAAGCACCACTTTGTTGGAATACTTGCATAGCCGAGTTCTTAATAAAGTCTGACTTCCAACAGAGCGAAGCAGATCCATGCTTGTATGTTCGATTCAGAGGACAATCCAAAGTTTTTATCTGCCTATATGTTGACGACGGACTTGTGGCGTATAATACAGCACGTGCAGGTGATGAGTTCTTCAGAGAACTAAAATTGAGGTTTAAAATTACCACTAAGCCTGCGTCGTACTTTCTTGGATTAGAAATAAACATACGCAAGGACAAGTCCATTACGTTGTGTCAGACGGCATACACTAAGAAAGTTTTGGAGAAATTTAGAATGTCCAGTTGCAAGTCAGCACCAACACCAATGATAAAAGAAATCGATACTGAAGATGAGAGCACTAACACTAATGAAAACTTTCCTTATCGACAAGCTGTGGGTGCTTTAGCATATTTATCAGTTGGTACAAGGCCTGATATTTCATATGCTGTCAGTGTAGCATCAAGAAAACTTGAAGCGCCTACTAAAAAAGAGGTCATGTTGGTAAAACGCATCTTCCGATATTTGAAAGGAACCCAGCAGAACGGTCTGATATTTGTAAAACAGTCGCCTCCACACTTACTCTGTTACAGCGACGCAGATCATGCAGGAGACCACAGTTCAGGAAGATCGACATCTGGAATGGTGTGCATGTACTCTGGAGCTGCTATTAGCTGGAGAAGCCAGAAACAAACAACAGTTTCTATTTCTTCCACTGAGGCAGAGATTGTAGCAGCGAGCGAATGTACACAAGAAATCATATGGCTGAATTGTCTACTGAGCAACATGTTACAGATAGAAAAGCCGAAATTATTTCTAGACAACGAATCAGCTGTCAAACTTGCATATAATCCGAAGTATGAATACCACAAGCGCACCAAACACATTCAGCTGAAACATTTCTTCGTTAGAGAATGTGTTAACAATGGGAATCTCGAAGTCAAGCACGTTTCCTCTGAACTACAGTTGGCTGATATGCTAACTAAACCATTGTACGGTCCTAGAATACAGGATCTTAGTTCCAGAATGGGACTGAAGAATTTATGTCTAAATTCTTCAAAAATTCGGAGGATGTAAAGAGATAAATACTATCTCTTTAGTATACAACCTATATTGGTTGTCTATTATATAAAACAAAATGTTTGTAAGAGTTTGTCAAAATGTCTTACTGGTAAATTTATATTCTTCCAATAAATTGCTTTACTAAAACAGTCTCAACAAAGTATATTTTCTTTATATTGTATGAAAATAACTTCTATTAATATCTTTTGTGTTTTTCATTTATTAACAAATAAATCCAAACATTAAATCAAGCAAGCTAATATTGTTTTTGTATTTATTTTGCACAACGTGGGTGTGAGTGAACCAATAACGTCTACTTTGACAAGACAAAAAATGGCTCTCTATGTTCGATCAGTAAAGCATTTATATGTATAAGTAATTTAATATTATTATTTATTTATATTTAAATTTTATGTCTAAAACATTAGTTATATGTACAAAAGAAAACAAAAATATTTTTTAAATCAATCTTCCTAATGATTTATTATTTTAATATGTGTATCGGGGAGTAGCGACCCCGCGGCTGCCCAAGTGCTCTAGGGGGAAGTCACCGTTCTTCATCTCAGGCTTGACTGGTCGAAGTGAACACTGACGAGGAAGCGGTTTCCCGCCTCTAGCTTGCCTTCCCCGGTCGGTCAGAGTGGAGTCGTGAGAGCAGAAATACTCGGAGGAGGACCACGGGTGGTTGTTCTTAGCTTCATTTTACAGTACAGACAGGGATAATCGCTGAGTTGCTGTCCACTTCATAGTTTGCGAGTAAAATTGGTATTGAAAAGGACCTCTATGTGTTGACTCGGCTCCACGCACGCCTTCCAAAGGTCCGGGGCTTTATATCCCCGTAATACTGGACGAATAACAGTAACTTTAAATAAATCGTTTTATCTTAGATTTTCACGATTTTGTATGATGATTGATAAATGAAACACTATAAAAATTAAAACATTATAAGAATTAAAAAAATATTTAAAAAAATTGAACAGTAAAATAAAGTACCCAACCATAATTTAATTTTATTGTTAAAAAATATTTTTTGTAAATTTTGTAAATAAAAACAGTACTGTATTTTTGATAATTTCTAGCAACATAGGTGAGCGTCTGTCAGTTATTTGACTGCAATGTAATCAACATGATGTCCTTTTTGAGTCTTGGCGGGAACTCGTTGAGGAGATGTGGTGCTAAATTCTCATTTTTGTGAAACCTAGTTCATATGCGTGCAAATTGTTTAATTTCGGGGGCATATTAATCAATTTAGTTTCGTGAAGGTGTACAAGTGGAATGAAAGTGAAAATCGGTGCAAAACATTGACTTAGTGTTGTCTCCAAGGCTCCGTGAAGATTGTTTGTAAATGGCCGCCGTGTTTACAAATGATTCCCTAGACTTGACTTTAACTATGACGACTTGACTGTTTCGATGCAAATAACTTGCATATTATATTAAAATACATGACACTGGTTAATTTCCTAATGGCCATAATCGGTTCACAACCGATAAGAAATAAATAATAAAATGATGTCCTTAGGTGTCTTGGCGGGAACTCGTTGAGGAGATGTGGTCCTAAATTTTCATTTTTGTGAAACCTAGTTCATATGCGTGCAAATTGTTTAATTTCGGGGGCATATTAATCAATTTAGTTTCGTGAAGGTGTACAAGTGGAATGAAAGTGAAAATCGGTGCAAAACATTGACTTAGTGTTGTCTCCAAGGCTCCGTGAAGATTGTTTGTAAATGGCCGCCGTGTTAACAAATGATTCCCTAGACTTGACTTTAACTATGACGACTTGACTGTTTCGATGCAAATAACTTGCATAATATATTGGAATACATGACACTGGCTAATTTCCTAATGGCCATAATCGGTTCACAACCGATAAGAAATAAAAAATAAAATGATGTCCTTACCCTGCATTTTGGCCGTTCCACCAAACAACGTTGCCGTCGATGTCAAAATGTTAATTAACTCAAAGTCAAAAAGAGGTTGGTTGGCTGGCTTAACGAAGCACGCACGCAGGTAGCTAAATATCAACGAAAGCTTTTGAATTCGTTATTTATTTCACGTGTTTTTAAAAAAACAATTAATACTGATGTCTTCAAAATGAAAGACGAAGGTTTTGTAGCAGAATCCAGTGAGATTTTGGCCAATGGAGACATTGAGTGGCAGCCACTAGCTCTTACTCTAGTCGAATACCCCAAAGGTATTTTCTTTATGAAAATTTTGATTGAATGCGAGTTTTGTGTAGTAAATACAATAAATAAACATTCGATACTCTTCTGCAGGTGATTTACTTGGGAAATTCTTTGCATTTATAAGTCTTTCGCCGTTCGGAATTGGCGCTGGATTTGTAGCACTTATTTTGTTTAGAAGAGATCTTCACACGGTAAGTAAAACGAAAATGACGCTTGTGATGATTAAAATTAGTAACCAATAGGTGTAATTGTTTATTTATATTAGATTACTAATATTAAATAAATAATTACATTTATTTTTCTCAATTTCAGATAGCATTTTTCTGTGGGACTCTAGTGAATGAAACCCTGAATATAATTTTAAAACATATAATATGTGAAGCTAGACCATTGGCAAGAGGTCATTTGTACAATGAATATGGAATGCCTTCATCACATGCTCAATTTATATGGTTCTTTAGTATTTATGTTTTATATTTTGTTTTAGTAAGGTAAGTTAGTTTTAGTTATTAAAATAACTTCTAGGTTAATTCAATTACTTCAAAGAATAAAAAGGTCTTTGCACTCAATCCTGATGCTTAATACCAGCAATATATCATAAAAGAAGCAAAAGAAAATGTTTACCCAAGTGAAAGATTTCTGTTGATTTGATAGCAATATAAATATTACAACTGGAAGCCCCCTTGTATAGCTAGTGGGTTCCTCAACCTTTTTAAAGACTGTTTCCTTTATCAATGATGAACCACAGATAAAGTTTCACTGTCTTATTAAATACTTTCGGTTACGTTAGTAATATGTGATCTGTGCTTTCGGGGCTTTTTGATAAATGGCACAGGACTCAAAGCCAACAGTTGACAATGGTTTATAATGAGAAACTGTCAATGATTTATATTATAAAGAGGAAAGATTTATTTGTTTGTTTATTTGTAATGTAATAGGGTCTGAAACTACTGAGATGATATCAAAATTCTGTCACTAATAGAAAGCTACATTATGGAGAAATATCATAGGCTACTTTTGATCCCGATATTACTAAGGATCGGGACTTACATGGGTGAAACAGAGGGACGCAGCTAGTGCAAATATATAGTGGTACTCAAAATTATTTATTGAACCTTTCAGATTACATCACATTAATAACAATAGCATAATATCAGCATTATGGAGAGTGATCATAGTAGGAGGCTGTATAACACTCTCCATTCTGGTCAGCATTGCCCGAGTCTACCTACACTATCACACTACCTTACAAGTCGTGATGGGAGGTCTAGTTGGCTTTCTATTTGCTACATTTTGGTTTGGGATGGTACATAGGGTATTTACGCCCCTGTTCCCGCAGTTAGTTTCATTGTAAGTATACCGTAATCCTACTACCCTACTAATATTATAAATGTGAAAGTGTGTGTGTTTGGATGTTTGTTACTCAATCACGCAAAAACTACCAAACTGATTGAGATGAAACTTGGAATATAAGTAGTTGGATACCGGGAATAACACATAGGCTACATTTTATCCCGATATTCCCACTTACGCGGGTAAAACCGTAGGGCGCAGCTAGTTACTAATAATATTCATTTTGAAGACTATTTGACTTGTGTAAAAAAAAAAACTTCTTTTCCGTCCTCTTAACATTATCAAATTCCGGTGTCTAAACAAAAAACTAGGCCTATTTAAAAAAAATGACCTAGTTATTTGTTAGATAATTACCAAAACCATGCAAATTGGACAACGTTAAGGGGTGAAAACGACTTTTTATTATTGTATGGAGAGTTGTATGATAAAGTTGTCCCCAAATTACCTTCCTTATAAAACTAAGTAAAAAAAAATTTTTAATAGAATTCATTTTACGGTCGGTATCGTGTTATTATAATATCAGCGTTAAAACATAGATTTTACAACCACACTATGAATAGCAGAATCGTTAACATAGCAAAGACTAGTGGGATTATCATACACTCTTTGTCGACGAAGAGATAATTTTAATTAATCAAATTAGGTTTAACTTTTCTTTCTTCTATGGTTTTCACGATTTTGCATAATAAAATACTTTATTTATCCGGTTTAATCGCGTTTTTATTCATTATTTGAACCGAGCTTTCGCCAACTTTACGTTGGCTTTTCAAGGTTAACTGAAATAATGAATAAAAACGCGATTAAACCGGAAAAATAAAGTGTTTTATTAACTTTTCTTGTTATAAATACTACTAATTAATAAACTAAACATATTTTATGAGATACCTAGTAAAATAATTATATTTCCCATGCTTTTGCTTTATTAAATACAAAGCACATTACAGTATGCTTGCTTAATATTATATGTCCACTGGACAAAGGCATAAGACAAATGCTTTTTAATTCAATATTCTCACGGAATTATAAAACTAATGATGCTAGCAAGACCGTAGCAAGGTAAAACTAATATAAACATTTACAGGAAAGTAAATTTACCCTGCAGTGGGAACAATTAACGGGCTAATAATTATTATTTTTATTTCCAGGAAAGTATGTGAAATGCTGATGATACGAGACACGACATTGATCCCGAACGTGCTATGGTTCGAGTACACGACGTCGCGGCAGGAGGCGCGCGCGCGCGGCCGCAAGATGGCGGCGCTGAAGCCGACGCAATGACGCTGCGCGTGCCCCGAGCCGCGCCGGCGCCGGCCGCGCGCGTGACGCCTGCTCGCCGCCGCGGCCCTCGCCTTCCTTGGCGGCCTCATACTTACCAAAATGGAGCCTCACACCTTCCTTCCCTATTGACGTAACGTTATTACGAACATGTCTAACTCTGTCGTGTGACTTCTAAACGTCATATAGCTGCTAAACTTGAAGACTTCAAATTCACATTTGAAGTCTTCGAGTGTAGAATGCTACGTCGTCGAACTTATCTTTGCTTCCTATCGAACAGGCTAGCATGACAGCTCGAGAAACATTTTGTCGTAATCAGTAACGACGATGAGGTTCCATCTCTTTCTCTCGAACGACGATAAAAAAGACAAAACATTTTTGTCGATCGAGATAAGGTGTCTCATAATGTCTTGCTAGACTGGCAGGTGAGGTGAGATAAAGCAAAAAAAAAAGGAAACAGACATTTCAATATCTTTGTTCCATTTGTAAACTACGTTGAGTCATTTTGGTGTATTTATGAGACAAAAAAGAAAATTATTATCTTCAATTTCGATAAGCTACAAAAAGACGAAGAATGAAACTTTGGGAAACCAAAATTTGGGATACAATATCGCATATACTATATAAGTCATACAAACAAGAGCAGTCCCACTAAATAATGATCAATTGCAACGCGACAGGGATTAATAGTTTAGCAGCTATATGCCCCTTAAGAGCATATCCTATCAGCACTGATTTCATACATAATAATGATAAAAAAAAAATCTGAATATTGCCTCTGAAGGAAATATGACCCTCTAACAAAAATATAGCCAAAAATATTAAAAGCAAAATGATTAGGACACGTAAAGAGCGTAATAATTTGGCGGTTATGAATGAAAAACAGACAAGAATGTTTGCTCTACAATCTAGAGCTACAATTCTCCGAGAAGGTTATCTATTTTAACTTCGAAATGCAATATTGTCGAATATTTAATTCAAAAGTCCATTGATTGTACTTTAGTAATCACAAAAGTTAAATTTTTACTTATAGCGATAGCTATTATGGTAACTTGCTCAAATGTGTTAAATATTTTCGTGCTTTAGGGTCCTATTACAACATTTTCTTTTTACAAACGTCATTTGTCCTCAAATAAGTCGGATAATTGTTTATTATTATATGAGTTGGACTCGTCAACAAAATGTCTAGGATGCTGCTTTGATATTATGATTAAAAAAACAATCTTACCGAGTTAATTGATAAGGTAGTTTATTCAAGAAAGTTTTGTAATAGGAACTTTAAAGAACGTATTCTTTCGGCGCTATTTCCATATAAATATTTTCTTCCTTATGCCTCTAGCTAGCTACAGCAATCATATCTTGTTTTAAATTAAATTAAATAATAGTTTTGCCCTACATATACCCCTTAAGTTTTTAGGCATATATTTCTTCTAGTACAGTAAAAATATATTGAAATAACCAGCAGTGATTTTTATGCTTAAATGCATTCAAGTAGAAAATATCTGAATACAGTTGTATGAAAATAGCGCTGATTAGGGTACGCTCTTAAATTATTAACAAAATTCTTGTTAAAATAACTTAAAACGCTTATTAAATTGTAAAGGTTAGATTTAACTTTAATGTTCTGTTGTATTGTAATTCTTTCGCAATAATTGAATAAGGTTAAGTGGTAGGAGGTATTATTATATCTATTTATCAAATTGTTAATTTAAATTTTTTGCTCGGTGAACTTCAGGCCATAAACCTATAGCCAAAATAACTGTTAAAAGCAGGCTACAGATACCTACTACCTTTAGATTTAACTTCGCAGTTTTAACTGTTCACCTTTATCTAACGATATTTCGATTAGAATGTCTCAGTTCAAACTTCAACTGTACAGTTTTGCCTACACACGCACAGTTAAACTGCACAGTAAAATCTAAAATGGTCTGTAGTTTGCTTTACTTCAAAATCGCTTTTGGTTATTCTGATCAATGACTTTGATTATAAAATCAACACACAAGCTTAGATTAAAACAAAAAAGGGTAGATAAGGTTCTTAAAGCCGTATTAATAGACGTGTCTAAATAATTACTTTGACTACGTGGTGCCTTGTCTCGTTCTTATATAGAATTTTCAACCTCAGAGAAAATGTGACACGTATTTTCTATGACAAGTTATTTCTAGACTAGTCTATAGACACGGCATACGGCGTTTTATCGCCTTATTTGTCGTGACTAATTGTCGATCTACCCTTTTTATTTTAATCTAAGCACACAAGTAAATTTTTGTCTGTTCAACTAAAGTTATCTAGGTCATACATAAGTTATCTGTTGTATGTACTTTACAATCTAGAATATCGCTTATTAGAACAAAATGCTGGAAACCAGCAATGGTAGCATACGAGCACGAGAAACATTTTCCCGATTGACAAAAAGTTCCCGTTTTCTTTTTAAAACCGACAAGAATATGAGACGTATAATTTTGTTAAAAAGTGCTTGTATGCTACCACTGTTGGACGGAATGTTAGATTTTTTCTCAGTCACGCACACACATGACCGACTGCGGTACTTTTTCGATGGTAAGCTGCCGAATGGCATGTGTGTTCTGTGTTTAAGTTGCGTTTTCACCAGAGATCTACGAATTTGTGTTATTATGGATGCCTTAGTTAGAAACAATAGAATAGCGCCTTACCTCGCTCAGCTAAGCTGTTTCCATCGGAGCTGTGCGATCTCTGGTATAAACGCAGTTTTCCAGTCATGGTCCCACGGTTGTGTTCTAGTAATAGTAAATTACAAATTAAGGTTGAGCACAATCCAATTTACGCCTTTCGAAATAGAAATCGATGAATGCATGCAATAATTAGACTTTTAGCTAACGTTAATGTAGGCGTACTTTGACGAGAATCGTTACGATATTCCGATATATAATTTAAAAAAAAAGAAGCACACACGTGGCCTCTAGTTTCGCCATAATCTATGCCTTTGAGACCTTAGGTCAGTAAATAGAAATTGTTTTCGTTCCCCTTTAATTGACCATCTGTCGTCCAGAAAATACTTAACTATTTTTAAAATTTGTTTCAATGTATAGATTTAAGTGACGTATATATAATACATAGACGCATTACGATAACGAATGGTCAAAGAACCCTTCGTGATATAGACATATTTGTAATAATTAATAAAAATTAGTCTGATTTGATAATAAATGATATCATAGCATTCAATAGATGGCTAGAAGCACAAAATCATAGAACAATTATAAAAATATATTAGAAGCTAGAGATTGTCCTGATATAACACCATTATTTAATATTAAAACCTTTTATAATATACGCGTAAATTCATATTTATTTAGTCAAAACTCGAAAGCGGTCTAAACTAATTTTGGCTGAGTGTATTAGTTAAAACTAATTTTAACTAACGCACGCTCTTATTCTAAAACTATTTATAAATATAACGTTTTGTACGATAATTGACACACGGATAGGGTAGGTTAGAGTTAGTGTCGGTAACAAGCGCTTATAGATTTCTATGCTTATTTGAATCAGTTTGGTCAAAACCGAGTTGGACCAAACGGCTTGGTTAAAACTATTTTTGACAGTTTCGAGTTATGACTGCAACACGTGTAGGTATATTATAATTATGTAAGCATGCAGTCTTCTATTTGAACATTTAAATTTAATTTAAGAAGTTAAAATAATAAAATATACTTAAATGTATTTAGGTACCTACGTATGTATTGAAACAATTAAAATAATAATTGAGTGAGTAATACCTACTAAAATTGCTTCTTGAGGTAGCTTCCTTAGAATATAATTTACGGTTTAATAACTAAAAATTATGATCTAAGAAAAATATGTAAATAAGTATTTATTGTGAATGTATGTATGTATGTATAATCAATATTTTAATTCATTGAGAATATGTATACAAATATATGATCGATAATTTAAAACAACTTAAAATTAATGTTATGATTTTTTTGTTTCGAAACGCGTCTGTCTGATAAGACAAAATCCACAAGAATCATAATTATAAAATGTGAAATATGAATACTTTAGTATCAAATGCTTTAGAAACAATAATTATTTTTACCTACCTATTGATATTATGCATTATTAACAGACTAGAAAGGACTTAGGACACCTAAGCCGTCATGTAACAATACCACTAGTGAGAGTTTTAATTTTATAGAGATTTTAAAGGCGCTTATTAGCGACTATAATACAAACCATTCTGTTATCTATACAATTTTTGCGTTAATGTAAATGTAGGTGCATTTACATTAACGCAAAAATTGTATAGACAATGAAATTTGAATTATGGTACAGCAAACAAAGGTGAACCTACCTTTGAAGAACGCTTACCTACCTTTTGTGGAGTTAGCTCATTGATATTGTACAGTACGCAACAAAAATAGCTGACGCCAATTGGACAATGTAGAGCCAGCATCAAAGGTCAATGGCCACAGATTTTCAAATCGATACAGGTAGGAACATTATAATAATTGTGGAGTGACCGAAAAATCTTGCACTAGGGGTACTGAATAATCTATTACCCAAAACAGTGTTATTTAAATCTTTCATAGAAATTTATAAATAAAATAAATATTTATTGTTTTCAATTTTATTACATTGTTTTATTTATTAATGTTTATGTGTTTTCGTGGAACATGAAATTTCAGAATTCTCAGTAAGATCTTGATTTAGCTCTTGATTAGAGTTCTGAAATAAATAAAAATGTAAGGAATAAGAACTTTTTAAGGATAAAGGAGAAATAATTTTAGGAATAAAAAGCATTTAGCTCGGGGTTCATTGAAAAATAACTTTTTATTTAGACCCGGGCTACATGATCTGAGTCTAGATTAAAAAGAATAGGTAGGTACTTGTTGTACTTCTTGGTGATCCGCCTGTTTTATGTCAGTTTTCTTCTGTTTCTTCTTTTTTGGTGTGATTTTGTTAGACAATGATTGTTCATCGCTAGTTTCTCTGTTCGAAGAACCTTCACAGATAAAGTTATAGTTAGCCTATCTTTTAGCAGATTAGCTGTGTCTCGCGGTTTCACCCACGTAAGACTGGATCCCGCGGGAATATCCGGATCAACAGTAGCTTATGATACTCGTCGATACTCCACTAGTAAATCCCGATCAAACGAAATTCAGACGAAAACGTATCTAAAGTGCGGGCGGCCTTAATATTTGGTAGCTGTATAAAAATAATGTTTAAGTATATCTAACGTTTGCGTAAACGCTTAAATTGTATGGGAAATTGATGAGCCCCTAGCGGGCGAAATGTGACGAATTTTCAACTTTCTATGGACGTTTAGCGCAAAGGCGACATAGTTTTCGTGTGCTGTTTCGTTCCGCGCCCTTTTAGTTTGAAAGTTTTAGAACGCGTATGGCTGTACAAATAGGTATACTAACGTATACTTAACTGTCCAGATATAAATGAGCTGATAGAGTTGCTATTTTCCGTTACACTCTCCAACCATTGCTGTTAAATAAAAAAGCAAATCAGTATCTCCAAATTGTACAAAAATAATAAAATATGAACCTAAACGAATTAATTATTGTCGAGTTGTCCGTACTTTTGCCTTAAAGGGAATCTGTCAAAGCGATTCTGTCCTAACGCCAATCTGTCCTAAAGCGAATTAATGAAAATGAATGAATAAACAGCTACTGGGCTTTACAACGTCGCAGACGCTCCCGGGATACGTATTCTCTACTTAAATCGTCTTAACATCGATTCAGCATTGATAGATTATTCTCTAAAAAGGTTTTTTTGAGAATTGTGCGGTTTCGCTGAAGCGAGGCATAAAATGTTAGCAGGCATAAAATACTGGGTAAAAAACTAGTAGGTAATAAATACCTTCTCAGGCGGAATAAGACGATCTGCTTTCTTCATGAATGTGAAATTAGCTTTCTGTCCGAGGTCAACTAAATGCTTCGTTACTTCTGTTGTGGACATCGCTTTGTTCAGCATTCCTTGGAGAGTTTGGGGATCTTTCTCTAAGATTCCGGGAAACATAATCGCCAAAGGTTTCATTTCTGGTCCTTCCTCAGTATCTACCTATATAAGTAAGTATTTACGGAATTTATAAGTCCATACAGGATGAACCTTAAAACTTCAAAGTCCATCTGGATTGGTTTGAAATTGAAAGGTAAAGGAGCTGAGATCATCCGGTATTAAAATCAGTCATAACGGTATTACAGATACACGTTACATACCACAAAAGGATGCCATTAGGTAGCAAATGCTATTTAGTGCTGTTTGTCAAGTCGTTGCCACAAGGTAGCATGATTAATGAACTGCGTGTCCGAGAATCGAACGCCCTGCGATCTAGTCGCATGCTATAGGTACCACCTGCTACATTGAAAACATCGTAGATATGTATTAAGATACGCGGCTATTATCTTACTAACATTATAAACGCGAAAGTTTGTATGCATGTATGTTGTGTTTGTGAGTTTGTTACTCTTTCACGCAAAAACTACTGAACAGATTGCGATGAAACTTGGTATACAGGTAGCTGGATACCGGGAATAACACATAGGCTTTTTTATCCCCATATTCTCGCGGGAATATCCAGCTAGTCTTAATATAAAACACTGTTGTTTCTGTGTACATTTGTTCGACCATTGAATGGTCGAATGGTTTTGTATTCTCGCAATAGATTTTTTTTACAAACTAGCTGCGCCTTGCGGTTCCACCCGCGTAAGTCCCGTTCCTGCGAGAATATCGGGATAAAAAGTAGCCTATGTGTTATTCCCGGTATATTCCGAGTTTCATTGCAATCGGTTCAGTAGTTTTACGTAAAGAGAGTAACAAACTCACATATACATACATACAAACTTTCGCGTTTATAATATTAGTAAGAGTAAGATTACGAGTTGCAGTACTTCCTCCTCGTCAGAGATGTTGGTGATAGACTTCGCCGCCTCCGGTTCATTGCTTTGCTGTATATCAACCCATTCGGAATCTTTTGCTAACAGAGGACACTTTGGCGCCGCTTTAGCGCTAGCTTCAACTGTTGGTTGTGACGTCTGAAGATTGTAGAACAATTTTTAGTAAGAATATCCTGCTTACTTATCGTAAAATTAAATAAGAATCACATACTTAGAGCTAAATAGAATAGGAGAAACTTAGAAATATTTTTGTAACGAGATACATTATCCAAAATTTCCAATGACAGGATTCGAACCTGTGTATCTCGCTATTCGGTGGGTCGATTCTGTAAAAACATAAGAATAAGAATAAGAATATTTTTATTGCCATAACTGTGTACATTAAGGTCTTACAATAGTATAACGTTTCAACAGTTTACTCATTTCGAGCATGCAATAAGGTAAACCAGTAGTAGGTACCTTTAAAATAAAATTTTAATCCTAAGGTTAATTAAACATAACAATAATATTGTAATTTAGTCATTTTTCATAATTATCGAAAAACTCTGCAAGATTATAAAAAACCTTAGAGATGAGCCAAGCTTTCAATTTGTTTTTGAATATAACACCATTTAGTAATTTTAAGTGTAAGGGTAAGTAATTGTAAATTTTTATTGCAGTGTAATATGAACTTTTATAAAAAATATTATTATTTACTTGAGGTATGCTAATATTATATTTATGTTTGTCTCTTTGCCTGCCAGACCTGCTTGAGATTGTGCTAAAAAAAAATAGCATGCGACAAGCAGGCGGTATGCATTAAGCATTGCAGATTTGTTACAGGAGTAAAAATAATAGCTATTCTATAATTTATTTAAATACTGATTGGCTGATTAACAAGGGGAGCTCTTTAAATAATTACGTAGCCCTTAATTTTGAAGGCTACTTAACTAATTAAGTAAAATAACATTTACAGAATACGAATTAACGCACATCTTCTGCACGTCGCGTCGCCTGTAGTTCTCCGGTATTCCGCATGCTATGTTTTTACAGAATCGAGCCACGGGTGAGCGCGCTATCCACTGCGCAACACGGTGGAATCACGTGACATGGTGTAATATTCGATCATGTTCTTCCTGCTTATTGTTTCCAACTCAGGCATGGTTTCAGCGCTATCTACCATAATAATTTAACGATTATTAACTACATTAGATAGCGAGAGGCACAGGTTCGAATCCAGTCATGGGATTCTTGTTTTTTGATAATGTATCTCCTTGCAAAAATATTTCAAGTTTATATATGCCTTAAGCAATAATAACATAAGAAATACAATAAAATAGGACAGTCAGTTATCTTTAGTAGAGTGTGCATTCTCTCGATGGCCTTCCTGAACCATGCTAAACCAGAGCGTAGGATACACTATCCCAAATGTGGTCTTCCTACACAACTCTCCTACTCTTTCCGTCTCGCTTTCTTTTAAGTCTCAGCAAATCTCTATCCCTCTTCAACAAGGACCCTACAAGACTGGATGGTGTAACGCTCACCTCAGTAACAGAAAGGCATTCTACTTTCTACGTAAGAGGGGGTCTTTCGCTAAACTTGAGATAAAATTATATTTTTATACACACTTTATCAATGCCCTTTAGCGAAGGAACGAACGTCTGGGTACGTATCATCTTACTGATATTATAAACGCGAAAGTTTGTATGTATGTATGTGAGTTTGTTATTCTTTCACGCCAAAACTACTGAACCGGTTGCGATGAAACTTAGAATATAGGTAGCTGGAGACCTAGAATAACACATAGGCTTTTAATCCCGATATTCCAGCGGGATCATGACTTACGCGGGTGAAACAGCAGGGCTCAGCTAGTATATAATAAATAAGTTGCTCTATGCGTATCAGGGAATAGGCCATTGCTTTACCGAACCAATATGTTTGCTTTTACTGCAATACATAATAACAAAGGCAATTAATAAGATAATAAGTAATTCGTAAGTACTTATTTATAAAGTAAAATTACAGAGGGTTCTGGGTTAGTCGTTGCTAAAGTCTTCTGCTTAGGGCGTTTGTATGTCTTGCTTGAATCACTGCTCATATTGTATACAGCATTTTAAATGTTTATATTATTTTTTCCTGATTTTTAACATTTTTAAATAATAACAAAATACTCTGTGGTCAAAGTGACAAGGAAAGTCAAACAAGTCATGTTAGTGTTAAATCAATGTCAAAGAAAATATGAACGAAAAAAAATAAAATATATTCCTTAACTTTAAGGCAGTTTTTGCTTCGATATATCAAAACGTAACAAGCACTACACTATTCTCCTAAGTTAGGAGAGATCGAGCCCTTAATTTGAGTTTTGATATTTATCGTCTCGATGAAACTGGCAGTTTACTTCATACATTTTCCATCAGCGCCCCTAGCGCTAACTATTATGAACTAAAATAATGTATGGAAGTAAACTGCCAGTTTCATCGAGACTATCGTCTCTATCAAAACTTATACTAAGGGCTCAGGGAAAGATTGAGCCGCCATTATTAGGTTTGGTGCTCCTAACTGTGAAACTTTAATAAACTATCTTTTAATTTAGCGGAAATAAAACGAAAATACTAATACCGTGGCTTTAGATCACGTAAACCAGTTGAATAATCCATATTATGTTCTATTTGGGAACGGCCTTTAAAATTTCATTAATGTACTTCTACTCCCTAGGTCCAAGCTCTAAGGAAAACTTTAAAAAAATCTGTCGAACAAACTAAGCCACGCCGCGCCGCGCTCAGCGCAGTGTGGGTTGGTAGATGGATCGGTTCTATTAGTTTTAACATATGATTTTATAGCTACGCATTCGCGGCGAGATTTGAACTCAATACTCCAGTGCCTCAATCACTTGGCCACACGATTTCCCGGGGAACTCGTGTGATGTATTAAAGATGTTTTTTTCCTTGGAAATATTTCTAGAAAAAAAAAGGTCAGGCGCGACAGCACTTGAACCATAACCATGATAATTAAAAAAATATCGGTTTTTCACATTTATTTGCATTTCAATGCCTATTTATTATTACGTGTAAAACAGTTCTCAAAGTCTGCAGAATCTAAATCTTATGCATAAGTAGAATTACAATTTTATTGTAAGTAGGTATTGAAAATAATATGGTCATTTTTCAAGGTATGTACAATCATTTTTTTAATATAAGGGTACCTGCACACATGCAATATTGTAGTCAATAATTTTCATTTAGTCAATAATACTTATTTTGTGTGTGCAGGAATGGTAAACACAATAATAATTATTGATGTGATTGGGTGCCCATTATATTGTTAAATATTATTGCAAACAATAATATACTTGTAGTATGAGTGAAGAGTCATAGAAAAGAGATGACTATGAATAATCATCATCTTCATCTTCTTCAGGTTTTATTGGCATGGTTGGGACATATGGCTGTGGGGCTACCTCTCCACTCACTAGACCTTGCTGTTGTAAAAGCAGAAGCTGCTGCTGTTCTTGTTTAGCTTGCTCTTCTCTGGCCTGTAATAAATTGTTTAATGGATAAAAATGCAGCCTTCTGCTAGTCGATTATCTAACTCTGTTGCTGACAAATCTCTACTGTGAACTGCAATTGAAATTGATGATTATTGCCATTATGGATATACAATTTGACAGTTACACTACCTAGTCATGAGTACAACTTGTTGGCTACAAAAGATGTGAATACAGAGGGCATTATTAAAAAATGAAATCTAGCATAGACGTTTGGTGTCAAGTTAGTCATGGTTTAGTCTGAAGAATTATTATTAAAATGTAGTAAAGGAGTTTACCGTACATATATGGATTGACAAAACAACAAAAATGAATTATACTACATTTAAATAGTAAACATGTGGGTTAATTACATGCAGTTGTTTTTCTCTACCGGAAGTTTTGTACTTAATATTAATTGTATAACATTCAAAGTCTGTCCAAAAATTGGAGATCAGCAATATCTATCACTTCCTTTGGAACCATACCCTACCTTAGCAAAAAGTTCTTGTTGTTGCCTCAAGAGTTCTTCCTCAGGAATCCCAAGGTTCTCTAGACGGGTGCTCTGTCTCCTCCGTTTAGCTGCAACTGCCTTGCAGTCTTTGAGCACTGCTTCAGCTTCTACTGTGTAATCACTGAAGCCTAACCGGTCAAGAGCTGTAATTAAATATTATACACAATAACAATAATACATAACTCTTAGGTTTAACACTGACTATTTAACCCCGCTAGCCTAACGGGGCCGCCAACATACCCACATTGTATCACCTGTCTTTTTTTAAAGCTTGAGGGGTTAAGGCCCAATAGTCGGGCTAATTGCGTAAACACACAGTTAAAAAACTTGTAACTTTTACTAAAACAATGTTTATCGGGTCTTATCGCGTTTTATTCATGGTTTTAAACGAACCGAGCTTTCGCCAACTTTACAGTTGGCTTTTTCAAGGTTGTCAAGGTTGAGTGTTTTATTATGCAAAATCGTGAAAGCCATACAAGAAATTACAATTACCAACTGACCTGAAAGAACATGTTCAGCATTTATAGTCTTCTTGTTACTCAAACTGCAAACCTCATTTGCTTCAGAACTAATTAAATGTATGAATTCTGTGCAGCAATTCAGTATTAACTCCCGGGACTCGAAGGCGACTCTCACTGAAGGGACTAATTCCTTGATCATTTTGTTGATGCTGGCCCGTGGTAGAGTTAGTTCATCTTCCTCAGAGGGTGGTGGACATAGTTCACGTTCAGGGCTACCCATTGTATGTAACGATGTAAATTTTCTCTAGTTGATTTGATTCTTTAGTGAGAATGTTGTATTGGCTTCTGCTCTAGCCCACGGGACACTATTACTCCTTGCGGACCTCTTGCCTTAGTTATTTTCACAAATCAAAAAACATAAAAGCCGTTCTTGTGAAAACAATCTGTTTTTTTGCGAAATTGCGACAGGTAAAGTCTGTCACGTTACTGATAAATATGACACTGACATATTGAAAAGAAAAAGAACTTGAAAACGTTACCCCCAAAAAAACTTTTGTCTGTCAAGTCAAAAACCTGTCAATGTGACATAACGTCATGGTCAAAACAGGACCACGCACGGCACGGATCATTTTATTTTTTATCCGAAAAATGCAATTTCTCTATTTCTCATTTCTTCTATGTTAGGATAAATCTTGTTTTGTAAATAATATTGAATTATTATTCCACCATGGTATTCTATTTTACTAGCAGTGTCGTGGCCCCACCGGTTACTCTATTTATGGGAGCTGATAAACATGAAAGTAAGTTTTCTTATTCTCAAAAAATATTACTGGTTTTGTCCACATTCACCCTTGCTTGGAGAATGCTCTGAAATCGTTGGTAAATCCTATTTCAAATAGATCCTTTTCTTACATTGTTTCAGATGAAGATCTAATAAAATGGGGTTGGCCTGAAGATGTCTGGTTTCATGTCGATAAAGTATCGTCTGCCCACGTTTATCTACGATTGGCCCCTGTAAGCATCACTGATTAATAAAAATAACTACTTAAAATTTCTACCCTTCCATTATGCCATTATTTTTGTTTAATCCCTAAGTGATTTTTGTTTCAGGATCAAACAATTGACGATATTCCAAATTCTGTCCTTGATGATGCATGTCAGCTAGTCAAGGCTAATTCAATAATGGGGAACAAGATGAATGATATTGACATTGTTTACACCATGTGGGCTAATTTAAAGAAGACTGCTGCTATGGAGGTACCTACAAATTTTACCGAATTATTACATTCAAGTTCCTGTCAGACTGACCTATATCAACACACAGCGTAAACCACTTGTCCTAGAGCCAACAAATGTGGAGAGTCAGTTGTTGTAGTGTAGGTATCCTAGGAAAGAAACATTTGTCTTCTTACATAAAAGCCACCAAGTGATTTTGTCTTAGATGTAGGTCTATTGTAGGTATTTTGAAACTTTTCAAGTAAAATCTAGTTATAGGTATACCTGATAATGCCAATTGCACCTAACATTCATTATAATAATCAAATCCTGTATTTCAGGTAGGCCAAGTAGCATTTCATAAAGACAAAGATGTAAGAAAAGTAAGAGTTGCCAAGAGATGCAATGAAATAGTGAACAGGTTAAACAAAACAAAAAAAGAACTTTTTCCAGATTTAAGACAAGAGAGAGAAAGTAGAGACAGACTAGAAAGAGAAGATAAAAAGAAAGTTCTGAGAGAGAAAAAAGATAAAGAAAAAGAGGAGGAGAAAAAGAAGAAAGAGGAAGCAGAAATGAGAAGTTACTCTACTTTAATGAAACTGGAAAATATGTCCACAAACTATGATGATGGAAATGATTCTGATGATTTTATGTAACATAAAAAGTTGATATCTAACTTAAATCTTTTATTTCTCATATAATAACCTAAAATACTTAATTCTAAAGACTTAAAGAAAATAAATTTGGATAGCTTAACTCTCAACTAAATTTATCCCCACTGATTTTAATGAATTGACTATCCAATTTGGGTAGTTCCCTTCTGGATACATTTCATTCATGTATTTTTTTACAAATTGTGGGAATGTTCCCTTTTCAATGTTTTCTCTCATAGTTCTCATAAGTCTCATCTGAAAAAAAATAACGATATAAATCAAATTGCAATGTTCATACTGTAGTTTTGATTTACAAATCTATCTACCAATAACCCTTTTAATTTCTAATAGTAACTTATGTATTATACACACCTGGAAAGCAATATTATGAACAGATAGTAAATGGCAGGCTACCGTTTCAACTGTAACAATACAGTGTAAGTAGGCTCTTGTATAGTTTTTGCAAGTTGTGCATGTACAATCCTTGTCGATTGGAATTAGATCAGTTTCATACTTCTTTTGCTTAAGATTCATTTGACCGGTGTTGACAAGGGCACAACCAAATCTCTGGAACAAATATTCATTCATAATTATTTAAATACCAGCCCCACAGTTTCACACTAGTGAGTCTTGTTCCCGTGAGAATATGTGCAGTGCACATCTATAGGTAGCTGTTGTATAATTTCAGCTATCAAGCTATCTACATGTTTTTGTTGTTTAAGGCAACAAAAATACATAATCAAATACAAAAAAATATATAACTATCTAGCTATCATAGCCTAGCAACAGATGGACAGTGGAGTCTTAGTAAAATGGTCCATTTTTACATAAAACCACAAAAAGATTCAGAGAACCAGAATGGACAATCTTGTAACTGGACAACAATGGTATATTTACTCACCGCAGTTCTAGTAGGAAAAACACAATCAAACATGTCTATACCTAAAGCTACACAGACAACGAGGTCAATAGCTACTCCTACTCCCATTAGGTATCGGGGCTTGTTCTTGTCCAGTATTCCAGTGCTAAGGGTCACCATTGGCCAGAAGTCATCTTTTGCTTCACCTCCACTATAAACAATTAAATTAAAAATAGGTATCTACAAAAAAAATCAAGCATTGTTTTTTTTAATGATACGCGGAATTGCGATCCCGTTTAATATTTGGATAATTAGACAATTAATCCAGATTTTCAGCTTTCTGCTTACCAAGTTTCATCACAATTGGTTAGAGTAAAATAAATTACTTCAATACTAGTTTGCTTACTTACACACAAACTCTCACATTTATAATATACTAGCTGCGCCCCGCGGTTTCACCCGCGCAAGTCGCGATCCCGCGTTGTTCGAACACCTACCTACCGCAATGCAATAATCCACACTTAAACGGTCGCCCATTGAAGTACTGTTGAAGCCAGGCGCTGACGCGCCTGGCATCATCAGTACTTCCCTGGTCGTCCGTTTAAGTGTGGATTTTTGCACTGCGGTAGGTAGGTGAAGTAAGTTAAAGTTTGTATTTCGTCAGTAAGTGACGATGACGATGACGAAGGATGACGATGACGATGGATGACGATGATGATGATGCCACTCTACATCACTTATCCTACCCCTGTGGTGATTTTCATTCATTGAATGGTTATCACCCGCGTAAGTCCCGACCCTGCGGGATTTTCGGGATCAAAAGTATCCTATGTTACTCTCTATCACTTAAACTATCACTATGCAAATTTTCATCTATTAAATAGTTATCACCTGCGTAAGTCCCGATCCCGCGGGATTTTCGGGATTAAAAGTATCCTATGATACTCTCCATCATTTAAACTATCCCTATGCAAATTTTCATCCATTAATATTATCACCCGCGTAAGTCCCGATCCCGCGGGATTTTCGGGATCAAAAGTATCCTATATTACTCTCTATCACTTAAACTATCCCTATGCAAATTTTCATCTAAGAAATAGTTATCACCTGCGTAAGTCCCGATCCCGCGGGATTTTCGGGATCAAAAGTATCCTATGTTACTCTCCATCATTTAAACTATCCCTATGCAAATTTTCATCCAAATCGGTCGAGCCGTTTGACCGTGAAGAGGGAACAAACAAACAAACAAACAAACAAACAGATTTTCGGATTTATAATATTAGTAGGATAGGATAGGAAGTAAGATTATGGACAAATATTGTAAATGGCTTATACTTTAGTTAAAAGGCATTATTTTCTATAACAATAAACAAGCATTTTTATGCTTATACCTTAATCCACCTACTGCAAAACCGTTAACATTTTTGGTCATGTGCTCTCTTGCACTCTGTTTCCTCAACTCTGCATTTAATAGACCCTGTACTATGGGAAATATGCTTTGTTCTGTAGGCCGTTTATGTGCTAGAAGACACCGGTCTAGCCATCTGCTGGTCCGTTCTGTTGCCTCTTTGATGCGGTCATAGTCTTGGAATGTTGTTTGTACGACATCATCTAGCTGCATGATTATATCAGCTCCTAAAACAATATACTTTATTTATACCATCTTTGAAACAGGAATACCTACTTAAAAATAACATTATCATAATCTTTTTTCATCTAATTTTAGAGGATTTGTACAGTGCAAATAATTTTTATTCATGAATTTTTAGGTGCTGACAGTGCAAATAATTTTTATCTATGCCTTTCATGGTTCTGGAGTAGGCTTGCCCAGCACCACCCTCCCACCCTAGTCAGTCATTTCCACAGGAAAGAAGAGTCAATATGTCCAGAGCTAACTAAGCTGTGGGTTTCCTTACAATGTTTTCCTTCACTGTGATTGGATAATAAAATAATATATTGAGTAAGTGAACAAGAAATATTTTCGAAGTTTTTAGTACATTTCAGTTATGGAACTGTGTTAGGTTACCTACCTATACAGTTTTGTATTTCAATCGATTTTTCAGGAGTCAGCATGATTTCAGAATCATCATAAGGTGACTTAAACTTGACACCTTCCTCGGTTATTTCAGCCAGTTTTAGCAAAGATACCATTTGGAAGCCTCCAGAGTCTGTGAGTAATGCCCTATTCCATCCCATGAATTTGTGTAATCCACCTGCCTTTTCTAACACTTCTGTGCCGGGTCGGTTACCTAAATGGTAGGTGTTACCAAGAATTATTTCAACATCTAAGTTTTCCAGTTGATCTGGTAATAGTCCTTTCATGGTGCCCTGAAAAGTAACATAGTGGGTTAAATTTATGGTAGCTAGAAAAAAGGAATGAAAAGCGTTGCAGATTCAACTACTAGGTAAACTGTGCTAATACAGAGGTTTTCTTGTGTATTATGGAATTGACAAATTCCAATAAGATTAATTTCTAATCAAAAGCAGTTTCTAAAATATCACACTTGATTCTTACTAAAAAATGATAAGATAAAAGACGTCTTAGAGTTATGTGTAAGTAGTTTGGGGTGGGTGAGCTAAGTTTAGATAATATAGACATTGAATTAAATGCGTCTACCTGTGTTCCAACCGGCATAAAAACAGGTGTTTTGACTTGGTAATGCGGTAACTTCATATTGCCTGATCTGGCTTTGGAAACCCCGCACTCCATGTGCACCGTAAATGAAAGAGCTTTTGTTGACGCCATTATCAAAATAACAGTAAACTGAATTTGGGATACTTGATATCCTAGTTTTGATTATAATTTATCTTGTACGAAACGAATCGACAGGAAAAAATCAAAACAAACACCGAGTGTCGAGCGAGCACCGACCGACCGACAAGCACTGCCAAACAGGCACTGACTGACACATGACATTTACAGATAGATGAATGAGGACTCGTAAGTAAAGTCCGTCTCACGAGAAAAGTCCCGTGGTAAGAATTGGAACTAATTTTGACAGGTCGGCCATGTTGCCGTTGTTAGTTGTCGTGACGTGTTGGGACGCTATCGAGATTTTTATTGTTTATCTTTGTTTAAGTGTTATTTACAATGCCTAAAGTCGTGAAAAGTGCTGGTCGAGAAATGATACTGAAGGTGAAGGAGTTTTGTGAAGCAGAACAGCGAAATAATGGCGTTTTAATACCATTAAACAACGTTCGCAAGAGAGTTGCGGCGATGACAGGTACATATTTGGTGTTGCTAGCTCTGTGATTTTTACCTTTCCTTTCGGGACTTTATATCTAAATGTATGTCATGCATCCACACACAGAATGCATCTAATCAATATCCTGTAAATTCTTTTATTTTTATTTTGTAATTAAAAATTTGTACTTGAAAACATCATAAAAGAGGGCTGATTTATTAATAACGCATAAATGTTTTTTTTTTCAGGTGTGTCTGAGAAAACCGTCTCAAGAGTAACGAAGGAAGGAAACACAGCTGCAAGTACTTCAAAAAAGATTGTTACACCGGGGAAGAGTCGTCCACGTCAAAATAAAATTAATCTGGATGGTTTCGATCTCTGCGCTATTCGCCATAAGATTCACCAATTTTATACCGTGAAAAAAGAACTGCCTACTCTAAATAAATTACGTGCAGTATTGAAAGAAGACATTGATTTTGAAGGAAGCCGCGCTACACTACATAGGATATTGCAAAGAATTGGGTTTAGGTACAAACGGTGCCAATCTAAAAGAAAAATATTAATGGAGCGTTATGATATAACTGCTTGGCGCGCAAGATATATTGAAATAATGAGAAAAAATCGCACGATCGAAAAAAGACCAGTAGTGTTCTTGGATGAAACCTATATCCACAACACTTATCACGCCAAAAGTTGTTGGCAAAGTGAAAAAGAGCCCGGACTTTTCGCTTCAGAATCTGCTGGGAGTAGATGGATAATCGCTCATGCTGGTACTGAGAATGGCTTTATAAATAATGCATTACTCATTTTTAAATCACAGTCGAAGTCTTCCGATTATCACGACGATATGAATTCGACAAATTTTCTTAAATGGTTGGCTGAGAAATTAATACCAAATCTGCCCGAAAGATCTCTTGTGGTTATGGACAATGCTCCATACCACTGTACCCAAATAAATAAGGCACCAACCATGTCAAATTTAAAAGCCGAAATGCAAAAGTGGTTGCAAGAAAAAGGGATTTACTTTGAAGAAACCTGGACAAAACCCGTATTGTTCGATCTAATAAAGAAAAATAAAGGACAACCAACATATGCTGTAGATGAACTTTTAAAAAGTCACAACCATGAAGTTTTAAAACTGCCTCCATATCATTGCGATCTCAACCCTATAGAGAAAATTTGGAGCCTTGTGAAGAGACGCGTAGCTGAGAAGAATGTTGACCAAGACCCTAAAAAAATTGTACAACTGACAGAAGACGCGTTTGCAAGCGTGACACCGGAGGATTGGTTTAAACAATGCAAACATGTGGAGCATATAGAAGATGAGTATTTTAAGAACGACGGGCTGGTAGATGATGGAATGGACCGTTTTATAATATCTACTGTAAGTGACAGCGAAACAGAGTCTGATCACGATAGCGATATTCGTGTAGATGATTCGGATAGTGACTGTAGTATGTCTGGAATAAACCCAATCGATGAGCATAATTATACGATTAAAATTTAAAATTATTTTATTCACTATATACCCACCTATATACCTATAGGTACCTTTCCTATACTATTACCCATCCCTTAAATACGTACCAATGTTGGGCACGCACGGGCCTCCTTCTAGTAGTTAGGCAGTTAGTTACGCTACGGTTGTCTAGTCTGGATTGGCGAATAACCCATGCAGGTTTCCTCACGATGTGTTCCTTCACCGTTAGAGCAAGTGTTGGATGTGCTCATATTTTTTTCCTAAGAGATTAATCGTGTCGTCGTAATTAATTGTTTAATAATCATGTTAACTAATCCAATAAAATCGAATTTATTCTCAAATGTTTTTGGGTAGTCTAAACCAGTCCATGCTAGCAACATTTTGTCGCGTGACTGTAGCGCCGCGTCTAGGGGACTTTTCTCGTGAGACGGACTTTAAACATTTTTTTTCCTTCTTTCCATCAGTGCCCAGTGTACGGCCACCTTTATTACGCTTTTGACTTTTGATTTTATGGTACGCCATCTATTTAAATTTGACAAAACTTAAAAAAAACCACAAGAGTATGATGATAATAGATGGCGTTTTTCACAACTGATGGAACAAAAAGAAAAGGATAGAAATAAAAAATAGAAAAGGAAAGGAGATAACCCGATTTTGCCGATATCTTTCAAGTTCTACTACTTTTGCGAGAGAATTTACGACAAAATAACTATTTCTCTAAATTGGACGTGCCCTGAATCTTTTAAAGCATCGGTGTATCTGATTAGAAACTAAATTTCATAGCTGTCGAACAGTCTTTGTTGAAAGTGTTACCCTAAGTTCTTATTTTGAGTTTTTGTGGAATTCCGAAGCTGTATAACATACGGTACTCAGCCCGAGGTATGTCACATTTTAATAAAAAGAACGTTTTGTATTCCGCGTGCTATTTTTCTGAGCTATTTCGGTAATATTTACTTTTTACTATTTGGAGGAAGTGATTTCAATTTACATGAAAGGATTGCATAGACTTTTTGGCAAAGTGGTGAACACGTGTGATTACGGATCCGTATGATGGCAGTTCAAATCTGCACTGCGCAAATTTTTCGTCTCCCATTTTGTTTTTGCTAGTAATTTAGCAAGCTGTAGTGATTTTTCTCAATCAATAGGCTTTAAAAGTGTGGGTAATGTTGCCTGAATTTGAGTACACTAATCGTTAACTACTTTAGGATTTTCTATGTGTTAGCTAGCTTATAAGAAATTTTATTACACAGTCATTATTACTCTTTTTGTGGGAAAGTATATAATTTTTTTTTTAAATTTATATGCTCTTTCTGATGATATAAAGATTTTCATAAAATTTCAAATTGAAGTTTTGGCTAAATGGATACCACAGCTACTCTGCATTCAGAGGTCTGAAGTTCAATCCTTAGGTATTCATTTTTGTTGTTTTGTTGAAACTTTAATTTTGTTACAAATAGTTGGTACACATCTACTATAAATACTTTAAACATTGATTGTAAGTTTTGTAGGTATTACATAACCGTTTAAATTATAGTCATTACGTTTAAATTATAGTCTTCACATGCAATTTTTGACTGCATTAAATTTTTCTCCATTTATTCGGTTCAAGTTTATAAGGTTGTATTCAAATTATACAATAATAAATAATAATAATAATAAAATATAAGGGTTATAATGACTCTACTAATGTCTGTCACACTGTTATTTTATGAACCATGATAGCTAGGTAGTTGAAATTTTCACATATGATTTATACCAGTACTACAAATACCAGAAACAAAATAAAATAAATCATTTAAATCCCATACAACAAATATGTTTTTTTTAAATTTCAGTATAATGATCCTGAAGCCATAAAAGACCCTAAGTACTCTTAAGTAAATGCTTAATAAAAGTTCATCATGGATAAAACAACAGTAAAACCTGACAAAAAACTAACTCAAAATGATGGGCGCAAAGAAGCTGAAATGTTTGTTTTAACGCCTGACATTTTGGAGAAATTGGGTATAAATCTGGGCCAATTTAGGTCACCTCTACCGCATGCAGGAACTTCTTATGAAGGTAAGTTTAACCATTAATTTGTATATGAGAATATACTATCCTCTACAAATTTTGTCCCCTTTTGAGCAATTTTCTTGATTACTGATATCCCTCTGAGGGGTCCAGGGTCACATCATCATCATCCGAGTGATGTTCTCGGTTGCATCCCTCTCAGGAGCCCGTGGTCCGCTTTCCTGCTTTTGCGTCTCTACTTCGCACGATCTTCCCGTGTAATGAGACCATTGGCACGCATATCACCCATTACGACCCACCCACCATTTACGATGTCAAGCCAAGACTTCTTAGGTCTACCCAGTCCGTCGCGGCCAGGCGGAAGCGCCATGGCAAGACATTTGTTCCCTACGTACCTGGCCGGTTTTCGCAAGACGTGACTGTACCAGCGAAGGCGACATTCTTGCAGTTTATCCGCAATGTCTCGGACATGAAGGCTGCCACGTGATCTCACTACCATACAGAAGGACCGGTATAATGATAGTTTTATAGACTTGCCCTTCAGTTTAACCGGCATTTTGGGGTCGCAAATGACAGACAGCTCACGTCTCTTGGCCCAAGCCGCTGAAATGCGTGACCTGACGTCGCAATCGATGTCTCCGGACGCGTGAAGCACAGTTCCCATCCAAATATTTAAACCGGTCTGTCTGTTCGACCATATGACCGTCTACCCAGACAGGTGTGGGATCTGTAGTATTGCAAGCCAAGTACTCAGTGTTCGCCACATTTTATTGCAAACCGTTGTTCTTACACGTATTTACGCGTCCCTCGAGTCGTCCCCTATCCGAATCTGCCAGCGCAATATCATCGGCATACATGAGCAGCCACGGGGGCTGCTCTTTAGCGTCCCGGATGATCATGGACAGAACGTTTAGTATTATGCTGAACAAAAACGGGCTTAGGACAGACCCCTGATGGACTCCAACTGTAATGGGGAAGGGTTTAGTATCGCCAACCCTCAGGCTGAGAAGGACAACTTCCTAAAACGACAACTTCCGAAAAGGACAAAAGGACTAAACAGCAGTTCACGCCACTGAATCGGGGTTGAGACACAGATTTCGGTACATGTCTCTGATAGTTGCAATATAAGCTTTCGGCACCCCTTTGGACCTCCATGACCGGAGCGGAAACCATATTATCCCTCCGAGACAGTGAACTCCTGCCGTATCCGAGAGTCGACTATCCTCGATCCGAATCCGATCGAATATCCGTCGAAGCTCGTAGAGTTTCATGGTGTGGTTCATGACCTTTAGACCGCGATAACTTCCACACTCCTGCACCGATCCCTTACCCTTTAACAGTGGGGTAATAACACTCAGTCTCCATTGGGCACGGATCTTGCCGGTCTCGAGTATGCGGTTAGTAAAAAAAAAAAAACTGACTTAGAAAAAAGACAAAAAACAATTTTAAAATTTAAAAACCAAATTCCACCCAGTAAAACTGCCCGACTAATAACGGCTCGGTTAAGCGGTTGTTCGGTTGATCGACGTTCGGATAATCGACGTCCTACTGTACTTATGTATTCGGCCGGCCGCCTGCCTGATACTGACCCTCCATGGGACCAAGTTAACCCGCCACTGCGCAGTGAGAACTCCAGGCTTCCGCAGGAAGAGTTGGGTAGTCATATTCTAAACCAGGAATACACAGCTACATTAGATATATACAACAGTAATTTTAGATAGTTAACCCAAGATAGTTAGAGAGATCCCAGTCTGTCCTTTTTTCACTCTTGTGTTCGTCGGTTAGTTTGATAAGGACAGACTGGATCCAACTGGGTTCAATAGAACCGTTTTAATATATCAAAGCAAAAACTACCTTAACCTTAGATAACATGATTGAAATCGATATTGCAAAAGTTGTCAAGTGCACAGTCTTCTAGAAGCGAAGACGACGATGTAACATGTCTCTGGGTAGGTAACAAAAACGAAGAAAAAAACTTAGGCATCGGGTTTTATTTTCCGAATTGTTATAATTATAGTGCTTTCATTATTTAGCTAATCCAAATTTAATTTTACAGCCCCAAAAGCAACGCAAAAAAGCGGTAAAACAGGGAATTTGAACCCAGGTGTTACTAATGGCGATGTCTCAACTAAATCGAAGCGCAGAGCTTCCAAAACTATTTTATTTCCAAATGCTGAGGATAATATTAATCAAGCAAATCATTTTAATAAACCGTCTGAGTTACGAAAACTATTACAACGAGAATCTGTTGTCCCCAATATGCCATATAAAAGAATTTCTGCAGAACAAGGATCCTCTAACACTAATAATTCAAAACCAACTTCTGAAGCGAGCCCAACTACTAAGTGTTCTTCGTCTATTTTAGAAACAGCAAGTTTAATGAAGAAATCTGTTTTATTGAGCCCTACATTTTGCAATACAGATTATAATCCTAATACATGTGACCAAATTTCTGAATTAAAAGAATCATCTGTGGTTCCTGTGACATTAATATGCACAAAGGATGTAAATAAACATTCAGAGCCGCTTAATAATGCTGATAATGAATTGCAATCCTATGGCCAGATTTGGACAGCAAATTTTGATAATCAACCGAAAGAAGGCACTAACGATTTAGATCAAAGTGCCGTTACACTGCAAGAATCCACCATACCAATTGATAACGTAGATAGGGAAACAAGTAATCCTGAAATTCCTGAAGCTTTCTCAGGTCCTTTTCAAAATATAAATACAGTCGATTCCGTTGACGCAAGAGACTGTAACATAAAAACGGATTATGTTATTGAAGAATTTACAGTTAGTACTAAATATCAGGAAAGCAACAATAATGATAACTTTATAAGAGCAACTGTATCTAGTAGTGTGTCAGAAAGTAGTGTAAAAAGCACATTAGATGATCATTTTGATGAAATATATTCCTCTGATGCGAGTAACCAAGAAAACAAAAGTAAGATAATTATAATTTCGGAACAAATTCTAAATCCTGTTCAACTGATGCAAATCCAGAACGCTAATATTTCACATATAGGCAATTATACGCCAGTTTCGGTGGAAACATTAATAAAGAAAACACCAGAGTCAGGGGAACTTATAAATAACTCATCGTTGTATACCGAAAACGAACTCCAATATATTAGCGATAAATATAAGAATTTAAATGTTATAGGTGAAACAAACAGTGTAATAGCGACGGAAAACCCCATAGAACTCGAAAAAGAACTAATTATTCTCAATAGAAAACCAAATGAAGCAATTACAACTCCGAATCATTCGAAGTGCGCTTCTATACAGACGAAAAAATCTGCAACTGTCAATCAAAACACAAATGTTAAAAAAATGATAAGTATTAATGAATCAATCTCGAATTTACATTCAAGCTGCACAGATAACGCCAATCATGGCGGTAACAGTAAAAGCGCAGTCAATGAGGATAAAGTGAAGGAAATAGCCACCTATTTATGTCAATTAGCTAATGCTAAGATACTTAGTAATAAACGTATTTATAAATGTTATAGAAAACATCCCAATAAATCTAAATTGATTTCTCAAGGAGTAGAAGAACCTGGCGGGAAAATTGAAAGAAACAGGCACTCAGTCGATGACACTTTACTACTATCCCAAGAATCAATGACGTGTGTCAAAATGGATTCATGGATTTCCACAGATGATATTATTTGTATAGGAACAACTTCTGAAACACATGATTTAACTAAACAACTGTGTGTTTGTTTTGATTTTGGAAAATTAAATTACTACAATGTTGATGATGTTTATGAAAACATACATTTTTGGTGTCATAAAAAAGATGTTTGTGAACCAGAAGTATGTTTTAGTATTTACAATGAAGGTGAAGCGAGTGGCTATCCTGAAGATGATATTCAAACCCTTAATATTCCACCAACGAGTAGTATTCTAATTGACGATTTGAAGTCTGTCAAAAAGTCTGAAGTGATTATGATATCAGAAGAAGACCCATCATCTTCTAAGCCTAGCAGTCGTGGTAAATCAAAGAAAAACATAACCAAAGCTGACATCGAAATGCTTGAGGATTGTGATATTGTTAATAATCCGAATCCCATTGAGGAGTCCGAGGTAACTAATGAAGTTGCCCCATGTGAGTCAATCTTGAATACATCAGTTACGAATCCGCTTACTAAACGTGGACGTGGAAGACCTAAGAAAAATACCACAAGAAATAGCATTGAAATGATTGAAGAATGTAATGTTGATATTAATAATCCGAATTTCGTTGAAAAGTCTGAGGTAACTTATGCGTTATCAGGATCCACCCAGAATAGTACACTTACGGATCAACCTGCTAAACGTGGACGTGGTAGACCGAAAAAAAATAACACCATAGAAAACATTGAAATACTAAATGATTCTGATATTCTTATTAATAATCATATTTCCGTTGAAAAATCTAAACTAACTAATGAAGATGGATTGTCTGCGTCAATTAATACTTCAATTGTGGATTACTCTGCTAAACGTAGACGTGGAAGGCCGAAACGGATATCTAACAAAATGGAAACTGATTCTATAATATCTGATAGAAAGTCGTCTAGACTAAGCTCAACATCTTCATACGATGAACCATTAATTCCGAGGAGAACTGACAGATCATCTACTATAAATACATGCAATATCAAAGAAGAACAAAGTAACAGTGTCCCATTAGAATTCGAAGTTTCCGGCGATCTTGACAGTATTGCGAATTTGTCTGTTACTGATTATAATTGGAAATGTGTTATTTGTAAAAAAGAAGTTACAAATAGGAATTGGTTTGAACATATAAAGATACACAACTATCTAGCTTGGAGAGAAACAGAAACAGCTTTGGTAATACATTTTTAAGTATTATGTTAAAGTATATTAAATGCAATTATTTATTAATTGTGTAATTAACTTTGAACATTTTCAGGACTTGGATGATGAATATGAAGTGATAAGACACCTTACATATATTTCTAAAGAACAAAATGTCAAACTAGCTTGTTCAAAATGTCAAAAACAATACAAAACCCCAAAGTCTTATTATGGACATATACAGAGCTGCGGTAGCGACATATTGGTACGTATTTTTCTAATCAGATCCAAAAACTGAATTTAATAAATTTATCTTGCGTCTAAGAACATTTGCAGATTGCCAATATTACTGTGTCATTTGTATATTTAATGAACAACATAGGGCCCAGCATATAACCTTGTGGCAGCCCAGCTTCTATTATTCTAGTCTGTACTCTTACAGAAAGTAAATACTTCAACGGCTAGTGATTTGAACACGACCCAGAAAACAATTGCTGATAAAGACGCCGAAACAACAAGGAAAAAACGAAAACGCATTACAGATGAAATAATTGAATGTGGTGTTTGTAACGAAACTGTAAAGAATGCTGATTGGATAGAACACATTAGGGTAAAACATAATTATATGGCTAAAAGGGCAGGAGAAATACCTTTAGTAAGTTCTATTTTTCTTACTCATATTGACTTTAACATTTTGTTTCTATATTTTTAACATTTATTACGAATTTCAGGATGAAAATGACGAGGAGGCAGTGAATGATCATTTGTATAAAATTGCAAAATACCATGATGGTTTGATTTGCAATAAATGTGGTTTGAAACGAAAGTATCTGAAGTCTTATTTCACTCATATAGCTAGTTGCAAGGGCCCAGTAAGTTACATTGTTTTTTTTAAACCCCGTCTAAAATAATTACTGCTTTACCATTTTTCTGTGAAAATTATATCGTTGTTGTACATAATTAATTTTATTTTCATATGATTCGACTTGTACTTGACCGGTTTTTTATAACCGTTTAATTTCAATTGCAGGTAGAGGTAGTAAAGGAACCAGAACCTCTAAAGATTGACATAGAAAATGACGTACCGGTAAAATGTGGTGTTTGTAAGATAGATGTACATAGCAAGCTGTGGGTCGATCATATAGAGAAAGCTCATAAGTACTTAGCTTGGATTGAAGGAGAGCCTCCATTAGTGAGTACCTATGTTATACCTAATCACACATACAATGTATGATACTAGCAATGACCTGCGTTTTTATCTACTTTCACGATTTCCTGGGGATTTCTAAAAACCCTTTCTCCATTGATACCTACACATCATACGGAACACATCATCCAAATTGCATGTCTCTCTCATGATTGCACCAGGCCGCGGTTTAGCCTGTGCCACAGTACGTAGAAAGGCTGGGGCCTGGGGCAGGGCATTCCCTACTAATGGTCAGAAACGGCTTACTCACACAAACATGCGCGTCGACGAGACCCCTAAGGAGGTTTCGCGGTGAAATCAGTAGGTACTGTGTGCTGCGTCCATACTGTGTGCAGTCTCCACACTGCTCCTTCTGTATACTGTGAGTTGATATTATACTTCAGCCAGTCAGTCAGGTCTTTCAATTTTATATGTGTGGACTGCGGACTTAATCGTGTAAGTCCCGATTCCGAGGAAATTAATTGTAAATTAGTGTTTTGTAGTATAATTTTGAATTAGTAGTGTTTTAGTTTATATATTTTCTTGTGTTCTGTCGGGACTATTTATATTTTCTTAGTTTGTTTTCATTTGTGATTGCCGTAATTGGCTTTCTGTTTTATAAGTATTTTTAATTTCTAAGTGTATTGTACCTGTGGCTGTCCTTTAAATAAATAAATTACGAATAATCCATTTTATCGTTGATATAGACCACACTTACATCTTTGATATACTCGTAGAACACACTCTAAATTTCATCTATCTACTGTCAGCGGTATTAAATTAACTCCAAACATAACAGTTGAGGTTTTTTGAGAAGTAGGTATATTAAATAGTGTAGTAATCATATGATTTATTTTTGTTAACGTTAAAATATCTAATTTTTCATCAGAATTTGGATGATCCGGAACAATTACACGATCACTATCAGAGTGTAGTGAGAACAGCAGGGTTCTTGCGTTGTTGGGTGTGCAGTGAGAAACGGAAAATTGTTAGAATATTCCTTCAACACGTCAGACTATGCGAGTTATCGGGTTACGAAAAATTGAAACCTGCTGAAAAGAATCCGAATCTTGATGAAGGTAAATAAAATAAATACCAAATAAAACACTTTATTTATCGGGTTTTATCGCGTTTTATTCATGGTTTTTAACGACCCGAGCTTTCGCCAACTTTACAGTTGGCTTTTTCAAGGTTGACTGACTGAGCCAACGCCAAAGCCAACTGTAAAGTTGGCGAAAGCTCGGTTCGAATAAAACGCGATAAACCCCGATAAATAAAGTGTTTTATTATGCAAAATCGCGAAAACCATAGAAGAAATTAAAATAAATACCTCTCTTTTTCTCTTTATTCTCTGTTGGTCCCGGTTGTATTCCCTTCAGGACCTCAGGGTCTACTAAAACCTTCAATTATTTGAGATCGGGACAGTAGGTAAGTCATGATTGACCACACCTACTGCAAGTAGAATTGCCATGTTTTTACAGTCAGTCACAGGTTAGTGGTTAGTTACTGGCCTGAACAACCCTCCTTGGAATCAAAGAGTTTACCCGCCACCGCGCGAGGAGAAAGCCTCTACCAGATGTCTTAGTCATCTTTTATGACACCTATGGGAAGAGACAGGGAGCCTTATTATATGCTGGAGTTACATAGCTAAAAAAAAACCGGGGTACTTTAAAAAAAAATATTACAAGGAGATGCATTATTCAAAAAATCCCATGACAGGATTCGAACCTCTCGCTATCCAGGCGAGCCTTAAGCAAAAAAAAACATAAGAAATATTAAAAAAAAATATAAGTAATATTGAAAAAAAATATAAAATTGGTATCCTACTTATTGAACTGTTTTTTTCACAGATCACTTTGAGTGTGGAGTTTGTCATGAGATTGGGTTCATGAAGCAATGGAAGCAACATGCCACGTTGAAACATTACAACGTCGCGTGGATGGTGGGAGAAATGCCTATTGTAAGTGCTTATTTACAATCACCTACTTACGGCCGAATACTCGAACTCTACTCTAAATTGGAGTGCTACTTAAACGATTAATCAGCTTCTAAATTCGAAAATTCCCATACTCATTTTAAATTAAGAAGCTGCTCAATTATTTTACGGAGCCATTAATTGTTTTAGTATTGCTAGCAATGTTATAAAGAGGAAAAATTTGGATGTACCTATGTGTATGTTTAAATGAATGTTTATTGATGATGATCTCCAGTATGTAAATACATTGGATTCTAGTAACATATGCAAATTTTTTATCCCTATATTTAAACGGAATCGGGACTAGTACATGATATAACAAACGAAGTAAATAGACCGCTAACAAAGAAAAATACTTATAGATAGCGCCGACAAGGCCTCGCCCTGTTTATACTTTATATAAAGTCGGCATTGTCAGCACTCAGTGACGATAAAATTAGTAGACTGCTTATAAATATTCTCCCCTCACGAAAATAGTACGTCTTTTTAGCAGCACTCTCATGCAAGAACGGCCAATCACAAAGATCCTAAGTATACATATACAATTTGTAACGGGTAAGTCCTTTTAATCCGAAAGGGGGTTGTTCTAGACGTCTAGACGAACAACTTTTGTTCTACGACTTTTGAAAATTCAAACTTTTTTTTGAAAATTTTAAGATTATGTTTCACTGAAAAAACAGCTGCTTTTTAAAATATAGATAATTGAAGTTTTGATTGCAAACCATCAAACTAAATAAAAAGACAACATAAGGTTAATGACCTCGAACTCTCAGAAACAGCTGATTTTCAAGTAAACTTTACACCTAAATTTTTCGAATTTAAAAAAGTCGTAGAACAAAAGTTGTTCGCCTAGACGTCTAGAACAACCCCCTTTCGGATTAAAAGGGCTTACCCGTTACACCTTGTATAAGTAACGCATCGGCCAATCACTAAGAGTCTAAGTACATATAAATAACGTATCGACCAATCACAAAGTTTATTATTACTTTCTTCTGTGGTTTTCGCGATTTTGCAAAATAAAACACTTTATTTACCGGGTTTAATCGCGTTTTATTCATGATTTTTAAACGAACCGAGCTTTCGCCAACTTTACAGTTGGCTTTTTCAAGGTTGACAACCTACAAGTCAAGTTGGCTTTTTCAAGGTTTTTCATGATTATTATTCACCCAGTTCCCCCAGCAGTGAGTTGTGTTTTGTAGAAAAATTCGCGGTATTAGCAGTCAACTGATTTCATCGTCTTGTCGGCAGTATATGAGTTATTGTTAAAAGTAGATATTTTGTTGTTTCCAGAATCTAAAGAATCCCTACGCAGTTGAGAAGTATCTGAAAGAGTACAAAGCCAACAACAATCTAGTGTGTAAAGTGTGCGGGGAAACAAGAGTCTCTTGTTACGGATTCTATGCGCACGTTATGGTTTGTGGGAAATCCGATGCGGTAAGTTGATTATTTAATAAGAATTTCAACTGGAATAAGTAGCAAATAGCAATTCTACGCATAAGTCTCTTTTTCTCGAAACTCTCATTTTGTTCAATCAAAAAAATAAACGACTATTTATAAGTACCTACATGTAATTGAAAGAAATAAAAAGCAAAATTTCGGAGAAATTCCGTTGGACAAATTCCAGGGACGCGAGTTCAAATCTCGCCGCAAGTGAATTTTTGAAGATGAATTTTTCCTTTAAAATATTTCTAATAAATATGCCTTGAGCAATAAAAACAAATTACGAAATTCCGTTGTTCAAAATTACTTGGGTACTAGGTAAGGTAAGTGTTAGCTGTAAAGACTTTTCCAGATTGTAATCCCTGATATTTTTGGAAACTACGAAACCCTACACTGCGTGACCGGACACGGCACGCGCTTGCCCAGTTTTATTAAAATACTAGCTGCGCCCCGCGGTTTCAATCGCGTAAGTCCCATTCCCGCGGGAATATCGGGATAAAATGTAGCCTTTGTGTTATCCCCGGGATCTATCTACTTATATTCTAAGTTTCATCTCCATCGGTTCAGTAGTTTTTGCGTGATTGAGTAACAAACATCCAAATATACAAAAATCCGAACATCCGAACATCCGAACATCCGAACATCCGAACATCCAAACATAGACTTCCACATTTATAATATTAGTAGGATAAACGCAAAGATACCGCGATGTAATTTTACCACTGGCGCCATGGTACCAAATTGTGATAAATAGTACGGAACCCTTCGTGCGCGAATTGGACTCGACTTGCACTTGACGGGTTTTCTATATTTAAAGGAACTAGAAGATCTACAAAACGTGTGCGAAATATGCAACAAGAAATACGTGTGCGTGTACAAGAACCAGCACATGGCGTCGCATCGCGTGTCGGAGCTGGTGAAGGAGAAGCGAGAGAGAGACGCGGCCGAGGCCGTCGAGAGAGAGAGACAGCGGCAGATCGAAGAGAGTTTGCCTTTCGAACCGGGGAGGAAAAGGAGGGCTGCCGAAAGGTATAATTCATCCCCCTTACTTATTAACGACTAGCTGCGCCCCGCGGTTTCACCCGCGTAATTCACAATAGTCAACAATTACCTTTTTTTTGCTTTCATAAGAACCTTCTCCTGATCATAATAAACAAAAAAAAATGAAGTAGCGAAATCGGTTCAGCCTTTCAGCGGTGATGCCGTAGTGCCCAAGGGATATAGGGATTCATTTTTATACATTTACCCCCTTATTTAGCCCCTACCCTCCTTACTTATAAACGCTAATTAATGCGCTGCATAACTATGCATCGTTTGTCTTTTACTGTCACATTAAGTTTCAAAGTTGACAGACAGAGTCAAACGTCACATAACTTCGTCGTGTAAATAATATTTTATAAGTAAGGGTGAAAATGTTTAACAGATGACTAAGTTATGTAACACTAGCTGTGCCCCGCGGTTTCACCCGCGTAAGTCCCGTTCCTGCGGGAATATCGAGATAAAATAGCCCATGTGTTATTCCAGGTCCCCATGTTCCAAGTTTCATCGCAATCAGTTTAGTAGTTTTTGCGTGAAAGAGTCGCATACATACATACAAACATTCTCGTCAATCTCTTGTCATGATACGTCAACGGTACATAGTTTATGTAGCTGTTAATAAGGGGTAGCTTTAAATGCATTGTCCCAAATGACTGCCTGATGATCACGCACAGACTAACTAAATCGCTAATAGTAGAGAGCTGGAATTTGGAGAGTATGTCCTGTACTTATATGATGCAGGGATCCGAGGGTTTTCCAAAACTCCCACGGAAGCGGGACTTACGCGGGTGAAACCGCAGGACACGGCCAGTAACATACTAAACAAGCAGCGCCCAGCTCCCGTTGGAATTTCGGGATAAAAAGTTGCCTATGGAATTTCCAACGTCTCCAGCTATCTACGTACCAAGTTTCATCGCAATCGGTTTTTGCGTGAATAACACACACTTCACAAACTTTCACTTCTATAATGTGAAGTAAAAAAAGCTGTTTTTACTTAACTGTAATGACTGCTATATAAGTACTTTGATTTTAAGTGAAATTCTAAAAAAGTAAACTTTTATCTTTCGCAGAGCGTCGAAGGTCATTCAAAATTTGAAACAGGAAGAAGTAAGTATTCTATTTTTTAGTAAAATTATAAATATCATTTTTATTATCATCAAAACCTATTATATCATACGATGCCCAATTAAATCATGTTTCACGTATAAAATATTATGCATGTATGTCATAAGTACCTCTTTAAAAAAATGAAAATCTGTTGTTTAGTGTCCGTAACCCAAGCTTAGTAGCTTACCTTTGGACTAGATGGCGCTGTGTCATATTCACAGATTTAATTTATTATTTACTTAATTATTAAGCCATTAAAGTTGAAAATTAATCATCAGAATCGTGAGAATTTTATAGACCGACCATAAAAAAATGGCCGCCGTCGGCTATGCCAGGAACCAATCCTAATTTTTTCTAAAAAAAAGACTAATACTTATTGGACGCTCACAAGGGCCTATTATGTATGGATTCTTTATACCTTACCAATTAAGATCTACTTTTGTACTTTACCCATAATTACAATGAATAAATAAATTGAATTGAATTAATCAAGCCATAAATTGCTCTTGCTCATTTGTTCAGGATGCAGGTCCATCAGCGGCTAAGAGAATTCGTTATGATAGCGAAGATTCTGTCAAAATAGAGAGTGGAGGAGAATCATCGGATGACGTGGAAATAGACTCGAACGTCTCTGATGAAGCGAACGAAGAGAACGAACCGAAGAGGAGGAGGCGAAAAGGTGAGTTCCTGCATTGAGATCAACGAACTCGAATATAATATTGAAGTAGCAATTCTTTGAAAAAATGTTCCACGCAAACTGTGGTTGCGGGGCCTAGAACGATGATTCGACCGCCAGTCTGTCACTTAAGATCGTCCGCCATTGGTCGATCCAAAGGTCGATCATAATGTAATACTGCACGGAACATGTCATCTGCGTTTGTGTGACCGTTGAACATTTTTTTTTCGAATTTAATAGAGAAGGTAGATCTCCATTCTATTTATTCCTCGTAGATTGAGATATAATATTATATGACATCAATACATAGTATAAAACAAAATCGCTTCCCTGTCTGGATGTTTGTATGTATGCTTAGATCTTTAAAACTACGCAACGGATTTTGATGCGGTTTGTTTAGTAGAGTTTTCAATGGGAAGTTTACATGTATAGCATACCCTGCAGATATTCCCACGGGATCGGGAATCCGCGGGGCGTAGCTAGTTATGTACCTACTAATATGAAAGGTCGAGTCGGTTAAGCAACGCTTGGCACAGTCATTACTTCGATGTGTGACCGATAATGTGGTAAACAAAAAAAAAACTAGCTCTTCCGTGCTTCGGAAAGGACGTTAAGCAGTTGATCCCGGTTGTAATCTCACATAGCAGTCGTTAAGTCAAGTTAGAGGCCTTAGGGCGGCCTGGAAACTCTAATTCTAGGTGAGACACCACTATACCAAGAAGATGTATGGTGATGTCTCGAACAAGTTCCATGTTGCTTTTACGCGAAATAAACATAAAATGGCGCTGACAATATTGTTATGTCTATCGTCAAAATGAGCATCGTTCCGGGCGCTAAGATTAAGTTATTTTTCGTATTTGCTATGTTATTTTTACGTTTCTTCCAGATGCACCGAAAATACGTCGGATATCATTCAAAGTCCAACATTTCACAACGTTTATGAAGAAAAATTACAAAGACTTGTAAGTATGGGTACGAGTTCAAATTTGGTGGCGTATACCTACTTATAATATATTATTTACACATGACTAAGTTATGTGACGTTTGTCTCTGTATGTCAACTTTGAAATTTCATGTGACAGTAAAAGACAAACGATGCAAAGTTACGCAGCGCATTAAATAGCTTTTATAAATTATATGTTTATTTTAAGTGCTTAAGCCCGCACTGGGCGTTCATAGAACTATTTTTAAAGAAAAGATATATTCACATAAACACAGCGCACGGTCTACGTCAGGCGGGATTCGAACCAACGCATCTGAATCCAATCCGGGGAATGCGACTTAGGCCTCTTAGTCTACCGACGCGGTGACTCATACTCCGAATTATCGCTACAATATCTGACCGTGCGCTGTGTTTTTGTGAATATATCTTTTCTTTAAAAATAGCTTTTATAAGTAAGGGGGTTAAAGTTTTAATTACTTGGCTAAATAGTGTTTTGTGTTAGAAATTAAAAACATACTTGAAATAACTTCTTTAATCACCACCTACTCGGTGGACCGACGATATTGTAGCGGTCGCGGGGAGTCGTCGGATGGGGGTAGCTCGCGAACGCTATTTGTGGCGTTGTATGGGGGAGGCCTTTGTGAGGCAGTGGGCGGTTAAAGACGGAGATGATGATGATGACTTAATTACTTTACAGAATTGTTTATTGATTTCAGCTGCAAGTACCATTTCACAGAGGATTGTCTATTCAACGACTGGCGACACACAGATATACAACTTGTATCCGATTCTGCATCTAAATACTTACCGAGCGGGACGAAATCTTGTAGATTTAAATATGGCGACAGTGATTGGACTACTTACAAACAGTTTGAAGCTGCGAAGATTGGTCGAGGTAACTTGAACGTACTTCGTAATTAGTTTTTATTGCTCCTTCACAATACTGTAGTATTTATTAATGTAATATAATAAGAGGAATAAATAGAATGGAGATCTAACTTCTCCATTCAATTCGAAAACAAACAAGTTCCACGGTCACACAGCAGCAGATGCACACACTGACATGTTCCGTACAGTGTATGATCGACCTTTTGATCGACCAATGGCGGACGATCTTTAGTGACAGACTGGCGGTCGAATCATCGTTTTAGGCTCCGCAACTACCGTTTGCGTGGAACATTTTTTTCAAAGGATTGCTACTTCCATATACACTTCCCATCAAAAAAATCGAAACACCTCAGAAGTATAAGTTTAAAAGAGTTTAACTTATTCTAATATTAAACAAATAAAACAATAATAATGCCAGTTTGTTGCAGATATTATAAGGTAACGTTTAACGAAGATTAATGTTTCAAATTAAAATTTAATTTCTTTAGCTATCGTGTTTAGTCCAACAGGTAAGATTTTACCCTTAAGGGGCCGTTCTGGCCTTAAGGGGCAGTTCTGGCCTACTAGCCAGAACTGATGTTTCTAGGGTGAATTACTACAAAAGTTTTTTGAAATAAAAGTTTTTGAAACCATATTTATTAAAGTCGAGGATATTTACTAACACGTGAATGTCGTGAAAACCCGATTCTTGAAAATTTTCTAGAAAAAAAATTCAAACTTACCTCTAAATTGTGCAAATAAGTGATATTACTCAGTCAATATTGTACGAAAACTAATAAAACTTTGTATAAGAACTGAACTTAGCTCAATACAGGCAGTAAATGTTTTGAATTTCAAGATTAAAGTTTAGTTATCTTGAAACTAGCAATTTTTTGATTTTTCGCAATAAAATTTTGCATAATCGCATCTTACGTCCTTCACTTACACATCTGAAATTCGCTAGCTTTATCCCTGTCACGCTATTAGGGTTTTATAGGCCATTAAAGAAAAAATTGAGAAATGTTAGAAGTAAAGACGTAAAAAAAATGTTTATTCAATATCTCGTATTGCCTCCCCGGGTTCTAATGACTGCTCTCATGCTATACACGAGGAAATAAAATAACTATAACTCATCACATCCGATAGTTATCGTAGATGATGAGTTGATGTTGATGAGAAGTGTATATTCGAGTTCGTCGGTATTATATTTATCCAGGGTTTATCCTATACGCGGGCGGGTGTGTCCAATGTCTGTCGTGGACGCCGCAGCCGCCGGCCGTGGCCGACGACCGCGACTTCTACTTCGGCGTGGCGACGCACCGCGGGCCCGACGTGCCGCGACTGGACAAAGACTGCGCGAGCGCACATCCCGCCCTCCTACAGATATGGAGTCTCACTGACTTTGGGTACGTATAACTAGTATAGTTTTTCTTCGGGTTTCTCGTCCAAATCCACAACATCTATTCAATAAACAACACAGAAATTATACTACATCAACTAAACAAATTATAAATTTTATTAACTAACCCGCCCCGCCCCATATTGAATAAGATATTAAACTTATTTATCGCGTTGCTCTTATTGTTTTTAGCATAGCAGGTCAGAAGCGAAGGTATATACTATACAATACAATACAATACAAATCGTTTATTGGGACTAAAACACACACATATTACAATAAAAAAGTAAAATACATAACACATACTACTGTAAATCCCTCTAAATTCGAGCGTTGAAATATCTTAGTATATAAGAAACGCGAAAGAAACCCAAAAATGGGTTTGGATATTTTATTTTTAAGCAAAAATAAAAAAAATCTTATCATACTTCTTACTTATATTATAAACGCGAAAGTTTGTATGTATGTGACTTTGTTACTCTTTCACGCAAAAACTACTGAACCGATTGCGATGAAATTTGGAATATAAGTAGTTGGAGACCTGGAATAACACATAGGCAACTTCTTGTTACCCCGATATATACAGGGATGAACCATGTCGATGGGGAACACTTTCGATCGGTATAATATAGGATGTTTCTTTTTTTGCAAAAAAGACAAGGTTCGATTCCTGGCTAGGATAATAAATTATCAAAAATCTACTAATGCTATTTTAGTTTTTGTCAAAATCAGGGACGCAACTCCTTTCAGAATTTTTCGCTATATATTAAAATTTAGAATATCCCCTTGAAATCCCATCAAAATGGTTCACCCTTATAAAAGCATGTAAGCTACTCTATGTATAAAAGGGATGTGTTTACAAAAGAAAAGTCTCTGTAATTGCTCATTGATACTACTAGTACATATTAATTTGTTATTATTCTACTGTTGACTTGAATTTAGTTGTGAGGAAAATAAATGCTTCATTGATAGATTGATTAAAAAGTAAAATATTATCCGTTGTCAAGTCAATATGGCTAGCTTAGTAGCTTACTATGGGGCTTAGATGGCACTGTGTGATGTTTATAGAATTTATTATTTATTGTTCCAGGGTGTTACCAGTGTTCTCTCTAGGGCTGGCTCACGATTACGGTACGATATGGGCGATGGACTGGTGTCCGTCGGGCGCGAGGGACGTGTTACCTCGTCACGAGGAAAACTTTACTAAGTACAGACTCGGGTTATTGGCTGTGGCGTGTTCCAACGGATTCGCTTACATAATCTCTGTGCCTTATCCTGATGTTAATCGAAGGTATTATTTACTTTCTTCTTTATATACATTTTATATATATATATATATACATGACCGAATATAGAAACACCACTTAAAATTTGAAGGCTACTTCAATAATTGAGCAGATTCTAAATTTAAAATTAGTATGAGACTTTGAAGTTTGACAAATGCTTATGTTTAAGTACATCTTTTGCGTTAATAAACTTTTTAAACTAACACGATTGGAACTCATATTTACACATTTTCCCGGGTCTTAATTGCGTGAAACTTCAACTTTTTAAATTGTCCTTACCTCGACGTTTTGATCATGTTACAATGAACTGTATTATGTATAATCTATATCTGTATTACGACGATTGTAATTTAACACATGATCACAAAAGAACCCCAATGAGTTTCTTGTGGCTTCTTCTCATCGGAGGGCGCGTTCCGAAGCCACACTAAAATCAATACACCTAAGACGTAGCCAAATGATCATGTGCATTTAATGTTGTACAAGAATCTAAAGGAAATAAACTGGAGCTGCGGCGGGCGTCGTCCTCTATTCATAACCTCGGTGTACCGATTAATGTCTAATCGGTCGGTTAAATGGTATCTTTTGCGTTTCTATTTTCGGCCGTAATAGACCTTAGTATTCTGATTGAATGTTCTGATACTAATGCACTTAATCTATTCTATACTTATATTAAAGGAAGAGAGGAAAAAAAGTCTGTACTTGGAAGCAAATAAAAAAAAGTTGTCTAAGGGACTTAGGGAAAGTAGTAGAACAAAATTATATAATTTTAAAAATTTATGCCTTTCTGTCTGTTTGTTCCTTATACAATTAAAAACTACTAATCCGATTGAAATCTGGTTTTCAATATTGGATAGTTCTATTTTCGAGGAACCTCGTGGTTTACTTTACATCGAAATCTAATTAGTAGAGCCCGAGTAATAAACGAAAAAGTCGGCAACTATTTCTACGTGGACGAAGTCACGGGTAACAGCTAGTAGTAAATAAGAATATAAAATGTTATTCTGTAACTATTTCGAAAATGTAATATGTTTTTTTTTAATTTCAGCGAAGTGACGATTTGTAAGGCGAAAGCTGTGGTCGAAATGAGGTTGCACATGAATTCTGGGAAGCGGGTGTATCAAGCAACATCCATCGCTTGGTCGACTGTAAGTAAAATTCTACTTGTTTCACAAATGTGATAGTTCAAGATGTTTTGCGTTAGACCGGGTCCGAACTGAGCCGTGTCCGAACTGAGCCGTGTCCGAACTGAGCCGTGTCCGAACTGAGCCGTGTCCGAAATGACCTACTTTTGTATGAAAACAGCTTTTGTTTTGCATGTCATTACATTAAAATATAAGCTCATTTTTCGCCACCGAAAACTGGAACCTTACCGCGCAACTCCGTCGTGATCGTCATCGAAATCCCACTGTGCAAAGGAATAACATGCGCGGTAAAAACTACAGCGTTGGATTGCTTGCATTTGAAGCCGTCACCGTCGAGTTGAACTGTCCTTGAAAGCGAGGTCTCTTGAGCTGCTAATTCTTTATCCTGATCCTATGCCGATCCCATCCTGATCCTATGATGATCTTATGCCGATCCTATGCAGATCCTATGCCGGTCTTATCCTGATCCTATGCTGATCCTATGCCGATCCGATGCTGAACCTATGCTGATCCTATTTTTCAATAACAGTTTAAACGCCGGTTTCAATAACAGTTTAAACGTCAATGACAGTTTTAAGTTTAAATTTAACGCCTGCGGTTTAAACGGCGCAGGTTATTTTTTTGCGCAGTGGGATTTTGATGCCGATTACGACAGAAGATGCGCGGTTGGGCCGTTGATCCGCTGATGAGTGAATTTTTCAAGATGTATTTTTCCTTTTAAATATTTCTAGTATTATTCACGGTCGTAAGAAATTATAACTAGCTAATTCTTTATTTATTTATTTCACTTTTAGCAAAAAGGTCACAGTACTATTGTAGTTGGTTACGCAGACGGCACGACAGCTCTCTACGATCTCAGTACAAAATCTCCATTGTTAACAAAGAAGGAAAACAATGTCACAATTTTATATCCATATCAAGACAAACGCACTGAAAATGGACCTGTGTCAGGTATGGCTTGAATATAATGTCAGTTACTTTGCTCGTCGGTTCTACCGAGTTGGCAGAATGTCTAAAAGTCGTTGAACTGATTTAAGAACACCGCTTTTTCAAGGAATTTTGGGATGCGGATGAAGGGTGTTTACCCGTACTACTAACCTTTTCTTGAACCAACTCACCGTATTTTTAAGTCCCAGCCCTCCTTACTTATAAACGCTAATGAATGCGCTGCATAACTATGCATCGTTTGTCTTTTACTGTCACATGAAGTTTCAAAGTTGAGAGACAGAGACAAACGTCACATAACTTAGTCATATGTAAATAATATTTTATAAGTAAGGGAGTACATCACTAATTGTGGACTAGCTATGTCCCGCGACTTTATCCGCATAACTACCGATTCTGTGGATTTTTTAAAAATCCTTTGTTACCGAATGCCTGCATCACATAAGGAAGAGAGCTCCTTATGTAGCGGTTTAGGCAGTGTATTGATCAGTCAGTCAGGATAAAGTTTTTTTAGAGATATTGATATACCTAGACTGTGTCAATATCTCTATCTATAAACTTATAATAAAGGAAAAGTGGACAAAAAGTCTGTACTTGGAAGTAAATTAAAAAAAGTGGTCTAGGAGACTTAGGATAAGTAGTAGAACAAAAATATATAATTTTTAAAATTCATGTCTGTCTGTTTGTTTGTTTCTCTGTCTGTTTCTTATACAATTAAAAACTAAACTAATCCGATTGAAATCTGGTCCATTTTCGAGGAACGTCGCGGTATACTTTGCAACGAAATCCAATTAGTAGAACCCGAGTAATTATCGAAAAATTATAACCGCTCGGCCGCCCGCGCCCGTGACGACTGACAACGCGTTTATTCACTTCTGAAGGTGAAACCGCGGGGCGCAGCTAGTAGATAATAAATATAATGTATATAATAAATCTTACTAATATTATAAACGCGAAAGTTTGTATGTAAGTATGTATGTATGTATGTGAGGTTGTTACTCTTTCACACAAAAACTACTGAACCGATTGCGATGAAACTTGGAATATAGGTAGCTGGGGACCTGGATTAACACATAGACTACTTTTTATCCCGATATTCCCGCGGGAACGGGACTTACGCGGGTGAAACCGCGGAGCGAAGCTAGTATAATGTATTATATTGGTTCCAGGCGTGGCGATATCCCCGTCGATGGAGAGTTCCCCCGGCGTGGGGTGCGTGTGCGCGGCGAGCGCGGGCGGCGCGGGCGCGTGGCGCGCGCGGCGCGGGGCGGCGCTGCGCAGCGCCACGCCCGCCGCCAACGTGCGCGCCGCGCCCTCCTGGCCCGCCTACCTGCTCTGCGCGGAGCTCGCCGTCTGTCAGTATACCTACCTACCTACCTCACTATCGGTCAAAATATAATCACGTATTCCCGCGGTAGTGATAGAATAGGACGGTATGTGTGTCCGACACACGATCCTTTCAGGATATTCTTCTTCTTTTATATATGGCTATATTCTATTTGGAGTTTTGGCGGGAACGCGCTGAAATGTGTAGCTTTTCATTTTTGTGGAACCTAATTCAAATGCATTGCAAATTGTTTAACTTCGAGCGCATATTAATCAATTTTGTTTCGTGAAGGTGTACAAGTGGAATGAAAGTCAAAATCGGTGCAAAACATGGACTTAGTGTTGTCTCCAAAGCTCCGTGAAAAATCTTTGTAAATAAATGGCCGCCGTGTTTACAAATGATTCCCTTCACTTGACTTTAACTATGACGACTTGACTGTTTCTATGCAAATAACTTGCATAATATATTAATAATACTTGATATATAACACAAAATACGTGTTTATATTGTGACCGATAGTGAGATAGTTTCTTATCGGTTGTGAACTAATTATGGCCATTAGGAAATTAGCCAGTGTCGAGTGTTATTCATATTTGCAAGTTATTTGCATCGAAACAGTCAAGTCGTCATAGTTAAAATCAAGTCTAGGGAAACATTTGTAAACACAGCGGCCATTTACAAAGATTGTTCACGGAGCTTTGGAGACAACGGTGAAGTCCATGTTTTGTACCGATTTTCACTTTCATTACACTTGTACACCTTCACGAAACTAAATAATTGATTAATATGCTCCCGAAATTAAACAATTTACACGCATTTGAACTAGGTTTCACAAAAATATAAAGCTACACATTTCAGCGCATTCCCGTCAAAACTCCAATTCGGATATTAAACAAATTTTTTTTCACTACATTGCACACAGCTCAATCTAGTCCCAAACTAAGCACTAGGATAGTACTATGGGTACTAGACAACGGATATACTACATAATTATCCTTTTTTTTGTTAATACATACATATTATACAAAGAAAGACACCCAGACCAGATACAAATATTAATTTTTAAGCATAAATATTTGTACCCGACGGGAATCAAACCCGCAGCCTTCTGCATTGCAGTCGAGCGTCAGTCAAACTGTTATAACTTTACTCACAGCCGAATACAGAAACGTCATTTAAAATTTGAGAGGTTCTTAAATTATTGAGCAGTTTCTAAATTTAAAATTAGCATGGCCATTTTTGAGTTTGAGAGCTGCTTCTTTGCTTAATTAGTTCTTAAATGTCGAGTATCGTTTCAGTATTCGGCCGTCAGAGTATTATTTATTTGTTTATAGTCAAATAACACGATTATGAAACCGATTACATTAATTGACTAGGAAAAAGTTTCATTCAGTTTTCTCATAAAAGCTCCTCAAGCACACTGACAATATCGATCTCCATTCGTCCGCAAACAGATATTAACCCATTAACAGACATTAACTCGTTATTGTTACAGCTGGCAAGGTGGTGAACGAGCTGGAGTGGTTCGGCGGCGGGCGTCGCGCGGGCGGCGCGTGCGCGGGCGCGGCGTGTGCGCGCTGCGCGTGCGCCGTGCTCGCCGCGCCGCCCGCGCTGCGCCTGCTGCGCGCGCATCCCGCCTACGCCGAGCCGCGACGACCGCTGGTCAGTCTTAACGACCGACCGATGCTAGACTGGTTTATGAGAACCAGTCTAGCATCGGGGACCAGATCCGTCTTAAACTCGATCCCTGACGTCGCCCTTAGGGGTGTACGCTCGGGTATAGCGGCCCCTGCTGGTATACCGAAAGGTGGGAACGGTGGGGACGCTATAACATATATAAATAGAGCTTGAGAACGGGTCGGTCAGTCCTAACGGTGATTCACCCTACACCAGCGATGGCCAAACTTTTTCCTTTGCGTGCTCATATTTACTCTAAAAGTCTACGGCGGACCGAGTATTCGAATCCTATTATCTTATAATTATTTTTCCCGGGTCTTATTCGCGTAATATTATTTTTAAATTCTCTTACCTCGACGTTTCGATCATGTTACAATGATCTTGGTCGCGAGGGTACTGATATAATAATTATGAATTCAAATCGTGTGAGTTTAAAATTTCCTATTATCTATCTTATTTTTACTTCATATAATAAACGCGAAAGTTTTCAAGTGTCTGTATGTGATTTTGTTACTCTTTCACGCAAAAACTACTCTTGCGATGAAACTTAGAAAATAGATAGTTTCTAAGTTTCATCGTCTGAGACCTGGAATATCATGGCTACTATTTATCTCCATATCCCCACTTCTGCCTATGTGATTGTTTTTTACGGACCGCAGATCGACAGCGAGATTTTTACTCAAGAAAGTTAGCACTTGATTTTTAATTTGATTGTCGCGGGCCGGATTCGAGCCATTTGCGGGCCGAAGATGGCCCGCGGGACGTAGTTTGCCCATCCCTGTTCTAGACCGTGCCGGGTCCGAGTTTCGTTGTCCGTTGCTCGGCCGCCACTTGGTTGCAATCATTGAATTAAGAAGTATTACGTCCAACTGAAGGTTCGTTGCGGCTGTAAAAACGAGCCTAGGGAGAGGACCTAAAACTTTACACGTCCTTGTCTGAATAGGGTGCCTTGGCAAGCGTGCGAAAGGGACAACCGAAGATAAGGTCTGTCCTCCGCCGAGACCATATTTGTATTTAAAACGAGTTATTTTATATTTAATACTAACACGGATTGAATAGAGTTCAATTTTGTACGACAAAGTTTTTGCAGTGAACTTTCTAGTTGTAGTACTTCTTAATTCCATGATTACAACAGGCCGATCGACTACTCACCAAGCGATAGACAACGAAACTCGGACCCGGCACGGTGTAATATAAATCATTCTTTACAATATCAGCAGTGTCACAATGCCTATCCAACAATTCGTTACCTATTTTAGGCTCCTTTTCTAGGTAGATTTTGAAAAAGGAGCCTTAAATAGGCAATGCTGTTATTAAAATAACGCGATAAAACCCGTAAAACCCAGCCCAGCGCTGCTGCTATGTAAGTGGGTACCTACTTAGGTATTCGTACACTAGCAGCAGCTTTTCGCTGAGATTGTGCCTATTCGGGCAGCGCACGACTTCTTTCTGACCTGATTGTATAAAATTTGTCTGTTTTTTTATTTTATTTATTTATTTATTTTGATTGTATTGTTTGTATTTTCATTATATATGTATTTTTTTTTCCATCTTCTCTGATACCTGTATACCTTTTTGTTTAGTTGTGTGCTTGTCTGAATAAACTTATTTTCTTTCTTTCTTTTAAAATGAAATTTATTTCAATACTAAGTCACGGAAACGGAAGAAAAACTGAACTACAGACGATTAGATTACTGGCAGTTTTATCAACGATACTTCGATTAAGTTTTCTGTTTTAAACTTCAACTGTAAAGTTTTTCATTTTGCCAACACGATTTAGCTGTACTGAAATTTGGGTAAAAAGCAGACTTTGTTAAGTTGTGATTTGGTGTCCATGATTTGATCACGATTCCCGACATCGTAATTTTTTTTTGTAAGTTTACTATTACTCGCCAAAAAAATTCTAGGATGTCATTTTAGTTCCAATAATCTAAGACAGAACTACTTCAACTGTTTCTCTTATAATTTCGCATATGTTTCGCTTTTGACATTTTTTTAGATGTCAAGCGAAGATGTTATTTTTTAAACTCACTAAAGGAATAATTCATCCTTTATAGTAAAAAATAGAAGCATTGTAACAGGAAAAAAATAGGCACCCTAGAGTTCCCTAATTTATTTCTGGTTGTGTGTTTCGTGTAATTAAATTCATTTTCATTATCTTCCAGATATTGGCAACACTGCGAATGGTCCCACTGAATGGAAAACCTCTGGTAAAGAACGACGATCTCTCGATGGTTATCGAACCGATCACCTACGATGATGCAGTCACGAAATACGGGCTCGAACTCAGAATGATGTTGAAAAATAAGGTGAGAAAATACCATTGATCTAAAAAGAAATAGTCGATTGTATACCAAGGGAAAAAATATCCATTGTATACCAAGGGAAAAACGACTATTTTTCCGGCGAGAGTGTTTTTTAAATCCAGAGAGAAGCGAAGGATTTTATTAGTTTACATTCTCAGTCTATTCCTATTCTATTTGTATTGGAACTCTTTGGGGATTGAAATTTTTTAAAATATTTACATTCCAAATTCAAATCGCCTGATATCGGTAGCTGGAAAAGTAAAATCCCTGTTAACTCGCAGGCAAATATTTTGCCTCCCTGCGCCATCAAAGGGCTAGTTCCTGCACAGTTTACACGGATTGGATTAGCTCTTTTCGAATAGATGTGATGAAAACAAGTTTATTCAGACATGCACACAACTTACAAAGTACAACAGCTATGATGATCTCGTTGTTGTGATCTCAACTTTGACAGTAGATAAGAGGGCAGTAAATAGCCACTGCGGTAACGCTACCGCAAACTCAATGATGCTTTGAACGTTTCACCTCCGACTTCACAGCAATCTTTGTGTTAAATTTCAAGTTTGTGGGTAAAGCGGTTTAGAAGCTGCATACAAACGTTTTTCCCGATTTATCGTTAATCAAATACTTATAAATTAACGTATGCTGTCTTTGTTCCCAGAACCCAGTCCAAAGTACGGAGCTAGAGCAACGTCCGGAGCGGTTCCCGCTGTCAGACGTGACGGCGGTATCGTTCTGTCCGTCGGACCGCTACCACCACCGAGTGTGTGTCGCCTCGCACGCTGGACTCGTCTTCATACTCAACGCCGCGGAGTGAGACGGTACCTACAGTACAATGTACCTAGAGCAACGTCCGGAGCGTTCCGCTGGCGGACGTGACTGACAGTAGATAGGTAGTAGAGTAGTTAGATGTATATTTTGTATAGTAGCGGGTATATCACTTTTGCGTAAACGCATGAATTGTATGGACAGTCGAAACATAATGTGAAATTTTAGGTAGGAAAGTGTTGTGTCTTGATAAGTGAGTTCAGCGATGACCAAGGAAACACGATTTAACATACAAATCACAATTTATTAATTAAAAATCACTATGCACATGGACACCATTTTCTTGTCCAGCACGAAAAATTCAGTCCCCAGATCTCTCACAGAAAGTTATGTGTATGCCGTAAAAACTATATCTGCCATGACAATATATGAAAAAAAAACATTTGGGTACGCCATGTTTTTTTTTTCATATATTCTAATTACCATAGGACATACTCGTACTTCCTGTTTCAATTAGAATATGAAGAAGAAAAAAACAAAACAGAGGCGGGGCACATATATACATACATGGACATGTATAAGTATTATGTTATGGTATAGACATCTTGCTCTAATGTCCTTGTCCAGTAAGAAAACATTGGCTTAGCTTAGCTGAGCTAGCTGAGGAGCTCATTGGCCTACCTGTACCTGCCGATCTTGAACGGTCATGCGGGTTAAGCAATGCTTGGTGCGGATGGGTGAACGAATATTTATGTGGCAAAAAATCATTTTCTCGAGCTCCTCCGTGCTCCGGGAGGCACGTTAATTGGTTGGATTGTTTTTCTCAAAATAGTCGTTAGGTCAAGTTAGAGGCCTTAGGGCGACCTGAAAACTCTAACAGTAGGTAAACCACACCACTATACGAAAAGAAGTTAGAAAATAGTCGACTACGTTCGTATATGAAGAGAGAGTAGGTATCCTTTCTTATTAAGTTATTAAATAGAAATATTGTGTTCTAAATCGGTCTTATAAAGGTCACTAAACATCACTCGAACGTGTAACGTACTTCTTTTAATAATAAATGTTACGGGCTAAAATTATACTTGATTGAAATATAAAAGCTTCAGTTTAGTACTGTATAAAATTAAGTAATAAGTTACTTATGTTTTAATTTGTAATTACGTATGTAAAAACTGTACAGTGCCTTTGTAAAAACGTAATTGCAATCACCGCAAATTACCTGTTGTACCTAATCAAATTTAACAATATGTAACCTAAAACAGTGGAGCTTTGTGCTAATTTTTTTTCATTTTTTTTGCGATGCTGATATTAAATTATACTCTTTTTCGATTTTAATCGCGTTGCGTGTATTAATTTTAGCTTTTTTAAATCTTGACGTTTTATAATTTTTGGATACGCACAAAGGATTTTTTCCTACGATATATTACATCTCAGTCTACCCGTGATTTGGAGGTACTGTACAGTCTTCAAAATGTCGCGTCGGGTGTTGAAAAATACTAAAAAGAATAACAGCAACGCGATTTAAACCGAAAAAAACAATTTAATTTAATGAGATAGATAAAAAATGCTATGTAATCCTATTAGCGGAGAGCGATTACTGTAGAACTAAACCCATTTTTTTCGGTCGTAAAGGTAGACCCAAGGTCAAGGAGGCTATATAAAGGCTCCAAAATATCGAGACGGCATTGCAACAATGCTGGAAATAATAAACACGAAACGAATAAGTTTAATTTCAATAGAACATCGCGAAAACAGAAAAAAAACTAGAACAACTGTAAATAATATGTGGGATGGTTGTGCTAAAACCTACATTGAAGTTTGAAGTACCTACTCGCCTTTTTTGTTTAATTAGTAACAACTTGGTCTGATGAGAATTTCAGTTGTGCAAACACGGAGTATTATGATGATTTATCATTTAAAAAATTAGTTATTAGGAAGTCTTAAAGACTTGTAAATTAGGACTGTCTCACGTTCAGCATTTGTATACAAATATCTTAAAATGTAAATTGTGTTATTGTATTCTAATAGCCATGTTTTTCACAATATACATATGTAATACCTACTCTAGTATATAAGTAAAAAATAAATCTTTTGTTTTAGTTTCTAATTGCTTGGTAGCGAATTGTTTTCATGAATAATGCCTTTATTTTGTACAAAACTAGTTTACTATGTAATTATTTATTAGTATGTACAGATGTATGTTATAATTTTATTGTTAGATCATGGGAGGCTGGTCATTCCGTAAAAACTAAGTTTAATTTTAGCATACCTAAGTATGCAAGTACTCATAATTTATTGATGAAATTAAAGTAATATTTATTAAAAGTTATTGAGATTTATTGATAAAGACGCATTTGTTCGACTACAAACTGCCGTGAGCTATGATGTTTTTTCTTATTAATGAATTACGTACCTAACTCATTTTTATCTGATATTTTAATTTTTGTGGGATTCATACTTCAGAATGCATGAAGAAATACGGCGCAGTAGTTGATAACTTTTAACTTTTTTTATGTTGTCAAATAGGCAATTTTTGTTTAAGGCAATAAAATAGTATCTTTAAGAGTAGATTAGTTGTACTCAAGGACCTAAACTCTAACCCTTTAGGTGTTTTATTCGGTTTAATTTTAACGATTGGATGATAAACCCAACAGAATGTTAATCCGTATTTTTATAAGGTTAACCTTATTAGCTGTTTCTTGCCATACATTGCATAGGTATTTGTTGAAATCCTTACGATTTATACTGTGGTTTTTTTGCATCATTCTCTACTGTCTCTTTTGTAAAGGTTAATCAGTTGTATTTTTATGGTTAATCTATAGCTAATATATTAAACAGTTTATTGCATAAAGATAAATTAAAAAAGGGTTTTGATTTAACCTTTTCATCCGATTATCTGGTCCTTGGTTGTACTTTTACTTTAAGTCGGATCATATATCGGATTTCAGTGTGATATTAACTATATTATATAGCTTTATAATGGTTACTTAAGCTTTCGTTGTAAAATATAATAACTTGTTATAAAAAGAGAATTGTTTTATTCAACACCTATTAGAATTAGGCACTACAATTCCAAGTGTCGCGGAGCAATATTTACACGAATTTATTTATATCTCATTTATTAAAATGGGTTCAGTAGTTTAGGCGTTACGGTGAAACATACATACATCAACATAGACGGCCAAAATCATTACCCTTCGTTTTGGCTTCGTCGTGGTCGGGTAAAAGTGACAATAAATGTGTCTTTGAATTAATTCTAGATGATTTATGCAGTGACTAAACTTTAAAAATCATGCATGTCACTGATACTTTAAAAAAAACCTATCCTTGAAAAATATCTTATTTGTTTTATTTTACCCCCATTCGGAAAAATCAATGTTTGCAACCAACTGTACTGTCACGTAAAAAATAACTTATAAAACTGTTCTACATTTACGAAGCGGGGAAACAGTTTGTCAGCGTTTATTTTATCGCGTCTGTGCAGTGATTGAAGCGAGCGGTGTTGGTGGCCGCAGCTCGCAGCCGCTAGCCGGCTTGTTCAGTGAGAATCTACTCGCGTTAGGATCGCAACGTTCCACACTGCGTTACGCTCGCGCCGCGCGTCTTACGATCATTCAAAACAAATATATTACAACAAAGAAAAACATTAAATAAATATTTTGTAAAAAATACTGGCTACATAATAAGTTATGAGTTTTTGAACTGAAGTACACATTGAGGGCTAAAAGCCAGTTACCTTGTTTCGATTTCAACAGCGGTTGACTTTAAAATGATGATGGCCAGTGCGAAATTGGTGAGGGACTGCAGTTCGGAACTGAGTTCCGATGTCCGGTCGCTGTCCGTGACGTCTTCAATCGAAGAGCAGGAGTCTACCACCACCGACTCCGAATACACTGAAGAAGAGAAAGAATACGAACTGGAAGACTTACAAATATTGAAAACTATTGGTAAGTCATCATAAAAACCCTAATCTAAAATACCCACTTATTTTCGTAACTTAACAACACAGCAATGTTTGCGAAATTGATTTTTTAAAGTAACCCCGGTAACCGCTAATAATAAACTGTCTAGAGAGGAAATACAAACTTTTCATCGAAATAAATCAACATCAATTTAGCAACGTTTTCCTAAATAAACGTCACCAACAACTCTCCAGATGTAAAACTAATTTTTATTTCTCCAGAAATGAGACATTGGTTTTAAAAATAAACACGATTCATGGACAGAGTCATGGAGAAGTCCTCATAATTCACTAATCAAATAAGACGTGCAGTCACCTTCTACGCTACCGATATAGGTATACCTCTGCCTCTGCCCACACGTTGACGGCATACAAGCTGACAGCTTTTCACTGGATAATTATTTTTCCATCTGTAATTTTAAATTTGGAGTTGAATTTTTCGCATTTTCGTCCTGATATAGTTGTCGAGGGTAAACACAAAATAATACACACCTACGTCAAGAAACGAATTGCATTTTTTTGTGTTTGGTAGCTTTTTGTGTTCAAAAACCTAAGGGTAGGTTGGCGTCTTTTTCGTCTACGTAAACATCAGACAAATTAGACTTTTACAAAATGTTGACAAACTTTTTGACGTCTGTTCTAAACTATTGAATGAGAATGCATAGGATGAATCATACCGCTTAACTCCTCTGAGAGGAGGCATTCGCTCCTAGCGAGACTAATTACTGAATATTGTGGTATTAGTAATATCTATAAGACACGTTAAGACCAATTATATTGGACCAATTATTAAGGTGTATGTTCTATGTATTAATATGTATGTATTTACAAAAGAAAAGTAAATATAAGTAGTATATCCGTTGTCTAGTCACCGTAACACAAGCTTAGCAGCTTACCATGGGGCTAGATGGCGCTGTGTGTTGGTCAAAAAAAAAAAACGTAGGTACCTACTTATAAGTGGTGTAGCCCCGGCGTAGAATAGGGTTACCCCGGTACAAGACGTCTAAGGGATCCCGTGGAAACTAACAAACCTAGTGGTCTCCCCGCGCGGTGGCGGATAAACTTCTAGGTTCCTAAGAAGGTTGGTTTCAGGCATGCGGTCGGTCGTAAAAATAATGCCAAATCTATTTGCTGTGCCAACCCCAAATAATCTGGGGTTTTTACGAAGCCCGGGCTCGCAACCGGGAACATCGCTCAGATGAGAATGAGAAGACTTATAAGTGTACCTACCTGTGTCTGCCAAAAGGGAAGGTTCTCAATTACCTGTCTAAGAAAGTTAAGTGTACCGACTTGTACATGATCTGCATAGGTAGGCTTACCCTATTTAATAATAAAATGATGATGATCGCATTAGCATGACGGCATTTGGAGGAAACTCAAGTTTTTTTCTAAAAAGAAGGCATACTAATTTTATTATTATCTTTCAAAATGTTCAATTTATCTTATACTAGGTGTTAATCCAGGTCCCCAGCTACCTATATTCCAAGTTTCATCGCAATCGGTTCAGTAGTTTTTGGGTGAAAGAGTAACAACTTTACATACATACATACAAACAAACTTTCGCGTTTATAATATAAGTAAGATTTATTATGCGGTTCTGTATTTTGATAGTGGGTGAAGCATAGTCTCAATTGAAGCTGCTCAGCCTGAGAAACAAAATAGTAGAGCATACAAGATGTAACGGGTAAGCCCTTTTAATCCGAAAGGGGGTTGTTCTAGACGTTTAGGCGAACAACTTTTGTTCTACGACTTTTGAAAATTCGAAGTACTTTTCGAAAAATTTAGGTGTAAAGTTTACTTGAAAATCAGCTGTTTCTTAGAGTTCGAGGTCATTGACCTTATGTTGTTCTTTCATTTAGTTTGGTCTACTACAATCAAACCTTCAATTACCTTTATTTTCAAAAACAGCTGTTTTTCCAGTGAAACATAATCTCAAAATTTTCAAAAAAAAAGTTCGAATTTTCAAAAGTCGTAGAACAAAAGGTGTTTGCCTAGACGTCTAGAACAACCCCCTTTCGGATTAAAAGGGCTTACCTGTTACATCTTGTATATGCACAAAATCTTTGTGGCTCTATTCAAGGTACTTCTCGATTTCCTAAAAGCTCCTTTAAAATAGTATTCCAAGAGCGCCCACGACACGGCTACAGGAAAATTTTATAATCACGGCTATTATTCGTCAAGATAAGAGCTATAAAGAAGGACTTTTCCTTACAAAATTTTACTATGTTTTCATGACAAGTTAATGTTCGTATCTAAACTGATTTTTACTGGTCATTAAAAATTCGTTTTCAAGCGATAAACGTCTTGTGATATTTATCATCGGTAATGTGAAAAGTTGAATTTACGATTCTTGACGATTAGAAGACAATTTAGAGCTCCGTCGCTTTGTATCCGTTGTGACGGTCGTTGCTTTTCGAAATAAAGTTTTCAAAAATACAATACTATAGGTAGGTTACCAAGCGCAAAATTCTGGTGATTTCAGCTTTGTCATTCTTGTTTTATCATTACCCACCATCAATCATTATCTTATTCTTATCTTGTCTTTCAAAAAATATTGTATACCTATCTAGCATTCATCCATTACATGAACTTCAATATAAAATTCCTATTGCATTTGTAATTTATCATCGTCCTCAAATTTTCCGGACATCCTTGGTCACGCTATGAATCATAATTTGTTTGCGTTGTGATTTTAGTTCAAATTGGCTGTCTTATCGCTAAACGTTGCAAAATATGGATCAAGGCTGCCGAAAATTGACATGGCGTTTACTTACAATGTGATTGCAATTACTGATATTACCATGATTGTATTTATCAGCTACTGTGGGAAGTTAATGCATGTATCGAATGATTAAGCGACCTGATTCTATGAGAGCGCAGTGGAAAATAGGCCAAGGCCGATCGAACCTACTGCCCCGGTAGAATATTAGAATAACAGCAGCCGTTTGACATTTTCCTCAATAAAAAAAATATAAGAGCAAAAAGATAGTTAATAATAATATTCCTCGATTAAGACCAAGTTGTTTAATAGAATGCAGACAGGATCCGGTTTAAAACAAAGAAACAATTCAATAACGGTCTGATAGAACCTGTATTGGTTCTCAGAAGGTATTGTGTAATTGGTCCAGACGATTGAGACAAATAATGGCGAATTTTTTCGTGCCTTATCTTCAATGTAAATGCTTAGACTGTGCCAATGCCTTCATTTTATTAATTAAGTAGGCGGGTTTTATCTTATTAGCCATAACTAACAATCTAGGTATGTCTGGTAAGATCAAATCTAGGTCTGACAATCAACAGTTAAATGTATTGAAATTAGTAGGTACACAGCCTATAGGTATTACTTGTTGATGCAAATTAGTATTATACTTCGATAGTTGTTAACTATCGAAATTGTGTGGTTCCTAAAAAAATAAAATAAAAACTTAGTGAAAGTTGCAAAAGTGATAGTGGAATGGCAGACGCATCTATAAAATCTAAATTAGTATTCCGAAGAGCACTGAAATCTACTGTTTCTTGTATTTATGTACCCATTTATTATAAGAGTTGTTATATCACAGTAGGTATAGCTACTAGGTAGTCACTATCTGCAATTAAAACGATATCCATCATGTTTATGTTAATCTGCTGACTTCATTCGGATGGGAATTCTTACCTTTGTAGTTCGGAAGTAACTATGTAAGATATGGTGAGAGATTCTGCGGAGAAATTGACCCAAGTGAAATTTTTGGTATTATTTGTCTGCTCAATCACAATGGACACATTAAACTTCATTACGAAAGCTGAAAACAAATTTTCTCTAACTATAAACTATATATCTTACTATACCTATGTCTCTGTTCTTGCATCTGCAGAAGATGGGTCTACTACGAGTCGTAGTGAACAGTTTAAATACTTTCTAGAAAGGTGTGAAACTTATACTTGTAATGTAAGTAGTATGTTCACAACGCACGTACCTACTTGTGTTACGTGTATTTGTAAAGACTTGTCAATTATGGAAGGTAAACAGAGCACAAATGGTCTCGAGCGCGTCGCGTTTCTAGTTTGTAAGTACATTATCCTCTCGGACGGTCCAGTTACGTTTCCAACCGACGTATCACGAACTTAGCTTTAAATAGAAAAGTATCTAGAACAATAGTTTATCGCATTCGAAAATCACGAGTATCATTTTTCTTTTAATGAACAAGTAATGTTAAATCACGCACATACATAATGTTTTGTTATGCGTGATTAGCGGGCTACTATGTGGGTTAGTGTGTCGCGTTGCTTGTATATAAATAGTGATAGGCTCTTGAATATATTACTTAGTGGAAAATATCAAAATAATAACAATGTTTTTGCAATATCATTATGCTTGGAACAAGTTTGTTTTTAATAAACTTTATTCAGTTTTCTCTTCTTATTTGTTTGTTGGCGCATATATTTGTGATTATAGATGTTTTGCTCAAGTTGATTATGCCAGTCGTAGAATAAAAATAGACACGCTTAGATAGGTGAGGGTGCATATATATACCAAAGTAAATATTTTGAAACCCATTTCTAAATCATACCATATAAGTAGGTATGATTTAGATATTAAATTTCATATATAATAAAATAAAAAAAACCCTTAAATAAGCTCCAGTGAGGAATAGAAAAAAGAAAAGTAATTTAGCAATAGGTATCTAGAGTATCTACCTTTTATTCTGTTAATACTACAAAAAAATTTAGACACGATAGATGAGTGTTTGATCAATATCTCATCTGGTGGTAACTGATGATATGGTTTACGAGTATTAGATGATAGAAGACGACTGTGGAACAAGATCTGTGTCGCCTTTAGTGGTTGCACCGGTCTACTAATTAACGTAGGTACCTTTATTATCTGCAAAATAAAACGTCTACAACGTAATTATCTACCATGTCATTTCTAATAAATAAGTCAAACGTTTTACATGGTGGTAGATTATGGACGAGAGAACACAATAAACAGCTAATTTAAAATTTGGTTATGTTGTATGTCATAATTACATTTCTGCGAAACAAGATGTTATTCATACTAAATAATATAAGATTCGGGTCAAAATTATAATCTGACCGTTCGTTGCGATCTTAAAATTTTGTCAACCTCTTATAATATTAGTTTAAAAACTGAGATAATCATAGATAGTGGGTATTCTAACAACAACCAACGTTCTAATTTTGTTCAGACTTTTTTAAAGATTTGTGAGTAATTTTCTTGAACAATTTGACTTTGGAACTGATAAAGATCGGCCGTCAGAGCCGAGTTTGAATTGCTTCACTATCAAGCGACCATTAACCTAGTCTTTTATAAGATATCTGTCCAAATTCTTTGTTTAGAAGTTATATTTGAAATTTGTTTTCGATCTGTTAAACATACGTATGTATGTTAGAATACATATGTACGGACACAAATATTTTTGTTGTAATATTCAGTTGTATTCACGTCATTTAGCTGATGTAATGTAACTACGTAAATGTTTTCTAATCAAGATGCACTTGTTGTCGTCCTGCCGTTCTGTTTATACTGCCTTATCTACAAATCAGTAGTTTCACTTGTTTTCACCAGATCAAAAAACAAACTCGAATATACTTGATTTGGCTGAGTCCCAAGGTTTTAACTGAGTAAGACCTATGCTGGAGGATAAATCGTTAATTCAGAGAGCATCTTTAATGCAAAACAAAATCTAAGTAGGTATTTATTTTGATTTTAATTTTTTATGTTTAGTGTTTCCTACACTTGGTTGGCTATTTTTGAAGAATTGCCTCCTAAAAATTGCACCCGACAGGACCTACTAACTATAAATAAGTATTTATTTCTCCACTAAATGCTTCTGAACCACACTACGACGGTAGTGCAATATTCAATGTCCCGTTATATGGGGTAAGGTGTCCTTACTTCACGGGCGCTAAAAGTAATCATCCTCGATGTCTTCTCTTTTGTTTTCCTTAGGTTGTCGTTATCCATAGTTTGACTTGCTTGAGGTCTTGCTTTTTGATCACCAAATGGTCAGGGTCACGCGATTTGTACTCTAACGACGACGTGACTTTCATCTCGTCTTTTTGACGTGTCCATACCAATGGAGATAGACAATATAAGCAGACTTAGTCGGTTTATGAAAATATATAGAAATGAGTTTCAGACAAGTACCGCTTTCAAAGTATCGCATAAGGATTAGCCGGAAGGCCGGGCGTCTGTTTATCCTTGACCGTTTTAAGGTTCCTGCAATATTAACCAGACATTTATTATTATTCATGCGGGTGTTACGATTATAGTTATAAATACGAGAAAAGGTTTTCTGTGTTCGATGTTAATAATTTCCTAATTCTTTAGTTCCCTGTCGCTTGGGAAGTAATGCAAGGGTATATAATGAGAGGACATTTATAGTTAGTAGGTATAATAATTATTATAGTATTGTTATATTCATGCATAGTATATGCCTTTTGCAAAGGGTTACCTCGTCTGTCGTGGCTCTGCAAGAAATATAGTTTGTAAAAATTGTGGTTAATTTTCTGAATAATATTTCGGAACTTTGGGCTACGCTACGCCGTACCGTACTGTACCGTTTATATATGAAGTGTAAAATAGAATAAGCTCAAAAAGACGATCAAATTGTGGCTAGATAAAACTCTTAACAATTTTTGGATAGAAATAAGTATTTCCCAACTGAGTCAAAGAGAATGAAACAATCAAATACCTTCACCTATTGAGCAGAAAAGAAGCACAGAAAATGACACGGATGGTTCTTTCAGTCAGTAGTTTACTTTCAGTTCACACGGATTCATTTCAAACACAGAATAATGACTCACATAATTAACCGAATTTTGTAAATAAAGCCGGAGTCTTGTTCATAATATTACGTACACAGGAAACAATTTCAGTCAGTATAAAAAACGTACTAAGCCGTGAAGAATTCTCGTTTTTAAAATTTATAGACTATCCATCTTCTCATCCACCTTTAGTTATGAAGAGGTAAATAAACAGAGATTGTTGTGTGCCAGACTTTTTGCCTCTTATACCTGTAAATATTAACACTGATCATTTACTTTAAAACTAGACGTATGACAGGTAAATAAATATTGTATATGTACGTAAAATGTGAAGGCCGCAACTAGTTTAGATTCTTTCTGTATACGAAAGAAGTATTACTTACGAGTATCTTCCGATGTTTTTTGTCTGTTGATATACTACCTACCTATTTATCGATGGGAGAATGCATCATCGTAATGATTCGGAGCTCATTGTTAGGTACACATAGTAAAAACGCATCAGTGGTTTGTTTAGCAGCAAATTAAGGAACTAATAATAGTAATGATATGACCGTCGGCATAATAGCTTGTCTAATCTGATAATCCTACATCTTAAAACATGTCGATTGTACTTATTTAGATGCAACTTTTACCACAGTTTAGCGGGTAGTTAACGCATCGATGCTTCTTATGTTTACCATTAAATAATTTGAGGTCGATTATGGGACAAGGCGCATTTATCAGTCAACTTCCTACAAGGAGCTTAGATCTTGTCATATGTTTGGTCTCTCCTACTTTGCACTGTTCGTACCCTATAGATCTGTGTCTTCCTTTTTGGCTCTTTTCTACATATCTTCTCGTTTCTGTAAGCTGTATATAAGTTTTTTGATAAATCCGAGCTTATAACCGTTTTTGTTTCATACGTGAAAGTGTATTCACTCGTACATCATTTACCGCCGTAGGTACTCAGAGACATTTAATAATTACTCAAACTGTTTAAGTAACCATTAAAAATCTCTGAGTACGACTGTAAGTGTTGATACTTTTAGCAAACTGATCTCACGCTTCTCTAAAACACTCATTTATGATTAAATAAAACAAAAATTATGTATACAAGATGTGCACGGCTGTGTTTGTAAAGCAAACGAAATAAAGATGCTGCATAAATATATTTTATAGGTAAAACATACATAATTAACTTTTTTAACTGACCGTTAAAATACGCCGGACCTACTTAGGTGTCTACATACCCACTTGTAATGAAACCAAGATGAATTTAGTTACTTTTCCATCAAACAAAAGTTGCTGGAAAAGTTTTGAACTTTAGCAAGTCGTTTTGTTATTTTTGTTGGCTATTTCAAAATGGAAATTTATTTTAAATGATCTCGGAAATTCTTCTGTGGTAAATCTGATATATTTGCTTACGTCAATTGATTCAATAAATCTATTTTGATGAGAGTTGTGTAGGTATGCCTACTGTCGAACATCATCCATAAAACTCTTTCTATTGCATAAAGCATTTTTATTGTATGTTTAAAAGACCATAGATATAGGTATCTTAAACCCATGTTCGTACAACATACTCAATTTTACATATCTACTAGCTGGGTCCCGCGATTTCACGTAAGGCCCGATCCCGTAGAAATATCGGGATCAAAAGTAGCCAGAATAAGTAATAATAATAAAGTAGTAAGAATGGTCTTAAATAGGTATCTCGTTACCTCCTATTTAGGATCAATGAAAATCAATGTAAAATATTCTTGAAATCTATGCAATCTATACGTACCACTCCTATTTACTTTAAGACAAGTATTGTTACAGGCTATCTACATTCGTCGTCGTCGTAAATGTTTGCATAAGCTAAAAAGGGTCACGCTGAAATAACCTTGTCACGACACAGTAATATGAAACTATTCACTGAAGACAATACGCAGGTATCCTACGTACGTATGTAAAGTAAATACGAGTTTTCCATAAAATTGCTTTTCATTTTCTGTTCTATGAAATATAGATGCTCCTCCAGTACGCCCGTAAGTTTTCATTCTTAGGTGTAGCAAAACTCAGAAATACCTTATCATATAAACTTTTTAAATTCACACGATTTATTAACATAGGTGGTTATGTCTGTTTTCAAAGGTAGTTATATATTTGACCGGGTACTAATCGCGTATTATTATTTATTTTCTTATCTCGACGTTTCAACCCTGTTACAATGGTCTTGATGGCGAGGGGCCGACGAGCGTCGAGGTAAGAAAATAATCATAATTCGCAATTAAAAAATCCGGTATAATGTAACCATAATACCTAATCATGTTTGCGAAAACGTGGAAATTATATGAAAAGTAGGTGCAATAATTATATATTTCGGTCTGGTAGAAAAAAGTTATTAGAAAGGATATCTAGGAAAATTGCATCGGTAAAATTTTACCTGTAACATGTCAAATTCCATCGTTTATTCGAACCCAGTCACGAGAGGATGGATGATGGATGGAGCATTTCTCCTTTAAAATGCTTTTAATACTTGAATTGCTGAATGACTTCAGCAATTTAAATAAGACAAAACGAGTTATTTATTGGCATTCGCTACTAAATTGTCTGTGAAAGCTGCTCTTCTCCAAAAACATTGTAATGATTGAATCGTTATATTTAACGTTGTTATGAATGATTATTGTACTGCATTTGCCAAAACGTGCCATCGATGCGGAAGCCTTACAAAATATGAAATACACAACGGGTGAAACCTATAAGTACCTACACGTTTTGGTGGATATGCGCCCTCTAAGCCCCCCTCTGTTTGCGTCATATCGATCAAAACAACCGGAATAATACCCACTATTCTACATACAATACATCTACCGCGGTGTTGTTAGAATATTAGCAATCTTTCCTGTCGAATGTTTATTGAAGGAGAGTTGTTGAAATTTACGTTAGACTAAAAGGATAAATCCAAGAATAGATTGTCTTTTATAAAAAGGAGATTCTAGTAGACGGCTATTGAAGATTTCTACTTACTTTAACGAATTATGTAATGGGACCGTAACGTCAATCAGTAAAACACAAGTACGTACCTAATAGGTATAACTATAGATAACCGCAGACAATAAACTTTGTATGCTGTCCACCGCTTACACGAGTTCTTTGTTGTCATACAAAATAAGTGTCAATGGATTATCTAATTATTTACTTCTCATCGATCGTAATTTGGCGGGAAAGAAAAATAATACTACGTAATTAGGAGCGGCTTTTTGTTTGCTCCCTGCATACCGCGCGTATTGCGTAACACTACGTACCTACCTCAGTATAATTTTCAAAAGTTTTCAAAAGTCAAACGAGACGCTCTATTATCGTAGATCGCAATATTGTTTTCTTTTTATACTAACATCTGAAGAGTTTTCAAAATATACTTAAAATCTTTTAGGCAGTTTTAAAGTATTATTTACTAGCTGCGCCCTGCGGCTTCACCCGCATAAGTCCCGTTCCCGCGGGAACATCGGGATAAAATGTGTCTATGTCTATGTGTTATTCCCGGTATCCAGCTACCTATATTCCAAGTTTCATAGCAATCGGTTCAGTAGTTTTTACAGTAATAACCTCACATACATACATACAAACTTTCGCGTTTTTAATATTAGTAAGATAGTAAGATTAGGTTTTAGGGATTTGTGACTCATGTTTTTCACTTTTCGGATAATGATTTTAAAAAGTTATTACCTTTCGTGATAACGATAAGTGAGATCTCTTATATTTAATTCCTGCCAAACTATGGTATATCTACTCTTAAAGGAAATGTGCAGAAACTCGTATTTTATTTACACAGTGACAGTTATATAAGTGAGCGTAACGTAAAAACGTGTAGAGAGCAATGCGGACGTGAACATCCGATTCCGGTACACTCAGACACCTTGTCTATATCTACTAACAAGTTATACGAAGGTACGCGATTCTAATTTCCTAATAAATAAGCAATAAATTGAAAAGAAATTACTCTATATTACTTTGAAGTTATAGACCGGAAATAACGTATTTTGTCAAATTGTTTTAGCCCCGGGCTGTATGAAAAGAGAAATTAAACGACGACATATTGTGGTCAGCAATGAAATAACAGCAAAGACGATATAACTAGTTGACTGCTCATAAGTATTCACGAAAATAGTACGTCTTTTTTGGTAACGCAATGGTCAATCACGAAGTTTGATTATTAACTCAGCCCTGGCCGTAACGGTGTTGTGTTTTGGTGAAAAATCGTCGTATGAGTAGTCAATTGGCTTTATTGTCCTTGAGTAACAGGCATAATAAGCGTTTAACACTTGCGCAAGCGGTCGTGGAAATATATTGGAACCGGAATGACCACGCTGTTCACTTACCTGTCGCATATCTTCTTCAATTAAGATCAAGTAGTTCGGTATACTTACATGTAGTTTTGGTAAAATTTTAGGAGTAAAAGCTTTGGAAATTTATACTACAATATTTTATTGTTTTGTAACTTTTGTTCGAGTGTTTTTCGTTTACGAATGAATAAATTCTTTATTATTCACACCAAATATAGGAAAGTACGTAAAAAGAAAATAAACACAATATAAAAATAGGTGATATAATGGGTGGTCTTATCGCTTTAAGCGATCTCTTCCAGGCACCCTTTGAATGGATAAGAAGTCAAGATAGGTGAGAGGTGAAGGGTGTTTGCACAGGAAAAATTAAGTGAAATACAAATACAATACAAAGTTTGTATTCAGAAGAAAAAATATTTTGTTTGAAGCATTGGTTGAAGCAATTTTGAGACAAAACCATTCGAATGAATCAACATGATAGATATTTTTATACTTACACGTAGGCATTTCATTGGTGATAAGTTGATAACGTGTTTAACATGTGTTTTAAATAAAAACAGTCAGAACGTTGTTAAATAACATTTATCCTTAACAAATCGATTAGACTAGTGAACTATTTGAACCCATGAATATAAAACGGCTTTTATGTCAACAAGTCACAACAACAAAGTCCGTTTAATATAGGTACATTAGTTACCTGGGAGAAATTAACATGCGAGGTGCCGACACCTCGTATACACTGTCCCTTGATATATTTTTAGGGTTCTGTAACCCAAGAGTAAAAAGGGACTTAATAAGACTTCGTTGTCTTTCGGTCTATCTATCCGTCACCAGGCTGTATCTCATCAAACGTGATAGCTAGACAGTGAAATTTTCACAGATTATTTCATCATTACGCTGCCACCAATATCATTGTGATCAATATAAACAAGATTCTGCCCGGACCGACAAACAAACAAACAAGAAAAGAGGAAGTATAAAAACGTGGGAAAAATTGTGAAGGCTTTTGCATAGTACCTTCACTATATATACTATACTGATACACTAGTATTGTTTTACATGCGACAAATAATGAAACAAATTTATCTACGTACTTTTAACTAAAATTCGGAAGCAGGTAGGTAAATGCTCGCATGTCAGACATAAAACGTAAAAATAAATTCTTATTATTTTCCCCCTTGCATATTGCTATATTAACCCACTGCGTTGCCTAGCACGCGATTCTGTCCACATCACCACAAATTATCGTAACTTGGAGTCTGTATCGCGCCGTCACGAACTCCCTTATTTCCGCTGTTTTCCGTATAAATCGCACTTAAATTGTAAACAGTCTTATCGACTTGCCCACTAACGAAACTGAATTCAAATTACCCAACTAACGAAGTAGCCTGGCGTTTGCAATATTTACATTTTATTAACCTGTGTTTCGCTAGAAATGTCGTTTAATTTGTGTCTTTATAGATCATTTGTAGAAAGAGAAACTATATGTAAGATAATAAAAAATGTTTTCGAAATGCAAATCTTAATTTTGTTTTAGGTTAGGATTTTAATTAATGATATTAGACATCATAAAATAGACAACAATGTTGTCTATGTTGTTGTGTTGTTGTCAATGTTTTTATTTATTATGCAAAATCGCGAAAACCATAGAAGAAATTTTAACCATGTTTTCCTCGAATTTCAATCCGAAAGATCAAATCTCATTTTCAAAAAAATGCTCAACATATTTAATGATCTAAAAATCTGCCAGCCGTGCCTTAAAAAGTCCAATTCCTTCAAGTCAATTATAAGGAGGTCCTTACACAACAGTATAATAAAAGTACTAGCTAGCCTCGCGGTATCACTCGCGTTGTTCCCAAACCCGTGGAAATTTCGGAAGCCTTTCCTAATGGACACCTACACGTCATTAAGAACACAGACAGTGTTATATGTTGCACTATATTTTTTTGTTTCTTGGACACCGGTGGTTTTGGTATTTAGTGAGGGAGTCAGACCATATAAAACACCCAGACCAGACACAAATGTTTATTTTCAAGCATAAATACTTGCACCCCGCGGGAATCGACCCCGCAACCTTCTGTATTGCAGTCGGACCTTCGCCCGACGCGCTACAGAGGCCGTCGCCTCTGTTAATAGGTATTCATTATAGGCCTCTCAATATCATTATAGGTATTTAATTTTATTGTTTTGTCTAAGGATGGAATAACGGTAGAAATTAAACTAGGAAATCAATAATAAATGTCATATAAGCTATAATATGATATTAATGATATAATATGATATTTAAGAATCAACTTCACGTTTAAGGCATTGTATTTCAAAATGAGCTATTGCAATCGTATTTATCGTGGCTATTTATCTTAGGAAATCTTATTAAAATTGATAAATGGTTTTGAAAGTTCGCACACAAAAAGCTACTTGTTTGGTAGATCCTCGTATATTTTTTCTAATATAAACACTTTCTAGATTTTTCATTAAATTTTACCTTTCTAAAATAGCCTTGAATTGTTTTTTTCGGTTTTATCATTACCTAAGTTTTTTTAAAATAATTAACAACTTTGATTACTCATTAGTTAGGCTTAACGTCAGGTTATTGGATCTTCTTAAATTTCGTCGATGTTGATCTGAATTGTTAATTTGTTTATTTTTTACACCAAACATTATTAATGACATTCGAACTTTTGAGTTAAGGTCATTAGTTAAATCTCATTTCCGATGAAAATATTTGGTGTGGCATGGTCCATATTGCCACGGTACCATTACAGGTAAAGTAACGTCAGTCCCACGCAAAATTTAAACTCGTATGACTGTAAGGTGTAACTATAATTTTACGACTTTCATGGTAACCAACTACCTAATAATTTCACAAATGAGAACGTTTCCTTCATTGATATAAGTTCCATTCCCGGGTTCATAGCTAATATGAGTCATGTACCTTGTATAAAGCGAAATGTAAGTTTAATGTCGCCATTAATCAGACGTGGTTAGTAATTTAACGAGAATAATAGTAGTAAAAACTTTAAAACTTTCATTTGAAACGTTTTGTCACCTTGATTTATAAACATTGCTGTCGTAGCGAAGCGAAAAAGCTATAAAATAGACTTCCAATGATAAAAATGCGTTTGTATTGCTATTAACGATTAATAATGATTAAGATCTTTAATCTTTTTCGTAATAAAGGAAAAACATACAATACGTTTTCAAAAATTCACTCGCCGCGTGGTTGGGTCCTAACCTCGCACCCCATATATATAACCCCAAAGAGGGTTACCCATGACTTTCTTGTGTTTTTTGCTCATTGAAGGTCGTGTTCCGAAGACACGGTAGTTTACTCAACGTTTCTAAAAAATATTCAAAAGAATAAAAATATTTTTGATTTTGATTTAGCACCGAGTAAATTTTCGAAGTATTTATTTTCCCTTTAAAAATATATTCAAACTTTTTAAGCTGACACGATTTGTAGTACTCATATTTACAAAACAAAATGTAAAATGTCTACAGTTCAAATCCAAGATACTGGGTATTCGTACTGAATTTTAAGAGGTAAGCGATTGAGAATTCAGTGACTAACCTTCAGTCATGATCTATTCTCGAGTTCCACTTGATTAATAGTCCAGTAATTGTCAGAACTATTAATTTACTTAGAATACAGGTCCGAGTTAATATTAACTTAGGTAAGTACTACATCATAGCTTATATTTCACAGTTCAATGATTGCGTTCAAATTGGAATCAGCGACTTGATCATTGTAGGTAATAAAGAGCAAAATAATAGATATTTTGTTTTTGCTCAAGGGTTTGTGTGTAATGTAGTAAAATTTATTCCTTAGAATAGAATCTTTAGAAACTTACTAAACTTTTTCGAGCGGGTCATATTTTATTACGCTAAACGGCCACCTTATTTATGGACAGATTACCTAGACACAGTTACAAATCCTTTGTGTGTCTAATGACGTCAGAGAGCTTTTGTTAGACGAATTGAGTTCATCAAATGCGTTCATTCATATATTAAACAAACTGAACTGGTGACAGTTTGGATACAGTCCAAAAATCACTACTTTGACTTTCATCCTTGACATGCGGTAGATGGTTACATTAAAAATAATAGACAGTGTTTATTTATCTTGAAACATGAGAGCCGCTACTTGACTATCATTGGAGGTTAATCATTATCATCAACTGGAAATATGGAATATGTCAGTTACGATATTAACCTTGATGAAAGGCACATTTGTAAGCTTTTTGCATTTCGTTTCATTACAATAGATTGGAATTTAAATAAGTTGCAGAAAAGCATTAACTCATTTACCTGTCTAGAGATTGATTACACCAAACTAGAATAAGTATTGAATACCATTTCTACGCATTATTTGTGTCTTATGTCATTATTAAAAGTCGTTGGGACTTTACGATGAAAATGAATAATTCTTATTCTATGCGAAGGGATATCAATAAAAGGGGTTTTAACAATACGATAACTTTTTGAATTCATATTCATAACAAAAACTTGGAGAGAAAAAAAGGGCTGACGAATAACAGCTTTTCCTCTTGAGTCCGTCGTCCGGACTCTCGTCCGGAAACCAAAAAAAAAACTATCTTACTAGATTTATCTTCTGTTAAAGAAACAACGCGATCTAAACCGGAAAAAGAGTAAAATTTCAACTATCTTACTATCAATTATTGTAAGGTATACTTGGGTTCATTATAACTGTATTGAAAACTGTCAAGGGCACTCGTTTCTTACCTTCTAATCTAACTAGTTGTTTGCAAATCGTTACGTGAAATAATGTAGTTGTTGCTATAGACTACAAGTAAATTGTGTTTACCTGTGCTCGGATAAGTGATGTCGAAAATATTGTATGACGTTGCTTAAGTTGGCACTTGCTAATAATAATAGCTTTTGACTAGTCCTTACGTAATATTTTCATACGTAACTGTTGATGTCCAATTAAAAATCGATTATAATGGTTTAAATATTGTTAATCACCAAAGTATTTTATTCGTTTATAAAATTCCACAGGAGCGGTATTGTGGTGGTAGATACTCCGACTTTCATTCAAAAGGTAGCGATTTTAATTCTCGAGTGACCGCGCACCAATGTCTTTCTCTTTATGAAAAATCAAGGTGGTGAAGGAAAACATCGGGAGGAAACCTGCCGCTTAAAGTCACGCAAAAATACTCTGTTATAGGGCTAGTTTCGAAAATATACAGTAAAAACTTTTAACTTTAAAATGAAAAGTTAAAAGGATATCATAAGGATCGCCTAGCTGCGATCCTAGTCGCAGAACTTCGTAAAAATATGTTTGTTTTTAACAGATCTGTTTTCCAATTTATTCTGAGCTTTATCTTCGTAAAGGTTTGGCTCACGTTAGCGGTAAAACTCTTTATTTTGATTAAAAAGATTAATGCTTATAAAAGCTTTGTAAAATCGTATTAGATTCATGTCGCGATGGTTGAGACAGCTGTGCGATGACGTCACCCGTCTGGACAGACGCCCACGCACATCTTGTTTTCTATAACGTTGATTTATTCATTTTTGGAAAAGGATATACGGACCTACCTAAGCGAACGTCGGAAAACATGACATGTCACATAAACATATTAATACACTCTCTTGTACTTTCTTCAGGTAGACAATTAATGCCAGATTGCTAGGATACTTATTTTTGCTAGTATGTTAAGATAGATAGATATGTCCTAAGTCTTATATACCTAAGTTTACTTTGAAGGACGGAGTCAGTAGAGTAGATTTTGACCCGTTTTCCTTAGTGACTCCACTGGCCTTCATACCGATTTATACCGAAATATTGCCGGTGTGTGGTAACAATATGCGGCCAAAGATTTTCACCAAGTGATTGCTCCTCAGAACTACCTACAGGTCACCACTGAACCCTCGTGTTTAAAAAAAAACACTCATATAAGATTACCTATATATTTTTAATAAGACATTTATTATGAAAAACGTTTTGTTTATTTTGTTTGAAGTAAATTATTTTGAGCGTTCCTTAATGTCACTAAATAAAGCTTAAGAAGTATGTAAGTAGGTACTTATACGAGTACAAACGGCCGTTTAGGACACGCTTAACAGAATTTAGGCTAAGGATATTCGTGAAATAATCTTCATGTAATGGACACTAAAATGCCCTGAAATATTTTCAACGACCGAATCAAAATAAACGTTTTAACTTTAATACTCAGGTATTCGAGTTTAGTGAGGCATTAAATTTATACTGAGTAATAATTGTTAATTAGAATTATAGAACTGGATATTACAAATTTATCGACCGAATTCTAAAACGCTACTCAAAATTTGACTACTTAAACAATTAAACACCTCCTAAATTCAAAAAATCACATTACTTTTAAATAAGAAATTGCTTAATATTTAACTGGCTCTCAAAAGTATGGTGTTTTGTATTCGGCTGTTAATCAATGAAACGTGTAATAAAAGCTCCTGGTTTTAACAAAACAATGTCAAAAAATTGATATTAATTTTAAGGGGTAGCGAAAAATTTATTTTAATCTATTTCGCTCTTACTTAAAATGACATTAATAGGTTCATTTCGCTCTTTCTTCAGGTTGTTTTTGTTTTTGTTTGTTTTTGTTTTTGTAACCATGGAAAACAAAAGAAGGCGTATCTTCAACTCCTTTTTTTAACATAACTTTTTAGCGACACCTTTGTTTATATAATATATTATAATTGCGTTATACACATTAATTTTATTTACTTTATAAATATAGGTCACAGTCGACTACGTCATTGTGGAAGTTCGTGGAAATTGTTTTTCCCTTGATATATTTTTTTATGTTTAGCGTGATTAGCCGTCGCTAATTAATGTGTTTAAGATTCAAAACATGAAGTTTAAACATAAAATTAGTTATTTTATGTGATACCGTTACCATTTCACGTTTTTCTTTTGTATTTATTTGTCACGTTACCTCGACCGAAGAATACTCATACCTGTCTAGTGCAATTAATTAAGCTATAATTTCTTTATTATTATTAGAACTATCTAGACCGCGTTTGTAGATAATGTTAGATTTAAATTGCCTCGACGGCCGTGGTCCGTGGTCGTGGACAGTGTAACCGTGCTGAAACGTTGAGGTAAATTCAAATCTAAAACCGTCTACAATCGCGATCTAGACCCGTATATAGGTCTAATATTGACAATTGTCAGTAATCGTGTAAGTTTAAAAAGTGTGTAAACTGTTTAGGAATCATTCCTTTATTATGTACTAGCTGCGCCCCGCGGTTTCACCCGCGTAAATCCCGTTCACGCGGGAATATCGGGATAAAAAGAAAGAGCAACAAACTCACATACATACATACAAACTTTCGCGTTTATAATATTAAGTAAGATGTACATTTATCGGAACTTTTGCTCTAGTTAAGTAAAATGTAAAACTGCGGAATCCATACAAATCGATGTAGGTACGTAGTTTCGGTTCGTGAAAGACAGTCATCGCCAGCATGATATTGATAATATAGGTACCTATAATGAAGCAATTCAACCATGATATTGGTAGTGCAAGTTATCTGCGGCACGGTGACCGTGTCTCGGGGCAAGGCCACTTTTTATTTCACACAATAGCTAATTTAAGTATCTTGTGTGCATCTAAGCGTCATTTTTAACTTTCAATTATTATATGAGTAGCAGTGCTCCGCGGTTCCACGTAATTTCCGATTCCTCGGGAATATTGGGATAAATATTAAACCTATGTGTTTTTCCAGGTCTCCAGCCTTTATCCGAGTTTCATCGTAATCGGTTCTCTGCTTTTTTTTTTTGGGAAAAAAGCCATAAACAAAAAATATACAAACTATCAACTTTATAAATATTACTAAAATTACTTGTTAATGGGGTATTTACCATGTACCATGTTTTAGTAGTGAAAATAACCATGTCAGTTTAAAATCGTTTATAAATATTAGTAGGATATATTGGGTCCCTGTGATGGATCTTGAATATGGTGTTTTATTAGTTACTAGTAAAAATAAATGTACGCGGTATAGATAAGTACCTACATGTAAGAAATTGATGTAATAGAATAATACTGAATTATGTATAGTCAGACAACAAAGGTGCCGAATATGAAAGTTGAATTTAAATCTGTAAAACATTTTAATAAGTAGTAATTTTAGAACTTGTATGAATGCACTTCTATTATTGATTGTACGTAACTACTAGCTCATTGGAAAAACCGTTTGAAGGAATAATTCCAAATACCTCTTAAAACTTCCTTATTGCATTAACTATAGCAAAAATAATAATTGGCCGGATAGTATTATTAATGTTTTATTAATGATAGATAATCGACGAAAGCTGAAGGATGCCGGTGACGCTATCCGATGGTTTACAAATTAGTTGACGTAATAAAGTGAAAATAAACGTAGATTAAATTCAGATACTGATTAGGATTCAAATAAATAACCCACAATTTCCAAACTATCTACTAACGAAATATGGATAGTTAAGTATCAAAAAACGAAAGACTTTGGTGGCAAAAACTATTAAGACAGTATCTGATTAGGCAGTTATTACCATAATACAGTTGTTTTAACATCACTAACACTCAAAATTGGAGATCTACTTTTACAATAATATTAAGCAGCTAATTAACTCAAAAATTCGGATACTAAATTTAATTTCCATTTTTTCTGTAATTAATGTTATTCGTTTTTTATCCTACCCTGCATCATATTTAGGTTTTATAACTAACGTGTTAGGTATAGACTACAGTCACAGGTGATCGTGGTCAAATACGATCTCTTGTAAAATAAGACCGGTAAATATTCGAATCCAAATAATATATAACATAACATACCTACATCATTGTTTAATCAAACAATATCTAAAATGGGATTCGAGGTTGCCTATTGTGTGTGATACTCACATGATTTCTCACATTGCATTACCTACTAACTTCACTTTCTTTGTTTGTAATGTCTTATAGTTTCCTGATAAGAACGTTAAGATTAGACGAATTTATGATGTATTTACGCAGAGGTAAGATAATATAAAATTCTTATATCGAGACTATTAAATTCAACCCATTCGAATTCTGTTCAATCGAATCATTTATAATCAATATAAATGAAACGATTAGCTAGACATCTAATTTTAATCTTTAAATTTGATCTTTGAGCGTTTGATCTTTTATATTCTAGATTTCTTTCCTTTCTAAAATAGACACGAAACTCTCGAAACAAAAAATTGCACTGCGATCTGAGTTTTAAAAATCTCAGATTATCTCAATGTCAAAATTTCGAAACAAATTTATTTTCACTGATCATCACTTAGTTTTTTACTGAGTTGATCATTCACATGGCAGAACCATTTTCCCATGCCATTTTACTAAGCCAAAGTATTGGCCAGGCCAATAAAAGGAATCGTCTGTTCACACAATGCTTTTTCTTACTGGGATTACTAAATGCCTTGGAAACACTACCTTATGAATAATCCATAGCAATCCATAGTGCTATGAATTTTTTGAGGCAAAATACTTAAAACTAGTCTTCGAGAAATCTTGATTGCAAATTTTGATATTTGCTCTGAATTTTAACGGCATGTTGACGAGTTTGATGAAGTAGTGGATTGAGTGGTTGTCTCCGTGCGTTATGAGAGTGAAAGTGGTTAGGTGGCTTCGCTCGTCGCTGTCTCGTGTATACTCCGTGTTCTGAGCGCCCTTCACTGGTTCGATACTTCAAACTAAACACGCTGAGATGGCGATGACGACGTAATAATTTTGATAAAAGAAATTCATTGTGCAATCGGAAGGTCGCCGTTTCGTCATTTGCTTGAAGATGTAACTTTCGTTTCTTTTTATCTATTTGACAAAGAATGTGCTATACGGTTAAAATAGTTCTGCAAATATTGTATATATGTTTTTAATAGTGGCAGATAGACTGCAATGCAAGTGCTGAATACCTGCTTTGTATGTTTTGCTGTCTCTACTGTAGACCTGTCATTTACCATCAAGTTAGATGGTTTTTACCTGATTCAATATTTAGAAAACTAAACTAGAGATACCTACATAACAGTTCAACTGATAAAAGTGCTCTGAGTAAGTATTAGAAAAAAAATTAAACGGACGGATTTACCTTGGTTACATAGGTATTTGTAACTATTTATTTTTAGACAGAAAATCCGTCTAATCTTTGCAGACAACTTTAGATAACATGCTAGCTACTTCCAGCAACCCACGTCATAATCAGTGATAATATTATTCTGAGAAGTTTTTATTCTTATTTATTAGACTGGATCTAAGGTAAGGGTAATTTGAGGTTCGAAAATTCGAGACCTACAGTAGAGTTTTCAAATTGACAATCCATTAGATTCCGTAAATTTGTTTTTATTGCTCAAAGCATATTTACTAGAAATATTTTAAAGGAAAAATTCATCTTCAAAAATTCGCTTGCGGCGAGATTTGAACTCGCGTCCCTGGATCAATATTCCAGTGCCTATACCGCTCGGCCACGCAAGTTCCCAAGTTCCCAAGTTTCGCAAGTTGGGAACTTGCGTGGCCGAGCAAATATTTCTAATCCATTAGATTGTTTTAAAATATTTCTAATCCATTAGATTGTTAAAGACTAAAGCAGAATATTAACAAAATGTTAAAGTCTATTCTTCAACATAAAACATTGCTCTTATTACTAAAAACGTGGAGTAAGGTCGGTCATTTTATCACTTTGTTTCTGTCTGTCAACTTTGAAAGTTCTTGTCACGATAAAAAGACAAAGTATGTTCTCAGTAATTCGACCTTACTCCACGTTTATTAATAAGGTTGTAAGTATTAAAAACAATCTAAAAGATCTAACAGCCGTATCTATAGATGAGTTAAATAATTTAATGTCTTTTAAATTAATAAAATATAATTTTTTTTTGTTATATTTTAAAGTGTTTCCTACACTTGGATAACTATACTTAAAGAAATGCTTTCCAAAAATTTTTCGCACCCGACAAGACTTGAACCTGCATCCTTTCCAAATGGCCAAATTGGAAAGGCGTTGGGACGGATCCCCAGATATGCAGGTTCAAGTCCTGCGGGTGCGAAATTTTTGGAAAGCATTTCTTTAAGTATAAATATAAATCTGTCACATTTCTCTGACGTTAGAAATACTTCATAAGAACGAGACAAGGCATTGTTTAGCCAAAGTAATTACTTAGACACGTCTATAAATACGGCTTTAAGATAGGTAGAACGAACGAACGTACCTACTGTACCTAACTAGGTCTAAACGAACCTAACGCTACTACTTTTTGATGGGTAATTCTCCATACAGTGTGTGTAAAAAAGAAAAACTCTTTTTCACCCCACGTTATTACCAGCGCCCACCTTGTTGACGTTAAAATTGGAACAAAGACGATGAAGATGATGGTGGCACAGGATCGTAAGTGGTAGAACAGGCGGAGAGAGACTTACGTGAAGCAGTGAAACAAAACAAACCGTAAATGAGCATTTTTAACAAGATTTTATATCAAAAAAATTTAAAACTGTAAAAAAAACTTGGAGGATTAGAAGAGGTGGAAAATCGTTTACTTTTTGTGTGGAACGCTATACGCAAACGGATACGGATACTACGCGCCTGCTGAATTTTAAAATTATATAATTTGGGCAAAGATACTACATAATTCAGAACCGCCAATATGCTCCGATGTTCTTTCCTTTTATGAAGTTGACCTTCATGGTAGACGAAACCATAAATTGCATCATCGGCGTGACTTGGTTGAGTCATTTAGGTACAAGTATATTGCCGACGATGATTGCTGCCCACATTTCATACAGACAAGCTCGCCTTTCTACCGCTGTCTAGATTGAAAGCTGTTAAACAAAATCTTTTGCAATTAGTTTCGATGTACATTAGGCAATACACATGTTAAGATCGATGTATTTTAGTTACCTAGTAAAAGAGAGCGCTTGAGCCTTATTAAAATTTCAAGAGTTACTATAGCAATTTAAATTAAGCGAAAAATCCGTACAAAAAATTAAAATAGGTACCAGGACTTAATTTTTTTACTACAAAACCTTATTTATGCTTTACAACAACTTATACCTTTTTTATATATGGCTATTAAGTGGTTAGTAGTTATTGTATACCTACCTTTTAGACTCGCAGATTACAAAATTACTTTTTAATTGAGTCGTTCGATTCAACTATCGTCAGGAGTCGGCTGACGTTCAACCAAAAGTAAGAACTGATTTGTTGCGTTGATGAGTCTGTTTGAAAAGCTTTATTCTGTAATCCATCAAATCTGTTCTGGGAGTTGTGAGTTGCGTAAGGCGTGTTAAAAAGAGTGAACCTGGTGTAAGGTGTTAGCTGCGTAAATCGGAACTAGGTCGCCGGTGACTGTAACTGTCCTTACACACGACGACGAGTTTATGGTTTCTGTTCCCGGTTGTTAACGCTTGCGCAAGAACGAGCAGAAATAAAGCGTGTTGTAATACAAGATACGGTCACGCCATGGAATATCTCCTCTTAATGCGGCCATTACCAGAATTATAGTAAATATTACACTATTATTAGGTCAGATGACCTTCTTTCAAAACAGTTACAAGTTCGTTGAATGTACTCATTTCAACTTTCAGTTTATATGTAAATGTAAATATCGGTTAATCCTGAATTACCTTAAGTGATTTATAAGGTTAGTTTTATTTTCGAAAAGTTACGGAATATCGGTCATTGTGACTAACGTCAGATGCGCCTACGCTTAACAGATTTTAAATAAGTATCTAGCCTCTGAACTCTGGGGTGTTTTAATGAAATATTGTTAAGGCTACGTAAATATTTAAAATATGCTTTAGAAGCTAATCGGACAGGATATACTTCTTTGATTTTTTAAACGGAAGTAGATTAGAAGTGTTGAGAAATATTCACAGCACACTTTGTTTGACTAATGGTGAAGATTAAAAGTAGGTAGTTTGTTTTCATTGGCTCATCCATCACTCATTCATTGCTCATATTTCTTAACATTCCAATATTTTCCTATAGGTAATATTACCAGCAATGCTACCAGCAAATTTTATTCAACACAACATATTTGAATTTCATTTATGATATTTACAATTTAATACTATACAATAAAAGTCTTGTCTATTCTAAGTTGGAATTAAATTCTTAGTTACCTACGAGACTATAAGATCATCATTACAATTTACAATGTTATCAAATTTTTAAATGGTTGAAAGAAGTATACTCATAAATAGCTTACTAGATATTAAAAAAGTCTCTTAGTGCAATTTCGTAAAAGCTATTTAGACTTGTTTTAAAGGAAAGATATATCCACAAAAACACAGCGCACCGTCGACGTCGAGCGGGATGACCAGTTCAGGCTTAAAAGCACTTTAAAATAAAAATATTTTTTAAGCCATATAGATAACTACTTGTAGTAACATATACTCTAAGCATATAGACGTCTAGAACAACCCCTTACCATTCACTAAACGAGCCGTTAAGAACTATTTCTGCCAAAACTATTATCAACTTTTAATATTACTGTAAAGAAAATACATATTAAATAGTTTTAAAATATTAATAATAGGGGTTAAAGTATGAAATTGCCGTTTTATTGCAATAGGTTCTTTGAATTGACATAGAATCTTCATGGTTTGAGGTTTTCGAATGAAACTTTTTTCAAATGGTTTCTGTGATGTTCTTTTTTTAAAAAATGTGAAACATTTGAATATCGACTTTCAATTGTTTTTGTTATTCAATTTAGACAAGAAAGATGGATACTGCGAAAATTCGAGTGAATTTTGAATACGAGTTCCGACGCGGAACTAACGCGGCAGAAACAGCCCGCAATATCAATGCTGCGTTTGGGGAGGGGTCTACTAATGAACGCACCGTGCGATTTTGGTTTAAACGCTTTCGTGATGAAAATTTCGACTTAAAGAACGAGCCACGAGGAAGACCGCCCACACAGGTGAATAACGATGAATTAAGAGAGATAGTGGAAGCCGATCCTAGTCAAACTACCCAGGAATTAGCGGCATGGTTTAACGTTACCTTACCCACTTTATTGACTCACTTGCGTCAAATCAATAAAATAAAAAAATACGAAAAATGGGTGCCTCATGATTTGAATGATCTGCAGAAAGAAACGCGTGTTGAAACTTGTGTTGCCTTGTTGAACCGGTACAGAAATGAAGGAATATTGGATCGAATTGTAACATGTGATGAAAAGTGGATTCTTTATGAAAACCGGAAAAGAAAAATGCAATGGCTGACCCCAGGTCAAATGCCACAACAGTGTCCTAAAGCAAAACTTACCAATAAAAAGGTAACGGTAACTGTTTGGTGGTCTCAGCATGGTGTTATTCACTATAGTTTTCTTCGATCTGGTCAAGCAATTACGGCAGATGTCTATTGTGCCGAACTCCAAACCATGTTGATAAAACTAGCAGTAAAACAGCCCCGACTCATGAATCGATCTTCACCATTATTGCTCCACGACAACGCGAGACCTCACACAGCACGAGAAACCATTTTGACCCTTCAGGAACTGCACTTAGAAACCATTCGTCATCCTCCGTATTCACCAGACCTTGCTCCAACGGACTACCTTTTTTTTCGTGATTTGGACAATTATCTACGTGACAAGAAGTTTTCTTCCCAGGGGGCAGTACAAAATGCTTTCACACAGTTTGTGCAGTCTAGATCGTCGGAGTTCTATCGCAAAGGCATTAATAACCTTCCCATTAGATGGCAGCAATGTATAGATAATAATGGCAATTATTTTGATTAAATAAATTTGTTAAAAATTTAAAAAATAAACAATTAAGATTTTCAGTACAAATCGGCAATTTCATACTTTAACCCCTAATACAATGCCGTTTTTTCAATTTGAATTTAGGTACCCTTTGATCTATTTCTATTTTTACGCCGACAGCCAAGGAAGGGTTATTATTAGATTTTAATTGGACATGCCACAAATATAGTTTTTAATTAAGTTTCTGTAAACGAACTGGGTCTTTTCCGTTGACAATAAAAATAAGTATCTTGTACTTTTCCGAGTTCACAATAAAACTGTAAACAGGTTACAAGCGTATGTTAAGAAGTTGATAGATCGTCATAAAATATTATATAAATAAATGTTGTGCGTTTTGTAATGTAAAGCAAGCTAGATGAGTCAAGGCAAGAAAATGTAGAGCAACAGAACTGTTTTATATTAAATATTAAACTTTACATTATAAATAACATTTAGTAGCAGACATCCGAATACTGATACACTACCCAAAATTTGAAAGTTACTTAAAATATTTTCTTCTATTCAACCTTGAAAAAGCCAACTGTAAAGTTGGCGAAAGCTTGGTCATTTAAAAATAACGAATAAAACGCGATTAAACCCGGTTAATAAAGTGTTTTATTACCTACTTAAAAATTAACCAGTTTCGTATACCTACTAATTAAGCATTACTCATATTTCTTGTGAGTATCCGAAATATTGTTTTCATTTTTACTTTTCCTCTCGCGACCAAGATCATTGAAACATGATTGAAACGTCGAGGTAAGAGAATTTATAAATAATAATACGCAAATAAGACCCGGGAAAAATAATTATGAGTTCAAATCGTGTGAGCTTAAAATGTTTATTGGTTTAATTTTTTGCACTCTCGATTTTTTTGTTTAAATTACATGATTGTATAGTTCATGTAAAAAGATCTTCTATTCATATTATTATTTAGTATCAGTACTATCAGTAGTACTTGAATATTTAAAGCTGAAGTAATGAAATTGTAAATAGTAAGTAATATATAGAAAACGAATAATTCAACAATTTATCATGATAACAGCAGTTCAATAACCGTCTGTCCTTAACATTAAAGGTTGAATAATGTCAAAGGTGTTACTGTCACTCAACACGTGTTTTATGTAACAATTATCCTTACATATAACTTACTTACTACATAAATGTACCATGAATGTATAATTTATAAGTACGTTCATTAACATGCGGTTAGTATCTTATATACAATGTTGTGGGATGTGATCGTGTTACTAAACCACATCATTCTCAACAATTTAACCAACATTAACACATAACAATATATATTCTAAAATGTATCACACTAAGTATAAGACAAACACTTTAAAAAGGCAAAATATATTTAAAAAGTATAATATATTAAATATTTAAAAAAATATCATTGTAGACATTATTTTTATTTAATATCAGAATTGGCCAAGGTAGGTACCTACCTAGCTTATTATTTTTACTGGTATGAGAAGCTAAACTGATTTTGAGATAAACATACATAATACAGCCTAATTTTAATCGAAGTCTAACAAAAGTAAGGCCTAGTTTTCTGTCTATTTCTACGAAAATAAAGTTAAACTAGATGCTTGTATCTAAACGCATCTTTATAATATTAGTTTACTCGTGGATAACAAGGAAAGAGTCTGGACAAAAACAGGTCTGAAAAGATCAACAATTCTTCGAATTCACTCATTATAAAACTGCAAATATAACTCAGACGAGTTCCATGTTTAGTAACGTGTAAGGATGAAAGCCGACAAGTTATGTTCCCTCATGAACTCTTTCACGCAATTAACTTTTCATTTTGTTTTCGTAAAGCGAAATCATTATTTTAATTTGGATATGTTGTTACGTCCAACACGTAACCACTTGAGATTAAATCGGGATTCTCCAGCTGACTCATAATAACAGTTCGACTAAATATTATGGGTAAAGATTGCTCATAGTTTAGTTACTGTTTCAATCAAGACAGGTGCTTTATCCATGTCGAGTTTTAATGTAGATTGTGTAGAGAGATTATTTCTTGATATATTAGTTGCTGGGTTTCTGATGATTGTTCGTCAAAATTAGATGTATTGCCTAGGCTTGACCTCTGATAGGTATGTTAGTATATAGATAGAAGGAAATTTTCTTAAATTAAATTTATTCAATTTGACATAGCGAACGTAGATTTGATGACATTGCACAAGTACGAAGCTAAGCATTGTTACAGTTCTACTCAAGCTGTTACGGTTCTATTCCACACAAAGGTTCATCATCATCATACTGGCGATGCACGGTTACATCCCTCTCGGGAGCCTGGGATCCACTTTCCTACTTTAGTGTCTCCACTTCGCCCGATCCCGTGTTGCGAGACCATACTCTATCTAAAGGTTGCCTGGAAGAACTCGCTCTCAGAGATCAGGCCGCCTATTTGTACAGTTAAAAAAAAAAAAGTAATGACTTTCTGCATTTATGTGTTTGTTTTCTATGTATTGTATGTATATACTGTACAAATAAAGAAACTATCTCTTCGTTCTAACTGTAGACTAAATCTTAACATATTGTTCCTAATAAAATACTTTATTTGTCCGGTTGAATCGTGTTTTCATCGCGCACATCTCAGTCACCCTTGAAAAAGCCAATTGTAAAGTTGGCGAAAGCTCGGTGCGTTTAAAACCATGAATAAAAACGCGATTCAACCGGATAAATAAAGTGTTTTATTATGCAAAATCGCGAAAACCATAGAAGAAATTATATTGTTCCTGTTTTGTTTCAGGTACAGGGACATTTGGCAGAGTATGCCTGTGTCGGGATAAAGCCGCAGACGAATACCTCGCCATGAAGATCCTGTCGATGGCTGATGTAATTCGTCTAAAACAAGTTGATCACGTCATGAATGAGAAAAATATATTGGCAGAAATTAACCACCCCTTTGTTGTCAATTTGTAAGTAGTTTTTATAAATTTTTGGGCTCACACGACCACACGTCAGTTTCGATCTCATGGAAATCCGATTTTTACATACTTTTACGAACGTTCTTGAGTTAGTATTTATGTTTGTTTTACGCACAAAACAATTAAACCGATTTTAATAATGCTGAAACCTTGGAATATCTTTAAACTGATATTTACACAGAATTCAAACAGAGTGTCAAAATAAAAAAGGTATAAGTAAGGTAGTTCTAAGTTTGAATACAAACAATATTGTCATTAAATCGTTGATCACATTGAATTATAATTTTTAAAGCCCTGTAAACTTCACTAGGGCAATTATAAGGTAAATGGTAAAATAGGTACACATGATACGAATATAGATTAAAGAAACATGGTCAAAAATGGTGTTTAAAATGGTTAAAAGTCCCTAATAATTATAATAGTTAGAACAAAGATGCTTTGTTTATTAGATATCGTAAATTAGGAATACTTTGTGACAAGATTTTTCAAAGATATAATTTTTGTTTCTAAACTTCCATCGAAATAAAGTTTTTTTGAAGGTTTCTTTAAAAAAATAAAATAAGCGTCATGCGTTCAAATTAAAAAATAAAATATGATTCGTTTTGTTGTTTGTCAAAAAGTGGGGTGTCACTAAGTTAGGATTGCTGTCACAAAATAACCAAAATTTACCCCGCTATGTTTGTTTTTTTTTGTTTCTTTACTTAGTAAACTTTTCGTTGTAAATTCGACGTATAAAGATTCTTATAGACATTACAAACTGGTGAGCTTCGTGTGCACCTAACTAAGTAATTAACGTGTGTTAATAAATCACTGGCATACAATTAATTAGTTTGGTCTTCTTCCAAAACGTACAGACCAAAGCATCATGTCCAAAAGGTACCCATCATTATTTGGGCGGGAATCACAACAGGGTGTTTACTAAGATCGCTGTTGTTTAATTAACCAGCGTGGACGCATGTGACGCGCTTCAATTGAACAAACTTAGGCAGGGAGCCAAGCGCATTACAACTGTTGATTATATACGTTTTTATTATGTACCGCTCCTGGACCGGCCAAAAGCAATCGAACTAGTAGGTATACAGATCTAGACGTTCGTTGCAATGTACGGACTATTAATACTATGGACATGAAAATAATAATATACTATCCCATTAGACGGTTCTGAGTGATTTACGTCTACCTACATGCTTGACTTGCGATTTGATAAACTGAAATAGTAAATTTTCAGTGGTTACTTTGTGAAATGTATAGGTAAACAAATTGTATTTGGATGAATAATTTTCGGTCTAGTTTTCCGTAGTCTCGAAAGGTTTAAATAATACAAAAATTAAAAAAATAGCCTTTATTGCCGTATTAACAATACCTATTACATATTTCATGCACCGACATAACATTTGACTTATCGTCAATATCCGTCTCTATATTAACTATTGGCCTTATTGATAAAAGTAGAATGAGGTCGGAGTATTGAGAACATGCTTTGCAAGCTCGGTACTTTGTAATAATGCAGTTATTAAATAAAACGCGAGTAAAACCCGATAAATATTGTGTTTTATTATGGAAAATCGCGAAAACTTAAGACAAAATTAATATGCTTTGTCTTGCTTTGTCTTCCGTGACAAGAGCTTTCACAGTTGACAGACAGAAACAAATGCGGAATAACTACTCCGACCTTATTCCCCTTTCATTAATAGGGCTATATAATTAACAGAATTTCTGCCGAAAGGTTTAGTTCAAAACTGCACATCCGCAACACGGTAAAGTTTACAATAAAGCAAAGTGAAATTGTGCTACGAGTACGTTTAGTCATCGTAAAGTACTCATACCTATTAAGCTACTATTTTTGCCTCCACACTACTCCCATTAGTTTGCTTGTATAAGACTTATCCAAGACTACTTGACCTGAAATGCTTTGATTGTTGTCTACTTATGATAACGTCACTCGTTACCATTCGCTAACCTCAAAGCTTCAAAATAAATAGAAAGCCATTTTGGTGTACTCGCTGACCTGTTTTAGATTTCAGTAATTGTTTAGAATCTTTTTAGGAGCACAAAGATTTATTTATCAATCGTGAAAATTGGAATAGAGAGACAATCAACAGTTGTGGGTATTTTCGATGCACTTAGCCAGATATTCGAGTTATTTATTTATTCTGTCACAGATTGAGAATTTGAGAGCAATGAAATCCTATGATCAAATTGAAATTTGAAATTTCAGAGTTTTAAAATAGGTTTTTTACAAACATGCTGTATTGTCTCGATGCAGTCTCATACTAGTATAGTATAGATAGATACCTACTGACTAAAATAAACGAAGTTGATTGAATTATCGAAGTCTATTCCGGCGCCAACTGCGAGAGTCAGGCGATCTGAGAAATACTTCCGCACATACTGGCTCTAATGATGATGGCTACTCGTCAAATGTCTGAGTTTGATAATTTAATGAATCCAAATGTTTCATGTTTTGCCATAGATAGTAGGTAGGTACTTTGCTGTTTTGCAATCAGAACTTACGCGAAAGGAGTTATTTCCGATTCGATGTGAATTTATGAGTTGGCACGCACGACACGAGCTATTAAAACGAGTTTCTCTGTCATTAACTGTGATCGTACAACGTTCTATTGAACTTGGCCTTCGTTTGGAATACAGTAGACATGTTTAAAAACAAATATTATTGTAATACATCTGCGGAGAAGCAACAGAAATTAAGAACCTATAGTCGTAGTTAGGTACTTAGCGAGTAGTTAATATTTTTAGAGATGTTTACATTTTGATTCTCCCGCAGTACCTCTCCTATCCACTCTGTTATAAATAGATATTAATTTGTGTTCTTGTGTGTTAACAGACGGTGGTGGACACACGACGATTCGTGTATCTATATGCTGTTTGACTACGTGTGTGGAGGAGAATTATTCTCGTATCTAAGGAACGCTGGCCGTTTCAGCAACAGCATTGGTAAGTTGTTATTATTTTTTACAATTACAAAATAGCTTTTGATCACTATCACACTAGAGATATTCTAGCTATTGACCTAGTAACTATGGTTGGTGAACTGCGACTAAATGTTTAGGTGAACAAGCACCTATTTAAGCTAATTTTAACTCATTGTGTTGCCCCAAGAGAGCACGCGATTTGCACTCCTTTTAAAAACAATTCAATTAAATCCTGTTTTCAAAGTTTAGTTTACCGATACTTACTTTTCAATATACATGGAAATCTATGGATACATGGATACTAATATTATAAAGAGGAAGTTTTTTTGTAATTTAATAGGTTCCGAAATTACTAGACCGATTTAAAAATTCTTTCATAGGCTACTTTTGATTCCGATATCCCCACGGAATCGAGACTTACGCGAATAAAACCAAGGGACGCAGCTAGTATTTACTATGCAGATTCATGCTAAAGCATTTAAAAAAATCGGAGGGGTAGAACTTAAGGGGTATGGAGAGCAAAAGGTTACTTTAGGTTACTTTGAAAGGGTAGGTTGGATTACTTTACTGTGTCAGGTTAAGATATCAGTCAATATAACCAGTATTTAATGTTTAATGTCATTATCTACATCTCAACTACTAAACCGATCGTCCATCGCTATCTAAACTAAGTTTAGTTTATCTTAGATTGCCAGTTTTTCAAACAAAAGCCTGATAGAAACTAGCTAGACTTTGGTTAAGTCGGCGTTAGAAAATCGGTTTTATACTTAACAATATAAATGATGCCGAATATATTCTTAATTATAATAAGTTGATCAGTAAACCAAGCTATATAATCTCTTTGACTATAAATGTTCGTCTCAATGAATGCTCGAGAATGTAATGATGCCGATGTTGTTAATGTCGTTCTAATTAATTATATGCCAATTATTTCTGAACGTCGAATTTAAAGCCCGAGTATCGAAGAAAATAAATATCATTCATTATTATTTAAATGTAGTGCTTTAATTTGATGGTATTAAATTGTTCAATTGTTGGATTTACGTTTCTTGCCCTTTACAAATTAAGTTTGTATTTAATTTTTATTTCAAAATAACAAGTTGTTTTTAATACTGTGAAGTAAACAGAGCATAATATTGTGATCAAAGTGTTATGAAAAATTGGTGTTTCTATTTCTAACCTTTATTAAAATGAGTAAATAGGTCAATTCACCAATACAGTAAAACAAGTCAAGACAGTGATCCATGGTAAAGGTTTAACATAATAATAATATTGACATGGATGAAAGTTATTATGTAGCCCTGTATTTATATTTTTAAATAGTAACCCTATTGACCTACTAAAGGACAGATAGACGGACAAGCAAATGGTATTATAAGGGTTCCTTTTTAGGAAACCTTAAAAACGACACGCTTATATGAAAAGTGGCAAAGTAGGTATTTTAAATTCTGAAGGAAGCGGGTTTCAGAACGAATTGATCCACGTAAATAGTCAATGAAGAGCCTTCAATCTTTTTGATAGGGACGGTTTACTTTAAGTTACGCGAGGGTATCCAGATAAACAATATAAAAACAAAATCTGTAACTAGATTATACTGGATCATTTCCAATCTTAGAATTAAAATCAAATACCTACCGTAATTTGTGTCAAACATTCAAAGTGTTCTGGTTGAGATCTGATTAGATATGAGGCTTGATTAATAAAATTACTATCATACATTTGTTAGAACAAAGTAAACATAAAATATGTTAAATAGAATAGATGTTCCGAAACATTAAAGAGCAAACTGTCCCGTATTTCTGGAGAAAACGTTAGACAGAAATAGGGTGTTTGGCTAGTGCTAGTTCACTGACGCGTCGTCGTCGTACCTACCTTTACATAATAATGATCTTCTTCCAAGAATTGCGAGATAGAAATTTTAATAAAAATATACCTTGTTATTTTTAATATATCACCGTAAAATTTGACACAGAAAATACAACAGACATCTTGTCGGCCCCTATCGGTCGGAGTAGAAATGATGCTTGAATTGCAGCTCCAATGCATCAAAACATACTTCATAAACTCGCATGTACTTCTGTAACTATAGTTGCCAGACGTTTAATATTTGTGTGAGGAAAGAAAGAACGTAAATTGGTTTACACAAACATTATCAGTTTCCTAATAACGAGTGCGTATAAGCCGGCTATTTATGTAGACGTAGGTATTAATGATTTCATCCAGCGTGGGTTTTATCGAATTTTAAAGTTTGTGGTTTTCGCCAGTGACGTTCTGGGACTCGAATCTTTAAATATTACTACGGGCGATAAATTGTGTCTGCCTGCGATATGAGCACGTTTCTTCGCCAGACATCGTGACGCCTCACTTCGCGCACTGTTCGCAATAAATCGATCTGTTACTTGCATTGTTTTGTATGCATCTTTTATATATAAAGGAAAGGATATCATTTGGAACGAGTTCACTAAGGCATTGTCTCCATTTATTTCTCAAGCTTTCAGAGTTTATTGTTTCGTCGTTACTTTTACTTCCTGTGACATAAAATTCAGTGTGAAATGTGAAGATGTCTGTATCGGTAATTTAAACAAATCTCTTTCTTTACTAACCTACTTATATTTTTCTCGAAGTAAATGAAAATCGTAAAATTTAAATTAAAATTCAAACATTCGTTTGATGCATCACGATTTCATTATTCTGATTAATGTAAATGAAATCAGTGTAATACACAGGCTCAGGGATGTTATAAATAACTAAAATCTTGAAAAGTTCGTCGACAAGTTAATAACCGGCAAAATTCGCGAGCGAATGATCCGAATTGCTTTTCCAATGAAACTTGCTTATTTTAGTTAGGTCACCTAAATGTTGAGCAAAATATTGCTGTCGTATGATTCATGTTTATAGTTTACGGGTTCTTGTTATTTAGTTATGATGATGGAAATATGATAAGTGGGGGACTTCCAGAATCTGTCCCGAAATATGAAAGGACAACGACATTTTCTATGTAGGAGAATAAGAAAAACATATTTTTTGATACCTAGAAATCGTTCCGATCATTGATTTTATTATGAACTAGTTGCGTCCCGCGTTTTCACCCACGTAAGGGATTAAAATAAGTAAATAAATATTGCACACATCGCAATCTAGCCGCAAACTAAGCACTAGGCTTGTACTATGGGTACTATAAGACAACGGATATACTACATATTATACTTTTTTAACTACCTATTAGACCTATTTTAAAAATTCTTTTACCAATAAAAAGCTACTTTATCGAGTGTTAAAATAGGCTTGATTCCAATATTCTCATAAGATTAGGAATTAGGGATAATTTTTATCCGTCCGAGCTTCGTTGTCCATTGCTCGGCGAGCAGTCCATCGCTCCGAGTGGCGGCCGGGCGGCCGAGCAACAGACAATGAAGCTCGGCCCCAGGTAAGGCCGGAAAACGGCCTAATATAAATCATCCTTATAATTCCTGATCCCATGAGAATATTGGGATCGGAAACTCGGTCTAGTAGTTTGATCTAGGTCAGGTTATCCCCAATATTCATATATTCTTACAATATATATGTTACCAACATTGTACCTCTTTATTATATAATATTAGTATAGATCACCATCAAACTTGAAAACCCTTATTTGGTAAAGTATATACGAGTAAAGGGCGTAGGTTGTCACCAACCACCAGCAATGGTGTAGTGACGTCACCCCACGACTTGGTATCATACCATACAGTGGTAGAGGTGGGCGCCCACGACTCCAGAGCCGACGACCTTACAACGGCTTTGAAGTCCAAATATAGTTCTATCAGCTTGTTAGATGGATTTATGAGTGAAGTTCTTCGCAATATCATCGGCGAGATGTTGCCATTTTGTATAATGAGGAAGTCTGACTGACTGAAAATGTAATTCTACCAAGAAAACATGTCAACTGCTCTTTTAAGCTGAAGCAATATTAAAATTTATAACAACACTGAAAATAATTTTAGAATTGTGAGTGACACCTAATTAATAAGCAATGGAAGATGTTTTTATATAAATAAACAAAAAACAATTCACAATATAGCACCTATTTAACCAGGAATATGGAAATTTAATACGGCTTGATAAACTAACCGAGGAAGAAGACGTTGTTAGAAAACTACCGGAAAATAAATGTGTTTAACTATTCTCTTATTTTGGGCAGAGCTGGTAAATTTTGGGTTGCCGGTAATGATGTTTAGTATTTACTTGTGATTTAGTTTAGAAGCCTAGAATACCTACCCAAATGTCTCGCGAAAAACACATTTTGTTTTAGTGAATGAAACTAGAGTTTGTCGTAAAATGAATTAACGACGGTATTCCGAGAAATTCATACCAGTGTTTTCACGATTATTAATTTTTCTCTCAGTGGTATCAATAAATCATAGATTAATTGCCATAATAAATATTAATGAGACCGAGGCGAGGGGATGGTCCGATGTGTGAATACGACATAGATTGCGCACGAAACAACCTAATAATAAGATCAAGTGACGCCGCGGTACATCTTCTGCTGGCATTGACTTTACGAATACAAAAATAAACATGATTTCTCTAATCCTGTACCAAGTGCTGTTTTTTCTTAGGTCGCGTGACGCAATTTTCCAATAGGTTTTGATGTAGGTTGCAGATGAAGTTGGAATCAACCAACACGTGCCGGGCAAAGACAATGAGGGTAATAATTTAAAATTAAACATCAGACATTAAATTTAGTAGCTTTGTTAAAGCATATGTTATTTTCGGTAGTTCCGTGATCACAATAATGATGATTAACACATTTCAATTTTGCGTAGGTCTGGAGTTTAAACGTTTGGATTAATTTAATAAACGAACAAACCATTTAAAACGTTAAATGTAAACACTTTCACTTGTTGTTGCTTAAAATTTTCCTATAACGCTATTCATAAAAGAACTGGACCGACAACCATACTTGTTAAGCTTTAAGAAATGCTTTGTTACGCTTTTACTGACGTTGAAAGTCACTCATAAGAGTAAGAGAATGAATATTTAGCCCCTAATAGCTCAGACTCTCCTATAGAACGTATATGAACGAAGTATGGCCGTGGAATTAAAAACGTTTCAGCGAAAAATAACAAATAACAAGTTATTTATTTTTTTATCATCCTGTGACGAACACACAGCGCCATCTAGCCCCGTGGTAAGCTGCTAAGCTAGTGTTACGGTGGCTGGACAACGAATATACTACTTATATTTATTTTTCTTTTGTAAATACATACATATTATACATAGAAATACGCCCAGACCAGATACAAATATTTATTTTTTAAGTATATATATTTGCACCCAGCGGGAATCGAACCCGCAACTGTATTGCAGTATTGCAGCCAAGCGTTCGCCCGACGCGCCACAGAGGTCGTCATTTGAAACGTTAATTTATGTAGATGGCGTTAATTTACGGAATATTGTACACCCGCGAAAAGACTAACCCAAGTGAGATTAAAAGATAAATAAAGTTCTATTTTTACGGCGGCCAGAGTTACGGACTCAGCCCTCGAATTTGTCTTTTTTCTGTTAGGAATCTAGTTATTAGCGGACTTCGTTCCTATATTAGGTTTTGGGTTAAAATTGTCAAAACTGTTCTTAAAACATAGCGTGCCATAGCCGAGGTCACGTTGCCTTTCCTGGCGAAGCGACTCTTCGTATCCTTTGACCGTTCCCAAAAACAAATACGCCAAGTTCTGTAATAATTAAATTAATCCCAATCGAAAAACGATAACATGAAAAAGGAAGGTCAAGGACTGAGCTCTTAAGTGTTTTAGAGCTATGTGTTTTAACCTAGAGGTTTTTTTTTTGTAAATTACACACTAAGCCACTTACGAGTGTACCTACTTAAATATACTAGATCCAATTAAAATAGAAGTAAACTTATTAAACTAAATTCCTACTAGATGGCTAAGTAAACTTATTAAAAACATTAAGACTAATCAAGTCTTAATTTTTACGATGACAACTACATAAATCAAACGTTTTATTTAAGAGAAATGCGATGATTTAAAAATATCAACTTATGTGACTGGGGAAATTAACCTTGTTATTTTGTATTTTGCAATAATTAAACTACTTATTTATTAATTCAGTGAAAGTCTGCATTTTATAACTTTTATGAAAGTCTAGATTTCAAACTAGACTAAATTTTATTATTTTTTTATAGTTGACAAGTGGGCGTTTATATACTATTTTGTATGTGTAGCTGATCTGTAAATATTAGATATTAATATATTTTTAATTCGATTAATAAATTGAATTACTTTATGGTAATTTATTCATGGTGATAAAAACATTAAAAAGTTTGTAGTTATTTATGTTTTCTTTTACTTAGCAAATATAGACAAGGCTGATTTATTTCTTTTTTATTTAAATTCACTTCCAATGTGAATGGTTAAAATACCTTTGAATCAATGAAAACGGGATAGTTCATATTGTAATTTGTTTACACTAGTCAAAAGTTAAGAGAAATTATTCTACAACACGCAATACAATACATTATACACACCTACGATATAAGGGATGTATGCAACATATGGTCACAGTATTGTTTCGGTCTATCGACTTATAAATGACACAGTAATGCTGGGGCCACACTATCGCCACCTGGGGCCACACAAAATTTATTTATTTATTTATATATGCGTTGTCGCGACACGTCTGGTCAAAGAATTCGGCCTATCGCGAATCATCCTCGCGCCGCTGCCTGTCGGTAAATTTCCGCGCATCAAAGGGTTTTGTCGCTACAAAGTTAGCGCGGTCGGCTACGCTCTTCCTCTTTTTGACCTTTTTATTTTTGTTCAAGTATAATGGCGTCGTTTTAGATTATCGCGACGTAGTAAAGTTTTATTTTGATGTAGCCAAGCACTTCGTCATGAATCGAACAAGATTTTTTATCGTGATAACGCGAATATGAATCTTCGCCTTCAAGTCTAACCGTTGCTTAAAAGACAAAGCATCGTGAAACTTTCATCTTCATCGTTTGGTAGTAATCGTACTACCAAACGATGAAGATGTATGTAACCACTTAAGTTAAGTAGACCCTACCTACCTAAGGTGGTAATGTATAACACGTTTTCATTTTTGCCTACAGGTAACTTCTACGCAGCAGAAATAGTTTCAGCACTCGAATACCTCCACGCCAGAAATATAGTCTACCGAGACCTTAAGCCTGAAAACCTTCTCCTGGCAAAGGATGGACACTTAAAAATCACTGATTTTGGATTTGCCAAAAAATTGACCGATCGTACATGGACGCTTTGCGGTACTCCAGAATACCTCGCCCCAGAAATAATCCAAAGCAAAGGACACAATAAAGCTGTAGACTGGTGGGCATTAGGTAATCCACTTTCATTATTGCTGTGCATTATTGATTGACATATTATGATTGAAATTCTATAACGCACTTTCACTGAGCTTATAAAATAACATTTCCGTTAATAACTTTCCTACTCTGTGACCTTTTCTGTACTTGTAAGTCTTTTGCAGAGGCCATAATAAATAAGAACTTTTCAATTCACTGTGAATAACAACACTCTATACATATAAAATTGAAAGTCCTAACTGACTCACTGACTGATATAGCAAAGCAACTGCTTGTCGTAGAGATATACAATTCGGAGAGTGTGATCTCCAAAATTGTTAGCTGATATCATAAAGTGTCTTCTCTACAGAACTCTACTCTACTCTTCTTATTTAGAAAATATAGAGACATCGACCCCATATTTTCTAAATAAGCAAATCAAATAAGTAAACCTGTAATATATTCTAAGTATCAGTATCGGTAGAAGCGATTCGATTTCGTGATGCAGAGAACAGACGAATAATTTAATAAATTTCTACCTACGTCAATATAAACGAATCTTCATGTGTATTCTATAGCTTGTACCTATCGACATCATTGTTTCAACGCGAATGCTTACTTTTATAACATTACTAGCTGCGCCCCGCGGTTTCGACTGCGTATGGCCCGATCCCGCGGGAATATCGGGATAAAAGTAGCCTATGTTTTATTCCAGGCCTCCAGCTGTCTACATACCGAGTTTCATGGAAATCGGTTGAGCGGATTTTAACACACATACCCACAAACTTTCAGCTTTATAATATTAGTAGGGTCGATAGCAAAACTCATACTGTATTTAGTTGTTTTTTTAAGTGAAGATATGGAAGAAAAATAGACAGACATACTATTAAAAAAAAAGAAAAGACCAGATTTCAAAACTATGAATTTTGCTCTGAGTACTGCTCCGTCTAAGACTCCTACAGTCGAATACAGAACCGCCACAAACAATTTTAGGGTACTAAAATAATTGAGCAGCTTCTAAATTTTAAATTAGTATGGAAGCTTTTAAGTTTGTGACCTTACTTGCTTAAGATGAGCTAAAATTTTGAGTAGCTTTTCTGTCGCCAGCTAGGCTATTTTTTATTTTCTTTCTGTCACAAACATTTTAGTTCTTCCTTTCTTTACTTACAAAAACTGATAAAAATACAAATGTTATTTTTGAGATTTGTTTGTACATCTATTTGTCGACTCGCGACTAGGCTGGCACTCAAACAGACATGTGGAAATGACAAGTTTACTTTTAGTATCGTGTTACTGACTGTCAGTTTAGCTAAAATCAAATCTTAACTTCACCTCGTATCTGACGGACACTGAACATGAGATCTCGGATTACCCGCGGTAACTCAAATTATAAGTTGACATTTTACTTTTTAGCTATTTGAAAATGTATACTAAGAAAATTTGCCATATTAGTTTTAGGTTTGGCTAGGTTATATGTTTGGGTTTTTGTTAGGTTAAGAGAGGTTGAACTTTTTGTCATTTGGATACAACCATGCGCAAATAATTAGCTTTTCCCAAATCCGAGAGTGATTAAATACATAATATCTAAAGTATAAAGTTAGCTTTATTTTTAATACTGATTTAAAACAGAAAATAGTTAGCAATAAGAAAAACAACATTATAGAACAATAAAATTTTGTATAATATCGATACATTCAATATAATTTTGTACGTCGTTGTAGAATCGTTCGCAAATCACCATAAATTATAACTAAGAAGGAAGAGTTTACATGTGAAATAAATAGGATTGCATCTGTTTGTATAGATCAACTGTGCACGCACATAGATAAAAACTTGGAAATTAACATATTATTATTTATGTTGCTTTTTATCCCGACATTTCCATGGAATAATTTAGAAGAAAATCTGTTTTGCTGTTTGTAGCATTATAATCTAATATACTTTATGTTCCGATTAGCATCAATTTGTCAACTAGGTAGTTTATTGTTTTGGCTCAAACACACAAAATTAGAGAGTAAATTAACAAGAAATTTCGAAATCTAAAGTGGATCAAAATTGTGCGGGCAAATAAAATTACAGGTAGTTTTTTTAATTGAATGATTTTCTTTTGTTTTTTTTAATTATATGCTTATTCGGAGGCAAAATTGATGATTCTTAAATGAAAAATGTTAATAGTTACGCCAAATCGGTTTAAAGTTACACTCAAAAGTACTTATTAGTTTTGATTTTACAGGCATTTAAACTTACGATAAATATTCAGTACCGCTAACAATCACGTGACCGCATTTACAACGCTCCGCTAATGAAACAAAAGACGACATCGTGCTGAGGGCGCGGGCGGACTGAGCGCGTGTTGTGTGATGTGATGACGTCATACCCGAGTTTGCATCGCACGTAGACTTCTATAAATCGAAAACGAATTAACGTATCGAAGTAATTCTTTCACTTGTATTTTCATTTTTGACGAGAATATGGAGACCTAATATTGAAAATTAGTTATTTTTTCTCGTTATTTTTTATGGAAAGGTAAAAGTAATCGAGTCATTTAAAAAAACATTAAATAGATACTATGGTTCCCTAAAACATGTATTTAAAGATTTACAAGTTTTCGGTTTTTATTGTCGCCAACTCTATGGAAGTTTGTTTACAGTATTCTTGTATTTTGCGCTAATCTTTATGTGACGAGCTTTAAGATGCTTTGACAGTTTCTATCAACAAATAACAAGTTTTTTTTTAATTTTGTCATGTTTTACGTCAATACACGTGTAGGTATTAGCGAACCGTCGGTTTTATATTACTAGATTTCCGTACCTACAATATTTATTTACTAGCTACGTCCCGCAGTTTTACCCGCGTAAGTCTCGTTCCTGCGGGAATATCGGGATATAAAGTAGCCTATGTGATATTCCCGGTATCCAGCTACGTATATACCAAATTTCATTGCAATTGGTCCAGTAGTTTTTGCGTGATTGAGTAACAAACACACATACACACTCTCACACACTTTCAGCTTTATAATATTAGTAGGATAGGAAATAGTAGGTGAAATGGATCCATCGACTTCTTAAATCAGCGTCCTTAATAGTTTTCGCATATATTTTAATCATCTACTTTCAGCATAATGCATAAAGTTAAACTTTGGTAGAAGTCCGGCTTCCACCGTATTTATTAAGCTTTAATGCACTTTCGTTCTCAACAAATTACATTTCTAGCAGAATTTTGCTTTTTTAAACAGGTCTTAATCTTAATAATTCAATAATTTATGTAGGTAAATTCGATCAATGATGATTCGAGTGTCTCGAATCACCTGATTAAATTTCTAATTTATGTGTCAAAACGTGCAGTTATGATACGAGAACATATCCGCGTGTTTTTAATATCTGAAATGGTTCTTTTGCATTATTTATTAATTGCAGTATTGGAACAGATTTATTCGTCATTTTTGTTGTCAATCCTGAACACAATTCTTCACTCAACAGACTTTTAAACTTCACAACCAATAATGGGGTCCCCTTATTAAATCACTTGCGCTATTTCGAGCGATTTACATAGCTACTAATTAATATTCGATGTTAGATATTTGTATGTGAATTGCACGACCTTAACGAGTGGTTTCAACCTCAACCACTCGCCGTAGAAATCCGAAATCGAACGAAAATCACCATAAATCGAGATTTTTAAATCGCCTGAAGTGGCACGAGTGATTGAAAAACTCGCGTAACCGAGAAGCCTTTACTGTTCCTCTTTATTTTACACTCACCTACGTAATATAATTAGCCGTTGATTTAAAGTGATCTCGAATGGGTATTACCTATATGATTTATTGAACTAGTTTTTAAAAGAAAAGTAAAAGTCCAATTAAAATGATTTAATGATTACCTAATATCGTTTCAGGGGTCCTCATTTACGAGATGTTAGTTGGCTATCCGCCATTTTACGACGACAACCCGTTTGGTATATATGAGAAGATATTGAACGGTCGCGTGGAATGGCCTCGCCACCTGGACCCCGTGGCCAAAGACATCATCAAGAAACTATTGGTACAAGACAGAACGAAAAGATTAGGGAACATGAAGGTAAGATGCACTTTTCATTATTTTATTCAATTCATTAACTATTTTCCATAATTATTTTTCCCAGGTCTTATTCGCGTACTAATACTTTTAAATAATTATGAGTTCAAATCGTGTGAGTTTAAAATGTTTTTTTTTATTAACTATTTGTTTCTAAGAATTGTATCATTGAGATGTTTTTCACTACGAGTGGACCATAAAACGTAGGTCGACGGTGCGTTAGTGTTTAAATGACATTTCAATTAATAAATGATAATAATATTGTATAATACAAGCAGCGTCCCGCGGTTTCCCCCTCGTAAGTCTTAGGATAAAAAGTAGCATGTGTTATTCCCGGTATCCAGCTACCTATATTCCACGTTTCATTGCAATGTTTTTACGTGAAATAGTAACAAAGTCACATACATGCAAAGATACAATCTTTTGCGTTTATAACGTTATTAAGATTATGTCACTTATAAATCTTACATGTCTGTCATAAACCTTAGTGGTAGTTCTAAAATTCAGCTTGGAACTCAAAGGGACCGTCTCCACGAGCGTTAGAATCGCGGCGATATTATCGTATTTCTATGCAACGCACAGCTTCGTTATAACATCGCCGTGTGGAGACACGTTCATAGAGATTGTATAGAAATTAGTGGCTCGACGATAATATTGCCGCGATTCTAACACTCGTGGAGACGATCCCTCCTTAGGGACCAATACTGCCAAAGAAAATTTTTTGTTCACGAAACTCGAGTATATTCACAATTCTACACCGTATAATTGTTGCTAGTCATGCAAGTATTAGTGTGATATGATACCTTTCGAACGAATTCTCCAATTTATATCCTCAGACAGTTGTTACACTGTCCTCGTTGTTTACAAAACAAACAGCGACTAGGCACGTAGAGGAGAGATTAAATTCGATGTAATTATTCCTAAATGTCGGCTATAATTCCATTTCACTGCCAATAAATTGCAAGTAAAGTTGGATTCACGTGTTCTGTCCACATGTTTTTATTTTCAGGTTCTAGCCAATGTTACGATAGCGCAATACAAATTAGCTTTTAGAATAGTTCCTGAATTGCTGTAACAAAAGTCTAACTGTCTGAATATTATGATATTTCTTGTTCGTTAATTTGGCTAGAAACAAATCTCAAAACTATCTCTAAGTAATTTATTACACATTGTTTTTTAATGTTAGTTCACAGTAAATCTTCCTAGATTTATTGCTTCAGTAGTCAATTTTAAAAGTAAAATTAATTACACGTGTAATTAAATTTCAGTTTTTCATTACAACATGCGAGAGTGAAAAGGTTTTTCTATTATTAATTCGGTTGGTACCTATCACCACAGATCACATATTAGTAACTAGTACTAATACTTCCGTTCGTATTTTAAAATTTTCTTATTGTTATTTCTTTGAAATCTTACCAACAAACTACCTACTTCTACATTAATATAAAGTAGGCAGACGTCTACTACAAACAAGTAGATATTCGCGTTTTAATCCACTTCAAAACAAAGGTTCAATATTCCCACTCGAATTCAGAAACTCCACCTTATGTTATTTATTGACGTAGATACATACGTGAAACATTTAGTTGGGTTTATTTAGTTTGTTTTAGTATAAATATTTCAATTTTTCATAAATAACATTGTAATAAATCTTAGTATGATCTTGACCTGTGTCGAAGGCGAATGGGAAATCGCTCAAAAATATCGAAATCGCCGTCCTGTAAGTCTACTTGGCTGGATTTTCAAGGATTTTGAACCAAAATGAAATATAAATATGCAATTTATCATAATATTCATACATAAGGACAGTTATTATCACATAATAAATAAAAGAAATGATATGTTTTTCATATAAAGTGAGTTTAGTGCTTAATATTTTAGTACTTTCGTAAAATAAAGCTCAAATTTTACGAGTGTGTAAATTTTGACATGGATTTTTGTGTGTTTTCATTGTGTTCTAGACTTTGTTTTAAATTTTGAGTTGGCTGACTTCCAACAATTAATCAAATATTTTTTACCGAACAATTACATTTCACTCTGAGACTCGACAGTTTATTTCGGCTTTGTATTGTTTTATCTTCATCTCATCGCCTCATCGGCATCGTCTAAAACAAAAATTAAATAAATATGTAATCATCATCATTCGGGCGATGATGTATCCTATTGCATCCCGAGTTCTGCTTTCCTGCTCTTAAGTCTCCACTTCCGATTAGGCATACAGATTAAAAACATGGGTAAATTAAAAACTACATTTAAATCAACACATACTTAATTTGCTTCATAATTTGATCCAAAACTCGTTGAACACATTGAATCAAAATACATAGGTCTGTATAATTCAATAGACTATTTGAATTGCAAATTGTGCTATCATAAATAACAGCCTACTGTAAAATTATAAGTCGTCGATAGGTACTCTACTCAGTAATGTAATTTCTAGTGTACTTACAAGAGGTGCTTATTATTCCATGAATTCATATTGAGCCTGTCTAGTTTCCCCATACGAGAAATCGGTATTCAACAAGCCCGTTTAAGAGTAGAGAGTTCGAGGGGAAATTTATTTTTAACCGTCAGCGGTTTGTTTTCACCGAGCGAGCTTTTTGCTGCGATGTCGCGGAGATGGTTAGAAAGCCATCAGTCAAGTGTCGGCCCCGGCGACATCAAACGTCTATTGACTTATGGCTGTATACAAAACTTCGGTACGCCACATGCAGGTTTAGATACGCTATTCTTTACGCGATACCGCTCTTTTTAGAGTTCCAAATGAAGAACCCGCTATCCGTTTACCTTTCAAATTTGACAGCCCTTTGTTCCAGGCTTTATCTTATGAACAGTGATGAAATTTTCACAGTTAAAAACAGATTTAAATAAATATTCAAGTGGGGCTATCAAACGACTAAAAGATTTTTTGTGACATTAATACGGAACCTTTCGTGCGAGAGTCCGACTCGCACTTGGCCCGTTTTTAGGTTTTACGGTTTAGAACATCCAATAAACTTTTTAAACTTTCACGACTTGTTCCCATAGTAATATTTTACCCGGGCCTTTTTCACGTATTGTTATTTTTTAATTCTTTTACATCGACGTTTCGAGCACGTTAGAATAATTTTGGTCGCAAGGGGACAACAATACAAAAAAAAAACAAAAATTAAGACCGCAGTAACTCGTTTAAGCATGTTTGCGAGAAAAACGCGGTTAAAGTTTTCAGAATATTGTTTGTGATTGCTCCTAAACTATTGATGGCATTAAAACATGAAATATAGCTAAAGATAGGGAAAAGTGTATGGATTAGGTTAAAATAAATAAAAATGAATGAAGTATATTTATAAACTACGAAATAAATTGAAAAAATCACCTATGCTTAGTAATTATTATCAGTAAAACATTATTATCCTAAGAAAAAGTGCAGTAACTACCATAGTTACTACCATAGTTACTGCACTTTTGATTAGTATGTTAGAATTAGATCCGGGTAAAATAGAAAATCCAACTTCATAAAACTTTGGTCATAGTTAGTGAATATGGGTATTTTTGAAACCTCGCTCGTTAAATCCAGTGACTTGCACATGCAATATACACCTGCCTACATGGTTTTCCGATCTATTGCAATTTGTCTGAGCAATATCCATTTCCCGTAATAATGTAGTTAATATCTGCCTCAGACAGTGTAATTAGAATAAATTACCTAAGTAATAAAGCATAAGTATTCGCAATTTTATCGAAGTGAAAAATTAATTTTTAATTGCATTAGCTATTTAGACTTAATTTTTATTATATTAGTAATGAAGGGTCCAATAAAGCCGGATAAATACGTCGTGTATTGTACAGTATAACTTCTCACAAATACAATATGTTTCGGACGAGGGTATAATGTAATTCGAAAGACGTATAGTTTAATAACTTTTGTTTTAGGCTTTTGGAAGTTCGAAGTAGAATAATTTGAAGTTAGTTGAAGTTCAATTATTTTTGTTATAAAAATGAAAGAAAAGGGAATCCTCGAGTTTTCGTGTTTTTTCGTTGAGATTGATTTAGTTATTATAATTTTAAAAATCACTGACAATTACTGAATCAATCCCAACGGAAAAACATTTACGCTCTCAATAAACCCAATTTTTAAAAGAAAAACATGCTTTACTAAATAAACAATTAAAACATAAAGGTTGATGACCTCTAACTTAGAATATTTGCCAATATTCTATTGAAATTCATTTTCATACAAAACCAGCATTTTTTTTGTAAGTAGATCATTACTTTAGACAAAATACATTGTTTTAAGCTTGACTACTTAATTGAAACTAGTAAGTAGACATTAAATTAAAACAGTATAGGAACAAATCACATTCAAATCAAATTACATTTCGATGATTTAGTAGGTGCTATTCCAGGCCAAACACAGATTATAAATGGAAATGCGATTACGATGATCGATTACGTACGATTGTTTTAACTGCGTTCAATGTGTGTAATCGATTCAGATTAATCGAACTACTGGTTCGGATGCTGTATCTAATCGGTTGCTTTAAAATTTTAGACGGTTTAAGGCGAATTGATAAACTAAAACTTCTTACTAGTTTACTAGTTAGCTAGCTGGAATTACGACGTCTAGTGTGCGCCAAAACACTATGACTCGTTTGATATTAATAGGTAAAACTATATTACCAATTTAAAGTGCAGATTACTACTAATCAATACAGAAAAAAACAATGTTTTAAATTTAAAGTCCGTTTCGTTGTTAGAAAACTTTATTTTAAAGGGTTGTTTTTTTTTGTGTTATAAAAGTTAACTAATCGTGTAAACAAAACTACCAAGAGAAAATGAAGGCAAAAGGAGGATAAATTAAATACAATATGGTTTCCGTACGTTTTGTAATTGCTGAGATGTAAGATCTACATATTCTTCGATTCGTCCTCTTAAAAGTCCATTCACGGCTCGAATTATAAATATAATCTAAAAACTCAGCGTGGGTGAGAGGTTACTCCTAAACAAAGATTTTTAAATCCGCTACTTTCTATTTAGGAAAGTTGTTTTGATTTCTGTAAAAATTGTTATGATTGGGTGAATGACTTATTTCAAAACAAATCTACACGGTGACCGTTATGATAAACTTGAATATTAAAATTTCCTTTTTTGTTGTTGTATAATATAGGTAGCGGAATCATTATCTTTATGTACCTACCTGTCTATACCTAATCAAGATTTTGTTTGTAAGGACAAGAAATGATTACTTGGACTTACTTGGAAGCAAAAAAATCGCGGTATACAGCTATAGTATTTTTTTCATTCGCTGCATACCAGTCCTAAATCATACGGAGGATAGTGTGGTAAGCGCGTTCAAATATCGATATCGATTTCGATATACCTAGCAATAATGTGTATCAGCACTGCACCGGCCCGTAAAACCCATGAGTACTAAATAGTAAAACACTGTGCAGTTCTTTTACATTTTTCGAGCCGGTTTGTGCAGCGAGTGAAAACTGTAAATAAACATAATTAGAAAGGGAACAGCGATAAACGAAACGGTGTCATTGGTGGCTTGGCACCACAGCAGATCTATAAATTAACCCCAAATATGCTACCTATCCTATCTGTAAATCTAACAATTTACAATTTGTAATTGCATAAGTAGGTCGCAATCGTTCCGTACGAACTCTAATAATATACAAAGTTAATCTAATTCTGCGCCCGCGCTCGTTTACCGTCAGACATACGATATGAGTGATCGATCATAACCATCGACAGATCAATTTATTTACATTGACATAAAAAAAATCTGTACCGCGGTTTGTTTGTATTTACCTAGTAATAGGTACATTTGATGTTTATTTTCGTTCTATCTCTGTTACAGTGTGGGTCCGAGGACGTGAAACGGCACAGATGGTTCAAACATTTAGACTGGGCTGATGTCTTCATGAAAAAGTTACAGGTACGAGTAATATTATTCTAATACTAGCTGCGCCCCGCGGTTTCACCCGCGCAAGTTGCGATTCCGCGTTGTTCTTACACCTACCTACTGCAGTGCAAAAATCCACACTTAAACGGACGACCAGGGAAGTACTGATGATGTCAGGCGCGGCAGGGCCTGCCTTCATCAGTATCATCTGATCTATCTAATTTTTAGATCTAATTTTTAGATGATTTGTACAGCGCAAGTGCACTACAGCACAAAAAATAGCATGGATTAAATGTTGCTTTTAAAAGTTGTTCGGGATGTTGTTAGGTGGAGTAGGCTTCCCCAGCACAAACCACCCTCTCAGCCGGTGTTCCGTCACCGCGTAAGAGCGATGTTATTAACGCACGTAACTTTTTCGCAAGGATAAGACATTGGTGCGTGGTCAGCTGGGATTTGAAACCACGACCTTTGGAAAGAAAGTCGGGGTATCTACCACTAGATCAACACCGCTCGAGTAATATCATCAAACTTGAACATTTCTTGTCCCATTTTCCAAACTGGTGCAGTGCCAATTTTTTTTTCAGGAATCACTTACCTAATTGTTTTTTGGCAAGCCATCCGACCTCTTTACGCAATCGATTATACCAATTCTTTTAGCTCTACATTTTGATTAAACTACAAAAACGTTGTAAACACACTTTAGACCTGTCGAGATTAGCATTGTCTCTGGCAAGTGGGTTTCTGTGTTATGAATCGTTAGTTACGACCTGCGGTTTTGTCCGCATTTGTTTTTATCCTGTTGAAATCTTACTACAGTAAAAGTGGTCTATAAATAATCGTTTTGTCGTAATCAGTTCTGAATTCTAGTATGACTTTTGTATTAAAATCGTTATTATCAGTCTACGTTAACGTCAAAATTGTACGAAAAAATGTTGGGCTCCCCTAGCAAACGTAATGAGAAGCTTTAACTTTACTCTAATTTGAGTTATATAGTACCTATTAAACTTTTAACAGACGATTTGTCACATGTACCATAATTGTATACCAACAAATGAAAGAAAAATTTAAAGGGAAGTTTAGGATTTCGTACCATCTTTACGTACGTTCGTATCCGCCCGTACGTAAAGGAGACCTTTGATCTTACTTCCTTCACTCGGTTGTCCGTCTGCTTTTTTGTCACAGCCAAATTTTTACAAAATGTAATGCAATACCTAAATGTAAACTCGACGACCACACTCTGTTTGTACTGTAGGGTTCATTTTTTTTTCTTTTTGTTCCAGCCCCCGATAATTCCCTCGGTATCGTATGAAGGAGACACATCCAATTTCGATGAATACCCTGAAACAGATTGGAAATCAGTCCGTGCGTTGGACTCCGACGAGCTCAAGCTATTCGCTAATTTCTGAATAAGATATTCACTTCCGTGGATCCTATAAGTATTTTATATTAACGGAAATTGGTGGAATTAGTGTTCGATGACCAAATTGGTTTAAACGGTCCTTGTTATAAACTAAAATGATAACATTAAGGTAACACACTGGCGAGATATAACGCCAGGCCCGCGGCATCATACATTCCTCTGCCAAGCGAAGAATATATGGTGTCGGTCTTATTTCTAAAGTTACCTAAAAAGTTTGTAAAAGTTCACTAATACAAGCCATAGTACCTAATATATTGGTTGCCTAGAGGCTTACGTTGTTCGATGTAAATATTAGTTAATATTAGTACTCATAATTATTTAATCACGCATAATTCCAATGCTTTCTAGTGCAAATAGTGATAATAAACTTTTAAATAATATAAGATTTTAGATTTAGCTTTTAAGACGCTGTACATTGGGCATAAGCGCTGCCAGCGTAACAAATTAAGGTAAGAAATAAAAGTTTAAAAATCCAAATAGTGTCACCAGACATTTGTTCAGCTGTCTTTAAGCGCGTAGTCCTCGAGTTGTAAGATTTTGCGTTGGAATCAGCTTAGTTGTTAGTAGACTTCGCAAATTTGTGTTGGGGAATGGTCAAAGGACACTTCGAGACGCACCGCTTTGAACAGCAACGTTGTGCAATGGGCAATGTTTAAAGCCGAATAGACTTGCCGAGTAGACCGCCTTTCAAGGCGTAGCGTCTCGATGTTGCCTTTGACCATTCCCATAAACAAATTAACATAATCCACTAAATAACTAAATCAATCCTAATGGGAAAACGAAATAAACTCGATTTCTGCTCCCTTGATTAGACTAGACTACTATAATTTAACTATTTTGGGCTTTGGATAAGCATTCGTATCGTTAGTTGTGTTAGTATATTGAACGTTCAAGTTTTAATAAGTAATGGCAACTAATGGTGGGAATAAAGTGCTCAATGTAAGGGCTCTCGCAGTTTTTCTGTTCAACTACATTTTCAGGCAGATTATATTTGGAAGAATTGGCTCTTAATTTTCTCTCTAAAAGTCATCGAGGGCTTTAAGCGTCATGGTACAAAGTGTCACGTACGAGGCCATAATAATGGTCACCTGACTTAATTTTGTCTTAAAACTTCCTGAGCGTTACACCTTGTATTGTATTGAAAGTGTTTGTGATTTGTCCTATTAGGAATAAGGATTTCATAGTTTAAATTATTTTAGTTCGAATTGTTTATTAGCGAAGAAGTGAAGAAAAAAATATGTGTAGAGTTAAAATGAGGGTTAAGTAATAATCATTTATTTTAAAACTATTAATTTTGTACCCAGAATACATTATTTCAGTGCTCAAATACGGCTACTAGATTGGAACTTAAAGTACTGAAATTAAAATCTAAATCGATCAAAAGATCGATAATAATTCTAACAAAATGTATGAACAGAATTACTTTTAAATCTAAATCTTTGTTACTGAAAAAATTTAAATTGGGTTTTTAATATTTTTAACGGAATCTATAAATTATAATTGCTTACTTATAAATAAATTAGAGAATATATTAATTAATAATTTAGCCAATGTATTTTTTTTATATGAAATGACATACATTTTTCGAGATCTCACATAAATAATGTTTTTAAAGTGTAAGTAGGTATTGTACGTCGTGAATTAGAAGACCTTATAGTGAGTTAAGGGGCTCTAAACTTAAAATCTAATAACAAAAAACTGTTTGTTAATTCATGAAAAATTGTTTTTGAATGTTTTTGTTTTCTAAGTAATTTGTTCTAATGTAACAAAACTATGCGAAAAATATTTATCATTTTGCCGAAGCTTGTACTTACAATTTTGGAGAGATTTCGAAACAACAACGGCTCTTTGTCTGGGTAGGTTACCCACTTACAACAAAATATATTATGAAACGACACCTGCAAGGCTAAAATGATACAAACATAACATTTAATATCACTATAAATATAGTGACAACGAAATATTTACACCGTTTTAATTTGATTTTTTTACGGAGCTTGATATTTCACCATAGATCGCCTCCAGTCTCGTGAATAATCTAGTTGAAATTACTGGCGAAATATCGAGTACCTTAAAAATATGAACGTGGTAAATATCCCACTTTTAAATAATATTTATAGTGATACTTTAATATCTTATTTAAACACCCATTTTAATTTAAAATCGTATATTCGATTAACGCCATTAAGGAAGATGGATCAGATCATGTTCTTTCTTATAGATGAGCGTGTTACATCTTAGACCATCACTTAGCATTAGGTGAGATTTGGTCAATCGCTCATCTATTGGGTGTAAAAAAGCAATAACATTATCTCAACAACAATAATTCTCGTTACACGCGATAAGAATACAGAGTGAATCAGCTGTTATAGGTACTTTGCCCCTTAAACTTCAATCATACCTACTATTATAATCAATTTCAAGTTTCATTTATTTCCTGTGTTTTACTTCATAGACTATCTTATCTAGATTATAAATACAAACGGAGTTAAAATTGTTAATATTGTCTAAAATATGTACCTAAATATGTTTCTAGATAGAAATGCAATCGATTTTTGAATAAATTAGGTAAATTAATAGAAGTCCCTCATTTAAAATGCATAAACCGATTATGAAAATGTATAATTACTCCAGTATATTCCACCTAGGTATTATATTATTTATCTGTCTACACATAAACGATTAAATATTTAACTGTACAGAGAGGATACTAAGACAATTTTCAAAGAAATGTATCAATTTGAATTTTTTCAAACGTCATAAACGAGATCTCCGACTTTTAACTAGTTTATGAAACATTTGATTACTCTCTCTTTAGAGTTGGAAGCTTAATCGTTTTCATTATCTAATACCTATGTAAATAAAAGATGTGTCCTTATGAATATTAGGCCTATGATGTAACAGGGTTGTAGATAAATGAATAGTGAAATTGATCTAATAGATAAACATTAATAAATGTTTTCATAAACCATTTGTGTGATTTTATTAAGATGAAGAAATGGTGATGTGTCCATAGAATATATGCAAGTTTTTTTTTAAATAACACATTTTAATCGGAATATGGCTATTTAAATTCATAGGTAAGCCGGTTATTTCTAAAAAGCACAAGTTATCAATTTCAAATTCCAGAATATATCTTTTTCCGCACTTAGTCCTATAACTTACTTTAAGCCGAGGGTTTGCTCACGATGTTTTCCTTCAACATACGTAATAGCGATGTTGACAGAGTAGATTTCTTCAAAGAAAAGGGCATTAAAGCGTGGTGGACCAGAGTTAACCCTTGACTTTTGAAATTAAAGTCCACTATCCGTAGGTATCCACTACTAAACGAACAATTCCGTTAAAATACGGAGCCGGCATGTTTTTTGCCATACCTATCATCCGCCAGGAAATCTGTTTTCACCTTAATTCGACCATTTATATCTATAAGTAGTCACGATAATGTAATCAATGATAATTCCCGCATACCTGTTTATCACCAATAGCTTCAATTAGTTTATTAAACTCGAATCTTTTGTAAGGCGATACGTGCAAAACTAACGTAAAATGACCGTGAGACCGTTAACACCAGCTTTGGCAGAGAAAGCCAAGAATGAGCTGTTTGAAGACCCTCAGAGGTTGGAGGCTGATCTGCAGCACATGAAGGACTGGATCGCTAAACAGCCGCATCTTAATTCATGCACTGGTAAGGTTATTTACTGACAACAAGTATTTGAACTTGTTAATAATTCTATGCTATATTTAAAGTGCGTGTAATTACTGAAAGCCTTAAAAATGATTAGGTATAATATGAAAAAATAATCAATTATGAGATGAAATCATTATGTAATCATATTTGGGAACCGATTCAAAGATTTACTTCCAAAAACATGGTGCTACAATAGGTGTTCCAACATTCGACATACGAAGTTTACAGTCACGTAAAATTAATGCAAAATTTGCTGAACATATACATAAAATAAACAAAGTACCTATGTATATTCGTTCCTCCCTTTTCTCCCCCTATATCAACCCACCCTAATATCCCTCCTTCCCCCTTCTCTGTTCCTCCTTCATCTTATCATTTCCTTGTCTCTGCAATGCCTGATAATAAGTGACAAGGCACAAATATATTTTTTTAGAGATTATATTTACATTACTTATATACTTAGCTCTAAAATTTATCTACGCAGGTCAAAAATGAATGAATAATATATATATATATATAATTCATTTATTTCAGATTAATTCTATTATGTAATTTTATTAATTTCGACTTATGTTTCAGATGATCAGTGGCTTGTAGCTTTTCTGAGAGGCTGCAAGTTCAGTTTAGAGAGATCTAAAGAAAAACTTGACTTATATTATTCTCTCAGAGGCACGGCACCGGAATTGTATAAACTAAAGCACACTGATCCACTTTTTGACGAAATTTTGAGTTTGGGGTACGTAGGTTCATTTCCACTGGTCAATATGGCCCTACAATTTTTTTGTTAACATATGCTTACTACTTGGCACATGCCTCCCTGACATCTTTCCCATTAGTTCGGTTCTGGGCTATTTGGGCTAGGTTTGGCCAAACTCTCTCAAATGTATCGAAATCGAAGGCCACCGTTTACTGAATCTGTCTCGATTACGACTTGAGTATTAGGAATATTCAGTCCACCAAACGAAGACCACGATCCTAAGTCACGAGGGGCCGTCCGGCTACAGATAGTGAGATTAGGAATAAGAACGCCGTAATCGAGACAACAATCTTAGACTATTAATCAAGATGCATACACCTTATAGCTATTAGAAAAAAATATTAATTAAATCTTGCAGAGCTTTCGTAATGGTACCGAAGACTGCTACCCCTGATTCTCCAAGAGTGGGATTTTTCCGCCTGGGTGTAATGGATCCTAACAAATATCATATAACTGATCTCATGTCAGTGTCTAGCATCTTACAGAAAGTAAGTTCAATATTTCAAAAATTGTAGGATATATTTGATATAGCAAAAACATAACTATTTCCTTGCAGCCAGGTAAAATTACAAATTAAAAGAGAGTGGAGGTAGCTCCCGTTTCGTATTGTTCTTTCTTGGTGCAAAGGTAAGCCACTGCCATTCCGCAGGGCAACGCTAGTTTCTATTGCACCTGGAACGAAAAGGCAGGCTATTTGAAGTTATTGGCCTATGCGAAAACCAATGCTTTGCACCAGGAATTAACCACGATCGGGTGCATCGATCTAGCGTCGCTAATAATGGCATTTGACCCTTTATTTCGAATATTACAGATAATTTTTATGGATGATGACAACGCTATGGTAGCTGGAATTGTAAACGTAATGGACTTTGCAGGTGTCTCAATGGGACACTTTTTACAAACGACACCGTCTTTAATGAAGAAAATGGTAGTTGCTGGACAGGTAATCATTTAATATGACAAAAGTTTTTCTTTGATATAACGATACTCTCAAACTTACTTATAAACAATGCTGCCGGCTTAGTTTTCTGTGAGTTACTCTTGCAACTTACAGAAAACTTACCATGAACGCTTACCTATAGATATGCAGGTGAAAAAACATTTCTTCGCACTAAATATACACATCATATCTTTAGCGACTTCGTTAAACAAATATATATTAGAAGTGTTTAATTTCCAGGACGCCCTTCCTGTTCGTATGAAAGGAACTCACTATTTAAATACTCCTTCAGGATTTGAAACAATATTCAATGCAATGAAGGGACTGTTAAATGAAAAGAATAAAAATCGGGTATGTAAAATAAGCTATGCGTTAATATCTAACGATATTGGATTGAATGTAATATATTGGATATATATTGGATTTGATGAGAGGATTGTGCTAATTCTACATCAACCATGAATATATCGAACTCAAAACGTTTTCATTTCAGTTATTCGTTCACAACAAAGACATGGAAGCATTGTATAAACACGTTCCTAAAGAGGTTTTGCCAAAGGAATACGGTGGGGATGCTGGTACTATAGAAGAAATTACAAGTTAGTTTTTGATATAATATAAATTTTTGATATCTTGGCCTTGAATTTGCTTACCTATTTAAAGTTAAATAGCCCTTGAGTTTAAAACTAAACCTAAATGTTTAAAATACGTCACACTATATTACCTATGAGGAAATGAAATAGGTACTTAATGCTTGTTAATTTCAGATGAATGGAGGAAAAAAGTTAAAGAATATAGCGCATTCTTAGAGGAAGAATACAAGAATGGAACAGATGAATCGAAGCGACTTGGAGCTCCGAGGACTGCTGAATCAATGTTCGGTGTTGAAGGTTCCTTTAGACAACTCGAATTTGATTAAAATGATTAAAAACGGTTTTTTCGTACCATTTAACACTTTTCTGTATTCAATAGTTATTAACATTATAAATTACCACCATAATCGGTGTGGTAACATAAACTTAACTTTTTAAAATTAATTTTATTGTTTTGTCGTGAGATACCTATATGTAGTTAACGTTCTATGTATATCAGTTTAACTGTGGCGTTCATTAGTATCTATTTATTTCGTGGAGTAGGTAATACTTGTTATATTATGCCTGTAAGGCCGTTGATACCAGCTTTAGCTGAAAAAGCAAAGAATGAGCTATTTGAAGATTCCCAGAGATTGGAGACTGATATGCAGTACTTGAAAGATTGGATCGCCAAGCAACCTCATCTTAGAGCGTGTACTGGTGAGATTAATGGACATTTAATTGATAACAAATGAAGAAACTCATCGTACTCATTTCACAGACAGTCTAAAAGTAGATAGTATAGTGATTTATGGCGTATGCTGTAAAATAGAAAAAAATCTTATCAATTATAGTCTTATATAATATAATATATAAGCGATTTCTTATTGAATTCATTAACCCAGTATTTCAGTTAGTAAATCATGTTTACACACCTACTGCTCTACAAAGTTACTTTATTTGACCAAAAAGGTCAACGTAAAGCGACTCTTTATTCCCTAGGTGCATAAAGTGCTCATTATGCACCTAGGGCATAAAGTAATTTAAATTTGGAACTAAGGTTCTGGTAGCATACGGCCATTTCGAACTGGCCACCTAGACATAACACATAAAAAAAATAAAAATAGGGCAAATTTTTTCTATTTTCACAGACGGAAGGGTAAAGCAAAATGTTTTGGTTAGTATAAAGCCCCAACTTTTTTTTTTCATTAGCTAAAGCCGATGTGTGGTTTCGTCATTTTGATGTAACATTGTTAAATTTAATTAGCTAAAATTAATTAGTTAATGAGCTGTCAATATATTTCATATACGATGCATTAATATATTTTTTTGTTGTTAGTTAAATGATTATTTTTGTAGCCCTTTGATTGTCTCGCAGTAGATGTGTAAAGTAGAGTATTCACCTCGGTACTAAAGTCTGTCTTTATCTTGGGCGCTTGAATCCCACGCTTCACTCAGGACTCTAGGTACATAACTCCTTCGCTTCGCTCAGGAGTTAAGTTTTTAACACCCTTGCTGCGCTCGGGAGTTAACCCTCTAGAGTCCTTCGTACGCTTTGGATTCAATATGACGCCCGCTATATAAGACAGGACTTTAGTACCTCGGTGCATAAACTACTATTATGTTTCCCCGGTCGGGTCTCTTTTTAGCCCAGAATATATCGTTGGGGATTCAACGAGGTAATGTCGCCAGTGTGATGGGCACTTTTGGACTCAATGGTCATTCACCTTAGATTATTTATATTATTAATTATCTTTGTAGTATTTATTTCTTGTGTAAGTATTTAGTTTACCTGTCTGAATATTTATGTTTATGAAATAAATATTAATATGAATATAGTACTGATTTCTATTCTATAGAAGAATAACATTGTTGAAGAAGAATATCATAGTTGTTTTACCTATATATTAGGTTACAGTAGGTATGTATACTTATGTTTCAGATGATCAATGGCTTGTAGCTTTTTTAAGAGGCTGCAAGTTCAGTCTCGAAAGATCTAAAGAAAAACTCGACTTATATTATTCTCTCCGAAACACTGTACCTGAGTTATATAAAATGAAACATACTGATCTAATGTTTGATGAAATCTTGAGTTTGGGGTGGGTAACACATTTTGCTTGTAACTAAGTAGCTCTAGAGTCCAAAGTTTCTAAACTCTAAAATTTAGTTTATATTTGTAGGTTTTTTACTTAAAAATCCTTTTATATAATAATAAAATAATCGCTCTACTTGATAAAATAGTAAAATAAGTAATTGCAGATCCTTTCTCATGCTTCCTAAGACTGCCGCGCCTGATGCTCCAAGAGTCTTGATTTTCCGATTGGGTATGGTGGATCCCGACAAATATCACATTATTGATGTCATGTCAGTGTCTACCATTTTAAAGAAAGTGAGTCTTATAGTTATTTAACGATTGAGATTTTGCATTATAAATGGTAATCAAAAAACATTAATGAACGTCTTATTACCGATAATCACCGAGATAATGAAACTAATATATAGGTACTGAAAAACAAAACAAATCTTACTTCTTACTAATATTATAAACGCGAAAGTTTGTATGTATGTATGTATGTGAGGTTGTTACTTTTTCACACAAAAACTACTAAACCGATTGCGATGAAACTTGGAATATAGGTAACTGGGGACCTGAATTAACACATAGGCTACTTTTTATCCCGATATTCCTGCGGGATCGGGACTTACGCGGGTGAAACCGCGGGGCGCAGCTAGTGTGCTATAAAGAGTAAAATTTATATAATTGTATGCCAACCTACCTAATAATATAAGCTTACTCCCTTATAAAATATTATTTACACATGACTGAGGTATGTGACGTTTGTCTCTGTCTCTCAAGTTTGAAACTTCATGTGACAGTAAAAGACAAACAATGCAAAGTTATGCAGCGCATTAATTAGCGTTTATAAATTAGGGGGTTAATGTATAAATCATTAAGAATTCATACAAATAAAATAAAATGTTATCCTATCCTATTAATATTGTAAAGCTGAAAGTTTGTGAGTATGTATATTTGTTACTCAATCACGCAAAAACTAGTGAACCGATTGCGATGAAATTTAGAATATAGGTAAATGGGTACCGGAAATAACACATGGGCTACTTTTTATCCAGAAATTCCCGCGGGAACGGGACTTACGCGGGTGATACCGCGGGCGCAGCTAGTTTAAAATAAAAATAATAGGTTGCATTGTGTGTGCAATCAAATGAAGGAGGTACAATACTATAATGTTACAGATTCTGTTTATAGAAGATGATAATGCTATGGTAGCTGGAACCCTAACTTTAGTGGACCTTGAAAACGTCAAAGCGGGACACCTTTCACAAATTATGTCACCATCAGGGTTGTATACCGTAACCCGTTTAAAGGTTTTTAACACTGTTAATATAGCGATTAGTGTAACCGAAACCAAGCTTTAGGGTTACAGAATGGTTTTATAACCGAATCAAAGTGTTTTTTCTATACCTGTTAATTTCGGTTAACCCTTATTAACCGAAATTAATCGTCGTTGGTTCAGTGCACCATATGGCAACGTCGCGCGCTCGAATTCTAGCTAAGGGAAGGGAAATATGAAAAAAATGTTGTTCATAATAATAATAATATAATAATAATAAATCATGTGACCAACACACAGCGCCATCTAGCCCCGTGGTAAGCTGCTAAGCTTGTGTTACGGTGACTAGACAACGGATATACTACTTATATTTATTTTTCTTTTGTAAATACATACATTTTATACATAATAATATTAATAAATCACATTTGTTGTTTTGGGTTCCAAAACTGATTTTTTAAACTTCAAACGCAAAGTTACCGCGATTTATTTTAACCACTAGCGCCATCTAAAGATATACCAGCACCAATGGTTAAAATATATGAAATCTATGCGTTTACAAATTTAAAAAAAATTAGTGCGTAAAATCATACAATTGCTAGTTTCAAGATAACTAAACGTTAATCTTGAAATTCAAATCATTCAAGACCTGCATTGAGCTAAGTTCAGTTCTCATACAAAGTTTTATTAGTTTACGGACAATATTGACTGAGTAATATCACTTATTTGTACAATTTAGAGGAAAGTTTGGGATTTTTTCCTATCGAGAAAATTTTCAACAAACGTGTTTTCACGTCAATCATGACTTAGTAAATGTCATTGACTTTAATAAATATGTTTTAAATAACTTTTATAGTAATTCATCTTAGAAACATCAGTTCTGGCCTACTATAGCTGCTTAAGTGCGCGAGTTCGACTACGCCTGAGGGGACGGGTACAGCTCGTGTCTGCAAGAGCTACCTACCACAACCCGTCACGTATCCCCTGGGTGGTGCTAAACGAGCTATAAAAAGAAACGCGATTGAAATAAGCGAATAAAATAAATACTCAAAACCCCTTAGTTCTAGGAACAACAAACATACATACATAGACTCACGGCAAAAACATAACACTTCCTTTGGCAGTCGCGTAAAAATGGCCCTTTTCAGGGCCCCAAGACTTAAAGATATCGACCCTTTAGTCCGTATCTTACAATTAAACATTAAAGGTATTAATAAAGCCAATAGTGACTACCTGTTAAAGCTATCGCAGGCAAATAAAATCGACATCATCAACATTCAGGAAACTCACACCAAAGACGATATTGAAATTGACTTTGAAAGAAGAGGCCGTATGCCTGGATACATACACCCTCTTAAAGGCGGTTCATCATCCAAAATATGGCATTATTACCTTAACAAGAACTGGGTGCGAATGGCGTTTGGCTCCTCGGCTCAGACGAGCGGGATTAAGTTTACAATTTAACCTTGCAGGTTGATGACCTTATCGTATTCAACATTTACAAGCCCACAAATGTACAGTGGCCACCATCTGTTTTACCACATTTTGCCCATCCTTGCATTCACACTGGTGACTTCAACAGTAACCATACTACCTTGGGCTACAGTAATATTGATCACAACGGGAAGGCACTGGTACATTGCTAACCCATAGCACTCTTAAGCTGTTCTTCTAAACTGCTAGAGCGAATGCTTCTCACTAGAATATAACCGTACATAGATTCTACCACCCCTGTCGGGCAAGCGGGTTTCTGCCGGGGTAAAAACTGCACCGATCAAGTACTACCCACTAGCATAGAAGCCGGCTACCAGAAGAAACTAAAATCGGCTGCTGTTTTCATTACCCTAACGGCGGCATACGATACAGTTTGGAAATAGGGCCTTATAACAAAGCTCATGTCTGTAATCTGTAAATAGTAAAGAAATCGTAGACCTAATAAGCAGCATGATCTGTGCTCGTCCCAAAACTTTCAATCTCTACATTCACGACCTTCCAGAAACGACAGCCATGAAATTTATTAAGGCTGATGATATCGCACTGGTTGTCCAGAGCAGGGATTTGAAGATTAGTGAGGAGATCCAGACAGCTGACGTCGCTAAGCTGTCTAAATATTTTAAGTCTTGTAGTCTGATCCCGAGCAAAACCGAAGTAGCATGTTTCCATTTGAACAATAGTCTTGCCAATTACCAACCGACAGTGCACTTTAACGGCAAAAAGCTCAAATTTAACCCCTTCCCGAAATACCTTGGTGTAACTCTTGACAGATCCCTGACGTACAAAGTGCACCTTAACAAGTTGGCTCAAAGACTTGTCACCCGCAACAATATTCTCCACAAACTATGCGGGACAACCTAGGGAGCTACTGCCAACTGCCTCAAAGTTGGCTCAAAGACTTGTCACCCGCAACAATATTCTCCACAAACTATGCGGGACAACCTAGGGAGCTACTGCCAACTGCCTCCGAACGACCGGCTTAGCTTTGGTTTATTCGGCTGCGGAATACTGCTGCCTGGTGTGGCTCGAGTGCGCATGTAGGCAAAGTGGACACAAAATTAAACGAAGCGATGAGAAGCATTTTGGGCCCCATGAAATCCACCCCTCAATATTGGCTTAATATAGCAGAGCTACGTGGCTTAGGGTTGGATGTGTATGTGGCCCTGCTGCGACGCAAGCAGGCCCTAAATAGAGGGATGAAGATGATTAATTCTCAGCCTTCGCTACCAGTGCACGAGAATTTCACTGGCCCCCCTCCGATCGTTTGAAATCTAGACGCCTTCCGTACGCCGCTGCCAAAACACTAAAAGACTTTGAAATCAACGACTACTGGAAAATATATTGGGACTAAATGCAGAGCTTAAATTGTCGCAGAATCGACCCCACAATCAAGCCAAAGGGTTCTGTTACGTAAACTGTGGTGCCGCCGTCTCAACAACCGTCAGTCGTTGTGACAACTTGTAAAATTATGCATGTCAATACATTGACTAAAGTTGTGAAACTTTCTATTTCATAACAAATAAATAATAAAATAATAAATATTGCACTAACAGAATAAACAGAACTAACAGAGTTATGACCGAACATGGCCGTTGCAATTTCCTGTGGCATAAATGGGGGATGGACTGATAGCGCACTCTGTCATCATCATCATCATCCGAGCGTTGTTCCCGGTTGCATCCCTCTCGGGAGCCCGGGGTCCGCTTTCCTGCTTTTGCGTCTCCACTTCGGGTAATCTTCGGCATCCCGTGTAGTGAGACCATTGGCACGCATATCACCCTTTACGATATCAAGCCAGGACTTCTTGGGTCTACCCAATCTTCCGCGGCCAGGCGGAGGCGCCATGGCAAGACATTTATTCTGGCCGGTTTTTGTAAGACGTGACCGTACCAGCAAAGGCGACAATCTTGCAGTTTATCCGCAATGTCTCGGACATGAAGGTTGCCTCGGATGCGCGAGTTCCTAACGCGATGTTTTTGTGCCACTCCATACATCCAGCGCAGCATCTTCATCTCCGTGACCTGCAACTCCTGCTTATGTCGCACAAGCACTGGCCACGTCTCACTACCATACAGAAGGACCGGTCTAATGATAATTTTTTAGACTTAAATAAATACTAAAATATTTTTAAAGGAAAAATTCATCTTCAAAAATTCACTTGCGGCGAGATTTGAACTCGCGTCCCTGGATAAATAAATAATTAATAAATCCTGTGACAAACACACAGCGCCATCTAGCCCCGTGGTAAGCTGCTAAGCTTGTGTTACGGTGACTAAACAACGGACATACTACTTATATTTATTTTTCTTTTGTAAATACATACATATTATACATAGAAATACGCCCAGACCAGATACAAATATTTATTTTTAAGCATAAATATTTGCAGCCAGCGGGAATCGAACCCGCAACCGTCTGCATTGCAGCCAAGCGTTCGCCCGACGCGCCACAGAGGTCGTCAACTTGCCCTTTCAGTTTAACTCTGTTATTGTGGCGAAGAGGACCAGATCATGGAGCACCTTATGCAGCGATGGGACGACTTAAAACATCATTTCATCAATTGGCATCCGGACCTGAATGTTGACATATAATTCTAATTTATTAATTATTTTTCATCTGTGACATGTGTTTACTATAATAAATATAGTAAACAATTAATTTTATTGATGTAATTTTCTGTAATATTAACATTTGCCTATTTCAAATTATCATAAGATTAAATAAATAAATAACTGCGCCATTTTTCGTTTAATGCTTTACAGATTGCCAGTGTGTATGTATGCATACCAAAACAATAATCCACAAAAAAAAGATCGGTGTTTCTTATTAGGGTTTTGAGGTACATACGAAACCCCAAAAGTAGGTACCTACGTCGATAACCTCGTCCTTTTTTTTGGAAGTCAGTTAAAAGTAAAGCTAATATTTCAATGGCTATGCTAAAAGAAATTAAGCAATAACCTCTACAAACGCACATCACTAGAGCGAATGTCAAAATGGCAACAGCGCCTGAATTATAGGTGTTAATAACACTTATTAACCGAAACAATTTTATCTGTAACACTTTCGTTTCTGTTAGGGTAAGTTACTGTTATTAACCGATTCATAAGTGTTACCGTAACGAAAGTGTTTTACTTATAAGTGTTACACTTTTAAAGGGTTATAGTTATAGACCCTGTTTTCCAACCCTGGTCACCATCATTAATGAAGAAACTTGTCGTTGCTGAACAGGTAAACTATATTGTAATGAAAACGGTTTTATAAGAACAATGCGAATAAAATAAAAAAAGCCGTGTCGACTGCAAAAAAAGAAAAAAAAAAACAAAACGCAAAAATACGATCATTTTCATAATCATACGGTTCTTTCAGGCTATGAAAACTGTCGTTTGTATCTTCTTCTATTTATACTTATAATAAAGGAAGAGAGGAAAAAAGTCTGTACTTGGAAGTAAAATGTTAAAGGACATGAACATCTGTCCCTACATTTTCGCCCTGGGACTTCAGAGAGCCATGTCATTTTTTTTGAGTTCTATAATTACCATATAAGCTATTTCAATTTAAATCTAGTCACGGACACTTGCTTAGACTATAAAAAACACAAAAAACTTACCAGTTTTTGAGGTTATGAACGTATGAATTCTGAGTGGGATTTACCTTCATTTTAAATATGAAAAGTTGTTTCATTACATTTAACGTTTAATGTCATGTATTATAATTAATATTACTGAATATTCTATGTATTATAAAAAAAGAGTTAATATTGTTAACATCTTTTATTTCAATCAATTTTTAAAAAAAATCTAAAAATTGAGCAGGGGGATCGACTACAGAAGCTTGGTGTCTTGCCCAGCTTATGAACCATATTACAGTAATTACACGCTCAAATCCATAAAAATCACTGCCAAGTCGATGTTCTTAGTATGTCTGTAGGTATCCGTATGGTGAGCCAGGGTCGCAAGGGAGTCAATCACATAAAAAGGCAAAGGATTTCGAGGAAAAGCACAAACAAGTAACACAACATATCGATCAACGACCGAGCAGAGGTTAAATACAAACAAACAAACGTCGTCAGACGACCAAACGTCAGTCAGACGAGCAAACAAACGCGCTAGGCGTGGGTGCATAGTTTCGACTCGATTAAATCAAACGAAACAAACTATTATTTGCGGGATTACGTATGCACGGTGGTTTTTGGCGCTAACTGTGGGTCGAAGTGCTTTACGTACATTGCTGATTCAGTATTTATGCAATCGATTAAACTATAGGTGCTAGCCTTCATGTGATTGAATAATTAAAAATATCAATTTTTACCAAACAAATATCGATTGTTTGTTAGTGAGTGTGGTTTCCTCATTGAGGTTGGAAATCACTACGTTTCCTTAGTCTTTGGGTTTCTTAACGTCATATGTATGGTAAACACTAAACAGGTAGTCCGAATCAATCAATATGGCGATGGACGATTACCGGTTGAATCTTTAGAAACTCTAGTAGATGTTATTGAGATTAGGACTTGTCCGTCTCAATTTAAAAACTAACTTTGATTTAAAAAAAAACACCAATAATTATGGTAAAAAAGACAATACACTTAGTGTTCTCAAACTCTGGGGCGAGATATGTTCATGTCCTTTGGAAAAAAAAATGTTGATTAGGGACCTAGAAAAAGTAGTAAAACAGAATTATATACTTTTAAAATTAATGTCTGTCTGTTTGTTTCTCTGTTTGTTCCTTGTACAATTGAAAACTACTTATCCACAATTTCTTCTATGGTTTTCGCGATTTTGCATAATAAAACACTTTATTTATCCGGTTTTATCGCGTTTTTATTCATTATTTGACCCGAGCTTTCGCCAACTTTACAGTTGGCTTTTTCAAGGTTGACTCGGGTCAAATAATGAATAAAAACGCGATAAAACCGGATAAATAAAGTGTTTTAACTACTAATCCGTTTGAAATCTAGTTTCCAATATTGGATAATTCTATTTTCGAGGAACCTCGTGGTATACTTTCCATCGAAATTCAAACCAAAATAAAATCAAATCAAAATAGTTTATTTCCTTTAGATTTTGTACAACAATAAATGCATTAGAACGAAAAAGTCGGTTATGCACTAAAACTTTGTTGTTGTCGAAGATTTGTTTTTATTATTTGTCTATTCCAGGATGCTGTTCCTGTTCGCTTGAAAGGAATTCACTTTTTAAATACTCCTTCTGGATTTGAAACAATACTTAACGCAATCAAGAATTTGATGAATAAAAAGAACGGAAATCGGGTAAGTTAAGATATGTGTGCAAAAGGAGTCAAACGTGGCAGTGTGTATGGAAAAAGTGTGGCAGTTTCTACATCGACTAGCAATTTCACAGGAGATGTGAATATAACAAATCAAAAATCGGTTTTATTTCAGTTATTTGTCCATAAGAAAGACATGGAAGCATTGTACAAACTCGTTCCTAAAGAGGTTTTGCCAAAGGAATACGGTGGAGAGGCTGGTACAATCGAAGAAATAATAAGTTAGTAGCCCTCGATTAAATAACCTATGTGCCCTTGTTTTTAGCGCTAGACTTATATAACAATGCTATGTAGTATATAGCATACTATTACTATGTACAATGTACATACGAATAAATATATATACTATCAATACTATATTTCATATGTAAACAACCCGTCATGACCAAGACTATTGTAACGTAGTCGAAACGTCGAGGTAAGAGAATTTAAAAATAACAGTACGTGAAAAAGACGCAGGTAAAATGTTAAAATAAGTATGATTGGAAATTGAAATTCTAACAAAAGTGTTAATAAAACAATATTTACCGGGTTTCACTCGTGTTTTATTCAATAATGTCATTATTATTAACGACCGAACTTTCGCCAACTGTTGGCTTTTTCAAGGTTAATTTTTATTTTTATAGTGTTTCCTCGACTTGGATGATTCATTTCTGAAGAAATGCTTTCCAAAAATTGCACCCGACAGGACAGGGTTGCAGGTTCAAGTCCTGTCGGGTGCAATTATTGGAAAACATTTCTTCAAAAAAATTCAAGGTTGTTCAAGGCAATAATACTGATGACTTTATTGAATAAAACGTGAGTAAAACCCGGTAAATATTGTGTTTTATTATGCAAAATCACGAAAACCTTAGACAAAATTAGAAGTGTTAATTTCAGATGAATGGAGAAAAAAAGTAAACGAATATAGCGCATTTTTAGACGATGAATACAAGAATGGAACAGATGAATCGAAGCGACTTGGAGCTCCGAGGACTGCTGAATCAATGTTCGGTGTGGAAGGTTCCTTTAGACAACTCGAATTTGATTAAAGTGATTTAAACAACTTTGACGTATCATTTTATTAAACGTTATCTTTAGTTTCTAGTCAATTAGGTATTTATTTACCTATGAAGGCGTAGCAGTAAATAAACTGTGTGTTTATTTATACATCTCATTTTCCCATGCCATTAGATATATTTACAAGCTATGGCCGTCCGTACACTTCATAACTATCTCATTAGTTACGTGACTCAATTGACTTTTACCTCAATGGGTTTTGAGCCTGTTTTGAGTTAAATGAATAAATTCTTTATTATACATACATATAACTATATATATAAATAAAATATATATCAACTTAAAAATAAACAACTTTTTTTATAGAATCAACCACAATACGTAAAGTGACACATTCAAAGGACTTGACTTTGTTGTAATATTTGTGTTTTTAATGAATAAATGATTGCCTTTTGGTTGTTGCCTTTTTCAGTAGTTGTAACTTTTCCACGTCTATTCAGATAAGATAAAACATAGCAAACAGGTGCCTTAATTCCGGATTAAGGTTAAAACTTATTGCTAAGTTTGTATAGGTACTTCTAAACTGTTTTAGAATGTGGTCTTTTTGTAAGCTTCTTGTCAGGGTTATACATATCTTATTGTGAATAAGGTCCAGTTTGTCGAATCAGTTTAAAATCAGCAATTAAATGTTCTGAAGCTCTATAAATACAAATGACTATTACCTCATATTCAGTTAGTTCAATTGTACAACATTATAAAGTACATCGCTAAACGATTCAATGTCAATTCAATTTTATATCATAAGATATGTAATCAACGTTAACATAGGTTTATCTGTTGTATTTCTAATTGTAATTCATTGGTATCTTTTCACTTCGTGAAGTAATACGTGTACCTAATATTATGCCTGTTAGACCGTTAACACCAGCTTTGGCTGAGAAGGCAAAAAATGAGCTATTCGAAGAACCTCAGAGGTTGGAAGCTGACTTGCAACACTTGAAGGAATGGATCGCCAAACAGCCGCACCTCAGGGCGTGCACTGGTAAGATTAAGAGTCAATACTCTATGAACTGTTCTATTCACAACTGTCTCATCTTACTTCTTACTAATATTATAAACGTGAAAGTTTGTATGTATGTACTCGTAGATGACTTCGTTACTCTTTCACGCAAAAACTACTGAACCGATTGCAATGAAACTTGAATAGCTGGATACCGGGAATAACACATAGGCTAATTTTTATCTTGATATTCCCGCGGGAACGGGACTAACGAGTGTTACCGGACGAGTGAATCTGCGGGGTGCAGCTAATTAAATCATATATACAGTATCATACATACTAATCAATAAGATACAGTAAGCATATCTATAGTTCTATAATAACTAATACCTACTTATATTTCAGATGATCAGTGGCTTGTAGCTTTCCTAAGAGGTTGCAAGTTCAGTCTAGAAAGGGCTAAAGAAAAACTCGACTTATATTACTCTCTGAGAAACACTGTACCCGAGTTATATAAAATGAAGCATACTGATCCAATTTTTGACGAAATTTTGAGTTTGGGGTGCGTACTTTCATTTTCAAGTTACAAAGACGCCCAAAATTACTATAAGGAAAGATTGTTTATAAAAATAAAAAAGTTAATGTTGCAGAACTTTTCTACTGCTTCCCAAGACTTCAGCGCCTGATGCTCCAAGAGTACTGTTTTTTCGAATGGGAATGATGGATCCCAACAAATATCATATAACCGAAGTCATGGCAGTGACTACCATCTTGCAGAAAGTAAGTACACCTATCATAATAAAATTATGGACAAGAGACAATTATTGTTGCATTGCCGCTTTATAACATGTTGATCCCTTTGTATGGCAATTTGCTCTAGGAACCACCTGGAGTGGTCATCTCACGGACCATAATAATATCTGTTCTGTGGGTTATCCATATCCTGTCATCGAAGGCAACCTGCCTCGCTAAAGACCTCTTTTATGACATTTGCCTTTTGACATCAAATATTACAGATAATTTTTATGGAAGATGATAACGCCATGGTGGCTGGAACTCTCAACGTAATGGATCTTGAAGGCACTTCGATGGCGCACTTTTTACAAATGACACCATCATTAATGAAGAAAATGGTTGTTGCAGGACAGGTAAACATCTTACTAATATTATAAACTCGAAAATTTGTAAGTATTTTATAAATTTGTAGGTATGTCTGTGACTTTGTTACTCAATCACGTAAAACCGCTGAACCGATGGAAACTTAGAATATAGGTAGTTATAGAATACAGGAATAACACATAGGCTATTTTTTATCCTGATATTGCGGGGCGCACCTAGTAATGCATATAATGAAGATTAGACAGATAATAATATAACATTGACATATAAATAGTAGAGCTTCTAATAATAGTAAATTTTTCCTGTTTATATCTAAAAATATATTTTACAAAATAATATTTACGGCTGTTGTTTACCCCCTATATATTAATGATACTTAGACTATTAAACATATTTTAGAGGAAAAATTTATCCAAATTTTATTTAAAAAAAACGCAAGCGTTAAAGCGCAAACGCTGTTTTTTTTTTGCAAATATTCTTCTGTTTTTTTTTGGCCTATAAAATATTTCTAGTAGATATTATTATGCCTTGAGCAATAAAACAAATTACGAGATACCTACTCAGAATTTTTATTTTACAGTAACTTCGTTATAGATTTTTTTTTAATGATTGACGGACGTGTTTTCATTGTAGGACGCTGTTCCTGTTCGCATGAAAGGATCTCATTATTTGAATACACCTCCTGGATTTCAAACAGTATTTAATGCAATGAAGGTTTTGTTGAATGAAAAGAACAAAAATCGGGTGAGCAAAATGTATTATATTAAGTCAAGCGCTAGCATAGTCAGCGGCAGACATCTTGATTTTTCTTCATTCCTTGTTAGAGAACGGGATTTATAATGATTAGATAGATGAGACCATTAAATATTCTATCACATGATATTCTTTAGTGCACACTTCTAAGATTATGTGCCCATGATGTTTTGAAAATAAAGGTCCCGTAGTCCGACACAGGATAAAAAAAAAACAAAATGACCGATATGACAATGCCAAAGATCATTCATTGATTAAAGTTTCCTTTCACAAAGGTGAAGGTGAGGCTAGGAGTAATAGTGTTCTGTGGGCTAGGTACTATGAAAACATTATCGTGTATTCTGTGCTAAAAATAATGGAAAATAAAAAATAATTTTATTTCAGTTATTCGTCCACAACAAAGACATGGAAGCATTGTACAAACACGTACCTAAAGAGATACTGCCAAAGGAATACGGTGGGGATGCTGGTACTATGGAAGACATTGCAAGTAGGTTTTTGATATAGACCTTTTGAAGGTGCAGTCATGATGTACCCTTCCACCACTCCGTTTATCCCATAGAAATTACTACTTAGTAACTAGAAAGCTTATTTCTTCAAAAAATCGGCCCTGCTTACTGTTAGAGACACCCCTGTCTGTCCTTTTTTTACTTTAGTATTCGTCGGGTAGGGACAGACTGGATACAACTGGGTTCAACAGGACCGTTTTGATATTTCATAGCAAAAACTACTTAACCATAGAGAACATGATTAAAATTGATATTTTAAAAGTTGACAAGTGCACAATCTTCTAGGAACGAAGACGACGATGTAACATATCTCTGTGTTATCCATCCTAATTCGACTATGGGTAATATCAGTATCTCAGCGAAGGTTTTACTTAGCCGTGTGCCTTTTTAGAACTACGCAGGCCATACTTAGATCACACATTACATTCGAATCTTCGTACACATCTACACACATCTTCACACTTACTTACATTCGAATCTTACTACTTACTATTCTTACTGATATTATAAACGCGAAAGTTTGTATGGATGTCTGTATATGACTTTGTTACTCTTTCACGCAAAAACTACTGAACCGATTGCGATGAAACTTGGAATTTAGGTAGCTCTTTATCCAGAAAATCCCGCGGGAATGAGACTTACGCGGGTGAAACCGCGGGGAGCAGCTAGTTCATACATAACTTCAAAACCGTGCGGGTCCAATTACACAATGAAAAATGCCAAATCGGTTGAAAGTTTGTATAGTATAGTGAAGCTTGTATGTATCCAAATACACTAGTTTACTATAGTCAAAAATAACCTATTAGATTTGATTTTACAGGCATTTAAACTTACGATAAATATTGAGTCCCACTAAAAGTCATGTGACGTCATTGACAACGCTCCCCAAATCAAAACGTATTTCGACATGTACTGTGACATCGACACATAAAGCGGGAGCGGAATGAGTGAGTGTAAGATGACGTCACACCCGAATACGAGCCCGCATCCCACGTTTATTTCTATAAATAGCATCGAAGGAAGTAATTCTTTCACTTGTTTTTTTATTATTTCTGAACGAGAATATGGAGGGCTAATATTCAGAATAAGTTATTGTTTCTCATAATCATTATTGTGTCAAAAAGCAGAATAGCTTGCAGAATCTGCGAAACGACCTTTATGATTCCGTGAGTCAGTCATAGATCGGTCGTTAGGTATACTGCAACTGATATTTTGACAAACGCCAATCGTAGTACTAATCGTTGCAATGCAATGTTTACAGTAAAGTGTGGAACAAACGAAATACTCATAATACCTATTGTTACTTTCAGATGAATGGAGAAAAAAAGTAAAAGAATATAGTGCTTTCTTAGAAGAAGAATACAAGAATGGAACAGATGAATCGAAGCGACTTGGAGCTCCGAGGACTGCTGAATCAATGTTCGGTGTGGAAGGTTCCTTTAGACAACTCGAATTTGATTAAAGCGATTTATTTAAAAACTGTTTTTCTTATCATACCGTTTCCTTAAAACTCATTTTTACGTTAATGACATTAAATGATATTGGGTGTAACTACATGTATTTAATAAATTATTATTATATCAAAAGATAAGTAATCTACGTACTTAATATCTGTTTATCTACTGTATTTTATTTAATGGCATCTTTTCACTTCGGGGAGTAATACGTTTACAATTATGCCTGTAAGACCGCTAATACCAGCTTTGGCTGATAAAGCCAAAAATGAGCTGTTTGAAGACCCCAAGAGGTTGGACGCCGATCTTCAGCACATCAAGGATTGGATCGCAAAGCAACCCCATCTTAATGCATGCACTGGTAAGACTTAATAATTTTATCATCGTATAGGTGTTTGACTGATAACGTACATACAATGTACTTGAGTTTCTCAGATTTCATTTATTTCTATATAATATTTCATTCTCTTACTTAAAAATTACAATGAGAAAATTAAAATATCTAAAAGACTAAGAATTTTACCATAGCGGTGTGCTGGAAAGAACTAAGCCACGTGGCTGCTATTTATCAACAATAATTTATTGATATCTACATTTAATTGATAACGCAATACGTGATATTTTATTGTACCTATATGGCCTGGGTGTTTTCTACATGTATCGTAAGATTTAAATACCTATTTACAAAAAAAAAATATTAAGTAGTATATCCGTTGTCTAGTCCCCGTAGTACGAGCATAGTTGCTCAATTAAGACTAGATTGCGCTGTGTGCAACGTCTTGAAATAGTCAAATTTAAATTTTCTACGAAGTAACCTCCAATATTACTTTTAGAGCTGCCTTCATAATCAATGACAATTGCAAAGTAGAAGTTAACAGCAAATTTCGAGCTCAAATACTATGATGATGATACAAAGTTGCTGCTAAGCCGTAATATTATTCTGGTAATTATCTAGGTAGTTAAAATATGTTACAGATGATCAATGGCTTGTAGCTTTTTTACGAGGCTGCAAATTCAGTTTAGAGAGAACTAAAGAAAAACTAGACATATACTATTCGATCAGATCCACGGCACCTGACTTATTTAAATTGAAGCACACTGATCCAATGTTTGAAGAAATCTTGGACACAGGGTACGTACTTAAATGTAATCCTTTGGACGCTCAAGCTGGTTTTTGCCAAATTAAAACTGTGATTAATATCAAAACGAAGATTTGTTTACATTCAAACTCATGCATGACACATGACTTCGATCTCGTGGGAATACAATAACCCAGAAACTTTGTACACTTCACATCTTTCTATTTCAATCCAAAACATTTCAATCAACGCCCCCAAAAGTCTAAATATGTACCTACATTAAACTCATGTAATTTTACAGATCCTACCTGATACTTCCAAAGACAGCTGCCCCTGATGCTCCAAGGGTAGCGTTGATAAGACCTGGTTTACAGGATCCCGACAAATATGATATCACAGATGTTATATCAGTGTCCAGTATTTTGCAGAAGGTATGATTTAACTTTCTACTATTGTTTGAGCTTGTAGCAAGTTTAATTCTTTTTCTTATCATTAAATTACTTTCACTATGCATATAATGCAGGTCCCCAATATACCGAAATAAAAAATTTAATCTATATCTTTCTTATTTGTTATTTAGATCACTTTTTTGGAAGATGACAATGCCCTGGTGGCTGGAGTCGTAACGATACTAGATTTAGCAGATGTAACGATGGGACATTTTCTACAAATGACACCTTCAATAATGAAAAAAATGGTTGTTGCCTCGCAGGTATGGAAATCTTTATAGATTTTGTAATAGTCAACTATTCGCTAGGGGCTTTTGTTGACAATGTATTTTAGATTTTTAACTGAAAGTATTAATGTAGAGTTCATATAATTCGGTTTCAGGATGCTGTTCCTATTCGTATGAAAGGTACACATTATTTAAATACACCTACTGGATTTGAGACAATATTCAACGCAATAAAAGTATTATTGAATGAAAAGAATAAAAGCAGGGTATGTTATCTATATTCAATATAAAAATGATAATTTATTTTTAATTTTTACTAACCAGGTAATATATTTATCGATTTAAATTTTTCGTTTCAGTTATTCGTTCACAATAAAGATATGGAAGCGTTGTACAAGCATATCCCTAAAGATATTCTACCAAAAGAATATGGTGGTGATGGTGGAACTGTGAAAGAAATTATAGATGAATGGAAAAGTAAAGTTAAACAATACGACGCATTCTTAGAAGAGGAACAAAAATATGTGACAGAGGAATCGAAGCGGCCCGGCAAACCTAGGACAGCTGAATCTATGTTCGGCGTCGAAGGTTCCTTCAGACAACTACATTTTGATTAAAATGATATAATACAATGTTGTTGTTTTGTTTAGCTATTTTGATTTAGCATGGTTTGCTTGATATTTAGCTTGTAGAATAGGTAGAAGCCTAGAGTCGCTCGCCAATTTTCTTTAGTTGACCAAGTTAGGCAACACAATGTGTTGTCATTACTTCGATGGGAAACCGAATAAGTGTAGCATAAAACAATTTCTCGAACCCTTCCGTCCTCCGGAAAAATTGTTTAGTAGTTTGCCCCGGTTGCTAGGTCAAGTTAGAGTTAGACCCTCGGGTAGGACCCCAATACTTGCATCGTCTACAGACTGTGGATGACCAGCATATTTTGGCTGTATCGATCTGGGTGAAGATGAAATAAATATTAAATACTAGCTGCGCCCCGCGGTTTCACCCGCGCAAGTCGCGATCCCGCGTTGTTCGAACACCTACCTACCGCAATGCAAAAATCCACACTTAAACGGACGACCAGGGAAGTACTGATGATGCCAGGCGCGTAGCGCCTGGCTTCAACAGTACTTCAAGGTAGGTGAAGTAAGTTAAAGTTTGTATTTCGTCAGTAAGTGACGATGACGATGACGAAGGATGACGATGATGATGATGCCACTCTACATCACTTATTCTACCCGTGTCGATTTTCATTCATTGAATGGTTATCACCCGCGTAAGTCCCGATCCTGCGGGATTTTCGGGATCAAAAGTATCCTATGTTACTCTCCATCATTTAAACTATCCCTATGCAAATTTTCATTCAATAAATATTTTCACCCGCGTAAGTCCCGATCCCGCGGGATTTTCGGGATCAAAAGTATCCTATGATACTCTCCATCATTTAAACTATCCCTATGCAAATTTTCATCCATTAATATTATCACCCGCGTAAGTCCCGATCCCGCGGGATTTTCGGGATCAAAAGTATCCTATGTTACTCTCTATCACTTAAACTATCCCTATGCAAATTTTCATCTAAGAAATAGTTATCACCTGCGTAAGTCCCGATCCCGCGGGATTTTCGGGATCAAAAGTATCCTATGTTACTCTCCATAATTTTAACTATCCCTATGCAAATTTTCATCTAATAAATATTATCACCCGCGTAAGTCCCGATCCCGCGGGATTTTCGGGATCAAAAGTATCCTATGTTACTCTCCATCATTTAAACTATCCTTATGCAAATTTTCATCCAAATCGGTCGAGCCGTTTGACCGTGAAGAGGGAACAAACAAACAAACAAACAAACAGATTTTCGGATTTATAATATTAGTAGGATAGGATATTAGTAGGATACCTATGTTTGGTTTATTTATACTTTCTACTTACCTACCTATAGATTAGTGTCACCGTTTATTGACAATTTATATTATATTTATAGGTTTTACAGCGAAATATAACGTTATCGACGTTAATATATTGTACCAGAAAATGTAGTTATTCTCTTCACGAAGTAATTACAGTAATTACAGTTTCCTATACGTATAAAAGGTAATTTCTTCTATGGTTTTCGCGATTTTGCATAATAAAACACTTTATTTATCGCGTTGTTATTCATTGTTCTAAACGAACCGAGCTTTACATCTCAGTCAACCTTGAAAAAGCCAACTGTAAAGTAAGCAAAAAAAGAATTTTTTTTCATTTATTAATCTGTCTTAAAGTTTAAATAGAATTACCTATATCATCTTAGTCTAAATTAAAATTTTGGATCCTGTCTCAGATGCACGCGCAACGATCGCGATGGTATTCGAATCTACATAATCTCACACTTTTTAAACTCACACGATTTTTTGCTCATCACTATTTTTAGTAGAACTTCGGGTCTCGATCGCGTTTGTGGTCTTTTTTACACGACTGCCAAAGGAAATGTTATGTTTTTACACGACTGCCAAAGGAAGTGTTATGTTTTTGCCGTGAGTGTATGTATGTATGTATGTATGTATGTGACCTATTTTTGTGCCGTCGTAGTTGCCGTGAGTGTATGTATGTATGTATGTATGTGACCTATTTTTGTGCCGTCGTAGGGCCTAAACGGCTGGGCCGATTTAAATAAACGATACGTCGTTAGATTCGTCATGACCGTGAGAGTGACATAGGGTACATTAAAATAATAAATAAATAAAAATAATGATGTAAAACGCCATTAACCGAGATTTGTAAAGATCATAAAAAACAGAGAAAACGCGTAACATTGTTCACTCAAACGATATGTTTTATTCTTTCGTAAATTTACATTTGAAAAGTATTGCTTGTAAAGTTTTACAATTAAATTTTAAAATAATTAATTACAAAATTATCGGAAGTCGTTTAAGTAGGTTGTCTTCATTAATATGTCACTTGCCTTCGGCTCGGTTGTCTTGTTTTTAATGACGTTTATATATTCTTTTTACTTACTTCAATTTATGGCTTAGCACTACCTCTGGATTTCAATATTCGCATGCGAAAACAATCCGCGTGTGAATAATGTATTGTAATAGTAATTCTACTGGTTAACTTCGAAAGTTATGTTGCTACTACATGACATTATGATTACGCAGGTAATTTTCGCAAGAACAACGGAACGTTAATTAAAAACTTTTCGATTTGACTCGTATAAATATTTATCTCATCTATGGATTTGACTTTGACGCCGAGTTTGAAGGAATTGGCAGAGATGACATGACATAAAATACTTAAGCAAACAGAATATAATCACTACGTTTTATACTTAAGTATCTTCTTGGAGTTTTGGCGGGAATGCGTTGAGGAGATGTGTTGCTAAAGTTTCATTTTTGTGAAACTTATTTCAAATGCGTGTAAATTGTTTAATTTCGGGGGCATATTAATCAATTTAGTTTCGTGAAGGTGTACAAGTGAAAATAAAACTGAAAATCGGTGCAAAACATGGACTTTAGCTTAGTGTTCTCTCCAAAGCTCCGTGAACAAACATTGTAAAAAATGGCCCCTTTTTTACAATGATTCCCTCGACTTGACTTTAACTATGACGACTTGACTGTTTTGTTCGATGCAAATAACTTGCAAATATTGATAATACTTGACACTGGCAAATGTCCGAATGGAAAAGCCAATATAAAGAAGAAGAAGTATCTTCTTACTAGTTTGTGGACTTAAATAACCACTTTATTTTTCAAAGAAAACAATACCTACGTAATAATCTAAAAGAAGTTGTCAGCAACAACAACCCGAGGCATTACGCCCAAGATGCTGGCGGCGTTCCCGCGCTGGATAGGAAACCGCCAGTTCTTGTACTTATCACCCTGAGTAAGCAAAAAAAAGCAATGCACGTCCTCGCTACTGGAGTATATACATCTAGAATTAATAAATTTCTTCTGGTGTAATTAAATCTGATCTCTAAAAACTAAAAAGCGATAAATAAAAAAATATTTAAAAAAATAAAAAACCCGACTGCTGTTTTAACAGAAAAGTGAAAAACAAGATGCTTCTAGTAGCTTTAGGAATGGTGGATGCAGTCGGGTGGGACTCCAAATAAAAGGTGAATAAGTTTAATAACACCAAATACTTAGTGTTATATAATTAGGTACTTATACTATCTTTATGTTATTTGGAGTCCCACCCGACTGCATCCACCATTCCTAAAGCTACTAGAAGCATCTTGTTTTTCACTTTTCTGTTAAAACAGCAGTCGGGTTTTTTATTTTTTTAAATATTTTTTTATTATAAATTTATAATGACGTTTATAAATTTAAATGGTAATTATAAATGTATTTTTTCTATTTATCAAAAAGTGCACAAACGTGATTGAGACCCGAAGTTCTACATAATCTGCCGTACCATGAAGTCGTTATATCGCTTACTTTAAAAACCACAGGGAATTAAAACAGTAAAGCGTGGAACAAACAAAATATTCACCATTTCCGTTGTTCATTTTAATTGAATAGATAAAAAAAATTCAAAGAATATGTGTTATGCATTCCTTGAAGAAGAATACAAGAATGGAACAGATTAATCGAAGCGACTTGAAGCTCCGAGGACTGCCGAACCCTAGCTGAAGGTTCCTTTAAACGACTCGAATTTGTTTTAATTATTTAAAAACTGTTTTTAATTTCTGTTTCCTTCAAATATGTTTCTTGCGTTATTGAGATTACGTGTAACTACATATATTTAATATGATTATTATATCATGAGATATGTAATCAATGTTATTATCTCTTTATTATCTGTATTTCATTTAATTTCATGATTCCACTTTGTGGAGTAATACGTTTAATATTATGCCTGTAAGACCGCTAACACCAGCTTTGGCTGAGAAAGCCAAAAATGAGCTGTTTGAAGACCCCAAGAGGTTGGAGGCCGATCTTCAGCACATTAAAGATTGGATCGCAAAGCAACCCCATCTTAATGCATGCACTGGTAAGACATAGATTATAATTTATTTTTTCATAGATTATTAGTTTTGTAAGTATCGTGTATTTGACTGATATTGTGAATATTACTACATATAATGGATTAGGATTCCATAGGATTTGTTTATTACTACATATTTCATTCTCCTACTTGAAAATTAAAATGATAAATCTAAAAAATAAAAATTAAATGTCTACATAGATTGCTATGCGCAAAGCTTGCAATGCAGTTAGTACCATATTAAGTACTAAAGTAATAATAATTTAATGATATATATGTACATTTAATTGATAACAGCCTGGGTGTTTTCTATGTGTAGGTAATATTTATCTTTTTTGTTGTGTAAGTTTTCTAGTCCCCGTAGCCTAGTTAGGCAAAGTCAAGCCTAGATGCTCAAATGGGACCTAAAAGTTAAAATTATAGGTAGTTTAACTGTGTGTTTCTGCAATTAGCCCTACTATTGGGCCTTTGTGCGTGAATTTAAGCCGTGGGTTTCCTCACGATGTTTTCCTTCACCGTAAGAGCGATGTTAATAGCGCACATACATTTTTCTTAAAGAAAAAGACATTGGTGCGCGGCCGAGATTCGAAACCACGACCATCGAAATGAAAGTCGGGGTATCTACCACAAGACCAACAGCGCTCTAATGGGACCTAATCGAAGTTTCGTTGTTACGACAAACTTATACCTATATAAATTACTAGCTGTGCCCCGCGGTTTCACTCGCATAAATTACTATCCCGTAACGTATGTGACGCATCACGTATGTCATACCAAGCGTTGCTCAACCCGTATGATTATTCAAAGTAGGTACCCTATATCTTATTTCAACCACTAAACTATCCCTGTACCAAATTTCGTTCAAATCGGTTTAACCGTCATTTTTACCCATCACGTATGTCATACCAAGCGTTGCTTTACCCGTACGATCATTTAAAGTATCGTATTTATACCCTTAAAGTAATCCCTGTACCAAATTTCATTCTAATTAGTGCGATCGTTCTTGTTGACCCATCACGTATAATATGTGTCACGCCAAGCGTTGCTTAACCCGTACGATCATTTAAAGTACCCTATATTTTATTTAAACCCCTATACCAACCCTGTACCAAATTTCATTCCTATCGGTTCCGCCGTTCTTGAGATATAAATAGTGTAACTAACACGACTTTTGGTTTTATAGCTGCGTCCCGCGGAATTTACCCTCGTAAGTCCCGACCCCGTAAGAATATCGGGATCAAAAGTAGCCTATAACCTTCCTCGATAAATGGACTATCAAACACAAAAAGAATTTTTCAAATCGGACCAGCAGTTCTTGAGATTAGCGCGATCAAACAAACAATCAAACAAACTCTTCAGCTTTATAATATTGAGTACTAGCTGCGCCCCGCGGTTTCACCCGCGTAAGACCCGTTCCCGTGGGAATATCGGGATCAAAAGTAGCCTATGTCATATCTGGATAATGTAGCTTTCTATTAGTAAAAGAATTTTTGAAATAGGTCTAGATGTTTCTGAGATGACCCCCAAAATACATACATACATACATACATACATGTTACCAACGTAATCTCTTTATAATATTAATTATACCAACATAAAACAAAATATTAAGAATCAAAAGTACAATGAGATATTGCAAAAGAATTTTTAAAAAGCACTGCAGTTTGGTGACACAACCGTCTCGCATGGAGCCGACCGATTGAGCCGCGCGGCATGATGCCTCACAGAGTTGGCTGGCCACCCTCATCATAGTCGCCCGCTACGTGTATAATATGCACGCTTGGTACTTAGTAATTATTTATTGTGGAGTTATTTTAAAACTGTAATATCTCGTGAGATATTCATTGAAATCAAGTGATGTTAAGGACAATTATGTTTAAAATTAAATACTTTTAATGATTAACGTATTTTTTTGGATAAGGATTAATATCATATTTACAAAATTACCTTCGGAAACAATGCATTGTTCTACAATAAATTTCATTACTCTAAAAGATGTTATATTAAGTCAACCTTAAGAGTTAGACATATGCTGTCGCGGACTATTTATTAGATCCTTTTTAGAGGAAGAATTCTCTCATATATGGTTTTTATGTAACTCTGACCGTTTACTCAGCGCACGCGACAGAATCTCGTAACAGGGTGATTTTTTCCCCGTTTTTGCAACATTTTTCATGGATGCTCCGCTCCTATTAGTCGTAGCGTAATGTAATATAGCCTATAACCTTCCTCGATGGATAAACTATCAAACACAAAAAGAATTTTTCAAATCGGACCAGCAGTTCCTGAGATTAGCGCGTTCAAACAAACAATCAAACAATCAAACAAACTCTTCAGCTTTATAATATTAGTATATAGATAGACTAGCTGCGCCCCGCGGTTTCACCCGCGTAACTTCCTATCCCGTAACGTTAATGATCCCTCACGTATGTCATACCAGGTGTTGCTTAACGATCATTCAAAGTACTATATAATATTTCTACCTCTAAACCCTGTACCAAGTTTTATGAATATCGGGTCACCCGCTCATTTTCACCCATCACGTATGTTGTACCAAGTGTTGCTTAACGCGTGCGATCATTCAAAGTCAACCCCTGTACCAAATTTCATTCATATCGGTTTACGGGTTGTTGAGTTAGAAATAGAAATACACGACTTTATTTTTCAGAGCTGCCGTCCCGCAGTTTCACTCGCGTAAGTCCCGATCCCGAGGGAATATCGGGATCAAAAGTAGCCTATGTCATATCTGAATAATGTAGCTTTCTATTAGTGAAAGAATTTTTGAAATCGGTCTAGAAGTTTCTGAGATTACCTCCAAAATACATACATATATACATGTTACCAACGTAACCTCTTTATAATATTAATTACCAACATAAAACAAAATATTAAGAATCAAAAGGACAATGAGATATTGCAAAAGAATTTTTAAAAAGCACTGCAGTTTGGTGACCCAACAGTCTCGCATGGAGCCGACCGATTGAGCCGCGCGGCATGATGCCTCACAGAGTTGGCTGGCCACCCTCATCATCTTCGCCCGTTACGTATATAATATGCACGCTTGGTACTTAGTAATTATTTATTGTGGAGTTATTTTAAAACTGTAATATCTCGTGAGATATTCATTGAAATCAAGTGATGTGAAGGACAATTATGTTTAAAATTAAATACTTTTAATGAATAACGTATTTATTTGGATAAGGATTAACATAATATTTACAAAATTACCTTCGGAAATAATGCATTGTTCTACAACAAAGGACAATGACCAAAAAAAACCCAGCGTCGATTAAAAAAACACATATACTGGTTGATAGCCCTTGAATACCAGGTAACAAATATGAAATCCATTTCACGAAATATTGTAACCACAAATGTCTGCATGTGCCTAAGTTAACTTGAGACTTCGCTTGAAAGAAAAAGTTGTTGCTCAGGTCTCTAGTTAAGTTAGGTATGTATAAAATGAAAATAAATAATTAAGAAATATTTTACTAATCAAAACCGAATTACATTTTTACGTCGTCCGTCGTCAATAGTATGAGTAAAAAGAGGGACAGATAGTGCAAGACTGACAGAGACGGGTGTATGTAGCAGGTAGATGGATCGCGCATGACGCGGCGCACACGCAGTCCTTCGTTACCTTTCGTTGTGATCTGTGCGCCAATAGCCAAAGTCCATCGAAATAAGTAAAATCGGAGTCCGTTTGAAAGCAAATAGTCGTCGTCTAGGTTTATTAGAAAGTACTGAGAAGCGCACAGATCACAACGAAAGGTAACGAAGGACTGCGTGTGCGCCGCGTCATGCGCGATTCATCTACCTGCTACATACACCCACCCGTCTCTGTCAGTCTTGCACTATCTGTCCCTCTTTTTACTCATACTATTGACGACGGACGACGTAAAAATGTAATTCGGTTTTGATTAGTAAAATATTTCTTAATTATTTATTTTCATTTTATACATACCTAACTTAACTTGAGACCTGAGCAACAACTTTTACTTTCAAGCGAAGTCTCAAGTTAACTTAGGCACATGCAGACATTTGTGGTTACAATATTTCGTGAAATGGATTTCATATTTGTTACCTGGTATTCAAGGGCTATCAACCAGTATATGTGTTTTTTTAATCGACGCTGGGTTTTTCCGCCATACATTTTTGGTCATTGTCCTTTGATTACTCTAAAAGATGTTAATCTAACTCTTAAGGTTGACTCAATATGAGTCAACCTTAAGAGTTAGACATATGCTGTCGCGGACTATTTATTAGATCCTTTTTAGAGGAAGAATTCTGTCATATATGGTTTTGATGTAACTCTGACCGTTTACTCAGCGCACGCGACAGAATCTCGGAACAGGGTGATTTTTTTCCCGTTTTTGCAATATTTTTCATGGATGCTCCGCTCCTATCAGTCGTAGCGTGGTGTAATATAGCCTATAACCTTCCTCGATAAATGGACTATCAAACAAAAAAGAATTTTTCAAATCGGACCAGCAGTTCCTGAGATTAGCGCGTTCAAACAAACAAACAAACAAACAAACAATCAAACAAACTCTTCAGCTTTATAATATTAGTATTTACGTATATAATATGCACGCTTGGTACTTAGTAATTATTTATTGTGGAGTTATTTTAAAACTGTAATATCTCGTGAGATATTCATTGAAATCAAGTGATGTGAAGGACAATTATGTTTAAAATTAAATACTTTTAATGAATAACGTATTTATTTGGATAAGGATTAACATAATATTTACAAAATTACCTTCGGAAATAATGCATTGTTCTACAACAAATTTGATTACTCTAAAAGATGTTATATTGAGTCAACCTTAAGAGTTAGACATATGCTGTCGCGGACTATTTATTAGATCCTTTTTAGAGGAAGAATTCTGTCATATATGGTTTTGATGTAACTCTGACCGTTTACTCAGCGCACGCGACAGAATCTCGGAACAGGGTGATTTTTTTCCCGTTTTTGCAATATTTTTCATGGATGCTCCGCTCCTATCAGTCGTAGCGTGATGTAATATAGCCTATAACCTTCCTCGATAAATGGACTATCAAACACAAAAAGAATTTTTCAAATCGGACCAGCAGTTCCTGAGATTAGCGCGTTCAAACAAACAAACAAACAAACAATCAAACAAACTCTTCAGCTTTATAATATTAGTATAGATTAGGGACGACAAACTGTATACATAATAATATAATCAAATTTCAAGCCCAATTACTATGATGATGCTACTAATTACTACAAAGTCTTATTATGGTTCCGTATTATACTCGTATTTTATTATTTCCATAATAATAGATAGTATTACTGAGCGAATATTGGTACTGTTTATTGTTTTTTTTTAATGATTAAAGAGCGTCAATCAAAACGAACAAACAATTAAACTTACATATTTCAGAAGAAATATATTTCAGATGATCAATGGCTTGTCGCTTTTTTACGAGGCTGCAAGTTTAGTTTGGAGAGAACTAAAGAAAAACTAGACATATATTATTCGATCAGATCCACGGCACCTGAGTTATTTAAATTGAAGCACACTGATCCAATGTTTAATGAAATCTTGGACACGGGGTACGTACCTACATCAGTATAAAATTTGGCAGCTCGAGCTGGTCGCTGACTCTACCTATCCCACCAATTTTAAATCAATGATTAAGAATGAAGATTTTGAAATAAAATGGCCTAAATCCGGAATTTTGATTTAAAACAAAAATATACAATCAAACAGATTTGCCAATTTGTCCCACAAGGACCACCTATAGGCAGTAAAACGTCCGGGGAGTCTACTTCAAATATTGGCGAATGTCACATGCCTTCCGTACTGTGGTAAGTCTTAGGACATGTAGGTTTCCTCACAATGTTTTCTTTCACCGTAAGTGCCATGTTAATGGCGTCGGTATATGTTTTTTTTTCTAAAAGAAATATAATTTAATTATATATGTTGCTGGTTGTAATTTAGAAATGGAAAGCCGCTGATGTCCTCCACTTTAGTCCCAAGCTGATTTCGTCAACTTCTTCTTCTCATGACTCTTGAGATCAAAACTTATGGGGATACAATAACCCTGAATCAAAACAAAAAAAAATACCCGTGAACTGAGCTTAGTTGATAATTTATCTTATATTCGTATTATTTAACAGAACCTACCTGATACTTCCAAAGACAGCTGCCCCTAATGCTCCAAGAGTGGAGTTGATACGATCTGGATTACAGGATCCCGATAAATATGATATCACAGATGTTCTATCAGTGGCCAGCATTATGCAAAAGGTACTTGTTTAAAGTTTTAAACTTTTTAATTATTTTTTGGCCTTATAGCAAGTTTTATTATTTCTCCTACTATAAGACCTACCTGAGGAGCTCATTGGTTGAGCTGCATCTGCCGACTTTTAATGGAGCGGTCATTACTTGGATGGGTGACTGATAATTTACTTTTTCGAGCTCGGAATCACGTAAACGAGTTGTTCCCGGTTGTTATCTTTGATAGCAGTCGTTAGGTCAAGTCAGAAGCCTTAGCGCGATCTAAAAACTGTAACAATAGGTGAGCCACATCACTACATGAAAAGATGATTATTTCTCCAATAATTAAATTACTCTCACTTAAATCTTATATATACTCCTGATATAATAAAATTAAAAAAGATATTTGTGTAATAGATCACTTTTTTGGAAGATGACAATGCCATGGTGGCTGGAGTCGTAACGATACTGGATTTGGGAGATGTAACGATGAAACATTTCCTACAAATGACACCTTCAGTAATGAAAAAAATGGTTGTTGCCTCGCAGGTATGAAAATCTTTCTAGAAATTTGTAGTGTTAACTATTTAATTGTTAATAAGATGATTGTGAGCGGCTTTCATAAGATTATTTATAACTAGCTGCGCCTTACGGTTTCACCCGCATAAGTCCCCATCCTACATATCAGGGTGTATATATACTGGGTGAAACCCATGTCGATAGGCTTTCAGGGGGATATTCAGCTAAAAATGCTGAAAGGAGTCCCCGATTTTGACAAAAACTAAAATCGAGTTATTATTTTTTTGCAAAATTGATTTCTCTTACCAGGAACCGAACCTTGTTTCTATGCAAAAAACATCCTATATTATTTCATCGACCGATTGTGTTGCTGTTAAAAATCAAATCCTGGGATCAAACATAGGTAGTATGGTAAATCGACAGAAATGCCCACCGAAGCACTCCGCTTAGACGACCACCTACTCGGTGGACCGACGACATTGTAACGGTCGCGGGTAGTCGTTGGCTGGAGGTAGCTCGCGATCGCTGTTTGTGCTCATCGATGATGATGGTGCCCATCGAAAAGTAAAATATTGCTTTTATGTGACAGTGTTTGATATTTGACAGTTGTATCTCGTTTAAGAGCTAAACATGTTTAAGAAACTTTACGAAAGTCGACCTTAGTTTTTAAAATGAAAGTAGGTAGACATTAATGTACCTAGTGTGCGTATGATTCTGTTTCAGGATGCTGTTCCTATTCGTATGAAAGGTACTCATTTTTTAAATACACCTACAGGATTTGAGACAATATTCAACGCAATGAAAGGATTACTGAATGAAAAGAACAAAAGCAGGGTATGTTACCTAATTTTGAATTGAAGATGACAAACGCTGACATGTCATGTTGAAATTCAATATACACTTTTAGAATGTTTAATTTTGAACCACTAACGAATATAGGAAACGATGCACAGACACAGACATACAGAATGCAAATACAAATTCACAGACCCACACGTCAAACTTATAACACCCCTAAATTCCCGTGGGGGGTTAAAAAGTTATTTTTTCTGCCACATTCTTCAGCGTTTTAATAATTAGTTGGTTTAAACTAACTAAAATGTATTAAATCTAAAATATAATTGTATAGGTACTTAAGTAAACCACAGTAATTTTAAAAGGAAAGACACTTATAAATTTTGCCGTTTTGCTCACACATTGAAATCTAGAATGAATAGACTAGTATATAGATAGGTGCAGCAGAATTTATCGATTTAAATTCTTCGTTTCAGTTATTCGTTCACAATAAAGATATGGAAGCGTTGTATAAACATATCCCTAAAGAGATTCTACCAAAAGAATATGGTGGACATGGTGGGACTGTAAACGAAATTATAGATGAGTGGAAAAATAAAGTTAAACAATACGACGCATTCTTAGAAGAGGAACAGAAATATGTGACAGATGAATCGAAGCGGCCTGGCAAACCTAGGACAGCTGAATCTATGTTCGGCGTCGAAGGTTCCTTCAGACAACTCAATTTTGATTAAAATGATTGAATACTATGTTGTTGTATTATTTTAGATATTTAAGACGGGATTGCGTAATATTAGACTTGTTAGATTGGTACAGATAGAGGTGCACGCCAATCATGTTTAGTCGTTGGGCAACACAAGGTGTGGTCATTACTTCAATGGGAAACCAAATTACTATAGCATAAAGCATTTTCTTGAGCCCCTTTACCTCGTTACTGCGGAAGGCTTGTTAAGCAGTTTGTCCAGGTAATTACATCTGATTGCAGCCGTTAGATCAAGTTCGAGGCTAGAGACAATAACTGTAAACTGCACCAGCAAGCGTTCTTGCAATTAATTTTATTTTATTTAGTTAATTAAACCCAAAAAGGGCTTAAACAATCTTATTCTTATATAGATCCTAAACTTAAAGCCAAATCAAGGAGTTTCAATTTGATTTATCAAGGTTGACTTGCGCTGATTGTACGTAGTTCCGGGCTAGTGAGCTAGCCCAGTGCAAACTCTTGTGATTGGTCTTGCACTGATACAAATGCCAGTGCACAACCAATCATAAGAGTTAGCACGTTAGTTAGCTAAGGCTAAATGAAGCAGCGCAAGTCAACCTTAGCCTTTTTACTTTTATACCAAGGGATATAGTAGTCCTCAAGGAGGTTTGTAGTAAGACCCTCTGAGAAGATTCCAACATTTGCTTCGGGTACAGACGGTTGGTGACGAGAATTGTTTTGCCCTTTTGGATTTGGGTCAAGAGGAAATATATTATTTATACTTAGTAACTACCCATAGATTAGTGTCACCATTTATTGATTCGTTTTGCAGCGAAAGATAACGTTATCGACGTAATACCTTTGTCCCAACAAATGTAGTTCTCTTTTTTTTGTGTCATTTCACGAAGTTTTAATTGAGAAAGCGAAGGGAGCTTGAGCTTTGCATTTATTATATTAAGAAACAAGTAGATTATCCACTGAGGTACTCATGCCCTGTCTTATATAGAGGGTGTCGTATTGAATCCAAAGCGTACCGAAGGACTATAGTAGGAGAATTGATCACAGTATTTCCATCAATGGAAAACATAATGGAAATAGTGGGATCTACCTGACTCTACAGTTAACTCCTGGGCGCAGTGAGGGTGTCAAAACATGTATCTACTTACTAACAACCATATTATGTACGTAGAGACCTGAGTGAAGCGTGGGATTTAAGCGCCCAAGACTAAGATAGGCTTTAGTACCGAGGTAACACTAACTTACTTAACACATCAACTGCGAGACAATAAAATAGGCCACAAAAATAAGCATAATTAACAAGTAAACCATACATTGATAATACGTGTATGAAATATATCACAACTCTTTATGGATTTAAATATCAATGTTGTATCAAAATGACGAAACTAGGCATCGGACTTATCCAATGAAAAAAAAGTTGGGGGCTCTATGTATTACCAAAGCCGTGAAGGCTTCAGTCAAAAAAAAAAACATGTAAACCAAATCAATTTTTCTTTTTTGTTCTGTGTTATGTTTAGATGGCCAGTTCAAAATGGCCGTATGCTACCAAAGCTGTAGTGATTATATCCTCTTGGACCAGAGCCTTCATGAATTCCAACGTTCCACATTAAAATTACATTATGCCCTTGTGCTAAAACGCGCACTTTATGCCCTAGAGAATAATGACTCGTTTTACGTTGACCTTTTTGGTCATATAAAGTAACTTTGTTGAGCCGTAGATATGTAACAAACCATTTGAATATCAGTCTCTAAAACTTAAAAGGATTACTAGGTACATCATCTTAGGTCTAGATATAAATTTTGCATCCTGTGTTACTACAGATTAACCAAACCACTTCTAGATTATACCTGATTACACTATCAGCGATAATACCCTTTATAGGCAACTACAATTAATTTATTGTGTTCGTGTCATTTTATGAAGTAATACGTGTAAAATGCCCGTGAGACCGTTATCGCCAGCTTTGGCTGAGAAAGCAAAGAATGAGTTGAACGAGGATCCACAGAGGTTGGAGGCTGACCTGCAGCATATAAAAGATTGGATCGCGAAGCAGCCACATCTTAGGGCATGTACTGGTAAGATTAATAGACTTCTGAAGTTCATGATTGTGAGCTTCTTGTATCTCGTTATTAAAAAAAACTCGAACTTTTTACTTTGAGGTAATCGAAGTTAAATTTTTGAGATAACAAAAGAACATCGATGTTTGTTTAAAGCAAATCCCACTATAATAGTATAAAGCTAGCTAGACTAGCTGCTCCCCCGAGAAAAACAATCCACTACTTTTTTATTGAACCATTTTTTCATCTTTCGCATTTGATCACCCCATATTTTAATGGTAATGTTAGTATTTGGCGTCACCATTATTTTTTGCTTTGTGAGCATGCATGTTACTCAATTAGGTTAAAACTACTGAACCGATTGCGATGACACTTGGCATTTAGATAGGCTATTTCCAATCCCGATATTCCCGCGGGAACGGGTCTTAAGCGGGTAAACCGTGAGGCGCAGCTAGTGATAAATATTAATATTCTACAGTTATACATTAAAAAGAATCACGTCACGATACTTAAATGTAGGTTAAATACCGTGACGTGAACAGACAGCCGCCAAATGACACTTATACCTATCAGTTCTGTTGATTGATATCTTGGCCTTTTACCGTAAAAAGCGTCCCAATTTATTGTATTGCAGTTTAAATAATTCGTTATCATAACTTCCTAAACACATACCACGCAATGTCTTGATAGGGGTCGCAATTAGTTAGTGGTAAAGTAAAACAGTCTGTCTGATGGAGATGTGTAAAAATAATATTCTTAATTTGATACACTTGGTATTATACACGGCAACGTATTTTTCAGATGATCAATGGCTGGTCGCTTTTCTCCGAGGCTGCAAGTTCAGTTTGGAGAGAACTAAAGAAAAGATCGACACGTATTATTCGCTTAGGTCAACGGCTCCAGAATTGTTTAGATTAAAGCATACTGATCCACTTTTCGAAGAACTCTTAAATTTGGGGTAAGTTCTTACCATATTTTTAGTAAATATTCCATATAAACCAACTTGATTGGAACGAATTGATATGTTTAGATTACAATGCTTTTTTAAATGAAACTCAATCGGTTTAATCGCACTGTTTTCATTATTTTCAGCATTGTGGCAATACGTACGGCCTCGGTGTAGACTCACTTCGCCAAAACAAAAGAAAAATCTTAAATGTTTTAATTTTAATTTTTTAATGTTTTAGTTCGTTCGTAATGCTTCCGAAGACAGCCGCACCTGACGCTCCAAGAGTGATGTTCTTTCGTTTCGCTAAAGTGGATCCCAATAAATATAATATTACTGACTTCATGTCGGTATCTACCATTTTACAAAAGGTAAGTTCAAAATATAACTGTGGCCATACCTACGATCAATCCTTATAGCAAGGTAGTTTTAAAATCAACTTGTGCACTAAAGAATTATGGAGAAACTCAATAAAATGATCGCAAACGAGTTTAGTCTCTAAACTACTTCGTTTTGTACGAACACTTTGTGTGTAAATATTGGGCAAATAATATATAAATTTCGTCATTATTTTTATGATTTTCTTTATTATCCCTCGTACCATATATCAGTTCTGTGTAGAGGTATTCAGAGAGCTTCGGTTCGAAACTGAAAATTGCTCTGATATGCCTGTCGCCATCTTATTGAGTTGCACTGAGCGAGACATATTATGTAGATAACATTCCGACATCGGATTTGTACCGAAGTTCAACTTGTCATCTCTGTTACTGTCTTATTGAATCGCGATGAGCGAGATGGAAATAGATATTGCGTGAAAAAACAATTTTCACGCAATAAAACTAGGTTTTGCAAAAATAAAAATTCATGACAACGTTCTACTAACGCGTCAAAAACGCGACCTATTTCCATCTCGCTCATCGCGATTCAATAAATAATAATTTCGGCAGCATGTTATCAATTTAGTTACGCGAACTTCAACGAGTGTAGTGAAAATAAAAATACCAGTGCCAAACACGAAATTAGCACGTTACAAACAAATGTTCCATGAGGTTGGAGAAAAATCGTCGCCATTTTTTCTGCAGCCTTCACGCATTGAAAATTATTTCAAACGATTACAGTATAATAGTGGTAGTACACTATTAGTACGTGAAACTGGCCAAATTGTCTTGTATTGCTGACAGAAAGCCATAACTAAGTAAATGAATGAGATGGAAATAACATTTCCGACATAGGTTTCGAACCGAAGCTCATACAGGGCGTTAAAATGTTCGTTTCAGATTACTCTCTTGGAAGACGACAACGCCATTGTAGCTGGAACTCAAAATGTAATGGACGGTTCAGACGTCACGATGGCACACTTCCTGCAGATGACACCTTCATTGATGAAAAAAATGGCTGTAGCTTCAGAGGTAAATAAAAAGTTGTTCTAAGTCGGTATATGTCCCAGAGCCCTACAGCGCCATAATAAAATTAAAACATGGATTAAAGTTGCTTGCTCTGTTGTAAAAATTATCTAGTTTAGACATCTCTAAAACTCTCTACAGTGGAACATTTTAGTGGGTTAACCTTTTTAACAATAATGTACTATTAATGTTTATTATTTTTGCCTTTGATTTTCAGGACGCTATGCCGATTCGTATGAAAGGAGCACACTATTAAAATACACCCCCGGGTTTTGAGACATTATTAAACACAATGAAAATGTTTCTAAATGAAAAGAACAGGAGCAGGGTAAGTTAGACTTCACGACATTTCTTATTTCGTTCGTTTTATATCCGGTGGTTTCAAAATCGTCTCTACGAAGCTACGAACCATCAGTGGCTTTTATGGTTTTTAAGTTTTTTTGTATGTCCGGGAATTTGTTACTCAATCACGCAAAAACTGCTACACCGATTGCGATAAAACTGGAAATTTAGGAAGCTGGAGACCTCGAATAATGCTTGTTATCCCGATATTCCCACGGGAACAGAACTTATGCGGGAGAAACCGCGGGAGCAGCTAGTATACTATAGATGTGATGATGATGGGATAGTACCTAATACCAGTCAAATTTGTCTAATTACGATGAAATACCTAATTAGAATACTTTTTAGAATTCCGTATACAAAGGGAAATACTATACATCTGTCAGTTTGTCTGTCTATCACGGCTGTATCTCATGAACCGTGAAAACTAGACAGTTGAAATTGTAACAGATGATGTGTCTCTGTTGTTTGATCAATGATCATTATTGAATTTATTAAATAAAAGTTTTAATTATTTTCAGTTACACATTCATAACAAGGATTATGAAGCATTTTACAAACATGTTCCCAAAGAAGTTCTTCCAAAAGAGTACGGTGGAGATGGTGGGACTATTGAAGAAATGTTAGGTGAGATAGTTATACAAGGTGTAACGGGAAAGTCCTTTTAATGCGAAAAGGGGTTGTTTTAGACATCTAGGCGAACAACTTTTGTTCTACGACTTTTGGAAATTCGAAGTACTTTTCGAAAAATTTTGGTGTAAAGTTTACTTGAAAATCAGCTGTTTCTGAGAGTTCTAGGTCATTGACCTTATGTTGTCCTTTTATTTAGTTTGATGGTTTACAATCAAAACTTCAATTATCTTTATTTTCAAAAGCAGCTGTTATTTCAGTGAAACATAATATCTAAATTTTCAAAAAAAAAGTTAGAATTTTCAAAAGTCGTGGAACAAAAGTTGTTCGCCTAGACGTCTAGAACAACCCCCTTTCGGATTAAAAGGACTTACCCGTTCCAAATTGTATATTCTCACGGACTTACAATTATTAATTTTATTTTCAATTAAGTACCTATAGATGTCTCTATCTTGTACAAGATAGAGACAACTGGCACAACCTGGAGGAGGCCTTTACTATTCAATAAATTAAATAAAAATAAAAACAATATACATACTAACAAACACTAACAAAATTCAAATTCCTACTTAAGTACTAACCCACTAAACAAAACGTTTTAGGAGCGTATGTATGTGACAAATTGCGGAGTGAGTGTGAGGTTTAATATCCATCAACTTTTTTATTTTTTATCTACAGGTCAATAGCAAAACTGCTTGCTTCGGCCTATGTTGACTTTACTTCGTAGCCCTGTTTATAATTTGGCTTTCATCAAAAGTTGATGGATCTTAAACCTCACACTCACTCAGGTAGTAAAACTACGGAGTTGGACTACAAAAGTACAAACTCTAAGTTTAGTAATTAGTCCCTTAGGTATAAAGTGGCAGAGGCCTACCTGATAAGGCATGTCCTCCGTGTATATGGTCCGTGATTGTCGTAATGTACCTAACTATGTAAAGTGACGAAAACGACAATAGAATCCGAAAGGTGTTCTAGACACACGTTTATATTTGATCGAAAATCAGCTATTTGTTTGAGCTCTAACTCAGAAAAGCATTTAATTAAAAGATTTTATAATTATACTATATGTCCCAGAATTTATTTTGGACTACTATTTTAAACATATATTGCAATTACACTAAAAAAAACTGCTGTTTTTTCGGTCAAACATAACTTCATAATTAGATTTTTTTTAAATATGTCACCACCTGCAAATTTATGTAGATGCCAATTTAGAAATAGATATCTATCAGAGTCTCGCAGGCGAAACCGCGTAGGCCACGATTCTAAACAAAACTGCAAAACTGCTTACTGCGGCCTTTGTTGACTTAACGACGTAGTAAATCAAAAACGTAGTCAAATTCCGTAGTTTAACTACCCCAAACACTAGTTAAGTAAGTAGGCCCTTACGTCTAAAACTGTCAAGAGGCCCACCTGATAAAGGCATGTCCGCTTTGTATATGATCCGTGGTCAGGACATTGAACTTTATAATATGTATGGATCCCTAATTTTGTAAAGAATTATTTTATTATTATATTTTTGTTATTAGGGAAAAAAAATAATGTATTTTTATATAAATGTGTTTTTTAAGGTGAATTAGTTTTAGTTTCGTTTTTAGTTAGTTTCATTTTTGTTTGTGTAATTTTAGTTTTTAATGTACATAACACATTTACTATGTACGAGTAAAGAATTATTATAAAAATTTCAGATGAATGGAAAATGAAAATCAAACGGTACAGTGCGTTTTTAGATGAGGAATACAAGAATGGAACTGATGAGTCGAAGCGCCCCGGCAAACCCAGGACAACAGAATCTATGTTCGGCACGGAAGGTTCCTTCAGACAACTCGAGTTTGATTAAAAAATAACCTAACATCCTAATTGATTTTCCATTTATTTACGAATAAAATATGTTGTTATGTTGCGATGATGCAAAATTGATGTTTTAAATAATAAAACATCTATTTTGGGACATGGATACCTTTTCTACACTTAAGAACTTCTCTGTTTTTTTTAGAAAAGGGTTCAGCTAAAAAAAAAAATATCAAACATCTTCTTCTTCTTTAAAAATGGCTTTTCCTTTCGGACATTTGCCAGTGTCAAGTATTATTAATATTAGGGGTTAAAGTATGAAATTGCCGATTTGTACTGAAAATCTTAATTGTTTATTTTTTAAATTTTTATCAAATTTATTTAATCAAAATAGTTGCCATTATTATCTATACATTGCTGCCATCTAATGGGAAGGTTATTAATGCCTTTGCGATAGAACTCCGACGATCTAGACTGCACAAACTGTGTGAAAGCATTTTGTACTGCCTCCTGGGAAGAAAACTTCTTGTCACGTAGATAATTGTCCAAATCACGAAAAAAATGGTAGTCCGTTGAAGCAAGGTCTGGTGAATACGGAGGATGACGAATGGTTTCTAAGTGCAGTTCCTGAAGGGTCAAAATGGTTTCTCGTGCTGTGTGAGGTCTCGCGTTGTCGTGGAGCAATAATGGTGAAGATCGATTCATGAGTCGGGGCTGTTTTACTGCTAGTTTTGTCAACATGGTTCGGAGTTCGGCACAATAGACATCTGCCGTAATTGCTTGACCAGATCGAAGAAAACTATAGTGAATAACACCATGCTGAGACCACCAAACAGTTACCATTACCTTTTTATTGGTAAGTTTTGCTTTAGGACACTGTTGTGGCATTTGACCTGGGTTCAGCCATTGCATTTTTCTTTTCCGGTTATCATAAAGAATCCACTTTTCATCACATGTTACAATTCGATCCAATATTCCTTCATTTCTGTACCGGTTCAACAAGGCAACACAAGTTTCAACACGCGTTTCTTTCTGCAGATCAGTCAAATCATGAGGCACCCATTTTTCGTATTTTTTTATTTTATTGATTTGACGCAAGTGAGTCAATAAAGTGGGTAAGGTAACGTTAAACCATGCCGCTAATTCCTGGGTAGTTTGATTAGGATCGGCTTCCACTATCTCTCTTAATTCATCGTTATTCACCTGTGTGGGCGGTCTTCCTCGTGGCTCATTCTTTAAGTCGAAATTTCCATCACGAAAGCGTTTAAACCAAAATCGCACGGTGCGTTCATTAGTAGACCCCTCTCCAAACGCAGCATTGATATTGCGGGCTGTTTCTGCCGCGTTAGTTCCGCGTCGGAACTCGTATTCAAAAATCACTCGAATTTTCGCAGTATCTATCTTTCTTGTCTACATTGAATAACAAAAACAATTGAAAGTCGATATTCAAATGTTTCACATTTTTTAAAAAAAGAACATCACAGAAACCATTTGAAAAAAGTTTCATTCGAAAACCTCAAACCATGAAGATTCTATGTCAATTCAAAGAACCTATTGCAATAAAACGGCAATTTCATACTTTAACCCCTATTATTTGCAAGTTATTTGCATTGAACAAAACAGTCAAGTCGTCATAGTTAAAGTCAAGTCGAGGGAATCATTGTAAAAAAAGGACCATTTTTTACAATGTTTGTTCACGGAGCTTTGGGGAAAACACTAAGCTAAAGTACATGTTTTGCACCAGTTTTCACTTTTATTTACACTTGTACACCTTTACGAAACTAAATTGATTAATATGCCCCCGAAATTAAACATTTTACACGCATTTGAACTAAGTTTCACAAAAATGAAAATTTAGCAACATATCTCCTTAACGCATTCCCGCCAAAACTCTTATCAAACATCAAATAATTAAAAACAAACTTAAAAAAAAAGAATTAATTTGTCTGTGGATTTTAAATGTAGTCGAGGAATTCTTTATTTAAAATTTACTTTATTTTTTATAACTACAAAAGGACGACACAGCAACGACAAACGAGCATGGTAGCGAGGATTGACTTACGTCAATTTTTGGTGTTTACAAAACGATTTTCGCAACTATCCCAAGTTTTTGCTTAGTAAAGTCGAACTTTTCTAAAATTTAGAATGTAAACCCATCAAAAATAATGACCTAAGCTTTGCTTCTCTGTTATGACTATAAAGTTTTTTTTATTTTGTACGTTTATTACAATATGATTTACAACTATAAATTCCAATTTAAAGTTTATGTTTAATTTTTGCTAAGCTTAGTCTGAACAAAGTGAAAGTGCTTATATAAAGAAACAGGTTTCCGGTACTGACAAATCTCTGTCTTTATTTAAGCACCCCAAGTCTACCTATAGGTAGATAGGTATAGGATGTCTTCACCTTGCTCAACAATTTTGCCGAAGACAAATCGCAAATTTGTCTTTAAATTCTTGTTTAGAAGAACTTTTAAAAAAATGTGTATCAGTCTTTATAATATTCAATGTATATAGGTGCTATATTTTTATTTTCTTTATTTAGGTACTTATTCATTTTTTATTTATTTATTAAAATCTAGTAGGTACCTAATACTTTTAAAACATCTCTAACCTTGGATGCATGACGGCAATCTTTTTTGCAAACCAACGATTTTACTTTGTCTTAAATTATAGGCTATAGGTGCTAATGAATAGAATCTCCGAATTGAATGTAAAAACATAATGATCTCCACTGACGGTGAAAAAGCATCAAGCATAAGTACATAGATATCTACAATAGATAAGTTACCGTGAAAATTTGGTGCCATTATATTCTGCAATTCGTTCGCGTCTTACATGTCTCGTCGCTAAATTCTTGATAATAGTCAGTCTCCAGTATTTTAGGAAGGACAAGATAAAGATACAAAAACGTAAAAATCACAAGAGAATATTGCAATTTACCTGTCAATACCCCCGTTAGATTAGAGCCAACACTGACGTTTAGTTTATCATTGATTTAATCTTATCTATTCTATCTAACAACGGCTCCATTGTGCGTGCATCCTATTGCGGATAGGTCGTATTTTGAAAATGTCGGTCCGTCCGTTGCCATCTGTTTTGGCTGAGAAAGCCAGGCTCGAGCTGAATGAAGATCCGAAGAAACAGGAGTATTATTTGCAACATTTGAAGGACTGGATTGCTAAGCAGCCGCACCTCATGGCTCGTACTGGTGAGTCAGTATTTCTATTCTTTACGCTCCAATTCAAATACGATTATGTCAAAATGGTATTAAAAGCTAATTCTGACTGACGCAAGCCGGTATTATATTGACCAAATCCGGGTTAACTCCTAAGTAATACGATGATAAGACACAATAAACGCTACTCCAGTTTAAGGGGCTATTTAAACAATGAAGTAGCACCTAAATTTTGAAATTCATATTGTAATTATAATTAGAGAAGCTGCTCAAATATTTAAGTACCCTCAAATTTAGGTGGCGTTGAGTATTCGGCCGCTAGTACCTAGTGTGCTGCTAATTATTTAAAATCTTTTATTTGAATGAATATGTCCAATCTTAAAACTTTGGAACCTTAGATTGAACATATATATGGGTAACGCAGAAGTGAAACTGAAAACTTAATAAGCCCTTAGGTATGTGTTTATGGCACACAGGTTTTAGAAGTACACAAAATATTTTTAATGGAAAAATGCTTTTGTATTAATTATCGATGGTACGCTCCTTATTTCTAACGTTGCCATGCGTGTTGTAGTTACCCACCCTATCATCAATAATAATTAAGCAATGTTATAAATCTAGATAAGTTAAAATACTGATAGTGGGTGCCTTTTTATGATCTTTATCTACTGGTTACTTTGCTCTACCTACATAAGTTTAAATTATTTATTTTATTCGACAAATTAGCAAATTTTTGTGTTTCATGTTAAGTATTTTTAATCGACCTCGACGGGTTAATAAAAATCCTAATAGACATACCGGTAGTTTTACTATAGAGGAGGGGTATTGATATTGTATTAATAATTCTTAAACTGAAAAAGCTAAATCTTACAGTTAGGTAATTAAAAAACAAAACGGTAGAAAAAGAGATCGTCCTTCTGCAGTACGTATAGAACGATTTACTTTTATATTTTTACCTAGTTGCAAATGTATTATTATTAATTTGAATTTTCTTTTAAATCGTTGTTTTTGTTATGATTTCAGATGACCAATGGTTAGTGGCGTTTTTACGTGGCTGCAAATACAGTTTGGAGAAGACAAAAGAAAAATTGGATATTCATTATACGATCAGATACACAGCACCGGAATTGCATAAAATAAAACATACAGATTCAAGATTTGAAGAGATTTTTAGTTTAGGGTGAGGATAAGTCTAGACTCAATTCTTACTTATAAGCGACTAGCTGTGCCCCGCAGTTTCACCTGCGTAAATCCCGATTCCGCAGTAGCCTATTTTCTTCTCCATACCAAAATTCATCAAAGTCGGTTTAGTGAATTTTGCTTTCATTGGAACCTTTTACTGACAATAGTAAACACCGTGACCACGCGAAATAGGGATTCATTTTTATATAAAAGAAGATGAATAATGCAAGGAGCTATGCGACCATTATTTCTGTCTGTTGACTTTGAAACTCCAGGTCACGTTATAGTTATTCATTCGTTTATAAATAAGGGATATTTGATAAATAAACATTGGAGTCTTCAAATCCAGAGTGAATAGATATCTTCTAAGTATGCATGCTACATCGTCGACCTCATCGTCGCATTCCATGGTGAGATGAGGTCAAATGCTAGCCTACGTATAAAAAAAAAGATACCTACGTCAAAATTACGATTTTCAGTGCCGTTCTAACACTTCCAAAAACCAGTACTCCTGATGGGCCAAGGATCACTTTAATAAGACCAGGAAAATACGATGCTAGCAAATATGACATTAACGACATCATATCCATGGCTCATACTTTACAAAAGGTAAGTAAAAATCTGAACTCACTTCTCATTAGGTACATATCTACTAAAGTAAGACCGAATGTGTTGTCACAGACTTAAGGAAGATTGTTATGAATATACCTACATATAATAATAATAAAGAATAACAACTGTTTAATACTAAATTGCATCCTAATGAAATCATCAGTGCTAAATATTGCACCTAACTAAATTAGTAGGTAGAGTCGTAGCCGTAAAAAAAACCGTGGTTGTAAGATAATATAACCACGGCTCAATCAAAAGGCTTTGTGTTTTGAGCTCATTGTTATTATATTTTGTTGTATTTACTTTATAGGTGATGTTCATGGATGATGATAACGCTATAGTGGCAGGTACAACAGTTATACAGGATTTAGAAGGAGTAACTCTGGGACATTTCTTACAAATGACGCCTACGACCATGAAGAAGATGGTAGTCGCTGGACAGGTACTGAAGCTGAAACTTTTTAATATAACGATTAAAATCGAACAGATTTTCTACTTAAAATCAATACATAATATTTAAAATTAAAACTAAAGCACTTAGCCCCTTTAACCGTCTACGGAACCGTGGCATCAAAATATTCTAACAAAATAAATCGCCTATTAAATCTTGCAGTATAATTTCAAAAGTAGATTCTAACTTTATTTACTTGTAGGATGCAATTCCGATAAGAATGAAAGGAACACATTACCTGAACGCACCTCCAGGATTCGAAACAATATTTATGGCGATGAAGAGTTTGTTAAACGAAAAGAATAGAAACAGAGTAAGTTTCTCTTTAATTAAACCATTACATAAACATTTAACCCCTTACTTATAAACAATGATTAACAGATGACCGCGTTATGTGGCGTTTGTCTCTGTCTGTCAACTTTGAAACTTTGTGTTACTAAAAGACAAACGATACATAGTTATACAGTTGTTAACCAGCGTTTATAAGTAAGGGGATTAAACAACAAGGAACAAAAAACAATAATTACAGTAATGAGAATGACACATTTAATGGAGATACATACATAGACACACTTTATAGAGATGAAAGAAATGTCAACCATAGAAATATTTTGTTTCAGTTATACGTGCATGGGAAAAATTCACAATCGTTGTATAAACACGTACCAAAAGAAATTTTACCCAAAGAATATGGCGGAGACGGTGGAACTACAGAAGAAATTCTAGGTTAGTGAAAATAAAATGGTACTGGTGCTGGTACTACCGGTGGAACCAGTAGCAATAGGTATCATGGTCTCATTTGAACTCTTTGGAGCTTCCCCGAATAATTAATCTTGGGGCATTCCCATTTTCTACAAGCAAAAAAAAACTTTAGTTTTTACCCTGATTCTATGACATTTTCAGAGGGATGGAGAATGAAAATTAAAGAATATCACACTTTCTTAGAAGAGGACTGGCAGTACGGTACCGATGAGTCGATGCGATCCGGGAAACCGAAAACTCCCGAAGCAATGTTCGGGCTAGAAGGTTCTTTTCGGCAACTGGATGTTGACTAGCACCACGGACTAAGGCTGAAATCGATAGTGCGTACTTTGACTTTGCTCAGACTGAGCTTAGCACAAACTAAGCACAAACTTTGAATTGGAATATAATAGACGAAATCATTATGTAATATTATACTAATAAAATATAAAGAATTTTATACCCATAATAGAGAAGCAAAGTTCAGGTCATGACTTTTGATTGGTTTACATTCTAAATTTGAAAAACTTCGACACTAGTTAGCAAAAATTTTGGATAGTTGCAAAGATCGCTTTAAAATACCAAAAATTGTTTTAAGTCAAAGTTTTTGCTTAGCAAAGTCAAAATATGGACTATCGATTTTGGCCTAAGTAGTATTCTATATACGATCCCAACAATAGTGAAGTTGTATAAGATGTATCAATCTCATGGGATCGAGGACTATCGATAGTATTTACTAAGTAAAATGATACGTGTGTCTATTTCTGTTAGACGAATTAAACCATTTTTACCTAACTACGAGAGTTTACTTGCCACAAAGAATAAGCGTTGCAGTTCAGCGTGGCAATGCGGCCAGCATTTTGGGCTCGCTGCCAAGTTACGAAGACTTGGATTTGTTTGAATAAGTTCCTATGTATTGTAACTATATTTTTGAGTGTTAATAATAAAGTTGGTTACGAGATGGTTACCGAAATATCCTACTAATATTATAAAGCTGAAATTTTGTGAGTAATGTATGGATGTGTGCATGTGTGTTTGTTACTCAATCACGCAAAAACTACTGAACCGATTGCAATGAAACTTGGATATAGATAGCTGGGGACCCAGAATAACACATGGGCTACTTTTTATCCCGATATTCCCACGGGAAAGGGACTTACACGGGTGAAACCGCGGGGCGCAGCTAGTATCTATTTAATTTGTAGATGGGTATGAAATAAAGTTTCTTCTAAACTTAGATGTAGATAATAAGGGCATTGATCGCGTAATCGAAATATTACTACTATATATTACTGTATGTTAATATTCTATGGGTAGATTCGCGGTGTTAAGGACGCGACTCATGTGAAATCCCTTCCGATTGAATAGTTTTATTCATAACCGATATCAAATAGATCTTTAAACAATGTATTATGTTATTGTACATGATACAAGAAGTGTCCCCTTCATTTCAAAAACAATAAAAAATAACTTTAATTACCATTATTATACTGGCAAAGTTACCCCTGTTTTACAAAATAAATCAATTTTTCTTCTAAATCCTTAACCGCTATATTTTCTTATAGGCATCATAATATTAGAAAATACAATACCTAGAACCTCTTCATCGCATTTTATAAAAATATTATTTTAATCTTCGTTAATGATTGATTTTACGAGAAATTGTAGATTTTTTCATGCAATTCTATCTCGCTCATTTATATGCAATCAGACAAGGACCGATAATTATCATCTATCGCCGTCTTAAAACCACATTTCTATCAGTATACGGGTTAGGTACATATCAGCACCGATTTTGAATAAAGAGCTCTTTGGCCGAACTTGATTGGTCGTGCGGGTTAAGAAACGCTTGGCGCGGTCATTACCTGGATGAATGACCGATTATTTGTGTTGCAAAAACTCATAGTTTCGAGGTCCTCCGTGTTCCGAAGTTGGTCTTGAATGTTATCTCTGATAGCAGTGGTTAGGTCAAATTAGAGTTATTAGGGCGACCTCAAAACTCTAATACTAGGTGAGTCAAACCACTTCACGAAAAGAAAAAAAGCACCGATCGATAATTTGTCAGTAATTTCCATTAAAATAATATATAATAGACCTATGTATTTGCAGACTATATATTTATAGGTAGGTAGATAGATATATAGGTATTTATTTATCTACATAAGTAAGTACTTATATCTTGCCACCTGTATTAATCTACAGTCTACAGGTAAGATTTTTTTAAATAACGCCTGTCGTTTTTGCTATAAAAAGTGTGAAGTAACTAGCAGAAACAAATTTAATAGGCGTTAACACATTACTTACTCGAATCCGCTCCGTTGTGTGAACCTGGCTTCAGAATCAAATATTCTAAGTCATATATATTACGTAAGTATATTTTACAGGAAATGTATGAAAACCATCATTGTGGTTAATCATCTATATTCTTTAGTATAGAGTATAGAATCTATACTCTATACTTATAATAAAGAAAGAGAGGACAAACAGTCTGTACTTGGAAATAAATTTAAAAAAAAGTGGTCTACGGGACTTGGGATAAGTAGTAGAACAAAATTATATAATTTTTTGAATTCATGTCTGTCTGTCTGTTTGTTTGTTTCTCTGTTTGTTCCTTATACAATTAAAAACTACTAATCCGATTGAAATATGGTTTCCAATATTGGATAGTTCTATTTTTGAGGAACGTCGTGGTATACTTTGCATCGAAATCCAATTAGTAAAACCCGAGTAATGAACGAAAAAGTGCAACCGCTCGAGAACCGCTCGGCCGCCCGCGCCCGTTATAACGCGTTTTTACTTTCGCGGGCGAAACTGCGGGGCGCAGCTAGTAAAAATAAAATTTGCACCTGGAACCATCGAGATAACAAGTAAAAGTCCTGGGACTGATTTTAATGTTGGTATTTATATTTATATGTAACTGCTGCGCCCCGCGGTTTCACTCGCGTAAGTCCCATTCCCGCGGGAATATCGGGATAAAAAGTAGCCTATGTGTTAATCCAAGTCCCCAGCTACCTATATTCCAAGTTTCATCGCAATCGGTCCAGTAGTTTTTGTGTGAAAGAGTAATAACCTCACATACATACATACATACAAACTTTCGCGTTTATAATATTAGTAAGATGTAATGCATTTTCTTGTACTAGGAACTACCTACCTACTACTTTTTGGAATTGATATGGGTGTATTAAACAATCTTTGAAACAATATTTTACCCATTTCCTAAAGAGACTCGGAAATGTATACATTTCCTAGGAATTGTAAAAAAATCCCAAGTTTTATACATTTCCTGTAACATATACATATTAATTATGATTGATTGTGTACGAGTACATATTATTAAGTATTTGTTTATCTTACTAGTATTATAAACGCGAAAGTTTGTATGTATGTGAGGTTGTTACTCTTTCACGCAAAAACTACTGAACCGATTGCGATGAAACTTGGAATATAGGTAGCTGGGGACCTGGATTAACACATAGGCTACTTTTTATCCCGATATTCCCGCGGGAACGGGACTTAGCGGGTGAAACCGCGGGGCGCAGCTAGTAGTAAATAAATAGGTATAGGTATATATAGTTGCAATTTTGCAATGCTACTTATCAGTGGAAATCCTTACAAATATTAAGCTCGTCTAAACGAGGTTTCGGGTGACCGGAGGGCTGGTAGCTTTCTCGCTCAGAGAGTCAGCTTGGCCATACAGAGAGGAAATGTTGCCAGCCTTTTGGGGACGATGCCTCGTGCGGACCCCCTCGATGATATTTTTTATTTATAGCCTTAGGTTTTAATCTAAAATGTTTCATGTAGTTTTATAGGTTATATTTTTATTTTTATATGTAGATTGTAAGTGGCATTTTGTTTTACTATGAATATTAATGTAATTGGAATATTTGTGTGACTTTAATATTAATTAATCTTACTTCTTATTACTAATATGAATTAAAAGAAGTAAACTACGTTCACGTTTATATACTTACTACTAATATTATAAAAGTGAAACTTTGTATGTCTGTATGTGACCTTGTTACTCTTTACCGCAAAAACCGCTAAACCGACTGCGATGAAACTTGAAAAATAGATAATTGGAGACCTAGAATAACACAAAAGCTACTTTTTATTCCGATATTCCCGCGGGAACGGGACTTGCACGAACGAACTGCTAACAAATCACTAATTGTACGATTCATACTTTTTTTTAAAGTGTGAATCTATTATTGGCAGTCTGTTTTACCTAAGTGTTATGTAAAACTATTTCTAAGTGCTGTTGATTCAGTGAAAAAAAAAACAGAATTTGAACGGATGGCGAATATGGCGATGCTATGGTGGTAAACAGCGGGGCGCAGCTAGTTCTATATAAATGCAAAAGTAATTCTGTCTGATTATTACATTTTCACGCCTAAATTGCTGAATTGATTTCGATGAATTGTGGTATAGGTAGTGGAAGAAGGGGACCATGGACCTAACTTTTGATTCCGATATTCGGAATCAAAAGTTAGGTCCATTCATCAGACAGGATGTACCCACGTGAATATTTCTTTGTTTATTAATTGCTCAAAGCATATTAAACTAAGAAATATTTTTTTCTCAAGGAAATATATTTTCATAAAATCCCCATGACAGGATTTCCGCTTATTTACGTCAGGAAATCGCACTAAGACCTTCAGGCCGCTCTCGGGGGGGTAGCTGATCCCTGTGTAGCTCAGTGGTTAGAGCACTCGCCTGTTTAGCGAGGGGGCACAGGTTCGAATCCTCTTTTTATTTAATTTTTTAGGAATTTTATAAAAATATATTTGCGAAACATATTTCTAGATGTACGTGGTGAAACTGCGGGACGCAGGTAGTGATGGATGATCCCACGAATCTTATAAATGCGAAAATTGTGATTTTTGGCTTTCAATCACGCAAAAACTATACTGATCCGATTGCGATGACACGTGGTATACAGATAGCTGGATTAAAACATAAGCTATTTTTTATCCCAATACCATATTCCCGTGGGATGTGTTCTCGACTGAAGTCAGTCATTAAAAAGTGTGCTAAGTGCTGTTAAAATTTATCCGATTAAAGTAGGTAGGTACTAGTTATTCCAGATAAGATTAAAAGAAATTAATTTCTATGATGTACCAGCATATCTTTGTTTGCACTTAATTCAAGTTCATCTATACAATGTTTGCAGACATTTATAGAATGTTTTGGCACACATTGTTCGTAGTATATAGCACCTATTTAGTTTTACTAGGCAAAATGTTGATTACTCATACCTACCTACTCGTACTTGCGTAGGTTAGGAAAAGAGAAAATAATTATTTTCAGAATGAATAAGGTAAGATCTTGAGAAGTAAGAAGAAGAAATGTGAGAGCGAAAAAGACAGCTGTCGAATATCAATTTAAAGTTAAAGTTAATTGATATCAAACAAATGAAGATACGTTACGGTCTAACATTTCCTATTCGATAAATGAGCTACATACACATGCAAGTGGTCAAAATGGGAATTAATCACTGTATTAGGTCAATTGTGCCTAATGTTAGGCAGTGGTGCCCCCAGTCGAGTGCACGGTGACAATATCGTGCGACAGAGATAGTGGGACGTTCCAGACTGCAGCGCGAACGAGATAGCAACGAAATACCTTTCCTCAACCGACCGAAGCCGGTGTGCCGGCTCGTCACAGTTTTGTCGTCTCATTTGTAGTAACTATTGACGTATCTTAACTTGTTTGCTCATATCAATGGTAAAGTTAACCATTTTGTTAGAACCGGGGTTGAAAAAAAAAAGTATTTTCATTAAAATATAAAAGTTTAATACAAATGTTTTTTCTTTTTGTTTTGTTAATTTGGTTCTTTATGGTAAATAAATATTTACATATAAATTAATCCCCTTGTATATTTTGATGATCGTTCATAAATATGGGAAACCATAATATATTTTATATCTGATCCATTTAAATACTTTCCTTTCAAATTGTTGTATATCAAGTTGTTTATAGTGATAAAATTTTATCATTTTAACCTAAATAAATTGTTCATTTATTTAGGTTAATAAGTAGTTTTAGTTTTAAACGGTTTTTAAACACAAGAAACACTTAAAAAAAAACAACTATTTATTTTGCACAATTTTAAACAGTGTTTTAATGTTTAAAACATGTTTTAATTTTTTTTAATCATGCCAACCCTAATAACAAGGCGTTTCTATATGGTTCTATTTCTCTGAAGCTAGCATACAATGTATTCTTCTATATTTAACAGCAGTACGCGCGTACTAAAGCCCTTCAAACTTCCATTATCACAACCTGTTACTAAAAAACGAGACAAGTTGCCACACAATACCTACAAGCTGATATTTCTAATATTTCTGTAGCCATGTTCAATTACTTATGTGTAAAGATAACATCAACACCGTTATCAACCAGTCGATATCCGAGTGCGGTTGGATAAACATCAAGTTCCACTCGTGTTTATTCATCGAAAATTCAATTTTGTTGCATCTATTCCATTTGTGTGTCAACTTTCATTTGATGGTCGTAAGCAACGATTTCAAAATGATACGGGAACTGCCGCCAGACATAGCTAAAGTAGCGAAGAAAGAGTTAAATGAAAACCCTAAGACGACTGTTAATGATGTGCAACATTTGAAGGAATGGCTTTCTAAACAACCTCATTTGAAGGCTAGATCAGGTAATTAGGAAATTTAATTTCTTTATATTAAGTAACACTGACTCGTCATTACATGTACCTATACGTACACAGGTATGCATAAAGGTAAACCTGGGTATCAATTCTACAATTTAACATGCTTACTTGCTTAGCCCTGTCCATTGTCTTTTAGAATTCGTGTACTTAGTATTTAAATTTATATGTAACTAGCTGTGCCCCGCGGTTTCACCCGCATAAATTCCTATCCCGTAACGTATGTGACGCATCACGTATGTCATACCAAGCGTTGCTTTACCCGTATGATTATTCAAAGTACCCTATATCTTATTTCAACCATTAAACTACCCCTGTACCAAATTTCATTCAAATCGGTTTAACCGTCATTTTTACCCACCACGTATGTCAATTATGTTTAAAATTAAATACTCATTTATTTGGATAAGGATTATTATAATATTTACAATATTACCTTCGGAAACAATGCATGTTCTACAACAAATTTGATTACTATAAAAAAAAAAATATATTCAGTCAACCTTAAGAGATGGACATAATTATTTTATGCTGTCGCGGACTATTTATTAGATCCTTTCTAGAGGAAGAATTCTGTCATAAATAGTTTTTATGTAACTTTGTCCGTTTACTCAGCGCACGCGACAGAATCTCGGAAAAGCGGCAATTTTTTCCCGTTTTTACAACATTTTTCATGGATGCTCCGCTCCTTTTAGTCGTAGCGTGATGTAATATAGCCTATAACCTTCATCGATAAATGGACTATCAAGCGCAAAAAGATTTTTTTAATTTGGACCAGTAGTCCCTGAGATTAGCGCGTTTAAACAAACAAACAATCAAACAAACTCTTCAGCTTTATTATATTAGTATAGAGTATAGATTTCTGGGGCAAAGGTTAGCCATTGCCATACAGCGCGGCAATGCTGCAAGTGTGATGAGAACCTTTGCACCAGGAACAATAAGGCAGGTTATTTGATGTTTTGTTTTTATTATTTAAAATGAAATTTACTCGTACCTATTAAACTATAATCTATTCATATAGATAGTAAAATCTGGCACAATTGTATTATTAACATAAATTTTATCAACTTAACGTGACCTACTGATTTTTGATGCACGTTAAGTTTAATTAATGCCTTTAAAATTGAAAGAGGTTTTTTAATCAATGGGCATTTATGAACGTTTTTTGTCCTCAAATCCCCATTTTGCTTAAAATCGGCAATTAATCGAGATATTTGAACAAAAAGTTCTCAAATCCCCATTGTTGGGGATTATCAATGGGGATTAAAGGAATAACCCTCATATAAGCGTTTCGAAGACTATGTAGATTATTAGTTCTACTCAGTCTAGTTTAAACTACAGATAGTCTAGTGTGCTACTTTTGTATGAAAAACGGTTTAATCGTTAAAAATGAGAGCTGAGAGAGCAGCAGGGTTATTTACGAAAATTTTACTTTCGGACGAATGGTGCCTTAAAAATTGACAGAAAAATGACAGATCTTCTTTCTGCATGAAAAATATTTTATTCGTTCTATCGTTATTTCGTAGAATTAAAGTATAGACCCAGGATTCAAGGTTTCCGTTGGGTGTTTTCCGTAAGTAGTAATAAATAAATAAATAAATAATATTGCTTGCACGACATTACACGCAGCGCAATCTAGCTCCAAACTAAGCCCTAGGCTTGTACTAATTGTACTAGACAACGGATATATTACAAAATATATATATTTTTTGTAAATACAAACATTATGATAAGTACATCAAAAGACACCCCGACCAGATATAAACATTTATTTTTAAGCATAAATATTTGCACCCGGCGGGAATCGAACCCGCAACCTTCCGCATTGCAGTCGGGTCGCAAGACGCGCCACAAAGGTCGTCATTGGTCAATTGGCCACTGTACGTGATTTTAAGACGCGAGTTTGTTCGCGATGTTTCTCTTTACTCAGCACCTTTTTCTTAAAGAAAAACGACACGCGCGGTCGGCAGAGATCCACTACCTTAAGAATCTATCACTAGACCAACATCGCTCAATTAAAGCACAGGCATTGTTGAGACATGTTAGTTATGGAATAGGTGCCCGACACACATCACGCTATAACTATATGAATTTTACTAATTTTCTTTCAGACGAGCAATGGCTCGTTGCAATGTTAAGAGGTTGCAAGTTCAGCTTGGAGAGAGTTAAGCAGAAACTTGATTTGTACTACACTTTGAGGACCACGGCACCTGATGTTGTGTTGAGACTCAAACCAACAGAAGAGAAATTTCTCGAGTTCTTTAAAAAAGGGTAAAGTAGTAAATTATTGTTATATCTCATATCATTCAATCAATCAATCAATCATTTCGTAGTATTAGACTTAAATAATGCTAGTTAGGTTTTAAATCATATATTTTTTTAATCTTCTGTTTTTTTATAATGATACATATTGTGTAGAGCCCTTTAAATAAAGAGTGCTCGCAAGGTCTACTGTTCGCTCAACTACTAATATTAAGGTTATTCCAAGTTGTACGTATGTTTCTGTAGGTACCTTCAGACCTACCAAAGCAATTTTTTTTTAAGTTATTCTTAAAAAAAATGCGCTTTGGTAGGCCTGAAGGTAAATGAATTTCATACCTAATTTAGGTGGGATCTCTATTTTAGTGCTACTAAGGTATTTACAATAAAATATATATTTAATTTAATAATTTTAATTACAGAACAGTTCTTGTATTGCCAAAGGCGGATAAATTGTCCCCAAGGATAATTGTGATTAGGGCAGGTGCCTACGATCCGGCTGTGAATCATGTAGCTGACATAATGTGTGTGCTGTACTACCTAGTTCAGGTAAATAATACTTACTTAGTAATTAAATACCTAATGCCCAAAATAATTAATCAATTATCAACACTTGTTGATAACGGTATTTACCTAGGTAATGCTGGAATTGATTACTTTTTGAAGTACTTAGGTATTATTATTTGATACCTAGTAACTATATCTTTTAAGTGTTCATTCAACTTGCTTGTTTCTACCTACTTATCAATCTAACCAGTAATTTGTTTGTCTTTAAAAACAGCAAAGCATAGGTACCTACAACGTACCTACCTACCTTCTTATAGTTCTTTGTAACAAACACAGACAGAAGTCTGTGTTCGATATTTTATTACAAGTGCTTGATAGATAACGTTAGGTACATAAGTACATACTAGACATATACTAATTAGGTGCTTTCTATCTAAGTGTATATAAGTCACTTTCCTGTCCAATCTTTCCGATAAGACCTTACCATATTTAATACCCATTCATTCTATAAAACGACTGTTTCTGTTAGTGCAAGGCGTAGGTACCTACATAGAGTTAGTAGGTAAAAAACTTTTTTTTAAAGTAGAAAATGCAAACTAAGTAATTGTTTATTTTTTTGTTGATACTTACTTCGTACCTACGGTCTCAAACGACGTACAACAAACTAGCTGATTTTGCGACTTACGTACTTCTGCACACGTAACTACAAATTCATTACTTACCTAACCTTTTATTATTATATTAATGTAATAATTAGTGAATATCCCAATAGATTTAGGACAATAAACGTCTAACTAAACTATCATCCTGAGTTTTAACTAGTTACTTAGCGTGCTCCAAACATAACTACTAAATAAACTTTACTTAACCAGTACCCTTAGTGTAATATTTTTCGTAAAAAAAAAGCGAAAGCGATGGTTAAAAAAGTTACAGCACTTAACTATCACGTTCACGTTTTTTTTTTACGAAAAAACTTACACTAAGGGTTCAGTCAGTTCAGGTTCAGTACAGTCAACTTGACTAACTTGGTGTGCTGTACAATGTGCATACTTAAATATATTAAGTACCTTATTTGTTTTTTTTAATTAATTATTACTTTTGTTGTTTTAGTGTGAGTTTTTTCGTAAAAATAACAAGAACGTGATGTTTAAAAAAGTTAACGCGTATTTTGTACTTATGGAAACTGGTAACTTCGATATCGTCCGCTAGGGGCGCTTTTTGAGTTTCCATACAAAATACGCGTTAACTTAACCATCACGTCGCGTTTTTTTTACTATAAAAACTCACACTAAGGGTTTAATACAGTCAACTAACTTGGTGAATTGTACATATTTAACCACTGGAACTAATGAGAATGATCCCACTTATCTACTTATCAAGTTGCATACAACGCCCAAATTACATTTTAAGTTGAAAAGCGCCCCTAGCGGACGTAATACGAAGCTACAACTTCTTTTAGAAAGTATTCTATCTATAAAATATGTGAAGTTTACCTATTAACCGACAATAACAACGGAGGAAGTCGACACGTATATTTTTTCAACTAAGTAATTGAATACATTGTATATTTCCAGATTCTAATAGTAGATGATGATATAGCTTCAGTATTGGGCACAAAGATCCTAGTTGATTATGAAGGAGTGACCATGACCCATTTCATGCAGGCATCACCGTCGGTGGCTAAGAAGATGATTACTGTATGCCAGGTAATCAATTTATTTTAGAGATAGAACTCAACGTCCATCATCGGAGTCGCACTAACCTGTGGCACGATTCTTAAAAAACAGCATGCGACAAGCGGGCGGGATGCACGAGCATTGCATAAGTTGATTTGTTGCATGAGTAGGTAAAAATAAAAGCTATTCTATAATTTCCTTTAATACTGATTGGCTGAGAAACAAGGAGAGCTATTTAAATAATTAAGTAGCTCTTAAATACTTAATTAAGTAAAATAACGTTACATTTTCTGCACGAATCAGGGCCCTGTGCTACGACTGTCAAGTTCGTCAACTATAAAACTACTAGCTGCACCTCGTTATTTCAACCGCGTCAGTCGCGTTCCCGATGGAACATCGGTAAAGTAGCCTATGTGTTATTCCCGTTATCCAGCTACCTATATTCCAAGTTTCATCGCAATCGGTTCAGTAGTTCTTGCGCGATTGAGTAACAGACACACATACTCACAAACCTTTAGCTTTATAATATTAGTAGGATAGGATAAGAATGTTTAGAGCAGTACCCATACCATGAGTTGCTACGTAAATACGTAAACTGTAATGTAAACAGAGCCTTTAGTATGAGTTTTGATAGTTTATATCGTCTCGATGAAACTGGCAGTTTCCTTCAAACATTTTTTATCAGCGCCCAAGCGGTAAATATTATGAAGTAAAATAATGTATGGAAGTAAACTTTAAGTTTAATCGAGATTTTAAGTTCGCAAAAAGTCACGTGACTCTTCGCGAACTTATGTCAATTTCATACAAAAAAATCTGTCGATTGGCGATTTCGTTAATCGATAAAAATGTTGTCTAGGGCTGCTGTTCGGGCATGTTGGCAACTCAATCGGTTTTAGTCGCGTTGTTTTATTATCAGACTCTTGGGAAGGAGTCTGAAAAGACTTTGAATGCTACAATGTTGATAAAACAAACACCGCGATTAAAACCGGAAATTAAGTTTTTTTTTATTTCGAAAAAATGGGTCTTCTTTTGAGACCATTAAGGCTGAAATCTATAGTGCTTACTTTAGAATTTATAGTCGTAATTCATTTTGTAATATGCGAATAAAATAAAAAGACCTTCATAGTCATATAACAGAGAGACAAAGTTTAGGTAATTATTTTTGATTGGATTACATTCTAAATTTGGAAAACTTCGACTTTACTAAGCAAAAACTTTAGATAGTTGAGAAGATCGCTTTATAAATACTACCAAAAATTGTCGTAAGTCGAACTTTTTGCTTAGCAAAGTCAAACTAAGTACGCACTATTAAATTTCAGCCTCAAGTTCATTCATCAACACAGAAATCGAATACCTACCTACCTTATCCTCGATTTAACTCTATTTCTTTAGACTTTATCGCCTACTACTCTGGACCAAAATAGTAACAAACGGAATTTAAAAGGAAACATACATCTTTTAAAATTCACTCGCGGTGAGGTTTGAACTCACACGAGAATTATTATATTTCTCTGTTTTTTTTTCGTGACGTCAGAATTCAGTGGTCTAGAAGCACGACGGGCTATAATTAATATATTTTTTTAAATTTCTATGATTTCAGGAAGCATTCCCATTACGGTTAAAAGGGAGTCATCATGTCAACATGCCACCAGGCGTTGATAAAATATTTACAATAGTGTCTGTTTTCTTAAATAAGAAAGCTAAGGAACGGGTAAGTTTAAGCTACCTTAATATCTACAAAGAAAATAAAACAGTTCTCTTCTAAATCTTCTAGTTTCTAAGTCCACCCATTCTATATAGATAGAACAAAAATCCGAATTTGTTTTAGGAGTTATTGGACTCTATCGTAAAAAAAATAACCACAGCATAGGAATCTGCTAAAAAGACAATTTGCTCGCTCGCAAATTGTGCGAGTGTCCCAATGTCTATGGAATCTGAATTTCAATGAAGATATCCAGCTAGTCCGTTCAATGTAAACGTTTTAGGCTCGTGGGTTGTTCTGGGTACATATTTGCTCATTTAAGTGTTGCGAGATGCCCCTCTACATTTTGGATTCGGCCTCACACTAAGTAATTTGGTTGACTATTTTAATTTGATAATAAAACACTTTATTTGCCGGGTTTAATCGCGTTTTATTCATCAACGATCATGAAAGCTCGGTCGTTGAAAAATCATGATCGGTGATGAATAAAACGCGATTAAACCCGGTAAATAAAGTGTTTTATTATGCAAAATCGCGAAAACCATATAAGAAATTATATTTTAATTTGTTTCAGTTGAAAGTTCACAGAAGTCTTGCCGACATACAGGATCATATTCCCGTGGAGATACTTCCTAAGGACTACGGTGGTAAAGGGCAGAGTGTAGAAGAATTGACAGGTGAGATGCGCTTTAGGGCCCGCCTTTTTTTTATTTCATATGTTTATTTCATTCCATTCATACGTAACCTTTGAAAATTCCCACCTCAGCTCAAGAGTGAATGCGTGCTACATGTAAGAACTCATAGTCATACACCAAGTTTTAGGTACGATTATAACTCAGATCCTCTTTTTTCTAGACTATTGGTTATCGAAGTTCAAAGAGTACAGGACATGGATGGAACAAGAAATCACTTTCGGTACTGATGAAAGTAAACGTGTTGGTCAACTTATCAATAAGGATTTGGCGGGAACAGAAGGATCCTTTAGAAAATTAAATATAGATTAAATGTTCTTGTCATTAGTAATTTTGGGTAAGGTTTGCTAAAGTTATGTTGTTTTGCTATTTATTTATGATTAGGTACTAACTGGCCTGTAGGGCTATTCGGTACGAAAAAAACACCTAGATGCCGTGTAGCTTCTACACGGTTCGCCAGTCATTTTACTCCAATTAATATATTTTTTTATTATTGATAGGTAAGCGTTTGACCACTATCTCACCTGATGAATTGCGACGATGTGGTCTAAAATGTTACACGCTTACCTAGGAGATACATGTTCACTCGTGCGTGACATATTAACAGATACATACAGAATTATTAACAGATTGGATCTTTTATATGAATATCTTAATATTTTCTAGAGTATTAAAAGGCGTAAAACCACTAGCGAACCGTGTACAACCTATACGGCATCTATTCACGGTTTTTTTTCAGAATAGCCCCGTTAGTTTGGGCCCAGCATTTCAACATCTTAATAGTACCTTCTGTAGATATCTATAAATGCTTTTCCCGATTGGTAGATAGATAAAGTTAAAATCAACCTGTGAGATAGGTATCTATAATTTCCGATACATCCCTTTGTTTTTATTAGGAGACATCTGGCTGTTTGTCTCTAAGCTGCTCTGGACGAATTAATCATGCACATTGGACATTAAAAAAAATAGACATCTTGCCCGCAGGCGTTTTTAAGCGCATTTAAAAAGTCAGGCTTCGTAAAATGCTTAAATAATAAAAACAACGGGATCAAATCAGAACACATGAGTTTAATTTCAATTCTTATTAGAAAAGTCTCAATTAACAAGCACAGAGGCGTCAAATTCTTGGTTAGCTGTCGTTTTATATTGTGAAAAAGATAGATTTATAATTGACTAGCTCTGCCCAAGGTTTCTCCCGGTCTCGAAGAAATATTGAGATAAAAAGTAGTCTATGTGTTATTCCAGGTCTCCAGCAATTGGTTAGTTTTTTGTTTTTTTTAATCCTCGATTTATGTAGAAGCAGAAGTGTTATAGTACTCTTAAGTTAAGCTCTTAAGTTACGGGTAATTTGAAAGAATTAAAAATCAGATGACATATTCAGTTGTTTATTATCTATACTGTACTCAAAGTTGATCCGAAGATCACATCACATAGTAATTTCATAAATAATATTACAATGTCATGTACTTTTCTGTGATTGTTCGTGAATAAAAAAATGTTCACAATATTATCAATAATTTGTTCACTGGACCGGTTTACATTAATTTAAGTAGACTGTAGGTACATACTACATAATAAGATACCATTTACTCGTACGTAGGTACTCGAACAACTTACAGTGTATTTGATGAAGATATATAGTAATCAATAATCAATTATTGTGTTGCAGTTCATTTTTTTTGTCAATATATTTACAGTTTTACATTTTTTTTTTGTGATTTACAAATAAATTCTTGAATATTAATTAGGTCATCATTATTCCACTTGGATTTATTATAACAGTACTTTATAGTTAAAATATCACAAAAATGAAATATATTATGTGTAAGACACACGCAACATTAAAAATACAACAAAAGAAAAAATATATAAATCCACTAGAAACGTTGGGCCAGAAGAGTCCCTTCGAAACAGGAAGGATACTTTTCGATGTTCAATCTTTCATAACGGCAATTTAATACCATCATTATTATTATCACACTAATTAATTAATTAATTACACAATTATAAAAAGTAATCGATTGTCTTACAATAAATGCGTCAGATCATAAAATTTTGAATATAAAAATTATAGGCAACAAATAAACCATGAAACGATAAATTTCAACAAATTATAAAAAAAATGACAACTTATTCGATATATGAGTCATAGTGCCGTATTGATAAAAGTGAAGTGTTCGAATCAACACTTGGCGAGCGGCCGGCGGTGTCGCCGGACACCCGCGACACTCGGTGACACCTACGACACATGCGTATGTAGGTGACACACGCGGCGACACAACACGACACACGCTACGACACGACAACAACATTAACATAACGCACAACGCAACGCAACTCAACCACTTCCTAACGAGTTTGACTCCGCTCCGATATTTCACCTTTTATCGATATGGCATTCCACTTATGTTACGACAATAAATATAACACGCTTACACATTAATCACTTCTTTAATTCCGACGCTAGGAATTATTTCATAATATATACCTAAAAATATAATCACGGCACAAGTATCCCTCCGACTAAATTACTAACTTAGTGTCACTTTATCAGGATTTAGAATCAAATATGTATTATGTATCTTAAATATTTCATTATTAATATATCATTATCAAAATATCCACTAAATGGGAGGAATAAATCAAATTATTAATATTTACTCTAACATTAATCGCATGACTGATCAACAAAAAGGATATGGACTAGGAATAATATTAGGCATCAGGCTTCCACGCCCTCGGAAAGCGCGCGCAGCGTTCGTCGCACGATGCGAACTATATCCATCGTGCGTCGTGCTTGCGTGGTACGAGTCACGTTTTGCCACGGACACGCCATGCCACGGACACGCCATGCCACGGACACATCATGTCACGGACACATCGTACCACGGACACATCATGTCACGAACACGTCGTGCCACACCACGCCACGCGGCGTCGCGCGCGCTTTCGCCTCTCTCTCTTTCCGCATATCACCTCTACATTACATAACATCGTTTCATCAAACGTTAATACTGTTTGGCTCGAAAACAATATATCATACGGTTGCTATTGTATCATGCTGCAGTCACCGAGAGGTAATCGGACTCGATCGTACGTTACGCTTTGTGCATCGATTCGATAAGACTTGAAACGATCGATTAAAACAATGATAATATCTAGCAAAATCTATCCGGAATAAAAGCCGACGTTCTATTCTATAATTTAGGTAAATAGCTTGGAAGTATGCCTTCTTCGTTTTAATATTGTCCGATAACGTCGATTGTATGTATGTCTGTCCTCTATCACTCTACGAGTGTCGCGACCTATGCTAAGTGTGAAGGGAGTATGCACGCACGAGTGTCGTGCATACATCGACCCCTAGTGAATTGTGCTCCGGCGTCAAAAGTTTCAGTGCCGAAGGAGAGAAGCGGCTACTCTATTGGTGTTCTATTACTGATTCACTTAATCTAATCTAGTGTAAAACTTGTCAACTAGAAAATCAAAAATTACAATGTACGTAAAAAGTAACATAATTCTCACATTAGGAGTGGGGTGATGCAAAGTTTCGACACCTATTGCAGAATCACCGCGGCGGGTACAGAGCCCGCATCACCCGTTCTTACATCGCTATATACAACGAAGGTGGCGTGCGGTTCCACGACAACCGCACCACATCTTTACAGGAACTCATATCGTTTCTTAAAAAAAAATATACAATACAAATAGTAATAAAACATTTGAAACCTCACTAACTACTAGTCGACGATCTCGGTATAAATGAATCGACCGGATCCGGCGTTTCGAAATCTATTCATATCACAATCGTATGACCGTGCCTGAGAATCATATCCCGCTACAAAGTACACACTCCTTCCCTAAAGGTACACGAGTGATATACGCTGACGCTTCACTCGCGGGTGGGGGAGCGTTGTCGAGTGAACGACTCACGCGCCGCTTTACACTGACCTATAGATACTCGAGGAGCGCCATGGAGGTGAAGGTAGGGTCGAAGTATGAGGGAGGGATGTGGGGGTGGGGGGTGAGGTTAAGGGGGGCGGAGGGCCGGCGGCAGTTGTACAGGGATGTGGTAGTAGCGGCAGGCGGCGCGGCGGCACGCGCCGGCGGCGGCGTCGCGGCAGACCACCACGCGACACCCCACCACCTGCAGCCCGCACCCTGGAACATTTACCACAGATATGCCTTAATATTGTATACACACAGGGTCCCCGTACGCATATATTCTCTTACTGAACTCCAATTGTTCGAAAATTTAATACTAATAGACAAGAAGGAAATATTTTGACTTAATTCAACATAGCAGTATACCTAAGCAGCGTGTGAGCTTGGTCCTAGCTTATTGACACACTGTGGATACAGGCATGTCTATTTGCACAGTGTGTAAACAAGTATATAAACAGGCATGTGTAAATTGTATCACTTGTACCTTAAAGTGTAATAGCAACACCAATATAGGTCTCAACTAATAACTCCTAAAACTAACATATGACTTTATGAAGAGCGTACGAGGACTGTAAACAAAACGTGCAGATACAATCTACAGTTGAAGAATCTGAAGTTTTAATTAATGGTTTTATAGGTAATTAATACCTCTTTAGTAGATCCACTTACTCAAACAAAGAAATACGTCCGAACTATTGTAAATAAAAACATAATATAGGTACTATATTTCATTATGAAACTAAGTATCTAAAATCTAATTTACTGAATGATCTACTCAAATGCGACTATTATGATGTTCATAAACAAAAAAAAACTATACAATAAATTAAAAGAATAAAATGAAGTGTGGATTCTGCACATAAGTAACAACTACATAATTAAATACTTTTAACTAATCGTTTTATAATACAAAAAACTAGCGAGATCTAAAATATGAGAATATAAGTTAAGACACTAGGTGACTAATTGATAGATCATGCATAAATATGTATGTAAAGGAAAAGGAAAACGAGGGATTTTTTAAAAGTTTAGAATATCTAAACGTATTGAGAAATTATGTTTAAAATTTTGCCACTTATATGGATATTGTCATGCCAATTGGTACTAAGTATAAAGATTCTTTTACAAGAGTATTGTAAGTAAACAAAATTGTTCTCACCTTCACGTATATGAACAAATCTGCAGGTAGGTCTCGTACATCCTTGACGATTAAAATCTTGGCACACCGGGAGGGTGTCCAGTAACTGAAATCATAACGAAGAAGTAAATTACAAACCGACCTCGATTACTTACGAAAGTGCTGTCGAAAGAATCCACAATGTGCGAGTTTCCATGTTTACGTTCTCTTTTAAAAATAGCGGTTGCCTCATCGCACAGTAATAAATAGATTTGAAACATCTCATTTTACAGCGGTGAGTTATGTTATGTGAATCCAGTATATTTTGAAATTCTTCATATTCAACATCATTTATTTGGGAAACAGGTCTCGATTATGTCGTAAATAATACATTTTGTAAATATATATCTAGTGTTTTACCAAGTTATATCGATCTTGGTCATGGGAACATCTTCCAATTACCACGAAATGATTATTAGTTACAATCATGTAGAAAATTTGTTTCAGTGTTAAATTCATTTTGTGCCGGCAATATCAGACCGCTTTGATTTAACAATTTAAAATCACCGATTCAACATTGTGAATTGTTTCAGCACATTTAAATCTAAAACTACTTTCATAAACAGTCGATCACCTTATTTTATGTTGAAACAAGAATACAGAACATAAAAGAAAAATAATGATGTCTGGACGGTGTAAGTATATCTTGTGTGAAAGACTCCGACGGTTTATGAATGGAAGTTAATTCGTGTTAATTCTATACTATCTCGTCACTTGAACATTCATACATCTGACACTGAACATCATCCTCATTGCACAGCCGTCTGAAAAATAACGCTGGAAATAGTTTTTGTAATATTAAAGAGCAAGTGTGAGAAAAGATGTGGAAGAGAACTAACAGGAAGAAATCGCGCCTATGTGCGGTTTCTGACAAACCCATGGATGGACATAAAATATTATCAAAATGTAATTCAATGCGTGTGTACTTGCTCCGCTCACTACGTAAATCAGCACATGATGGGACACACGGAAAGCAAAAACTGCTTGAAATCAAATATTGTTGCTGCTTCAATATTACAAGAACTTTACAAGATTTGTTGCACAATATGATTGGACCTTCCAAGCATTCTTTCATTAACGTGCGCGCTCTTGTGTGTCACCTTTATATTGTAAAAAGAAATGTTATTATCGTCCGGGACAATAGAAAACATATTACACAAAAACAATTAAACAAAGTGGTAAGATGGTAGTTATCTGAATGAGGTTCCGTAACCGTCAGAGAGTTGTGTTAAGGTACGCCGCACTATGCACATAGTAGGAATGAATATAATAATATCTAAATGGCATGCAGAACGCTTGAAGTATAATCATTATTGCGCAGCCAATCTTATTTAAGCGTGACTATATTTTACAAAAAAGCTAAAGCATGATGCTAGACAACTTTTACCAGGGGCGAGGGCGTTCTAGAGGTTTTTGAGCGTCAGTGTACCCTTAAATACCAAACTCTTGCTATAAGCTAAAAAGAGGCTGTGTGGGGTTACGTCGCGTCATGTGTCTGGTCTGTTCTGCGTCTGCGTCGGTTGTGATCGCTTTACCTTCCGACGCACTCGGACGGTCATGCTCGCCATCTTGGCTGGTTTCGTTAATATGTAAAATACACAAATTAAACGTTATACCTTTAGCTTACATGACAGTTCTGGACGTGACATGTTAGTGGTAGTACAAACTGCAACATAACGACCATTAGAGGAGTGCGGTTACTGTACGACAAACAAAATATAACCAAGTCATTATTACATCTACGTGAACATTTTATATAAGCATCAGAGAGGCCTCAACAAGTCGTAAGCGAGGAATTGAAGCCGCAATGGCGAAGCATTTTAAGCATCAATAAAGAAATCTCGAAGTCGACATTACCATTAACTACTTTTAAATGAACCATCTTTATTTTAGGGTTATGACGGTGTTTAGTCCAAAATTAAATGCATTTACAGCTAAATATAACACAAAAACTTCGATTTCTTTATTCTCACCATTGTCATTTCAACTACCAACTACCTATGCGTAATAAAAAAATAAATTTAAGTAATACAAAAAAGCATAATAAATGAGTGAAAGTAAACCCCCTTCAGCAGTTGATAGTTGATATTGGCGAAGGTGAAACAGTGTTAGAAAGTTGATATATTTTTACGAAACATCTTTAATATTTGGATAACTTGCATGGAAATGAATTTAAGAGTATTAAACCAACTTTCTAGCAGTTCATAAAATAGCTTCGTTAATAAATTTTAATCATCAAAATCGACCATTACTGAAACAGCCTGTGATCTCTTAAACAAAGTCTTAGTAGTGAAAGCGTAAATAGACACAGCGTTTTAAATAAATCATTGCAATTCATGCTAGTAGTAAAGCGGCGTGTTTCAGTAAAGGCTTCAAACAGGAAATCACTTATATTGAGGATATTATATTAAGCTGATTGTATCTTACCGGGTGTAAGCAAGGCAATACTGTAGAGTGACTTCTTCCACATTTTGTAAGCGAGTATGTATCACTATACAGAACTAAAAATCATCAACAAGTTGTAGCATAAACTGTTCAATACGATAACAATGTATACAGTTACAGCACAATGACTAAAAATGAAGTGAAATGATGACATTAATACATATGGAGTTACCCCAGATGCGGGACTGTCGTTCGTCCGCTACCGAGGCTTTGGATCTATAGATAACGATCCGCTATACGGTTTAATCAATGTTATATACTCGTATATACTGTATACTTTCACAACGGTACCTGTGCCACCAATAAAGGAAGGTTTCGCTACTATACATAGTCGACTCCTAAAACTTCCTTCGATGTTGTCAGGTCGTTAAAAGCTCTTTCACCAAGCGTAACTTCGGACCCTCCGGGATTTTTACCGGCATCATACGATTGTCTCACATTCGTTTTCATAGTTAAAACTAGCAGATTCCTAAGCCCGCTTGAAGCATGAAACTAAAATACGACTTCTACTGAAGCTGGGAGAAGAAGCAAGCTCGAAACTGTACTCGACACATACATTAATGTTACTGCTTAAATCGTGAACGTTAGTCAGATCGCTATATGATACGAGTATACTGCATTTCTTTCAATTGAATTTCGTTAATCAGATGGAAGTAATTCGAGCTCAAAAGAATACATAAAGTGTTTGCTTTAGCGGGGTAGGTAGTGGTGATATGCGGTGTTGAGCGTTACGGTTAGAGCGGGGGAAACGTGTCCGTGATCGAAACTGGGATCGGTAAGCATCGGATTTATGTATCGTTGATAAGTGGAGACCTCTTGAGCGTGGATGTTTAGCGTTACAAGGTAGCATGCGATGTGTTCGCATCGTGGTCGATAATGTTATTGCAAGCATGTGCGGAGAGAGACGAGGTACCTAGAGTGGTTCTAGCGGTCACACCGTCACGCGGCACTCTCTCGGTGTTACCTGACCGCGTTCGTCCGTATACACGACGTAAGGCGCGTTCGCCGGCGCACAGCCTTATCGTCCATAACAAAAAGCGACAAAAGATTTGCAATGCGGACGACAGCCGAAGCGGTCATTTGGAAGGCATGTAACAGAAAGCGAGTCAAATAAATAGAAAGAAGTGCGACTTAAAAGAAAAACGCGAGAGCGACGCGCGTCACCCTCGCGGCTACTTTCCAAAACGCCGGCACACAGAGAGCACACACGAGGAGCACTAGAAAAAAAATGAGAATAATACCTGATGAGCCAAACGTATAGGGGTGGTGGATTCTATTCCATGCGAAAATTAGAAGGCGGCTGTGTTAGGTGCGGGCCTGCCGGTGCAAGCCGGTACGGGATCATCGCATCGGCCAAAGCGCGCCCGCGTGAACCTCCTCCGAGAACAAGCGTGTACGTAGCGGGATCGACGGATAAGCGCTCAATCAACTCTCCTACCACGGCACGGGAACGATATACGATAACGATACGATACGACCAATCGACAAGAGGTAATAAAAAACGTACAGTCATGCATCTCAAGCGTTATTATTACCGGGATCGTAGATAAGAGAAATATACACGCATAGGAATATTACGACGAGTAAAGTACATAATAGATAAGAATAGCGTAAAACTACGGAGACATCCGCGAGGGCGAATCCTCTCGCTTCGTCCTTACAATACAAATGTGACACTAGCGCTAGAGGCCCCGACAGGCCGGGGCCGACACTCCGTCGCACATATACGAGTCTCTACGCGGAGACCCCTCCCCCCCGCCGGCCGCGCCGCGCCCTTCCCCGCTCTATGTCGTCTTCATCTTTTTGTAGGGATTGACAGCGGCGGCTGCCGCTGCGACCGCCGCGGCTGCGGCCGGTTGCGTCGGCTGCGGCATCGCGTACATGTACGGCTGCTGGTAGTAGGGCATGTGCATGGGGGGCGCGGGCCAGCCCGGCCGCATCATGAGCGGCGCCCGCATCAAGCCCGGCGACATTTGTGCGCGCGCTTTCAGAGCGTGTTGCGTGTACGCGTGCGCCATCGCAGACTGTTGTGCGGCGAACGCTAGGGCCGCGACGTAGTTCTTCTGCGCAAGTTCCTTGGCGACGGCGGCGGGGTCTGGTTGGGCGGGTTGTTCGGGCGCGGCCGGCGCGCCCGGCGGCGAGGGCGAGGCGGCGGGCGGGTGCGGCGGCGGCGCGGGCGTCGTGCCCGCCACCGACACCGTCGCCGCCGGCGGGGCGGACGTCGCGGGGGCGGGGTACTCACATGACACGGGCACGAACGGCTGCTGCAGCTGCATCAGCTGCTGGTACGTCGTCGCCGGCTGGTAGACGGGCATGCCCGCTTTGTCCGCCGCGGGTCGTTTGTACGGCACCACGCCAGGGAACGCCTGTCAAGCACAAAGAAACGGTTAGTATCGAAAGGTAGTCTGACATTGAATAGCGTCACACGGGTGACCACTGACCACCGAGTGATACTTACGAAATTATCGTAATAGAACGATCCGACGCTCTTCATGTCCATCTGAAACGAGAAACAGAGAGTTGAACGGAGGTTCTCGGATCATGTGTGGACCGGTCGGTTGGTTGTTTGGTTGCGGCGGCCGAGCGAGGCGGGGCGCGGGACGGGGGCGGCCCCGGGCCCTGCGCCGCTCGGGGCCCGCGCGGTCAGGAGAGGCGCGCGGAGGGATCGTGCGGGCGGGACCGGGAGCGGAGGAGAAGCGTGCAAAGCTGGCATTTATACCGGTGGCGGCTCGAGCTCGGCGGGCGCCGGCCGTTTCTTGCCCGGCTCCGAAGTCGCGCTCCCTGCCGGCTGCTGGGCTGCGGCGGCCGTCTACGTGAAGCCAAGCGTCGCAGGACGGGACGGAAACAATAACGATGTAGTAGATGCACAGAATACACCTAAAGCTCGGCGCAAGGTGATATTATATGCGATAGACAAAAAATAAAAAAGTTAAGCGTGAGTGCGACGGAAGCGTGGCGCTTGCTTGCGCGAACTGAACAGAACAAAGCTCTGCTAACTAAAGCGGCGTCGCGGCGAGCGAGACCAAGCGGAAGAAGAGAAGCGCGAGCGAGCGAGGCGAGAGCGTGCAGCCAGGTGGCGTACCGCGCCGCGCGCCTGCGCCTTAAGGTGCGCCTGCAGGTGCAGGGGAGGGTGGAAATAGCGGCAGGGGTCGCGTGAGCAGCGGCCCTTGACGGCGTCCATGCACACCGTGACACAGCCATCGTCGTGCGCGGTCACGGGCGGCGGCGGGTGGGCGAACCGACACTCCGACTCGGCGCGCTTGCACGCGCCGCGCTGGAACTCCCGGCACACCTGCACCGTCACACACAGGCCATGTCCGCCGCTCGCGACACCCAATCTTACTCGCGCGCGGTCTCTAACCCCACCCAACTCTTTACGCTACGCTCTTTAGATTACTTCGCGGAAGATTGTACGCGTCAATATTCAAAAGACATTTACAATCTATTAAGTTTTACGGGATATAGTACAGGATACAAAACAATATCTCAACCGGACGCCGCTTGACAAATTGTAATTAAAAGGGTCTAAAGGTATCTCACGCTTCTACATGAAGACCTAAACTACGCATCCGTCGCATCAAATCTTGACAACAAATTGATCGATTTATATTCTAACGATTCAGATTCATTCCACCCATAATCGGACTGGACGTTAAATTTTAAGCATAGGTATGCCACAACTGCACTTCTGGCGTTTTGGACTACATCGTGTATCATACCGTCAAAACTTTCGATAACAAAAATGTGACGATAAAGATTACGCCAATAGTGCAAGTCCTTTACCAGGGGAGTAAAGCGAGTGCTGCTCGCAAAGCGTAGACGCAGGCGCGCACCGTTCGGGCGCGCCTACGAGCCACGGACACATGATGACGGGTATGGCGCTATTGGCCTGAATTTAAAGCGGAGACCGACATTGATTAACCAAGGGTTTTCACATAAACTGGTACTCTTAAATGGCGGCCATAAAGTAGCTTTATGCCGTCAGGAAAATTTGTTGTTTGTTGCTGTTTCCTAGACAGAGTAGAACGGTGTTTAGGAGACAGTCTAGTTCTGGTCAATTGTCTGACTTCACTTACTGCTATAGTAAGTTTGTCCGCTGGACGTTGCCGTTTAGATAGATAATCCTAGCTTTATGCTAAATCTGTATTTGTAGAGTAATAAGTGTCGATCTCCGCTATAATGGCAACATCAGGAAGCACTACTAGGGTGTCACATTTCAATAGGTTTAAAGATGAAAATATAGTTTAAAGATGGAAATCTCACCTCGAGTCTGTCGGTGCGAGGCAGCTTTTGCTGCAGCGCTGGTTGCTGCATGACGCCGAGTGGTGAAGCGGCGGCAGCGGCCGGGTCATGGCCTAGTACGGCCGGCACAAGTTGCGGGGCGTAGTATTGCGCGTAGGTCGAACCCACACCAGGCACGCCTGATAGGTAAGGCGACGTAGCCTGATACATACACACATATTGATTTGATTTGAATGATGTAGTATTTGTAATCTTATATGGTAAATAGCAAGTAAAACAATTGTAGATGCAATTTAAAGCAGTAGTAATGCTGTAGAATTCTCATTATAAGGGCAATGGCTTCTCAATCACGGTTTGAAGTTTTAAGTTGGTGTCTTTGGTATCTGTATCTTATGTAACTGTGTACTTTCATGCAGAAATTTACATCTTATAAAATCATCAAAATGGTCAACATTCTCCACTCTAGCACTAAACACTTTCATAATTATAAAGCAGTAACTGTGCAAATCAACAATTTAAAATTTAGTACCTAAATAAAAATAATATTATTAACCCCGACGAAACAAGCTACCACATGCATCTCAATTAAATTGTATTAAATAAGCATGCAAATATTACCAATCAAGCAGACCACCGGCCACCAGGAAAAAGGATAACGATAGTTTAAGGATAATCGAAAACCTACATTTTTACAGAAACTGGATAAAGGATTTTGTATATTGAAAATAATAATCGCTTTATACATATACGTTTATAATATATTATATTGATTAGTGAAAATGTGGTTCGCATCATTCGTGCATCTGTCATTTGTAGAAGTGTCAAAAATGGACATCATTAGGCTTTTAAAAGTTTAAGAATAAAAGTGGTGAATTGGAAGTTTGGACGTGGTGAGGATAGGATAGGTATCGGTGATGTGGCGGTGCTAAGTGCTGTGTTCCGCGGCGGCCGTTACCTGCGGGGCGAGCAGAGCAAGACTGATCGGATCCAGCGCTGCGAGGTGGCCTGTAGCTGCGCCCGCGCCGCTCACACCGCCCACCTCAACACAAAACCACACAAACACGCTACTCATCGTGCGAGAGCCGCTTGCATCCCGCTCGACCGCCCCGAACGCCGTTTCGCACACTACTAGTGTACCTACCAAACATCTACATAATCTACACGAAGCTTTAGTAACCTAGTGTCTTGTAAGAGAGTCCGAAGCTTGCGAATAGACGTCGAGGCGCATCGAGACTCGAACGTTAGCGACAGTGTGGATCAAAGGAGAGGACCCAGTGATTAATCAGTGATAAATTGTGCAAAACCGCATAATCCCCATTTCGTATACAGGGTGAGAGTTGCTTGGAAAATTAAGTTCTCATGCTAACCGGGTACGATTCTTACAGACATGCTCAAGCGTTAAGAGCGATCGGTCACCAGGTGGCTAAGTTTAAGTTGCGCCTTAAAATCAGCCAGACTCACTATTGAATTAATTAACTAAATCACTTGATGCAAGATAATTGAATCAGGTAAAATAAATACCACTCAGTTTTTAAAGTGTTTTGATTGAACTCAGAAACACTTCTGTGCTTGTAATTTATTTTTTATTTTATGTTATTCTTATGTTACTCATTATTGTGTTACAACGTTAAATAATGAATGTTAGGCACAACTTAAACAAGTCAATTTTATTACATCTACCTACGTGTTAAAATAATAACGCTTAATAAATATACCAAAGTAGCGAGTACGTACACCGAAAGCTGCGTGTTGCGTGCAAAGTTTTGAGGTACGTAAAGTAATAGAGGACCGATCGCTCAAAGCAAAGAATAAAGTCGGTAAAGGCTGATTGCTTACCACAGTGGGGACCTGGCCGGGTAGGACCTGGCCAGGCGTTAGGCCCATTTGCTGCATTAAAGCGTTCTTCAATGCTAGGTGATTCCTTCCGTTGATGAGCAGTTGGTCCTTCAGATGCTGAGGCGGGTGGAAGTACTTGCACGGCGGTTTCTCACGATTACACCGACCCTGAAATATTATATTTTTATTTGTTACTTTATGCTTCAATACTTTGTTAAAGCGTTAGTATAATTAACTGCCGTAACCTTTATTAACCTCTGACTCTCATGAAGTATGTGTAGGTGGTATACATTACGAAAATTCAGGACATAGTATAACTACTAATACGGACTGGGTAGCGTTCGCGGTATCGGCTCGATATCGGGTGAATGTGTGAAAATCCCTCCATGCATTACAATTGCCATGAGCCCGGCACGTAGTCGCCAGAAATCCTCCACTCAATTTTTCCTCATACAGCACGTCTAAATGTATGTCAAATATTTTTAACATGCCCCTGCTGCTCATTTCTGATGTCAATGAGGCGCGAGATAATTGGCTTTCGGAATCGAAGCCTCCCACCACACCCGTCTATGATGATTTATTTACATCCGCGTAATTAACTGTCGCACTACGTGACGGGAAGGGCTTCGCAGACTTTTTATCGTTGCGACCCGAACCTTTCGAGATATATTTTATTCAATGAAAAAAGTGCTTATCGTATTTCCAAAGAATATAGGTATACAAACAAACAAACGGCATCTGAATATTCAGCACCCGAGAAGGGGGCGCGCTCGCTGATAATGTCGTCGGAATGTGCTTCTCAGTGATTTACACAGTAACTTTTGCACAGACTGTCTGATGATATCGCACAGTCAGTGTTTACATGTAGATAAATAAACAGAGACCACTATTTTAAACGTATACCAGGAATTGGTATCCTCCTAAAGTGTGGATCTTGACAGTAAAATCAGATGCAGACACGTACCAAATTTAGTCAGTTATTAAACTTCGCCGATGCGTGCCATAACTAGCTAGTGGAAGCAGTCGGTTGCATTTAGATTAACTTGTTACTGGCAGGCATAATGTTAGTTTGGTCGGTCTTACAGTTTAAGCTAGGGATAAGGTTATTATTTCCAGTTACTCTGTGCCTGTACTTCAGCCCCGAGTCTTGATTCGTAACCACCCGTCCGTGAAACTTGAATGAATGATCACGTTTCGTCATTACTTGAAGAGATAACTTTGAACGACCATTAAACTAGTAAGTACTTATCAGATAGATGGAATATCAGATTCGATGCTGTAATGGGCCAGCATTAAAGCGGGTATGGTTAATCGATAAATGTCGACATACTCGAATAGCGTATAAGCAAACTTCAGTGTATTTGTAATATTATGTTAAATAGTGGTACTCTGCAGTACCCTGCAATAGATAATCCTATTTTAGGGGATGATGAGAGAGTGCATTGAGTGGTGTGCGACTGTGCACGGCTGTGCTGTAGTGTGCAGGTGCACCGCGGCAGGCGATTAGCGGTGACTGATGCCCGCGTTTCGATACAAATGGCTGCGTCGCCCGAGACAGATGGCTTGTGTGCTCGCCCTGCGTCAGCGTTTAAATTACGTTACATTCATTGTGCTTCGATCATCGACAACACACAATTACTGCCTTTATTAACTTACGTAAAAACCCATCTATATTCAGAGAAGAAAAGTAAACCAAAAACAGTATGTAGCTAAAACAACAGGGTCATTGAGGTAATATAGAGGAATCAATCCTATCCTATCTCTTTATGTTAGGATTAATAAAGTTAAGTTAAGGTAGAAATTAGGCACGATCCTCCCAATATGCGCGACCCGGTCGGTGGCTGTCCCGGGTGAACGAGTGCGGGAGTATAGGGTGGGCAATAACCGCCCAAAACTAATAAAATTTTTGGGTGATAGTGGTGGAGTAAACCGAGCGCGCTACCCTCACCGTGTCCTTTTATACCACAACAATGCGCACTTGCAATACAATAAGGGGTTAGCCGAGACTCAGTTTCATCACTGCTTTCCTTCCTGTAAGATAACGTTTGCCTTCGAGTAATATACACAATACACAACACTCATGTAGGTAGGTACTGAGGGGAATGTACAGCGATGTTGGGAATGCGGTTCAAATTTTGAAGTGAAAGCTTTCCGTTTTGACTTGGCAATCGTGAGCGATTAAAGCAAAAATAACATCAATGAACCGAGGTGCCTTGTGTCTCGTTACTAGGAGAGCGCGGCGAGCTGGCCGAGTGCACTCTCAGACTATGACGTATAACGAACAACCCTTGAGAGCATCGCGTTCTGAAGGCAGTCGGCACGTGCTTCCATCTTATCACAATATCTGACTTTTACTTCATTGGCAGTTATTAATTATTAAAAAACTTTTAAGAGTGAAGAGTGGTCAAGATTGACAATATTTAAAAACTCAACAAATTTTTGGAACGAACGTTTCGTCCGCCTATTCAAAATTTGATTGAATAAAAACAATGTTGTTTTAAGAACGTGATGGAAATAGTAGATTGTTATACAAGGGCTGAAATGCGTGACATTCACCCGAGTTAAATACTCTACTTTTCATTTCGACTGTGAGGAAATTAAAATACTACTCGCACATTTAATAATTCAGGTATATTGAAAATCAAATAAAATATCAAGTAAATTTAAAACAATTTGTAAAATCCAAATTAAATTGTTTTTAGTAACTAGATTTAAAAAAAAAGTTAAAATATACACTTACTGCCATAATTAGATTTTTTCGAAAAACTTATCTATTGGCTACAATAGTATAATCAAGTTGGTCATGACGACGTTCATCTAAAAACGACCATGCCGACACGAAAAAAATAATAGTAAGCAATCATGGCATTATAGCGAGTGGCAGAATAGAAGAGTAGGTAATTCAATTATCATAGCCAAACAAAAAAAAATATATATAAGGCGTTTTAATTTCAGACTATAATCTGACGTTTTGGTTTGTTGTATTTCACATTTTTTCTATAGAAAGAATAGAAAGATGGTTGCATTAATTAAACAATGAAGTTTACATTCCACCCTAGGGATGAAAGGAGCCACTTTCAACCCGGCTATCTACCCATGAAAGTTAAACTTTCCGAACAGGAGAGATGAAAAATATTTTTATTTATAACCTATACAAATGTTCCTCAGTTTATCAATTGATTAACGTCGAGCTAAACAGTACGGTCAAGAATGTGGTGTCAGTAAGGGCGGATGATTGCTAATCGATTAGAACATTCGATCACGATTGATTGATGGCGACACGCTGTCGGCGGCGCGCAGCCGGCCGGCGATCACACGCACATGCCGATCTATAATCACATCACACATTTTACTATTGGCCGTGGCGACACGCGACGCGACAAATCGACACACGAGGAAAACAATAGGCTAATGAGCAGATGAATGACATGCTCTCGTCGTCGTTGCTATTTCAAACTCACTTGTACGCACGAAAGTGGACGTCAAAAATATTTGGGGACAGACCGAAATAGAAACGGTCGGTAATCCGTGCCAACTCCTGCTTAGATAGGTACCTGGCATCGACGGCACGTGGCAGAACGTAGCTGGACAATTACAATTTTTGTCATAAAACCTACAAAAATACGGTTAATAAATTAGATACCAAAATTTAAATTCCATTCAAGCCAAAGCTATCTAAGATCCGGATACATAAATATTTTTTCCAACAATCCAGATCGAGCAAAAGGTACAATCTAATTTGCGAAATTTGTGGTCGGGGAGGGAATTATGTAAGCAAAGTCAATTCTGAAAGTAGGCACAATTTGAATTTAAAACTGATTTATAGAGGAACAGGGGGTGAGGCTAATGAGACGTCCGCCTTGATAGAAGGGGCGCGTGTTTGCTTCCAACACTCACTAGCATACGTGGAAAATGGTGTCGGTAATTAGATGGCTCTTCCACCGCATTTATAGTGTTGTCACTAAGCTAGTGATGCAATACTGGCCACGCCTACAAACAAATATCGTGTGTGCGTCATGGTTAGACCAGCACCTAGTTATTCGCGGAATAGCCTACTAACCCATATGTATTTTTTTTTTAATTTGCTCAACGACAAGATGATTTTCCTAATGCACAGGCTTTGTCTCGGTTTAATAGTTTACTTTTACCAGGACATAGAATAAATTAATATTCTTTAATTAAGTCGAACAGTTTTTCAAAATCACAGAATCCATTCATAATGACCAACCTGTAAAATCTGCCAATTACTACCAATTTCTAGATGCGACAAAGGTTTTGAAAATTTAGTTATAAAATATAGAGCATTGTTTCAGTTTGAAATTGTTGCAGCGAGAGTGAGTTCGGGTACGGGACCGCGGGGTGCTAAATTAATGCAACGGAAGCTGGCACGACCTCTCCAGGTGTTTCATTAAACTGCACGCGGGCGCCTCGGCCGGCTCGTACGGCCATTATGAGCGCTGCAAGCTCAAGAGCCATTCGCTTTAAGAACGGCCGCGCCACTTTGTAATAGTCTTAATGAATCTTGTTACTTATAGGCACGCGTAAATTACCTGCTTTACTAACGTGGCGCGGAGCGGAAAAAGAAAATACAAGGACATTGACTGCTTTCATCACGAATGCCGTTTGTGAGCTCTAAAACTAGAGTGTTTTTTTCTCTGGCCAAGTAGCTTAATTATATTATTTCGTAGTTTTGATAAAATGTAAATAACACTCAAGTAGTCTTGAGGCTGCTAAATGAAATATCTATTTAATATTTATTATGAATGGAATAATTGCAGAACGTAAACCTTAGCATATTCATTTAGCGACATCAGCAGACTGTGGCGCATCGCTTTGCCCTACTATCGAGTTTATTTTTGATGCTGCACTGCAGTATGCACCTAATTAGTCTAAGCAGCGTACGTTGTAAGAAATTCACCGTTCAAGCTCCTCTTACTATGATTTTCTTGCTTACTTAACATTTACTCTACCTTGTCGGATTTTGAAGTGCGATTTACGTAAATGTTTACTGATAAAATAGCGCCCTAAGTAAACGTCCCCTTAATCCTGTATCATACGTAGCTTATTTAGAATATAACAAAATATTTTTAGAACTGTATTACGCGTTGTTATATTATGCCTTGAGAAAAACACAATTAGATATATTTTGATTGTCTTTTAAGATATCTATCCACTATAGTTTTAAAATAACAATTGATATCTACTGCTCGCAGATCTATAACAACAAAAGTTTGTGGGGCGTTTTCGTAACGGTGTTTCCAATGCTTTTGTAAAGTTAAAAGAAAGCATTGAGCGACATCGGCTTCTTTTACAGAATAGGACTGTCTGTTACGTTAGTTGAGCGACTTTGAGTGTTTCTGTACGTATTACAAAAGAATAGTGAACCGGGCTATTGAAAATATATTAATTCTGTCATAGAGTTGATAACCCACTAATATTGTTGGTCTAACTTTAGAAAATTCGAAGATTTCCAAATTTTCAAATCAATTCTTCTTATTTACAAAAGTTTGTTAGAACAACAGCAACAGTAGTTTCCATGATATGAATCGACATGTTAGACAGATTTTTAGCTGTGTATAAATATTGTATTCGTTGTCTGGCCTGGTACTTATAATGTTACCTTAATTTCATAATTCGGGGATGGATGGAGCGGTGCGTAAGTTTTCTATCATTATTACTTCTCTATAAATGTTATTGTAATCTACATTAACAGAACAAATAGATATATGTAATGAGATTTGCAATTTATATTCCCTCGAAAGTTATTTAGTAAACAATGTATCTACCAAACTGGGAGATAAAAGGCGATAAGTGTGAAGCGGGCTAACTACAAAATAAAGAGACTTTAGTAGGTACGATAAGGGAAGTTTAAGAGGAGTTTACGGGCGCGTCGGGTCGGTCCGATAAATTGGGCGGCACTTAATTATGATCTCGGGCGGCATCTTGCACGCAGCTAATGTCCCGGACTCGTTTAATGCGCGAACTTGTAGTCTCAGCTCCAGCGGGCGTGATAAATCTCCATCTGTGGCCTGGGTCGACCCCAGCCTCCGTCGACAGAACATCGACGTGAGTCCTCAGTTACGCAAGGGGGAACATCGATACCGACCGACCGAACATTTGTAAAAACATCTAGTTACAACTACGACATACCCACACAGACACATTTATGAATCGAATCTTTAAATGGATCGTTTGATATATTTAGATGCCCCCATTGAAAGTATGATTTAATCGTAGATAGCATTTACTGAACCTGATGGGCCATTAAATAGACCGTTAATCATTGCTGTGCGACATTCGATTGAACCATAACCATGATTATTGGCTACCTGTTTCAGAGTGATAGATGACTTCTATAATGAACAACATTATCAATTTATCGTCATTCAATGGGTCTGCTGTGAACGGTATAGAGGTACAAGCATATACTGCTATTCTCTAAGGTAACAAGTTGTAAACACATTGCGATGAAAACCTCATTTCAGTTAATAAGCCGGTGAAACCCAGTGAAAACGGAGTCGTAAATCAATTTTCTAAATACGCCCAAAGTTATTTACCGCACTGATTTACGATGAAAACGGAAAGTTTGTTTCCTTTATAAATAAAATGCATTGCCTTTTTATGAGGCAAGCGTGGAGAGTGAATGGTATGATTGTTCGGGAAATGGTAGTAGGGTACCTAACCCACCATTAGAAAGAGTGGCACAGTGTTATTGCATTGAGTTGCGCTAATGTCACGGAGGTTTGTAAGAGACGTGGGGAGTAAGGCGCATTCACACCATTATCTAGGTATAATTAAAGCGGGCAAGACGTTGGTGCGACGTTATGCTCCGTCCTAACGACTTTTATGGCGTATGTAACATTGCCGGAACATAAAATAAATGTGCCGCCTCTAGCGAACGCTCCGATATAACACAGTATTCCCAGATTAATCGCCAAAATGTTTGCTCTCTTGCTATACGACTGCCGTTATTTAGTCCATAACGCACCACATAATGACATAAATATTGGAGTCAGCTTCTTTCAACGGACGAAACATGATACAACTATGTGTGGCTACTAAATGGATTATATCATTCGTAAATATTTTACTTCAGGTTCTGTTTTATGACAACAATCACATACAAATCGAAACTATTGCACTTTTAAAAGAATTATTATTGGTTTTATCGGTAGCGTTGTTTCAACAGACTGTTTGCAATACAAACAAGTCTAGTAATAGTTCCATGTGAAGGAACACAAGTTAAGTGCGTAGATTACGTGAAGAGATACGACGGACGGGAAACGTGCGAAATGTAGAGACGCGGTCACTCTCGCACGTTGAAAGGGTTGGACGCAATCAACACCAGTCACAGTGTTGCTTTACGAGGGACATTCTAGATGATATGAGTGGTCCGTCGCTCGAAGTCCGTCGGTCCACTTCTCACTCCACATCCCGCCGACCCGTCATTTAAATCTTTATATGTACACATTAGCTTTATAGTCGACCGGGAGCTTTTCTCCGGCGTTAGAGGCGCCTGAGTGCACTTTTATTGGGGATGAAATACCGTAATTGCCACTCGGCGCCAACCCGTGACGGACGAGTTTTGTACGTGCTAATTGTTCAGTTTCATCTTGATACTGCTCTTCTTGGTTAGAGATTCACTTCTCTTATAAAGTTTAACTATCTAAGTTAAGTTGTAATTGACTGATTGCGGTGGTTAGAAGATTTACTGTGTGCTATTGCATTGTTTTCTTTAAGTATATTAATATATAGTTTCATCGAACAACACGATTTATATTATGATGTATAGAGCCATAATAAAAAGAGAAATATTCAAAACAATAACCGCTTTTCATATCTCAATCCCCAAACAGCTATAATCTTGACAAATGACGGTCTTTGGAATGTAGGCTGTATAGGTACGGGAACATTGACAAAATCCCAAATAAACTGACGCGGACACATAAATAAGCATATTCGATGTTTTATTGAGTGGAGGAAATACGAAGGAAATAGTTTCCTGGGTCATTACGTGGGACATCAATCAAAGGACGGCGTGGTGGGCGCGGATTTCGAAATCGAAGTGCTTGAGTGGATCGTTTCGTATGTGGGGGTCCGTTTCCGGATTTATCGTTTACATTCGATATGTAACTGGCTTCATTAGGAAATTATCCATGCCAATGACGTGAGAATATGTATTATATGCCGTAGGCAACAAGGCAATAAAGGTACGAGTAGCATAGCGGGCGTCGAGTGCACGATATCTGCAGTGTAGGGCGGCGTTCGCGGCGCCGGCGGGTCTACAAGCCCAGGCGCTATGGCGGCGCATACATCAAGCACGCGACCACTGCAGCACCCCATTTCCCCACCAGCACCACGCGCCTGGTTACTCCCCATTCCAACACCCTGCACTAAGTCAATTATTTTCATGGTTTAGTTTCCAGCTAAGTATTTCCAATAGTAACACGATTACCTAATGACATTGCTCTATTGTAGCATAAAGTTTGGATCCACGAGGGCACGAAGTTACCAAATACATCTTCGTAAAAAATCATATTGTAAAAACATATTACATTACATGTTATAACATATTGGTATCACTTGTAAAAATATTATGTTCAAGATCGGTAAGTATATCAGAGACGATAATGAAATAAGTCTTAATCTTATCGTCTTTCACTACAGTTCGAGAGATAAAATAAATAATACTAATTTGCGTAGGTATACTATACATATTATGTATAGGGAGGGAATAAATCCAAAGGTTTCCTAATCGTTTGCGGTTCGGTAATAAAGAAAAATGGCTAATGTCTAAACATTTGCAAATGTTCTCTTTGTTTTCAGCGAAATTTATTCACGTAGGTATATAGTCTGAACAAATATGGTTCGATTGGAACGATGATTGGCATGGAAGGTAAGTTATGTATTGTTGCTTGTTGTATTGGATGCAGAGTTAAGTATTTAATGTTCTTAGATTATGAACGCTCTTATTAAGGAATCTCTACAAGTCTTTATATTCAAGCGACATTTAACAAACTTAAGACAAAGATAGGTGAAGCTTAGATGAGCACGGACAATGAACCAACATTTAGTCAACAGATAAATTCTCAGCTCGTCTCCCTCCAATAAAGTTTATGTGGACATAAGACAATCAATTATAAGTTTAGCTGTCGAGTAAACACCAGATGGAGACGTAGGCATTCGTCATTTACTGATATTTTAATTTTTAATACTTTGTGACCGATCTATTTGGTACTTTAATAGCTGTAAGAGCTAACTGGTTTTATTACAAAACTAGTTTATTAAAAACTCTACAATTAACGGTTTAGACTTCGCATTGATAGATCAGTCAGGCTGACTTTAGATTATATTTAATCGAAAAGAAAAAATCTTGCAAGTAATTCCGTTTGGTTGGGCTTGGAAATACTTCAAGTTTAATTAAAAATGCAGGAATATAAGACAAATTTTAATATCGGCTTCAAAACAGGTAATTTGTACATTAACAGGGTTGTCATCGAATATTCATAATTGAAGAGCAATTAACATACAAAAAACTGTGGCGTAGTCTCTCTACGTGGTCTGCGGCAATTACCTGAGCGTAAATAGTTTTTGCCAATTCTGATTTAACAGCTCAAGTCTGATTAGTCCTTAGTCCTAAAGTTACAATAACCAGTGTAGACTGAGCTACGTGTCTCGTTATGCACCGGTTACGTATGCAGCAAGTCAGACAGGTAAAGTGCCCTGTTCAAGAGACGGCTACTGCCACATTGGCCACTGCAATGCCACACTGGGGTTGCCATTATCCTATGCAAATCCGGTTTTCCCAAATATCGTGCATCGCCGCGGGCCATGACGCTATCGCGGCTATTAATAACCCACCGTGTTACAAATACGAGCCTCCCGAGCCGTTTAGTTCACCGTCAGAATACACCAGACGTATGCTGCTTTATTTTCGCAAGCCTCCACGGTTGTAAGCTGACTCGGCTGTATAATATTTTCCAATTTGATTAAACCGCCTTTAGTATCCCGGGTTTCAGTAGTAGCATTTTATCTCATTACATTTTAGTATCATTTGTTTGTTTTTTTTATGATGTGTTTTCTGGTAATCTAGCGTTCGTTATATAATTACGGATACGAGGACCTTACGAAACCATACAATTTACTTAGTTGAGTGTGTACTTAACGAGTTAATTTCGAAACGGGGAAACTGTCTTGCAGTTGCGAGAGAAGTACGTGTTCGCGCTCTGTTATGCCTTTTACTTCGTAATGAGGGTGCCAGTATAATAATTTCGCAAAATAACTTAGTATACTTCAGGGGAAGTTGTTTAATATTCAAGTAGGTAAAGTGTTTATCGCGTTTATCTCGTAAAACAGGTTAGTCGAATGAAGGGTGGTGGCAGACGATCGTGGCGAGGTCAGAGAGGAAGGGGTCAGGTTGACGCAGGTCCGACACTCAAAATAATCCCCCGGTCGCCGGGCGCTCCGCTGCCGATCGTAGAGGTTGTCGTTCACCATATGGGTCAACTACTATAATTTCCATACTTTATCAAACACATTTTAGACATAACCCGTAGTTCAACGAATTACAGTAGAGAACTTCACCAAAATCCATTAAATAAAACATATTTTTGTAACGACAAATCCCAAGGCTTTTGAAAGATACAAACCGAGACGAAAGTAATTTAGTTAACAAACACAATTCAAATTAAGCTTCACGTCGTGTAATTTTATAGAATAGTACCCATTATTCGAAGGAAGTCCGAGAATTAAAACGGAAAGAATAGAGCAAATAGCTTACTCGCACACTCGCACTGCTCTCGACTCCTCTACAAGTTTTTTGAAGAGCTCTGTAGATAATTAGATTAGAAAACTGGAGTACCTAGACGCAGAACGAGAGTTGCACTTGCAATAGACTGCTCTCATATTATTGTAGCTCAATTTTATAAGTTTCTCAATAAATTACAGTATATAAGGAAGTTAGTACCGAGTATCTAGTCTAGGAGATATAAATGTAGAGTGTGTAAGTTTCAATGTTAATTGTAATTTATATAGAGGTATTAAAGTATGTCTACTGTAATTTTGTACTTTAAGCTTAGGAATAAACGTATTTAGTTTAATTTCCAATTTGGTAGTTTACCAAGCACTGAGAAAGTAGCGAAATAAACATGTGTCTCCACTACACATGTATTTTTTCGTTAAAATTTTTGTCGTAGAACAAAAATACTGTTAAAATATTAATATTCTCACCAAGTATAGCAATAAATCCAGAGTTGATAAAAAAAAACGTCTGCACTATACGACACTCGAGCGTAGAATGACCCACGGACGGAGAACTTGCCACCAGTACAATTTAATTAAATATGGCTTCAGATTAACTCGGTAAGGCTTCTTACAAACTATTCTGTTTCATATTTTCCAACCCCTCCTAATAGCTCAATCAATATTGTATTTTACCTACCTATTTACATCCAACGAACCGTTCAAACATACCTGAAGTACCGCCGTAGCAAATTGAAAAGGGTAACAATTCCCATATTCGAATCTTATTTACCTGAAACAAAAAGATTACACAATTAGTCGATTCTCTCGATTTGTTTACGTTGAAGTCTATTAGGCTAAACAATGTCGTTAATAATAACAATAGCAGCAGGAGTGACGAACCGAAGTTACTTCAGTGTAAGTCTTGACTTTGATAATAATGGGTTTCATTGGAGCGTGGCGGGCTGTCGGGCCAACGAGGGGAGGGGGCAACAGTGGTGGGGGTGTGATTGTATCCGATGATAAACATCGGCCGCCTGCCGCGCCATCCAAGAGTCGGCGCTAATTAAACAACAACGGAGAAAATTAATTTGATTGTTTCGGAACTGCGCCTCTTTGTTTCGGCCTACGAACCGGTTACCTTACCTACCTCAAATAAAAAAACGGGCGATCGTAACGTTCCGTGTCGCTACCGAGATTTTTCACACAGACACCTTTTTCGCATAATCATAATATGGATAGAATGTGGTGCTGGCGGCAAGCACCGATGACAGGTGTCGATAGACTGAAGTAACGTTTACATACTCGACTTGGGAAGGCATGAAAGTGCACTGGATCGATAGTCGATAATAAACAAAGGTGTGCTACGCTTTTTAGTGTTAATATTGAGTCGCTTTTGAAATTAACGAATTAATTTGTAATTTCTGTGACCATAAGTTAGTTGAACACACCAGCTATTAAAACTAACTTTACTCTTAGAGAGAATATTACGATTATGTCTATAAGTTACGAGGAAAGTGAATTATTAGCCTGTATATAGAGCTAGTGAGTAGAGAACGATGATTTGGTAGAGTTGAGTGACAAATGAGAGACGCGTGACGAAGCTGGCTACGCCGCGCGCGGGCGCTATGCGGGCGAGCGATCAACGGCCGAATGAGGAGGGAGGTTCCTTTTGCCACATACTCTGTCGCGACATCGTTCAAGGATTAGATTCCGCGGTGTCGACTTACACCCTATACTATACCGGTACATTTCCCATGTCATTATTAGCGACATGCCTTAATTAATTAATTAAACCTACGTGTTCAGATATTCAACCCCCGAACATATGTTAACAAGATCTGATACCTTCGCAGCCAGGGCCTAACGACACGATCATATTATATCGAATAATGCGACAATACACCAATTGTATCGCTTACACAATTCCTATACTGGTGAAAATGAATAATTTATAATAGTCACGAAGTAGTTCGGGCGGGTGTCAATTAGTTAGGTGATATATTTAGGAATCGAGAACGCGCCTTTTCAATAAATAAGTTGCAGGGTGGGATTTGAAAATTAACCGTAGATGGGAAACATGGGTAGGGCAAAAACTTTAATGCGTGTACGGAAACGGTTCGGTGCGAAAATGTGGAATTAGACGCGGTATCCGAGTAGGGAAACTCATTCCCGACTCGACCGTGAATTATTTACGCGTACCAAATGCGGGCGGCTGATTCACTTCGCCACTCTCCATACTACTTCACTGTTCGTTTGTACACTATTGTTTATTTACAGACGTTATTTCTGAGTCAATTTTTATTTCGCTCGTGTCATCTTATTCGAACCAATTATATATAGACGATACTTGTGTTTTAAACATATAATGTGGCGTAATGAAACTATTTCGTCCGGCAATAAGTATATGTCATCTGTCGACAAACTGTTAAAACTTCGAGGTTTTATGTATTTATCAGTTCGAATGCTTTTTATTGAGAAACTGGATTCATCTCATCTTGGCAGACGACAAAGCTTGCCCCTGTCCGTTACGGTGTGGCCAGCAATTAAACACTAGAAACGAACGAAGTCCGTCCATTGGAAAAGTGCTGAGCAAGTGAACAATACAACAGCTATCTAATTACTTTGTGCCCCTACCCGTTACCCCGTCTGTTGTCCCAACAATGTAACGTCACTCTGTAAAGTTGTTTTGTGGCTTTTGTAAAGCGGACTCGCGCCACGTGAACTTCGTCGATTCGAATGTTTCATGGCCGAATGGACATTAATTGGGTATATACTAGCTCTTAATTGTTTTCAGACAAATTGTTTTAAAGTGGGCAAGTACTTCGAATAAAGTAAGAAATTAGTGAAATTTTACATTATGAAATAGCGTTGCGTAGCCGGGAATGTAGGAAGCCCCTTTTAGGGAGTATTAATTGAAGATTTAGTGCGGGGTTTAATACAATTGAAATCGAATTAAGTACATTCAGTTGCGGTGTAGAGCGGATCGAGTTGATTCAGCGGGATCACCCGCAACTGCAACGTTGTCATTCTAGCCTGAACTACACACTGAATAATAAAACAGCTGAATTATTTAAATCAATTATTGTCAACTTTTTATCCAAACATAACTATACACACTTAACCTTAATACCTAATTAATTATAGCAAACTATGAAAATGGACGCCAAATAAACAGTTTTTTGTCAACTCTAAGTATTTCTTGAACAGCTTTTAATTGTCGCTGAGTAGTTTCTCGATGACAGCTAACAACGACTAATACCTACTATGTTTCTCTTACAAAATGAAAAATGAGAAAACATTTTTCATTTTGTAAGAGTACTTGTCGACAGTTACCTAACGCAATTACTATGATTCTATAAATTCTATTACAATAATGCAACACACACACACACACCCTCACACACACTTTTACAATTTAAAGGAGATTCGATAGAATACCTTTCAACCAATATCTCACATGTGTATAAATACTATAGATAAAATAATGACGCAGACTGTTCTCCAGGAATATTATTATTGAGGTGAATCACGGACGAGCTACCTAAATGGAGCGGCGCGCGACGTCAAGTAGACGTTCCCTTGACATAGTAGACATGAAGCATTGCAGTCCTGTCGGAGTTATGAGCTAAGCGGCGCGCAGTTTCACGTAGGGAATAGATGGTCGAATTAATTGAAATATAGCGTCGCGCTGCCGGTGTGCGGTCGTGCGGTGGCGGATTGGGGGATTAAAGTTGCAGCAGTTGAGCTCGGGAGCAGGTGTGGGCAGGCGGCGCGGGCGGCGGCGAGGCAAGGGGGAAAGCTGCACTGCACCGCCCGCCGGCATCGGCTTGCGGAACACGAATTCGAACCGTTGAAAAATTGCGTTGAACGTCTTGGAACCACCCCTCGCATCGCCGACGCGGACCTGAGCCACATACTAATAAGTCGATGTACATACTCTGAGAGCTGATGTCGTCGTCGCTACCATCTCGCATCGATAGATAAGATCAATTATACATACCTACTATCTGAATACTAGATTGCCTTGAGCAATAAAAAACAAAAAAGAAATATTACTATTGATTTTTTTATAAAAATGCGTAAGTACCTACCTAACCTTGATGATTATTTCAATTAATGTAACCTCACGGCTATTTTATTCGCTATACGTGTTTTAATATTGACTTCGTGACTGTTCCAGTCAATCATAGGTAGCAACAACCAGAGAGAATAAATTAGCGTAGTTAGCAGTATGTAAGCCCGTAAAGCCTTGACCAATATTACGTAATGTGTACAAAATTCAGTCATGAAACATACTTAATATTTTCAATTTGTCGAAATACCAAACTTATAGAGTAGGTACCATAAAATAACGATTAAGAAAAGTTCATATTATCACAACAGAAAATGTTACTGAACTAAGCATAACTTCTGCAATTCAGCGATTTTGCGACATCACAGAGCGCCAACTCTTCCTGTATCAAAATAAATATATTTATTATTATTTAGTTTATATTTTTAAGCTTACGAAATTGTCAGCAATGAGTCAGCTAAGCGATAATCGCGATTGCAAGTAAATCCTGAAGGCTTAACTTTATTAAGGGTTCGAAAACGTCAAGGGCTGGATTGGGGGCCGACCTTCATAAAACAAAGTTTATGACAAACAATAACATTTATTACATAGTTCAACAGTATTAATGTGCTCTTCGTTTACAACAGTACTGTTACCAATAACATTAGTTAGACCTAGGTTATTCTAGGTTTCTGTGAGCGATATAGGTAAGTCACAATATCTAACCTAACCTAACTTTTCCGTGTAAATAACCTATCTAGTTTACCAGTGAAGTATTTTAGGTAAGTTTGGCAAGTGGCAAGCAAAGATGTGAATCGTAAGGATGTCTTCAACTCTAGATCTAATAGATCAAAGGTATTGGCTACGACGAATGTCTTAAAATACTAATATTTCCTTTTGGAATAATAAAATACAAAATAATCAAGACGTCTCAGTATAAAAGCAATGTTTGAGTACTTCCAGAGTTCGAGTGGACACCAAAGTAAGTCTGGGTCGGGTACTTGTTCCAAACCGGAATAAAATTTTATGTGGACATTATACGTGACAAACGATATAAACGACACGAATATCCTTTTACTAGTTTCACTCTATTTCTATTACATTTAGCATCTGATTTAAAACTATATTTAGCAGCAAGAGAGAAATATAATTAGGTAAATGTGTAATCAAGAAATGAAAGTACAACTACGTTTCGGAGTTTCGAGCGATAAATGTCAAGAACTCTTTGTTCATTAAATGAACGTGTTTACTCGCTTAATGGTCGGCTCCGAGAGTCTGCCTGCAAAATACTGATTGTGTGTCGAGACAATAACAATAGCTTCCATATGATCTTGTATGCATTTGTTTTAAGCTACCAAGTGACGTGTGCTGATAGGAATTTACGTGTCACTGAGGTAGTGGAGACTGTCACGAGTATAAGCCTAGGGAATCAAATCTACCAAGCTATAGATACAATCAGCTGCTCCGACTCGAATAGGTAAGTAATGTCTAAATATAGTTTTACTAACGCTAATTTATATCAAAATAGCTGCGCCCCGCGGTTTTACCCGCGCAAGTTGCGAACCCGCGTTGTTCGAACACCTACCTACCGCAATGCAATAATCCATACTTAAACGGTCGCCCATTGAAGTACTGTTGAAGCCAGGCGCTACCGCGCCAGGCATCATCAGTACTTCCCTGGTCGTCCGTAGGTAGTAGGTAGTAGTAGGTAGTGGTAGGTGAAGTAAGCTAAAGTTTGTTTTCATCAGTAAGTGACGATAACGATGACGAAGGATGACGATGCCGACGGATGACGATGACGATGATGATGATGCCACTGTAAATCACTTACCCTACCCCTGTGTCGATTTTCATTAATTAAATAGTTATCACCCGCGTAAGTCCCGATCCCGCGGGATTATCAGGATCAAAAGTATCCTATATTACTCTCCATCATATAAACTATCCCTATGCAAATTTTCATTTAATAAATAGTTATCACCCGCGTAAGTCCCGATCCCGCAGGATTTTCGGGATCAAATCCCGCGAGATTTACGGGATCATAAGTATCCTATGTTACTCTCCATCATTTAAACTATCCCTATTCAAATTTTCATCCAAATCGGTCGAGCCGTTTGACCGTGAAGAGGGAACAAACAAACAAACAAACAAACAGATTTTCGGATTTATAATATTATATAGTAGGATGTTGTAGGAACAAATCGAGATAGTTCTATACACTTGATTGCTTTGATGATGGCAACAATTTAAAAGACAGAATGTTACTTAGGCAATAATATCAATGCACAATAGACGTTAAAAATAAGTGCAGCACAAAAACTTACTGTAAGCTCTAGTGTGTAACTATGTGCATCTAATGCACATTCAGTGTATGTAGGAAAGCCAAGCGACTAGTGGTTGTTAAGGGTGATCGCACTCGGGGGTGCAGTGACTGCCTCCCCTCTCCGCCAATTTTAACGTTCGCCGCTCTGGTTACCTTGTTAAATCGCGACCTTTAAGTATCTCTAGAAGATATGCTCCACACGACTTCTAGCTATTTAGAGCGGGCTAAAGTTGGAGCATATTGCAAGTATTCGTAAACATTAAACAGTACTGAACCAAAGTTACGTTTAAATATGTTATTATACGATATTCTTGTTGATTATTTGGACTGAATAATTTTATGAGATTTTGTTTTCATAATTTAATTTAGGAGGTGTGAACCTCATTGGAAGCAAGAATCGAATAATAGACAAAACGATAATTTGTGTACATGAGAGCTAGTGAAACGTGGACACGTCATCAAACCGTGTTGTCTGACGGCGTTGGGCATACGGCTTTTGTCGATGCTCATTTGCGTATCTAAGTGGGCCCGCGGAGACCATTAGTCGACGATCGAAGGCGTCATTACTCGCGTAGTGTCGCGCGATAACGACCAGACCGACACTACAACCCTTAACGACATAGCCTGCGGTGCAAGTGGACAGCTACGTACCTTCTCTTCCGATCGTTGCCATTTCAACAAAAAAAAAAGGGGGAATACTACACCAAATTGGGTCGACAATCGGTTTTTAAGTAGAAATAAACGTCTGCGTTAAAATATTCAATTGATCTAGATAGCTAGACAGACATAGAATGCAGAATCGCGAACTGCATGTCGACCTATTAAGTCTACAATTCGTAAAATTGTAATTGAACAGGAAATTGTTAATTTTAAAGTACTGTTTCCTGGAATGTAGCACAAGTCTCAGAGAACATTACCCAATACCTACTAAAAATTAATTCAGGAGTACACGTTAATTAATAAAGTTCATATACCTAACTATGAAACGAAGACGCAAGTGTAAACAACTACTAATGGCATATTAGCCTTAGCATGTGATTTCATATATGGTCGTGGGGCGGCCTTTAGTGAGTTTCGTCGTAGATTTTAACGAGATTGCCAGTAGTCTCCCGCCGCCGCTACGCCGCGCAACTTGTACTATGTATGACACAAGTTTACAACTCATTAAAGACTTCCCAGATTTCATATTAAATCGAAACGAAAATACTTCCCATTTCCTGGTTCCGACTAAGTTTCGATACAACTTACAAGCAGTTAACGGATTTCGATCTGCGTGCTGTTTATTTACCCCCACTCACATGCAAAAAGGTTATAAGTTACTCCTACGTCTGAGTGTCTGCAGCAGAGGTACCGCGATTTCTAATCTAACAGATGTGAAATGTTTTTAAAAAGTTGAATGTCCCGCGACAGAGCCTTAGCTACGTTTGATTAAACATATCTACGGATCGACGGCCTGTGGCGCGTTGGGCGAACGCCCGACTGCAATGCAGAAGGCTGCGGGTTCGATACCCGCTGGGTGCAACAATTTATGCTTAAAAATAAATAATTGTGTCTGGTCTGGATGTCTATCTATATAATATATGTATGTAAAAAAAAGAATATTTTGTAGTTTTTTTAATTGTTTTTTAACCTGGGAAAATCTCATCAGATAATTTGTGGTATATCCGTTGTCTAGTACCCTAGTGCCTAGTGCTTAGCTTGGGGCTAGCTTGCGCTGTGTGTAATGTTGTGCAATATTTATTTATTAAAGTCGATTTAGAAAATAATTGTCTATCTCATCAGCTATTTTACAGGTAACTCTACCAACGTTAGTACACAAATTTGGTCCTTTATTAAATTGTTTTTGCAGCTAACAGAATTTCCTTCTGACTATAAAATTTACTGACCGCTTTGAAGAATCAGATTATACAAATTCACCCTTTCTAGTAATTTTCTCTAAGACTATGCAAGTCACGTCTCGGTTAGAGGAAGTCCCCTCATTTATAATCAATGTCAAAATGGTATTACCGTGAGATTGGGTAGAAAAATTGTGTAATATTTTTGAAGATATCGACGTATAAAATGAAACGTCTTATGAAGTATTCATGATAGGCTCATCTCTGACTTACGTTTCTAGAACCAAAATAAAATATTGAACGGCGTTATATACCAAGTAATAGAGATTGGATATATGGATTGCTATCTGGATTTCATGGCTTATTTCCATACGAATTTTAGAAAGCTTTATTTGGTATGTATAGTGCGGTAAGTGTTGTGAGCGTCTCAGGATGGAATATGGTATCCTTCCAGTTATAGTTCAGTATATCGCGGTAGTTGGAGAGGCATGTATTATTCAGTCGGAGAAGAGAGGCCGCTGCCGGCCGGGTCGTCTCGGGCCTCTCATTACAATACGAGTGATCGCAGTCCGGCGCCGAACAGGCGGCCAACTTCTGCTAAGGCAGACAACGCGACCGATTAAATTTTCATCTCTCTTTGTTCGTGAACAAAGATAACGGATCGATGAGCTTCGCTAATGTGTTCCTAAGAACATCAAAACCGAGTTAAATTGGATTCACCGATTAAAAATCGTAGATACAGTTCAGCAGGCACGATGCTGTTGTAAGACGCATCGTTTCGAAAAATGTTTTTGGTACTTTCTATTCTTGGTAGACTTCAGAATGCTGGATACAAAGAGATAGTCCTAAAGTACATTTCTTACAGTGAGTTTCAAATACAATTCGAATTCGATATTCACGAGACGTTCCGATTACGCCAATCGATACCGAACTTTTCGTAGAATACCTTAACTAGATCTGTTTAGATTTTGTATTTTTCAATTTCGCATATGTGCCTACATAGATATAATACGTTAGAATACTTGAATAGCATGCATTCCAACCTACTATATTCTTGAATAGGTAATGTAAGCCACAAGGATAATTATGTAAAATGTAACGGTGCTTCGGAAAAATAGCCATTCTAAACATTTCTTGAAATGCCAACCGCACAATTAAAATAAAAAATAACTTTATAGAATTACATTTTACAGAAATGCATTGTAACTTCACATGTTATCTGATACTAAATGAGTATCAGATAACATGTGAAGTTACAATGCACTTCAGCGAAATTCATTTTTATCAGTTCTATCAATTTATTGCAAACAAATAAATGATTTGATTTGGCGTGGACTAGTGAAGAATAACACCGCTTTGAAGCTCAGTTATCAGATTCATGGAAATATAATCCGATTTCAGTTGATAATAAAATTTATTCTGCCTCCATAAAGAGCGTACATTTTTCGACAAACAAATAAATGTTTAGCTGTTTATGTACGTATGTATCGTATGAAAATACGTATCTACACCTACATGTGCTACAAAAGATACAGTATGTAGGTATAGAAGAAAAAAGCGGGTATACCTATTATTTTATATTCCCGTCACAATTGAGAACAGTCTTGGAAGCTATTATGGTACCAGTAATGAGATTTAGAGCCCTCATATAAAGTTATTTATGTATCGAATGTGGTTACGGGGTACGATTCGCGTCAATGGAAATTTATGTTTATGTTTCAACTTAGTCAGTTCCTTGACAACTTACTTGCAGATATAATATTTAGTAACTTAGTTTAATTAAACCGCTATTAATATACAAGCTTAATAAAAGCCTTCATCAATCGTCATTATGGAAAAGTCAAAGGTCTAATTTTAATGGTGACTAAGTATCAAAGGTGAGTGACTTTTTCCGCAACATTGATTTTAGACGGGTCGAATGGGTAAACCGCGTTAGGATAAAGAGTTTTAGCCACATTACTTTGCAACATAAAAAATATTATAAGAGATATAATTAATTTATCCTATTTAATCCTTTTCAACTAATTAGGTAAAGCACGGGTAAGTACTTGTTTAACCTTGAAAAATAATCACATGACCCAATAATAAGGGGAGTCGAGATAGTAACAATTGGCGTCCGGCACGTAGCGAGATAAAAATAACTTCATTATTCCTGCAACATACCTATCGTAAAGTTTTATTTTAGTCCTGAAATAATGACCAAAAGGCTCGAAGAACATTTGACACTTTGGTACCTACCTACATAATGACCTAGGCCTCGATCACCTATCTAGAATAGTAGATAGGTCGGCCAGTAGATATAAGCGTGCTGGTATAGATAGGAAAGCTCTGAATGCCTGAAACAGCCTATGGCACGCAAGCTACGTTTGGACAATGGCAAAAGACCTTTTCATTATTTATTATTATTTTTATTCGAGGAGGTGAATGATCGATGGCAGTGTGGGGATCGCAGAAACCGACTTCATTGTTCGGGTGAGATTAATCACACATCTCGTATGATGAAGCCGTGTAGCTAGAATACTTCTGCTTATTTGTATTACATGATTGGTGAATTTTCCATTTACATATCCGTATAAAAGATATGCTTCAAATAAGCATTATTTTACAACAAATTTTATTTTCATATTGTGTGCAAAAACGTTTAGTAAGACTACAATCGCTTGAACTAAAATCACATTAAAATGCAAACATATCAACTTAGTAAAATTGGGTAGGAAGCAACCTACCTACCTATAAGTATAATAAAGTTATCGTTTCCAAACCGTTCACGTACAACGAGAACAATTTATTCCTTCGGCCATTGAAGGAATAGAAAATTTCGTAGCAGTTTTACCTCTTTACATGGGATGGGTAGCGGAAGCAGTTTCGGTATGTATCTAGCTAGACGGCCGCTGTATGACGCCAAGCTGAATCGACATAATGTCTACATCGGCTACAGAGCCAATGCGGCCAAAGCTAGGTGTGTGTGGTGTAACTATACTATTCTTATTTTAGAAGGGTTCACATAAATTATAATAACCCTTCATTCAGAGTCGGGTAAAAGGTAATCGATTGATACATAAGCAAACAAACAGTGGAGATGCCGCCATCACGTCGCTCGTCGCGCCGCGTCGACGTCCGTGGCGACTGATTCAGTAACGCGATATAGCAAACAAACGCTCGGACACCGCGCCTCGCAATGTCAATTACGCTAATTAAACACGCTGTAGGGGAGGGAGAGAGTGGCCGTCGCGTCGTATTCGTACCACACCGCAGGCTCGCCGCTCGCCGACACACCCCGCCCGCGTACAGCAGGCAAAACGTGGACGTCCCGTCACTGACGAATCACATTAACAACAACACCTAAACAGATACGGGAAACAATGCTAATGAAATTACCTGCCAGTAACCCAGTTCCGACTAAATATCCACGGTAAACGCAAGAAGTCGGTTTTATTTACCTTGCAACAAACCAACACCACCGATTAATCAAATAATGAACTGAGAGAAGTCATCAGATTGCGTTCATAATCTGACTCTAACTTTATTTATATCAACTTTACAATGCAAACGACGACAAAATATGCAAACACAATGAGAAACATTGCTCCGCGTTAGTGGTTAGTAATTACTCGCCGATGAAATTATGGAAATGAGCGGTGAAAAGACAAATAATAGAATGAGTGCTAACAAGAGATAAGACACGGCTTAATTAATAAAGTTGCCGCTTGTGTTGGTGAAGAGTGACGGAGACGCCGTTTCTGGATTCGATTCCGATAATCGCATTCTGCTAATTGAGCGTAAGATTGACGCTATCGGGCCAGAGAGCGCGCAGAACAGAGAGCCTCACCATCCATTCGCTAATACGACCAAATCACTGAATCAACTTGCAAAAGGATTCACTGTCGGTATATAAAAGTGCTGCCAACTGTCGAGATAAAAAGAGTTCAGTCCAAAGACAGCGGGAAACCGAGCAATGGTATTGTACGAAAAATAATACAAAGGGTTGTAGAGCGTGCGTCATATTCGGGAAAGTTTTAACAAGAGGGGCAGCCGTAGCCGGAGGGGGACATGTCACGCGAGCTTTCATCGATGTGCTTTCAACTGTCACTGCTTATTTCGAGGACACATCACGTGTTTCATAAATAAATGAATAATGTTATTATAGATAATCCACGATTTATACGTAACATTTTTGAATAAATTGATAATTCCATAATAAGTTTAGTAAGCTTCAATTTATTAGTAACAAGCTGCGCCCCGCGGTTTTATCCGCGTAAGTCTCGATATTTAGTTTTTTTTTTCATAAGAACCTTCTGCTGAGCATAACAAACACAACATAAAAAATATTATCGAAATCGGTCCAGCCGTGGAAGCGTTTCCAAAATTCATTAAAATTGATTAAGCTGTTTAGACGTGAAAGCGTAACAGACAGTCAGACAGAGTTACTTTCGCATTTATAATATTTATAATTAATTGCGTATTACAATTTACCTACACCAGACGATTGGAAAAACGTGATGTAAAATGATGCATCATGGTTCTACTTGTTGGATGGTTCTAGTGAAGGTCTATTCAATTGCTTACACAGGTGCAAGTTGGACTAAGAAACTATTACGCGAGTCCAGACGGACGTGCAAACATGATACTTCTTATTACGTAGACACATACGTCTTTTGTTCGATGCCACTATGTTTACATACACAAGACCGAACGCAATATAAAACATGCCATACACGCATTTATTTCGTTGAATTACGACAGAATACAGAAACTGGCAGGTAACTTCTGAAGGTTTCAGGGCGATTTAAACAATTAAACAGCTCTGAAAAACCAATTAATGAATTTAGAAGCTACTCAATTATTTAAGTAGGCCTCAAGTTTTAAGTGGCGGTACAGTATTCGGCCGTTAAAGTAATAAACACTTAAGACAAATAAAAACAAAAGAAGATGAAACCAAACGTTTGAATACATATGTATCATAATACGTACATAATAAATCATAGTACAAGCCCAGTTACTTAGTTCGGGGCTAGATGGTAATGTGTGAAATGTTCTGCAATATATATATATTTTAAACAAAAGACTACAAAAACGGAATCATAAGACGATCAAAGTAATGAAAGGACAAGTCGTTTAATTTCGAACCTTTTTCGAGAAAAGGGGCGTTTATTAAATAAGTTTTTATGATGCAATCACAACGTTAAACTCCTTTAACATAAAACATTATAAGAACTAAGACTTGGCGAATTGCTGAGTCATCCATTAATATGAATAAAGACATATACGGCAATGTATATACACTTATAGATTAGTTGACTGAGTTTGTTTTAAGATGATTATAGATTTGAGATGAGTTTAATTTTTATATTTCGGTAATTCCTACAGAGAACTGAAAAGGCCATTATGAAAATAAGTTTTTTTCATGAAAGCGTCGCTGAGTGACAAAGTACATTATAAAAAGTGTATTTACACTCGACCTGACGCGGCGGGAGGAGAAACTTTCGTTTCGGGCGGTTTATGGGCGGAAAAATTGAGAAAAGTTGGAGCGTAACGGCCGGTAGCGAGAGGAATAAGAAGTACTGGCGACGGAGAGTTTAATATAATATGTAAATCGAATGGCAACACTGAGACCTTACGGTGTTCGGGTGCGGATGTACAGCCGACTCATATCGGCCGGCTGGACGTATTACATAGGGAGTCGTAAATTATCGTGCAAAAGGCGAAGCAGCAAGTTTTACGCGGCACCGGACGAGGCTGCATAAGCGAAGGAAGACCGAGCAAGGGTTACGAGCCTATGAATGCAAATGAGCGTTGCCGCGCGGATAGAGGTCGGTTTATCGGTGGACATTTACATAAAACCGTAGAACCGACTGGCGGTCGTACTCGTACCTACCCGCTATCACCATCATCATATGTTCATTAAAAGTACCAGGAATTAACTCAAACATTAAGTTCAATGGTAAACATTTACTTACCTAATCATTCCATGTTTGATAAAGACATTAGTTTGGCAAATTAGGGATTCATTATCGACAAAAGCTTTCCAGAGTCAGATGTTAGTTTAGATGTAGGTACAATCACAAAGTAGAATTTAGTTAGATCTTAATTTGTTGCTGAGCGAGTTTTGGAGGGCTCTGAAGCCCTCCAAAACTGCCTGCAGATAGTATCTCTACGTCTGGAGTTTGTTTTAGTCCGCTACAATCATTGGCAAATGAAATTAGAAAAAAGATGTACAATAACATTCCATTAGATTGATCAGCAAATAGAAGTATGTACAGTAAGCAAGTTAGTTTGGCTAAAAAATGGTAATATTAATTAAAACATGTAATGGCTGAAAATTAAACTTATTATTACAGTAAATACTACGAAGGCGTTTCACACATACGCCGACTAAAGGACAGACCCCTTTAGACTGAAAACTAGTTTACAATCAAGACTGACTAACTTTGAATACAAAAATAAAACGGCATGACTCAATCGTCACAAAATATTCGTGAATTGTGGACGAGGTGACCCAAAACTTTTCTGTCGTAATGTTTACAAGGCATCCAACTCGACAAAAACAACGATACATCAAAAGTGAGTTACAAGTTAACTGGCGGTATCCGCCGCCCCGGTCTATGGTAAAATTCCGATTTAAGCTGACACGGGTACCCGGGCCTCTCTTGTTGACTTTACAGAGCGACACTCCAACTTGCCCACTGAATAAAGTGGCCTCCTTAGGCCAACCTCAGAGGGTTCTTTCGATAAATAAAAACGTTAGGACCGGTCACTTACAAAAGTTTTTAGTTAATAAAAATGAGTAGCGAATCACATGAGTCGTAATTCATGAGCATTGAACGTAGCCGTTCAACAAGTAGGGCAATGAAAGAAGCGAAGGGAGGAGCGATCCAAGAGGTCAAACAAAGGGCGGAGCTATCTGTAGAAATTTTTTTCTACAGATAGCTCATACTATACAGTGGTGTGTCCTCAACATATAAGAGACGAGACTTAACGGTCGTTCTCTTGTTGCTAGGAGATTACGAACAGATGTTTGTTCGTTATGAAGCAAAAGAAAGACGGCGCATCGGCAGAGTTTCGTCGAAGTCCAAAACTATGGGAATTCTTGTCTGAATTTTACACAAAAGTAGTATCGCAAGACAATAAAGAACGCAAGTGTGCAGTTTAAAGTTTTCGTGAAAGAAACAGTTCCAGTTTTGTTGCGACGCTTGAAAAGTTGCAAAATCCAGTCGCTCGCCAACCAGTAAAGACGATTCCATCGCCCCCAACCACGATCTTGTTGTCAAACTAAGAAATATTGCCATTCACTGAGACACTTTTCGAGTTATATCCACTCAACCTACGGAATCCATTTAAACTCTACCAAAATCCAGCTTTGTACAAGAAGGTATATTGATATTTGACACCCGATTAATAAAAACATAAGTAAAAATTTAGAAACTTCAGCAAAACATGTGGAATTACAGTATTTTATTTGAGAGGATAAAACAGCAAGTGATGCGATCACGCAGTCGTTCGCCCCCGCCCTTTTGTTCAGGCGCGCTTGCTAATCCTATTCCCGCGACAAATTAATATGCTCATCGGCAGCCGCGTCACTAGATTACAGCGCGTTCATAGCGCGATTGTATTTTAAGTGTATTATCCAATTTGGCGGATATTGTGCGTGTGGTTATCCGTGGTGCGTTCTGCACAGCCTAGCATTTAGCCGCGAGCCGCGGGATATAAGCGTTACATTGCTTGCATTATCGCACGCTATGATGGAACAAGCTGGCGAACTTAATAGATTTTGTTGGTATTGCCTTCAGCATCGGACGCGGTCAGTTTATGCTGAACTAACGGGATTATAGCCCGCATATGAGTTTAGTGCGAGACCGGAATGTGTGCAGCCATCAGTAAATAAATTTGAGATATTAGAAACAAATAAAATTAATGAAAATATAGGATATTCAAATCGCCCAACTGCAGCATCAAGGATCTGATTTAGGAGCTATCCTCGTTCTTCGCATTCAAGAAATCTCGTTTTAACATACTGAAAGTGTTTTATTTCTTATTTCGCTAAAGTTCTGGACGAATCACAAATGTTAGAATTCGTTTATATGTTTCCAAACATCAAAGCGTTTGTGAGCTGAAAGTTTTATCATTTGGGTACACGATAATATTCGATAATGATACCTAAACGATTTGTAAACAAAAATGTAGAAACAATATCGTGTAAAAACGATGCAAATAATTAAAATCGGCCAAAACCATTAAAAGCGCAGTTTATAATAGGAGAGTGCACTGTGAAGTGTCCTTCATGTAGGCAGTTAAAGAGTTGGAGAAGCGTACTCGAGCACGAGTAGGTACTGTAGCGGCGCCACCTCGTGCCGACTAACGAACCTGCCGACAAAAACTCTGCTCACCTCTACACTGAGCTAGGCACGGTCGCTCTCCTCGCTGCGCCAATAAGGCCCTTCATTATTACCACTATGCACAGAGTCACTAATTGCGAACACTGTGGATTTAATGACTCAAAAATCAACTACATACTACACCAACGTTCATACATAGGGAATAAAAAGAAAAGAAAAGATTTGAGAATCAATTACAGGAAGAATTCATTGATTCGAGCAAAACATACAAATGTAATTTTTCAATCGGTATCCGTACCGACTGGTGATCAAAAATAATGATAGAAAAACGAAAAACAATTGTTAATTTTATTAGGCGAGACACTGGAAACTATAAACTGAATCTTCTCCTATAATACTCGATTTTACTATTGATAGCAACTACATTCTTAGAAGTAAATAACATCTAAGACATGGGAGGGAGGGTTGAAACGATTGGATGAATCGTTAATTTTATGTTGTTCTACAAGAACTGCCAAAGATGAATTTATCAATAGCATGCAATCGGCTGGGGTTCCAATTACAATGTTAAGATGATGGAAAATAAATTAGTTCGATAAAATTTGAAAGTTAATCGAAATATTTTAAAGGAAAAATTAATCCTGAAAAATTCGCTCGCGACGAGATTTTAACTCGGGTCTCTACGCATAGTGAATTTTTCCTTTAAAATATTTCTAGTGGATATACCTACCTTGAGCAATAAAAACAAATTAAGAAAGATTATCGAAATTACAACTAATATTACAGAAACATGTTACTTTCTACAAAGTGAAGGGTAAAAGAATGTTTTGGCACTAAGCCCTAGGCGAATCAATTTTAATGAAATTTGATATTTCTTAGGCTAGAGTGGTTGAGAGTGAGTGGATTAAGTTAAACCTGCTGGAATTTCTACAACTAATAAGAGATGGGTGACTGAAAACACAAATGTATTTAATTAATTTAAATAAACGAGATCTAATCTAAGAACAGCAAACGGTGATTTACACTAATTAGTGTTTATGGAGAGCCGAGTTAATCCAAACTAAGGCTCATCACTTATTCAGGTAATGAAGTCTTATGTAATTGGTATTTACTGCTTAGTACACCGACGTAATCTAAGTGCGGCATAATCTCAGGATGCCACTAAATAATGAATGAGTGGTACTGGTTAATAAGATCCGTGGAGCATGCAGCGAACTGTCACTCATCTTCACGCCTCGCGTTAATTGAGTGGGGCAACTACCGCGGCCCGCGCCGCCGGCAGTCGGCAGTCGACACGACAACAAAGATGTGGAAATGTAAACATCCTCGTAAAACCGAATGTTAGAAATACTTTGAATCATTTCCATTCTTCACATTATAGCAAACCCTTTGACGTGGCAAAGAATTCAGTTGTAATAACATAAACTTGATTAGATATATTTCTCGAGATATAGACCTCATAAAGTAATGAAAAATCTGAAAAAAAAAATGTCGTCAATGTTATATTGTATTTAGTTCGACATTGGTTTTTTCCATTGTGTAAGTCGAGATTCATCTTGAAATGCATCGATTACCAGTTCCACATACTACTTCTAGGCTTTGGTTAAGGTGGGTTTTATAAGATTTATCAATAGAGACCACTTCGTAGACTATTGGGGAATAGTTACAATCACTGTATCTATTTCAATTTGTCAAATAATTGCCTCTTTGAAACTTAATTTATTTTGATAAATCAAAGAAGGACAACAAAGACAACTGAATTTTGTAATAAGAAATGATCGTACACCGAATTAGAAGACAAAAAGTTAGTGAGACCCCGCTTGTATCAGCTACTGGTCGATATAATATCGGTCCTCTGAGAGGTGTTTTAACGTGTGACATTTATCGTAGGTAGGGTAGATATTGTAGTGGCATATAGATAGTTTGTGGGTTTGATGGCCGGTGATTCATCACGGAGGCGAGCCCTTCTTAGATATATTGCCGATGTGTTCGTTACTTGTACCCATTCGCACAATTCGTGTATTGATGCTAGCCTGTCTGTCCACTACACTGGACTACATAAATAAAATGTTGTTTTATACAAAAATTTACACTATAGTTATAGTTTGACAAAAAGTTAAATGTAACACATAATTTTTAATAAGTATTACGTAAAATACATTTTTGGTAAGTACACGAACTTATCAGCGAACAAAAGCTCAGGGAACTTTAATGTGTCGAGCTTTTGATAATTTTGTCAATGGTTCCATTAACAAACTTATTGAAGCCATACCAGTTTGAAAACTACATAAAATATTCATTTGGTTTTGTGGGTAGTTTATAAGATATTTTGAGCGGCTTAAATAATGATTTTAGTTGCATACCCGCCGCCCGTTACGTTAGAAGACGTTATTCAAGATAATAAGTCGTTATATCAGTTGTTTGCACGACAGGAATCAAATATACTAATAATAATAACGAAATTATGAAATAAAATAAGAAGTATACTTTTTCAACAAATAAAGCTAGTTCGCACGCTTATTATAATAGTTATTACAACAGTAAAAAATAATAATGTATGTATCTATAGCAACGCCTACACTAAAGTGACCAGAGAGCCATATGTACTTTAATATACAAATATACATACAAACTTTCGCGTTTATAAGACTAATCTTACTAATATTATAAACGCGAAAGTTTGTATGTAAGTATGTATGTATGTATGGGAGGTTGTTACTCTTTCACGCAAAAACTACTGAACCGATTGCGATGAAACTAGGTAGCTGGGGACCTGGATTAACACATAGGCTACTTTTTATCCCGATATTCCCGCGTGAACGGGACTTAGGCGGGTGAAACCGCGGGGCGCAGCTATCTATATATATAAAAGAAAGTCGTGTTAGTTACACCATTTATAACTCAAGAACGGCTAAATCGATTTGTCTGAAAATTGGTGGGGAGGTAGCTTAGAACCAGGAGAAGGACATAGAATACTTTTTATCCCGATAATCCCGCGGGATCGGGACTTACGCGGGTGATAACTATTTATTAGATGAAAATTTAAATAGGGATAGTTTAAATGATGGAGAGTAACATAGGATACTTATGAGCCCGTAAATCCCGCGGGATATGATCCCGAAAATTCCGTGGGATCGGGACTTATGCGGGTGATAACTATTTATTAGATGAAAATTTGCATAGGGATAGTTTAAATGATGGAGAGTAATATAGGATACTTTTGATCCCGAAAATCCCGCGGGATCGGGACTTACGCGGGTGATAACTATTCATTGGATGAAAATTTGCATAGGGATAGTTTAAATGATGGAGAGTAACATAGGATACTTTTGATCCCGAAAATCGCGCGGGATCGGGACTTACGCGGGTGATAACAATTCAATGAATGAAAATCGACACAGGGTAGGGTAAGTGATGTAGAGTGGCATCATCATCATCGTCATCGTCATCCATCGTCATTGATGGTCATCCATCGTCATCGTCATCCTTCGTCATCGTTATCGTCACCTACTGATGAAATACAAACTTTACCTTACTTCACCTACCTACCGCAGTGCAAAACTCTACACTTAAACGGACGACTAGGGAAGTTCAATGGGCGACCGTTTAAGTGTGGATTATTGCATTGCGGTAGGTAGGTGTTCGAACAACGCGGGTTCGCAACTTGCGCGGGTGAAACCGCGGGGCGCAGCTAGTAATGTATAAAAATGAATCTATATTTCACGTGGTCACGGCATCACACACACGTGAACTGGCCGGACTGATTTCGCTATATTTTTTTTTGATGTGTTAGTTAGGAGAAGGTTCTTATGAAAGAAAAATATCGGTATTCCCGCGGAATCGGGACTTAATCGGGTAAAACCGCGGGGCGCAGTTAGTAACATAATACGTATTATCTTGCTACTCGAATAACGATCGAATTTGCGATTTAATACGTAGAATTTGCAAGTATATTGTGGTTGTGTAAAGGCTACAGTCTGGTTCGAGGCAGAGAACTGGACGAGGTTCGAAACCGGTCCTACTTGTTTATTTTGCACGCATTCCTGTAGGCCGGCCGGGAGCGAGAGCCATTCCCGGACCAGGAACACGATTCCTAAGCGGTTTCGCAACCACTGGCCTTGAATCACAACACACCGCGAACACATTATTGTGAAACATAGTAACGTTTATGTGCCAGCAAAATGTAAACGAGTATTTGAATCTTGGATTTGCGTCATTCGTGTTTCCTTCAGGTAAGTATTCGAGCCTATATTAATAAAATTATTTACAAAATACTTGAGTGAGAATTATACTAAAGAAAAACAATTTATATCAAATTCAGAGACGCGGTGCCAATTTTTTTTCGCTTTATAAATACACACAAGTAGGTTCTCTTCAAATATTGCGGAAACAAAATTTTAGCCGCGGGTATTATGTCTGTGTTGAGTTGTTTAAGATGTAAAGAAGTGACTCCTTAGAACTTCAGGCTTACAAGAAATTCGTTCTAGACTTTTTAGTTTGCACCTATTCCGTTTATACAGCACAAAGTTGAGTAGTAATCCATACTAAGATACTAAGATAATATATCATAACAAAATGTTTGTTTGTTGCCAAATAAAACAGGAAAGTCCCAAAGCAATCTCTAGTATCCATACAGGTTTCGTGTCACGTCCGCGATGAGAATTCACTTTAATTGGCAAATAATACGTAGGCCAATTAAGGATGCTAAGTCGGGAGGAGGCGCGCGTGACGCGACTAGTCAATGTATTCAATTATGTAAACGTAGTCGCGAAAGAAGATCGGAACTCTCCCTTGCTTTTTAGTCAATGACCGCTCTGCAGTCAGAAGGTAAGCAGTCGGTTATGATACCTATAGACTATGGCAGCCCAAACATGATTTGCCATTTAGGAAGGTTATAATTGAAAATATGAATAAAGCCTTTCACACCTTTCACTGACGGATAGATGGATGTAAGAAATTATTACCCACACACTTCATAGTGTTCACCTTTCACTTTGTACCCAACTCAAAGGCTAATAAAATAAAATTACGTCGAGTTGCACACAAGCTCTGATGATATTGGTAGACGTGATCGAACTATAATAGCTTTAGTTAGATAGTACATTCAGTACTAGTAAATAGGAAGACGGTGACGGCCGTCAATGGTAGCAAACAGCAGTATCGCGACGAAGGTCCGCCCCGGGGACATAGCAATTGTAATGTAAAACGGCAAGGCGACGTCATTGCGAGAGCATGCCTTTTCGATTCGGAGATTTGCCTCGGGCTGAAAATGCACTCTGCAAAATGATTTACTACCAAATTGCAATATTCAGCGGAGCACTCCGAGCGCGGATAAGGATCAGGTTGGATACGGTTGGTGTGTTAGCTAAAATCTTCCACGTCGACACTATTACAACCAAACACAATGCGGCAAAACCGAGAGTCGAAGAAAGTACAGGTTAATAACATCATTGTGCTCGTCTCGCGCCTTTACGTCACACTGTCTGCCTATGTACTTGGAATACATAACCTTCGTGACTCAGCGTTGAACTATAAGAAACAGCAGTTTAAGTCAGTTTAGATTAGAAACGTTTAATCGTGATTGACGTGAATGAGTAAGTATTACGAAGAGGATAGAGAACATTTCCCTAAAAACAGTTCGCTATTGTCGCATTGAGACAACGGAAACGGTGAAATATAAGTATTTACATAAGGTTTATATAACACAATATTACTAAGAAAACGGCCGGCTAAGCTATTGGCTGACGTAATATATACGACGAGTCGTCACCTGATGCAAGTGAGGTGCCAAGGTCGAGGCACTTCGCATGTAAATGAGAGTAGATAAGTTGTGCTCATTACACTCCAACAGTCGACACGCGGCTCCCGTTGGCGACATTACGAGCCCCGTCAGGGCTCAGTGCTGCCTTTATTTTATTACGCGGATGTACCGAGAAAGGAGGTTAATGTCGTCAAATTACACGCATTGTTTCACCTAGCCATTGCCGTGGAAACAAATTTGGCTTTTGAGAAGCTTTTTTATTATTCAAGTATTGTTTGACAATTTGTCTCGAAAAATCAATAATAGTAAGACAATTTTAAGGATACTACGAGATAATAAAGTTAATTAAATTTGTGCTATTGTTAAGTTGTAAAATGTTTTTAAATTAGTTTAGCATAAGCGGATTAGGTACGAAAAGTTGGTTTTGAATGAAGTAACCATACCGTACATTGTTACTTAGAAGCTATTTACGTGATTTTCCACATTGGTGGTGGAGACGTGTCTCTCGGGCCTCACCGTTTAATTAAAGGGCGGCGAGGTGAAGTCCACGGGGGCGGGGGTTAGAGGAGTAGGGCATAATGGCGGCGCAATATCGGATGGAAATGCGCGGCATGTAGGAATGCGCCGCGCGCCGCCCCTCATTCGCGAACGATTCGTGGTATTTTTTATTGACGACTCCAGAAATGCTAGTGGAAATAGTCTATTCTTTCTAGTAAATTAATCTTAAAGAACTACAATGACAACAAAACAAGCTACTAGACAACATTTATAAGTTTATCCCGCTTATATCATTTCAAAACAAAGTCGGGTTTAAAACATTTTAAATTTTTTGGACCTGTGTCAATTTGCTTTCGTAAAAAAAGTTCTAATGGACACAACATGGCAGTATTTTTCATCCGTGCTCAAACTCGGTGTGGGACGATTAAATTTAGAGACTGACATTTTTAGACTGCACGAATTCAGCAAACGCGTCGCGCCGGCTCGGTAGAAAAAGGTCTGTAAATGTACTGTTTCTCGGTGACTATTTTGTTGCAAACAAGAAATAGAGAGTTACAAACTTAACAGTGCAATTCAGTAACGTATCTGGGTATCTCGATATTTTTCAATATTTTGTTGCAATATTAGCAGTGGAACGAGTAGCGAGTGCGCACGAACGGCAGCCGGAGTGCAATTTGAGCAGAGAGTGGCGAAATCCGAGAGCGAACGATACGTGACACCCCACTTATCACGCAACGTGAAAGTTGGACATCTTATTAAAATTCAGTTATTTATAACTGCGTAACGATTCCGTTCTGGAGTTTGGCTATTAATATCGCTAAGACTATACAATAAACTTAAGACTAAGTTTAATCTGTAAGTTAAATGTGTATGTGTCTTTACTATTTTAGGCTGCATTGTCAAAAACAAGCATAAACAAAAGGGACAGTTAAAAACGAGGTTGATTCGATAATTTATGCAGCAATTATATGGATGAGTAGATGCCGTTCGATCTAGGTCAGATTAAGTGATTTTAAAACTAATGCAAACGACGAGAACACACTACGAAAGCGCCCACACCACAACGTTTGACTGCAGAAAGTTAATGAACGTTCGCAAACAAACCTCTCGACGAATTTTATGATCGGTTGATTGTACCATAAATAAACATGAATTTAAGATGTAGGAGGTACAGTTATAAGTATAAACCTGACGAATCTAGATTATAAAATATCTATTTGAGACATTTTCTATGTTTTAGATTTCAAAACTTTTAGAATGCTAAATTTAAACAGGTTGTAAATGTCACAACTACACAAGACAGCCTTAAATTCAGTTATAGTCTCTGACGTAGAATGGTCAGACGGCAGGCGGGATATAAACGATTTATTATGTAGGATTACTATTCTGAATCGCCACATCGGCGCCATAATACAGCTTACACGGTATAGGTACTTCGATTCATACATACATATAGTAAAGAAACCGAAACAATAGAAAGGTAAAGTTTTTTATGTAATCATCTGGTTCGAAAAGAGGATATTTAATCTATTTAAAATGCTTATTCGATTAAAGTCATATGGAAATAAGTTATTTTGAGTGTCGTATTATTTAAGAAAAATATAAGTAAAACATTCTAAAATGTTTATCTACTTATCTAGTATCTATTAACATTTTTATTGACATGCTTATCAAATCAAATATAAACTGATTTAACGTAAAAAAATGAACAAATAATTAATTATACACACAAAAACATACCAGAATAACACAATTTGCAAGCTTGGCATAAGAAAAATAATTTAATGAAACACCAATTGCAATCAATTAAATTTTCAACTTTATTCTGGTTGAGACAACGGTCATGATATTTTTTAGCGAATTCGTAGGTGGATTTTGTCTATTTTCCCTTTGACGCCGCTCGGCGCATACTGTTTCTTGAATATATCTGCCCACGTTGCAAATCGGAACTTCAAATGCACCTACGCACACTTTCACTTTGTGCCCTTTTGTATTTTTATAATGAACGTTATTTGGTTTATGCAACTTTTCGTCTTATTGGGTTTTTTTATCCGTTTCTAAGCCCAATTCAATATATAAATATATATATACTATTGATTCAATTCTCATGACTTTGACTAAGTAAAACAATGTACTTGGCTTTTTGTGTGCCATATATTAAGTAACTAGCTGCTGCCCGCGGCTTCGCCCGAATTTAGGAAGTAGTACTGTTGGTATATCAATAATTGTCTATCGATTAAGTTAATAAAAAGGTTAAAAATTGGATGCAAAATCAGCATAGGAGCAGGATATGATCGGCATAGGATCAGCCTAGGTTCAACATTGGATCGGCATAGGATCATATTAAGTAATTCAGATATATTTGTTTCAGTTTTGAAAATGAAATATAATTTTGTGTGAAAAAAAACACGCAAACCTGTAACACGCAATACTTATTCTTATAACAGTTGATTGCTATATTTAAGGTCCAAAAATGAAATAAGAGTAATTCACGCTCCAATAGATTTACAACGGTTTGAGGTGAGACCGTATCGAATAGATGACATAATCTTATGTAAAAACTAGCGATTGAGAAAATTGATGCAACTCCATGCACACGTTTAGTGTTTTAGCATGAATAAATACCATATGAAAAGTCGCTATAGCGAGTGGTCAGTGTTTCAAGGCTTAATAACGTGTAAGTAAAGTGCAAAGGTGACGGTTAATTTTCAATCAAAAACCGGTTTTCAAAACGAGTGAACTTAGCACAGGCGTCGGGCGGGCGCGAGCGTAGGTAGACTAGCACAATGTAATAGTAAAGGAAGAAAGTATCAAATCTTAACAGCAATTTTAAATTTACGTGCCTGAGGCTTAGACAAAAATGATATGCGATCCTTAGTTCCGACTTGACGAGACGAACACCTATAATATGGCCGAATTGGATAAGGCGTTGGAACGGATCCAAAGATGCGGGTTCAAGTCCTGTTGGGTGCGAATTTTTGGAAAGCATTTCTTAAAAAAATAGCAAATTTATAATAAAAAGTTTGTCTGGTTGGTACATAATTACAAAACGACTATTCTTTCATGGTATCTTCCGGCATACCTGCTTATCCAAATACAAAAAGTTGGTTTGATTATCCCTCGACTATTTACCTGTGACAACTCTACCCATACCGTAATGATAACTTTCGCGAAAAAGACGTACTCACCTGTCTAACTAGACAGTTATGGGATAATATTATCTCAATTATATTAAATCACTTACCACTAATAACCTAAATAACTAGCAAGAGATAGGCATCGAGGAGGTTGGTACACTATATTGTTTTATTGTTTCCAATATTACGAACATTTAACTACAGTACTATTGAAGGGAATTTAATAATATCCGATGGAAAAGAGTACAAGAAATAGCGACTTAAGTTCCAATAGCGAAAGAACTAAGTTTTTCGCTTTACCCGATTAGGCGGGCGGGCAATACGAGGCGGACGGATCGAGCTTCGTGCTTCAAAGAGAGTACTAGTGCGCCCCCACAAAGACCTTGTTTACTTTTTCGTCCTCTCAGTTAAATATCTGGACGCTCCATCGCCGGTCAACAGAATAAGCGGCGTTCTTTACCACGAGATGGTTTTTATGGCTCAGATTAGCGCCAGAGCGACGTGCACTTTATTATTTTGTATTCTCAGTGGGATTATTTAAAGTTTCTATTCCACTAAAGTGCAGCTTCACTTGTGTCGGGATAAGGAAACTATAAAATATGCAAATAATGTTTGTGTTACTTGCACGACGTACTGGTAAAGCTGGTCAATTAGGTGACAGAAGTAAGATTAGCAGTAAGTGGAGGCAGCATCCGAAATCCAGATAACATGGCTCTGAAATCCACCTGTATTGTACACAAATGCGATTGTGTGGTACACAAAGCCCGCACAGTGTTCAGGGAACTATTGTTTATTGTTTCGGACATGATGACTGGCTTTAAGCGAGTTATGAGACTTAATACACGTACAGACATTAGACAAGCTCAGGATATTAGTAGTCCGAAATATTTGTAGATTTACGATCTTTTATTGACATTTCATACAAGACACACATTCATCATTTATTGCAATGAAAGTCCAAGACCCGTACAAGCGACTAGACCTTAGGATGAGTCTCTGTGTGGCCACATTCCGTTCATTTTACTTTTTGCGAACTCGCCTCATACCTCACTAACTGTTTTTGATAAGTGATATTGTTAGTACTAGTAACTACTCGCTGATCGGACGTACTTCGTATAGCCAACGGTCATGTCGAAAAAATAAATAAAAAGTAAAATCGTAATATGTAATTAAGTAATAGGTGAGAGCGATTAAAGTCTGAAGCCGATTGAAGAAAAAGAGGAAGAAAATGTGATTAGCATAATTTACTGACACCTTTTGACCTGAGGTGACATATTATAATACAGTGTATGATAAATTTACGCAGAATTCTTAATTCGAGATTCTAGAATTTTGGAAAACTGAATTCGAATTTCCTAAAGTCGTAGAACAAAAGTTGTTTGCTTAGACGTCGTCGCAGTAGAGTTTTAATATTCCAGTTTTATGTTTCACGGCAAAATCTACTAAACATTAATTCTAATTGGAAGACATGAAAAACATATTGCGAAATATTGGATTCTCATGGAAATATGCCAATCCCAAGAAAAATCTATCCTAGTGATTAAATGCCACTAAATGTGGAAGGTGGTAAAAATATGCTACGCGAGAGTATATTTCAAAATGAAAAGTTGTTGGGAGCATGTCGCCGTCTAAGACCAAGGTGAGTGAGTAGGAGCGACGTCGATAGCTGTAATGTAACCGATACAGCGCGGGCATATTGAATACGGAACGAAGGCAGACGTGAAAATCTTCGCCATGTAACGTTCGTTGCCGTCGTCGTAGCCGCTCGTCCCGATACCGTTTTATCTCTTGATCGCGTTATTCAACCGAGCATCAAAGGAAAATACGAACGAAAATATAAAGAAATGAATAGTACCTTTTATTTATCTCAATTTCTTTGTTTAGGAAACGAATTGTAAGCGTGGGTTTAATGAAAAGAATTCAGGAGTGAACTAAATTGTCTGTTTTTATAATAAGTTCAACATGGAAAGTATTACAAAACTGTATGGTATTTTCCATTTTGCACATCGATTCGTTAGTTATAGGTATGTAGATTGGTTTGTAAAATGTTCAGTGCGGGACATATAACCAGAGATAAGAATATTCGCCGGCGGGCGGCAGCAATGCATCGGTCCAACAACGTAGGTGTATGTTTACATTTCAGTTTTAATTTTTATCGGCCTCCATTTTGTCCGAAACACCTACCTAAACGTTATCACGTCACTATACTGCTCTGATAACGTTATATGTAAGCAAACTTGCCGATAAGCAGTTTTAATTGTGGAAATTTGCAATTTTGTACCGAATATTTTGGTAATAAAAGTCTTGTTTGTATAGAATATAATCGGTAACTATTTTGACGATAATTACTCAATTATCTACGAGTAAATGACTAAAATACCGAGGAGCGACAAAGGTAGGGTAATGGTTAGTATCGCTGTGGTCATTCTGCATAGCAGACAAACGTCGTCGTCGTCGTAAACAATGATGGCGGTGGCGAGGATGACGTCATTTCACGCTAGCAATGGGATTGAGGTCGACGAGCGGAATGGTAGCGGCGAAATGTCGCCTTGAGGGGTTGTTCTTGATCAACCGGAAAATCGCAGCTGCATGGGTTTATGATGCTAGAACTATTATTATTATTGGTATAATCAGTAAGAGACACTTACCTTGATACTGTCGTAGCAAGCAGTCACTCTTCCATTCTGCACCTCGACGGTGGCTGGAGGATGAGCGAACTTGCATTCGGTGTCCGGCCGCGAGCACTTATTCCGTTGGAATTCACGGCACACTTCGAGTTGCAGCCAGCGAGAGTCTTTGCCATTGAGAAGGCTATTCATGTTCACCATGGTGGCCATTGTTGGCACAAAAGTCAAAATTGAGGAAGACGCGCGAGCGATTACGCGGAGTTAGTGCGGCGCATAGGCCGGCGGGAGCGAGCGCTACCGCACGCTCCGGGCATGCACTGGTGCAGGCGGCTGGGGGCGCTGCAGCTCCCACTACCGGTGCTGGTACTTCGCGTCGGTTATCACACACTACTGCACACGTGCGCACCCACCACGTGCTTTCGCAGCTTTAACGCGCAAAAATACTACTTGCTAAACGATTAATATTAACAATTACGTTAGAATTAAAGACACCGACGTTGCAAGCTTATAGGCGAATATTATATTATTATTATCACACGCGTTCTTATCGATGTTGACTTTAGAGTTTAGTAGAGGGCGATAGGTGTTTGATGCGCGAGCATGGCGGCGGCAGCCAGTGCGTATCTGGGCGGGCGACGATGGGGCGCGAATAAAGCTAGATTAGCGGCTCGGCGGTCAGCGAGTAAGCCGGTGCGGTGCGGGGCTCAACTCTGCGAACAACAAAACACACTGGTTACTCTCCGGGCATTACGCCCCGGAGCCAAGCACAAGCGGCTACCGGGTTAGCAAGCACGCGCGGAGGCCGCTCTCAGGCCCGCGCTCTGGTGTTCGGCTCCACATTGCCGAGGCACCAGGTTTGAGACGAACGTTACAAACTAGTTCTAGTCATGAACTGTCTTTATGTTATTATTAGCCAGCAACAATATGCTTTGTGAACTAAGTGAAGTGCGGCGATAGAGGAATTAGCTGTTATCGAAAGTTTTTAATTCTATGCTGGCTTCTATTAGGTGTACCTTTTGGTCAGTAGAACGTCGCCTCGAACCTGCTTGCTGATAGTTTACATCGATTACATCGACGATACCTCTTTTGATATTGGTAGTAAACATAACAGATAAGATCCTTCAATCTAGAAAACTACATGACAAACCTAATAACAAACGACTAGATCTATTGATTTATGTATTTGATACATATAACTACAATTAATTATTTAGTGTCTACATAATAAATGAATTGTAGACGATTGTAAGTTCTTATTCCAAAACAATAACTCCTGATTCGATGATATTGATAAGAAGTAATTTAATCCTAATTGTGTAGGTTAGGCTCAAAAAATTGTACAGTGAATTATGATTTATTTACGCAAATACGAACCAAGTCGTGTTTTAACAAGAAATTCATCGTTCTATTCTATAATGTCTAGTGTACTACAATAAACAGTGTGTCAAAACGTATTTTGTTCTAAAGTGACTGGTCCTAAAAAGTTATCTTAATAATACCAGTGTCAAAAATTGCTAGTGAACTACAACAGCCCTTTAGTTAGTTGTGAAATATTGTGAACTTTCGAAAACGTTTTAGGTTTCACAGCTGTCATCCGAAACGTCAAATAATAGTCTTCTTCTTCTTATTTATATTGGCTTTTCCATTCGGACATTTGCCAGTGTCAAGTATTATCAATATTTGCAAGTTATTTGCATTGAACAAAACAGTCAAGTCGTCATAGTTAAAGTCAAGTCGAGGGAATCATTGTAAAAAGGGGCCATTTTTTACAATGTTTAATCACGGAGCTTTGGAGACAACACTAAGCTAAAGTCTATGTTTTGCACCGATTTTCACTTTTATTTACACTTCACGAAACTAAATTGATTAATATGCCCCCGAAATTAAACAATTTACACGCATTTGAACTAAGTTACACAAAAATTAAAATTTTGCAACACATCTCCTCAACGCATTCCCGCCAAAACTTCCCAAATAATAGTCGAGGATCGTTACCTTTCGAGATATAAATATTTTAATTTAGACAACTGTCAGCTGTCAGTTTTTTTAATAACGATCGTCATTTGTTTCCACTTCGATCGTCTTTTGTTTCTACTACGATCGTGTTTTGTTTCTACTACGATCGTCTTTTGATTCTACTTCGATCGTCTTTTGTTTGCATTCCGACCGTCTTGCTCTATATATCTATCTGGAGATGGTAGGTGATTGTGAAACTAGACTTTGTGAAACCTCGTTTTTTCAGGTAACTTAACATTTCAGGAACTAAACATTTTAGGACTAGTAATTTTGAGACACTAGAAATTTTAGGACTGGTCACTTTAGAACAATAGACCATTTTGACACACTGGTTACTATAGTACGCCAGACATTATAGAACAGAACGTAATTAATTACTGAGTAAACATTACTAAAGAACATTCATATGTTTATTTGTTTTACAGCCAATAAACTATCTCTGAATGTACCTATGAGCGACAACAGTGGGAATGCAGAGGCTGAGAACAGGGAAAAACTGTCTGAAACCAAATCCTATCGTAATGTGCTATTTAAAGCATAACCTGGTCGAAAATAGCGCGATGTGCGGCAACGCAGCGTCGCGCTCAACTCCTATGCATAAATCTTTCCAAATATTTTCTATACAGCAACCGTTTACAACACACTTAATTTTAAAATTAGCAATGACATCAGGGCACTGAAATACGTCCTTAGTTTGATACTCGTAGTAAAGCATGAAAGATTCCCAATCGTAATAAGAAACTAAATATTTTCAATTGTCTTAAAAGAACTAGACTGAGCAAGCATGAAACAAATAGAAGTATATGGAAGGACACCGATTTTGGATTGTCTCCCGTGGATGCAAAATCTAGAAGTTCTTTTAGTTTTCTACACGCACGGGGAAGACATTCAATAACCCAGTGAAAAGATTACCAAGAGCAATCAGACGGAAGCGAATCTAAATAAGAATCTCGTGAGGGGCGGTCTGAGGGTGGGGTAAAGGGGAGAGAGAAAAAACAGTCGAGCGAGCGCCTTTGTGAGTTCGCCGATTCGATCAAGTTACCATACCATCAGTTGGTATTTATCATTTTCAATCTAATAGAAGAAATTCAGAAAACACGGTAAATATTGTTTGTGGTATGATTTTAAGCGAATTTTTAGATGTCCAGACAGCTTACCTGCATCCCGCTTTCTTGACCGGGATTCGAACCAGGGACCTCCCAAAAAACTGACAGAGGGCGCTCTTACCACTGAGCTATCAAGACAGATTAGAACGCAACAAGCTTGTTCGGACATCTAACTTAGAAGTTCTCAGGATAATTTATTATTTTACAGCGTTTTACATGAATAATATTAATGATTCCATTAATGCTCTCAAAACTGGGACTGGTCGGCTATTTCAAACCACAAAGAAAACTAAGGTCGTTTCTTGAATAATTGGAAAAGATTCAGTTGATTAACTAAAATTTTAACATTGATGAGAGTTACGGTTAAAGGTTTTATAACAATTAACAACTAATGAAAATAATTTCGACAGACTTATGGGGTAACTTTAGAATATAATAATACGTGTTGTGTCTGTTAGTAAGTATCCTGAATAATTGAAAAAATAGCTAAATATTTGTCAAGGTGTTTCTGTGATATTATGGTATATTAAAAAATATATATAAAGGAAAAGTGTTTGTATACGATCTTCGTAATATTACAATACAATGCATGGAAAGATCTGGTGAATGTATATACGATGATATTTCTTCGTCCTATCAAATGATCTCATTTATCAAATCTCATTATTATGAAGACATTTAAGCCACTATCAAAATGTTATTGGATCAGTGACCACACCCATCATCGGTTACCGGAGGTGACGATAATCAAGTGGCGTCAACTAGAGCGAGCAGTGAACGATAAACGTCGTCCAAATCTCAAGGTCGTCATGTAATTTGGACGAGCGAAAAGTAACCAAGATTGTAACGACCTTGGTAAAAGGTCTGCGTCCAACTAACTACCAGAAAAACATTAGAAATATTTTCAAGGAAAAACATTGTCTATGCTTCACAGGTTTTGATCACGACAATCTAAGAATTGTAATAACTTCGTGATTTGGACAATTTCAATACTATTATTTTTTATTGCAATTGGTTAACATGGCAGGTTCTCACGGAACTGACCAATTTAAGACTATCGTAATCTGACTGACTTTTGAACGCATTTGAAGATTAAGATTAGATGAAGATTCCATAGTTTGCCATAAAACAAGTCCATAGTTTGCTAATGCAATGTCGTCATTGTAAATCAAATTTTACATACATATAAACACTACGCGCCAGCAATGAGTGCGATGCGGGCTAGTTTTTGAATATTGATGTTCAAGGCCACCATTTTGAGTATCTATGTACGGTACTCGTACGTACCTACATCCGTCCATTTGACACCGTGCGCGTGCGACCTTATTTCGCAATACTTACTTTGAATGGACTTTATTAATTTTAGTATTATTTCGTACTCGTAGCAATAAGCAACAAACATTATCTTGTAGTAACTAAACATTAAATCATTTTCAAACATTAAACAGGATTTTAATCATAAACAATTAAGGTGTCTCGAACATCTTTGGTCCTTCGTCGTAACCAGTGGACCAGTTACAGTGAACTTAGTGTTTGTGTGTAAGTGGTTCAAATTGGATTGCAGTGCATTAAAGGAGGTCAACTTTCAAGTAAGGTCTCTTTATATATTACTGCTTGAACATCTCAATAAACACCTTCAAACATGGAAGACATTCTCAAACATCAGAATCAGCTTATGAGCGCAATCAATGATCTTCTGACTAACTTCAAAAAGGACGGTGCTGACAGGAAAACTCCGTCTCGTATCAAGAATAGAATAGAAACACTTGATAGTTATTGGAAGGATTTCCAATATAATCATAACCGGCTGCTAGAATATGAAGATCAAAATCATGCTTATTTTATAGAAAATTGTTATGACCGTACTGTAGCATTTTACAAGGACGCTCGCACCTATCTGGTGAACTATTATGAGTCTAGGAAAGAGAGCAGTCCTCTCATTAAACCCGCAACTCTAGCGATACCTAAACATGTAGATAACCCATCAGCTCCGACCTCACCAGCAAACCCTGCTGGACCGAAATCCCCGTTGCAATATCAAACAGTAACATTTGATTTGCCATCAGTATCAGGTAAATCTGAAGCTACTCATTTTACATCTACAGGCACTAACAGCAAACTAGACGAAATGTTACGCTATCAAAAAAGTAATTTCAAAGCGTTTTCTCATACCATCTCAAACATCGACTACGGTTCCATGACCGAACGCTACGAATTAGAAGAGTTTCTTAAGAGTATCAACTCGCGCTGGTCTGCTATTGACTCTCTACACTGGAAAATAGACAGCGAAATGCAAGAAGAAAATCTTGAATACGAAAACGCATATAATCAGTATGAAAAGAAGTACCGTGAAATCAAGAAACAAGTTATTCTCAAGATGTCTTCTGCGAGTCATAGAGAAAGAGCAACACCACAAACAGAAATACCTATTTTCAGCAACGATTTTCACAAATGGGTCACTTTCAAGGACTTATATACCGAAGCAATTCATAACAACGGTTCAATGTCTGACTGTCAAAAGATGCAGCTTTTGAAAAGCAAACTCAGAGGAGAAGCAGAGCAAATTGTTTCCCACCTACATATCACATCGGACAACTACAAGATTTGTTGGGAAATATTAAACAACCGGTTCCAAAACAACAAACTAATTTTTGGCTCGTACATAGGTATTATTACGAACCTTCCGGTCATGCAACAACAATCAATCGCGCAACTGAAAAGGATGCACGACAGTGTCGTCGAAGCTCTAAGCTCAATTAAAAACATGGGGATAGATATCAAATCATGGGATCCTATAGTAATGTATCTATTAGAAGAGAAGCTGGATCATGAAACAAAAAAAGAGTACTGTGCGTCATTGAAAAATCCAAAGGATCTGCCTTCCGTTCGAGATTTCATCGATTTTTTGGCTAGCAAGTTCATATCATTGGAGTCGACCGAACGAACAAACATGAAACAAAACAATGCAACTAGGTCAGGCCCACAAACAGGTCAATCTTTCCAAAAATCTAACAATTATCAAAAACCAACCATTTCCAAATCAAATCATTTTAACTACAATCAAAGACAAATGAATAATATTATACAAAAACAAACTCAAACAGGATGCAAAATATGCAAAAAAGAACATGGAATTTACCATTGCAGTGAATTTCTCAAATTACTGCCTACAGAACGGAAAGACATAATTGCGAAATTAAAATTATGTTTTAATTGTCTAAATGACCACTTCGGTAAAAGATGCTTACAAGACAAATGTTGCCGCACGTGCCAAGCTCGACACAATACTTTGTTACATGATGCCTTTGTCAATAAGCTACCTACGGAAAACGATAGAAACAGGAATGTTACGCATGTGATTCAGGATGATTTTTCTGAGATCCTGTTAGCGACAGCTATGGTAAATGTGACCTCCGCTGACGGGACTATAATCAAATTACGTGCCTTGATCGATCAGGGCTCGCAAATCTCTCTTATTTCCGAAAATGCTGCACAGATGCTCAAATTACCAAGACAGTGGTGCAAAGGAGTTATTTTTGGAGTAGGAGCTAAAGAAAACAACTGTAAAGGCGTTCTCCATATAACCTGCGCATCGATCTACAATGAATATCAATTTGACACCGATGTTTGTGTTATGAAACAGTTGATAAACAATTTACCTAGCCGTACTTTCAGTAAACCAGCCTGGTCGTCTTTGGAAGGGATTCAATTAGCCGACCCTGAATACAACGTCAACCGACCAGTCGATTTACTACTAGGAGCTGACGTCTACTCTCGTATCATGTTGAGTGGATTCATTCCGTCGGATCAATCAATGCCAGTCGCCCAACAGACAAAACTTGGTTGGATTTTATGCGGTAATGTAAAATCGTACCAATGTAATGTGATTGTCAACAATGTGGAGGAAATTCAACGTTTCTGGGAAATCGAAGACATCCCTAGTGACAATTCATTGTCTCAAGAAGATGCCTACTGCCTGGAATACTTCAAAAACACCACGACTCGGCAGCCTGATGGAAAATATGTCGTCAGACTACCTTTGATACCTAAAGCAAAAGAGTACCTTGGTGAATCAAAATCAAAGGCGGTTGCGCAGTTCAAACAGTTAGAAAATAAATTTGCAAAAAATCAGGACATTGAAAAGGATTACAAATCATTTATCCACGAATATATGGATCTAAAACATATGCTTCCCCTCAGTGTATCAAACAACATGAAACCTGTGTATCTTCCGCATCACTGTGTAATCAAAGATTCCACGACTACAGCTCTACGCGTTGTTTTTAATGCGTCCTCTAAAACATCAAGCGGCCGCAGTTTAAATGACGTCATGCTCCGCGGGCCTAACCTTCAACAAGATATAATGTCGCTAATAATCAAGTGGAGACAGTATCGATTCGCCTACACAGCAGATATCGAGAAAATGTTTAGATTTGTAGCTGTGCATCCAGCTGATCAACACCTACAAACAGTCTTGTGGCGCGACTCTCCGTCGGATTACCTAAAACAATATCAACTTTCCACAGTTACTTACGGTACAAAAGCTGCACCATTTCTTGCCATGATGGTTTTAAAACAGTTAGCTGACGATGAAGGTCACAAATTTCAGAAGAGCACTGCCGCAAAAACCCTGAAAGACTCCTTTTACATGGACGATCTTTTAAGTGGAAACCACGACATACAAAGTGCTAAACAACTACAAAACGATTTAATACAATTACTGCAAGCAGGAGGTTTAAATTTAAGAAAATGGACATCAAACACAACTGAACTACTCCAAAATGTTAGTACGGCAAGCATGACTGAACAATCATACGACTTTAATCATGATGTGTCAACGAAGACTTTTGGGCTCCGCTGGCACCCACACTCAGATGAATTTACATTCGATCAAAAAATCAACATGTCAGATCATAAAAGGTACACAAAACGCAATCTACTATCTGATATATCGAAGCTTTTCGACCCGCTCGGCTGGCTTACTCCAGTAACAACAAAGTTCAAGCTACTATTTCAGCTGGTTTGGTTACATAATGTGGGATGGGATGATGAACTTCCATCTAAAATATATAACGAGTGGTTAAAAATCAGGGGTGATTTAAAAAACATCAATGAGATTCGTATACCAAGATGGTTACAAACATGTAAAAATGACGTCATAGAGTTGCATGGATATTGTGACTCATCGATCCATTGTTATGCCTGTGTGATATATTGTAAAGTAATGAAAGAAAATCAAAACAACTCAGTAGTTCTAGTTGCCGCAAAGTCAAGATTAGTACCACCAAACAAAGGTATCACATTACCGAGACTAGAACTCAGCGCGACCTTACTGCTATCACAACTTATGCGTAAAGTACAATCATGTTTATCGGAGTACAAAATTAAGATCTTTGGTTGGTGTGACTCGACAGCCGTACTAGGTTGGTTGCAGGGCGACCCGGGACGCTGGAAAACCTTTGTAGCTAACAGAGTAGTTCAGGTAACAAAAGTTTTACCACCAGAAACATGGCGCTATGTGAAATCAAGCGAGAATCCAGCTGACTGTGCCAGCAGAGGAATAACCATGGAGCAGCTCTCAAAACATCCCCTTTGGTGGAGGGGACCAAAATCATTATCTACGTTTAATCCAGATCAACCCAATCAACACTTTATCACAGACGAAGAAATCAAGAAAACAAAACAAAGCAACGTTACAATTACTTATGCTCCTGAGGATGACGTCATCCTGTCATTGCTCGATAAAAACAGCTGTTGGTCTCGGGTGACACGTATTATAGCTTATGTGTTACGTTTTAAACAAAACAATAAACAAACGTTCCTAACAGTTACGGAACTTAAAATCGCACGGTTAAAAATCATTAAACATGTACAAAGCATCGAATTTGATAGAGAGATAACGTCTTTACTTCAAAATAAACAAATCGACTCGAAAAGCAAAACTTTATGTTTGACTCCATTCTTAGATCAGGAAGGCCTCCTTAGAGTGGGAGGTAGAATCAGGAATGCCTTTATAAGCAAAGACATGATGCATCCATTGATCTTGCCACACAAACATCGAATGACAACCCTACTGATTGATCACGCACATCATTTAACATATCATGGTGGACCTCGCGTTACACTAGCGAGACTGCGCCAACAATATTGGATACTTGGTGGTAATCAAGCTGTGAAATTTCGTCTACGCCGATGTATTATTTGCAGACGAAACAACCCTTCGAAACATAGTCAGATCATGGGCAATTTGCCAGAAGCAAGAATAAATCCTTCTAGACCATTCCACCATACTGGCGTGGATTTCACAGGCCACGTCTTTGTAAAAGCAAGCAAAGGAAGAGGCATGAAAACATACAAGGGATATATTTCAGTCTTTATATGTATGGCTACAAAGGCCGTACATCTCGAGTTGGTTTCAGATTTAACCGCGTCCGCATTTTTAGCAGCATTAAGACGAATGGCCGCGAGACGCGGGGCTCCGGCACATATCTACAGCGACAATGGAACGAATTTTGTAGGTGCAAACCGAGTCCTGAAACAAGAAGCAGTCAATTTAAAAAACATGATCAATGAAGAGTTCCTATCAAAAATCAATGAGATGGAGATAACCTGGCACTTTGGAACACCTCTAAATCCAAGCGCAAACGGGTTATGGGAACGAGCCGTTCGTAGTCTAAAACACCATCTTCGGCGCGTTATAGGCGAGCAAAAACTCACCTTTGAAGAGTACACTACCCTTCTCGCCCAGCTAGAAGCCTGTCTAAATTCTAGACCGCTCTGCCCGCTTACAGAAGACCCAGACGATGTTGATTATCTCACTCCTTCTCACTTTTTATCAAGCGGTCCAGTGTTAAGCATTATAGAGACTGAAAGAGATCAAAGAACCAGATGGCAGCTAACTCAAAAAATATTCGGAGACATCTGGAAACGTTGGAAAGCAGAATATCTAACACAATTATCATCTCGAAGCAAGTGGCTGCAACCAAAACCAAACATGAAGGTCGATGATGTCGTCGTAATCCACGACGCTAATCTGCCCCCTGGGAGGTGGGCCCTTGGCAGAGTCATCGAGCTACACCCTGGCACCGACGGCTATGTACGAGTTGTCACGGTGAAAACAAAAAATGGAACAATTAAGCGACCCATAACGAAGTTATCAATACTACCAGTCTACACCGAAACAATAGAAACTCAGAAACATGAAGATGTAGATCAAAACGATATCAATGAACAAGTTCCCAAGGTCACAAATAAAAGAAAACAATCAACCTATAAACTAACCAACTTTATATTTACACTACTACTAATGTTCACTATGTGCTCGCAGTCTATACATTGTGCATATAACGTAACATACTTCCAAGAAAACCAAGCCCTTTATTTTGATCAGCTGTCAAACATGCGTCTCATTAGAGATCAATGGAAAGTAATCGTGTATTATGATATGAAACCTTATTGGATTGGATCTAAGTTATTGCTTCAATACATTAACCACCTAGACGGCTCATGTTCAAAACAAAAACAACGTGCTCAATGTGACGTGGTCTTATTACAATTACGTCACGGGTACACCGAGTTGCAATACTACGCTCAGCTGTTACTTAGTCAGCACTCGAGCTCAAGTATTACACGGCGAGTACGTAGAGGTCTTATCAACGGAGTCGGAAACGTCGCGCATGCACTGTTTGGAGTTTTAGATGATGATTTCGCACAACAATATCAGGAAGACATTGAACTCGTTAGAAAGAATCAGCAACATCTCGCCAATCTATGGAAGAACCAAACATCTGTTATCGAAGCACAGTTTAACTTTTTGAAACGAATGGAAATTACGGTAGAAACACAGCGTAAACTATTCAATCAACATTTGAAGACTCTTGAAAACCAAAACAATATTTTGAAGCATGAGATAGAGAACACAATGGAAACAACAGAATTTACTTTATCGTCAGTTATCGCTAACAACATTTTAAACAATTTAAAGCAGATTCAAGATACACTTCTAGATACTGTAACCGATATTTATCACGGGAAATTCAATATACATATATTATCACCTGATCAGTTGAGAGACGAGTTGAGCACGATTTCGTGTCAGCTATCTAAGGAGGTAGCATTACCTATAGACGATATTCATAGTGGAGCTGGGTTATCAAAACTTTATCAGTTGCTAAGGGTTAAGGTAAGAGTCACAGATCAATACCTATTATTTGAAATTAAAATTCCACTCGTAACCAGAGAAAACTACGACATCTTTAAGGTTATACCTATTCCTCAAATGGTAGAAGCCAAGATGGTAAACATTGTTCCAGTCGCCGAGTTCATGGCCATAAACATTCAACACGACTCATACTTACCTATGACTGATAGCGATTTACAAACATGTTCGCACCTAGATCAAACAACGAAACTTTGTGAACTGCAGAGTCCTATTTATCACTTGCCAAGCGGTCAAATGTTATGGCAAAAGTTTGTAACGCGTCAAACAATAACAAAACAATGCGAAAACAATTGGAATGCACTAAACAACATAAACGAATACATGTTCTATTGCTGTGAGGAATGTGCAATAAGAATAATGTGTAGCGGTCAAGTTACATTAGCCCGCGTCATCAAAGCCGGTCTACTATCAATCAGCAGCGACTGTGTATTAAAGGGAGACAAATTTACAATTTACTCTCACAATCATCATGTCAACAACCTACATGTAAAAGCCGATGTCATAACTATCGACATTCCTCAAGTGAACCACATAATCAATTTGACTGTACCATTCAACAACGATGAGATAAAAACAGACGTCGAAGTCGAAGATCAACAGAAGTCGCTAAACGCAATACAGAAGCAAATCGAACAGATGAAAACAGAAAAAGCAGAGATCGATCAAATGTCCAAACATGATTTACATCATTACGTGGTTACATATACATTAGTTGCGGTATGCCTCGGAGCAATCTTCGCGTTCCTGATCAAGCGAGTGCGGAGGGCGCGGGGGCGCGGCCGCCGCAGCCAGGAGCGGTGCGTCGCCGCCGAACCCGCCACCGCCGCTACTACGGGAGTACCGGCACCGCCGCCACTACCGACGCCGACGCCGGCTCCTCGAAACTCTATATCGGACATATCTCGTGCGTGTGTCGATGACAATCAAGTTGATAGTGTACCTAGTGAATCAAGTGTGTGTGTAAAACCAAAAATCGTGTCGGTACTATATAAAAAAGACAAGGCTACCGTCCCTTCAATTCCGTCGCGCGTATTTCCCATTTATCACCAGGACGATTAACAAACACTATCCTACATCTTTCCCCCGGGAGTATGTACGGTACTCGTACGTACCTACATCCGTCCATTTGACACCGTGCGCGTGCGACCTTATTTCGCAATACTTACTTTGAATGGACTTTATTAATTTTAGTATTATTTCGTACTCGTAGCAATAAGCAACAAACATTATCTTGTAGTAACTAAACATTAAATCATTTTCAAACATTAAACAGGATTTTAATCATAAACAATTAAGGTGTCTCGAACAATCTATCTCATCTTCGCTTTTAAGTAGTAAAACCGACGGTTCAAATTCATATAAACTTGTAAAATTACATAAGGCGTTTCGGCTACGCAGACGTCGTCTACGTATATCAGTGATGTCACCATTTGTTATTCTTCACACGCATTCATGTGTTGGTCATTGCAAGCTAAGTTGACTCATTACATTTAAGAAAGGGCAATTAAGGGAAAGATAGGAACTGTATACAAATTAACTTAATTTGTAGAATAAAAAGGGGTGGTCTAGCAGTTAACATCCGGAATAACAATAACGGGCGGTGTTGCAATATTAAATGGAGGCAATATATCGATCAATGACGACAGATAAATAATCAGGATTATCAAAGTGATGTATGGGCAAGATCGATGTATGAAAACCATTTTCTTAATGATGATAAGAAAATCTGCACAGTATGCTCATAACGAAACTCCATGATTATTGTGGCTCGTATGTTAGTCGGTATTGGAGCCATAACAAAGGCTATTGTTTAAAGCGTGCACAGTAAAGCAGATCGGTTTGAATCTGGCTTCACTTTAGCATTCGGAGCATGTACGAAACACATTTACCAGTCTCCAAGGACTACGTTGGTTGAACTGGTAATTAGCGTGGAAGGCGAAAAATTTGCGACGGTTGAAATTTACGAGGCGCAAATTACACGATTCCGACGCTATCGCTGCAGCCCGCCCGTTAATGTGCACGCCTTATCGAACATGGTGTAGCGATTGCAGCTTGACGACTTACCCCATACCAACACATACATTACACATATCTAACGATACAACGACTTAATTGCAAAGTAAAGGAATCTAAAGACTTAAGTTTCTTGAAGACAGGAAGTAACTTTTCATTAAGATTATCCTTTCCTGCACGTGGTAGAAAATATTTTAGAAAGATAATTTTGTTTAATACATGTACGTAGGTGGGTAACGTAACATTCTATCAGTGATTAATGTGACTCTGTAATCTCGTGTTCGCCTATGTCTATGTCGGATTATTTGAATTTCACCAGGGTAAAGATAAGATTAAGAGATACAAGGAAGCTTATCTTGGATTGTGGGTGTTGTTCTATTTTCTTTCCGAAACAAAGTGTTATCACAACCACAAATTAACTAACGTTACTGGTAAGTTATTTTAGAATATCCAATAGATAAAAAAACGAATTGCTGATTTTTATTTCGATTCAATCTGACTTGAAATTAAACATAAAACAGTAAATGATATGGAATAATAATATATTTCACAAAATGAACCCTCTATTGACAAACCATTTGAGTAGTTGGCAGCAGGTAGTGGTTGAAGCTACCCCTGCCTCGGTTCACAGTTAGAACGATGCAGACAAATAAACCTTTGTCCAATAAAAGCAACGAGATTATGATAACATGGTATTTTATTTCGTTCTATAATGATTTGAGAACAGAATCCCGTATAGAAAAAGAATTTACTTTTAGTTTTCATTCTTCTTGATGAATTCCTTTTAAAACTTTATACCTACACAGTTAATTCATCAACTCTTTCGGTAGTCATCAAAACTTTTTAGCGACGATTGTTTTGGTAAAAACCGACTTATCAGAATTTATAATTAGCTCAGTAAATGACATCATTCAAATGTATCTGCATTGAATATGACGTAATTTACAAAATCATCATTAAACAGAGAACTTAACACAATTCTTACGAAGGTTCTTTGACACAATGCCTATTTCGCTGAAATTATTCGAAACTAGGAAAACACTAATCAACATGATTCGGTAAAAAAATGGCAGTGTTGAAAGGTGCTGTCTTTATCTCCAAGAAATTACTGCAGAGAAAGAAGAAGTCAAACTTATTACTAATTTTATATTAGGAATCGTGAGTAATGGAGAAAAAGTTTTGTCTGAGGATTAGGGAAGTGTTCTACTTAGCGTAACTTTTATGAATTTGGTCGTATCGATGAAAGCTTTGGCTTTGGGTAATTTATGTGGTGCGGCCCGTTCTGAACTGAGCGGGTCCATCCAAGGCGAAAGCCCCCATGCGGCATAGCAACTTTTAAACCGCAGAGAGCGGATTGCCAACGAAATTCTAAAAACATACTGCTCGCTTCTACTCTCCAAAACTTTTCCCGTCGAAATTCGGAAAACGTCGGTGGATCAACTGCGTACACAGACAAAGAGCACTAGAAAACGAATTGATGTTTCACGAAAGCCGATTTCACTGAATTTATTTCACAAACTTACACGATGTTCACTTCAGCGCGAATTCCGAAATTCCGACGAGACAATGCCGCGTTTAATAGAATGAGCATAACACTTACATGGTGAGGGGTAAACAAGCCAGGTAAAGGGAGCGAATGTCCAAAAGTTAAAACATAGCAAGTGGCACGTAAGTTAGGAAAAATGGATCGCCGGTAGCGTAGAGGTCGCGATTCGCGGCCACAGCGGGGCGGCACGCGTCGTGTTCGGAGCACGAGTGCGGTGCACGGAGCGGCGCGAGTCACACAAGCACAAGCAGAGTCGGCGGGCGACTGACGGGAGGCGAGCGGCGCGGCGCGGGGTCTGCCATGACGGTGCGCGCGCACCCCGCCGCCCCGCCCCCTCCCGCCAGCCCCGCGCGACGTGCCCTCACCCCGCGACTGACGCCAGCCGGCCGCCTTATCATACCGTGCGACGCGACGCTTCCTTTCTCTTCATGCAGTTGCGAGCTTTTCGCCACTGCCACACTTCCGCCCGCCCCACCAATGTCCGACACTTTTAACCGGTTAACGCATTTCGAACTTAAGATAGGACTAATCGTAATTTTCCTATTCGATGAGAATGTCTTCTTACATAATATTACATGTCGTATATTTCATTAGTAGTTGTGAGTTCGGTTTTGATTTGGGTTCTTCGACAACTCAGTTTTGATTTTGATAAAAGTAGATTTATTTATATATTAACAAAAATATTAAAAATAACCTAGTAAAATTCGTAAAAAATTGTGTTTAAATTGCAGATATTGTACCTAGAATTAATTCACTAGAATAACTTTAATCTGCAGTACGAACGATTGATGGTGTGGATCTATCCAGGTTAATTTTACAATAAAATTAGACCTGCAGGCGGGATAATGTTATTTCCTAGAAGTCTGTTTGTTAAAACGAGTTTACCTTGTTTTCAAAATAGTGTTGATTTATTTAGACTGCAGTTTTATGGAAGCAATGACGCAAATTGCAAAATTGAAACTGGCCTTACTGCAATATAAGAGAAGGGTTAGCGTAGTGAACAAGCGAGTGGGCGATATAGAGTCGCAGGCGCAGGCGAAAGTGCGCCGTCAAACGGGTTTGCTTTCAGCGCGTGACCCACCAGAGGACACGCTTACTCACCTCGTTCCCAAAGCAATATGCACTCTAATTTAACGCCCCAGTGATATTATTGCGAAAAACACTACAATTTCGACAAACCTTTTTGTTTTAACGGCCACTTTTTGGTTTGAAACAAAGGAACATATGGCAACCATGGAAGATAAAATCATAAATTAAGCTTGAGCCAAAAAGAGTAAACTTGTTGCATATAAGCACTTTATAAAGCAAACTTTGATTTGTCGCCAGATATAGACACTAAAAAGGTTTCGGCTGGTTATTAACATTAAAAGAACAAACGATCACGTCATTAGGATTATAAATTAATTACCACGAAAATAGACCAAATAAACAATAAGAAATATCTTTTATAAAATAGTTTATTCAGCAGAGATTAACACAATTATGAATTTAATTCAATTTGACTTTGGGTGTAATGTTGTGTAAGTAATCTTGTAATTTGAAATAATGATTGACATTCAAATAATGACAAAGATAAAGGCATTCTTTGTTATTCCCAGAAATTTATAGTATCTTACTTTTTCTAAATGTTATTTTTATATCTATAATATTGATTACATAAAACTTGTCTAGAAAACCAATTAGAAATACGATAACAAAGAGTCACCATCTAGTCTTCAAGAATTTAATATAATGGTATAAGGTATATGGCTACAATTGCAATATAATAAGTTATCTATTCGTTATGGTTCCATAACACTAGCTTAATTGCTTGGGGCTAGATGGCGTTGTGTGCAACGTTCTAAAAAAAGTAAGTATTCGTAGTCACGAATGCGGAATGTGCTGGCGTTTTTGCTGTCTCCAAAACGCCAAGCTCGTTGAAACGCTTTTAGTCGTTTTCACAGAAGTTACCTTTAATTTTTTATACGACTATCATCTGAATAAGTTTGAGTTGTTAAATTGTGGTCAATGTCCAACGCAAGGTCAGATCATTGTTATCTTGCTGGTCTCATTTTGGCTGTTACTTTAAAATATACCTCTATATAGGTAATATCGACATCTAATTTAGCTTCAGTTATGTCTAGTCATTGTCAGACAATTTACAGAGACTATTTCAAACTTTGCGATAGAATTATTGTCATAAGTTACATAATGCTTACGTACAATATTAATCATAACTTCGTTATCATTCGAATGGAAAACATGATTATACGTATTTGCGAATTTAGAACTGCCGTTATCTATAGAATCACAGAAAAAAAAAACAGATTTTAATTCTTTTGGTTTTACAGTTTACACAGTTTAATACCTTTTGGTCGAGCGTGTTTAGTCAAGCTGAAGCTTCGTGAAGTTTTGCCTACGGCTTGTTACCACGTGCCGATTAGAGACACAATGCCAAGCGTATTGGTGATTGTTCAGATGCAGACATGACGACGACGGGTTGGAAGGAACTCAGTCAACTGCCTTGTTCCTGAACAGGTATCTTCTAGGTGAGCGTCTGAGCGTACTGTATCATTTGGCTTTTGGAAAAGTCTCTTCATTTTTTTTGCATTTAACGAATCAGATGCGGAAAATGTAACGTTCCTATAGGTCCGATGTTTATGGTTTTGTTGGTCAAAGTGGTAAGTGATATAATGTCGGCATGCGAGACGGTGGCTCGTCTAATAACTGGACGCCATCATATCTCTACCCAGAGCTTATCAATAGCATTTCGGTTCACAGTTTTAGCCGTGTATAAATTTTGATACTGGGAAAATCGAGAATAAAATTATTTAAAAGAGGCCAATGGTAATTAAATTGAGCGTCCATAACATGATAATTTAACGTTTGAACATAATTGCTTCAGTAGTTTCGCAGAGATTATCTTTTTATTAACAAAAGTACGTATCTAGTCCCCACATAATGTAAATATTGTGGAAGAACATTAAAAAAATAACTTCCTTAAAATTTGAAAAGTTTTTTTTAGCTTAGTTTAAAAATATGACTTATAGACGCATTAAAAACATTAAATATTACAGTTTTAGTCTAAATTATACGATAAAATATACTTATTGTAAAAAAGTAAAAAACTGATGTTGCAAATTTTTGTACCGAGACATATAAAGGGGTTCAACGACCTACCGTTCATCCGCGCCCGCAAAAAAATGCACTGCCCCGTCCCACGTCGAACACAATTCTCGCACACATTTACAAACATGTGAATGTACTTACAACGTACCAGAACAGGCCAATAAAGTTTTCTACAAGTGGCTATAATTCATGATTGAAAACCGTTCTTCTTCGCATCTTTAACTCGTAATTCGAAATCTGATAATTTATGGGTCATCTGTGTCATGACACGATTGTCTTAGAAGCATTTCATCCTACACTCGACCTAGAACACTCCCAAACACAAAAACAACAATACATATTCGCGTTTTCCTCATACGGTTTTATGTTAGTGACCGTTTATTCATCATAAGAGTTAGAGTTGATTTTCTGGAGTCAATTGTTCGGTAAATAAAGTAGCGGGGGTGCGCCCACGCTGCTCATCTTCAAATCAGTTAACTGCGCACGCGCCAGGATTCCTGTACCATTCACATCATCACCATTTGAGCAGTTGAGCACCCACAAACACTTTGTCCTTACCATTTGTGTATATCTACCTAAAACATTTGTCATAAAGACACGGCTGACATCACTGTTGCAAACCGGTCAGTTTAGTCATTTTATACTAAGTAGCTATAGTTTATGTTAAGTTTTGTATGTTATATAGTTAATATAACACATATAATATACAAAGTGTTTAAATGACTTACAATATTAAAGCTATGAGTTCTAAGCGTGAAACGAGAACAAAGCGTCTTAACCAATTGACAAGAAGGAGTATTTGGATTATTCACGAGAGTACCGTTTGAAGCTCGGTTTCGCCACAAAGGTGTTCCGATTCTCGGTTGACTGCTTGCTGCCGCGTATCCACACACCAATTAAATTACATAAATATACGAAGAATTTAGAAACTGGTTAGCTTCCTTGGAGCGCAACGCGTTAATTGGCCAACCCTCGCTAGGAGCACGGACGCATCACTGCTAAAAACTAAATAGTTTTCTGATTTATTAATCTAAGTGTTCTCTCTTTGTAAACTGAGATACACTTCGATAGACATTAGTCTATGTCTAGCCAGTTTTTTCTTCTTCCAATTAGTATCAAATTGCAGTATTGTTCCTTTATAGTCTTACTTATTTTTAGATACATAAACAAGTACAATGAAATTCAAATATTCATCGTTGGTTTATAGAAAATACATTTTATTTCACGAGAATCTACCATGTTGTGAAATCCAATGTTTTGTTTTAAATTTTTATGTATCATACCTATATGGCCCAATTCACTAAATATAATTCTTCTTTCTTTCATATAAAGTCAAAGTCCTGATGGATTGAGTGACTGAATGACTGAACTATATACAAGGTGTAACGGGTAAGCCCTTTTAATCCGAAAGGGGGTTGTTTTAGACGTCTAGGCGAACAACTTTTGTTCTACGACTTTTGGAAATTTGAAGTACTTTTCGAAAATTTTAAGTGTAAAGTTTACTTGAAAATCAGCTGTTTCTGAGAGTTCGAGGTCATTGATCTTATGTTGTCCTTTTATTTAGTTTAATGGTTTACAATCAAAACTTCAATTACCTTTATTTTCAAAAACAGCTGTTTTTTCAGTGAAACATAATCTCAAAAATTTCAAAAAAAAAGTTCGAATTTTCAAAAGTCGTAGAACAAAAGTTGTTCGCCTAGACGTCTAGAACAACCCCCTTTCGGATTAAAAGGGCTTGCCCGTTACATCTTGTATATCAACGCAGAGCCTAAACCGCTGGTCCTAGGGGCAATAAATTTGAATAGTATAATTCTTTGTCATATTATGTTGGTATATACTATCCAATTTACTAAACAAGGATTTTACGATATTCCTACTGAATCGGGATAACGCGCTGATAGTCACGGATATATTAAGTCTACATTGAAAGTTCTCCGCCCATTAATAGTACCTATATACGCATAAGTATGTATTAAATTAGACACACGAATACCTTAGATTGATATCGTAATGAATCAACGTCAAAAGAAAACAACAAAATTCAAAAGAAAAAAAAACACGAAATGAACGTAGATATTTAATTATACCTTAGAAGAAAAATCGTGAATATAATAATTTAGTTTTCTAACCACGTTTCTCGGCTACATTTACATGAGCGATAATTAACCACGTTTCATGACAAAACCTCGCTTTTGTTACCCGCTCTGAAAATTTTCGTTCGACGATATTTAAAAAAAACCTGATTGAATTTCTGTTTAAACCTAAACTAAGTCGTGAACGTTTCCTAGTAGTTGTAACACGAACCATACAAAAGTTGTTTCTATAAAACGTAGCAGTCCCATAAAATGGTATTGAAAAGGGTGTGTTGTTACATATTGTATAACTAAAATAGAAAACGGATAATGCTCTCGGCAACATGTCTTCCATTTCCGATTTTTCGTATTTTCATTTCGACACAACATTGAGCACCTTCGGGTGATCCACGTGCCGGAATGGGTTCCGTATTGGTGACGTAGGCGCGGAAATGAAAACCTTGTGGTGGGTTTCGTTGGCAAGCAATTGTATGGAGGTAGTATAGAAAAATGTCATTATTAAGGAAAAGATAAACTTAAATAGCTGAGAGAAACCTAATTTCAAACTAAGTGTACAATTATTTGCACGTTACGATTATAAGCTATTACTGAAACTGCCAGACAGACGCACAAGGAAGTGATTTTATAAAGGACTAGCTGCGCCCCGCGGTTTCACTCACGGAAGTGAAAATGGCGTTATCACGGGCGCGGGCGGCTGAGCGGTTCTCGAGCGGTTGCACTTTTTCGTTCATTACTCGGGTTCTACTAATTGGATTTCGATGTAATAAAGTATACCACGACGTTCCTCGTAAATAGAACAATCAAATATTGACAACCAGATTTAAATCGGATTAGTAGTTTTTAATTGTATAAGTAAGAGACAGAGAAATAGACAGACAGACATGAATTTTAAAAATTATAAGTCCTCTAGACAACTTTTTTTTAATTTACTTCCAAGTACAGACTTTTTGTCCTCTCTTTTTTATTATAAGTATAGATACAAAGATAGATATTTTATTTTTATTTTTTTAAGGTACAGAAACATATGGAGAGAAACATGTAAAACATGTAGAATCAGAAACAATTAATTTGTCTTTTCGCTATTTTCAAGGTAGCACAACCTTGAAAAAGGTAACTGTAAAGTTAGCGAAAGCTCGGTCTTTAGTAATAATGCCGTTATTTAATAAAACGCAAGTAAAAGCCGGTAAATAAAGTGTTTATTCAGAAACAACTATGTAAGGTCAGTTAGCAAAATACTTGTACCATGTGGGAATCGAACCCGCAACCTTCGGCGTCGCTGCTGTGTACGGCCGACGCGACACGATTAGCTATTAATTTATTCTGAGACATATTTTATTTAAAAAACCGGCCAAGTCAGAGTTGGACTCGAGCACGAAGGGTTAAAAATGACAGCACTCGACCTACTAACAACATTAAAATGATGTTGGAGTACTTAAACTAATTATATTGGGCAGTAAGTTAACATCGCACTTGGGAAATACACACATACCGCATTATGGTTAAATGTACGAATGAAGCTAGTGTTATTAAATAATACGACTTTAACACTAGAGCGCACGCGTGGGTTACATATGTCACCCAGTGTGTAATATTGTCCTCTAATTTCAACAATTAGCGCGCTACGGCGCCACCGTCACATGTATTCCTACATCTTGAACCCCCGCGCCTGACAGAAGTCTATTTGAATCCTGCGGAACATGGACGTCTTCGCAAAGCGTCGTTAAAGTTGGTGGGCTACACATGTACCCCGTGCGTGCTCTCATGGAAGTTTTATTTTGGTTGGTGTTCAAACACAAATTGAGGTAAATATGATAAATATTCAATAAATTTATTATAAATTTGTTGTTTAATGATTTTTGGCTATTAATTACGTAATTTTGGTGTAATATTACTATGTGTTTTATACTTTTAGATGGCGGGTAGTTCAAATCATTTGAATGAACAAATTCAAAGTTGGCTACAAGAAAACGGACAGGACTCAGTGTCTTCGAGCGAAAGTGAGGAAGAAGAAGGCTGTGACGAGCGAAATGTAGACCTTGGATCTCCTCACCAATCTGACACTGAACAAGAAACCGAGGATGATGATGATGATGAAGATGTTCCTTTGGCGGCGTTATCGTCCTATCAATCTCGAAATGGTACTAAATGGAGTAAGCTTCCACCGCCTACTTCTAAAACTAGATCTCACAATATTGCAGCAAATGTATGCGACGCATCTGTACCGATCATCAGATACTCGTTCGCCATGAATGCTTGTCATCACAGTAAAATTTTGTTATATAATGTAATTATTGATTCAATTACATTATAAAAATAATAATATTGTAATAAGTATAACATTCCTAATTGAAATTAAGACTGGTACTGTCATTGCGTCTAAATAACTTTGATTTTAAGCAATATTTTCATTTTGTTTTTTAATTCTATTTAGAAAACTAAATTTTGTTACTTTTTTACGCTGATACTATAATAATAAAGTTGATTTATAATTGTACATAACGTTTTATTATATATTTTTATAATAACTATGAAAAATCATGAATAACAAATGGGTTACGTATGTAACCCGCGCGTGCGCTTAAGGAGTATTTTAGGGCGCGTGCACTGTAGTGTTAAGAGCGCTCTATGTCCAATTTTGCTCTAATAAACTAGCAAATAATTCAGCATACATGGTACTTAAATAGTAAAAATTGGAAAATATTAAATTGGAATTTAAATTTATACTATTATCTCCTCAGCGTCCTCAGCGATTATTAAAAAAACGCGAGCAACAAAATTGTGAAAAACACGTGTTTCAAAAGTTTTGTAAAAATAATCTTTGAAACCGGACATCATCTAAAACATCTGAAAATAGATTGCGCTATCCCTATCACAATTTAATTTAATTTGACGTTTAGGGACGCCCTTAAATATCTAGCTAGAAGAATTTACGCCTCGTCTAAAGCATATTGTGTTAAGTGACTTTGAGGTCGCTTACCTCATCTCTGACTTCGTTTGATAAATCTGACTGTTCACGATTATGTTGCAAGAGTTCTTTGTTTATTTGATCCATTATAGTCCAGAACACGAACTAGCTCAAATAAATTAGCTAATACTTGGTTATTTTTTAATGACACAAATATTATTAGATATCGGTTATAAAGCAAGTTTAATTTAGTGTTTTCAGACGTGTTATTTTTTAATTGAAAGGTTTCGCGGATGTCTGATAGAGTAAAAAAATTGTTAAATCAAAGTTCGATTTACGAAGACAACTCGACTTATAGGTATACAACATTTTTTGTCACCTTAAAAAGTTACAGGAAGATGGCCGACCTGACAATAGAGGATTTACTAATGATCCGGACAATCCGTTTAAAACACGTTTGGCCTTATAAGCGTCTCTCCAGACCATGAACGAAATCAAGTCCATTATACGTTCAATTGTTGAATTAAGCTGATTGGATGTCGTCCAAAAGTGGTTTTAACAATAAAGCAATTGAAGAGATTAGTAATAATAATAAATACTTAGGATAAGGGCCCTGCCCTGCTGCTGACGGACTTCTAGGTTTAGGTTTTTATAGTAATTTACTGTTTTGTACAAAATGTGTACATTATTTATAGGGCCTATAAATTTATTTTTATGTAAAGAATATTGTTTGTAGGTTTTGTGGTAATGTATATATTTTGTATTTAGTTTATTTTTATAAAAACTTAAATTTAAGAATAAAAATAAATGAGTAGATAATAATACTTAGGATAACATAAATAGTACATCAAGTTGTTAAGATTGTAAGCAATAAAGTTGTTTACTAAACAGATGAATATTAGGACACGGTTTGGTAGTTGGTAAAGCGGTTCTGGTTCCTAGGATTCCGTAGTACAACGTTGTGCGATGCGGTTTGACTCTGTTGCCGCAGCTCGTAAATAAAGACGTCTCATTGTGGGCCATTATTAATGAATCTGCCACCCTCGCCCCTCGACCTTCCTCCTCACCACAGCACCTAACCGTAAGCTAAATAACAGGTGCGTCTAACCCCGTTCGCACAATCTATTTTCGATGTCTTATAGCCGTGCAGAGAAACGTTCGATGCGTTCCTGCTCTAAATATTCATACCATATGCTAGATATTGAGATTTGTTTGGGCGTCATCTGCTCGACATCACTGCTTCAAATAAGCCCGGTCTCGTGTTCGTTTTGCAAAGTTCTGTGAATACTTAATACCAATAATATACCAAAAAATACTTAGATCAGAGCTTGTAACAGTAAATAAATTAATCTCCATTCTCTTTTAATTAACAATTATTTGATTACAATCAATATATTATTACGTGATCGACCATTTACTTCATTTCTTTTAATTAACAAGTATTTGATTACAATCAATATATTATTACGTGATCGACCATTTACTTCATTTCAAACGGAATAATGAACAGACTATTTGTTGTCTTGACGATTTTCTTCATACCGAGAAAGTTAAATATGTTTTAATTCAATACCAGTTTCAATTAAGCATATTCCATGCTTTGTTATATTGAAAAAAATAAAAAGTCTGATACATATACGAAGGACACAATTAAACGTCACTTTTATAGGTTTATATTTATATGTCTACAAAGAGTGTTCCATAAAATGGGTTGTCCGTATGAGATACTGTTGTTACTTGTTCTATTATTTATTCCACGGTGAACTGCTTTTCATATCAGCAGCAGCGTCCTATAGAGAAGCCACAAGATGGCGTACCCACCCTTTACATAAATGCACTTTATAACTGACGTTAATTTGATATTGTTCTTAGATTTGAGTTCTATGTTTATCCGCAGTTAGTTTTGTACATCAGTAGCAGAATCTTTTACTATTCAATGCAGCAACAGCTGATATAGGACATTATTAATAACTGAAAACCTAACAGAGTCTAAGTATAAGGAAGTCGAGTGGAGTAGAGGTCTCATTCAAATCAAATTGTCTTTATCTTATACGGAGCAAATTGCGTGAATCACAAGAATGACGTAATGGAGGAAGTTACCACTTCTGGAGACGACCCACGCACCTCCTGGCAGGTCGGCCGCACCGTCATAACATTGTAAAAATATAGCTTTGATCTGGCACAAATATTACTTATTAGATCTTCGCAATGGAGATTGAAGATTAACTTAATAATTCCGGTCAGTAAATTTTCACAATGTTCACTCTTAGGAGAAAAAAGAAAACCATTTTTGTTATCTCTCTTACTAAAATATTTATTCAGGAAAATTCAACCCTGTTTCTTTGTTTATACTTATCATTATCACAACAAACTTACGCAACGTTTTTTTTGTATCAACTACAGCTAGTGTATTCTGTTATATAATTTAGTGAGCAGCAGGATAAAAAGTCAAAGGATTTCTAAAATAAAAAGCAAACAAAGTACAATCTAGTCACAATTGATGTGTTAATCAGCATAATGGGGGGAGACAGTAACGTAGCATCCGTAGTTTCATTTCTACATAGACCAAGGCTAGTGTGATAAAAAATACTTCTAAATAGTTCTATTAGAAATACATTTTTTAATTTGTAATATATCATTTCCATTTTGTTATTTTTAAACTTTGAATATATCTATTCGTTTATGTCGATTCTGAATTTCAAAGCGTTTAGAACGTCCAAACTTTAACAAAGGGCGTCTTTCAAAATCACTCTGTTGTATTGACGATGAGCCAGCGAGGCGAGGTAACGGGCTCAGAGAACAACCTGATTTGATATTCAATTCGAAGCAATGAAAGCGTTGCCGTCATTGTATGAAAATTAACTGCTCACAGAGAAGTTCTAGCTATCTCGAACATAACTCAAAGTACTACTTACCACTAAACAAACGAAACAGAGAAAATAATATAATGAATGAATCATTTAGGTTAGGTAGTTGAAAATTCCATCAAATTTTCTTACATTTCCTCGTATCCATCATGTGCTCGGGGGAATCATTTGAATCGTAAAGTAAGAAGGGAATGCATACAGTGCATAAGATACCTTCGGTATGCAAATGTAATGTATGATGTAGAAGCTGTGGATAAGGGTGAGTTTACACCTGCTTGTGAGTTGGAAGAACGTGGCGGGAAGTCATGAGACCGGCCGGCACGCGGTCGAGGGGCGCTTTTCGACACCCCGGTCATAGTTCAATCGTATAAGGCCATGTCTTTGATCTACTTTTATTTTACTTGCACATTATCTAAACGGGTCTAACTAAAGCGTGCATATCGTTAATTATATACTTTCTGATTATTAAATTCTTAATCAGAAAGTATATTATAATTTACGATATGCATAATGGCCTTAATTTGAATTAATTGTCAAAAAACTGATCAGAAGCTGTTTAACGTGAATTCTAATTTGAAGTCGCTGGAGCGATGAGAGTGTTTACAATACGCCAAACGGATTTGAAGTTTGTTAGTTAAACAACAAGACAGATTCCGATAGAGTACTCGAACAGATAGAGAATTAACTCTTACAACGATCCTGTGACCGTTACTCAAAACTTTGAACCGGCTTTGTTCCCAAACACGAAACTAATTTATTCGTATCTCGACGTACCATTCCACCGTACTAAATAATCGAAGAGCAAATTATAAATGCGTATTAACGGTCAAGTCATAGTTCAAAGATTAGGGCAGAGGGTAACCCTTTACTAGAAACATCACCCAAGAAGTTTTAAATTAAATCGGATCACCCCGATTTCGGGTCGATGCACGTTCTAACAATATTATTCGTTTTAACAAAAACCGTTGCTCCTTTTGTAATTTCAAACATGTAATGTTACTTATGTTTGCTGAACAACCGACAATAGCCGTTTATGAACATAATACGATTATACTTAAATTTATTAACGAATTTAATCCATAAAACGGCTGTTACCAAAATTTTCATTCGGTGGTCAAATGTGAAACATTAGTTTAATGACCATTGTTACAATGAAACACTGATATTGTGACCGATCGCTGTTGCATAACAAAACGTTGCATCTACTTAACTCCTACGGTCATTTTTTTGTAAACCTTATCGTAATGTCAAATAAGTTCAAAGATTTTTAAACAGTGATCGCGTGTGGGTCGATATTGGTCAAAAGCATGCAGTTACGGAAGTGCAAACTGTTATCGTTAATCTGGATAGAGTGGAAAGTATCGGCAATCGGAGCAGGGCGCCGGTGGTGGCGGCGTCAGAAGCGTCGCGGCGCGGACTGTGTGGGTCGCCGAGAGTCGCGTGCGGCGCCCGCAAATGGATATTGATGGCTATATGGCGCGGCTAATTAACCCCCAACCCACCACCTTTCCACCGTACCCTGCTTTAACGTTTTTCCCCGTTCACGACGACCGATACAACACTGTGCGACGGACTTTCACTCATCAATCTCACGCGCTGAGCCATATCTTGTTCGAGCACTCGAAACGAATCAGGCGATTAGTCTCGGGATGACATCATCCTTGTGCGTACAGATTAGATTCAAGCCAGTGGGAGTGACGTAGATGCGCGTCCAAACAATATCACAATCGAATTAGAAGCCAGGCCTGGGCGGTGTCAATCACCGTGGGCGGGCCATGTGACATTGGACTTCTATTAGGCGGGCAGCGGGCGGCGCGGGCGCGTGCGATTTCTCTCACTCTTTGACGAGCCAAAGGGTTACTTGACCCACTTATTAGGGAAGTCGCAAATGTACGAATAATACTAAGCTAACAAGACGGTTTGTGATATCTTATGATCAAGTTCTTTACTGAGAAAATTCCTAGAAATGTATACATACATTTATAAGTAAGTACTTCCAGTATTACATCTTCAGTAAAGATCTGATCAATCTAAAGATATAAAACAAAACGTTCTTAAAGTTCTACCGGAGAATGAACAAGAAAATTAATATAATAATCGTATCTTCACTAGATGCTCAGAACTACTTACGTAGGTACAAATTAGCTAGCAACCGTGACGGGAGAGGCGATTAAAACGATGATCACTAATTAAAATTGTTAATTAACTTGGACGACTTAGATTAAGGTGGTTTTAGGATTAACACCGCGGCCAAAATGTGGGTAAGAAGGACGTTAGCGATATTCCGAATATTCCCCCATAAGAAATTAACTTCGTAAATTACCTCTCCAATAACACATTTGTTTTCTTAATTAGAAATATCATGAGTAAAGTTAAGGGTCCGTTCATACAATCATTACATAGTGTAAAACAAAGTCGCTTTTAAGTGTTTATTAATCTAAATTTCGATCTAAACATTTTTATTGCTCAAAGAACCGGGATTGTTTTCTAAAAATAAGTATTAAACGTTAACTATTTTTTGTGTTTAGGTAAGTAACACATACAGATATTATCCGATAACTAAAACTCTTTTGTTTAATATATTATCAATATTATTTTAAAAAGAAATGATTCTAATTAATTGAAAAGGAAAATATTAAAATCGTATCGAACAATTCATAACAAACATTTTGGTTAATTAAAATTATATCTTCTACCTTAATTACACTGTACAGCTTGATACATTCGAAGCATTGGATACCGGAGCGGCTCTTGTTGACCACAAATAGGTCATGTAGCTATTGAATAACGTACCAAGTGCAGGTTTCTAAATATGTACAAAGCGATATCATTGTGGTAAGCGACGATATGTCGCAACTCGAAAACGAGACGAGAAGGTGCAACCAACTGTCGATTCAAACTCGATTACGTATTGACAATATCTCGTTTAAAATCTTGTAATAAAGTTTTATGCAATAATCGAGCAATACTCTTATGGACGATTTACACAGTGCCAGTTTTAGATTTTATTCAATGACCTAAACCTATATTGTCTTACAGGGCTAGGGGGCGAATAGTCCACTTCGAAACAGGAATCAGGGCCCAAATGCCCCTTTCTCTAAATTGATAGTGCTAAACTGAACTCTAGTTTCTTTAAGTAAAGAAACCAAATGCAACTTTTCAGAATTGATAGTGGAAAATTGGACCGATTAAAGTATAAACTGAATGAAAAGATGAAACAAATTAAATCGAAAAGTAAATTAAAAAAAAAACTATATCGAAACAGAAACAAAAGACTACTGAAGACGTAAAGAAAAGTGCAATTGGAATTGGGTCTGTCATATTTGCAGCTATTTTCGATCGGCTTAGTGGACTGGCTATGATGGATGGCTAAGAAATCGGCAGGCGTGACCACCCATTATTCAAATAATCATAATTTTGTAATAAGGAACTAGACAATAAACCAGTTATTGTATTCGACTAAAATAAAACGTATAGGATCGAAAATCACAATTCTTTCGATATGTTTACGAAAATTGCAACAACACGGTCGTATATCTGATTTATTAACACTTTGATAACAAGCCGAAGTCGCTTACCATCAATCAATCAAGATGTCGATACGTAACTATATGTAAATGATGGGTGCAATATACACGCCTCGCTACAACTCTGCGTATCACTAACACTAACCTACCTACGAGTACCTAACTATATCCGTGTATGTTTGTACATTACACACTGTGTTGTCACTGTGCAAATTCAATGAAACATATTGAATTCCATTCATAGCAAATAGGTGTCGGTTTCAAATTATAAAACGTAGCCGTAGGTATTGTATTCAGGTTGTCACCGATCGATTTATATTACAAAAGTGATATATCTTATTTATTATCCTACTTAATTTAGCTGAAAGTTTGTGAGTATCGTTTGTTACTCAATCACGCAAAAACTACTGAACTAATTGCGATAAAACTTGGAATTACCTAGATTCTCTGGAGACCTGGAATAACACATAGGATTTTTATCGCGATGTTCCCGCGGGAACAGGATTTACGCGGGAAACCGTGGGCATAGCTAGTAAATCGATAATTGTAAAAAAAATGTGAGCCGTCACGGGAAGCCTGACAAATGTGAAACATTAGACTTTGACAGATTTGTTTTCATGTGACGATGCGTCGCCACGGCCTGTATCGCCACGCCAACAATCAGGTTTACCCGCGCCTATACTAGATGTTTCACATCAAAACTCATATTGGAAAATACTAATTCTAGTTGTAAATTTAAAATAACTTTTAGCCGTCTATCAGAGTATGGATAAAACTTGTTCGACGGACCAGTGAGGCTATCAAAACACTTTGGTTGGTGGCTACGATGCATAGAGTTTGACATTAATTGACATTCACCTGAAAGCAGATGGAGTTTGCGTGTTAATTGATAGATCTTGACAGCGAGACCTGAGTCGGAAATTATCGGGAATTTCACAGACACCTGTATTTCACCAAAATAGGTTAGCCCAATACAGATTTATATGGAACATTTTAATGGTCTTCCCGTGCCAACTGACTTTTAAAATCATTCCTGGTATAGATAAGAGCAGCGAGGTCGTTCAAGATAAACGAATTTGATTAAAATTTGTGCTCAAAGATTGTGCAGACTTTTTAATAAGTTTAAGTTTGAGAACACGAGTTCATTTTTACGAGCACTCCGTCTTAACAGTTCTTTTTTAATTGCCTTTCGACGGGTCCGTGCCGTGTAATGCGCAATTTAATGATGCTTGAAAATGTAAAACGCATTACTGCACCATCTTTGTTTAACTATTCGGCGAGATGAAATCGCAAAGTTAGAGGTATTTGTGCGACATATTATTATGCTTGCAATCGCAACATTATTTTTATTTACAGCTTCATGTAATTGGATTTATAATTGACTAAAAACGGAATAGTGGGTGGTGACTAAACGTGCATCTCGAACAATTGCAATAAATATCTAATGGCAACTTTCAAAAACCAATAGAAAGTAAAATATAGGTATGGCAAGTACCATACAATTGATGGTGTACAATTATAGTCTCTAAAAGACTATCAGATTTGAAGATAAACTAACCTAAACCACGAGCTTTGAATTTAGTTCTGGTTTTTGTTTGACATTGAACAAAATCAGGCGTGCAGCAGTAACGTTTTGTAACAAAACGATTCAATTTAGTTATAAAATTACATTTCTAAAAAAACAGTAATCATTAAGTTTTCCACACTCTGCGAAGGCGAGAAATTGATTAAAAGTAATTGCGTGAACTGTGAAATGCAGGATGTGATCCATCACCTACAACCAGGAACCCCAAGGTATAAATGACATAAAATAAATCCCTCGGAGGGATTCTCTTTCTTTTCGCCTACGCTACATTTAGTTAGGTACCTACCTACCTCTATGTTTTTAATTAAAACGTCATAATAATCCTTGCAAAGAAACGTATTTTCAAATTATGTATGCACTCTTACTATGCCGGCCGATATGATGTAGCTGGCATCTAATTAGAATAAATATCTGCTAGCGATGTTTAACTGACCCTGCTATTGTAATCTTACTCTATTGGACTCCCTACATAAAAGGCAATGTTATGGGATTGTCAAATATTAGTTTGTTGCAAAACAGTTGTGAGGGTGGCTACATAAGTTATTGCGCTCGAAATACGGATGTAATATCCACTACTTTTAAGAACCCAAGTAAATGAAAGAAATTGTAGTCAAAAGCTTGCACCATACATGCTGTTTGATATTATTTAAATAAAGCTAGGTACCTATTTAGGCAATATAAAAACCGGTTTCACCAAATGTTCGTAGTTGCCGGGTGTTAGAACTAGGTGCAAAGCAATGTTTACAGCATAGGCGCAGGATCAGCCGCCGCCATATGGTCGATGCAACAATGAGCCCACAACCGGTTGCAGGACCGTTACAGATGAGTCTCCGACAAACGTGAATATGCATGAGCTGAGATTTGACCTCGGGTTATTAGACCACGTTTGCGGAGCGTGGGACCGCGTCAGGAATGACAATAAACGTTTTGACATTTAAAATAAAGTTCCAAATCTATTCGACTAATGCATTTGACAATGACATCAAGTAGGTAAAAGCTGTGATAAAGGAAGATGACGTGAACAAAACTCACTTCTACGACGTTTTACTTTCGTTGCTTTAACAAATGATCTTCTTAGCGGAGGACGGGTTGAGTGAGTGAGTGAGAATGGAATAAAACAGCGAAGTGCTGACATAAGAAGCGGAGTCAGAATGAGAGCGGGGCAGGGAGCCATCAATCAGGCAAGAGGCCGCGGGTCAGGACTCCCCGCACCTCGACCACCTGTCGCGCCCGCCAGTTCGCAGCAATTGCTAATCAGTCACTAAGTTGCTCCAAATCTCGGCTTGACAGGGGGACCCCGCGCTCTGTGGATAATGGTGTTTTGACGAACAAGGGTATTAGGTTACACGACAACAGCGTTATCCATAAAAATTGCATAGATTACAGAGGTTTATTTTATTGCTATTACTTGCGAATTGTGTTTGAAACATAAATTAAACGTTAAAACAATTTCATACTAGACGTTCGTTGGTTGAACAAAAGAATTATTGCTCATCGAATGTGGGGGAATTCTCGCGTATAATAGCAGACATTTTTGAAATAGCGGTTGTCACTTTAAGCGGTATCGGAGTCCGATGGCCTTTGGCGGCCGGGTAAGGCGAAGAGTTTCGTTGGCGCGGTACGGCCGCGGATCTGATTGCTGCAAATTTCATCGCAATAGTGAGCTGAACTCGCGATACTAAAAATAAACATGGCGGCACATTGCATGGCGAATATGGGCGTAGTCAAGCGATTTTAAGATAACTTCTTCAGACAGCAGCATGGATTGATAAAAATTGACATTGGTTTAGCAAGGTTTGACAACAAGCGTATTCATATAATTCTTACTGCCATACTCTTGTGGCATGCGAAATAATGCGAATACGGTTAACATTTATTAAGTTTCTCTACTAATTAAACTTTGATTAATGTTAGTAAATTAGCGAACAATTATTTGTAAATTGTTCGTAGATAAATGTAAGTGCTATTTCACTTTTAACAAATTTATGTAAGTGCCTGTAGGCGTTAATGTAAGTTAAACATTATACATTGATTCTTGTATAAAAGTTTATACTCTAGAAATATTTGAGTCACATTTGACTGCAAGCCGTTTGTCATCTCTAGCGTTATATTGGAAGCGAAGTCTTACAGAACCATGAGATATGGCTGTGAAGCGAATGCTACAAAAATGTAATGCGCTTACATCTAACACGTCACGGAAACAAATGGGCCAGGAAATTTTTCAAGTCATGGAAAATATCGTCTAGGTTAAAGCGAGAAAATCATTTTGGCTATGATAATGCACAAACTTGCAAAATGGGATGGGTGGAAACAAACCCGATTGAATAAATGAAACGTAGAAATAACGTCAGTCTCGGTCATATAACGTTTATTGAACAAAAGCAGTGCACGAAGAGCTAGGAGAAAAAAATGTTCAAATGGTTCCTCAAAACTCCCTATAAAACATTTTCTACTAGAAGAGTACTATGCAAGCGCATCTCGATTGACTATGACAATAAATATTAGTATTTATTAAATAGAATGCTTTTATGAAATGCATTTTGATACAAAATCGTTAGCGTCTTGCATGCAATGCGTTTCTTGCAAGAATGAGAAACAAAATACCTCCACCAAAACGAAAAAGGGCACGGACCAACGCCAATTGTGTATGCAATGTGACAACTCCATACTGCATTAAGAAGACATTAGGGGCAGAGTTAGAAATGCCAGAGGGCGCATAATTTGGTCATTTATCACGTAGCTTCTGATAAGACGAATAAAACTTATAGATGTGGGAATAACAAATAAGCATTATAAGTTTTATAAGTGGTTCTTAAATAAAAGCATGACAAGTGGGAATCAAATTTAAACTGTGAAGGTTCCGCATCTGTGCGATTAAATAAATCGGTAGAATGAATCTTTTTCGCCCAATAGAAATATGTAAAACGGCAAAAAAATGTAATGACACAATAGAAGTTATAGGGGGACGCCTCGTTACCATGCATTTTGAGATCTTTTGATCTTGTTGACCTCGAAACAAAGCTTATACACATTTGATAGGTATCTACTAATAGACCTTATAGAATATAATTATTAATTGGATATTTTTATAGTCGTCAGACAATTGAGAAAAAAAAAGAGTATTGGCAGGTAAACTGACAGACGAACAAAATCAAGAGATCTCATAAGATTTCCGTTTTTTCTCTTGAGGCACGGAACTCCAAAATTAGAACAGTCAATTTTATTTCTCGTACCGCCATGACTCGTTCGAAATCACCGCATGAACCTTTCATCGCGTGTTGCTACGAGCTTTCAAAAAGCTTTCAATGGTCGATCGCGTTCGCTATGATTATGAGTGTAGCTGTAGCCGCTACACATTCTGCGATTGGAGTTATGAGTAAATGCGGATAAACGATTGCCGTGCATCGCATTTGCACTCGGTCAGTTTAATGCAACATCTATCCTGTGAAACTTCCAATTTGTGTGGGTGCTAGTGGTTTACCACAAAGAGCGGTTGCCAAGCGACCAAAGTGGAAAATTTGGCGGAAACTGATCGACACCGTTGCATTTTAAGTCAAATCAATCTATATGTGGTCGGACGCACCGCGCACCACGTGTGCTTGTTGTTTATGTGCCACAAGGACCACAATTTTGTGTGAATGCCAAATTTGTATGACTAGCGGAAGTGTTGAAGTGGCTTTTAGGGTATCTCACGGGAGAAGTTATTTTATGCTAGTGGACGAATAAGGTAGGTAGGTATACACAACTCTCACGGCGTCATTATCGTTACAGTTCACTGGTCGGTGCCGACGCCAATTTGAACGGGAGTGTAATGAGCAGCGTGCCCGTTGCGGTCCCAGGACTGTTAATTGGGATCTCTGAACTACTTTCTTCAAACACCAGTTTAAACATTAGGAATTTTTCACTTTAACTGAATATTATCAAGCTTTAGTTTGTTACTGGTGTTTAGAAGAACAAGTGGTAGGTCATAGGGTATGTAGGTAATGATGATGTATATTGTAAGTAGGTACAGACTTGTAGGTTTCTATAGTTGAAGTCGACAAGATAACCCGGAGACAGGTACCGAGGCGTGCCTGCTCCCGTAACCATAAATATTTTACGGTGCACTCCTTTACTGTATTGTGATTAGATTGTCGCGGTATTGGTGCCACGCGAATCGAAGGTAAAACATCAAATTTTAAATAAGGTGAACGCATGTCTTCAGAATATTCTGCGTACAACATGAAACATTCGCAAATCACGGCAAGGCTACAACCTACAGAAAATAACTATGAAGGGTTTTTCATTCCGTTACGCAAACAACGAGGGGGTGTCATAAGTTAAACGCACTTGTTTGTGTGCTGTTATAGAGGTTTGTTTGCGGAGATATTCTTAACCAAGTTTTGTTTGCTGATTGAGTCGGTTTATATTTTTCTTAGAATTTGGATTAACTTGTACGGCCACTGGTTTAAGTTATTGAGCTTGTTTATTACTGAGCCATCAAAATAAAATGTTAACAGATCGGGACTTTATGTGAATGTAATATGTTCCATCGTACGATTGGGACTTTGTGCGAATGTGACATTCTTCGCTTAGGGGACATTGTGCGTCAAGACCGATCTTGAGAATGTTTTTTTTTTCGTTTTACAATAAGATTGAATGGTGTCATTAAAGTGTATTCTGTGTGCGATGCGAATGTGTTGTACAGAGGCAGTGGTGTGAAGTGAAGGCAAGGTACCTACATGACGTGTTACAGTGTACACCATGTCGTAGAACGGGAAGTAGTAAGGTCGCGTTACGCCGCCGTTTGAAAGTGAGATGCGAGGCGCCAGGAGAGCAACAAATTAAGCCCCCGCGGGGAGTGCGGACGCCCCCGCCCACACCCACCCGCGATAACGTCTCGCCGAAGGGAAAACTTGAATATTTCCGAGGAATTACGTAACCAAATTCGCTGAATAAAAGTTCGCTTACGTGCCCCGACAACTGGCAAAGTATTATTGAAGTTCTCTTTACATTATAATTAGGAGTTTAGAAGCGTTTAATCGTCGAATATGTCGCCTGCGAGAATTCAGTCTCACATTCAACTTCATATTGAAAACTCATAAAATTGTGTTCGTTGTGAATTTATTACTTGGAATTATTAATTCTACATGTTCTAACCGTGTATCTTTTTAAGTTTTTATTTTAATTATTGTTAGTTTGTTAAATAAGACATCGCTTTAAGTTCAATAAATTACGAAATAAAAGTAAGTTTAGACATAAAAAATGATTTATTTTTTACAATTTAGAAATATTTCATTTAAGTTACCTAATAACCTAAAATAATAAGCCTACCAACATAAAATGTCAAATAAGAAATACCTAACATCATTCTATTTTATAGGACAATATTTTGTAATATTATTGTAAAATAAAACGAGATATTCGTTTCAAGAGAGAAAATAAAACTCTTACCGCAACATAAACTTTATCACATAAAGTCATAAATATTTTGTTCCAATATCACTTCCCCCGGTCGAGGAGTGTCGATGAGTAGGTATCTCACACACAACCAACATGCATAGAAAGGTATACGTACTCTGCCTACCTTTAGAATGATTTATTTATATTATATTTTATAATTTATTTAGAGAAGGTAAAAAAACTGAGCACATTGACTCAGAAAGAGACTTTAATTGATTGCATCGTACTCATTTAATGGCGTTTGTAAAACTGTGATAATTTGTTACCATTAAGTGTAGTAATCTTTTTGTTAAAATCCTAACTGCGCATTAATTAAAGTGTGCAGTATTATACACATGTGCATAAATAATAACCACATTACAACCTCAGCGGTAATCAACAACATTACACACTTGTGTTATAATGTACCTACTATTACATTAGCAATGTATAGGCTCTGCTGAAACTCTTGGACCATCAGATATAAATTTGGCGATTATCGTCGGGAGTATAAGTTTGCATGGAATTATTTTATCGAGACTATTAAGTACTACAGTTATGTAATACTTTATTGATGTATCTTAAATAATATTGTTTCGAATTTGAAAGATAAATTTGTTTCGAATTAACTAGGTACCTACGTAAAATCTATCCGCGCCGTATTCGACTCGAGTCTGAAAATTATTTAGTTATTGGAACACAGCGCCGAAGCTGCTTTTGAAACGACGTTAACGGTTTAACGATCAGATTAAACAGACGCAAAATAATAGGAGCGATACAGTTAATGACGGACCTATAAAAAGAAGGAAGAAATCTGCCAATAGCAAAGCTTAAGCGAGGGTATAAAATTAAATGGGTAGAAGGCGTTTTTACAAGTTTATCGAGCGTTCTACATCGGGCAGACGTCTAATGGGCTCGCAGGCGCCGCCGCGCACGCTGTCCGTCTGTCTCGGGCGGCAGTGACGTGAACCGCCTAGCTTACTACACCATAGCCGGACACGAGATCGATATATAGTCCAACCAAACCTTAATTCACTCGTATGTCAACTTGTCGGATATAAATTGATTAAAACTCGAGCTCTTAAATGAGAATCAGACTAGAACAAAAAGTCCGAAATAGCGAGCTACTTACAGCGAGCGCCGCGGTTGGCTGCCCCCTAGACTCGGCTTTTAATGCGGATTTATCGACTCAAATTAATCGTGTAAGTAGAGAACCGGCCAAGAAAACTTGCGTGAAAGGCGATAAAGGACTCTTCTGTTCGATAGGAAATTCGTCCATTGCAAATTAAAGAAATTGACTTTGGTTTATGTAAAACTTGGGAACAACTTCGAGATCATTGTAGATTCGAGTAAGTTTAAAAAAGTTTTTCATTCTTTTCACTCAATTATGATTTGAAAATAAGACCGGTAATAATAATAAGTAGGTAGATAACCTACGTCCAAATCATTCGTCAATGAAATTAGATTTTAATGAAATGCTTTTTTAAAATTCGCACCCAATAACAAGGACTTGAACCTGAATAATTGGGAATCCGTCCCAACGCCTTAAGCAATTTGGCCATAGGTGTGTATCGTAGCTCGTAGGTGGCTCGTAGAATCGCAATAAAGGATTGCATCTCTTTTTTTGTTCACGCCTTAGGCACGAATCATTGTAATTGATAAATGCATAAACAAGCAAGTGTTGTATCGAAGCCATGTTTTGTTTCAGATCATCGACGTGCGGTTTCGGGTGGTGGTGCTGTGTCGAATGCGACGGGTTAGTTGCATTAGACTGGGTCTCCGGAACGACACGTCAGCCCACAATCTCATTTGTGCTTCCCACTACAACAGGAGACATGTAGGAAATGAGATGCGATTAACTCACTCTGTAACTGTGACCCTCGTGTCGAATCGATCGATTACAATATCCAGTTCATATGTTTGTAGGTAGACATTTGAGGATGTAAAGAACGAAATCTCACTTTCCCACTTGTTTTAATTTTCTAGAAAACAGTAAAATGTAAATAACTTAAACAATAAATCTTTAATTCAAATAAAATAATATATTTGAAAAGAGACGTTTTGGATGAGGTTTTACTTATTTACCTTATATACCTTACTTTTTTTTTTTGCACTTAGGCTAAAAAATGTTTTTTTTTAATAAATGGAAAAGTAAGTTTTCGTTTTTCACCTCCTCATTTATAACTTAGACATTTAAGTATTCAGAAAACTCTTTATTCTTATCTTCATTAGCCCGATATAAAAACTAAAAAACCTATTTCATTGTTGTTGTCAACTTAATTGGAATGAACATGAAAAGGTAAACCCAACAAAATAGGTCATAAGAGAATGAGATCTCATCCAAAAAAGAAAGTTTTCATGTGGATAATTAAAACATTTTAATTGAAAATGCTTGACAACATAACTACGCCAACCTACATTTTTACGGTCACGTTTCAATTCCACCTACCTCATCATGATAATTTATTTTTGCCACAAATTATAACAATAACTAGCTGCACCCCGCGGTTTCACCTGCGTATGTCCCGAATCCCGCGCTAAATTAGGATAGAATGTTAATTCAAATCTCCAACTATCTGCATGTCAAGTTTCATCGCAATCGATTCAGTAGTTTTTGCGTGATTAAAACACAAACATTCAAATATCTAAACTTTCGCATTTATAATATTAGTGTAATTTCCACAAAAATGGTGATAAATCTTTATCTATAAAATGATGTGTCGTGACTGATATATGCATCAGTCAGTCAGACATTTTTGACGAATGTGTTTTATTTTATACTGTAGGCATTCGATAAGGCTACGTCCGCATAGGCAGAAGGCTGGCTTCGCGCCTAGAGGCCAGCGAGTCACCTAACTAAAACGGAACGCTCCAGAAATTTCGCAAGCGGCCGCACTGAGCGCTTGGCGCCTAGTTGTTTATCTTGTCAGAATGCAAGCTACTAGGAGCTAGGCGCTAAGCAAGCGGCCAGCCTATGCGCCAGTAGGTAAAGGTTTTGCAAAATTCCCACGAGATCGGGACGCGGCTGAAACCGCGGGACCCAGTTAGTTTGAATATTAAACAATGCACATGCAGTACACAAATACGCTTCACTTTAATATTAAACAGTATAGGATTGTGTAGGTACTTATTAGTACATACCTAGGTATACACTTCACTTTACTATGTCGTATTCCATAAACTCATTAAAAGAGTTGACATTGTAGTACCTACCTAAGTAGTACTTACTGCAAATTACTTTGAAAAAAAAAAACGAATAATTACGTTTCGTTGACTTTGTTTCTTCTATCTTCGCCTTAAACAAGGAACGGATACGAAACGTAACAGCAGTAACTCACAATCATCGGATCCATGGCAAGTAATTTACGAAAGATATTCGTTCCAGAATGGCTTTGGCGAACTTTTAGAATAGAAAATTCTGGGGAAATAGCAGTGTTCTTCGACGGGGAGTGATTCCGAGCCGCTTACAGCGCTCAGAGGCGCCCGCCCCGGGACTGCATAATACATTGCCGCGAATGCACCACAGTTTGATCCCTTTCTAGACAAGGTAAGTACGAATGTACCCGGAGTGGAAAGTTCTCTTGATGTTCTATCACTTTTGTACCGAATAAGGACGAGAACTGGTAAGGAGCTTTACGATCTCAACGCAAATTGACAAAGTTTTCGAGTATGACAACTCTTTGTCTTCTTACAATAGAATATCGAGCATGTTCAATTATTTATGACTAATTGTTCTTGCAGTTCGGATGGGAGTACAAAGTTTGTGTGCTCTTGGGGGTATGAAATGGTTGAGTACTCGTACCTTACCCACATACAAACTTGTGACAAAGTAATGCGGAGTTCAATGTGTCTCTACATTAGGAGATTGCAAACTTACTCAGTAATTATGTCGTTAATAAAAACTTTTAACTTTTGTATAACTTTATAACAAGTAAAATACCTCACGGTTTCTGTCGCGTAAATTATAAGGATAAAAATTACTTCACAGATTTTAATTTTTTAGGGTTACTATTCAGGGATAAATTGTATCTAGCTGAAGGTCGTGGGTTCAAGTTTAGCTCATATTTAACTCGAAACTTCCAAAGAGTCAATAATATACATATAATGTACCTCAACTTATATGTTTCAAATATACAATATACAATTTTATTTTAGTGATTCTATATCTATACTTTAAATTCGGCAACAAAATTGGATATGCATCGTTCTGATTTGCCTTTTTCAAATTATGGTGGATAATTACTTTTGTTGTCTGTCTCTACATCAAATTAGCAATGAACAAACAAAAGTTTCGGTTCGTTTTGTTTATTAAAAGTCTAACAAAGTTTATCGTGAATTGAATCAAAATCTATCAAGGCCATCATGCTTCCGTATAAGGTATTTCGTATTCAGTCGCTTTCGAACAAATGTCAAGTTTAAAACGTAAACTAGTTTTCCTAAATTTAAATTCGAATATAACAAATTATACTAGCACACTAGGATTAGAAATTAAAGAACTGCATAACACTAAAGCCGATCACGGCACTGTAAGTGCAGAAAGTACACAGTGAAAATTGCAAATTCTTTAAGAATATTCAGGTGGTATATCTATCGCAATATTGCTGAGCAAAAGTTACGAAAGATAAGCGAGATGTTGGTATTTTGCCAGGAGAATAATCATGAAAAATATGACAAGGAAGACACAGCCCGATATTAAAATACAGAACATATTTTACAGCTAGACTAAATAAAATTGAAAGTATAGGTATATAAGACCTTGAAGAAAACCGCTTTTTGATTATAATTGCTCTTGAGTGAATATCTGCATGAGATCTATCTATCGTCTACGTGGTGGGTTTCTAGTATAGCTATCTCCTAGAAAAACGTGATACACCTCAGACCGCATCATCATTTACATAATAATTAAAGAAATATAGGTTGAAGTTACTACCCTCCACAGAATTATATGAAGCAGTCGTTTGTCTGGTTCCTCAGCTAACTTATTTTAAAGCTACAAAAAAAGTTGATACGGTTTTCAGTAATATTAAGGTGTTTTCACTATCAGAAGGTATATATTTATTATAATTTAAGTATCTGGTCGGGGCCTTAGTACCTCCTAAAACCTATAAAATGTTTCGATGTTTATGAACTTTAAATGATACTTACTTAAAACAGCTCTTTTAGAATGATATGACTCCGGGCCAAAATCTGAAACAAGAACAAATACATTGTTAATAAAAATAATGTTTTGTATGAAGAATGGACTAGTCCTGGTTGAGTTGTAGATTTGTACTTTGTATCTTGAACTTTCAAGTTTTGACTTAGTTGCAAACAGTCTAATAATCAAGAATTGAACTACGGAACCCAAATTACTTTTACAAGGGAACGGCTTTTGAACCTGGACCTACAATCAACAATTTTAAATTGAAACGACGACGCTTTTCCAAAAATTTAAAACGGTTAAGCTTAACGCTATCTTCAAAACCGATTACATTAAGTACATTAAAAAGCATTTTCATTCACAGGATATTTAGTTTCTTACTATCGCCCCGTGGTTTCACCGAGTAAGTTCTGATCCCGCGAGAATATCGGAATAAAAAGTAGCCTATGTGTTATTTCAGATCTCCAGCTAACTATAACCGAGTGTCATGGTAATCGGTTCAGCCGTTTTTACGTGATTGAGTAACAAACAAACATACATACATACATACATATAGACCTACCTACCAACGTAAGTCTCGATCTCATGGGAAGATCTGGATAAAATGGTTATTCCAGGTCTCCGGCTATCTAGCAACCGAGTTCATTGCAATTCTTGCAGCGGTTTTCGAGTTAAGGAACTACATACACACACACTGAAAAAAATAATGGCCAAACAAGTAACAATCTTGCTTGTTTGGAAAAAAAGTCATTGATTCATTCAAAAAAATATCAAAAACAACAATTTGCGGTTTGTTGCCCCAATAAAGCTAAAATGATTGAGCATCTAGTAAGACGAATTTTTTGAATTAAATATGTTCACTTTATCAATGTAGTATCTCATCATCAATTTATTCAGATTTATCAAGTTGCTTTATTATTACCACACATTTACAATAGTTACTCTAAAAAAGATTTTTATTGGTTTAAATTAAAACATATCTAAATCAAATATTATAAAACTTTTGATTTCATAGTTTCTTAAATTCATTATATCACTCAACTTATTAAGAACGAACATGTGCCTATTTGAAAGAAATAGCTAAGTAGTTAATTCTAATAACTTTTTTGATCGATTAAGAACGTGTTGCATTTCGGTCGTCTCTAAATGCTAGTAACGGTTTTACATTGCTTGCAGTCAGTCGATGTCCTAACGTTAATTTTCGTTTGTTTGCCAATTTCACTTTTTTGTGTGTTAGAACGAATATAATAAAAACATCTAGTTACCTAGTGCAGTGAGTAGTGAGTTCGTAAGTAGGTACCAACTGTGAAAATGGATCTACTTAGAGCCTGGGGGCTCCCAGAGCTAGTGCATTACGTGTAATTTATACCTACAACGAATGAATAAAAACTATAAAAGTGTTGTTTCCGGAAGAAAGAATTACTCCTTATTATATTCCGCCGTTACCACACATCAAGCAAGAGGCAAATTTCTCAACCCATTGACACGGCGTAAATACCTAATATTAGGTGTTCTGGATTCCAAAGAAATAAAACTTCAAAGCACAGGGTCTCCTGCATCACCCTCCCATTTCATACAATTAAGACTCCTAATAACACTGTAGAAGACAACTTGGCTAAAAAACAGTTTAAACATTGTAAAATCTAAGTGGAAGGCTAATACTTTGTCACAGCATCTAATAAACTGAAAAAAGCCAGAATATTCCATAGAACTATACTTTGAAAAATACCCTTTATTACAAAAGCCTCAGGAATATAAAAATGGTAAGTGCATATTATATAGTACCTATCACAAAATACTATCTTGCTAACTAATATTATAAATTCAAAAGTAACTCTGCAACTCTTTATCATAAAAAGATGTTCAAGAATTTGATAGTAAATCTAATTATTACATAAGTACATAAAAATTGTTGTCGATGATTAAATGAAAAAATATGATTTTGTGTACCTACTTACGTTGTTTTCTTTTTGTTTCAGCTTGTAAATGACTTTAATCAAAGCTACCCTGAACATGTCAACAATTTTTATTATTCAAATGTTTCCTATCACAACAATAGACTCATAGAGTTGATGTCAAAGAAAACAACAAAAAGTGACTATACTCAAGCGGTGCAAAAAGTGATCCAACTGATCTCAATAATTTGGCAAAAGGTAAGTGTTACTTACTATATAGGGACTTTGTTATGAAAACATTTAAACCATAATTAGATTTGAATTAGAGGTCATATACCTAACTTTTTTAATTGTATCGAATACAGAATAACAGCCAGTGAGCATAGTAATTCATTAAAGTGATCGCATTTAGGCCCTCTTGTCCCAGTAATAAAACACACTATGGGTATAATACGTTTGTTTTTTGATAACGATATTTGTGATTTCAGACACGAATGAAGAAAATAGAAATCTTGCGGCTGTACTAAATTTGTCTGAACTAATCAGCCCCGCATGGTAGTACTGCCCGGTCAGTCTAGTTCAAGCCCTAGGCGACCCTCCATCATCTCAAAGAAGGAAAATTAAAAAAAAAAGATGGAAGCCTACAAAAGCCGAAAGCTGGGATAGGTTTATCAGCAACGTTCACGATGACAGCTACATAAAATTATTGATAAATATGAGACATGAGAAAGATTTACTTTCGCTTACGCCTCTTAGAAATGGCGCAAAATCTGGGAGCAGCACGGTAGCTTTGCTGTGTCGCAATGCTCTTCCGTGCTGCTCCCACATCACAGTCGTATTAAGTCATAAATATCAATTACTTAATTATTATTTGTTTATTATTTTCGTTTCGTGATAAAAAATAAATCGTTGAAATGTCATTAAATGTGTTTTCATTTAATTTGCACCAGGTTTCTCAGAAATACCACATCAGAGATACATAATATGTGATCAGTCAGTGAAACTTTACTTCCAGAGTTTCACTGACTGGTCATATTCTGACGCTTTGATCTGGTATTTCTGGGATATCCTGCATACTAGACCTAACAAAGTACAATATTGGAATATAGCATTATCTTAGTTGATTCTAATAAGATCATTTGATTACATTGAAAGAGATAACATTTATTTTTATCTTATGGTATGTTAAAAACAAAAAACTATACATATTGAACACAATAATAAACTTTATAAACCAAAACATTTATATATATTAGATCTATTATGCATCTGTATAGGCATAACTAGGTTTCATTATGAAAACAATTAATTTGTTCATTTGATTTTACATTCAAACAAGTTACTTGTTTACACTATTACTGTACTTAATTGATGGAAATATATGACAGTATTTAGGACTATCAAGTCTTGGTAACAAGCGCAAAGAACAGTTGTTAAAAATAATGATTATTCTTGATTAGGCCGAGCATAACTTGTTTGAATGTGCAATGTCTATTTGTTCCGTTTCTCAATCAAGAAGACTTGATTCCCTTGATCATATAACTTTATGCGCTCGTATATAAACATTTAACTTGATAGCAATAAACATTTTTTTGATGTATTTTAACAAGTTTTTTTTTCAGTGCATACATTGACAATCACAAATTTTCAGCTTTATAATAATTAGTAGGATCAACAATCACTCCTTAATGACTGATGCTATTTATATTATGTTACACTGACGGCCAATCTCCAGGCTTACCAGGGTCTGCTGTACCCAGCAGGCCACCTCGAGAGTGCCGTCGGGGATCTGTTAAGGACTGATCTAGTCCCCAATGCCCTAATCAGTAGGATCATGGGACAATAATAATTGTAACGCAGTATAGGCAATCAGCGGATCATTTAGCGGCTAAATGATATCGTTTAAGTAAACTCGCACATATCGCGGCGCCCGCGCCCGCGCCCGCCTGAATATAAAACTAAACCAATTACAAGTTTTCCAATATGCCCGGCAAATTATACCAATGTTAAACTCGCAATAGCCTCTCAGCTTGGGTTCTTGCGGAGTTCTCTTTAAATTGAAGTTTGAAAAACTTATATACGACGACGAGCTACCATAACTGATTTATAATCCTCATACGTTATGTCTAGCTAATGTAACGCTACATTGTATATAGTGATTGATAATATAAATCCTGTTAAATATAATAAAATGATTGTTGCTCCTTAACGCAAAAAGAGTTTAATCGATTGTGACGAAATACCTGGAATAACACATAGGCCTACTTTTATTCAAATCTTCCCATGGGATAGGGATTTACGCGGGTAAAACTGCATAGGCAAATTATCACATAAAATAAAAAAGGAATAGAGAAAGTAAAACTTAATCTTTAAACTGGATTACAAATAAACCGGGCTACAGATGTGACGTAATCAGTATACAGCTTGGTGTCAGACAGACGGAATGTGTAGTCTAAGTGAAAGAGTTTTTACCTTTTGGGTAACAAAGCCTAAAAAAACTCAATTTATAAAGTATATGAAATAACTCCATATGCGGAGAACTTATTTGTAACTGTCTTACATACTAAACAAAAACTATTGTTGAAATATTGAAAAAATAGACAATCACAAAACATTTTGCCGCATAATTTCCTTTCCGCAGAGAAATGAAAAAGCAGCGCTTAAAAACTCTATTACAAGTCGGCATTCGTTTTACCGTGATACAATACACGTTAACCAACAAAATGAGAGCGTGTCGTAGCTAGTTACGGATATAAAAGCTGGTATTATGAATCGTGAGATGATGGTGCGGTCGGCGGAGGGAGGTAAACACGGTTATTTGCAATGCGTACGCTCACCGGCCCTTGCCTAGGATTTGTGACACTCACTAAACAACAAAGAGATTAGCGAACGAGTGCCATATAAATGAATTCCATTTCAGTTTGAAACCAGTGCAACTGTTTACTTTGAGAATGGTCAGCTATTGATTTAGTAGTCGTAAATTAATATCGTACACAGATATAAATTAAACTTAACTATTATTTAATCATAATTTGCAAATGAGATTAATACAACTGTATAACAAACATTGGGTTTTATGAACCTAACCCACAGTGTGCAGCTAAGTAAATGATGCGTCTTTTAAGAGAAAATATATTGAATGGAGAGCGGTGACAAAATTCAAAAGCTTGAGCTAGTTCCGTGGCAGGCGACGACACTGCGCCCGAAGACAAAAGGCGGCAGACGTATGAACGTTTTGTGGCAATTGAAGTTTCTTTTCATACACCAACGACTTTTATGTGCTAAAATTCTAAACAACTCAGTTAGTTCACTAAATGTTACTTTGTTTATGTTACAAAGTTAGTTTGCCGTTCTTATCTAACAAGAAAATGATTTGAATTTTAGCCAAGACAAAGATATCAAGACTCAGCAGTGGATGAAGTAAAAACGTAAAGAAGGATATTTCATGAAGCTATTCTTTTTCTCTCTTGTCATCATTACGTGTAAGAAAATGAACATATTTTCCAAGAAAATCCTTGATATGCGTAAGTGGGTGTATTAGCATAGATGGGACGACCAAACTTTGGAAGAAAAATACTTTAAAACAAGAATTTTATTAGTAAAGTTGTATAACGCGCTTTTAAAACTCAATCGAAGTGCGCGGCACGTCGTACGTAAAACTCAACGAAAAGTATGACTATGACAAAAGCACGTGCGCACCCGAACCTTCTAACTTCCCGAAGGACACCGCGTCGTTATTTAGGGGTGTTTCTAAAAGGTAAGGTGTGTCGTCTCGCGCCCAAGGGAATTCACTACGCTTTAAAGCTGGTAATTTGATGTGAGTCTGTCGAGATTTTTCCATCTTCCAGGGTCGTTCAGGGAACGAACGGAATAGGCTGCGTATACAGAGATGAGCAAAAACGACAAATGAGCCAAATTAAAACAACTTTTGCGCATAAATGAAATCTGTTGGTAGGACAACTGTATGACTTAACTGTTCAATAAGCAGAAATAGAGATTTGGTCAAATTATACAACGATAAATTATATTATATGAAAGTCTTAGCAGACGACGACGACGCCAATTTTATTCTTGAGACGACTGTTAATAACCTAGTCTGAGGTCAATATTGTTTAGATTACGTCTAGATCCCTTACTAACATATTGTTTCAAACGGAATTGTAGCCAACATGGAAACAGGGCGTAGGAAAAAGGCAAAGTCGTAAAACTGGCGCCCACCAATAGCCAAATAAGGCCGGGTCGGCACCGGCGAGCCGCGCGGAGTCGTCCTTGACTCCCGGCCAAATGACATAAGTTGGCCCATGGGCGCGGATTCTTGACTAATCGATAAACAAGACCGAATGGATGAAGACCCAAAACACTGAATCGCCGCACCCACGCAAACCTATTAACTAGTTCGCCAATTTGGTCATGGTTTCCATAATTGTGTAAAGTCAAAGACAAAACCAATGCCTTCTTAACGTGTAATAAATACGCGCATGATTCAATATCTGTATAAAAAAATAAATGAAATTGTATTTTAGAGGTTATAAACATTATGTCAACAATTCAAAATTGATGTAAAGGTAGAATATTTAGTTTTAAAAGAAGTTTATAACAACATCTAACGCAAAGCCCGTCAGAAGGCAGCACATAAGTCTTAAACTTTTCCAATTTTCATATTTCTACAGAAGTCAACACTCATAAAGAACCTTAATTTTAATAATTTCACATTTATAGTGTATGGAGTGCGTGTCCGTAACAGCCTTAAAATGTGCGTGCGGGTGGAAATAGATGCGTTGGGATATAGTGTAAATTTTCGCCTTATTATCGTCGCCTTGAATTTTGATAGCCGTAATGGGCCTAACTCGACTCAATTTCGAAAGTTAATACATAAATACTACCCTGCCATACTTAAGGTAAGAGTAAATACAACGAATACCTACTCGTCCTCATTTCTGTAAAAATAACCGTGAAATAACCTCTTAAACCAAATTAGGCGTATAATTCGCATCTTCGCATATAACAACTTTTGTGACGAGATCATAAGCAAGGCTACGACGAGATGTTTATCCTTGTCAACCCCCTTTCAGTGAGTGTTTCGTATGTCACTGAAAATGTGTTATTAACATTTTAAATAATCTTCGTTTTATAATTTATAGGTAAGCGTTTTGACCTCTATCCAGGGTGACGATGTAGTCTAAGATGAAGCACTCTTATCTAGAAGATCTTCTGGTTCAATTAGGAAGGCAGTGCAACTAGTTCCGACCTATCATCATTGATGACTGCATCAACCTATGTTTAGAAACACGGACGAGCCCGTGGACGAGATCACCACCACGACCTACTTTCAAGTGATTGCTATTTTAGAACCGCCCTCGGCGGGCTAAAAGAGCATGTAAAACGACTAAAGGGTACATACATCCTATGGATGATGCGGCAACAAAACTCCTTAAAATCCTTCCATCTTCCTGCAACGTAGACTATGTCCATACTTCTTACCAAAGGATAAGAAGCATGGTATCCTCGCAGTCAAGTTCAATGGCAAGAACCCACGCGGCAAGCACCCGCATGGCTGCACGCCTCAAGGTGACTGACATCGCCATATAAAATAGACGACCTGTATTATGGTATGGCGCGGCGGGCGGTGAGTAATTACATGTAAATATAATTAGTTCAACGACGTTGGCCGATGACGTCTACCTACTTTGATCCGTCTGGCAGAGTAAAGATCTGAAAGCCATCTTGTAGGGTATACATTTACATACATCGAATAATTTTTGATCAATGAATTATCACTACATATGTAGTATCAAACAAAGTTGTTTCCCGTTGTCTGTCTGTCTGTTTGTATGTATGCTTAGGTCTTTTAAACTACGCTACGGATTTTGATGCGATTTTTAGGGATTCGTAGTCAACAAGAAACCCTTATATTTTTGTCATGTCCGTCCGTCCGGCCGTGGCTTTGCTCAGAGACAGTTAGTACTAAGAAGTTGTAATTTTGTATGAGTTACACATATTGTTGACGCGAAAAAAGTGCTACAATAAAAAAAAATATTAAATGTATTTACAGTCGTGGTAAATATAATGAAGTTTAAAGGAAAATTATCACAGCTGAGCTGTCTTTTCAAATTTACGAGTACGTACTTCTAATTAAAAAAAAAAACAAAATTTCGAATTAATAATAATATTATAAATATTATTTAGGTAGTAAATAATATTTAACAACAGTCGGGTCAGGACATACGCAGTTGAAACCGCGGGGCGCAGCTAGTTTGACATTATACATGTTTAGTGTAGATATTTTGGCAACCGATCAGTAATAGCCTTAAGTAATAATAAACGTGGAGTAAGGTCATAGTAAGAGAATATGCTTGGCTTTTTCCTGAAAAATATGTTTCCAAGTTGACAGACTGAAAAAAAAGTGGTAAAATAACTCCGACCCAATAGACTACAGGCCCGTGCCAAAAATTGATATTGTTCAAGGATCTATCGATGGTAAAAATGTCGTACAAAAATATACGACCAAAATTTTTACTTTTGAATTCTCACCAGCACTCAGTTGGACAGCTTACAAGTGACGGCATAATGCTGAATCTTATTAATGTCCCTCTATCCTTCTAAATAGGTCGTCTGGTGCTTCGTATGACCCATCAATGTTTGCCCCCGGGCCTGTAGTATCTAAGGCTATAAAGGTATAAACGAGCCAATGTGATCGTATTTAAAGTTTAGTTCGATGTGGTTCAATGAATGATTCATCGATCGATGGATCAAATAAAGCGTATTAGCGGAGCTATCACTAAATGTTCGGTCCACTTCGCCGGTAGATAGGCAAACAACGAGCTAACATGAAGGTGTAATCCGTAGGACGGCACTTAGCAAGCGCCACAAGCTCCACTCTCTAATTGCACGCCAGTTAATCTGTTTGCGTTTCGAACGCATCGCATTATCAGCGCAGACGTCGATTTTGACTGGTCGACCTTCAACATTTAAATAACCCATTAGAGCCATTTAGAATGGCTGCATTTTAAGAGTTGCAGGAAGTAATCAAATATAATTAATTAATATCATTAATTTGGCGTGTTTCAGTAACGTTGATTCGATTTTGTACGGCAATTTGTACCTCCTTGTGACACGAAAATAATTTACTTATAAAAATAACTGCAATACTATGGACACCTTTTGCAATTGTTTCAATTCACGCAAATATAAATTGACTAAAATTTTAGAGAACAATAAAAATATGTGGGGAAGATGTTTATTTACATACAACGTAGGAAAATTACTTTTTAATGTTTTCAATTTATTTTCCGCTTTGGAGAAATTTGAGCGGATTCTTTAGAAATACAATAGGTGCTCCAAAACTACTTGAGAATTGTACGAGCACCTATACAACCTTCGAAATATTTCTTCGAGGATTGCTGTTAAAAGACCCATTTTCAACAATGTACGTAGTACTTACGTAGACAGATACTTACTCCATTCATAAATTTTAATACAAAGCGTTAGAAATGTCATTATTGGTAACGTCTTGGTTGTTTATTTTGGCTCATATGGGCTACTATACTATGTACTTAGTCATAGTCATATTAATTAATAATTATGAACCTGTCGGGTGCACAATTATTTAGGAATGCATTTAAAAAAAAACTAAATATACAAAGTGTAGGAAATACTTTCAAAATAAAATTACGAAAGGTAAAATTCTATAAACCCTAAGTAAAACATATGTTAGGACGTTTTATGAAACGAATTAGATATTGCAATATTAAAACTAAACGGTCTAGAGCAGTGTCCTTGATGAGACTGGCCGAAAATGGATATGACTTATTTTTGTCTGGGTACTTTTGCGTCTAGGAAACAGATAAGACAATCTTTTTTAAATTAAATGGTCATGATGGTTTAACATTTTTTCATATAAAATATATTGTAACGTGAGACAATAATGAATGTTTGTAAAAGGAGTGTCATAGATATGACATCACATTATAATTAGTAATTACACAATGATTCACAAGTAGGTTATAAATATTAAAGGTGAGTGTACTCAACAATCACTATTCCATTAAATACACAAACGCGAGTATAAACGCGAAAGTTTGCAAATAAGTATGTTTGTGACTTTGTTACTCTTTCACACAAAAACTACTGACCCGACTGCGATGAAACTGGGAATATAGATAGTTGCAGCCTGCAATAACACAAAGGCTACTTTCTATCAATATATTTCGGCGGGAACAGGAATTACGCGGGTGAAACCGCGGGGCGCACAAACACAAAACAATCTGTCTATGAGATATACAAACTTTCGTAAAACAAGAATGTTAACAATACTTACTATTCCATAATATTAGCTTTGGAGTTCAAGTTGTGATAAATAAGATTGACGTTTGAAAAGAAGATTCAAGAGTTTGCTTATGACAAGATCTTTTTATCAGCAAAATGAAACATTTTCAGAACATAATTTCGTATCATATTTCTACACTGTAACGTGACTAGTAATTATCGTTATTTTGTTGTTTTCGTAATTCCACTATAGTATGGTATTATTAGTGAACAGTCGACGCTGTTGTAATAAGTAACTAATTTATAAATAAACACAATATAGCTCTTTGTCCATATTGTAGTTCGGGAAAATAATGACTGTGATATACTTAAGGCAAACTGTTATGAATACTCGAGATAAGGAGGGGCCCATAAGAATTTAATCAAGCATAAAAATTGCGGATATTTGAATTGTGTGCTTACGAATTATGCGAGTGTAGGTCCATATCATTGTTTCGAGGATGACTCTTGCCTGCAATAATGTTAAGCCGGCCATTGTGTGCAACGACGCACATCGTTAAAAAGGTAAATATGTATTTATTGATAGATTTATTTTCCAAGTCGTCGAGCCCACTGGAATCAACGACAAAATTACACGCTGAGTAATCGTTTGAGTCTGCTTCTCGTTTCGCTCGATGATTTCGTTTTATGGACGTTATTTTTTGTTAATTTAAAGTGAGTGATTCTCCATTTAAGTTCAATTGTTATTCATTACTAGCAGCGCTCTGTGGTTTCTCTCGCGTACGTCCCGATCCCGCGGGATTAATAGTAGCCTATGTGTTTATCCAGCTATCTGCATACCAAGTTTCATCGCAATCGGTTCAGTAGTTTTTGCATGACAGAAACAAAATATCTAAATTTCTGCATTTAAATGCATATTAGTGGGAAGTGGTATTTGTCTAGGTCCGTCACTACTATAGGTACCATAGCTAACATTTCATTATATAAAAGTTATTGTATATTTAGCACACTGAAGGCTATTTTTACGTAGGTAGATAAGCGGTCATGAAAAATGTTAAACTGGATTGTTGCCTTTACGACTCTTATATAGTTTGACCTTGAAATTAGTAATAGTAGTGAGTCAGTTATTATTGCATTGCAATAAAATCTACCAACTGGAATTCTCGGAACTGAACGTGCCGTAAACCAAAATAATAAGATTTAAGAAGTTTTTATGTATTATTAGATAGGTTCTTGGTTAAAAGCAAGTTCGCTTGCCCCTCAACATGCAATATATTATTAAATTTCGCTTTTGATGGATTTTTGTTTTTCCCTCTATATGCATAATGTTATTAAATTTAGCTAGTTTTTTGTACTGTATTTTAATTATTTACATGAATTTTATGGTACCAATTACAATACTTCAAAAGATGTATTGTTGTTTAATAGGTGCAGCAATAAATATTTTACATGCATTTATATGACGCCTGCAAAGGAGGCCTTACTATTCGAAATAGTTTTAATTGACGGGTTTTTCTGTACGCAGAGATAGTGAATGTCTGACACCGAGAATAACATTTGCCATAGATAAATTAGATGGGAGTTAACAATGGCGTTCACAAACTAGAAAGTGGATAAGAATAGTGGAGAGTGGTCTATGCGATGCTATCAATCCCAGGTTCGTTAACCACTCATTAATCTTGAACGAAAATAAAACAATTTTACAACATCAATTCACGAATTTACGGAAAATCCCAAAGGTAATTCCGAAGATTATCTTTTGGAACAAAAATAACTGGAAAAGGCACAATTTCAAAGGTTATTCAAATAAAACACGATCTTTCCTCTTTCGATTTGGGAAGTGTAAAGAGGTCAACGCTCACGTTCCGGACTCTGTCTTTTAATTCGGCGATTTTTATGGCTTTTGCCGCAACATGCAATAAATTACGGAAAAAATGGACATCTGGTCCTTTGGAGAAAAAAATCCCTCCTTGGAAGTAAAAGGACGGAATTTACGATCACCGTAGTCGTGGGTAGAAGGAGGTCGCCCACGAGTCGCATGCAAATTGCTCCATTGGAGCGGATTGGCTTGTTCGTAGGCAGGCGAGATTAAAATCGAAACACCTCGCGCGACCCCTAGCCGGTTAACCTGCGCCACCGGACATATCGCAATCTTTTTTAATATTCTTAATCAAAATCGCACCGTTAGGCTGCGGCCGCATAGGCAGGAGGCTGGCTTAGCGGCAAGAGGCTAGCGAGTCACCTAACTAAAACAAACGGTCTAGAAAATTCGCAACCGGCCGCACTGAGGCGCTTGGCGCCTAGCTGTGTGTGTATCTTGTCAGAATGCAAGCAATGCACTAGGCACAAAGCAAGTTAGTTGCCTGCGTATGCGGCCGCAGCAAGCAAGAGGTGTATATATGTATACTAGTACTAGCTGCGCTCCGCGGCTTCACCCGCGTAAGACCCGTTCCCGTGGGAATATCGGGTTCATAAGTGTGTTATTACCTGTACTCCAAGTTTCATCGCAATCGGTTCAGTAGTTTTTGCGTGAAAGAGTATTAAACTCACATACATGTATACAAACTTTCGCGTTTATAATATTATTAGTAAGATTCCACAAATCAGCCAGTGGTTTCACTTCAAAAAATTTGAATATACCTAGGTTACATTATTATTCTTTGTAAGTGATTTGAATGTAAACAAAACAAAGAGTTTTGAATCAGCACGACGTTCTCTGTCCAAATATAGAAATTATTCAGCGCACCCCACAATAATGTCGGTGAGTCGGATTAGTTACGATATATCGAAGCCAGAATTAGGTTGGCTGGCTATTTGGAGCGAATGCCTATTTAATTCAATTTAATTCTAATTATAAAATCTAACACCTATCAGTAAATTTCATGAATTTCAACTGAATCAAATGAGTGTTAACAGATTTAGTAGTCATTAATACATTAGGTAAAATTTAAAGCGTTTTATTTATGAAATTTGTCACTTCCTCGTCGAGTTCGAGAATTTTTATTTATTACGTAAGCGTTAATTAAGCGAATTATAGGTAAAGCTACCAGACTATGCTTATATTATCGGCAATATAAAGTTAAATAGCAATGATCTTTAATGAAGGCAATTGAGCAAGCAGCGTTTAATGTATTCATACCGAGATAGAGTAGAAAGTTGCAATCTTTAGCTAATCCGTATCATATTACTATTACAAATATTAATAAATAATACTTTTAAACTCACATGACACATAATAAAGTCGACGTAAGAGCGGTAATTTAAAAATAACAATACTTACGCGAATAACACCCGGGTAAAATATTGATATTATTAAATAACGCGGTATTTACCATGTTTTAATTTGTTTTTTACGGAGCTCGATATTCCAACAGTAATTTTAAACTGTTTGAACAATCATTTTAGTTTAAAATCTTACTATCATTATTCATCACATCATTAACATTGAATTAAAATCAAATAATACTTTCTTTACTTATCCGAAAAGGGTTTCTAAAAGAAAGGTAGTAATAATGGTCTAATTTTAGTAGGATAACACATAGAAACCCGTTCTATCGGCTTGCTAGAGCAACTTAAATCGATTCAGTACTCGGCAAGTGCTTATACGGTCGTAAATTTGTGAACTAACATATAAAGGAATTGCATGGAAGTAATAAAAGCAGTGAATTCAGTTGTCGTCTCGCCCACGCGGCAGACTTCAGGCGCCACACGCATATAGCTTTCGCGCTTATGCCTAGGTTTTACTTAATGGTTGATGTACGATGTACTATATAGTCGGGATATGAACGACATACATAATTGGTAATGTAAATTCTGTACTAATAATTGGCCTTTTCATCTAATTTTAGATGATTTATACAGCGCAAGCAACTTTTAGTCTATGCTATTTTACGGCGCTGTAGGGGCCGGGACATTGTCAGGTGGAGTAGTAGGCTTGCCCAGCCTTCCAGCCTAGTCAGCCATGCCCAGAGGAAACAACTGGTCAATACGCCTGGAACTAACTAAGCCGTGGGTTTCCTCACGATGTTTTCCTTCACCGTAAGAGCGATGTTAATAACGCACATAACTTTTCCGCAAGGAAAGACATTGATGCGCGGTATGCCTGGATTCGAAACCACGACCTTCGGAATGAAAGTCAGGGTATCTACCAATAGACCAACGCCGCTCTAAATTCTGTACTAAATGGAGCTATTATAAAATGAAATATATTTATTTAGGTATTGAAGCTTTTTTTTACTCTAAAGGGCATTTAGCTTAAAGGTATTTTTGCTATCAGCCCATTTTGATCATGTGTCATTCCGATAATAGGTAGGTAGAGCGTTTGGCTACTAGGTCATTTAGATCTTTTGTCGTTTTTATATGTAGGGCGTTTGCTTTTAAGTTGTTTTGATATGTAAGGTTTCTATATTGTGCAAAAGACTCTCAGGCAATTCATATTACTTATTTATTTTCAAATATCTTTGCAATAATTAAATATTATGTTATTAGCACTTTGTTCTAATTGTATAAGTTTTTTTATTGTGTTTTTTTCTTTAAAGATTTTAGTAGGTAAATATGTAACATTACAATTTAAAATCGATTGAAGGTATATACATGTATTTCTGAGCATTTTACATGCGATTTTTACCGGGAGGAGTAAGTATGACAGTTTACCTTGATGATTCGCATCATAAAATTCAATATCAAGAATTAATAGGCCATAACCAAAGGATTTAATTTTACCTTGAAGGAAGGATACTATATCTTTGCCGGCTCGAATGACCAAACTGGTGCAACTGCATAATAACATTATGTACCATATGTACTTAATTTACACACGGCTAATTACTCGTGGAATATACATACCCAACCAAGTATAATTATGTGAACCGATTAGAAAGACAACATTATGGGGAAATTAATTAAATTGAAATAGGTACAAATCTCCACATAAGCTTCGTTGACTGTTTCCTCCATGGATAAATCTATGTATTTATTTATGTATTTTTACATGTCGCTATAAAACCGACATCTTCTATGACTATGCCCTTATATTTTGACGGCCTCTGTGGCGCGTCGGGCGAACGCTTGGCTGCAATACAGAAGGTTGCGGGTTCGATTCCCGCTGGGTGCAAATATTTAAGCTTAAAAAATAAATATTTGTATCTGGTCTGGGCGTATTTCTATGTATAATATGTATGTATTTACAAAAGAAAAATAAATATAAGTAGTATATCCGTTGTCTAGCCACCGTAACACAAGCTTAGCAGCTTACCACAGGGCTAGATGGCGCTGTGTGTTCGTCACAGGATTTTTTTTTTATTTTTTTATTTTGGTTTCTGTCATATTCTAAGTACTACTTCCTACATGTTATTCTTTGTATACAGAAAAAGTAGGTATTTTCCTCATATAAAGGTGCTAATAAAAACCCTTATCGTGTTGAAGTTTATTTATATGTCTTAAATTGGTGTCTTTTTTGGCTAAAAGGTCCAGGTTCCGAAACAAAACGATTTTTTGACCTACTAGGTACGCTAACATGTAGGGTGTCATCTACAAAGTACAAGCATAAACAAACATTCAACTTCAACACCATTTTTCCATGAATTAATCAAGACATTATAGTTGTACGCGACAAGGATTTGGAGTATACTCCACTAGCTATAGCACTATAGCGCTGGCTGATCTTAAAAAGATCAATATTTCTAAGTCTTTGTTACGAAATCGTATTTAAATCAAATCGTGACCTGCGCTCGTGACTATTCGTGAATAGGAGACTTTCAGTCTAGCCGTGAACGCTCCGCCACATCTAAGGTACATACACACGTTCTAGGTTGTCTGAAGTGGAAAGTAGATCACAGGTTGTACTTTCTCTTCAGCAAGCGTTGGCGTCTGCGCAGACTTGTATCTATGCAACGATAGGTATAATGATAACGAAACGACTATTTAATTCTGTTAAAACCCGTATTCAAATCTTTGCATCCTGATTTGCACTACTTATTCTCTCTATGAGAATCTCATTAAGAAAATAAAAGATAATGACTATCGTCTTTAAAACTGTTTAATTACGTGGACTGTAGTCATTTAGGAAATAACTAGTAAATAAAAAGCAAATTTGGTTAAGACACTATTGTCTGGGTGGTGACAGGTGATCAAACGCAACCAAACGACCTGGTTTCGAAATTTGCTTACAATAATATGATTAATTTTGTTAGCTGAAATGTCATGCTTGAGTAATAATCATTACAACATAACATTACAATGAATGTTACAAATTCTCCCAAAATAAAAGGGTTATTTATGTCAGATACTTTTCGGGTGCATCAAGCCAAACCAAATATGGCTTTAGAAATAAAAGTTTGTGAATATGATTATAAGATTTAGCTCAAATGCAGCAAGCGGGTTGAGGGGGCGGCACTGCCGGCGCCGCGTCTCACAAACCAGTTTGCGAAAGAGCCCTTCTGTCGAAGTCCGTCGCCGAGACAAGGCAGCTAGGTCTGGTGCATTAACTACGTAGGCAGGTCATCACAGGCATATTGCATTCAAATCATGGACGACCGCCCACATTTTAACGAACGCACAGTTTTCTTGATTGGATTTGCAAAATGTATAACCGTTCAACAAACTACAGTTACGCCTTTTGAAACTTCATTTTCATTTAAGGTAGGAAGAACACTAGCAATAGTATATTGTTCTAACCAACTTAGCTAAGAACAGCGTAAACGCGGCATAAGCTATTTCTAATAGAAAAGAGCACGGCATGCAGGTTTCATAATATCATTTTAAGGTAGACAACATTTTCAGCTACGTTTGGACAAAAAGTTGGGAGTTATCAAAATGTTAATAATACGCAAGGTAACCTCAGCTGTGTTTCACAGGAACCTGTTTCGTGCATATACGATGTGGCGGCTCTCAGCTCAGCACAATTCTTATTGCTCTATTTGTTATGATGCCGGTGCTTTATGTTGCAGGAAATGAGCTCATACTGTCTGTGGAACGCTTTTCCAGTTTAATCCGGTTGGCAAGTAGAAAAATGAAAAATATTAGATTGACATCATTTTTTTTATAGTACAAAGATTTTTTACGTTTTGATGTGAACGAATTTGATATTAAGTCTTTATTCAAGACTGTCGTTACAGTTAGGTTATTATTTTTAGACGGTTAATTTTTTTTTTTTTTTTTTCTGTTGAGAATGGACTTGTTGTTCATTGCGTTATTTCTATTATAATATTTGAACAAAGACATAAGTTTGTTCGAGTATATTAATACGTTTACAGGCAGTCTAATGACAGTCAAAGAACTGATTTAAAAGTTACCTTGACTGTACATGTAGCCGCCGACTAAATCGAACTATAGTTTGAATCTAGGCACTTTCGGCTAGCCTATTGGTGGACACGATTTTGATAAAATATCACTGAATCACCTTGCGTGGGTCAAGGTGCTCAATAAAGTGAATGTATATGCGGTGATTGTTTCCAAACTTCGATTTGGAATAAAAACAGAATCCAAGTTGATTCAATATCTGTCTAGGTTTTTGTCAAAAGTTTAAAATTCAAAGATTTTTATCAATGCAAATCTGTATCGACAGCAATGCAGAGTCAACACTGCAGTGGATTCAAAATCTCATTACTTGTATACGTTGGTAAAGTGTTTAGATAAGCCATTCTCAGATGCAAGAGAGCAAACGTGTGCTGTGTACGTTGCTCGTATAAAGTGACAGACAGACTGTACGAACTTATTCACAAAGCAACCAGCAATCGGAATTGAAGTGATCCTGATGAACATACAAACAATCTAGAGGTTGGGTACTCAAATGAAACTTTATCCGGGTGATATCGAGTCATAGCTATTCAGAAACACTGGGAGAGCCCAAATCAAAGCGTTTGCGCAAAGAATATAGCGTTAAATTAGAACTTAACCAGAAAAAAGGTTTAATAAATATGTCTATTATGGATACAAAGACAGCTTCGTTAAAAGGGTCAATTTTATCAACCCTAATTATTGTAAAGAAAATAATAGAGTATTCAACCCTCGGTAACCCCTTTCGGAGAAAGATAGGAAATTGACGATTTTGCTTTGCGATACTGTGTTAAAATTAACCCTTCGACGGATATGACTCATTACGCGACTACCAGGAAATGTCATTAAATTTTCACGATGGCGCTTTACGTTACCCGCGCCGCTGGTCTAGACTTCATGCATATTTATCAAAATAACGTTGCCGATTGAAAAGCTGCATATAAACACGCACTGAATTGCAGAACGAAACCGGAATATCTGCCGAATTGGAGTTTAGTATTGTGGTCGCGAGGGTATAGTTTTGCGCGAGGTGCACTATATGCAATTCGGAGGGCGGTGGTTGTCCGGCAGTCATTAGCGAAGCAACCCCTGTAGAGGGTTGAGCGGTTCCGCGAAACTGACGTGACTCAGACCGCGAAGCCGACGGGAAAATACCGAACGTTCAATAGATAACAATTTTTGATACGGTATGATTGCATTTCTTGTCCACTATCGATTCAACTATACCTACACTTATCTTGAATCCATTACTTAGGTATCTACTTTCAAGTGAATATGTAAGTTATCAGAAGTCCAAGGGATACTAATGTAAGTATGACATTTAAATTGATGGTATAAGTCGTAAATCTAGCCATACCTCTGTGGGTTTCGTCACGAATACTTCGGTTTAGCTTTTCACAAATTGGTGACAAGAGGATAACCCTTGTCATTATTAATGTCTAAGATTTCAGCAGTGTTATTAATCAATTTCATTTTAAATGTATCATGAATTCAAATAAACATACTTGATTTGTGAAAATGTGTTAATATTGCAGATCGATCTAAGCATAGTGCCTTTTTTAGTGTATGTTGTAAATTTGAATTGAATTTCTCTGGGTCATGAAAGGAACAGTGTACCACAGCGGCTTCTCTAGAGAATTGCTACTAGGCAGCAGCCACGCCAGGTGGTGCGCGAGTTGCCTGCGAATTTCCATAATTGGCAAAAAAGTCAGGCATACCATACAAAATTTTGTCATTGTGTGACGGTTCCCAAGGGCCTGAATAAAACAGAGGCTCGGCGCGGGACGAGTTGGCGCTAATTTCGTCCGACAACGAATCGACCGAGTGGATGACAAAGTTGTGTCGGTAGCTACTGCTACATAAAAGTATTTTTTACACAAATGCGGACATTTCCTGTTATAATTAATTAATGTTTGTTTTCCGCGTCACACAAATGGAACAACCGCTCTCTGTTGATAGATTTTACTAACATAATGTTGTGCAACTTCGTAAACTACATAATCCACTAACACAGTGTGTTTGTTCCCAAGTCAAGCGAGTAGTTGACCATTCTAACAGCACATCTGTTGGGCACATGTCGATTACAGGCAATGTTAAGAGAGATCAAACGACATAGAGGTCCAAGTTATTGTAAAATCTACTTCAATAAACTTAAGAACATAAAGGAATACTATTAGTAGCTAAGTTTCATTTGAAGACCTTTTTCAACATTGTCATTACCCCTAATAGCAGGGCTGAACATTTTTACTAAATTTACTACACTAGGTACGCCTGAAAACATGTAAGTTTCCGAGGTCAGACAAGAAACAAATAGCCGCTCAAGGGCTACATACAAACTTTGCTCATCCAATTTATAGCACACCTCCACTTTTGTTCTCTTGAATATATCTTTAAGTCTTATTGCTCTGTAACGTAGACCGAAAAGTAAGAAAATTGCTCGATCCGTAGCATTGTAAAACTCGTCCCGTCTCGTAAAACTCCCATACATATTTCACGACAAATAAACTTCTCATCCCATGAAAATTTTCTTCTGGAAAAGCAGTTCACTGCAGGTAATATTTCAAAACATGTGTCATTCATAACTTTCGCCTTCGCAATGTCTGTCGATGGAGTTCGGGCGAAAAGGTCTCAATAATAAATTTTTCGTGAGCCGGCTCCGTTATCCCCGCGAGCGAGCCCAGGTACGTTTTACGGCCGCACAAGGGAAAATAAACGAAAAATAAAATAAAAGTCAAAATGGTAGACATAAAACTACTTACCCCGAATATACCGCCGCGCAAAAAGTTCAAAGAGAAAGTAAACAGATATACTAAAACATATTTGTTGATATTGGATAAATGAAATCGTCACTCCTTACAAATTGAAAACAGAGCATCTTTTACTAGTATTTTGTTATAGAAGTTTATCGGCAGATCGATTTAGTCTCGCTGGATCCTTGAAGGGAGTAAATGTTAAAGTTTGTGGTAACTTAGTAGGTTTCTCTTCTAGCATTAACCAATTATTAGTTTTAAATATACTGCGAACACGTTATATATAATCAGTAGAAAGACACTTGCCCGTACTTAGAAAATTTAGTTAGATAAAGATGCTACTCCTAAATTGCAATAGTTGCGGGAGCTCCGAGATGGTTCCATAAAATTTTGGTGAGGATCTGATGAGAATCTTCGGAATGATGGACAGGATAGCATCCTAGAATGCAGTATTCTTGGACTTCTACCAAAAATAATAAATAAATAAATTCTGGGACCAACACACAGCGCCATCTAGCCCCATGGTAAGCTGCTAATCTTGTGTTACGGTGACTAGACATCGGCTATACTACTTATATTTAATTTTCTTTTGTAAATACATACATAGAAATACACCCAGACCAGATAAAAACATTTATTTTTAAGCATAAATATTAGCACCCAGCTAGAATCGAACCCGCAACCTTCTGCATTGCAGTTGGGTCTTCGCCCGCTGCGCCACAGAGGCCGTCAACCGGCCCCTGAAGTACTACATACAGATTGATGGAAACCACCGTATCATCAGCAAACTCTTCAATAATTAAAATTACGGTGGGTAGCATTGTACTTAGAGGTTAGAATTTATATTCTTCTTTTTTAAAAGCCGGTATTTCATTTTTTTATTTTATGTTGGTTATTTTTATCTTGTTTAAGTTGATTTGTTCTGCTTAGTCTAGCTATGAACTGGTTATTATATCGTTTTAATTTTAAAGATGACTTATTTTGGTTACGGAAATAATGTAGGCAATTTTTACGAAACTGTTTAAAACAGTATTGAGATTTAAAATTGTTTTCAAACGTAGTAAAAACTTACAAGGGTTTTCAGTACGCACATCGCAAGATGTGACGTCAGTAGGGGTGGCCTTTGTATAGGCAGTGGACATCCACGACCTTAGTTGGGGACAAAATCTATACTATTATTATAAAGCTGAAGTTTGATTGTTTGTTTGAACGCGCTAATCTCAGGAATTTTCTTTTTGTGTTTCGTAGTCTATTTACCGAGGAAGGTTATAGGCTACTTTTGATTTATTGTTTTGGTTAAATAGATTTGAATGAAAGTTAGTACAGGGATAATTTAGTGGTTGAAATAAGATAAAGGGTACTTTGAATAATCATACGGGTTAAGCAACGCTTGGTATGACATACGTGATGCGTCACATACGTTACGGGATAGGAATTTTTGCGGGTGCAACCGCGGGGCACAGCTAGTTAAATAATAAATAAACGGTAACGTTTACAACTTACCGCGGTATTATGCAGTTTAGGCTGTTTGTATCTGAAAATAAAATAAATTTCGTTAAAGCCCATCAACACTTTACGATAAAAATGCACACATTTATTGGAATAAGCACTCATAAAATTACATTTTTTACTATAAACTTACAAGTGCATTTTAAATTTGATCTAATAAAGATACCATGCAGTTAAAATTAACGATTCCATTCCTTAATTGAACCGATCTAGTTTAATAAAACTCTTTGTTTAGTTTCGTACGAGAATGACTTTATTCCGAGTATTTTACACACTGTTGCCCTCCTACACTCCAGCAGTTAGTAAAATTCAGATAAAAATTAGTTCAGTTGCTTTGTTTCAGAGATAAAAGATTAAAATAGACTAGCAGTTTCAGCCGCGTAAATTCCGGATACTCCTGATCCCCAAAGGAATTTTGTAAAATATATTTCAGTAGATTTAGATTACAATATGGATAATTGCCACGGACAATATATTTTACTTTTTTTGACGACCTCTGTGGCGCGTCGGGCGAACGCTTGGGTGCAATACAGAAGGTTGCGGGTTCGATTCCCGCTGGGTGCAAATATATATGCTTAAAAATAAATATTTGTATCTGGTCTGGGTGTATTTATATGTATAATATGTATGTATTTACAAAAGAAAAATAAATATAAGTAGTATATCCGTTGTCTAGTCACCGTAACATAAGCTTAGCAGCTTACCATGGGGCTAGATGGCGCTGTGTGTTCGTCACAGGATTTATTTATTTACTTACTTCAGTCTTGTATGGTTACGGTTTTTTGAATTCCGTACCCAAAGGGAAAAACGGAACCCTATTACTGAGTCTCTGTTGTCTGTCTGGCCGTCCGTCTCTTAGTAGACTGTATTTCGTGAACCGTGATAGCAAGATAGTTTAAATTTTCAAAGTTCTCGCTTATTTTTCTGTAGCCGCTCTAACAACAAACACCGAAAACTAAATAAAACACATATAAGGTGAGCTCCCATACAACTAACATGTTTTTAGGATATAAACGCAAAGATGTACAACCGTGATGTATTTTTACCACTGGCGCCATCTAGTAATAAATTGGCATAGTTAAGTTGCGTTTAGGCATTTCGCTTGATCCAGTGTTTATTTTATAGTTCGGTACCCAATTGGGATACGGAAACCGAGTACGCGAATCCGACTCGCGCTTGACAGGTTTTTAACCGACTTCAAAAAAAAGGAGGAGGTTATCAATTCGTCTGTATGTATAATTTTTTTTTTTTGTATGTTTACCGATTACTCGAAGACGGATTGACGGATTAAGATGATTCTTTTTTTAATGGATAGGTAGGAGCTCCAAGATGGTCCCATAAAAATCTGATGTGGATCTGATGAAGGTCTTCGGAGTGGTGAACGGAAATGCTCATCAAAACACATTTATCAATCCAGTTGTTTATCGATTACTCGAAGATGGCTTGACCGATTGAGATGATTCTTTTTTTAATGGAAAGGTGGAAGCTCCGAGATGGTCCCATAAAAATTTGATGAGGATCTTCGAAGTGAGGACCGGTAATGCTCCTCAAAACGCTGTATTCAATTCAATTGTTCATCGATTATACGAAGATGGCTTAACCGATTGATATAGTTCTTTTTTTAATGGAAAGGTGGAAGCTACGAGGTGGTCCCATGAAAGTTTGGTAAGGATCTGATGAGTATCTTCGGAATGATGGACAGGATAGCATCGCAGAATTCAATAAATTACTCATTTTTGGACTTCTACCAAAAATAATAGACCCCTTAAGAACTAAGTACAGATTGATGGGGCACCTAAAACCACCTTCTCATCAGCAAACTCCTCAATAATGAAAATGACGGTAACAATATTGTTGATTTTTAGGTAGGTAAGTATACTAAAAAGGGTAAAATAAAAAAATAATTTAACAATTAAAAACCGACTTCAAAAAGAAACAAAAAATAATTTAAAAAAACAACCAAAAAAAAAGAATTGATAAAAATGACCAAAATAACCTCTACATAGGTACAGAGCCACCGACTAATTAATCTGTTTTATCATCTGAAGTCGGGCAGTTTTACTGGTTGGTTCCATATTGTACTTAGTTTGGCTGCCCGACTTCAGATGATAAAACAGATTAATTAGTCGGTGGCTCTGTACCTATGTAGAGGTTATTTTGGTCATTTTTATCAATTCTTTTTTTTTGGTTGTTTTTTTAAATTATTTTTTGTTTCTTTTTGAAGTCGGTTTTTTAATTGTTAAATTATTTCGTTTTAAGTAGTAGGTAGACTAGATAGATAAGTACTTAGTGCTCCATAAGAGATGGTAACAAACGCGTAAGTACTGAGTAATACCAGGAAATACACCATAAAACTGCAGACAACAACTTATTTAAGTGCCTCCACGTCGACAGTCGTTCACGACGAACTAACTTCCAATCACACCGAATGACACTCCTGTTATTATGTAGTATAATGTTAATGACGCTTTATTTCATACATGTCACTAGTGAAAATGTTTAATTATTTTATTTTAATAGTGTAAACGTATTACAGCATAGTATGGCAGGACGATCATCGAGTCTACACTTCTATTCCAGTTAGTGATATAATAGCAATTTAATTGTATGACATCTTTTCCAGAAAAGCCGCTATATCTACTCAGGATCACACAAATCGGTCACCAATCAAAGTAATAATCGCGCCAAGCTTTGCTTAACCCGCACGACCATTGAAGATCGGCATGTGCAGCTAGGATAATGAGCTCGTCGTGTGTCGGTGGGCTAGCGATGTAATTAAACACACAGATAATTAGGCATACTGACATCAGTTCTCGAAATTCTTAACACCTCGCACTAAGCAACTGTTAAAAAACAAATAAAATCTTTCAATACAATACTACTTATTACTGACCGTACTCAGACCGCATTTGTGCTGTGGGATGAATTGAAATCAATGTATGAAAATATTTAAACATTTGATTTTTATAGATCTGTCAGATGAGATAGTGGCTTTTTAAAAGTTTTAAAGCAACATTTAAAATAGTAAAATTAATAACACAAATTTGTCAGTCCCCACGCGACCAAGATCATTGTAACATGATCAAAAAGTTGAGGAAGAGAATTTAAAAGTAAGAATACGCGAGCAAGACCCGGTTAAAGTATTACTATGAACACAAATATGTCACAGTAAAGTTATTTAGAACATTGTCGCTATTTAACATTTTGTTAAATTATTCTACTAGCTGTAGGAACAGATACGCCCAATGCAGTGTCGCGTGATGAAGCACATTATGGTGTCACCCGAGGTTGTAGCGTTTGAGCAGTAAGACGATTCGCACGTGATTAACAGCCTACTATCGCCACCATGTTTACTACATATAAATATATACGAGAGCGAATAAAAACAAGTGCAGGTTATTTAACTACTACTTGCAGATAAATATTGATACAATGTATCCTACTAGGTAATATTATAAAGCTGAAAGTTTGTATGTGAGCATATAATTATGTTTGTTACTCAATCACGCAAAAACTACTAAAGCGATTGCGATGAGACTTCGAATATAGGTAGCTACCATCTGGAATAACACATAGGCTACTTATTATGCCGATATTCCCGCGAGAACGGGACTTACGCGGGTGAAATAGAATATAAAACTTATGAAAAATTTATCAAAACTAAAAAATTATCCGTCATATTTTGGCAGCGAGCCTAGACCACTGGCCGCATTGCCATGTTAAATGGCAATGCTGATCCTTTGAACCAAATAGAGTCCAGCATTCTGATCTCGCGTTGTCTCAGCCAAACGCTCCGACAGAAAAATATTGAATGTTGCCCCAATTACTATAAATTAGTACTTATTTCACAAAATTGCTAGCACAAAATCTTTGTCGAAATATGACAAATATAGTTACACAACAAAGTTAACGTTAGTTTCGAATAATTTCGCTTACAAATCCGTAATCTTATTGCGAGTTGCGGCTGACCTAAAATGCGAACAAAAAACGTTCTAAACGTATCAAATCAAACTTGTATAGCGGTCTGACATTTTGTTGGCGACACTCAGTTTGGTATTAATGTGTCAGGCCTCAGGAAAATAAGCTAAAGTATTGGGTTCGAGGCAACCAACTTTCTAGTTAAATTGAACGCTGACTAGTCCTTCCACGTCCACCGCAATTTCTTCAGAAAGATATTCAACAAAAATTCACTTGGGAAAAAATGTAATGGAAAATTACGGTCTATTATGCCATCAAATGATTTTTTTTCCCTTAATAATTGATTCTTTCAATGAACTGTAACCGTCACTATGTTTTACTAAATGAGGAAATAGATTGCAAATGTGTAAAAACAAATTGATCTCTTAATTGAAATATTCAACAATTATTACAATTACCAATAAAACAAGACTTCTAATTATCTTTTGTAAATGACTGCGTCAAGAAAATAACTTTTAATAAACTGTAAATCATCAATTAGAACATGATAGGGAAAGACAATGGTTTAATGAAGTGTAAGAATCATTGGTACAACGTTATCTTTTAATGTGAGTAAAAGACAGGCAGATGCTAGAAAATATTATTACAAGTAATACAAGAGAAGAATAACTTTTTACTGGCAATTTATATTTGTGTAGAGATGGTAGTTTCATAAATCTAAACGAGTCACTGGCGTGGCATGACTGCTTTACAGACCGTGACGTAAAACAAATAGTAATGTTCTTTTTTAAAGTTTTCCGCGTTAAAACGTTACGTGATGGCTTTATTTGTTCAACTTGATGAACGTTTTAAGTATTAACAGCTATTTTATAATGAAAAACGCATTTTAAAGTAAAACCAGCCATTATTCGGAATTTAAGCCTGTAATACAGTACATTACACAAGCACAGATCTCGACTTGAAATTAGATATACCAGGTGAATTATATAGCGACTGCGTCATCTAATAAAATACGAAGTTACATGCAATGTGAAGCAGGGGCCTGAAACATGAACCAACTAAGCCTTAAGTGTAGGTACCTAACCTACATGAAGAGTTCAACCCAAAATTAGCTGTACAATTCGTTTACTCACTAACGCGTTTATCATAATCTTAAAATCCCCCTGGTTTTATTTAAACATAACTATATTAATTTATTTGTTTATGTATAACCATGTATACTTAATTAGGGTCTGTATAATTTGATTCTGAATTGGAAGGTTAAGGTGTGGTTGTTTGTCCTGCGTCACAACATTTCACCTAATGATTACTTGAAACCCTGGTCCCTCAGGTGACACGGGACACCATTATTATCTTGTTTCTAAAATTGGTAATTTGTTGCTTAACTCTTGACTTGAGGGTTGAGTAAATGCATCGTTTGTGAAAATTGTTTTTGTTATGTCTGTATTCTTTAATCCTAAATCTCAAAAGTTTATTTAGTACGTTGTTTAATTTCAGACTATAATCTGACTTTTTGCTTCCTTGTATTTGATATTTTTTCTTCAGAAAGAAGTATCAAACCGTAGTCCACAAATAAAAAATATTGGTAAGTGATGTATGGAAACCGTAATTGATTTCTGAATAATTAGCGGATGAGTTCGATATGTACATTTGGAGTATTCGGAAATTAGTAATATTGTAGGAAACAGTTTGAGTATCACGCATTACTATCGGAATATCATTGAGGTTGTGTATGTCTGGTGTTGAATAGGCGATGGGGGCAGGTCGGAAGCTTTACTAGCGTTCCACTGAAAGCAGGCAGACGTCAGCGCGCCGTGAGTGACACGTCCTTCCGCCACCGAGCTTTCTATACCTACCTACTTACTATACTAGATACTATCCAGTTACGTTGTTTGCACCGTTTTCTGTCACACGCAAAAAACTAAACGAACATCGTGCCAGTCTGCTACGATAAGACACGTATGTGGATATACCGAACTTACCACGCAACCTGGTTCCTTGAAGGAAGCCGTCCAGAAGGCGAATCATATGTTTGATGTGAAACATCTATAGGCGCGGGTAAACCTAATTGTTGGCGTGGCGATACAGCCGTGGCTACGTATCGCTACGCTATATGAAATCTATTTAAAATTTCGATGTCACACATCAGATTTTTTTCCAGGATCTAGTATCATTATTTATAATCCTACCAGGACGACTTGACATGTCATGTTAAAAAGTAGGTATACGCTCTAATAAATGTGGTTCTCGAATGCGACCCTAATCGAGAAAGCAAAACGACAACAATGAAACCAGGCGTGGTATCAGATTGCAGAACAAGCAAATACATTACAGGGCATACCCACAATGTAAATGTTGCTAATTGTCCATACGTGTGACTTATGCTTAGAAAAGAAAAATACATAAGGTAAAAGCAAATAAGTGAAAAATATTCCAACGTTCTTTGTTTTTAAGGGGTCGAGCGCCAGCTGGTCGGCGGGAAATGTCGCTTATCTGACGCCGCACCTTTTGTCAGTAGGTGTTGACCCAATTCTACTAACGTTCGTCCGCTGCGATGTCAACAGCATCTTCATTCACACAATTTGGATTTGAATGCCTTTCATCCCAGTTTTACAATATTTTACGAGAATTTAAGCTAACAGTTAAGGAAACAGTACATTTAAAACACTGACCCGTTTCTTTATGGAAGACATTCAAACGAAGTCCTTCCCCTATGTTATCGCTCCGTAGGTTAACAAACGCGACGCTAATTTGCGGCGCAACATGAAAGATTCGTTTTGTGCGCATTTGCAAATGGTGCGGCACATTCACGCGATTAAAACGGCAGGTTTTAGCCGAGGCCGATCGCCGGCGCGATAGGTCGCGGGGTCAAAAACAGCGAGGGCCGTACCTGGCGCCACCCCAGTTCAATGTCAACTTTCAATCACGGAGCGGGTGGAAGGAAGTCGGGCCTCGATGCGGCAACGGAACCTTAGCTTCGCCGCCCGCACACCACCACAATTATTGCTTTGCCCTTTTTTACGACGCGCCTCCCTTGTCTCCTCGTCCGTTTACATTCTGTCAAGTTAAGCCTCTCCGTGCGGAGTGCCTGACAGGAGTACTGACTCCCTCCGTTGACAATAATACCTACTCTATCAACTCCTAACTAAGTTCTGATCAATAATTATGATAGTCGAAGTTGTATCAATTTACTTTGATGGTTTATTCTACTCTTTTGAAGTAGCAAACTGATTTATATCAGTGTAAATAAGCATTTAAAAAGTACGTTGCATTCTAGTGTGTACCTAAGTAGTTAAAATTTTTACATGCTTGTAAAAAATAAATTGCTGCTAAATGTAAAGTGACTACTTCATGACAAGGTAATTTCACTTTAGATAGATAGATAATACTTCATTTGATCAATCACAAAAAAAACAACACATTAACAGGACAGACACACAGGACTTTACAGGATAAACTGAAGATAAATTAAAATTTTATTATACATTTGCTTGTCTTTTTATTTCCCTCTTTGTTTACATAGCAGCGAGCAAAGCCTCTCCGTGCCAATAGTCGCTTTATCAACCGTCGAGTGACATTAGCTCGACCCACTGTCAGATAATTTGGAAGCCAAATAGAATAATTCCCCAGACTGTTTTATGTTAGCTTAGCTAAATAGTGAATACTGTAGTGGAATTATTGCATGTGTTCTTTTTCCAAAAAGAAGTTTTATGATTCGTTACACATAGGGTATTAAATTTGCAGGTGAAACTGTTTCTGAAACAGTAGTATTGTTGAAGTCGGTTAGCAGCTGTTATATAGGTAAAGGATAATATACGTTTTAAATTTAGATCGGTTGCCTGTTCGTTCCGTTACTGACGTAATGAATTTATCAGACCTAGTAAACATAATGCATATATTAAAACCTAAGCAATTATACCACGTTTCAGAATTTTAGATCAAAAATGTAAACGTGGAACTGTCAATTAACCATCAAAGAAAAACTAAACAAAGAGCAGTCTCTTTCAAATAAATGAAGGTATGAGTTTTTTGTTTACATTTTTGATCTCAGATTCTGAAATATAGATACGTAATTGTAGCAGTAACGAGAAACTACGGAAGACAATTCATTTTACCAGGTCACACAAAAACTATTTTCATCTGTTATTAGAATCGACTGGGCTTAAAATGGAGCAGCGCGACCCGAAATCTGAAGAGAGCTTTAACCTCAACGTCTCCATCAATACGTCAATTAGGATTCACAATGAACGGATCTTCACAGGTGTCTCGCGCCCGGGCCGTTTGCCAGCCCATTAAGTAAATAACGAGTCCACAGGATAAACTTGGAGGCAGTAAAGTTTATTAATGGCTCGATTACAAGCTCGACCCGAGGTGGAAAGAAGTGCTATCAATCAGTCAGGTGCGCGACGTTACCCCCTCAGTAACGCTAATAACAAAATTCCGACGCCCCTGTTTGTTCCACAGAAAAGGGGTGAAAATGGATATCCTAGTGCGTCGACATCAGTTATTCGTTTTCATTAGAAAATAATGAACGTTTGTCGTTTCTAAGACAGTCAAACACGAGTTTCCAATGAAGAATCCGTTACAGAAATCCAAGCAGAAGCAGGCGAAGCAGTCGAAACCACTGAACTCAAATGTACCACTGGAAATGGGATTCCTTATAAAATGCTCTTTTATTGCTGTAGCGGTTTGATTTGCGCCATGATGGCGCTAAGGTTTTGGTTGTCACCAACACCTTCCAATAGACAAAAGCGCGGATGGTCAGCCACGAAACTAATATTGATATACTGAAATATTAGTTCCTTGGTCACCATCACCTTTCAATAGACAACAGCAAGCGCTAAGATGGGGCAAATCAAATCGGCACAAGAATCAGTGATGGTATAGCTTATCATTTATTCATATCTATGAGTCGAAACGCAAATCGTCGCTTTTCGAATGTCTCAATTACAGTTAATTCATATCACACACACATTCGAAGTGAGGTGCATGCATGTGCAGTGTCCGTATTTAATGTATGTAAATGCATGCGACCGGCCGCGGCCGCCCGCGCCCGTCGACGCTCACAATATTGCGACATTAAACGGAATATGGCCGACGAGACGAACATTTTAGACAAAAGTCGACATTTGCTATTGTATCCGTATAGCGGATCGTCTGTGTTTAACAACGTCAGATATAGTCATTTGCGTTTGACATTTCAACATAATAAATACCTAATCTAAAAAAACTTCACTTCTGATTAATTGACTTAACTAGGTATATTATTATGCCCCCAACGCACAGATATAATCCCGGAATCTAGAGACATGTAAGGAGTGTGTGTTCTTTGTATAAATTAAGAAAAGCTTTTTCAAAACTCTTACGGGATCGGGACTTACGCGGGTTAAACCGAGGGTTGCGCTTACGAGCAACAAAAACATTGAAAAAAAAACAGAATGAAATACTATTTATTTATTAGATACTTTTAATTACGGCACAGTCATTTCGATTAAACTATACCAATACGTCCGCTTATTATTCTAACCGTGGTTTGTTAACTTGCGGAAAAAGTTTTAATTCAAATCATCTTGAATATTTGTTTTAAGCTCCCTAAACGTCTTTGCAAACTGTACAAACCAAACTTAACTCAAACTTTCAAGGTTTTGTTTAGTTTGTGAATATTATATTCTACATCTTCCTTTCGTATGTGTTGTGAAAACAAAGTTCTATCTACATAACTATCTATCATACGAGCGGCCCGTTTCTTCAGTTGAAGTTAAAGTCAAATTGACGTCATCTAACTATAGATAACTTTAACCATAGTTTACATATAAGTTGGGATCACACGCATAAAGTCAAACACGCATAAAGTTAACAACGCATAATTTGAAAAACGCATAATGTTAAATAAGTTGGTGCCTCGTGGCGTTTCTCAACTATGGTTTAATTGTTACTGTAACGTTCAGTGAAGAAACAGGGCATTTTCTTACGACGGGACACGACACACAACAAAATACATTGACACGACTCCGAGCATCATACATTTCTATGAATCGTTCTCATACGCAGCCACACAGCACAGCTTACAGCACGACACGTTCAAAGAAATGTATGACACTCAGAGTCTCATACATTTCTTTGAACTCAGAGCGCATTTTGTCGTGTGTCGTGTTGCGTCGTGGAAAAACAAACACTCTTAGTTAGCCGTAGTGCAGTTCAGGCTAGCGAGTGAGACGCACTGTTGCATGATGAATGAATGGATGTAACAGACCTGGCAAACAGTCGAAGTTTCGATGTATTAACGAATAACATTGTTTTCCGTGACAAAGATTTGTACTAGTAATTACATTATATGGGCGGAGCTAACAGTTGGCTATCGCACAAAACAATATCGCACCGGTAGTTGGCCATTAGCCAATAGAGCCGGTAAAAGTATCTGCATTGGTGTGATGATAGTTAGTTATTTAATCAATTGTTGCATTGATTGGATGGCATTCACTAATGGGCTGACACAGATCAGTGCCAACGAGATCTCGGATACCTTAGTACATTAATGAGCTATCTCCTACTTCTTACATTGCATTTCTAAGTCAGTGGACCAAAGAATGATTAATGAAAGAATAGATACAATGTAAGTACTAATAAGGTTTTGTATGGTTCCAATTGATTGAGCTAATGGTCACTTGTCTAAGTTGGAAAATTCTAGACCGTTGTAATCAATGGATGAAAGTTTGATCCTTATCTCACCCAAGTATGTGTCAAGCTGGGTTGATTGTGTTAAAATCAATTAAAATGTATTTGTTAATATCAGAGATGTTTTAATAGACATATTATTATAGACATACGTATAAACATAATGTGAAGTTCATAAATATACTACTAGGTTAGTAACATGAGATGTTAGTGGCGGACCGAACACATACCATAGGAGTATTTGTTCTCTAGCAGAAATTAAACCTCTATTTTTATAACAAATATATGATGAATTATAAATGAATAGAATACTAAATTTAATATTTATAATATATATATATAATAGGGGTTAAAGTATGAAATTGCCGTTTTATTGCAATAGGTTCTTTGAATTGACATAGAATCTTCATGGTTTGAGGTTTTCGAATGAAACTTTTTTCAAATGGTTTCTGTGATATTCTTTTTTTAAAAAATATGAAACTTTTGAATATCGACTTTCAATTGTTTTTGTTATTCAATTTAGACAAGAAAGATGGATACTGCGAAAATTCGAGTGATTTTTGAATACGAGTTCCGACGCGGAACTAACGCGGCAGAAACAGCCCGCAATATCAATGCTGCGTTTGGAGAGGGGTCTACTAATGAACGCACCGTGCAATTTTGGTTTAAACGCTTTCGTGATGGAAATTTCGACTTAAAGAACGAGCCACGAGGAAGACCGCCCACACAGGTGAATAACGATGAATTAAGAGAGATAGTGGAAGCCGATCCTAGTCAAACTACCCAGGAATTAGCAGCATGGTTTAACGTTACCTTACCCACTTTATTGACTCACTTGCGTCAAATCAATAAAATAAAAAAATACGAAAAATGGGTGCCTGTTGCCTTGTTGAACCGGTACAGAAATGAAGGAATATTGGATCGAATTGTAACATGTGATGAAAAGTGGATTCTTTATGATAACCGGAAAAGAAAAATGCAATGGCTGACCCCAGGTCAAATGCCACAACAGTGTCCTAAAGCAAAACTTACCAATAAAAAAGGTAATGGTAACTGTTTGGTGGTCTCAGCATGGTGTTATTCACTATAGTTTTCTTCGATCTGGTCAAGCAATTACGGCAGATGTTTATTGTGCCGAACTCCGAACCATGTTGACAAAACTAGCAGTAAAACAGCCCCGACTCATGAATCGATCTTCACCATTATTGCTCCACGACAACGCGAGACCTCACACAGCACGAGAAACCATTTTGACCCTTCAGGAACTGCACTTAGAAACCATTCGTCATCCTCCGTATTCACCAGACCTTGCTCCAACGGACTACCATTTTTTTCGTGATTTGGACAATTATCTACGTGACAAGAAGTTTTCTTCCCAGGAGGCAGTACAAAATGCTTTCACACAGTTTGTGCAGTCTAGATCGTCGGAGTTCTATCGCAAAGGCATTAATAACCTTCCCTTTAGATGGCAGCAATGTATAGATAATAATGGCAACTATTTTCATTAAATAAATTTGTTAAAAATTTAAAAAATAAACAATTAAGATTTTCAGTACAAATCGGCAATTTCATACTTTAACCCCTAATATATACCAACATTACCCTATTTTTTGAAGTCAGATAAATAAATATCGAAACACAAATTATTAATCTTACTGAGCATGCAGTTGGGCAAGTTATGTAGTCTTAGTCTTACTATAAATTACTTACAGAGTCAAATTCTGGAGTCATTCTTTTTCAAAATTATATAAATGATGATGTAATGCATTACTACAGTCTCAGTACCACAAATAGTTATCAATTTGCCATACAAAGAGGCACTGCCACTAGCATCCTTGGCAGTTTTGCACCAGGTCCTTAGATAGCAAGTTTAGGTTTTCAGTCCTGATGTTAGTTTAAGTCAGGGACTGCATATCGATATAAAATATTTAAATAGCATTTCAAAATTATCAGTACTCAAATTTTTATACCAGCCTAGAAAGTGCATATCAGTATAGTTAAAGTACTTTAATAGGACTAGTAAAATATCAGTACTCAAATACTTATGTACTGTGAGAATTTCTGTACAAACTTATATTTTTCCAGTAAAGTAATTTAATTTATTTTATTTTAATAATTAATTTATATAAGCATATTTAATTTCTGTACCAATAAATAATTTATAGTTTAAACATGAACTCACTTATAAAAAAATATTTACACATGACTAAGTTATGTGACGTTTGTCTCTGTCTGTCAACTTTGAAACTTCATGTGACAGTAAAAGACAAACGATGCATATTTATAATAGCGTTTATAAGTAAGGGGGGAAGATGTATTATTAATGTCTGTATCAAAATTTTATGCTACCCAAATACAAAGGTATAAATGTTATTTAAAACAAAAAAAACTGTGCTACTAATTTTGAGTACTGGAATTTAAAGGTATGATGTCATACAGAAAAATATTGTACAGATAATCATACCGTTATACAGTCCCTGGTTTAATTACCTATAATCCCTAGATTTAAAATGAGATGTACTTTAATTTCTATTGAGCGTCATAAAACAGTAACAATTATATATAGGTATCTAATATATTTCAATAAATATGCCAAATGCTTTGCTGTAAGTAATATAAACCACACCAAATATAGGTATGTTATTTTCCTCCTACAAATACATACCTAAACCTATTTTTAGATTGTGAACAATTAGCATATAACAAAATATAAATATCCAAGTTGAGGATAGGATTATTTTAAAAGAACCCTTCGGCAGCCATTAGTACCTAAATGTATGTTATGGTGTGTATTTGTAAATAAAATAATTTTACTTTTGTAAATCATTACATATGTACATAATAGAACCCACAACCTTCTGCATTGCAGTCAAGTATACACCCAACGCATCACAGAGGTTGTTTTATAAAGTTGGTTAGAGGTAAAAATATAGAACAAAGTTATTTATAAAACACTTTATTTATCCGGTTTTATCGCGTTTGATTAAGTCCCAGGCCCAGCCAACAACAGCTGCAAGACCACAAGATACCGTTAGCCATTTTTGTAGGACTTAGTATTTTTTGTTATTTATATTTGTTAATTCTTAGTTTGATGTAAAAATTGTTTTTTTAAATTTCTGAGCAAAAGAGAACCCCCATGAGTTTCTTCGTGGCTTCTTCTCATGTGAGGGCGCGTTCCGAAGCCATGGTAGTTTTTTGAGCTAGCTAGGGATAAAATAATTTAATTTAAATTGAAAACTATTACAATAACTCTATAGTCTGTGTACACTGGAACGTTTTTATTGCAAATAATTATTAGGCGGTAGTTTAATGTAACTTTTTAGAATGTTAAAAATAGACAAATTACATTTCAGTCAACCTTGAGAAAGCCAACTGTAAAGTTGGCGAAAGCTCGGTTCAAATAATGAATAAAAACGCGATAAAACTGGATAAATAAAGTGTTTTATTATGCAAAATCGCGAAAACCATAGAAGAAATTAAAGTTATTTATCATCGGCAACAGGATATCAAACGGAAATAGAGAGAATTTAGACTGTTCTAAAGTGTATAAAGTTCCTAACAACTGAGTAAATTGAAAATAACAGTATGTCAGGAAAATGAGTGCTATCAAACATAGCAGATAATCCGTAAACAATCTTGGTCTCAGCGATATGACAGTGTAATTTTGTACTATATGAGGGATATTCTAAGCAAGACCAGTGACTATAGCCTAGACTCTAGTTGATGGCACAAAAAGGTAGTTCCTTAATATGGAGAAATTGTGCGGTTGTTCATGAAGTATTACTGCTCCCAAATGTGACCAAAGACTGTCGCTGCCAAATGTGGCACAGATGTGTTCCAATGTGGAGATAGATTCATTGTTTTGTAATACTAATACTGTAGTACATATGAATTAAGCGGTAACAGATGGGTCATCCTACCAGTATAGCTTTACTTTAGTCATCCTTCGTTGTAGTATCAAGAAATATTATCTAAACACTAGCGCCCTCTATGGGTTTAGATCACATACAATCGCACTACCTCATTGTTTATGAAAATATTGTCATGGTGATTTCATGAAGTAAATATATTACATCTAGCAAAAGGAATAATAGGTACTTACTTATAATTCAAAGTAGCATTGGTACATACGATTATTTCATCGAATATCAAAATTCTGAGGGCCACAAGCGTCTCTAATTCAGAAAAAAAAATGTTTACGGCGGAGACAATGGCAATTTCACCAAAACCATCAATATTGCATCGTAATCAGGTAAAATGTAGTGTTCACAGCAAATTTTCAGCAGTCGTATCATTATTTTACTACTGTTACACTGCACTTTGATACATATAACTTGAAAAGGCTGAAAATGAGCAATACTTGCAATTCAAGTGATTTTGTTGAGGTTATGTTCACGACAAACAAAAATATTAAGGCGTTTACCTTGTTAGATCTGCGGTCCGAGGGGTTGTATCACTAAGATATTGCACTGTTTTATTCACACTAATGCAGTACTACGTATATTAGTTACAAAATCAGTTTGCATCACAGAAATAACAAAATAAAACGGAAAACATTGAAAGCGGACAAGAAGCGCGACACGAAACGGCAAGCTAAGCAGCAGCTGACTACGAGCGTCCGAATGACGCGACTTTGTAGGTATACGAGCGTGCGCATTGACAATAAAACGTCAATTGGTGTTTTTTTTTCATTTATGGCAACGCACGGCTTTAACATTTCTTAAATAGTTTTTACTGTAATTCTTTAATTTTCAAACTATTTATAATCTAACGTTTTGGTTCATAGTATTGAAATTTTTTCTATGGAATGAAATGTCAATAGGTACTTACTCAATTAAAAAAAATAGTTTAAGTATAATTTAAATATAAGTATAATTGGTCGGATATTTTTATACCTTTTGAGGCGTACCTTTTACCAACGAGTAATTTTGGAATGTCAATCTTAGGTGGAATTGTGTCAAATTGTATTTATTTATTTGTATGTTTTTATTTGACTTAGTTATTTATACTCTTTTATATCTACTAAGTATTTCATTTTATGTTTATTTTCGTGTAGTGGTGTGGTTCGCCTAGTGTTACAGGTTTCAGCTCGCCTTAAGACCTCTAACTTGACCTAACGCCTACTATCGCATATCAGTTACCTATCCATCAGTGATGGATAACTGGGACCACCTGCTATAAGGTGCCTTGCCTTCCGAAACACGGAGAACATTAATTTATTTAACATGTTTTCTTCAGAAAAATGTGTCAATCGTAGAAAACAATTAAAAAATGAAGAAAACACAACACAAATACAACCTTCTTACAAAAAAATTGAACTTGGGACGTTGAACAAAGTTTTGCGTCCGGATGCGCAAAGTGACCAAGCGATGAGGACGCGCAAAGCGAGCGATACTGCTGCTGCCCTCTAGCGTACAATAAGTGAATTATCATTTTAACTAAAAAAGGAGCACGCTCGCTTTCCGTTTATTTCGTGTATCCTTCGTACCTATTCGAGTAATAATTATTATTACTCTAAGCGTGTACTATGTATTGTACCACAGTTTACTTATAGTACTTGTGTATACCTACTTGGAACCTCGGCGCTTCTTACTTGTACCTATGACTTTGTACTGTGGTTGTTTGTTCCTACTACTAAGTAGTTATAAATACCTACCTACTTGATTCTATGGTACTTACCTACCATTGGCAGGTATTTACCTAAATTTTTTACTAAGTACTATTACTTGCAAAGTTGTTACCAAAATTGTTAGGTATATACCTACTTACCTACATAAAAACTATCTATAGATCATAGGTAGGTAGGTACCTAGGTACATAATGATAAGTGTGCGAAAAGGTAGAATTGTTACTTACCTGAGAAGAATGGGTAGAAGGTACCTCTGAGTTGGTTACAAAACCATACCAATCAACCAACCAGTATGTGGATGGATACCTACTAGTAATGAAACTGTGGTCAAACAATCCTAGATAATGATAATTAATGACTTGCCATAGGTAAAGCCTACCTAACCCATGGTAATATCTACGTTTAATGATAGTGTAACCTAGGTATAGCCGATAAAACTCGGATGTGTAGAGTAACATTATTATCTACTGTGACATTATGTAGGTATGTATGTAGGACCTCCCCCTTGTAGTTAGCTACGCGACGTAGAGATCTACATACCTACCTACCATGTAATGATACGATAATTATATCTAAGTAAAATACAGAAACCTATCAACTAAGTTAAATATTGTTTCCAACTACGAAAAAACCTTAGTTTAATGCAAATTACCTGTATAGAGTATCTCAGGTTGATTTGTTCAGAACTCCCTCCCACTGAATTGGGAGTTCGGAAGGAGAGGGGAGGCAAAACGACGGGGTGGATGCCTGATATTTATGCACGTTAATAAGAAGCCGAGCCCAGACAAAGCCTACTTACTGCAAGATGTTTGTGTATTCGGAAGGATATTAACACGAAACGGTAAACAAATTTGTTATTTTTAACCGACTTCCGTGAGAGAGAGGGACTTAACTTATCTACTTACTGATGTCTGTTTGTTTGTTCTTCAAACTGGCTTCTAATGTTTCGAGAACTTTGATTAGGTAGGTTAGGAAAGTTACATTGTTGTAATCTTTAAAACCACTCGACAGAAGTAGGTGGGTAAGTTAATGAATTAATTTTGGAACCCCTTTTACTGTTTGCATATAATAAGGTCTGTACGTACTTCGCGTTGTTTGAAAGTAGGTATACCTACCTACATACGTATCATACTTATTAGAAAAGAAAAGAGTAAAAGTTTAGGCCCCTATAGGCGTTAAACTGAAAATTCCTGTCGGATTCATCGAAAATTGTTGATTATTTTGTGACGCAATGTTTAAGCATATTTTCGTTTACTAGCGTTTGTAAAAGTCATTGTTCCCTACATTTTGATGTAGAGAACCTGTAGTTCTGGATTAGTACAATCCAGAACAAAGTAAAAGTAAGTAGTAAATAAAAATTAAAAAACCGACTTCAAAAAGAAACAAAAAATAATTTAAAAAACAACAAAAAACAAAAAAAGAATTCATAAAAATGACCAAAATAACCTTTACATAGGTACAGTGCCACCGACTAATAAATCTGTTTTATCATCTGAAGTCGGGCAGCCAAACTAAGTACAATATGGAACCAACCAGTAAAACTGCCCGACTTCTGATGATAAAACAGATTTATTAGTCGGTGGCACTGTACCTATGTAAATGTTAGTTTGGTCATTTTTATGAATTCTTTTTTTGTTTTTGTTGTTTTTTAAATTATTTTTTGTTTCTTTTTGAAGTCGGTTTTTTAATTTTTAAATTATTTTTTTATTTAACCCTTTTTAGTATACCTACCTACCTAAAAATCAACAATATTGTTACCCTAATTTTAATTATTAAGGAGTTTGCTGATGATAAGGTGGTTTCAGGTGCCGCATCAATCTGTACTTAGTTCTTTAGGGGTCTATTCTTTTTGGTAGAAGTCCAAAAATGAGTAATTTATTGAATTCTGAGATGCTATCCTGTCCATGATTCCGAAGATACTCATCAGATCCTTACCAAACTTTCATGGGACCACCTCGCAGCTTCCACCTTTCCATTAAAAAAAGAATCATTTCAATCGGTCAAGCCATCTTCGAGTAATCGATAAACAACTGAATTGATTAATGCGTTTTGAGGAGCATTTACGTTCATCACTCCGAAGACCCTCATCAGATCCACATCAAATTTTTATGGGACCATCATGGAGCTCCCACCTATCCATTAAAAAAATAATCATTTCAATCGGTCAAGCCATATTCGAGTAATCGATAAACAACTGAATTGATTAATGCGTTTTGAGGAGCATTTACGTTCATCACTCCGAAGACCCTCATCAGATCCACATCAAATTTTTATGGGACCATCTTGGAGCTCCCACCTATCCATTAAAAAAAGAATCATCTTAATCGGTCAAGCCCTCTTCGAGTAATCGGTTAACATACAAAAAAAAAAAAAAACATTATACATACAGACGAATTGATAACCTCCTCCTTTTTTTGAAGTCGGTTAAAGACAATAATTTAAAAGGTAGCTCATTTTCTGGTTTCGCGTTTCGGAGAATATAGATACCTACTCCTTTCTCACGTGTCACGGTAGGACAAAAATTATTTTATTTTATCTTACTACTATTATAAACACGAAAGTTTTTAGTTCTGTGTTACTCTTTCACGTAAAAACAACTGAACCAATTTCGATGAAACTTGGAATATAAGTAGCTGGAGACCTAGAATAACACATACCTAGGCTATTTTTATCTCGATATTCCCACGGGAACAGGACTAACGCGGGTGAAACCACGGGACGCAGCTAGTCACAATAATATGTTTTGAGTTATTATTACTATTAGGTTATCAAAATAATATTTTTTAAGTTATTAAGTTAGATCTGAAATAAAAAAACCGTATCGAGCACAGATCGAACATCTGTTCTTATTAGATACTGATTCCTTTAACAGTGTCGTACGATCATTAAAAGCAACAGCAAAGTTTCAGGTTGCAGTTCTCGCGAATTAGAGCAAATAAGATAGAAACAGTAAATTTATTTCGCTCCGGGGTACGTAGTTGTGAATTTTGTACGAAATGGTGCATTATGCGGCGCACGTAGCACGCTGTCTGCACGCGGAGCGCAAACGAGATCCCACATAGACACTTGGCCAATATAATTTTAGCACACCGGCAGCAGCCGCCAGCCTCGTCGGCAATACCTAGCTCAACAAACTCTACCCTGCTCTGTTCTATGACTTCATATATTATTTAAAAACACGGTCAAGTGCAAGTTTGACTCGAGCACTGAGGGACCCATATACATAACATAATAATATTATAATACACGTATATAGACAGAAATTCTGGGACATGGACATTATTGGACATACTGGGATTTGGACATTTAGGGACATTGACATTCTGGAATCAGGACTAAACATAATCGCCTTTATTATTCTTTCCTTGTATAGTTGTGGTAAATTGAGTAGTTAAGTAGGTATATCTCTAGATGCTTTCTTTAATTTAATACCTTTGTCTTTTCGAACGCACTCCCTTCGTGTTCACATTTATTTATTTTTACAGAATCAACAGCACTTAATAATTCTTTGAACTAACTCTTAGGTAAAACAGCTTGACAATAATAGATTCTTACTTTTTATTAAAGCACAATAATTGACGAATATTTGATTTGTTTGTTGAATATATTTTGTAGTTTTAGAAAACCCTAGCTAGTTTTAACTTTTAATACACCTAGAACTACTCTAGATATTAGCTCTCTAATTTCTTTTTATGATACCTAACGAACTTTTGAGAAGTCGTTTTAGGCCTATTTTTCGTTAGCTGAGCTGACCCAAGGTACTAAGCATTTGACACAAATTGCAATTTGCTATCTCTATCGGTTTCCGAGAAAAAAGGATCTTAATAGACATTCGAGTGATCCTGTAAGGGTTTTGTCTATTGGCAGGGGCAGGAAAACTTAAAACAACGACGGTATTCAAACCGCATGTGGAATTGACTCTCGGGGCGACATTTAGGCAAGAATCGATATCGCGTTCTAGTCATGTTTCAAGGTAGACACGGCAGTTTCACCTTTTTACTTGACGTTCGAAAAGTAACCGAAAATGTATAATCCTGAAAGCAATCTCCAGAGAGGCAATAGGAAGAGGATTCCTTGCATATTTATTGCCGGTCTCTAAACCGTTTCTCGGGTAATTCTGTACAAGCAAAGCGACATTATTTTTGTAGTAATTTCACCGAATGTCCTTTAAAATATTCAGAGTGGTGTAGCTAAGCCCATTAACGTGCCCGGGCGCAATTCAGAGCTGGGACTCGTCCGCAAATGGCGGCGATATCATTAAGTTGACCCCCGCAACTATCCACCACCCCGCAAGTTTTTCCCAATATTACACAAGAGAGGTATTCACGGCGACACGACACATTACATGTGCTACCCCTCCACACCAACTTTGTTTACCTCTTGGCGTTGCCATTTAACCTATACCTCTCCACAAGTAACAAAGCGTGCGCGTGTGATAGTTGTTTCACACCACGTAAGTTGGTATAAAAAAATAGCTGCCCATTCTTTTTAATTTTTAACATTTTAAAAATAAGTACGAGTATCTTTTAGAATCAGCCCAAATACCTAACGTCCTACCGTTCACGTGGTACAAGTGTTCATTTGCGGGTACTAAAAACGAATTTAAAAAAAAACACGTATTTAGGTATTACATCCTTTACAAACCTTTGCAGTCAAATTTGAGATGAAAAACCAACAAAAATCGTTTTAAAGATTTAATTTCAAAGTTATTCTTTAAGAAAATATAACGAAAGATTCACAAGGAAAAAGGAAGTTCCCTGCCTCCCTTTAACACAAAATATGTGGCACGATACGAAGATAGGTGTACGGAATTCCTAACAAAACTTGTGCGAGGGGATTTCTCAGCTAAAGAAATAACGGTGAAAACTCTCGATCTTTGACCTCTGTAGAGTATTTACAGTTTTACAGAAGATGCGGCATTGAATTTTCTTAAGAACCAGACGCTCGGGCGCTGACGAAGTTTTAAATTCCCGCGTTAGCCTTTGTTTGGGTCATAATACCGTGTTAAAGTAGAAGTTCTTAATTTTCCTTCGTTGGAGTCTAACAAGCAATTTGTTCATCAATTCCCTGGTCCGCAATAAAAATTGATAAGGCTACGACTGGTAACTTTCAGTTTGGTTTATTCTATCCGACCAAAGCGTTTGTTCTTCAAAATTATACGGAAATATACCAGTATTTTTATCAGATCAAGGCACTTAGGTACGTATCGCGTTACCCTCATATTATTTTAAAGTTTCCAGTTCCGAATTACCCAAGAGATGTGATTCAACGATTCTTTAGTTTCAAACCGGGCGCGCGCGCTACCTTTTATCCGTAATTTCTTTTCTGTGAACAAACGTAGTTTCTTCAGACTAATTTATAAGAAGTCTCAGTATGATATCTTTCCAACTACCGGAATTTAAAATATTGACCTTCTCCTTAGAATTCTTCGTTCTCAAGTAGCTAGGCTAGCTAGTACCTAAAATTTAAGGGTAAAAGCTAAAACTGTTTTCCTACCTGTCGGGTAATTAAATATTATTATTAATATACCTAGTAGGTATTTATCAGATAAGTGCAATCAGCTGATGGCCATTTTTCGGTTTAAAACGCCTTGCATTATGTTTCGCACTTTGCCAACGCGTAGGGCGTTGGAGAAAAACAAGACATAATATTAAAAGAAAATGTGTCGAGGACTTTGCATTGCTCCTGTTCAAGGGTAATCTCGTCTACTTCTACTGCGACTAGTATCTACCGTGTTTAATTTTATTTTTACACGGAGCTTGATATGCCCCAGTAATTTCATGTGAGTTGTAAGCCACCAGTTACCATGTAAATTTAAAATCGTATTGCTAACCACATTGAAAGCAACGCGATTTATATAGTTGACTAATGTTTTGTTAGTGACATACTAACAAAACAATTGATTGAACGATTGTTTCGTCGTGATCATGTTCTAATTTGATATATCATTGATAGAATTGACATATCTTTTTTATAAAAAAATACTATTGATAAGCTCAATGTATCAACGTTGCATAATGCTACGTATTTCTTTCACTTGCACTATACACCAAAGAAATTATGTAAACCAGCGGGGGCTCGTACTCTTTATATGAAAATATGAGTCACTACAGAGAATCGTCCGTTTAATTTGCATTAAGTTGCGCCAGACTTCGCATAATGAACTAAGTGCCGCGATGTAGCACGGAATGTAGTTACATAGAGTAATTTATGTGAAAATAATTAACAGATACCTTCGCAAGAAGAAATATTATGAACATTAAACTTACCTAAGATTCTTTAACAAAGTCGCTTTCGATAGGTACTTTCGAAAAAGTGATTGTTGTAGGTTGGCACTCGACTGTGACCATAATATTTAAGGGACACAAATGATATTGCACAACAACCCAACTTCCTAACTCAGACTTTAAATCTAAGTAAGTATGACATTTGTCTAAAAATATAGCCTCAAGGCGTTCCGAAGGATACAGGTGAATCGACGAGGGCGGATGTCGTAAGCTTAGAACTCTAAAGCGCGTTATATATTAGTCTCCACAGTTTAAAGTTATTTGTGCACCCGCAAATAAGGGATGGGCTCCGTCCACAAGTTGGTCCGCGCCAAATTACAGACTGTCAACTCGACTCAAGTAACCTGTTGAAACTGTAACGCAGTCACGACTTGAGAGGTCTGTTTACTCTGGACACAAACTGTGTATCCTCGCCCTCAAAACAACAGGACGTCCGTTTTCATATCGAAATAGCTTTCGACTTCATCGGGCTCCGGAATCGAAAACACTTCAGAACATATTCAGCGACCGTAAAATATTCTAGTTTATTAACATTAATTTGACGATCCAATATCCGATTTCGTCGCTCTTTTCGAAATACCAATTTTATCGTTGAATTCTGTGTCCTCACACGATGAGAATTTTAAAGGAGTCGACTATCTAAAACCATTTTGTCGGTTGCAATCGTAGTCGAGGTGGGCAGGGTTGCTTGCTAGTTGAGTCTAAAATTTCATTCTTTTCCAACGCATATATAACTAGACTTCGTCCGGGAATCTACTTTACATTTCTCATCCTAACGGCCATTGAGAGAAAATTGGAAAAGAAGTTTCGTTTTTACGTTCGTTCGTATTCTCGAATTCTGGTCCAATGGAAACATTTACGAAACTATCGGTTCAACTTCGAGATAAGCAAACAACAATGTGTGCGCAATCTTTCCAAATCGTGGCAAACTATGAGAAATCCCGCATTGTTCCTGTAGAATATTATTAGGTTTGTATATAGAGTAGATAGGTGGTACCTACCAAACTTTAGACCAAGGCCAAATAATGTTTTCCCGGGAGTTTTCAGGTGCCTTGTTTAATAAAATGGTTGGTTGCTGTATTTCTCAGGACTAGCGTTCCGAGAATTGAAGAAGGCTTTTATTTTCTAAGAATTCGTAGTAAGTATACCTACACGTTTAGAAGCTGTTAATGGTACCTATAGCAAATATCTTCGAAGGGCTCGATGACGACATAGTGCCAATGACCCCTATCGATTTGTCCATTTCGACGAACGTAATTGCAAATTGCGAGACATCTATGTAGCTAGGTATAAATAGGTGATCGGACGCTTGTGTCACGAGCTTTCCTGGATATTGGTCAATGCAATCGTTCCAAGCTTTGGCAGATTTGTGCGTAGTTTTCTGAATTCCAATTGGAATGTTTCTTACTTTCGATTAGAATTTTCTTTTCATAATTTCTTTAAATTTTAGGCATTTTTTACCAGACTACGGCATAACCAACCAGGAAGTTTAAAGTTTATAGAAGTACCTATCGGTTGGATTTAGGTAGGTAGACCTACGTATCAGTGATTCACGTCAACCTTGGTTATCAAACGAGAGTTTCATAAAAATTGAATAACATACTCTGAGCTATCATTAAAGACTACGTCAAAATTCAACTGAAGTGAAGTAAAACTCATGAGTAGTTAGTTTCCGCATAAGCCGGCAACGGAGTGACAGGTGTTCAGCTCTATCTAACCAGGAAAATATCACGCTGCATAACCCGGTCTATATTAAATAATTTGTCGTTTGATAATAAACTGCAGCTGTTAATTATGTTTTAGAAAGAAAATTGCTCTACCGGTGAATATTCTCGGTGCAATCAGTAGGTATAAAGAACGATACACCTGGGATTGGGCAGCTAGGTACCTATAACTACCTATTTTTACTTCCAATTGATGCACACTGCACCACAGCAGCCTCCAATGTCGGGTTAAGTATGCGATCTGCAGTTTATTTTCATCAGCGTGGGGAAGGTACAGTAGGTTTTGGGTTCGTATCTTGAAAGGTGATATCATTTAAGTTGGCCTTAGTTGATACTTGAAAATCCGTGTAAAATTGGGCTATAATTGTAAAAATATTCTATAGTAAGTATTTGTAAAATAATAGTATATTGGAAGTATTCTTCTATCATTGTGAAACTCACCCTAGATTCGGTTTAGATTTACTGATAGGAAAACACCTATTTGGATACAGTTAGATTCCAAGTTTTGTTTTATACAAGGTGTAACGGGTAAGCCCTTTTAATCCGAAAGGGGGTTGTTCTAGACTTTATTCTACGACTTTTGGAAATTCGAAGTATTTTTCGAAAAATTTAGGTGTAAAGTTTACTTGAAAATCAGCTGTTTCTGAGAGTTCGAGGTCATTGACCTTATGTTGTCCTTTTATTTAGTTTGATGGTTTATTATAATCAAAACTTCAATTAGCTTTATTTTCAAAAGCAGCTGTTTTTTCAGTGAAACATAATCTCAAAATTTTAAAAAAAAAAGTTTGAATTTTCAAAGTCGTAGAACAAAAGGTGTTCGCCTAGACTTCTAGAACAACCCCCTTTTGGATTAAAAGGGCATACCCGTTACAAATTGTATATTAATGTACATAGTTTTTAGGTAAGTATGTAGGTATTGTGTATTTTAATTTTTTCTTTAAACTTGTTTTGACAATTGAATAATTGTGTGGTAATGATTTGATTGAGTGTAAATTTCATAATTAATTTTGATTTAAACATAATTTCAGTTTTGGATATCAAAAGATTTCCTATTCAGAAAGGTCGTGTTAAATGAGTTGGTTCAACAAACATTGTAAACAAGGAAACGTGAATATAACGCGACACCGTAAACAATATGAAGATGCCATAAATTATACCGACAAGTTGACTGGTGTACGTACTCGGCAAGCAAATTAGGTGGACCAGAGTAAACGAGTTATAGCAAAGTTGTGGCATCGCGTCCGCTTTGGGACTCGAATGTTAGACCGTCATATCAACTGAATGAGTTCAAACTAGAGCGCTTCAACATGTAAGCAATTTGTAATATATACCTGTAAATAAAATATGTTTTGATTCAATTATTATTAACATTCGGCAGTAGTTTTTTGATAACTTTTTAGAGTAGGCAGGTTATAACTTTAAAAGTAAAATCCTCAAAGCGTTTAGCGTTGAATTATTTTAGAGTAGTAAAAGGAATTCGGTTGAAATACCAGCAGAGGATTGCCAAGAGGCTCATCGGCGACAACGAACTTAGGACCAAAAGGCTCAAAGCCTTCAATATCGTCGTAGGGTTGCAAGCTTGTCGGTCTTCTATACATTTCGGGGAGTGTGCCATGCAACTGCGCCATTGGGTTTTACTATCTCCCTTCTACCATCTGACATCCACGCAAACTGATAAGCGGCATTGACTCATGGTAGAAACCCGTCACCCGAACCAAGCGTTTCAAATCGTCATTCTTTATTCGTACTGCAAGGGAATGTAATCAGTTGCCTGAGTATGTCTTCCCGAATGTCTACAACTTGGGGGTCTTCAAGTCAGAGTGAAAAGGTATCTCCTAGGTAATCGTGCAACATCTAAGACCACATCGTCCCTTTTCATCAGGTGAGATAGTGGTCAAACACTTAATTATCAACCATAAATAAAAGAATTAGAAAAATCAGCATCGCGAAAGCCGAAGAAAAATATAATAAGATTAATAAGAGACGTTATTTCGAATGCCATTGGGTATTTTAAGATTGTTGTAAGGTCCAGCCCTTTTGGTTATAGGATCGCAGCCACATTGATGATTTTTAACTGACTTTAAAAAAAGAGGTGTTTCTTAATTCGTCGCGTTTTTTTTTTACAAAAGTAACTACTTACTGCACATTGGGAATTATATCAAAGGCCTAAGTTGATGATAAGTATAAACAATAGGCATACTTATGCATACAATTTAATACTAGAGTCTAATCTATGGTATGAGAGACCACTCTAAAACTACAATCGTCACGGACCAGGTAATTATATATACTTTATGTTTACATTAATAGTTAAAAATCAATATGGATAAACACGATTACTTATAATTTACCTAAACGTTTATTTTGATTTCTATTTTACCTACCTACTAAATGTTTTATAATTTAAGCTTAATACTTATTTGTATAATGTTGTTATCGCTTTTTTGTGTAGGGTTTTGTTACAAATATTATCTAAATGTTTTCAATATTATTATATTCTAATGTATTTGTGTGTATCAGCGCATTTAAATAGATACGTTTCGTTCTTTTGAGAGAGTTTCGGTCCCGGTATCAATCTTACCGTTATCGTTGTCAAATATTATGGGATGAGCGAATGTTTCATTTCCTTGAAGCCACAGGCAAAAAAGCTTCGCGATCCGCCCTGTGGCGTGCGGCTAACACTCCTTATAAATACTGGTAATCCCTTGGCTTTTGTGGCTAATCTTTCGCGTGAAGATCGCCATTATACCGCTATTTATTATTTTACCCGTACTTTTTCTTATTTCTAAAGTCAAGTCGAAACGTGCTTGATATTCTTGAAGGTTTTTTTCGCCACTCATTTTTCAAGGGCCGCTGAAATTGAATATGCCCCTTTTTAGTGGCGTGCTTCTGCTGTTAAGTTTTTCATACGGTTTTGAATTTCAAATTATGTTAATTTGGATGCAGTGTTTCTTGCTGCTACTACGAATACTACCGGTCGGTCATGTCATAATTCGCATTTTAAAAGTTTTGGGTTCCTTAGGAAAGAAAGTTTTGATAGAATTGTTAATTTGATATTCGATGTTGAGATCTCTGAAATGCCTTGCCTAAAATTCTAGTAGTAATATTATAAATGTGATTGAAGAGTTCATTGTTTTGCCAAAGGAGACTATTCACCGACTATGAAATGTTCGCGATCCCGAGGAAATTAAAAAAAACCATTGTTGTAGTTCATATGTGAATATTTTTGTGTCAGTTGATGTAATATTTTACAATAAACCCGTGACTTTGACATAGATACAATTAATTCTACACGATGAATGAAATGGAGTACTCCGTACACTTCAATAGTTTCTTAGCGAAGGAACAATCATAAATTAAAATCAACCTAACTGGTTGAGCAACGCACATTGTATATTATGCATAAAATCTTGATATTCATACCAACGAGATCCGTTCTGATTAGATTTGCACGAGAACAAAAGCTGCGTTAAATGAACCGGGCGTGTGTCTCGGAACAGCGCAGTAACCGACTAAGTTATGACAAACTGTGGCAGTCTCCGAAGCGCCAGCTTCGGCGCCGAACTCTTAAATTAGCGCTAACTTAGACCACTTAGCTTCTTCAAGTTTTGTTTGTAGATGCAATAAATATTCTATGTAGCGATACAATACAGACTGGTCGATGTATTGTGGAAATTGCAACGCTTCGGGTTTTATTTAGAGCTGCTTGTACTTGCACTGATTGTGTTGGTTAATCTTATGTAGTAAAATATGTTTCAGACTCGTTACAATAAGTACTTACTTTTAAATATTCCGTAATTTGTTTTTATTGCTCAAGCCATATTAACTTTAGATTTTTTTCTTTAAAATATTTCTAGTACTTACTAATATTTAAAAAAAAACTATACTTGTAGTATCGTTGTTTTTGTGATTTTATTTTTCGCAGGAACTTATGTAATTAATGAATTGTAAAAAAAAATAATTTATAAAAAAACAAAAAACCCGACTGCGTAAAAAACTCGATTAAAAAATACGCATAGAAACAACAAAAAAACCAAAAAGAAAAAAACAAGCCCAGTAATTTGAAATTACGCTAAGTAATAATAGTTTTGTAATCGATACACACAGAACACATAAAAAATGAGTAAAAAATTACTCACAGTCGGGACCTATTCATTTTACCAATCTAATTTTTCCAATGGGTCCCGACTGTGAGTAATTTTTTACTCATTTATTATGTGTTCTGTGTGTATCGATTACAAAACTATTATTACTTAGCGTAATTTCAAATTACTGGGCTTGTTTTTTTCTTTTTGGTTTTTTTGTTGTTTCTATGCGTATTTTTTAATCGAGTTTTTTACGCAGTCGGGTTTTTTGTTTTTTTATAAATTATTTTTTTTATTTTACGCTTTTTAGTTATTTTCATTTATTGATGGTAGGTAAGTCTCGTAATCTATTCATTTCATTAGGGGGTTATAATGTACTAGCTGCGCCCCGCGGTTTCACCCGCGTAATTTCCGTTCCCGCGGGAATAAAAAGTAGCCTATGTGTTAATCCAGGTCCCCCAGCTACCTATATTCCAAGTTTCATCGCAATCGGTTCAGTAGTTTTTGCGTGAAAGAGTAACAACCTCACATACATACGTATGTGAGGTGGTTACTCTTATACATACATACTTACATACAAACTATCGCGTTTATAATATTAGTAAGATTCTATTTCAGTTAGGGTTTAGTTATTTATTGTTTAAATTTATTATTCTTTTAACGTTTTTAGGTACCTAAGTGTTATTAGGCTTTTATTCAGTAGGTAGGTACAATTTATGTACCTAAATATTTTTTTAGTTTATATCAATAAATTCCTGTCACCTGTACCATCACGGCTTATACCACGGCTTATACTTTGATAGTTCCAAGCGTAACTACGTAACAAAAATAAAAACTTGTTCGTTAGTAATAAAAAGCAAGAATACCTAATTGTAAATTAACTTTAAACCGTTATATTTCCTAAACGGTTCTTTAAAACGAAAAATGGTGAAAGAAACCTAATATTTATTTTTAAAAACCTATTCAACGATACCCATCTTGACATACTTTGACGATTTTGGATTTTTTAATTTTGACAATATGGCGTCTGGTGGTGACATATGTTACTTTGGATTACTGTCATGTCTTTAGTCACACTCGCCAGATTAAGACGAATCGATTGACGTAAGAATCATCAAAATCGGTCCATGCGTTTGGCCTCTAGAACGCCACATAGAAACATCCATACATACATACATACATACATACATACATACATACATACATAGACCGGTAAACACATTACCCTCCTTTGCGTCGCGCAGTCGGGTAAAAATATATTTTACAAAAATTGATCACAAACTATAATCTACGCCACAATTTCGGATGAATTGTTTGTCATTTGCATTTAGAATGTTAATGAGAATATAGTGTCACACACATGACGCTGAAAGCTATTACAGTTACAGTACCTAACTATTTTTAGTAAATAAACACAGTCTTTAACATTTAAAATCCATTAACCTCACACATAAACTAGAAATAGAGTTGTTAGGCATTGAATCGTTCATTTCATCTACCGTTACTGTTTGAATGTCCCACAACTGCATTGTCGAACCGTTCATAGTCTAATCGCAGTGTGAGTGCCGGACAAGAACCCTCTCCAGGCCAATAATTCGATTTCGCGGTTATTTCAGCTCATGTAGCCAGCAGGACGCAGGTGCATATCCAAGTATAATGATCAAATTGAACAATGCAATATCTACTGTAACCACTCACTACTTGTATGAATATTGAATCTCTCCAATACGTACGTGTGCTTATTTAATGCATGTCTTGTATGCTCAAAATGGTTACATGTATGAATAAAATATCATTGGTTAAACCTCTGGGTAGATTTCCTTTCAAATACGTTCCTAGCTTCCATTGTCAGTCACAAACAATACTTTTTTTTTTAAATTCACATAGAAAAGGTTCTTCATCTTGAAAATATTAAAATGACAACATTATTTCGGCCGTAAATAAGCAGGTAATGTAATTTAGTAAACAAATTATTACGAGTCGAGTCGCAATAATAATTAAGGAAGGTTCATGTTGCGTATAAAGGCATGATGGGCCCTTGGTGTCGTGAATCTTACGGAGATGTCGTGAATGCTTGACTGTGGGTGGAAGTCACAGGGTATAATGACTTACACTACAGTTTCGAGATACAAAGGTCAACCTCGACTGTATCATACATAGATAGATAGATAGATTAACACTTTATTTGCGCAACCAACAACAACACACATACATAGTAACAGATACATAGTAAATAAAAAATAAAATAAAATAGAATATGGAGTCGTATCAGAGTAGACCTTAGTTAGTGACTATTTAAGCTGGTGCTTACAAAAACGTATTTTGGTAAATTAATTGTTATTTTTCTTATGTATAAAAAAATGAATATTTGTGAATGTTTCTCGAAGCGTCACTGTTTTTACGGTCATCAAAAAAAGGAAATTATTTCCTGATTAGGTTAGTAATAAGTATAATAATAATTATGATAATACAACCTTGAAGTTTTCAGATTTGTTTAAGCATTACGAGTATATTGACACCTAACGATCTGTTTATGCGGGTAGGTAATGAACAGAATATTGAACTATAGGTGATGGATATAATATGTTTCAGAGTTTCAGCATCGTACCGCGGCAAATATTTCAAGCTTGCTGCAGGTGCTGCATCCGTCGGTACTTCGATTAATTCGTATAACGAGCCGGGTCCATCACACGCTCGCTCGTTTGTCTCTGGACTGGCTATAAATACATCAGCGTACTTGCAATTTAATCCGTTCTGTTCCGCTCCCGTGGAAACCATGTTTTCTCTCTCTCGCAACCAACGGTACCGGGACACGTTTCGGTCAGCGAAAGTTGCTGCAATTAATCTCTTTGCTATGTGCTCACCGGCAATTGTTTGAATTAGAAAGATTTATCCTATAGGGGCGATGTTATTTAAGAGCTCACTGTAGGTATATCTAGTTTGATGCTTTTTTAAGCCGACCGAACTGTTCGAAATTGGGGCTTTTAAAGCTGTCCAAAGGCACTGAATTCTGAAGTGCCTTTTAGTGACAGTTTCAGGTTGAATCGTTTATCAATCTCCTATCTGAGAGAATATTTATTAAAGACTAAAGTGAGTCTGTTAGTATTATACAAAGACCATGATCATCGTCTGTTTTGTAACGAAACAAGAAGAGTTCGGTTAGATAATAAATTTGCGAATTCATTCCCGAATAAGGGCTCAGTTACGGTACTCCACGTTGGTATAAATATGTGAAATAGTTGTACCTATCACTAGAAATAGTTTTCCTCTTAAGAATCCCTACAACCATGCAATCTAAGTATCTATACATATAAGGGAAATAAAAGATGATCGAAATACATGGAGCACATATTGGTACCTCATAATGCCAGTCTTCTTTAATGTAGGGTTTAAGTTACTAACTAATGTGATATCTGAGCTATTACTAGACTGAGCCAATTAGGAAACACTATTACAGCTGATAGTCCACCGAGCAATAACTCAATCGAATTGCAGAATTGAACAATTCATAGGCAAATCTGCTATAAGCGTGTTAACATGGCTCCAGGGTTATTGCGGTGTACCGATCCGTGTGTCTATGTAGAACAACGTATTGTACTTACCTACTATCACTCGCTACACATAAGTATTATATACCAACACTCAAATGACGTTCATATTCTATAGGTATAGATGTATTCTGCCCTAGGAATGGCGAGATGCATTGCTAAACTTCTTAGAAGATCAAAAAAAACAGTTTCTAGTCCTAATGTGTTGATAAATTGGTTTTTATCAGACAAATAGCGAACTACAATAAAAGCCCAGATAGACATGCAGCTAAATAAGTATGCTTATTTAGCTCAAACTTTGCCCCCTTCTACGGTACACGCGCAGCGGCAGCATGCGACTAGATCGCACGTCGATCGACCCTCGATCATGTCACTAATAATCGAAACATGCCGGTGTGTGGATGAATTTTTTTATAAGTGTGCTGTTGGTGTGGTCATAAGCATGCCAGTAGGTTGGATGTCTATCTAGGCCTTTTAGCTAAACATTACTCGGCAATACATTTTAATTAAGTATGGAGGAGACATTTGTAGTTGATATATTCAAAGATGCATTTTGTTTATTTATGTGATGCATTAGTAAATTACGCGTGCAATTACTTACATCTGATGTTTGGCACGAGTTGCGGACACGGGTCAGCGGTGGCACGCGTCTTACCTTCGATGCAATTCCAACCACTACTATTTATCATTCTCAGATACGTCCGACGTCCGTCACGCTCCATTTCTAATTTAAGAACTACACACTTACTCCCTGATTTCCTAGATAGTGTGTAATACAACAACGGCTGACGTTCCGAACAGTTTTCAAGTGGAACGTATGCAACTCGACCGTCTAGGCCTACATAAAAAAGCTTCACAATAAGGCGGCCTTTCTCCTTTTAGTCTCTAATAGAGACCATTCCAGTTCTATGCTTACTACTTTAATCACACGTAATAAAACTAAAAAAAAACAAAAAATCGCAACTAGAATGTTCTGCGGTTCGTTTCCAGATCTTCTTTGTATTCCAGTCTTTCCATTCATAGAGATAACAGCGTGCTCCGAGGCGACAACGGGAAACAATTACGCTATTACAAAAGGCCTTAAGGATTCTAATTACGAGTGGATCCTTTCATCCGTGAACCCAGATCGGATACGAAGCCTTCCCATTATCGTGTGCCATAAACATTTCTGGATTTCATATCCGCGGCACGGCTGGGACCGCCTCGCTTATTACCTCCGCACGGAAAAGAATAACATCGTTTTGGCACTTTTGACGCGTATTCCGGATGCCTACGTTCATATTGTGTGCCGTTAATATTCTGCACGGCGCGTCCGACCTTTTTTATTTGTATCTAAAATTGAACATTTTGTTGCGACAACGAGCGCTCGCGACTCTCCCCTTCGTCAAAGATGCGATAAAAATACGAAGATGGCTCGTTCAAACGGAATTCGACACAATAATGACCTAATACCATTTCGTTAATTCATATTGATACTTTTGTAGGTAAGTATATATTATATATTTTGAACTGTAATTAACATTGGGCAGGGGAACTACATGGTTTAACGTAACTGTAAGTACTTAGGTTCAGAATCAAATATTGAATCAAGTAATTGTGTTAGTTAAGCAAATAGCATGTTCGTAAAACGACTAGGTAGGTTTAGTACTAACTAATTCAATTGATAGTGAATATCAGGTCACCAGCCTTTAAGATAAAATCTATAGCAAAAAGTGAACAAATGATAACAAAAGTTGTACAGTTTCCTTAGATATAGCTGATTGAAAGAACTTCCTGTTTCAGTTGAAGCTGATCTAGGGGATTATAAAAACTGTGCTTTGGAGCGAAATAGCCCTATCAAACAAGAACTGTCGACGGTCGACCGAGCGATGAAAAAGTGAAGTTAACAAAACAACAAACAGCCGGCTGTCTGCGGCGTTTCGTGACCACTTCTGCGATTTACGGCACCGTCATTATTCAAAGTTTTCAACAAAAATTTCGGTGCGGAAATTAGTTAAAAAGGATTCCTTCTTGGTATGATCTTGCAAATCTGCTGAAGTCGGACTCCTTTATGCTGAAGTAGCGAACTCGCCAAGATAAGGGAGGAGCGGACAAATTGTAATAATTGCGAGACGAGATAAGGACTGACACCAGAAAACAAATGAAGGCGGGCGGCGCGGCGGCCCGGCGCGGTGCGAGCGAAAGACGGAACGAATGTTATCCGCGGGGAGGGGTGACGTCACCAGGCCTAACCTCACCCTATGCGACTCCACTAAATATTAGTACATTAACTCGTGCGTGACTTTATTCTGCAATTCACTAAAGTTTTCTCTGGAAATTGCTATTTTACTTAATTAAGTTTACCGACTAACTTTGTCTTGTTGTTAAAGATACCGACAAACCTATTTACTTGAACCAAGTAAAAACTTAGACTAAAGTAATGATTTGTACTGATTAGAATAAAATGCTTTGTAAATCTAATTAAAATACTAAACAAACAAAGCACAAAGTAAATATTTCCATTAAATCAATTGAGAATGAACGGGAGAGCTCAAAAAGATGATACATTAATGAAATTAATTTTCTTTAAACGAACAAAATAATTATTTAATACAGAGAAGTTAAATTTGAAGCAAGGGTCCCGTGATCCCGCGGGATCTGGAGGGCATACCTCGGCTGTCGTCACCGCTTGCTAAATTAAAATGATAAATCAAAATCCGTCAGCCGACCGCTCGCAATGCTATAAACTTAAATGTATATTCCGTTGAACTTTATCTTTTGGATTATTTTCGACAGTTTCATAATTGGACATAAGAATTTTAAGTCAGTAAATTAAATGGTTTTTAGATATTGTAAACATTGTTTTAAAAATGTTTTGGAAACTGTAATTGTAAGTTGAGCTTTTTAAATCAGACTAAAATAAACTCTTTCATTATATTGCTACCTTTGCTTGTATTATTGCGGAAGTATTTTGAATGCATACCAGCGCCCTTTCTTCATTTTTTTTCTTTAAGAAAGAAAGGGCTGAAAATTGTAGCAGTTTAATCATTTTATTCACAAACCTGCCAGGAAATGTAATGATGAAATTATACAGAAACAATTGTGAAGAATAAAAATGAATATCTCATTTCGCCGTAAGAAGTCGCTTGTTAATGAAAATTAAATTCATGAAAATGCTGTGAAACTAACATAAAGAGATTTTTGTTTGAGCAAAAATTAAACCGTTAACTTTGAGTTTACTTTTTTAATTAATCTATTATGTGCATTGAATTCAAGTTGACCTATTTATTAGCTAAGCATTGAACATACGACTATTTGTTTTTTAGGGTTGCGTACCTCAAAAGATAACAAAAGAACCCTTACATGATCAATTCCTATCCTGTCTGTTTGTGTGATCGCCGACTATCTTCGAAATGGGTGGATCTAACAAGTTAAATAAAATATTGAGGTCTATAGTTCCTGAGAGGTGTATCAAAATCAAGGTTCTGAGTCAATAAAAAGAAACGAGCAAATTAGATTATTTTTCGGGTAACTTATAAGTAAATAAACGAACTTTAATTTTTCAATTAAATTCGGGAAGTAGGTAAGTATTTAAAGTTGGCATTCACAACTACAATTAAAGTTTAAAATAGAGAATTAATAATTAAGTGTTTATCTACGCATTGTTTCGAACAACCAAAAATAATAATTATTATTATAAATTAAGCGTACCTATAACTAATTTGTTTCCATAGAAACAGGGGGGGGGTTAAACGGAGTCAGCTAATGCATTTCACAAAACAACCGCAAACGTAGCAATGTTTTGTTTAATAAATATTTTTGTTTGTATGTAGCAATAAAAGTCATAGAATTTCGTTTTCTTCTGGTTGCAAAGTTAGTCTATCCGTCAGCAATAGGTCTGGAAAGACTTCGAAGCGTAGATAACATGCTTAAAAGTGCAATACTTGAGTTTTTGTTTTTATTTCCGTTTCGATTTGTTTAGTTGTTAGTGGACTACACAAAATTGTTTTTGGGAATAGTCAAAAGATACCTAACAGGGTTAGGGTTGACATCGCTTTGGCATGCTAAGGTACAGTTTGCAATTAAACCTTGTAAATTGTGTTTCAAGGTCTGTTTTTTACTATGTCTATGAATACTACTGTTGTCTGGTTACTTGACAGTCCAGTACTGGTTAGTGCTCGTGTTGCTAGATCAGTCTATACCTAACTGATCTCCGACGTAGCTCTTCGAAACGTCCTGCTAGGTATAGCGGACCTCGCATGGTAAGCCTTCGGATGGCCGTCAGTGGGAACGCTATAACAAATACCTACTCAAATACTCATTTATTGGTAATTAACCATTACAAATATGTATAGTCTCTATGATATGATTGTTCTCTACTCGTGTAGAGAACAATCATATTCATTGATTGTCAGAGACAGCTAAAACACTCAATAATAGTAATGTTCGTTGCAGAATTATTACAAACCCTCAATTTAAATATTTGCTTGATATAAATGCGGTAATCGGACGCGCTAAAACTAATTGTGTGGTAAATCGAAATGAACTGCAATTTGTCAGCTGTTTACCGGTGGTTTAGTACACTGATTTCCGCAAAGCAAACCTAACAAAGGTACAGATAGTTATCTACTCTAAATGTTGCACAAAGTGAGAGTTTAATTACATTTTTGCTTGTGCACTTTAACAATTAATTTAATATTTTAATTCGTTTTCGTTTTTACGGTTCTGTACCTCACAGTAGAGTAGGTAAAAAGAAGCCCCTAAAAGATCACTCACTTGTCCGTCCGGCACCACCTTTTCTCGGGAACGGGTAGACTTAACAATTTGAATTTTGCTGAGTAAAAGTCAAGGTTATGAGTTTAGTTTAAAATATATCAGCGAATTTAGTTTTTAACGAAATGTTATAAGTACCAAAATGTATCTTAAGGACGCGACTCATGTGAAATCCCTTCCGATTGAATAGTTTTCTTCATAACCGGTATCAAATAGATCTTTAAACCATGTTTTATGTTATTGTACATGATACAAGAAGTGTCCTCTTCATTTCAAAAACAATAAAAAATAACTTTAAATACCACTTTTATACAGGCAAAGTTACCCCTGTTTTACAAAATAAATCAATTTTTCTTCTAAATCCTTAACCGCTATATTTTCTTATAGGCAAATATTAGAAAATACAATACCTAGAACCCCTTCATCGCATTTTATAAAAATATTATTTTAATCTTCGTTAATGATTGATTTTACGAGAAATTGTAGATTTTTTAAAGCAATTCCATCTCGCTCATTTATTAAAAATCGGACAAGGACCGATGATTATTATATATCGCCGCCTTAATAATCAACTCTTCTGTTGCTTAAACGACGGTACTTAAGGTTATTATAATTTTTACCGTCCACACGTTATCTAGCGTGATTTTACAAAATATAAAACTATCTAGTTGAGGAAAACACCTTTGGAAAGTTTTTGTAAAAAGAGCGCCATGTTCAGTGTAGAGCAACGGTTATCGAAAAACGTTCGTATGGTATCCATAATGCTTTATTAAATGTCATCCGCAACATAATGAGGTGCGAGGGATCCACGAGAGGAGCTACAGAAATATGTGCGAAGTGTTATGGAGTGCCGTTGTAAGTCAATGAAGCGGCAAATGGGGTGTTCTCGGCGCGCCACCGAGGGCATACTCTAATAAATAAAATTATGCCTCTGAAATTACAAGAATACGCGTGCCGCCAGCGATCCCGCGAGATTGGATCCTCGAGATTTCCATCGATATCTCCAATAATGAATCTAATATGTTATAGCTCTGAGGTCTTTGTTCTCGCGAAAAAATAAAATTGTTCCCGCAAATGTTTAGTTGACAGGGCAATTTTGCTACGGAAATTTATTAGTGTCGTTTATACCTGCTAATAATCATAAACTGAATACTTGAGTACGGTTTATGATAATAGTTGTAATAAATTATCAGTTTACCGAAAGGTATCGTCAGTGTCAATAATGGCTTCTTTATGTTTAGAGTGTATTTTACAATGTTAAAGGTCAAAGAAACTTGATAAAGGGCACGAACTTTTATTTCGTACATTTCTTATAGTCGCAGCACGTGCAAGGTTCAGGTCCCTTTAAAATTGAATTTCGATTCTCAAACGACGACGAAGCCGATGGTTGAAACTATTCTCTTGAGTGACATGAGAATTCTTGAATAACTTATTTTTACTGGTCAACTACCTCGTTGGGTTTCTAAGTCGGTGGAAAGAGCCTGATGTATTGGCTTACAGCATGATTGGCATGATAGCATCGTAGGAACTGACATTGTAAGTCGAATGTGGAACGATTTGTCATGTTCTATTGTGCGTCGACTTCGAAGCTTGGGTAATCAGAACCCTAATGATCCGTTTCAGATCGTGCCTGTAAATCAAATTGTCGGCGAACATTAACAGATCAAAATAACAAGCGTATTAATTTGCCTTAACATTTGATTTGATAACTTTTGAATGGATCTTAACTAAATATAAATAAGAAGGTAGGTTTGAACTTGGTATACAGTTAAAATTAAAGTTTAAAAAGCATAACCCGATTACGAAAAAATGGACTTAACAAAAAAATAATTTACATGGAAACCAAGAAATGCATAGTACTTGCATAGGTATAAAATTGATTAAGGTAGAGCCATGGTCGTGCCTGCTGTATACCTATATATAGGTATACATAGGTACCTGTATACCTACCTATTCTTACATCTTACGTGGGCAGGAACACTTTCATTAAACTGACATAGAGCACAACTACTAATAGAACAAATTAAATATAGATCGGTTGAATTAAAGATATTAATAGCTGTACTTTTCAATCTTTCTGTTGGACTAAAACTGTGTTGCGTTTATTTTTCATTAATTCAATGAGATGAAGTGAAGGTGAAAGTTACAGGAAACAAATAAAACGTGAATTCTATTTTCAACCTAATTTAACAATTCCAAGGATTTTCGTTTTATTCAGAAGTTCTTTTGGCCTATTAACCTACAGAAATTTTCCAACACGCTTTTATATTGTGTATACGAGTAAACTTATTTATCAATTATAACTTATAATCTATTACGAAATTGAAAGTTCCGTAACTTCACGATCGACCCTAGTTGTAATGGATACCATTTTTAAACAATAATTCCTATACCTCACTTTAATTCTAAAACAAGCATCCGTCAATGCAACTAGAATCTAAAACATATCGAATCTTCGCTTGTTTGATTAAAATAATAAATATTCAGCTAACGTAAATAACCTCAGAGATATTCAGATCAGTTTCATCCCAATACAGTGTTAGGATTCCACGTCTGTTTCACGCAGCATCACAGGGGATTGTCGCCAAGACTATAATAAATAATATTATATAAGAGAAATTATTATCTGAAGACAACCCTTGTGAGGCGCTCCCGTCCCCCAACACTGAATTAAAGTGATATTGCTTATACTCTTACCATTAAGGCTATACGTTTCGAGTAAATTAAGACCAATTTGCAGAGGTTTTGCCACCGTATATGGGAATTTAATTTATGAGAGGTATGACGGATGTAATTTCAGTGAACGCGTAATGAACGACTTTAATTTGATTTCATGCAAACGCGATTATGCGAATAATTTTTCGTGTTGCTTTGCTACTCTTTTTCAGTGGAGTTATTATTGTTACAAATCTCTTCTGCGAATTTCCTTCAGTCAGAAGTGTAGTGGCTGGCTCTTTAGTTCGAAACCTTATTCAAATCGCTATCGAACGTTTGATTAATTAAGGTATTAATGTGAACTGAGATTCGGCAACAACCAGCTACACTCCCCGATGATCTGGTCTGCACCTACCCCGCATCATTCACCATAATGGCGGCCTATGTCTCGACCGTAAATGTAAATCGCTCTAATTTATACGCGCGATAACGTCGCCGCTCTGCTGTTAACTGTAATTATATTACTGAGCGAGGACGTGTTGATCAAAACCTCTGATAATATTGGCTTGTGATGCAAACGCTCCCAAAAAAAACGGGTAAACAAACTCTTCGTGCAAAATAACTTTTATTGTGATCGCGAAACTTTGATAGTTTATATTTCTATCGGCAACAATGACACTTCAGAGGAATAGTTCGAAGTAATAAAGATTTATAAACGTTGTCTCCTCGGACCCAGTACCTATTATTATTTAATGTTTCTATTTTTGTGTGAAAAGTGCTTTCTAGACTATAAGATGAGGTTAATTCTAAGACCAATGACGACGGTGTTGTGACGGCAGTTTTGATAATTATGGGCTCGCCTAGTGGTCGGTAACAAACTCAATATTACGTTAGCACACAGAGACAATGCCCCAATGGGCAATCTATTTGAGTAATTATCCGCTAAGGGCCATTGTTCGCCATCTTGCACGCGTGGAATGAGCCTTGCCTACTCAATGCCCGCCTGTTATGTACATGCTTTTGGTGATCAGAGAGACAGTACCCTGGAGTGCCTTCAATGGCTATACAAACACTTATTGTTCTCTCAATTTGACCATTCATGACCTATGCTTGTTGGTACACAAGATATTCACTTTTATTTGCTGAACCGATCGAGTTTGTCGTTTTATACGAGTTTCTTTTTTGTTATAAGTTCAGAATTTGTAACGAATAACTAATTTTGATACAACAATGGTGATATTTGATGCCTACAATATTACCAGTTCATAGAGAAAGCGAATGTTGTACGTTTATCACGGTACCTACCTACTCTAGTGATTGGACAGAATTATTGAGATTGTATGTCCGTAAATTTACAATGTTCGTTCAGAAATGTACCGAATATGGAATTCGAATTCAGTTGCGTTGAGTTCCATTTAGTTGTGAAAATTACGTCGTTTTTGTGTGTTCACAGAATAGTATCACCTGGTGCGGTTTATTGGCTAATTATTTATTTATTTAAATAATTTAAACCGAAACGACATTCAATTATAATACAAGACAAGTTAACAATCTCAGAATTCAAGTCAGACTGCGGCTTATCTGACGCCAAATGTTTCAAAGGAACTTTTAACGAGTTTAAAGTTGGGCCAAGTGTAGTGCACCCACAGCGCTTCCGTTGCTTTAAGATTAATTAAACAATTGCACGATGGCTCCTTGAAAACACTCCGACATGTCTCGGCCTGTCGTCGCCAACCATGCCAAATTAAAGTCATAAATCAAAATCCTGCGACCGGAAACAGAAAATGTAATAATGAAGAACTAATTCCAGTTAAAAGTGAAAATAAACGGCTTGGCCGAGACAAGATTTAATTCATTTCTTACGACGTCAAATGGTACACTGGAGAAATGGACCTGCTATCCGATTATCGATTGTATCAAGCAGACAACAAGATACATACCCATAGAAAATAAATTAGTACCTACCTACATAATATAGTATTTTTACACCAATTGCTCATAAGTGTTTTTTTATATTTTTAATATGTACATAATTTTATCGTAAATTAGGTTCTGCTTACAGCAAAATCTAATGGAAAGAAATAAATAACAGTTTTCCATGAAAGGAATAAAACTGAATATTCGATTGGATGACGCGTGCAATTCGATTATTTTCTCTGAACAACTCTACGTACGGGTGAAGTTGAAATTTACAAGCGGGAAGGTGAGTCCGCCACATCGTTTTCGTTTGGATGAGGTCGTATTTCAGGCTCGATTTATGTGCGTGCGCTTGTGACGCGCTAAAAGATTAGTTGGAGCGGCGGCGCGGTGTCCCGACTGTATCCAACTACTTGTACTTTAAGTAGTAAACATGACAATGTGGCTCTTTGTATGAAATTTTATACGTTTCACTTTCATGCCATGCCAACTACCCATCTCAGTTACAATCATACCGGGTCTTAATCGTGTACTATTATTTATTTTCTTACACGAGACACTGGGGGAGAAGATCCCCTCGCGACCAAGACCATTGTAACATGGTTGAAAAGTCATAAAATAATGATACGAGATTAAGACCCGGTAAAATGTAATTATGTTAACAAATCGTGTGGATAAAGAATAATATACATTTTTGTCACTTGTGCGAGATGATTTAAAATTTCAAATAAGGTGATTGTATCGATTGTATCGATGATATTTAAAATGTTATCAATATATACGAGTAGAACAGTTATTTTGCGAAGAGAACGAGCTACAACTTTCGTATTGTCTAAATCGCTTGTTTAAAAATGAACGTCAGTAACAACGGAGTTGGGAAGTGTACTCTGAAGTTTACGGCTATGAGCTGCGCCAGCATTGAATTTGTTTCCAAGTGATTCCGCCCCAGCTATTGCATAGTTCACAAGTAGCGGACTACAGAATCAAGCGGTGCCACATTAAAACCATAACAAATGACTAACCAGGACCTTTCATAATCTCATTGCATTTGAAAATGAGAATTAAGATTCTGTTTTGAATATTTAGCTTGGTTTATCTGCTTAATAAGAGCAATTGAAATAACTTACTCGTACTGTCAACTTTTACCTGATGTTCTAGGTGAAAGTCGAAATGCGACTTGTACGACGCGACGCGACATAATGTCGGACACACTTTTGAATGACAGATTTTTGCAGACAGCTTTACGCGATAACCTAGCTCACAGCTACAACGACTTCAGGATTATTTCGCTGTGTGTCGTATTGCGTCGCGTTTGTCGTTCAGGAGAAGGGGTTATGGGTACTTCTTAGTTAAAGCAAAGAAACAGCAAGCGTATTTTTAATCGAACCTATCGTATTTCAACTCCAGGGAAATTTAGGTGCAACTCACGAAACGTTTACCAAAGGAGCAAATAACACGTTGTCAAATAAAAACAACGTGTTTGTGTACTGTTTGACAAATGGCTTGTAAAATTTCAGAGACAACGACATTTCATGCCGTTTGGCTCGTTTTACTATCACATTTTGATCTGCAAATGGACGACTGGTTTGTTTTTATCCGAGATACTTCACTTACCTTACCATGGCAGGTTCGTATACAGTTGGTGAAATTGTGTTCACTCGGCACCAATAATTCGCTAACTTAGTCGTGATATAAATATTGAAATAACGCAGCAAGCGTAATGAAACAAGCCAGATGTACAAAACATAGAATGTTCTTTATGGGACACGCTTTCGCTATTACAACACGTCCAATATCAGAGGAGCTGTCGTAGTATAGAGAGGTTCGGAATTTTTGAACGTTTGCGATCCAACGAAAGGGCTGCGGAGGACCACTGTTGGCTGGTCGTGCGATTTTCGCAGCCTGTAGGCGCTTGCGGGTGCTTGGGATCAGTGTGCGCCTATTGTACGGCCGTGACACATAGAAACCTGATATAATATTAACAAACCAAAATATTTGAATTCCGGAAAGAGCATTACAATACACGAGGAAAATACAAGAGGCACAGAAAAAAACTTGCGTCCTGATGTGGGGTAATGGGATGAAGTAACAATGAACAATGATCAGTTTTCTTTTGGGGAAAAGGTTAGAAAAAACTATTCGTGTTTTACGCCAGAATAGGTTTAGTTACCTGTTATTGCTTTTGAGATAAGTAAAGGGAAAAGTACAAATTAAATGCCAATTGAAGATCTATTTCATGTTTTGTTTTTTAATGGACTAAAAGATTCAGTCTCTGCAATAGTAGGACCGTTTTCGATTTAGACTGCACTGACTGACTGTAGAAGTTTCGTCTCGTCATTTGTTTGACTTCATTTATTGACTTTACATCCATAATAACAGTAACATTCAGTAATATTGTACCTTCATAACACTACCTACAGAAAAGTTTAACCGACTTTCATACAAATGAATAATGATTTAACCACCCATGCTTGGCAGGTGCAGTTAATTGTCTTTTGGAGGTATGAGATAGTGTGTACCTCCACACTCATCTAGTATGGAGGTACACTCATCTAGTAGGTTCTGTGAAGGTCCGCCACAGTCTTTATGGTAGGTACAATGGACGCAGAACCTAAAGTGTATTATCACTTACGCCCAAATATGTATCGTAATGATGTTCTCAATTCATGAAGTCATTAAGACGATGGCCTCCTAAATTTTTATAGGTCATATCGATAGAATGGCCGTGGTCGAATTCATTACCCTATGGGGTTGCAAGGGTGAGGAGCGAGGGGCGGGGTGGGACTTCATGGCGTCAGAGGTAGGGGATGTAATATCAGTAGAGTAGTGATATTGCGGTTTCTAACCCGTACTCAAGGATGTGGAGTAGCCGTTGTTAAATTATTTTAATTTTATTTGTTGTTACTTAGATACAAACTTAAATATAAATAATTAAACGTAGTTCATATATATAGGTATATTTTCTGAATTCTGCTTTATATTCACTGAAATCAAACAACCTTGATTAACTTACTACCTACTTAATTAATTCATGACAATTTTGTTTTAGTGAGCCACATAAGATTTTGTTTACGTCAACACGTTACAAACAGAAGTGTTTACTCACTACTACTGTTGGAAATAAGTACGTGTTCAATAACGACAACCTATTATTTATAAAAAAAACATTTTTACTAGAAATATTTGAAAGGAAAAATTCATCTTCAAAAATTCACTTGCGGCGAGATTTGAACTCGCGTCCCTGGATCAGTACCCCAGTGCCTTAAACCGCTCGGCCACGCAAGTTCCCCTATATGCCTCAATATGCCTTGAGCAATAAAAACAAATTTACGAAAAAAACATTTTTTTTATTTTTAACAATTTTAATTTAAAGTCATGCGACTCGAGCTAACCATAAAAATTATGCTGGAGCTTAAAACCTGTTATATATAGATAGTTGCTTTGACGTTAAACGTTAAAACTCAGGTAGGTAATTTTTTTCCTACTGAAGATAATACAATAAGTAAAAATGTCTACTCTAATATTCTCTATGCCTTTCCCTGTTCTAATTCAGTGGTAACGCTAGTAGGTCGATGCAAAGGCTCACGCTCCACAAGACCAGTGGAGACTCCATCACCGTAATTATTGTGCAATAAATACTTCGTTACTTAGCTGTGCGGAAAATAATCAACGAATCTCAATGCTGGTCTTATACGAAGGGTTGAACCACATTCTACCCTCACTTCCCCTTACCTCCATGCAATAATACGTGACTAGTAAGAAATACCTAGGTTTCTGTTTAATCATGAATTTACTCGCTAAAGTTTTCGTAGGAACCGTTGACGTGGAATCAATCCCCCTCAATTTATATTTTAGGCATTTTATATCGAATTAATTTTAATAGTAGTAGCAGTGCAGTAGTAAGTTGGAATAACTTGAACAACTTAGGAAAATGATATTTTATTAGAAGAAATGAATCATCAAAAATTCCCAGGCTGCCTGCCACGAATCCTCTCACGGGCCTAACTTGCCTTGAGCAATAAATATAATAAATACTAACTTAGGTTATATAAAAGCAATGTTGTGCTAATACGTAGCGGGATTGACATCTACATTCAGAATATAACTGGGAAAATGTTGTTTCATTAGAATGATACAAGAAAAACATTTCAAAACATTTTTCCAACGGCGCGGCTGGGTTGTAAAAAGGGTCAGAAATTAGTCAAGTTTTATTCGAAACATCCGAAGTTTATAACTCGACATTGTTGTAATTCGAATAAGACGTAATTCATTGTTGACTTTACAATTTCATAAATTCTTTCGTCAAAAAAGATTTTGTTTAATTGTATTTAACTACGAGGAACAAATAGATTAAGGAACATTTGTTGACAAGGCGTTTATTAGACACATTAAAGGACATTTAGAGATAATAATAAAATAAAATACGAGACTTGTATCCTAAGTTGTATCCAAACTTATTTTGTGTCATCGACTAGACAATTCAATCTACATGGAACCAGCTTATTAACGCAAATATTGATCTGTGTAAATCACTCCCTCTCCCATTAGTTAGATCATTGTTATTTATCTCATAGCCTCCCTGGTTTTATTTTGATCCTCTCCGCGTCCGGCTCAGTTTATTTGTCTTCGGTATCTTCGGCTACATTAACGTATTTTTCTTCCCTGTTAGGGAGACGGTCTTCGATTTACCTTCAAACTTTGTACCGAGAACCGCGGAATCCGAACCCCGTGTTTGTTTACTTATTTTTTATTTCTCCGATAAGTCAAATAAAAGTTGACGATTGATTGTATTGTCGGGGAGATTGTAATCACAAGGAACTGGGGAAGTTTTGATGCGCTAACCCGAGAGTTTACTCTGCTTTAGTGCCGGCCATTCATCGCAAATGGAACTGTCCTAACTTTGACGTGTTATCTTATTGATTCTTTCATTAATATACTATTTTAAACTTACATGTTTTTTTTTCAACTACAATTATTGTTAAAATATGAAATGGTTATTTCCTATTTTATATTTTATTTTCAGTTCACGAGACTGAACAAGCCAGTTGAAATGAGTGGCGAAATATCGAGCTCAATATAAAATACCCCGTTATTTAACAATAATTTTACTTTTATTAATATTTTTATAGCCACTATTTGGCCACTATATATTTGCTTAGCTAGACGATATTATAGCTTACTATTTACATTAGTAACACCACAGTTCTACACAACACAACACTGTCTGAATCATACCGTAATAAATAGTTACACTTATTTTAAGACGTCCTTCACACCGTTTGAGAGCTCCCGTTAACGCGCCTGGAAATCGCCCGTACCGATATTAACCCAGAATCTGCTCTATTTGCATAATACGTTTTTTGGCGTCGTTTGATAAGACCTAGCTCTGTTTGCGTACTCTACGTAGTTATAAACGTTTATTCACTGGAGACGAATTAAGTAGAGAAGCTCCATTAAACGTACCTACATAGCTGTTTCGAAATTAAATTATCTCGAGCAATAGCGGGGGAGTTACGAGCAAATTGCCAGAAAGAATAAATCCGTTCTCGCGAATCGGTTGCATGAAAATTGCAACAGCAGGCAATAGCAGCGCGCCAGCGAAGCGCACAATTATAACGAGACGGTATAAATCAGAATGAGTTGTGGCATGTTATTAGGGCTATTCCACCACGAAATAGGAAGACGAAACCGAGCCCGATGAAATCGTAAACTCCGCAGCCAAAACGAACGCCTGTTCTTATTTTCTATACTTGTAGAAATACTTTTTGTCGAATGGAAATTGTTGTTGTCTATTTCACTACTTTTTGTTCTGTTCATTTCGATAGTTTTCTTTCTTCTTTGGCTCCATGTTTTCGTAATTTGTTATTGTAATTTATTCTCTATTATGCTACATAGAGTAGCTTTCTAAAGAATAAGTAGTACCATGTTTATAGATAACATCCTTACTTATAAACACTGGTTAACAGCCGCATGACTATGTAACGTATGTCTTTTACTGTGACATAAAGTTTCAAAGTTGACAGATAGAGACAAGCGTCACATAACACATCTTCTTACTAGTCTGTGCACATAACTTGGTCATCGTTTATAAGGAAGGGGGTAAATGTGTAACAACATATTAAAATTATGGCTAAGTAGATAAAGTAATAATTAAATATGATTAATTTGTCTTGTCTTACATTTTGTCTTTTATAGGTGTATTATACGGTATTAAGACAAATACAATAATTTACAGAACTACAAAAGCTACAAACAATGGCTTATTCCCTAAGCGCTACGAGTCTATTGTTCTATAAAAATATTCGTAAATGGCTCTGAAGGATTTCAGGGGTAAGTACACAAACGTTTAAAAAAATGATTAGGTAATTAAATAATAGGGGTTAAAGTATGAAATTGCCGTTTTATTGCAATAGGTTCTTTGAATTGACATAGAATCTTCATGGTTTGAGGTTTTCGAATGAAACTTTTTTCAAATGGTTTCTGTGATGTTCTTTTTTTAAAAAATGTGAAACATTTGAATATCGACTTTCAATTGTTTTTGTTATTCAATTTAGACAAGAAAGATGGATACTGCGAAAATTCGAGTGATTTTTGAATACGAGTTCCGACGCGGAACTAACGCGGCAGAAACAGCCCGCAATATCAATGCTGTGTTTGGAGAGGGGTCTACTAATGAACGCACCGTGCGATTTTGGTTTAAACGCTTTCGTGATGGAAATTTCGACTTAAAGAACGAGCCACGAGGAAGACCGCCCACACAGGTGAATAACGATGAATTAAGAGAGATAGTGGAAGCCGATCCTAGTCAAACTACCCAGGAATTAGCGGCAGGGTTTAACGTTACCTTACCCACTTTATTGACTCACTTGCGTCAAATCAATAAAATAAAAAAATACGAAAAATGGGTGCCTCATGATTTGACTGATCTGCAGAAAGAAACGCGTGTTGAAACTTGTGTTGCCTTGTTGAACCGGTACAGAAATGAAGGAATATTGGATCGAATTGTAACATGTGATGAAAAGTGGATTCTATGATAACCGGAAAAGAAAAATGCAATGGCTGACCCCAGGTCAAATGCCACAACAGTGTCCTAAAGCAAAACTTACCAATAAAAAGGTAATGGTAACTGTTTGGTGGTCTCAGCATGGTGTTATTCACTATAGTTTTCTTCGATCTGGTCAAGCAATTACGGCAGATGTCTCTTGTGCCGAACTCCGAACCATGTTGACAAAACTAGCAGTAAAACAGCCCCGACTCATGAATCGATCTTCACCATTATTGCTCCACGACAACGCGAGACCTCACACAGCACGAGAAACCATTTTGACCCTTCAGGAACTGCACTTAGAAACCATTCGTCATCCTCCGTATTCACCAGACCTTGCTCCAACAGACTACCATTTTTTTCGTGATTTGGACAATTATCTACGTGACAAGAAGTTTTCTTCCCAGGAGGCAGTACAAAATGCTTTCACACAGTTTGTGCAGTCTAGATCGTCGGAGTTCTATCGCAAAGGCATTGATAACCTTCCCATTAGATGGCAGCAATGTATAGATAATAATGGTAACTACTTTGATTAAATAAATTTGTTAAAAATTTAAAAAATAAACAATTAAAATTTTCAGTACAAATCGGCAATTTCATACTTTAACCCCTAATATTATAGGAGATTTTAAACAAATGTATGGGTCATACAAAACAACCATCTTAATTTTACATGTCTCGGTGTCGAAATGCGAAATCTATATCTATATTTGACTAAAAGAGACCTAGAGATAAATAGAAAATATTTTATCGCATGATGGCAAAAAGTGTCATTTTTCGGAAATATTAAGGGCCAATGAAGTTTTGAAGACCGATTGTCGGAAAGTTATAATATAATTTCCAAATTGACATGGCGATTTATTTGTAGAATAATTTAGGTATTATCTAAAATGACTTATTATAATAAAATTCTTGAATGCATTTGTGTGGAAGCGTATCAAAATAAACTTATTTAAAAACATAATCAATTTATAGCGAAATATAGAGTACGCTGTCTATTTCTGTCTGTCAACTTTGATTGTTCTTGTCACGGAAAAAGACAAAGCATGTACACACTACTCCGATCTTACGCCGCGTTTATTAATAAGGCTACCAGAGATTATAAGGAACAAGATTGTAGAACGGGTGGAAACAAACCTAAACAATATTTTGACAAAACAACACTCCACCTACTTAGTTACTAAAGTGGTTCCAGAATTAATGGTTTTGTTTCATAAGACGGGGATTAAATGTTTCTTATAAACTTAATAACTTAAAACAAAGGTTCGTACACAATCGAGTAAAATTACGTAAACCGACGAAAAAGAAAATGTAACGAAAATTAAAGTGACTTAATTTTATTTTTGGAATTGGTCTTTTAAATTCGCATTGTCTTTTATTTAAAAAAAGACGGAGATAGTTTTAGGAAAGCATCGCACCAGGAAAAGCGAGCACGTTCGTGAATACAAATTGATGCTTACAAGCTCTTACCTTTCGCAAATTATCTCCTTACAAGCCAGCAACGGAATCTGAAAACAAAATTTTATAGATAGCTTATTTAGTTAGAGACAATCTTATCGGGGACAATATTGTTATGGCCGGTTGTTATCGTAGCGCAGACCCAGACGTAGGCAGAGGAAAATAAATATTTGGCTAAATTGATTTTCAGGTAAATAGAAGGTACACTTACGATACGCAAGTTATTATGATTGGATTGCGTTCCAAATTAAATGAGTGTTTTTTGGCATTCACCAAAATGGGTCAGTATTCATTCAACTAGTTAGGTACCATACACATATATTGAAGTAAAATCTGGATGTTTGTCAAAGATAATCTTCGGAAATACTGGTCTGACTTTGATGTTAATTTTTTATTTTATCAATTAAAGAATTAGGTACCTTTGTCAGTAATTGCCCATGTCGGTCCCATTATAACAGACAATATTATTGAAGTACATAAACATGTAATACTTACACAATAATTAATTGACAAACTAAATTTTATAACAAAACAGCCACACCACTCATGAGCACAGCTAGGACTTTTGATGTTATGATGATGATGAATCGATATAATAATATATATACTTAATACCTACCTACATACATATCTACCTTAATTATCTAGAAGTACTAACCATTTTATTTTGATTAATAATTGTGAATTATATGTTTATATTATTATCAGCTTGTTACTTATTCAATAAAAAACGACTAATAAACTTTTTTAATTTACACGATTTGTTAACATATTTAAATTTTACCGGGTCTTAATCGCGTACTATTATTTGTTTTCTTACCTTGACGTTTCGATCATGTTACAATGATCTTGGCCTCGAGGGGATAATGGTATACGCGAATAAGACCCGGTAAAATGTTTAAAAACTACTAAATTGATTGCGATGAAACTTAGTAAGTAGCTAACTAGCTATATGTACCAAGTAAGTGTACCAAGTATTGGTTCCTCGGTTACTGCGATACAAGCTTGTGCTTAGTGTAGAATCGATGTCTGATATATGTAATTTGAGAAACGTGTAATAAGTGTCATAGTTAATAAATAAATATTTAATTTGATTTTGATTTGTTTGAAGTAGGCTCGAAATAACATATATATGTAGGTTTATGTAATAAAGTGGTATTTCTCTCCGTTTCGTACTTTTTTCCAAATGAGAAGTAAGTTCGATAAAGGACGGAGGGTGTGAAACCGGTAGGCGGAATATCTATTTAAGTACACGACCTGTTCTGAACTATGCTGACATTCTGACACTTTAATACTACCTACACTTCAATTTGGGCCCCACTTAAATCAAGAAAGATCACTTAATGAGCGCTGAGTAGCTAAAGAGCATAGCTAACTAAATTACTTTGAGATAAAAGTAGTAAAGAGAAAATTTTTGTTGCGAAATTAGGTTAATGTTTTCCGTTCGTAAACGTGAAACTTTATATACCAACCTAGATAATAATAATATGCCCTCAGGAGATCTCTGTTTAAGAATTATTACCATAGCCAAAGATATTTATAACAATGACTACTTATCAATAAAACAATACGGTCTTATTGCAACATTTGTACGCTAGTTTACGGAATCGTAAAATATGATAAGTATCAGCCAATGAGATTCAGGCGGTATCCTATTTATTTGTATTTATGAGCAGATCGAGGCTTGACCCGGCCCTTACTTGCCTACTTTCAGAAAAATAACTCGACAGAAATAAAACCAACCAATTCTACCGACATTTAGGTAATCTCGTTTCCTTAATATTTAAATACGACTCCCGAGTTTGTAGATAAACTTCCGATGGTTTGATTAGATATTTAATAAGATACTGTTACCATTCGTTTTCATAAAGAACGATGTTAGTTGCGGGAAGGTAGACACTAATTAGAAGAACGTATTATACAATTGTCGGTGGAACACTAATTGATTTAATTATAAGAATAAAATATTCCTTTGATTGAAACGCATTCGGAGTCTATAAATCGTCTTGCTGCTTCAGACTTTACCCGGAAGGCGATGCTATCTTCTTCTATCTTCTATACTCTATTACTTATAATAAAGGAAGAGAAGGCAACAAGTCTGTACTTTGAACTAAATTAAAAAAAAGTCTAAGAAAAAGTAGTAGAACATAATTATATAATTTTTAAAATTCATGTCTGTCTGTTTCTCTGTCTGTTCCTTATACAATTAAAAACTACTAATCTGATTGAAATCTGGTTTTCATTATTGAATAGTTCTATTTTCAAACGTCGTGGTATACTTTGCATCGAAATCCAATTAGTAAAACTCGAGTTATGAACGAAAAAGTCGGCTATTATATTATGACTACGCAGACGAAGTCGCGGGTAACAGCTAGTGTTTAATAATGCTGTGTGTGTCATCGGCAGCGAGATTCGGATACGGGTGCATTGCCGGTTGCCGGTAAACAAGGCAAGCATCTGGCCTGCACCCGACGCGCAATATCCCCCTTACAAAATAAAAGAATCCACCACAACAATCGTTCGTTTCTTACCCTCGCTCGAGAAATACAAACGCACACCCTCGAATGACTCTACAAAAATTTGCATAGCGTTTTTTTCTCTATATTCGAACAGAAAACCAATTTTTGTACGTCGGTCGCGATACGGGAAGCGGGAAATTGCTGGAATTCCTAGGCGTGCGAAGAACAGTGTTAATGGAGTGGCGTGGCTATGACTCTTGTGACCAGCGACCGATTGCTTTTACATCGGATCGGTTTGTTGACTGTACACTTCGACGTCTATATAATCCTTGCTAATATAAACGCGAAAATACCTATGTCTGTCTGTTTGGTACAGCGGTTTGTCAGCGTCAGCGGACGTGAAAGCATAGGCTTTCACGTCTAAATCGCTGGATATATTTTGGTATAGAGATAAATGAGACTTTGTAGAAGGACATAGAACGGACTTTTTATCTCGATATTCCCGCGGGAACAGGTCTTAAGCGGGTGAAACCGTGCGGCGCAGCTATACGAAACAACTTCGGCTGAAACTTCGGAGCCGATCAATCGTTAGTAGGTGGTTTTCGTTCGTTCTGGACCAATAATTACTATACGTTAAAGACAAAAAAAACAAAGAATGTATTGAGAATTATGGGTCCAGAATGAAGGATAACCACCTACTGACGTTTGATCGGCTCCGAAGTTTCAGCCGATGTTGTTTCTTAAGGTCCCAGGACCAACGCGGGTGAAACTACGAGTACAATAGCAAACTAAACCACAACCGTTTATAAAAATGAAAAGGCTACTTATATAAAGGAGCATTAGTTTTGATTTAGTAGCACGTCCCTCGATGTGGTTACAATTAGTGGCTCGTCCCGCCGAGTCCAGTACACAACACAAAATTATCTTTGTTACCCGAGAACAACAGACTAGTAACTGCTAATTACTTTAAAATGCGAACTTTTTACTATTCTCCCGACGTTTATTGCAACGTTGTTAGGATCTATTGAATTTGCTATTGGTTCGTTTCGAATTTCAGTCTCTGTGGAGTCCATTTTTACAATTTGGTCTCTGTTATTTCACATAACTACAGGTTAGATGCTTGTAGATTTTAAGCATTGTTCATCGTTCATACAACTTTAGGTTTTTAATTTAACTTTTTCGACTGTGCTCGTATCTGTGATATTGGTAGGTAAATGAATTTTAGTATTTTTTCTTTGGTTTTTACGATACCCGATACATGATGCACGGGTATGACCCGTGCATCATGTGACATTTCGTGACCAGGAGACTGTAAAGTCCTCGAAATGTAGGAAGGTGGGAAACTACTAATAAAAGCATTTTTAAACCGAAAAATGAGTTAAGAATTTAGTAGACCAATCCATCACCCGAAACCGATTTCTATGCTATTCTACCAAGCCAATCTCTCTCTCTTTCTCTGGTCGATCCTTAATAATGAATGATTGAAGATCGCAATCACCACTCTTGTTCACCCAGCGATCAACCATAGATTGGTTGATCGCTGGGTGAACAAGCCAATCTAGTAAGCCAACAAAAATATGAATGGAGCTTACTGCGGCCTGTCAGGTGTGCAGCTATATTAAGTTGTCCTAATGGCGTCAAGACACCATGGCAGTGAGAGGATTGGCAAATAGTTGCCATTATCTTCAAATCGATCATAATCATCATCATCAAAAGCCTGTTGCAGTCCACTGCTGGACATAGGCCTCTTCAATTGCACACCACCTAGATCTATTTTCGGCTCCTCGCATCCAGTTTGTGCCAGCCGTCTTGCGCAAATCGTCACTCCAACGTGCCTGAGGACGTTCCTATACTACGTTTGCCGAGACGCGGTCTTCACTCAACTCTAGTCGACCAATGATGATCATTGTCTTTAAGTTATTTTAGTATATTTTCTACTTCTTCTAGCTACCTAAAAGATCAAACTCATTAATTAATCAATGCCATCTAACCTAGACGATTTAAGTAGCATAAACGCAAGGTAACTCTTTATAACCCCATAATACCGAGACATTATCCATAAAAAGTAACACCTCACTCATACTAACTAATAACTCTTAAAAGTAATAGGTGTCGAGCTGAGTTTACTGCCCCGTTAGTTCAACTAACTAAAGATTTTCTCTGGGTACACATTTGTTATTGTTTTAATTTTCTCCGCTGTGATCCCCAGAATTAATATCAATCTACCTTTCTATTTACGTGGTTAAAGTTTTTTGAACTTTAAATTCAGAAGGTCACGAGTTCCATTCTCATCGTAGAACGTTATTATTACGATCTGTGTTAGGAATTGTATTTGCATTATTTAATTTTTAAGGTACTGTAAGTTAAGTATCTTATTCCTAGTTTGAATACCATACTACAAATCTATTTGCCCAGTTTGGGGGTAAGAAGACGACTTGTACAATGCCGTGGAAATAAATTAGTGGTTAATTTTCGTAGTTTTAGAAACTTCAATTACCTATGTTTTGTTCAATAACAACTTAGGTAGAAGCGATAGAGACAGAAGGATAATTAATAAAATAATTTCTGTAACGTGAAATTACGTCATAGCAATTCATCTTTTTGATATAATTATTTTAAAGTGTTACTTGGATGACTAAATTATAAAGAAATGCTTTCCCAAAATTTGCACCCAATAGGACTCGAACCTGCATCTTTGGAGTAGGTAACTTTGGCCGGATTGGTTATGGCGTTGGGAAGGATTCCCCAAAGTAGCAGGTTCAAGTCCTACTAGGTGCGATGTTTTGGAAAGCATTTCTTTAAAATATATACGTAGAAATTATGATTAATATCAAAAGACATGTCTTGGGGGTGCGAAGAAGCAGTTAACTGCTGCTATGTACCTTTTTTTTAAACTAAACTTTATTTATTCAATGATGGTAGTTTAAATTTAAGTTAAAATTTTAACTGTGTGTTTCCGCAATTTCTTATGATGTTTTTCTTCACCGTAAGACCGACGTTTAATAGAGCACATATTTTTTTCTTAAATAAAAAGACATAGGTGCGCGGCCGGGATTTGAATCCACGACCTTCGGAATCAAAGTCGGTGTATCTACCACTAGATGATGGTAGATAATTAATTACAGGTTACATTATATTTATAAAATTGACTAAATTTAAAATTGCTACTGAATGACGTGAATAGGTACCTACTGAATGACATAATAGTAGTTTATTTTAAGTATTTACCTAGTATTTTATTTTAAACTAAAAATAATTCAAATCTAACTATTGATGAATCATACGCATATCAAAGGTTATAGAGACACGTGCGTCAATCTCAAAACATTAGTTTTTTTGCGCACGAATTCTTAATATTAGCATTGCGACGTTAATATATGAAAATTTTGTCATTCTGAATGCATTTCGAGGTCAAACTGAAATTTCGAATGGATTAAACTATTAATAGTTTTGATAAGTAGGATTCTAGGTGGGTGCCTAGTTATAAATTTGTCAACAACTGAGATTTATACTATATTTAAATGATTAAATACCCACATCTTACTCGTAGTTTATATTTTTGAGCTTCAATGTCAACTCAGGTTGACCTATCTAAAATAAAATTTGACATCGTCTCAAAATTAATGTTTTGTAATGTTTCTTCGGTTTTATTTAGCTGTTAATTGAGGTTGACAGTGTGAAATGGTTTGCATTTATTATTTACATTAATCAGTAATTAAAACAAATGGGTTACTATGACGAGCCCATAATATAATAGTGGATAATTTGTTAGTTCGTAATTTGTGTCCGTATGTTGGTCTTTTTTGAAACTATCCAGCTAAAAGTAACTAGATATTCGATATTCCTACGTGATGGAGACTGATGCGGGAAAAACTGAAAGATGCAGTGAGTAGGAAATAATAATAGTAAAACACCGTCATAATAACAAATATCATGAGATTGATAAATGGACTGTAATGTAGACCCTAAATTAGAACCTTTCAAAAATCTTCCTCTATCTTTCCAACTAATAATATGACTATAAAAGTTAGTGTGTACGTGTTTGTTGCCCCTTCACGCTAAAACCGCTAAACCGATTGCGATGACCCTTGATGCGTAGATAGTAGAAACTTGAGGCCTGGTTACGTAACTCTGCTGCTAACAAAACTCGAGTAAAAAAATGAAATTGATGAATTCATGCCAATCAGTACCAAACATTTTGCAATTGCACTTGAAACTATAGAGCGAATGTATCAGTGAAATTATATAGGTAATCGTATTGCAAAAATCGTCAATTTCAAATAATACAATCGAGATTTGTCAGCAACAGAGTTTTATAATCAGCAAGCTAGCTAGAACAGTTCCTATTCGGTAGGTGTAGCTTTGCAAACTGAAGGTATCCACTAAGAAAGGATTAAAGGAAAATATCATACAAAATGAATATTTTCTCGGGGAATCTGCAGGACAGAGCTAGTCGCTATTTACCAAATTTAAACCTATCTATCTTACACCTATGATATCAAGGATGATTTACGACTTTGTCTAGTTTAATATTTCGTTAGACAGACATCTACCGCCCTTTTGAGTGCACTCAATTTTATTTATTGACTTTCCTAAAAGTCGCTTTAAGCTGCTACATAAAATATGTCCCAAGCGAATAGCAAGACAAACAACTATTGACATTAGGTTGGTTCGTAGAGATTTAAGTTTCAACTTTACAAAATATAATTTTGTTCAAATTTAGAAAGGTTAAGGAAAGAGCTTATTTTTTTAAACGTAGCTGCAATAAAGCGATTGGTCTGCGGATGATAAAGGACTTTACAGAAATCCCTGCAAACTTTTTTTTTAATAAAAATTTGTATTTACTTCGTAATTCACTGACTGTCTTTTTTACGACGGGAAATTTAGAAAAGACTTTCAGGCCACTCTCGGGGAAGAGCGGCCCGGTGAGTGGGGGTAGCCCCTCTAGCCTAGGATTCTAGGTTCCCACTAGAACCTCACATTCCCACTAAAACCTCTGGCCGCCCAGCATTCTAAGCCAGAGAGGACCCACAAATTCACTGACTGTCTGACCGATGGTAGGTGTATAACTTAGAAACAACCTAAACCGCTGGGCCTCTACTTTAATTCTACGAACGAACGAAAAAAAAATAACAGTTTTTTTTCATCCTAGAGACATGAAATTTGGAGCGTGTGTTATTTGTGAAGTGTGTTCTTCACATTTCCACTGTTCCACTAAGAAAGGGTTTTTAAATCTCACGAAATTGGGACTTACGCTGGTGAAACCACGAAACAACGCTAGCGAATGATGATATAACAGTATTCATCATCTTTTGAAATATAACGTTTCAAATTTTTACTCTGAGAGAAGATTAACAAGGAACACACCTTGTTCCCACATCCTCTAATTAACTGTAGGTAATCCTGTCGACGACTGTAATTCCGCTGTTGTACCTAACAACGAAAACATAAACCTTTGTTGCGTACCTAATTTTTATTCCATACCGACATAAAAAATAACACCCGCGTAGTTCCAGTACAATAGCTTTTGAGACATGAAACGGTGAGAATATAGGTGTAGGGCAAAGACGATAAAACCAGTTGACTGATCATAAGTATTCCCCCCTCACGAAAATAGTACGTCTTTTAGTAGTACTCTCGTGCAAGAACGGCCAATCGCAAAGAGTCTAGGTATGGATAGGTAACACATTTTGCAATCACAAAGAGTCCAAGTATAGATAGGTAACTCAAGAGCTAGTCACAAAGTTTGATTATTACCTCACCCCCTGTCCGGAACAGCAAGTTGTGTTATATAGAAAAAAAAACGCGGTATGAGCAACCAATTGGCTTTATTGTTTGTTGTGTACTTCTTTTTAAGACAGCTGTAAAAGAACAAATTGGTAGGTAGATATAGACACGACTCGAATATGGTTAAAAGCTTTGTAATAAGACGACAAGGGAGACAACAAATCATAATAAATTCGGGGAACTTATTATATTGTCAGCCGTTGACAAACAATGGGGCATTATTGGCGATACCCTCGTATTATCTAAGCCACCCCCACAGTGCCACTCGGACCGACAACTAGACCAATCTCCATTTTATCGGAAAAAGCTTGTCGATTCAAGAATAACCCAATTAACGGGCAAAGAGTTAACAAGGGAACTGTTTAGCAGGCGTTCGATATTATTTCCGAGGATCTTAGCTTTTCTATTACGGGTGAAGGCTGTTTGGGGCTGCTATATTGTTTGAAGTTATTTGTTTTTATTGACAAGTTCAAAGATAACAAAAAACTCATAATAAAATAACTGTTTAATATTTAAAAAATGATGCAATTGAGAGATCCTCGTCGGGAACGAAGTTTCTTAGGCAAACATCAAAAGCAAAACCTTAATCGAATAGCATTCCGTTATGCTTACCAACGTGTTATGATTTCCATATACAACTATACCTGTAGCTACAAAAACTTCAAAGTTCCATGGTCTCATTTATGGCTCCGCTCCGCTTGCGGCGAAAACCGGGCTATATAGTTCCTTTTCACATGTCATCATTCATCATGATAATTTTATTAATAGAAAAATGTTCTACAAACGGCACCCAATATACATACAATGTCTCCAGCAAGGTTTGTCCGCTGACTGCAAATTACCGCATTACAACATCATTTAAATTAAATTACATTTGTAAATGATTTATCATTTTGGTCTGTCGGTTATTGTTTTCATTGTTAGGATAGGTCGTTACATTTGTTTAATATTCAGGTCAGAATGTTTTAAATGTTTTAGGCCTTCTAAGTTCTTCTTGCTTATGAAACTAGAGTTTGGGTACAATGAGAGAGAAAAGAGCAACGGAATCCGCCAAGCGGTGGGTGCAGTTAACACGTAGCTTTTTAAGCATGTGATAGTAATAGCTATATGTTCACATGCTATATGGTATATGCTATATGGGCGGAAGCGCATTTTCTCCTAGATCCCTGCTGTGCCCGATAAAAAGTGAAGTCAAAATGTAACATGCATATCTGTCTAAACATGCCTTATATATAATAGAGGTTTTCAAGGGTTTTTATACCTCCTTAGCGCAGCACAACAACATATACTGCGTCTACGGAAAAAGGTGGTGAATAATATTATGTTCGTGTATCTATGTATCATGTCATAATCCGGTAAATAAATGTTAATTACCATGTCCACCAAGACATAGTTACACTTAATTAAATGTGATTTATTTAATGGATGTTAAATTCGTGTAAACACTATTTCAAAAATAAACTATTGGAGTGGAACTAATATAATTAATTTAAGTGTAAAGAGAACTACGTCACGGGATGACCCAAGCTCTGAGACGCGCCAAATATTTCACGCACAAATCCTTGTAACACATCGAAATTCGCAACAACTATACAAACTGCAATAAACCAAACGAAATCGGATTCAATCTAACAAAACAGCAGCAATTACAATCCCGAACTATATGGGAGCCGTTTTGGGTAATGGCCATCCTTCGATAACATAAATAGAAGGCAACGCCGATAATAGTCCGAATATTGTTCAATAATGGGAGACCAGCGGAAAGTGTACGGCAAACAATAATGACGAAGACAGTGGGCACGTACGAAGTCTGTGGATTAATCAGTTAGTCACACTTGTGCCGAACTAAGGAAGAGTCGATTAGGAGGGTACCTTCGGGATTATTGAGACATCGCCGGCGCGGCGGTATGCCAGCTGCGGCCAGCCAACTTGCCGATATTGCCGCGGCCAGCCCTGGCCCCAACTTGTTTTCAACTGCCCCAAATAAACCCTGAAACTCCGGCGTTCGATCGCATTTATTGGAAAAAGGGTTCTAGATCTGGAGACCCCGACTACGATATTTTTGTAAATATGTTTTTTGGAATGATGCCATACGTTCGCTTTATTGCTTGGAATTATTTATATGATGGTTTTTCATAGCGGTGCAATTTATTATCATGTGTGCCGTTTTCTCTAATGCATGTTTATGAAGGTATCTTGTCATATAAGTGACGATCACGTAGCACCGCTGAATTTTATTTTTACGAACTCGGAATTTCTCATGTATATATTTTTTTCCAGGTCCTAATCGCTCATTTTATTTTTTACTATCTTATTTCGTCTTATCAATTACGTTACCATAATGACTGCGAACCAGCGTCGTTATTTTTACTATTAAACCGCAAATAAATGCATTTCGCAAAATCAAATATTGCAAATTGCAGAATCAAATAGCAAACACACGAGTGTGTTTTGCAGCAGCCAACAGGGAAAAAAGTGCGCCATTAACATCGATCTTACGGTGAACAAAAACATCGCGAGGAAACTCACGGCTTGAAACGCACAATGGCCAAATAGTTAAAATGAGTGTACGTACGGCCTATGTACGGAAAACACCAATGAAACTCATATAACATTCATCTTAATCTCAACCCTTAACCGTCCACTGCTGAACATAGGCCTCCTCCATACAACGGCACAAACAGCGATCGCGAGCCACCTCCATCCAACGACTCCCCGCGACCACCACAATGACGTCGGTCCACTGAGTAGGTGCTAGAATATAACATTGAGGATAAGAAAAAAAAACACACTTAAATAAGACTAGGAAAGAATAAATAACAACCATTTTTTTTAAATAGGTAAAAACTAAACCATCATCTCTTTTCATTTCATTTGACGTAGTTTTAGAGGTGTAAGTTTGGGATGGTGGTGGATAAAAATTGGTATCTATTATTTCATATTCGGTTCACAAACACGAGATTTAATTGATAGTTCGTTACCTTCCGCCTAACGAAATTATTCAGTTAAAGCGAGCGAAGCTTCGCATATAAAGTTTGCGAACTGAACTAGATTTATTAAACCTACCTAGAATATAAAAAAAACCACTGACACAGCCAAACAGCGATTATGTCTAACAAAAAATAAGTACTGCAATGAGTGCATCACAATGTGACTGAAAATAATAAAATAGTAATTATATATTACTATTTATTGATTCACTACTCATAGGTTGCGAGTAAAATTGTTATTGAAAAGGGCAAATGTGGTGTTGGCTTCGCAAGTGTTCCAAAAATCCGGGGCTCCATAGCTCCGCGACACTAGACGCTTAAGAGATATACTAGAAAGGCTACTTAAATACCTAGAAACATTATAGATTTATATTTTTAGGTGGGTAGGTACTCTACCCCTTTGTTTGTAGAACACAGGGCACAGCTAATGTTGAAAGCAGTTGGTTAGCTCAATACAAACCTACCTACAGATATATTGGTCGTCTACTATGCTGATTGCACGGATTGCTCTGTCCATGATCGTGTGACCAGCATAACAATCGATCTGTTCCACTGGTTAACGACCACAGTTTTTTTGAAGAAACTCAAAGCGAATTGAGTGAAATGTAAATTTTGCTCTTGTATATGAAAATAAAATTTTGATTGATTTTAATGGAATAACAGTAGGTATAACATTAGCGTCAAGATGGCGGGACCAACTCTCGAAAATAAAAACTTTATATTGCAAGATTTAGTACCAAATTGGTACTATTTGGTACCTTATCTAAAAAAATTAGTACCTCTTTAGTTTAGAAGATATTTAACAAAAACCCTGGTCCCGCCATTATGACGTCATAATGGCGGGACCACTGAGAAAAACAACTCTGAGCTAAAAATGACTTATGTCCAGATTTAGTACCAAATTGGTACTATTTGGTACCTCAGTTGAAAAAATTAGTACCTCTTTAGTTTAAAAGATATTTAACAAAAACCCTGGTCCCGCCATTATGATGCTTTGGTAATTTTTCAAAAATCATATTTCCGCAAGTAATTTCGTATATTTTAATATTTTTAGATTTAGTACCTAATTGGTACCTACAGAAAATCCCTTTATTACGAATATTAACCTTATATTTTAAGAGATATAAGCATTTTTATTTCTACACAGAGTGTTTCAGCGAGGGTAATGTATGTACTTCACAGCAGAGGTTCAGTGCCAAGGACAGGCATTGACCAAGATGGCCGCCGCTGAAGTGATAAAGTAATGATGTAATAATTAAATTTATTTTGTGAATACATAGGTATTATTAAAATGTAGAGAGATCTAGATCAGAATAAAAAAATATTTTACGTGTAAATAGGTACGTGTCCCCGGCTAGATTTGAACACGTAAACTTCAACGAAAAAATATGAAAATTTTATACCGCCATTGAATTGATTTTTTTTTTTTTCGGTCTGATACAACACCGATATGTCTTATTATGACAAGTATCATTATGGCCAGCGTCAAGTAAATCAAAGAATATTTTAATTGAAATATTTTTGTTTTTAAAACAAGAAAACTATTAATTTCTTTTATGGTTTTCGCGATTTTGCATAATACTCAAAACACTTTATTTACTGGGTTCATCAATGGTCATGATTTTAAAACAACTGAGCTTTCGCCAACTTTACAGTTGGCTTTTTTAAGATTGACAGCGCGATTAAACGCGGTAAATAAAGTGTTTTATTAAGAAAACAATTTTTTAGGGTTTCGTATCCAAAGGTTTAAGGGACTTTAATACTGAGACTCCGATGTCTGTCCGTCCGTCTGTCCAGGCTGTACCTCATGAACCGGGAGCTAGGCAGTTAAAATTTTCACATATTTTGTATTTCTGTTGCCGCTATAACTACAAATACTAAAATAAATATTTTAAAGAGGTTGATTGATTGATTGATCAATTCCTTATTGCAACACACCACACTAAAATGATTAAATTAAAAGAAAAAACTAAAACAACTTAATAATTAAGTGGCACAATGGTCGGCCTTATCGCTTATAGCGATCTCTTTGGATGGGCCAGAAGTTAAGAAAGATGAGAGGTATGGTGTTCAGACAGGATTCTACTTGAATAATAATACAATAATAGTACACATAGAAATATTAATGGATAAACACAATATTATAAAAATACTAAAAAGCAACACATTTATATAACCTAACACACATTAATTAATATACATAAACACACATAATATCACATAAAATATACATATAATGTATACATTCCCACATTCATTTAAGGTACATTCAACTTGACTCTCCTACAACCAAATGTTTCTCATCAATTTCAAGATAGTATATGTAAGCCCATACACCAAGTTACATTTAGACGGGACTAGCTTCGTCGTTGCATTGTTTTTGCTTGGTCCAGTGTTCATTTTAGCGTACCTGTCGTACCCAATAGTGATAGTAGTGAAGCCCGACTGCATTGCACAAGGTTGCAGGTTCGATTCCTTAACGGTGCAAGTATTTATGCTTAAAAATATATATCTGTTTCTGGTCTGGGTGTTTCCATGTAGGTATCATAATTATTATTATATAATATTATGTGTTTTAACAAAAAAAAAGTAAAAGTGTAGTAAATATATCCGCTGTCCAAAGTCATAGTACAAGCGTGGTGCTTAGTTTGGGACTAGATTGCGCGGTGTGTAACGTCGTATAATGTTTATAAATATAAATATTGCTCTACATTGTAAACAGCGCAATTTAGCTCCAAACTAAGCACAAAGCTTGTACTATGGGTACTAGACAACAGATATGCTATATATTATTCTGTTTTTTTTTGTAAATACATACATTTTATACATAGAAAGACACCTGACCAAATACAAATATTTATTTTTAAGCATAATAATTTGCACCTGACGGGAATCGAACCCGCATCCTTATGCATTGCAGTCGGGCATTTGCTCGACGGGCCACTAAGGCCGTTATGTTTGTTTCTTTAGTAGTACGGAAACCTTCGTGCGCAAGTGTGACTCACACTTTGCCGGTTTTTTAGTTTTTTTTTCTTCTCAGTTTTGAACCAATTGTGGCCATTTGGGAATTAGCCACTTTTATGTAGGTAGGTAACCTATTTTATAAAAATTGCAAGTTTTTTGCAGATATAGAAGTCGTAGACTTTGGAGCATTGCATCGGAAAATTATAGGGGAAATTATAGCTTACGTCATAAATTTGATAGGATATGAAATGGTATTATATAATTACTTACGACGTACTTTACATAAATACCTATAAAAACTAAACTAGACCACCTACCTTCTTTCTGTAAAAAATATTGTAATTATGAATGTTTTTTCTGTTACTTGGTACAATATTTGAGATTTAGTAAGCAGTAAATAATTATTTATTTACTTTGAAGTAAAAACTGTTTCCCAACTTTCTTCCGACTTTCTCTACGAAGCTTGTTTCACAATGACTGTAATCTGGTCCTAGTTCAACTATTGTAAAAAGTGTCCATTACAGTCTACCTATTACGATAAAATATCATTTACATATAGCTATCATACGAAAATAATAAATAATTCAAGTTGAAATAAAAGTACCGTAAGCATAACCTACAAGTTTGACCAAACTACATTCCATTGTGACCCTTATGTTCATGACGCTAGAGCTCAACCAAACACGAATTTTACGTATTTTATCGAATGGTTTTCTGACTTGTAAAAAAGTGTTTTTACAATGAATTTTTGAAATTTAGACACGATACATACCAAAAGACTGAACCAAATAAACTAAATAACACTAATTTTACACTAAAATCACCCACTTATCATTATTTGAAACAATTAATTAGCACGTTCACAAAAACTGCAAAAAAAAATGTCGAAAATGAAAATTCTGAATAAATATATTTGCAAATCCTATTATTATTTTTCAACTGGCGGTAGTATTTTCTGTCAACGTCAAATGACGTAAAATATATCAGAGCAGCCCATAAACAAAAGTTGTTCTAACAAAAATCCACTCTATTTCGATACATTAGAGTTTCAAGTGGTCTGGGTAGGACCGCAGTCCGGCGTGTAGTCGACGCCCAGAGCATTTTAATGTTTTTAAAAGCGTTACACGCCGGCGTGTATTCGCGGCCGGACGAGAAGTCAAGTCTGAGTTTTGGCGGGAATGCGTTGAGGAGATGTGTTGCTAAATTTTCATTTTTGTGAAACTTATTTCAAGTGCGTGTAAATTTTTCGGGGGCATATTAATCAATTTAGTTTTGTAAAGGTGTACAAGTGAAAATAAAAGTGAAAATCAGTGAAAAACATGGACTTTAGCTTAGTGTTCTCTCCAAAGCTCCGTGAACAAACATTGTAAAAAATGGCCCCCTTTTTACAATGATTCTCTCGACTTGTCTTTAACTATGACGACTTGACTGTTTCGTTCGAAGCAAATAACTTGCAAATATTGATAATACTTGACACTGGCAAATGTCCGAAAGGAAAAGCCATTTTAAAGAAGAAGAAGAAGAGAAGTGAAGTCGAGGAAGATTCTGGCAGCAACTAGCAACCGCATATTTTTACTAGACTCTGTTTTATTACTACACCCATTATATTGCATTAAATTAAATTGAATGCATATTATGTCACCGAAAATAACACTTTTTCTCCATTCTAACTATGTTTAATAAAATAATAAAATCAGCATCACATTCGTCAACGCGTCCTTGGTTTTGTTTTGGTATAGGTAAGATTTCGCACGGTCGCGGTGGTTACATATTGTCCAGTTCACATGGTAGATAGGTAGGTAAGTACATTTGTCTTTCTCTAAAGTTAGATTTCTATTTCAGTTATGAAGTCATGTCATGAATGACTCAAGGAATTATATTTTATTGTATTGGAATGCTCACGTGTTCACTAAAAAGTGTTCAGTACCTCTACTAGTAAATTATAAGTCATTTAGACGTAACTGTAACTTGTTAGTGAGCAAAAGCAGTGCGAAAGCGAAACTGTAAGTGTGAAATTAAAACAGGAGAATGTTTTAATTTCACTTACTTATTTATTATATTAAGTTATAGAAACCTAAAAAAGTATTTTTTTGAAAATATTTAAGTTGGTACTGACAATGGCTGTATGCAAAAGCTGTGCCAAACCGTATTTCACAACATACGATTTCGCACTGCTTTTACATTATACAGCCTTTGTCAGTACCAACTTAAATATTTGAGAGTCTTGGCGGGAACTCCTAGAGGAGATGTGGTGCTAAATTTTCATTTTTGTGAAACCTAGTTCATATGCGTGCAAATTGTTTAATTTTGGGGGCATATTAATCAATTTAGTTTCGTGAAGGTGTACAAGTGGAATGAAAGTGAAAATCGGTGCAAAACATTGACTTAGTGTTGTCTCCAAGGCTCCGTGAAGATTGTTTGTAAATGGCCGCCGTGTTTACAAATGATTCCCTAGACTTGACTTTAACTATGACGACTTGACTGTTTCGATGCAAATAACTTGCATAATATATTAATAATACTCGACACTGGCTAATTTCCTAATGGCCATAATCGGTTCACAACCGATAAGAAATAAATAATAACTTAAATATTTTATAACCCATACCCATTATTCCTAAGAAAAATGATTTATTATGTCAATCAAAAAGTGATGAATGTCACTACTTTTTAAATAACATAAATATTTTTCCTACAGAATTTTGGGTATATTTTTTAAATAATATTAGTTATAATTAAATAATTATTACTTATAATAACTAGTAGTTCGCCCCGAACTGAGACCTCACGAGAATCCATTTACAGAGATTTTGTTTTTTGTAGGATTTTAACACCAACAGCTTTATTTTTTTTACAAAATAAGAATTATTATTAAACGAATAATATAACGAAAGACAAGTAAAAAAATATTTAAAAAAATAAAAAACCCGACTGCAGTTTTAACAGAAAAGTGAAAAACAAGATGCTTATAGTAGCTTTAGGAATGGTGGATACAGTCGGGTGGGGCACGATAATTTTATAATTAATAAATTTTAAAACTTAATTGTAAAACTTTACAAGCAATACTTTTCAAATGTAAATTTAGGAAAGAATAAAACATATTGTTTGAGTGAACAATGTTACGCGTTTTCTCTGTTTTTTATGGTCTTTACAAATATTGGTTAATAGCGTTTTACATCATTATTTTTATTTATTTATTATTTTAATGTCATGACGAATGACGAATCTAACCACGTATCGTTTATCTAAATCGGCCCAGCCGTTTAGGTCCTACGACGGCACAAAAATAGGTCACATACATACATACACTCACGGCAAAAACATAACACTTCCTTTGGCAGTCGTGTAAAAACGATAACACAAAAAGAATTATTCCTTACTAGCTGCGCCCCGCGGTTTCACCCGCGCAAGTTGCGAACCCGCGTTGTTCGAACACCTACCTACCGCAATGCAATAATCCACACTTAAACGGTCGCCCATTGAAGTACTGTTGAAGCCAGGCGCTGCTGGAGTTTTGCACTGCGGTAGGGAGGTGAAGTAAGGTAAAGTTTGTTTTTCATCAGTAAGTGACGATAACGATGACGAAGGATGACGATGCCGATGGATGACGATGGATGGCGATGACGATGATGATGATGCCACTCTACATCACTTACCCTACCCCTGTGTCGATTTTCATTCATTGAATAGTTATCACCCGCCCGATCCTCCGGGATTTTCGGGATCAAAAGTATCCTATATTACTCTCCATCATATAAACTATCCCTATGCAAATTTTCATTTAATAAATAGTTATCACCCGCGTAAGTCCCGATCCCGCAGTATTTTCGGGTTCAAATACCGCGGGATTTATGGGATCATAAGTATCCTAAGTTACTCTCCATCATTTAAGCTATCCCTATTCAAATGTTCATCTAATAAATAGTTATCACCCGCGTAAGTCCCGATCCCGCGGGATTTTCGGGATCAAAAGTATCCTATGTTACTCTCCATCATTTAAACTATCCCTATGCAAATTTTCATCCAAATCGGTCGAGCCGTTTAACCGTGAAGAGGGAACAAACAAACAAACAAACAAACAAACAAACAGATTTTCGGATTTATAATATTTGTAGGATTTACGACAATCGACCACAATTTGTAACATAAACATGAATTATTTACTTTGATCACTATAGACGTTATCATTCCCTACGAAAATGTCAGATCTTGGAGTATATGTCGCAAGCAAACGCATCGATACCGCGATCTAGGAGGTATGTTGAGCGCCATCTATTGACACATTTTTAGAACTTGATTATTTTCTCTTTTTGCACCCCCTATCTCCCCAACCCCCCTACCGATCCGGCTCATCTTCGAACTCATAAATTCTATGGACCTAAACTACGCGCATACCAAAATTCATGAAGATCGAAGCAACGATACTCAAGTTATCGTCGAACAAACATACAAAGATACAAGCGCCAGGCCCGTCTACACTGGACCTCACTCGCTTTGCTCGTTCGGTCAATAATTATCGATGTACTTTCAAATGTTGCTAATTCACAAATAAAACTGACTTCCATCATTATTCCCTAGTCTTGGACCATTCACTTATTATTATCACAACCTCTATTAGGTGTTTTTTAACAAGAGCATGAATACGAATAGGAAAACGAGAAAATAAAAAAAAAAAAAACGAAAACTTCCCGCCAAAACTCTACGTCTAAACATTACACAAAGTAAAAGAAAAAAATAGGCTGTTTTTATTTTATTTTGACGGAAGGGTAAGGCAAAAAGTTTTAGTTAATGTAGCCCCAAATTTTTTTTTCATCGGTTAAGACCAATGCCTGGTTTTGTCATTTTGATGCAACATTGATAATAATAAATAAATAAGGCTGTAATATATTTCATACACATCTATTGTTTTGTTGTTAATTAACTGCTTATAGATTAAAATAGGCTTGCAAAGGAGTTTAATTTTTATCACCTTCGTTACGCTCGGGAGTTAACTCCAGGGTCCTTTGGACGCTTTTGATTTAATATGAGACCCCTTTATATTTGAACTATGAGGGATCAAAAGTTCAATTGGATCTTGTAATTTTACGGCGTTTAGATAAGTTGTATAAAATTATACTTAATATGACTGTAATACAATTTAATGATTTGTCAAATAAATATTATATAAATTAATAACATCCTTCATTATGAAAGGGGAGTAAGGTCGGAGTAATTATTCCGCTTTTTGTTTCTCTGTCTGTCAACTGTGAAAGTTCTTGTCACGGAAAAATACAAAGCACATTCTCACTACTCCGGCACACCTCGTTTATTAATTAAGAGATAAGTGTTTACCCATAATTCTACTTTATTTACATTAAAGTAAAGTAGAATTACAAAATAGCTTTACCGAGAAAATCTATTCTATCGAACTTAAGGGTCGAGACATATCTTACTAATATTATAAACGCGAAAGTTTCTATGTAAGTATGTATGTATGTGAAGTTGTTACTCTTTTACACATAAACTACTGAACCGATTGCGATGAAACTTGGAATATAGGTAGCTGGGGACCTGGATTAACGCATAGGCTGCTTTTTATCCCGATATTCCCGCGGGAACGGGACTTACGCGGGTGAAACCGCGGGGCGCAGCTAGTCTTCTATCTTCTTACATATAAAAATGAATTCCTACTTCCCTTGGTCACGGCATCACGCGTAAACTGCTGGACCGAATTTGATAATTCTTTTTTGTTGTGTTTGTTGTCGTCAGAAGAAGGTTCTTAAGAAAGAAAAATATCGATATTCCCGCGACATACGCTGGTGAAAACGCGGGGACCAGCTAGTTTATTTTTATTTATAAAAATGCATGATTGAAAATTCACTCGCGGTAAGGTTTAAACTAGCGTCTCTGGGTTTGTATCAAAAAGTTTTTACGAACAACTCCACGAGGAATTCGTGTGACTCAGAGACAGTGTATAAAAAGCATACTTACTCTTTCACATAAAACTACTGAACCGATTGCGAGAATACGTGTAATAATTGGTAGCTGAAGACCTGAAATAACTCATGGGCTACTTTTTGTCCCGCTACTCCCGCGGGGAACAGGTCTTACGCGGGTGAAGTCGCGGCGCGCAGCTAGTTTTATGTAGTAAGCTAAATTTAGGTACGAATAAAGTACGGTTACAAGTTACAAGGTTATAAAGTAGAAGTGTAAGTATAGGTATAAGTAGGTAGCAGATAGCAATATTAAGTGCATTTCATCTCACTAATACCCGTATTATAAATGCAAAAGTTTAAAATAATTTATTGGTTTGTGTTTCAATCACGCCAAAAATGTTGAACCGATAGCGATTAAGCTTGGCATGCAGACATTTGGAGATCTGAATTAACACGCGAGCTTATCCTAATATTCTCGGAGACGCGTTGCTAATTTATAAAAATCGTTTAGGAACTACGTACCTACGTAACTAATAAGTATAATAAAAATCTTACTCATATTATAAACGCAAAAGTTTGTATGTATGTATGTGAGGTTGTTACTCTTTCACATTAAAACTACTGAACTGATTGTGATGACACTTGGAATATAGGTACCTGGGGACCTGGATTAACACATAGGCTACTTTTTATCCCGATATTCCCGCGGAAACAGGACTTAAGTAGTAAATAAACACAACCATATGTAAAAAAACTGCCAAGTGTGGTAGTGTGGCAGCCAGGTGGTACCCTTCGTGCGCAAGTCTAACTCGCGCACGAAGGGTTATACCATACCACTATCACTATTAGGTACGGTACCCTAAAATGATCTTGTTTTAAATAACAAAAATACCTATTTCAATTAAATATTCTTTGATTTACTTGACGCTGGCCATAATGATACTTGTCATAATAAGACATATCGGTGTTGTATCAGACCGAAAAAAAAAAAATCAATTCAATGGCGGTATAAAATTTTCATATTTTTTCGTTGAAGTTTACGTGTTCAAATCTAGCCGGGGACACGTACCTATTTACACGTAAAATATTTTTTATTCTGATCTAGATCTCTCTACATTTTAATAATACCTATGTATTCACAAAATAAATTTAATTATTACATCATTACTTTATCACTTCAGCGGCGGCCATCTTGGTCAATGCCTGTCCTTGGCACTGAACCTTTGCTGTGAAGTACATACATTACCCTCGCTGAAACACTCTGTGTAGAAATAAAAATGCTTATATCTCTTAAATTATAAGGTTAATATTCGTAATAAAAGGATTTTCTGTAGGTACCAATTAGGTACTAAATCTACAAATATTAAAATATACGAAATTACTTGCGGAAATATGATTTTTGAAAAATTACCAAAGCATCATAATGGCGGGACCAGGGTTTTTGTTAAATATCTTTTAAACTAAAGAGGTACTAATTTTTTCAACTGAGGTACCAAATAGTACCAATTTGGTACTAAATCTGGACATAAGTCATTTTTAGCTCAGAGTTGTTTTTCTCAGTGGTCCCGCCATTATGACGTCATAATGGCGGGACCAGGGTTTTTGTTAAATATCTTCTAAACTAAAGAGGTACTAATTTTTTTAGATAAGGTACCAAATAGTACCAATTTGGTACTAAATCTTGCAATATAAAGTTTTTATTTTCGAGAGTTGGTCCCGCCATCTTGACGCTAATGGTATAACGCATTTATATGAAACGTTAGTAACAAGCGGACTTGTCAATGTTTAGATACGTTTTCTTTCTTATTAATATTATATAATAATAATATAATAATCGCAGCATGAGCATGATAATAAGCATACTACAACTCTTACTGTTTCCCTAGCAGATAAGGTAGTGGTTAGATGCTCATCCATCACCCATTGCCCATTGTGCCACCTAGTTTAAGTTTTTTATGTTTATTTTTTCTTTTTATTGTATTTTGTTTATTTTTGGTGTGTTGTAATAATGAATTAATCAGTCAATCAATCGCGTTACTCATAAAAAAATGGCTAAGAAAAATAAATTGCTACTAAATGGGTTTCATGAATATGCTATTTTGCTACAGAAGAAGCACAATATTATTCAAAGGGAATCTATTGACCTGTTTACATATTCAGACGTCAATTTCTTTATAATTTAGACCAGTGCTTTGAGATTTTAGTACTGAGCGCCATTAAAACCACGATTCGACATTTATCTACCTATCACCTATATTTATTTGTAACAATCGGAACTAGATTTATGATTTTTAAATGTTTTTGTTGTGTGAAAACTCGAATTGATACGCTCGTGTGCCAATATCGAAATCCAATCAACGTCTGTGATTGACAGTTAAAGCCTGCAGGCGGTATTCACTCGTACATCGAGGAATATATCACCAGGAAAACCGCGGACATTGTTTATTTATTGATAAGAATGATAATTTGATCGTGAAGCCCTAGCATACAATGGGACTACTCCATTACTTCCCATGGCTGTCGTAAAAAGTAAAAAGAGATTTGAGGTCAACTAGCGAACTTGTAGTTTCTGAGCGGTGGCTTGTAAACTTCTTGGTCTTAAGAAGGGTTGGTACCTGTCAGGTTGCCGAACATAAAAATAGTTTTTAATTAAATTGATGGTAAGCTCCGTTTAGTTAACGTTAACGGACTTTAAGAATCTGCAAGCAAAGTTGTATCTATTTTCTTGTGATAAAGTTTTTGATTTTGCGTGATTGACAGACACACAAATGCATTTTTTAAATTGAATACGACTAACAACATATTATGTATTTTTAAAAATCAAATTATTTTTCTAAATATAGGTAACACTATTAAAACATATTCACAGCTGACTTGAAAATCTCTTACTTCTTCTTAAGTCGTTGGTAAGAAAACCATAAAAATTATATTCTTTAATTTGACACAAAGCACCACAACATCAACATATTGCTATCACTAGGGATGAACAAGTAAACTTGATATACCGTGGCAGTCCACTATCAATAACCAGGAGGTATCGCACAGAGTGCTCCACATTAACAGCTTACGTGCTAATATATTGAACACATCGTTAGGTTGTATATACTAGAGCTGGGAACACAGGCAGGACTTAGGTGATATATCCTATCTTATACTACTAATATTATAAAGCTGAACATTTTTGAGTATGTGTGTACGTGTATTATGTATGTTTGTTACTCAATCACGCAAAAACTACTGAACCGATTACGATGAAACTTGGAATATAGGTTGCCGGATACCGGGAATAGGCTAAAACTGTATAAGTTATAACATACACATAGGCTACTTTTTATACCGATATTCCGGCGGAAACCGGACTTACGCGGGTGAAACTGCAGGGCGCAGCTAGTAATATATATTCACTATCAGATTCTTCGTTGTATTTAAATTGGTAAGAAATACCTACATTCTTAATTTTTTTGTAATTTTAAATATATATTATAGTAGCAGTTCCCGCTGGTTTTACCCTACCTATTCCCGTTCCTGTGGGAATACCTAGAAATAAATTATATATCCATTTTACTTGTGTGTTAATCCGTGTTACCTGTGGGCCAAATTTTGGTCAAATCCGTTCAACTAAATTCACGGGATTGACACGCAAACATCTGTACATTCGCATAACAACTTATTGTAAAGTGGAATTATGTGGTATAGGATGGTACAAAACATCACTGCATTTAAAATATTTCGGTTAACTTAAGCTGACACGTTTACAAGTTGAGCTTGTGTATGTAGTATCCACTGCCAGCTTTAATAAACCACTTCTTTAGGACTACTTTTTTTAACTGTTCTTTACTTTTAATAAACTTCTACCTATTTATAATATCGATGAGATTACTAAAAAAACTAACTTTAACCTTTTGAAATTCTAAGATGAATAGATTATAACTTATACAGTTTTAGCGTGAATTTTCTATTTTGAGGTAGTAAATTAGGGACCGTTTTGAGACGTAGCGTCATGGAGAGTGATAGCCGCTCTCAGGAATGTCTATTAATATTAAGTGATAATGAAGATTGAAGTCTATTTACTTGGTGCTTAAGGAATGTAATAGAATTTAAGGACTCGATTCATATTTATGTTCCGAAGACACCTCTCAGAAACGTACTTATCTTTTAAGCTTAAGTATTTATTTATGACCACCTTCAGCTGCGTTATAGAATAATAATGATTTTAAGTGCTAATATTCATACCATTTAGGTATACTCGTTTCTATGGTCAATTGGTCACATGCATTTTATGTTTTCTCATCAGTTGCATACACGTTTAATCTATTCTCTCACGACCAAGACCATTGTCATGGTTGAAACGTCGAGTAAAGAAAATAAATAATAATACGCGATTAACAAATGGTGTTACTTGTTTTTATTGATCAAGGCATTTCTACTGGTAATTAATAATAATAGGGGTTAAAGTATAAAATTGCCGTTTTATTGCAATAGGTTCTTTGAATTGACATAGAATCTTCATGGTTTGAGGTTTTCGAATGAAACTTTTTTCAAATGGTTTCTGTGATGTTCTTTTTTTAAAAAAATGTGAACCTTTGGATATCGACTTTCAATTGTTTTTGTTATTAAATTTAGACAAGAAAGATGGATACTGCGAAAATTCGAGTGATTTTTGAATACGAGTTCCGACGCGGAACTAACGCGGCAGAAACAGCCCGCAATATCAATGCTGCGTTTGGAGAGGGGTCTACTAATGAACGCACCGTGCGATTTTGGTTTAAACGCTTTCGTGATGGAAATTTCGACTTAAAGAACGAGCCACGAGGAAGACCGCCAGGACCGACACAGGTGAATAACGATGAATTAAGAGAGATAGTGGAAGCCGATCCTAGTCAAACTACCCAGGAATTAGCGGCATGGTTTAACGTTACCTTACCCACTTTATTGACTCACTTGCGTCAAATCAATAAATTAAAAAAATACGAAAAATGGGTGCCTTATGATTTGACTGATCTGCAGAAAGAAACGCGTGTTGAAACTTGTGTTGCCTTGTTGAACCGGTACAGAAATGAAGGAATATTGGATCGAATTGTAACATGTGATGAAAAGTGGATTCTTTATGATAACCGGAAAAGAAAAATGCAATGGCTGACCCCAGGTCAAATGCCACAACAGTGTCCTAAAGCAAAACTTACCAATAAAAAGGTAATGGTAACTGTTTGGTGGTCTCAGCATGGTGTTATTCACTATAGTTTTCTTCGATCTGGTCAAGCAATTACGGCAGATGTCTATTGTGCCGAACTCCGAACCATGTTGACAAAACTAGCAGTAAAACAGCCCCGACTCATGAATCGATCTTCACCATTATTGCTCCACGACAACGCGAGACCTCACACAGCACGAGAAACCATTTTGACCCTTCAGGAACTGCACTTAGAAACCATTCGTCATCCTCCGTATTCACCAGACCTTGCTCCAACGAACTACCATTTTTTTCGTGATTTGGACAATTATCTACGTGACAAGAAGTTTTCTTCCCAGGAGGCAGTATAAAATGCTTTCACACAGTTTGTGCAGTCTAGATCGTCGGAGTTCTATCGCAAAGGCATTAATAACCTTCCCATTAGATGGCAGCAATGTATAGATAATACTGGCAACTATTTTGATTAAATAAATATGTTAAAAATTTAAAAAATAAACAATTAAGATTTTCAGTACAAATCGGCAATTTCATACTTTAACCCCTAATATTTCAAAGTAAAATACATCTTAAAAAATACACTCGCGGCGAGGTTTGATCCGGAACCGCGAGTTCTATCCTTTGAAAAATATTTTCAGTAAACAGTGAGAATTTAAAAAGTTTGAGTTCTACCTGAAAAGTAACAGTCTGATAAAATTAAAAAACCAAGCAGCCTAAAAAGGTCTACGTATAAAATATTTAGGTACATTTTACGATGTATTGAAACACATTTGCAAAGTGAATTGGTGAAAAACATTTTAAAGGAGTGGAATTGCAGAGCGGCTGAGCGCAAGGCGGGCGAGCCGATCCGCCCATAACTGAAACAAGTCCGAGTCTTGGTTACAATTACAGATGTATTATTTATCAGACGGCAAAGCGGAGCCCCAACCGGGTAAAGGAATTGATTTCTGCATAATTTAACACCGAAAACATCTCCTCGAGACCTCTCTCTACAACTAAAAACAAAACATTTGTCTGTATTTTACTACTTTCGTTGGAACTAATGCATTTTTTATGTTCATACTCGACAAAGAATGGAGGTGAAAATTCGTTCTTTCTCTTCTAATTAGTAAACTTCTAAAAAACATTTTTCAGAATGAAAGTTGGACCACTGAATGAAAAATGGGGATATTCTTGAGGATCAGTATCTTTAAGGTGCGCCAGAGCTCAGATTTATTGGTCTAAGATTTGGCACACTTCAACGATACCTCTTTAGTTTACTTAAGAGAAATATTACGACTGTAAATTTCAGGGAAATTACAAGTGTTGTCGATATGCCGCGACTGAAGTCTAGCAGTCTAGTAAAATCCAAAATAATTAATTTCAAACTTACTACTTACGTAAATCCAATGAAGTACAAAAATAATGCAAAACAATTTGATTTACCGACTGATGATTCTCTTTGACATATTGTAATTGTATCTGAAATTTATTCAAAAGAGAATTTGGTTAACATAATAATTAAATTATTAATATAAAATCTTAATCAAAGTTCCGCAAACAGCATAACTTTTCGTAGTGTTCAGCTCGATACACATTATGCATATTAATTAGTCGCTACTAAGAGGGACGAACCTCGACAGATAGGGGTCATTTTTAATGAAAATGGAGATTAATATCGCAACAAGAAAGAAAAGTTGAAAATTATTTCTTTAAATATTAAAAGCATAACACCTCGGTACTCGGTGAAAAAGGGCTTTAGGCTCATCAATTGTCTTAACTTTTTTATTATTATATCTTAAATCCAAATGTATTTTTCACATATGGACCAATTCTTCGCTAAATCAAAGGGCTGTATCAATTATCTACTGCTTTTAAGTTAGTTTTTGTTTGTGGTGATCTTGTCTTTAACACTTTGCCGTTTTCCGATTTACCTATTCGACGAATTCTCCCTATTTTCGGCCGTCGAAAATAAAGCAAGAACAAGATAATCACTTATCTTTAGGGCTAGTGGGTATACTACTATGTGTACTATGTACTATGTATTGGATCATAATAATATCCTGAGGTAAAATCACTCACATACCACATGTGTTGCTTTATAATGAAATCGATTACTTATAGATATTACTTATGTTATGGCGATGTTTAATTGAATGTTGAAATTTGTTGGTCAGTCTACCTTGAGGAAGAAGTCTGGGAGGGATCCGGGATGCTTGTTGCTAACATAGCTATAAGTAATTACTAACAAAATAATGGATCTTTGACATCTGATTTAAATAAATGAATTGAATTGAATTGTAACGTTGGAATAGCATTGCAACAGTGCCCAAAAGAGTTTTATCCATTTTTAATACTCAACAACTAGATACATAACTGACTAGCTGTCAAATGTAAATACACAACTGGCCAACTTTACTGCATTCTAAACGCATTTCCATCGTTCATTTCCGAAATTCTCGTACTTAACACAGTCGGTTTTACTGTGTAAACAAACTGGGTTCATCGTTTGTGCTGACTCAGATTCCTGTAGGTAATTAACTGTAACTATAAATTAGAGTTGTGGACGCGGAATGAGCGAAGCAGCGTGAGCAAAGTAAGCGTAGTCAGTTTTGTATGGGTGAGTTTTATGCTGATTCTGTAAACCACCCTTCAATTAGAATTGTTACTTATATTAATTGTCCTTTTTTCAACTATTTGATTATTTAGTAATTTAGCCGTCGGCATGACTATTAATCGCTTCTGTTGAAATTATATGTATCCTATTATGACTATTGTAATTTGACATGACATGATCACAAAAAAGAAAAACCCCCATAAGTTTCTTGTGCTTTCTTCTCATTGGAGGGCGTGTTCCGAAACCTAAAACCATAGTTATAAATTGAGGTATTAAAATGATCATGTAATAGGTATTTCTCAGACTATATAGTTATCTCTGAAGTCAGATAGACATTTAAATAAAATGCAAAGGAATATTACTTATAGGGTAATTGATAAGCTTTATGTTTTTAGTCTCGGAGGGAAGGTTTTACTCTTTAAATATTATGCGATGTCTACAAAATTCATAGAGTATGCAGTTTAGAGAATAGCCTACCAGGCTTATTGTAGATGCGGCGCACGATTCCCCCCAGAGATGCGGCGTCCAAACATAGTCACTAGCGGCCAGTCCAGCTGTGTCACTAGTTAGTGGCCACATGAAACACTGGTGTTGAAATATTGCCCTGTTAACTCGACTAAGGAGTCTGGAGCTTCGATAAACGATCGGAGAGTTACGGGCGGTCTTGTCAATATGCTGATGTTTGTTGCTCGAGATACTTGCGGGTCTCGGGTCTGTGGTAAAAACGAAGTTAGGTGTATGCCATTTCCAAGTAAAATAACTTGATTAGTACGGAGAAGGCACTGAAGTTTGCTGCGTTGTATTTAGAATTATCTATAAAAATACTAATAATAAGTTACATATAGGCTACTGATGCATGAGTATCGACTCAAGAAGTAGTCTTCTTCGATTTGATACACCTTTAAACGCAACAACAACACAAGAGAAGTCATAGTAATTCCGCAATAAATGTAATAATCATTAAGGCAGATACCTACTTGTATTTTAAATTAGTTTTTTGCGCCATCGACACTTCACGAACACTTCCCACAATTTTTCCTACAAAACATTTAGATAAAAAGAAGTAAGAAAAAAATAAATATTTTCTCTTGATTTAAGAATTAAAAAACTACACATAACCGAATGTGTTAAACGTAAAAAAAACTATACCAAAAACAGCTTTTCTTTTGGGGTAAATCAACGGGGTATAAATGTAAAAATTCTTTAGAGAAAATTCTCGAATAAAAGCTGGTTAACAATGTATGCGGTTGTAATCGTCTGTTCATGAGACAAGTCGAAATTTATTGCATGCAATATATTAATGGCCGACTACATGAAATTCAGGTCCTATTACACTGTAATTTATTTATTTGATTAACAAGACTGATGTTTGCTGTAATTACTATTTTGATTAGCGATTATCTAAGTTTAATACCTACTCGGACTGAATAAAGTTGAGAATTTAATGTAGGTATGTATTCGTACAATACATTTACGTATTTAATTATTAATGAAAAGTTAGGTAATAAATAACATAAAGGGTGGGATAATGTATTATAGTGAACCTGTATGGCGGGTAACAGGCCTTACAGGTTTACTAATTTGAGTTCTGCTTAAACAATTAAGCAGCTTTCAATCTCAAAAAATCTCATGCAAATTACAAATTTAGAAGCTGCTAATTTATTTAAGTGTAGGTAACCCAAATTTTAAATGACGTTTCTGTATTCAGCTGTACCAAAGGTCCAAGGTCCTAATATTATGAATGTAATTTTGCACAGGTTCTAAATAATTGAAAAAAGTAACTTTATCATGCCAGCTTTAGTGGACTCGTTACGTCTAACGAAATTATCATAATAATTTGTGCTATTATTTTGTCACAAAGTTATTAAAAACACTTATTTGCTTTAGCGTCATCTTTGTGACTAAAGCAAACCTCCGGAAAATTTTATAGCACAAATCCCCAAACAAAAGACTTGATGTGAGACTGAAGTCAAAGTTTTCATGTCTCTACATGAAAACTTATACAAACATAAAAGTTCATTACGATCTCGGATAAAGCTATACTCAAAGTAAATAAGTATCTAAACCTAAAAGGCAAAAGAGGTAAAAGTGACATAGACTGCGCTGTGTGATGGAGAAGTAGAGTAAAATCTAAGAACTTTTATATATTTTCTCGTAAACAGCTAAAAGTTATAATAAAAATAATGAATCAAAATTCGTTCCTACGAGTATATGTAAATAGCTGACGTTTTGACTTGATAATTCCCGGTATTACTAAATTTAGAAAGTACGGTAAAATTATTGAAAGTGATCGCTGTAAAGCTATTAGGTATCTACTCAAATACTCAGAATTTTAGATTGCAGTTCAGTTAGTTTCAATTGAAACTAAATTGTAATAAAAAATAAAATTCATTTATTTCAGGCTACAAAGGCCCATAAATATATAGGTACGTTATAGACTAACATACATGTTTTATAATAAAATGAATGTGTTAATAGATAGCTTAGAACTATATTAGTAGCACTTCCATTACAGTAATGATAATTGCAATTAAACTAATACGAAAATTGAGGGTCCGACTGTCCGCGACTTCTTTTTATGCATTAGTGGAATGGCGCACTTGTTTAGTCAATTATTCGTACTTTGCTGTTAAGTATACGACAACATAATATAGTCAATACATGTCGCCTCACAGCGGCACAAGGTAATCGCTTCGCTCTCACGTACCCGGTACCTACCTTCAATCTGATGGAGTTTCAAAGCTTCCAAACTAGTTCGACGGTTGTAGCAAACTTGATGCTGCATGTGGACCAGCTCGATAACAACTGGATTCCCTAAATCCTTACACGCGTCCATCCAGGATGCTCTTGTTCACTACAATTAAAAGTTTCTGTTCTGTACCGTTCCTTTCTTTGAGAGTAACTGATACAATCAAGATACTTCGGTAGCAATATGAAGGTTTTGTTTAAAAACTCTTTTGGTGTGAACTCACAGTCAAAGTCATTTATCGAGTTCTAAACATAAACAACAAGATATAAATTGTTACAAAATAAGTTGAAAATTGAATAATAAGAATACATCCCGGACAACAGTAACGCAAAGCAAACAAACACATGTTCACATATTTGCCAAAGGTCGGGTAGGTAATAAGGAAAAGTTTCATTTGATTAGGTGTAAATTGTCGGGAAAAGTTTGTGACGTTGCGTTGAGCCCAGGAGATAACGAATATGACAGATCTAATTGAAGAGTGGCTTGTTGGCTCCTCGGGCATATTGCAAATGCCAGTCACGAGGGCGGTGTGAACTTGTCGCTAGAAGAAGGGAGTGGGCGAGCTCGCGGGGCGTCCGACGAGGCGTCATGGGGCACGGTGTGCCGAGGCCATGAGACTTATGAGGATTACGAGAAAATGTGTATTCGATGACATTTTTCGGAACCGTAGAAAAAGATGAAATATAAGGAATTGTAAACGTGATCAGAATAACGTAGTGCCCGTCACCTATTACCGGTCGATGCGTTCCTTTCGCGGTCGGGCGGACGAACGCCGCGCCGATGAAACCGAGCGTGACGTTCCATTCCAGATATAAAAATGTATAAAAAAGCTTTGTTACACGCGACTTGGCTTCGGCGAAGTGGCAAAGTTTGAAGTGGAAAACTTTTCATGGAAAAATCTTTGCAGAAAACGGTTTAATTTTAAGGCTATTTGTACTGTTTAAAGGGCCACTTTTATGGCGGTATCTCGGGCAATTTATCTAAGTTGATATGGTTATTAAATCTAATGTTTCTAATTAATAGATCTGGTTAACTTTATTGCTCCTTAAAATGAAGATGGATAATTACTTGTTCAAAGTTAACGTGTTCGTCTCGATACTAATTCGTTTAATGGCCGTGATAGTGTTGCCAATGTAGTGCAGACTGCAGAACACGCAGTCTCTCTGAAGATTATTGTAATGAAATAATGAAATTAGTGAGAGTACGGTGGACAGTGAACGCAACCAGAATCTAGAGTAGGTAGGAGCTAGAACTGGCGCTGTGATTTCATTTACAACCCCTTTGAATAACAATACCTTTGTTCTCTAAGAACGATATTAGATAGCTTGTTGTTTTATTTTATTTAACCTAGAAATTAAATCTCTTTCCTATGTTTATGGAAGGACGTATGATACTAATTAGGTACGTATTTTAATGAAAAAAAAAGCTCGCTTTTTATCTAAATGTCCGGCGAGCAAGGAAGTTCTGCTGCAAGATAAGGAAAACACGGGTTGTTTGTCGACCGCAAGGTTTCCAGGGAACATTTAACGTGGAGTCGGACCCTCGTTACAATCAGCGCTGAATTATTTACCACCGGCCAGCTTACTGGCCCGAATTGATTTCTGCATAATTTAGACAAAAGGAAACCTTGCAGAAATCGTAAAAACTGCAATAAAATGCGTTCGTGTTCGGGCGGCTTCATGAAAGTATCCGGGTTAAAATTTTGATGTAGGGTAGGTTTAGGTGAACGAGGCCGACGGCCGCCCACCTCAATGATCAGACATCTACGGATAACTATTAGATAGTTGAATCAAGAATGAAGGAAGGGAAAATAAAATCAGTACAGGTGGTATTAGGATTCAGCGCACGTTTCGTATCGGAGGTTTCTGCGGAGGAAGCGAGTATGCCGCGTCGGCTACCGCAGTGCGCTCCAGCCGCCACTGCCGTCGCCGCGCGCCTCCGCCGCTAGATACCTACTCATGCCTGTTCTAAGACAATTACCGCTACGTAAACGGAAAATCGTTCGAGAGCTCTCTCAAACGTGTTTTCTAATCTTCTGAAAGGATGAAGGGGAAAGAGATGCCAGTTTTACATTTTTACCGCTCAAAAAGAATAATTCCATTTTACGGTAAAACTCTTTGTTTCCGAAATGGCGAGCGTAACCCTTACGACGAAGTTAATATAACAGTAATGACGTTTTTGTTCTGTGCTAACATGTGACCGTTGTACGGAATGTTTTGAATAAAGTATGTTAAATTACAAGCTTTGTTAATACCCGTATTCGTAGAACCGAGTATCACGAAATGCACGGAAAACACTGCCCCGCTAACAATTAATATCCAACACAATATTTTCGCAAAGTTTCGCTTCCGAAACTACGTACTTGCTGTTCGAAACAAACTGAGTCTCCTCCCGACTATTTTACGGGCAATAAAGTTCCAGAGAACTGTAGGAAACTAGTTCTTAAATGTTTAAAAAAATAATTTGCACATTTTGAGTCTCGGAATTATCGAGTTTTTAAAATTAATTTCATCGGAGTTCTTTAGGTCTGCCTGTTTTCTCGAGGAGTATAAGGGTTACATACTCGACCGAGTTATAAACTCTTGTTAGGTACCTACCGCGTAAAATCCACTTGCTTTGTTAGGGCTTAATTTACGCAAACCTGCGAAGAAAAGATAAGCTCCCTAACTTATGTAGACTTAATTGGTTCAATGGCGGCTTATTAAGCTGAATTTATACCTTAGGTATATTAAATTGTTTCATCAATGCATAATCCGCTTTGTAACAGATTAGAGGTGTTACAGATTAGGTGTGGAATTTTATCACATTCGGGAATTCTCCGCATGATTTGAAGTAGTAAGCAAGGGTTAAAATAAAAATGCAAATGGCCAAATACTGAAAGGCTACATATTTGAGGACTAGTTAAATAATTAAGCAGCTTCTAAATACAAAATTATAGTAGAGGAATTTTCGAGTCTTACTGCTGTTTATTTGTTTAAGAAGCCTTTGAATTGTACGTAGCATTTTACTATTCGACAGTTACCCTCTTATTCATAAACCGAATGAGCAAACATTCTAATTCGTTAAAATGTAAGGTGAATAATTTCGTTTTTTATCTAGACAAGATAAAATACGTTCAGTAAAAAGTTCTGTCTACTTGATCTCGATTAGAACTTAGATTCATTCGCCTTATTAGATTAGTGGAAAAGAGTTTAAACATGTTTTATTGTCAGTAGATATATATTTATTACATTTTTCATTATTTATGTTACAGGTAATAAAGGAATAAGGAGACTTGTTAACCGACTTCCCACAAAAGGAGGAGGGTATCTATTCGTTGTTAGCTGTTTTTTAACAATAGTACGAAAAAAAAAAACAACAAAATGATTATGTTTGGGTTAATCCAATTGAAGACCACTATTTAGTAAATATTCTTTCATAATTTTTCACTTCACTGAAACATACTCCCTTTTAAAGTTTTTGACAGTGCTAAAATTACCTGTTAAGGAATAGAAATCTTTTGGATAATTTCCACATGGCCACATAATATTTGATATGAAGGAAATTTGATCGTACCTAGCGAGCGACTGCGCAGTGACCATATACAAGGGTACGTTAAACATCAAACTATTTCAAAACTATAAACTTAAAAACAGATAGAGCCACAATCTACTAGTAAATTGAAGCGAATCTGATCCAACGTTCCGTGTCCGGAAATCTCGAGAGAGCTGTTTTAAAGCTGCACAAAACATAAATTTTACAGCTCGTTTAAGTTTAGCTCATTATTTCATTACTTGGACTATCTGCTTCCGATGCTCTCGAGAACAGTGTTTCACAAAAATACAAACTCTTAATGCTTTTGTCTCTGTTTTCTTTGCACGAAAATGGTGATTAAAATAGATGATACACGTAACTGAAATATCTATACCTACCTACTAACATAATAAAGAGATATTTTTATTTGTTTGTAATGAATGGGCTCCGTTTGTAAGAACCGACTTCAAACATTCTTGCACCTATAGAACCTACCGAGGAGTAATATAGGCTATATCAGTCGTTGGTCGTTTCGCCCGTGAAAAACTTATGCCCGCGGGTAAAACGACTGACGTCGTTGGTATTGACTGCATGTTTGTATCTTCTTCTTAAACTCGTAGGTATATAAAAATGAATCCCTATTTTGCGTGGTCACGGCATCACGCCTGAATGGCTGGACCGATTTCGATAATTATTTTTTTGTTGTCTTCGTAATGATCAGGAGAAGGTTCTTATGGAAGAAAAAAATGCTGAATCGATTTTAATAAATCTTACGCGTGTGAATGCGGATTCACACGCGTAGAGCTAGTTAGCAATATTAGTCAATAAACGTGCAACAACATGCACGTTTTTATCTATCCGTAGGTACATATGAAATTCAAAATCCTGACTGACTGAACTTACAACCTAAACTGCTGGTCCCAGATACATGAAATTTCGAGTGAACTGTTGTGAAAAGATTTTTGTAAATCCCCACGGGAGTGGGACGGGATTGGGTTTACGAGGTGATTTTATTGGTAAAAAATTATTTTATGTATTAATAAGTTTGAAAAATTAATAAAGTCATTTACGAGCATTTGAAACTTGAAGGTTTTCAGGCAACTTAAATCTTTTGAGATATTCCGGAAAAATAAATAAACAAATAACAGTCAGGTATCATTAAAGTAGAGTATTATTTGTTTTTCAATAATTAATAATTCAATTTAATTCTAGTAGCAAAATCATAATATTTTATTGAACGTAATTAACAAAATTGTATGTTTATCGTTGAATAATTAATAAGCAATTGTTTTAAAATAACCATATCATTTAACAGGTCATGGGTAGACGCGATTTAAACCAAAAATTAAATTCGTTTTATTTTTACACTTAATGTTATGTGGCTTATAAGTGATTATGTAAATAAAATAGGTACCTGTATATTTTCTTTACATGTGCCTTTAGGTACTTCATGATTTACCCCCTTAACTTATATACGAAGATTTACAGAACTAATCTGTTAATCAAGTAAATTAAATTATGTTAGTTTTGTCTCTGTCTGTCAATTTGAAAACGTTATGATATGGCTACCTTATTCTCATAGTTAAATTAGTAGACAGCTGTCTATTTATGCTGGTATTATGACCGAATGGGAGAATCGTTCAAAATCATTATAAAATAGCATTTATTTTATAATTTAGTACATAAATATGCTGGCACTCTGCACACAGTCTGAGACACGCCGAATGACATTGAATTTAGCCGAATAATTTATGAAACTGTATCTTTTTTTGTTATATTCAATAAGGATTATTATTATTATTGTATATCTAAGTATGTTCAAGAAGTGTCTTCATTTGTAGGCATCCATACATGTAATAAGAGAAAACGCTTTGTACATTTCACCGGTATTGGTTCCATTTGATATTGGATAGCAATTTATTTATCATACATATAGGGGCCTGAGACCGCGGATACCATTGCAAAGGATACGTTTTCGAACGAAATCAAGAAAGGGATACGTGTTGAGAATTTACTTGAGTTTTCTATCAATGACATTTAATTTTAGAGATAAAATGACTTAGTCGATTTTCCGGTGAAATGATGGCCATTGGAAAACGATTTCGGTGTAATGTGAAAAATGAATGATTGGATTAAATGAAAATGGTACACAGTGTCATCCAATCCTAAACTATACCCAAACTAAACCATTAAGCTAAACGCTACCCCCCAACTAAATTATATTAGTTTTAGCAACCAGGAAACTCTTTGGCCAGTTTTTTTATACATATTAAGTATGAAAACCGTTTATATAATTTCACACATGAAAATAAGCAATGAAAACCTGGCTCAACTATGCGAACTAGGTAATTTTATTTAGTTTTCTGTGGACGTTCGGCGTAATTGTGCACATGGCCCCCACTATCTGGATCTCTACTATAATTATTCTACAAAAGAACGAACAAACGAAACAAAACTGTCATCCAGAAAGCAAAATCTGTAGGCATTTAGACAGATTTTTCGTTCGTTTGTAAAATTAAAGTACAGGCCCATATAAGATTGGAAAACGTCATCCTTCCATGCACGACAATGACAATTATGTACTTGTCATTTATTATGTCAAGTATGTATTGTCAATTATTGTGACTGTATCATCAAGTCAAGGCAGAAAAAGAATTGTTTATAAAATTTGCTGCAGGCAGTAGTTTATTAGACGCCCGGTAGAGAAACGTTTGAGATAAGCCAATTGAGGTGGATTATTATTTTAAACTAGGAAAAAGCTTTATGAAATGCACTGGATTTAATGCAGCGTACGGACATTATTTATAAATTGACGTAAATCATGATTAATGATAAAATTAAACACGTGGAACGCGGTCCGTTATGGTTTCCGATTCATTTCGTAACGTAGGTAATTAATGTTTGTTCTTTAATTAATAAATACTATTTAATTTTACTTTATGGTTTGTTATTTTTCACCGAATTCGTAATTTTATAACCAAAACTAGCTGCGCCCCGCGGTTTCACCTGCGCAAGTCGCAATCAACAACAACAACAAGATAAGTATGATTGATATTGATTGCTAAAAACAATACTATTGTAAATTATGGTATCTACCTGTACGATGGTGTGTTGTGTGCAATCGGTGAAACCTAATTTACATTACTAAACTAGTGTCGTGCTTTATACCTAGAGACAATTTAACAAATGCAGAGTTGCAGCAGCTTTATTAAATAGATAAATAGAAGGTACCGCTGTGTCCGTGCTTTACCTATTTTTTTGCGGAAACGACTATTAATTGCATGCATTTTTTTGGTACAATTAAGTGTAAATCAATCATGCCATTAGTTTTGTAATGTAGATCCCGTGTAACAACAAAAATATTTCTAGGAAAGGTTCAACTACTGTTCGCCTAACTGTCCTGCTTACTTTTGTACTGGACCTATGCTTTAGAAAAAAATAAAAGGCATCATTACATAGTATAAAACATATTCGCTTTTCGCGGTCTGTCTGTCTGTTTGTATTTATGGGATCTTTGGATTTTGATGCGGTTTTTTAGTAGATTTAGTGATTCAATGAAAAAGTTTATATGTATTACACATTATAATATTCCCTCGGGATCGGGACGTACGCGGGTGAAACCGCGGGGCACAGCTAGATAACATTAAAATAATAATCCATTATCAAACATTTCGGGAAATATGAGTTCGAATCTTGTCATAGACGCAAGTTTTATAGATACATTCAAATATTTTCAAGGGACTTCCAAAACCTTTAAAGTCTGGCTTTTTATATCTGATCTAAAATTTGATTATTTATTTCTTCTTTTTCCGAGATGTTGAACTTTACGACAATGCTTAAAATAATAAAAGCAATGCGATTGAAACCGGAAAATGAGGTTTTTTTATTAAAATAAAATAGATTTATAAATGATTATGTCTCAATTACAATATTTCTTACATCTTATTATCTTAAATCACTAATCACACCATCTTCCTACCACCTTCACTTCTAAACGGGACCACAATCTTTCACATACTTCGACTGAAACTGCAACTAAATAAAATTGAAATCGATTCAGCGACGACGAAGGCAATAACTCTGCAATAGATGCACCACAACATCGGTAATATGGTTTCATTTAGGACGATGCAAATGTCGCTGCCGTTCGCCTCAACGATCGCGATATTGCTATCTTGTGATACCAATACTACTCTTGAAAGAAAATTACGAAGAAGGACGTAGCTATTTAATAGATAGTTGCCCGACTTTAACCACTCTTAATAGACTATTATAAGTTATTTTGTTATATCGTATGATGATGTCATTACTATGAAATTTGAGAAAAAAAGTTATAAAAAGTTTAAAAACTTAATATCCTCGCTGCGCTCGGGAGTTAACCTCTAGAGTCCTCCGTACGCTTAGGTTTCAATATGACGCCCGCTGTATAAGACAGAGCTTGAGTACCTCGGTGCATAAACTACTACTAGGTACACACAAAGTACAAAATCAATATAAAAAGAGATATAAAAGGTGTAAGGAGTGGGCTTACACCTTCTCTATCTCATGTTCTTGCAGGAATCCGCGTGCTTGCTGCCAATGAGGATCTACCTCGGCATATTATGTTGTGGCTCCAGAAGAAAACAAACTACACCTGTCTTCTGGCAGAATCCTCTGAAAATATACGAGTTAATTTTTTTACGGCAACAGCATAATATCATGATCTGTAAAAATATAGTGGTTAAATTCCTGTACATTTATCCGCACAACGTGCCCTAAGCCATATATAGAGAAAATTATGTACGAGTAATAAGCGTACCTGTACAAAACAACTAGGGAATTCTACTTAATTACCACCTATAATAATAAAAATAACTGTAGTTTCGAACAAAGATTCCCTGTAATATAGATTTATTTAGACGGAATAAAATAAAATAATTTATTAATCTACAATAAGTAAAGTTGAATATTTACAATTATTAAAGCAGATACGTATGGTTTTCAAGATAAGTTTGGCCTTGACGGAAAATGTGCTGACTCACCTTCGCTTAGGCATTTTCAGTCAATAGAATTATTACGTTACCAAATTTTATAGGCTCAGTACAACAACGTTTAAAATTAAATAATTTTACAGTTGTTTAAGCAAAACGAGTTAAATTTTACCCAAGTTATTAGAGTAGTAAAAGCCATTGTATCTTTCGTAAATTGTACCCAGTAGCCACCCTCTTGTAACCCCCTGTTCTCACCTGCTATCTTCACTTTTAATCGTACTTCGGAGAATTTATTAAAAATCGTGCTCGTCTTTTTATCGGGAATATACGGAAAACAGTAAAATGAGGTGGCTGCAGTGGTTAGAAATTACCCAGATGAAAACTATTTTTTGTTCTTTGATCTTGGATTAAAAACTTATGGTTCAAAATGGGGCTAACTGGAGGACTAATTGCATTATGCCAAGATAGACAGATGTTATTAAAACCACCAAGAATGAGTAAAAAACTGAACGATGCCGGTGTGTTAATGAAGCCAGTTTTAAAATATAATTGTTTTAAGATTTTGACTAAAAGACGATATAGTTTTGCCCCGCGGTTTCACCCTTTGTTTGTCTCGAGCCAGTGATTCAAGAGTTTCCACGGGTTGGGTGGCAAGTTTAGTACGCAAGGATTAATAACTATAAATTCATGTTCTACTTCTCATTAAAAAGTTAAGATGGGACCCTTTTACTAAGACTCCAATGTCCAATATGTGTCTGTTTATCCAGGGTGGAGACCGCGTCTCGGCAAACGTAGTGTAGGACGTCCTCAGGCACGTTGGAGCGACGATTTGCGCAAGACGGCTGGCACAAACTGGATGCGAGAAGCCGAAAATAGATCTAGGTGGCGTGCAATTGGAGAGGCCTATGTCCAGCAGTGGACTGCAACAGGCTGATGATGATGATGATCATGATGATGTGTCTGTTGGAACCGTTGTAGACAGGCAACGTTGTTGACAGTTGAAATTGTCAGAGATGATCGCTATTGCCATGTATTTGCCAAGTACCTACAGACTTTTCATCTTCCCTTCTTTTTTACCTACGACGACGCCGGAGCAGATATATTCTACATTAAGGGTGTGAAGTTGGTTGATTTTTTTGTTATAATGTGTGTTATGAAGGTATACCTATCACATTCGAAGTTGACTTTTATTCAAGTGAAATAAATAGGAATCTGAATTACAAGTTATTTCCTAAAAATATACCTTAGAATAAAATAAATACCAACTCATTAAAAATTAAATCCGACTTCATTTCAAGATAGAAGAGGCGTTTGATTTAATCAATTCTCCATTTGCAACCTTTTTCGGTATTGGTCTTAAATAAATCTTAGGCACGAGAAACGAAAGTAATAATTTAAAGAGTTAACAGTTAGAAGTTGAGTTGTAAAAACTTCATTCAGCAAATTCCGTACATTTCTAGACCGAAGTTGTCGGTTTAAGTTGAAATTTATGCCGTGTGAGTACCCGTGTTAAGCAAGAAGGAGAAACGTAGGTTAGCGTCCCATACATCAAGGAGAACGTGGCATATCGCGGCAGTGTGCATATGCGAACAGTTTGTGGCGCCATCTAGCAAATACCTCTATGCAAGCACTATTGTGAAGCCATCGTAAATAACGTAAGATGAAAATGTTGTAAATTACGTCTACTACCTCCGTAAATATCGATTTAGTTGTTCTAATAACATTTAATTTACTAGCGAAGAGCGCTAGAAGCTACTGAAGCATGTTGACTTGTATGGAGTTTATACTGAAATATACTTAGCTAAATGAGATAATCTGCCGTACTATGATCGTTTCTCTAAAAATATATTGTTGTTGAAAAAATATATTTTTTAAACAATGTTTTCTAATGACATATTTTTTTTATATATGAGTATGAGATGAGTTTTTGTTAGAAACTCCTTATAAATATTTTTGTTACAGTTAAGTTATTTGACAGTACCTACTTATTTTTCTAGAAATATTTTATAGGAAAAATTCATCTTCATAAATTCACTTTCGAGATTTCGGCGAGATTCCAGCGACACGAGTTCAAATCTCGCCGCGAGTGCATTTTTTAAGATGAATTTTTCGTTTTTGTTATTAAATTGTATTCAATAGACTTCTTGTTTTGAATTGAATTACCAACTTGTAATTTAGCATTTAGATTCTTTCTCAAGTGTAATATCCCTAAGAACTCTTCTATAATAATTAGACTCAAAATAAGCACAGTTCTCAATTTCTTATTTTATTACCGAAAGTCACTAAAGTCCAGTATTATTAAATAGTTGAATATCCCTGACAACTGTGTATGTTTTCCCTGATAGGGTGAAATATCCCACGCGTTTATTACACTGTATTAAATTCCATTTAAATTCTGAGATGTGAGAAGTCATGCTCCGCACCGCACCGTGTAGGTTGCTTGTACCTTGGGACTACCGTACTTTCGTTCTATTTCCTAGCCCGACCTTTTGGCTGTGACGTCACGAAAGTGTCCACAGATCTCCTGAGACGGTCTAATGGTTTGCCCCACTCGATCCTGTTACATGTTTAAAAATGTTATTTATACCTAGAAACTTGGTAGGGAACTGCTAGAAGGCAGCTTATTTTGTTTTGCAGTATTTTTTTGATCATTACTACTCTACGCAACACATAGCAGATATTTCTTTTCAGAGCAATTATAAGACTTTAAGGCTAAAATCAATAGTCCTTACGTTGACTATGCTAAGCAAAAACTTTGACTTAAGATCATTTTTGGTATTTATAAAGCGATCTTTGCAACTATCCAAAGTTTTTGCTTAGTAACGATAAAGTTTTTAAAATTTAAAATGTATGCCAATCAAAAATGCTTCTGTGTTATGATCATGAAGTTCTTTTTATTTTTTTCGTATATTACAAAATAAGTATGAACTATAGATTCAAATTCAAAGTGTATGCTTAACTTTTGCTAAGCTCAGTCTGAGCAAAGTCAAAGTACGCACTATAAATTTCAGCCTAAGATACATTGAGCTTGTATAATAGATAGTTAAGTAGGTATTTATTGGTATTTCTATAAAGAAACTGCGCTATAATAACACACTTTTTTAAGGGTTTAATCGCGAAAACCATAGAAGAAATTAAGCTGCGCTTTGTTTGAAAAATATAGTTTTCAAAATATGCGAGGTACTCATCGAATAAGGTATCAAGTGCTCTGTTTAGAACAAAATGGCAATAATATCCTCGGTCGCCAATATAATACGATCACAAAAGGAGTTTTTGGCGAGGGGTTCGCAATAAAAACTTTTGTAATTACACTCATTTAGGACAAGAAGCCGACCGTTGACGCGATGTCGTGCCAAAAACGACAATTATTTTTATAACACGACCTCGCCAACTTCCATGGAGTATTTCGTGACACATGTCTGACGTTCTACAACGATATTAAAATTTTGTTTACGATAGTTTTCTGTTAGACGCTTCCAAACTCAGTCCAAACAAAAACAAATATCAACAAAAGATACAACTTAACAAAACCCTGAAAATAAAACACCAAATAACATTACAAAAACAGTAGGAGTTCAAATAAAGAACTCCTACAAAATCCGCGTAAAAACACTCTAATACAAGCGTCAAAAGAATAACAATTTGTAAATAATTTGTTCATTCGCATTATAATCTAGGTCCGGACATGGGGGGAGTGTCGTCGCGCATCGTGTCAGGTTGTGACAACCGACGACTTGCCACTCCTCGTAAAAACTTTTCTAATTATGTAGGTACATTTGAGTGGCGAGAAACAAGACGCGGGCTCTCACGCCGTATTATATTTTCTAGTTAATTTCGCGGATTTGGTGTTAACACAGGGTTGTTGCGGGTGAGGGAGCGCAGACGACGCGATGACATAACTCCGAGTGATCTCTGCCGTTACTTACACAAACCAACAAACTTAAATGGAAACCCTGATTCGCTGGAAGATAAACACGAGTCATTCCACAGCCACGTGTATCGAACGGTATTTAGATTACACAATTTGCTCACTCGATTTTAATATCAAAGAATCGAGGCTGAGGAGTTTTATTTAACATGCTCTTCGTTTTTATGTGTCCTCGTTTATCTTATTATTCAGTCATGAGATTTGCTTAAAAACATTTTTTTTGCGTTTTAATATGGTTTATGTATGTACCTACCTAAGATGTTTGTTTGTGGGAAAATGGATATTTTTCTCAAATTTACGGACGCCATGAATAATAAAGAAGACGGTCGAAAATTAGGAGCTATAATGGACTTTAGGTAGAGTGCGGTCGCTCGGTTTAATTGGTATGTGACGTGAGCGACGGTTTAGAAATGTCAGGTTCGGTTGCGGACTCGGAACAATTTGCGTTGAATATATTGCACTAAACTGCATGCGCCAGAAACTATTCAAAAAAAAGAGAGAGAGCGCCCCGCCAGCTCATCTCCCAGGGGTCTGAATATGAACAAAGGGGTCCCTAACGCGTTCGCTGTAAACGAGAGTGGTTTGTAATCTGTTACTTTTACGTAACACTTGTTTTGTTCCACGAATACGTATGTATTTTTCTGGACGACCCATCCTTCTCAACGAGACGCTGGGTCTGCATAAAACTTCAAGAAATTTTACGTGTTTCAACAGAAGGATTATGAAACACTCGTAAACTTCAACTAGGATTTTCTTAGTGGAATTTCTATGTCAGTACTTTTTACCGACAACTGCTCTCTTTACAAAAGAAAGTATAAAAATGAAACGCCATTAAGACTTGTTTACGCGGCGTGCATAAATACAAATGAATGGCTCTAAAGCATCGCGGTTAAGTCTGTGTAGTGAGAAAACTTTCGCAATTATTCTAATTATACGCCGCCAACGGAGGAGCATTCAGTCTCGACACAAAATCATATTTTCTACTTAATCGCACTGAGTTGCGAACATTAATATAAGTAAATATAAATCAACTCATTATGATTTCAATAAATTACGGCATCCCACTAGGTATCACATAGGTACCTACTGTTTAGTTGGAATATCGAAATCACAGATTTTATTCCACGTTGTATCGAATTATTTAAAACGTAAATTACCTACACAACGCTTTAAAATAATACCTAACTACTACCACACGGACTTATGTTAATTACTCGTGCAAATTAAATCTGACAATGTGGCAGGCTGGCAAGTAATAATGAAAATAAAGACATCAATCATTTAATAATTTATTGGTTTAGTTAACAGCATTTAAAAAAGTTAAACGATCTACGCAATCAATCTCAGGCGCATTTCGAGATGCACTTATCGTATTAAATTCAAGGGGACTGAGTTATTGGCTTTTTTAGGACAGTCGTTTTTAAAAGTGACATTTAAATCACCCTGGTAAAATGATGTACGGGTTATTTGCAAATCAGGATGGGTCCTCCGTCAAACGACTCCGATGAACGAGGCAATCAGTTAGAGTATGTTCTCTACTTAACAACCCTGTAAGTGTGTTTACAAACGAATGATGTCCATAAAGATGCCTTTGAAAGCGTTATTACTGCACTGCTCCGATCGATGCGTGTTTAGAAGATTAGTGGAAAGTTTTTAGAAATCATTTGAAACGTTCTTTATAACAAAATTTGTTTGTTATTTATTTAATAAAAGGAATTGGTTTTTTTATCAGGAAAAAGCTGAGTAATTTGGTATGTTACAGAGGAACATTTAATTGCGGATAAAACTACGAGGCGCAGCTAATAAATGTAAATCTAAGTGTCTGTATATATTGTGTTAGTATGTAGGTATGTAACATTAATTGTAATTTTCATAAATTCACGGAATTCCAACAAGTAAACAAGCACTTCATTATTTTTAAACCAACAAAAATGTAGTGCAATTTCGAAATGAAGTATCTCATAAATAGAATTCTACGATGTTCGAAACACGCGGCATCGTCATTAGTCACACTCGGATACTAAAAGAAAACGAAAAGGTCGGTCTTGCCATTGATACTCAGATTCTTTCCAACGGTTTTTATTTTTAATTTTCTCTTAGGTCGGTTGCAAACTGGCGGATCGATGCGCTCTTCATCGGCTTTTTCACCACTAATTAATCCCGGGGAGATGATTAATCAGTGCAGCCGCGGGAACATTTAAAACAGACTTTAATGATCCGTTTGTCGGACACTAGTGGGTATTTCTTCCGTTCCCCCCGCCACGTGCCGTGGACGGGTTTATGCCTCCTGTTTTACGATAATTTACGGCTCTCAATGAATTTTTAAAGCGGTGTTAAGTGACGGAAAATCTTTTTAAGATTGTGGATTCGCAACGCAACGGTAAAATTATCTAATTAGTTCAGTATTAAAAACTGTGTTTTATTAAAATGTTATATTTTAATTGGATAACGGCTGAGAGTTGGTATTAGTAAAATGTTTATGGTATTTTTTTATTTGAATTTTAAATGTTTTGCTGAGAGATATAGCTTTGTGATTTAATTATTTAAGTATTGTAGCACTTGGTCATGGTTGTTATTTCTTATAACAGTCATTAAGTCAAATTAGAGGCTTTAGGGCGACTTGAAAACTTAACACTATAGATAAGCCACACCACGACACGAAAACATACTCTTAAGAGTACGTTTAATTTGTAATTAAATAACTTACCGATGATTGACGATCAATTGTAGGCAAATGTATTGTCGAAATTACCTGTAAAGACAAAAAAAGACTAAGTAAATCATGATAAAGCGGCAATAATTTGCGCTAGTGTATAAAACCATTCAAACTTAAATGATGAAAGAAAAACATGGGGGAGGGTTTGCGCTTTTATTGAAACCAATCTCGGCACTTGCCTCGGCTGACTGCGCCCAGAGCTGAATGCACGTAATTGCTTCGTCATTCAGATGATCGCGGCTTCACCCGCTTGTCTTGTTGACTGTACTTGTAGTCGTAGACACTCGCTTTATGAACGGGGCCAACGGGGCCTTACGACGCCATGACATGTGCCATTGTTCACTGGTTCTACATATAGGCGGCTTTAATGATCGCAACAAGTAAGTATCAAAGTGTAGTCAGTTTTTGATTGCTGTTACAAATCTTTTGGTTAAAATCTTTTGGTATTACTTCCATTAGTTAGCTCCCAATGTTCCCATCTATAGGTATTAGTATCTATAATAATTGCTCTTTCGAATAATTATAGATACCTACTTTATAAACTCATTAAAATTTAAGACGGGATATTTTCCATGTTTTAATTCCTTTTTTACGGAGCTCGTTGTTTCGCCAGTAATTTTTACTGGTTTGGTCGTGTTGGTTAATCAACGCTTGGCGCGGTCATTACTTGGATGAGTGACAGATAACTTTTGTGACAAAAATTTACTTTATCCAGCTCCTCCGAGCTTCGGAAGGCACGTTAACCAGTTGGTCCCCGTTGTTATCTCTGATTGCAGTTGTTAGGTCAAGTGAAAGGCGTTTAGGGCGATCTGGAGCTTTATTTTTCAATCACTCGTTGCTCGACAGGCGATTAAAATAATTAGATATCTGCTGATTTTCGTTCGATGTCGGAATCTTGCGGCGAGTGGTTGATACCACACGTTGCGGTCGTACGATTTACAACAAAAAAAAACAGAAATCCACCGATAATCTGCAGAAACAGAGGTATATCAAAGTTACTTGAAATGGCGCTCGTGATTCAAAAATAGAGCTCCTGTAAATTTTAACACTAGGTAAACCACACCACTTTACCTACGAAAAGAAGAAGAGACCACTTATTGCGTTTTGGCAAGGTTTTAGCTAAGTACCTAATGTCACTTGTCAGTGAAGTGCTGGTTTTTACGTGTCAGCAAATTCAACATAAATATTTAAAACGTGGTAAGATTTTAAAAAGAACTGCGTCTTCTAAAATACAGGGTATTATATCAGGGAGGTTAAGTTCCTTAAGTACTTGGTCTTCTTTTCATTTTCTATTCAAAAATCGTAAGAAAGTGAAGTTTCAAGGTAAAAAAAGACAAAATGAAAGTAGAGTCTGTTTTAATGGGTTAATTAGCCGGCGATCCACGACCCGGGTTTTAATTAAAATGAAAAATTTTCGTGACTAGACTCAGAGAATTAATTGCTCCCTTCCTTGAAACTATTCAGGTGAGAAGAGGGTAAATAAAGCCGAGCTTTTTGTCAAATAAATATTTTAGATATAAATTTCGTAGAGGAATGGTGACATTGATGCAAAGCTTGCTAAGGTATTTATTTACGTTAACTGAAAATACTTTAAGAAAACGCTGCGATATTATCTTTTTTACGTTTTATAACTTTTTTATTCGAACAATTTAATCGTTACATAATTCCGGGTTTCGATTGCGTTTTTATTATATAATAAAAATATTCCATAATACCTACTAAATGTTTTCTATTCTATTAAATAGAACTATTTAATAAGATTTATATATTTACATATTTATTGTATAAAAACAATGCTAATCATTATTATTTTTGAGGAAAACTTACGTCTGAGGAGGTCTTATAAATGTTGATAATATTAACTAATTTCCTATCAATATTTCGTAAATTTGTTTTTATTGCTCAAGGCATATTTACTAGAAATACAATCATTGGCGCAGGTAAATCACTGGAAAGTGATCCTGTAGATGGCGTCTCAATCGAGCCGTAGTCGAAAAATAGTAGACAGGGAAACATTCATATTCTTAAATTCGCTGCTCGAGATGGGAACTTGCGTGGCCGAGCGGTATAGGCACTGGAATATTGATCCAGGGACGCGAGTTCAAATCTCGCCGCAAGTGAATTTTTGAAGATGAATTTTTCCTTTAAAAATATTTCTAGTAATTTCCTATCATTTGAATATAAGATCATTTACAAAAAACCATTTAATGATTTACTGGAGTGCTTGGAAGTTGGCACCGTGTGAGTGGTTCCATAATACAGGAATAATCCTTGCTTGAAACCTTACATGAAAACACTGACTTCATCAGGTCACCATAGACGTCCTCATCTTCGAATTGTCTCCAAACCACGCCTTAGTAAAATGCAAAACATGCAAGTTTAATTTCATGGAGTCATAAATCGCAGTAAGCTACTTGCGTATGAACAAATTGCGTTCTTAAACCGCAATAAACTATGTAAATACGAAAATTTAAATTACAAACATCGATCGTTTGCATAAAGAAAAATTATGAGCTGATTGTTATTGGTTGGTTCTTTTTAAACTAGGTAGTTGTCGGTAAGATTACAATCTTATTTCCATAGCTTAAAGGTAAATACGGGATCCTTTAGTTAGACTACACTATATGTCTATCACCAGGCAGGTTGTATCTTATGAACCGTGATAACTATACAGTTGATATTTTCACAGTTGTTACCATAAAGTGTGTTAATTATTATTGATTATCGTTTAACTGTCTACTATTGGACATAGACCCTTTTAAGTAAGCGTGACTTTGATCTTGCAGCTTTTACCATGCAGTTAATTCTAATCATCCCTAATAATTGTCAATAAGTGCGTATGGGTACAGTACAATTTATATTTACATCCACCAATATATACGTCGTACATTTATAAATACCACCCGATTACGCACTTTTGTTTGTTTACAAGCCCCCCTCGTTGCGATGAGTAGGTTTGCGGCATAGATATGAATAAATAGATAGGCCATACTTCACTGATTCTGGTGCTGATTTCAATTGCGCCATCTTGGATTCTTGGCTCTTGAAAGGTGACGGTGAGCGTCCACGGAACTAATAATTCAGTACATCACTATCACTTTCCAATAGACAGCAGCGCTAAGATGGCGCAAATCAAATCGGCACCACAAAAAAAGGTCATTTTATATGGAATGACATTTCCAGTGGTATATTTGAGTTCAGTGGTTTGCGGTTGTAGGTGGATCGACGCGACGCGAATAGAGGCGCGCGCGCGCTGTGCGGTACGGCGGCACCGAGCGATAGCGTGCGTCACTACCAGTGAATTATGCCCCGCGGCTTGTGTTAATTGTCGTTGACTAGGCGACCTAGCTTACCTACTGTACTTTGAACTCGTACTAATCTACAATGCTTATCATTGTTGCAACTGATTGTGTTTTCTGCTGTGTTGCTCTTTGAGAATTTGTGAAATCGCATGTTCTATATGTGTCTATTCTCCCTTTGTTCATTTTAGGGATGCCAAAGCAGCGTTTTGCACCTATAACTAATATTTAAAATACTATTTAAAGTATACTAATATTATAAAGAGGAAATATTGATTGTTTATTTGTTTATACTGAATTGGTTTCAAAAACTCTTTCACCAATAGAAAGCTAGAATATTGCATGAAAATGAAATGCATGATTTTGCTCTCTTAATCAATAGACATGAAAATTAGTATACATACAGTCGGGGAGAGGAGGAGGGGGGGAGCGCACGGGATAATCCAAATACTATCCTGATCCTGTTAATTGTAGGACACGCGGGTGAAGCTGCAGAGAGAAGCTAGTAAAAATATTTCTAAAATTGGTCACAAAACCTTCCACATGTAATCAGTTTCTGGTCAAACCATTTCAGATAACAAACAGGTCTCAGATAAATCACCTGTTGTAAAAGCGAGTGTCGATTGAACTGACCGCCATTCACAAAAGCCCTCGAAAAAAGGCTTACACGACTGAGCCAATAAACTAGTTCTCAATCTTGTTTCTAGTTAGATAGCACTAAAAGAAAAACACATCTAACCAAATCCCGAAGTGGACAGCGCATTTGAAACTGCAGGCACCGCGCCAAAGAAGAGTCGTCAAAAATGTGCTGTGTAGAATATTATATACAGGATGGTCCAACTACTGCAGACAATATTTTTTTTTAGATTCCTCACGCCTGGGGGTGTCCGAGAATGCCCCATGTATGTTGAGCGATTTTTAATGGTTATTGGGTTAAATAAGTATACATACATTTTTCTTTCAAACTAACCTATAACTTTCAAGCCTTTTTGAGTATCTTTTTAACTTTTTATTTATGTTTTTATTAAAACAACATCTTAATAAATTAATGTCACAAAAAACCTGCTGATGGAAAACAAATAAATAACAAATAAAAAACAAAAAAAATAGAACTCGAAAACACCAAAAAATCAGCGATTTTAATTTTTTTTTTAGGTATAATATGATTTTTATAAAATAAATAATAGTAAATGTTTGTGTAAAATGTAAATAAGTGGGAAAAACTTCATGTTAATATATGGGGGTTTTCCGGACATTTTCTTATACCCTCGGGTGTGAGGAATCAAATAAAAAATTTGACGTTACTAATTGGACCATATACAATATAGTGAAAAGTCGTTAAAAAGTTCAAACTCTATCCCAGTTTCACGAATCACTTTTTATTTTCTCTGATAGGTAGACAGTTAGGTAGTATATTTTTGCTCTGTCCTCTAAAATGCGACCGTTTTTCAAAGAGGTTCCGTTTTCGAAAGTGTCGCGGGAAAACAAATTGTTTTCATTTGTGCGATACTGCGCCAACCTGCGACTGTTATGCCGTGAACTTGTATTTATTTAGCCAACTTTACAAATAAACCAGTTACTTGACTGCGCTTTTGTTTCTCTTGGAAACAAGGGCATGGAGTATTGAAACTGCGAGTTTGACGATCGAATTTTGTCTATGAGGCTATGAAATGTACCTATATTTTGAGGTTAAAACAGTACCTACCTATTAATAAAACATGATATTTTCCTGTTTTTATTCGAGTTTAATTTACCTATTAACAGAATTGTTGCAATGTTTCACCGTTTTACAGACGTCATTTAACCTAAAAAATAGGAGTTTTATTACAATGCGAAATCGCGAAAACAGAATAAAAAGTAGTACCAATTAATTAGATAATAATTATTTTTTTGGGATTTGTAATAATAGGTTGTCCCTTTATTTGATGGTTTTTATTTCTAACATGAAAACGCTATACATTAGCATTGCATTGCAAAGCTCAACGCCCACTGATAAGTACCGATTTATACATACATTACAAAAAAAAACAGAACCTTAACATTCCTTATTAAAATTCATGTCTATGTAGTACTAACTTTGATATTTTACCACCAGTTTATTTGAAACGGATCACGGTAAAGTAAACAATACAACGTTAATAGAAATGCAGTTATGAATAGTTAATAATGTGATTGCGCTAACATTAACATAGGGAACAAGTTACAACTAAACTTTCTGCCGCAAATAGGTATCCCGGTGTTCACAGTACTGTTTTCCAAACATTAACTAAGTTGAGAGTAAGCCAAAAACGGAAACATTTAAACACGGGGAATGTATCCGAACTACGGCACTCTATTGTCAACTTTCCACACCTATTACAAGGCCGAAAAAGGTAAAATTATCAACAAAAACAAACTCCACTGCAATCAACACAAAACCAATATAATGAAACGAAAACGTTAATACAAATATTTGCTTTGAAAACCTCAATGGTTGTAAAATTTCAGCTTCATCGGTCAGAAGTTGACAAGAGCAAATAAAAATGTTTTATAGCTTTTAAACTGCCGTTTGTACGTCTGTTTCGGGTTATATTAGGTTGTTTGTTAGGGTGCGTTAATAGAAACATTGTTAGCATTAGCGAGTAATGTTTTATAAGTTATTTATTGTGCGAGCGGTCTTAGTTTAGTGGTAGATACCCCGACTTTTATTCCGAAGGTCGTGGTTTCGAATCACCGCGCACCAATGTCTCTTTCCTTGCGGAAAAGTTATGTGCGTTAATAACATAGCTCATGCGGTGAAGGAAATCATCGTGAGGAAACCCACGGCTTAGTTAGCTTTAGACGTATTGACCAATTCTTTTCTGGACAAGTCCATGCCCTAGGGCATGGCTGACTAGGCTGGGAGGGTGGTGTAGGTGCTGGACAAGCCTATTCCACCTGACAATGTCCGGGGCATTATAGCGCCATAAAATAGCATGGATTCAAAGTTGCTTGCGCTATATAGATTAAAAGGCCAATTATTTATTGTAATTACTAACAAGTTGTCCTATGCGACATGTAGCGACATAATGCGATCATACGTTACATATGCAGTCTACGTATGTTTGTCTTATTCGATGTATTTATCGTTCCCCAGGACAAAGAGTTTTTCGTTGGTTTCACTGGAAATTTGTACTTTACAAATTAAAAAAATAAAAATGGTATAACAAAGGAGTCAGTTTTGTTCATATTTGGACCTCTTTTACTAATCAAATTCTGAGTACTGAGAATAATGTGCATGGCTGTCCATATAGTATGTTGTACCTAGGTATATTCTACTTGAGGCTTTATCATATTGATTCTCTATAAAGCTTGTAACATTACTTTCGATGGCTATCTTGTTTGCTTTTATCCTTATAGAAAATTTTGTGCATCCCAGTGAATGCATCGACGAGCCTTCCAATATCATACAGATTATCCACTGTAAAATGTTATAAAACTTTGCTACGACATTTTGAACATGGACTCTATGATCCGGACAGTAAAGGCAAATTTCGTTCTGCCATCGAAGGATTTTGTATTTTGACTATACTGACATAATATATATATATATAGGTGGATAACGGATTGGTGTGGCTATACGTGGTAAGATAAGGACGAGCCGAATAGTGATACATTGAATGGATTACTACAGCATTGTGTTTGTATGCATGCAAAGGAATTCGAAGAAAGACCAGCTTTCAATCTTTAAAATCACGGTACGGTGTTGCTTTAGAACTCTGTATTAGATCGGCATAACGAGACACAGTATATAGCAGGGTAGTGTAATGTTTAAAGTATTCTCCAACCGAGCGATGTTCCCAGTTGGATCTTCTTTGGACTCCTGAAGAATACAGCTGGAAACCTCGCTAGGTTGGAGCGTACGCTTAAACACAGTGGGTAAGTGTTATTGACCAAAGCAATTCTAAATATAGTTGGCAATATTTTAACAGCCGTCACCCAACTCCTTGGACCAAGCAGTTTATAGCCACCACAGCGAGAGAACTCCAGGAACTTCAGGTTCGTTTGTCTCCCCCAGACATTGATATAATGTACTTTAGGTTCCTTAGCGGCCTTTCACGACACCTATGGGAAGTGATGGTGTACCTATAGTCCTGATTTATGCTGGGGCCACACGGCCTTACCTATTACCTCGTAAGATAAAGCGAGGGTTATGGGTGCAAAGTTGACCTGGCACCTATTGTCTTATGATAAAGCTATCTGTTACCCGCTGTTACTCAGGTTCTACTAATTGGACTTCGATGTAATGTATACCACAAGGTTCCTCGAAAATAGAACTGTCCAATATTGAAAACCAGATTTCAATCGAATTCGTTGTTTTTAATTGTATGAGGAACAAACAGAGAAACAGACACACTGACATGAATTTTAAAAATTATATCATTTTGTTCTACTACTTTTCCTAAGTCCCCTAGACAGCTTTTTTAAATTGACTTCCAAGTACTGACTTTTTATCCTTTATTATAATGATAGATAAAGTCGAGGTAAAAATAGAACATCTGAATTTATACACACATTTTAAGGTTAATTAATTTAGCAATCAAACAAGTATTCAAAATTCTAAAATAGTGCAATTGTATAAGTATCTGAACAAACAATAACGCCGTATCAAAGGCCTCATTTCCGTTACGTCAAAAAGTCAACACGACTAAATATTAAAGGCAGGCGATAGTGGACTGATCTAAATTCGCATGTTTGTCGAACATATTCACAGTATACGCGTGTTTGCTCTAGTCTAGTAGATACTACGTGTTATATTGATAAAACTCACTTTTTTGTCGAAAGAGTAAGAATAGAAGAGTAGATTCAAATAAAATATTCAAAAAGTAAGAAAAAATTAGAGCTAAAATATACAAATCTATTATGTAAGTACATGTTTGTTTATATCAAACTAAATTTCTCTATATATACTAAAGCGGTCATTGGACAACCACCGCTAAGTACCTAAGAGGCGACTCAAAATTACTACGCTACGCTTTCAGATTTTAAATTCCAAACATCGAAAAAGTACCGATCTTTCGTTGTTTGTTCTTTCGAAAAAGACTAGTAACACTGATATTCGGACTGTAGTAGTGCAGTGTTACTGATCAGTGACAATCGCGTCCGTGGTACGGGCTCCAGTATGTGGCCCAACTCTGACAGGCTCTGTAATGGATTGTTTACCTCGGCACGGACATCCGCCGCGCAGTCGATCACTGACACCGACCTAATTACATGTAAATAAATACAGTCTGATCTGGCAGTCGTCGATTTCGAGCGATCCAACTTGTTAGGGCCGGATTTGGCTCCACTTTGCTTTATTGATACTGTTAATCGTTGTTCGGTGTCGGGATCAAAAGATCATATTTTCTAAAAATTATCTATGTAACTCAATGTATGTACTTCTCTCTGTTGGATTTACTGATTTATGTTGGATTTTCAAGGTAATTTTTGTGTTGACCCATAGTGACCCAGATTCCTGGGTGTATGTTGTATTAGGCCTTAGTGGTGTCCTATATAAGACCCCTAGATGGTAGCCATGCAAGATCTTTGATAAAAAATTTTTACTACATGATTTCTAAAATTAAATATGTATTAGACGATGTTACAAAGTCAAGACGTCAATCGCTCACACCTACGTAATATAAATATATAAATGCTTTGATTCATTAAGGTAAATGGTTTTATTTTATTGTATGGAAGTTTCTACTTTCACCTATTGCCAAGTTTTTGTAACCGCAAATCCCTAAACACTTAAGAAATGTTATTTACAAAGTTTTTACATTTACTAAGCTAATAAATAGTCTTAAACTTACTTAGACTGACGTAACTTCGAGTCAGAACAAATAAAAATACAAAGAATGATTTATTTTTAATGGAGGTAAGTATTAGAAATATTACTAACAACAAAGTTTTACCATTTCACGACAAAGAAGAAAAACGCGGAAGACATAAAAGTTTTCTAATCGGCAGCTACGTACCTACAATAGGGTGCGAAGATTCCACTCATGTTTTTTTTTCCTCTATAGACAAGAAAATGATTTAAAGTATGGACGTGTGTATAGTATACATGCGTATACATACTATTGCGCAGGTTGAGCCGCGGAACTCGCTTACATAAAATACCGCGACGGAGACTTCAGCTAAACGCGACGCTCGACGCTCTACCGTCCAATACAATATAAATTGCACTTTGAAAATGGTATGTTACAGAGACATGCATGCGATACGCGACTCTAATGTATTATGTTAAGGGTGCTTCCGACCGTCAGACGTCTGTCCGATAGTGGTATAATGCCGGTAATGCGGTGTCACCTTCTGTGGCGAGATAAGGGTACACGACATTGACTATTCAAAGGGTTGCGGTCCTCAAAATTTGCGCTCAATAAGTCCGAAATACCTGCGTTCACCTTTGAGTTAACGCGCAATTTGTGATGAGTGGCGCTGAATTGCTGTAGGTATTTGCTAAACGGTACGACGGATTTTGGCTTATAATTACGATATTTTATTTCATTGATCGATCGAATCGATCGTGGTTCCGGTTGAGTTAGGTTGCAAACTGTGCTTGTTAACGCATCATTGTCTGTTTTGTTTTTGCCGGTATTTTGTTTTTTATGTTTAAATTAGCACACGGTCTTGGCGGGAACTCCTTGAGGAGATGTGGTGCTAAATTTTCATTTTTGTGAAACCTAGTGCATATGCGTGCAAATTGTTTAATTTCGGGGGCATATTAATCAATTTAGTTTCGTGAAAGTGTACAAGTGGAATGAAAGTGAAAATCGGTGCAAAACATTGACTTAGTGTTGTCTCCAAGGCTCCGTGAAGATTGTTTGTAAATGGCCGCCGTGTTTACAAATGATTCCCTAGACTTGACTTTAACTATGACGACTTGACTGTTTCGATGCAAATAACTTGCATAATAAATTAGAATACATGACACTGGCTAATTTCCTAATGGCCATAATCGGTTCACAACCGATAAGATATAAAAAAAAAAAAATTTAGCACACCTATTTAAGACCCAAAGCAGATTGATAAGTAGCATGGATAATAGATTTATGGTCTGTGGTTACAACGGAGACGTAGCGCAAAATTTCTTCGGTATATCAACACAACAATAGTATATCAATACGCGTTGAGCTTATATCAAATTCGACTTTTTATTGACATGGCTTTTTTTTTCATTTAAATGTGAGCGTTTTACCACGATCTCACCAGATAGTAATTAATCATGGCGCTCTCTTAAGATGTAGAAAAGAAATTTTCACGATCGTAATCACTGTATCGCTACGCGAGCTAACTAAAATAATTATGTTACGAGTAAACTGGTTTATTTATTTCGCGCGCGTGTGTGGGGTCTTATTTATTCGCAATTTGTTGGATATCGTTCGGTAGGTAGGCACCTTAATGAGGTAATAACAATAAATAAAGACCCGAAAGTTTCCTTAGAAGTTTACCCCTCATATAGACTTGGACCCTTGCATCACCCCAAGAAACCACCTTAAACTCGTATGTTACTGAAAAAGCGTTATAATTATTTATTAAGTCTACAGTTCGCGTGATATTATGTTATAAAGAACTAGCTAAGTTGCGGCTGGCAAAGTCGGGTAGCCGTTTTTTTGCAGATAAATTGCAGTTTACGAAGTTAACCAAGTATATCAGTAGCAAAACTGTAAAAATAATTTTGTTCGTGTAAAAATGAAAAGTTTAATGAGTGCTCAAAACAGTATTCTTTTGAAAACATGCCATTAAGCAGTAACTAGATGTTTTACCTACTAAACTTGCGCCAAAGCACGATTTTATTACGCTAAAGTTACGATTTTATTACACTTATGGTTAATGGTTAAAATTAAGTTTTATTTGTTAAAATGAGATCAGAGCACGCCTTTTCTGAACACTCGCGATTTGAAGACTTTAAAAAAATGTACACGTTAAGAAATATGTTAACTAATTTTATTCTCTTGCAGTGCGAAGAAGGAACAACTAAGTGTATCGCTAACCTAGAGTGAAGAAGAGATCCCAGGTCCCAGACACACCGCTCTCTAGAGCGTCCGCTGAGACTTATCAATGCGCGTAAATCCAAAACCTACACCACATTGAATCGGACCTCCACCTTAATTCTATTGTTTTAATTTAAGTTTTAAAACATAACAAACTTTCGATATTAACAGTGCAATTTGAACTGAATCTGTACATCGTCCACAAATTTGTGAACGATTTGTGAATTACCAATTCTGTGATAATAAAAAGCGCAGTGTGAATAAAACCTGGGCAGAAAAAGTAGCATTATGTTGTTAAATAATAATAAAAAAACAAATATGAAGAATGAAAAAGAAGAGAGTAGGCAACAAAAATTTTAATTTTAAAGTGACTAGAATTTCAATTTTCAAATGTGAATGGATTTTACTGCGAGATTTAACCTAATCTTCCTAGTAAATAAATATAAAAAATTTGTTTCACATTTTTTTACGAAACATTTTGTAAAACAAATTCTGCAACGCAATAAGGCTTGTCGGGGTTGTTTTCTTACGGCTTTGTGACGTCACGATTCCGTGATAAGGCCCGATGTAGGCCACCGCTTATGTGACACATTATGCAAATACAACGAACATTATTTCATATTTTGTTTGTCGCCAGGGCGTCGCGTCGCGATGCAAACCACGACATGAAAAACATTACAATTTAATCCTTATTACAAAGGATTAAGAGCTCATAGGTTGTTTAAAACCCAACACCCGTTGATGGGGAATATTTTACCGATTTTACAGTAGCTACAAATATGCATACAAACTGTGATGTTGTTCTGGGCGGGTTTTCCGCTATTGGCTCGTTATATAGGCTACGTAAATTTAACTAGTAAAAAACGTAGCATTTGGTCAAATAGGAAAAAGTTTTTTCCAAATATCATGTCGGTAGACCTTCGTACAGTGGTTTAATCAACTTAGACTTTAGTGTAATAATTTTGTTGCACCTTTTTGTACAAGCAATATTTCAAACTTATTCATAAACAAGGTAGTATTCAAATTAACGCTTTAAATATAAGTGGTGGCTTTAACTATAGTAAGTATTTAAATGCCCATTGCGATTAAAGAGCCGCACCGCGGCCTCCCACCATGATTTGAATTTTCTTACAAGATCAGAGGCCTAACCCGCGGCTGAAGCCATTGGGCGAGCTTTCGAATACGGCTGGTTACCATCGGTGAGGGTCGGCCTAAGTCGTAGTGGAAGAACACTTATCCGTTACCTATCCAATAAGATACCGGACCGGGTCTTAGGCGTCGCTTAACTCACTCGACTCGACAAGATCGGCGGGCGCAACTTCACTAATGCTACACATCAAGTAAACCAGTACGAAAACCTAGTATGTACTACTCACAGCTACCTACTAATTTAATTAACATGAACTTTTAACATTACACTAATGAAGCGCAAGTAACATCTTGATCCAAGCTTCACACATCTAAAGTAAACTATATAGTATATTTTCACAAAGTTTTATGCTTGGAAGAGTACAAAGCGCGCAGACTATATAGAAATAGAGACGGCAATGATATAGTGCGGGCTTAGGGAGTTCCCACAGGTACGATAAACCCTTCCCTGTGCTTCCCGTACACTCTTCTTTATGGGAAGGCCGGAATGGCCAGCCCAGGTGAACATGTAGCTAGATTGCGAAAGTATTTTTAGAACATCTTGCCCGTCCTACGGTGTTTTTCCTTTGTTATCAAATAGGGATCATTGAAAGTGAATTTTTGGTTACGAGCCGTAGGATGTACGTAAAACTCCAGTGTGGAAACCGAATCCTGTATTAAAGGGTACCGATAAAAGTTATATTTGAAAAACCGACTTAAAAAAAGAACAAAAATTAATTTAAAAATTTAAAAACCACAAAAAAAAAGGAATTGATAAAAAATACCAAAATAACCTCTACATACAGCGCCACCGACTAATTAATCTGTTTTATCATCTGACGTCGGGCAGCCAAACTAAGTACAATATGGAACCATACAGCCAGTAAAACTGCCCGACTTCAGATGATAAAACAGATTAATTAGTCGGTGGCGCTGTATGTAGAGGTTATTTTGGTATTTTTTATCAATTCCTTTTTTTTGTGGTTTTTAAATTTTTAAATTAATTTTTGTTCTTTTTTTAAGTCGGTTTTCTAATTTTTAAATTTTTTTTTTATTTCACCCTTTTTAGTACTTACCTACCTACTTTCGACTGCCAAATAAATTAACTTTAAAATTTAAATTAATTTAAAAATAAATAATTGTTACCGTAATTTTAATTTTTAAGGAGTTTGCTGATGAGAAGGTGGTTTTAGATGGTCCATCAATCTGTACTTGGTTCTTTAGGGGTCTATTCTTTTTGGTAGAAGTCCAAAACGAGTAATTTATTACATTCTGGGAAGCTATCCTGTCCATCATTCCGAAGATACTCATCAAATCCTGACAAAATTTTTATGGGACCACCACGGGGCTTCCACCTTTCCATTAAAAAAAGAACCATCTCAATCGGTCAAGCCACCTTCGCGTAATCGGTGAACAAGTGAATTGAATACAGGTTTTTGAGGAGCATTCCCGGTCCTTACTTCGAAGATCCTCATCAGATCCTCACCAAATTTTTATGGGACCACCTCGGGGTTTCCACCTTTCCATTAACAAAAAAACCATCTTAATCGGTCAAGCCACCTTTGAGTAATCGGTGAACAAGTGAATTGAATACAGGTTTTTGAGGAGCATTCACGGTCCTCACTTCGAAGATCCTCATCAGATGCTCACCAAATTTTTATGGGACCACCTCGGGGCTTCCACCTTTCCATTAAAAAAAGAACCATCTTAATCGGTCAAGCCACCTTCGAGTAATCGGTGAACAAACATAAAAAAAAAAAAAAAAAAAATATACGCGACGAATTGAGAACCTCCTCCTTTTTTGAAGTCGGTTAAAAATAGCTTTTAGGTCGAGGGTCTAAAGTCAATAATTGATGTGTGTTTTGTATAAAGTTTCAGGTAGGTAGGTATTGATAGAGCTAATGTGATTGGTGGGCGTATGGATCTTTATTATTTTTTCTATTAATAGCAAACCAGGCTGCATCTGGTATTTTCCATTTCAATTGTCGTAACAGCACAGACAATGTTTTATTTAAAAGCTAGTTAATGTTGCAGTACAGTTTTTATTTCGGCGAGATTTCATGTTAAAAATTGTTTTCCCATACTTAGGATAATTAGAAAATTATGTTAACAGGTATAAGTTGCTACGAGCTTATCCAGCATAAATATGAAAGAATGCATATCGTAATTTTAACCGTGGCGAAGCTCGAGCCCTTACGTGATTTGGAAGGTACGTTAAGCAGTTGGTCCCGGTTGTTATCTCTTGTAGCAGTCTTAAGGTCAAGTTAGAGACCCATGGGGCGACCTGACCAAAACTCTGACACTAAGTTAGTCACACACACTACTATACGAAAAGAAGAAAAAGAGCGGTAAAGTGGATTGCTCGGTTGTAAGCAAAACTATTAGTCACAAATTCGAGTCCTGCTGCTGCCAAAACATCGGAAACTACTATTTCAAAATGCTACTAAGTAAATATGTACTTAGTAGATGTTGGTAATGTGCTCTGCCCATGCCCATGAAGTGGTCATTTGTTCTTCGGAGAGAATCAAAACCGATATTTATATTATTATCCAGCGCCATACGGAACGCCAAAGGAGTTGGACCCATCGCATGCCGTAAGCACTTTTGATTTGATATCTTCCTAAGTTTATTTGCAAATCGCGTGCTGCTTGGTATACCCGTTTACATTTGTAATATGGGTACTTGTTGAGTTGTTTTTGTTCTAGTAATGTTCTAGTCGAATTTTATTAGTACCTAGCTGCTCAAACCGGTATGGTTTGAAATAATAACCAGAAAAATAATCGGCTGCATCGCATGCAGTGTACCGTTAGTTTTTTCTGCTTTAGCCGAAAAATGAAGGCAAGTCAATTTTCAATTTTCAGAGTTTTAGATGTTTGTTGAGGGTAGAATAAGCTTTTGAATCGTTTCCATAACTTTGTCGAATCTTCAATGAATGAACGTCATTTATTTATACTAAGTGTAGGTAGTATGAGAATTGCATGGTCACGGCATCACACTTGAACTGACTGAAACACTAAAATCTTTGGATTCAAGACTCACCCAAGTGATCATATACATTTGTAGTGTAGGTACATGCAAATCCTATGAAAATAAATGAATTTGATAATTTTTTTATCAATTTTGATAATTCTTTTTTAGTTATGTTTGTTATGATGAACAGAAGGTTCTAAAAAATAAAATAAAGTTTAATATCGGGACTTACGAGGGTGAAACCGTGGGGCGCAGCTAGTAAAATATAACTTTTGAATACCTAATACCTACCTATTTCACAACTAAAATACCACTAGCTATAATTATTATGTTTGTATAGTAGACCTTTAATCCTTATTCATTTAGGTAATGGTAGAGAATTAGGCAAATACAGTCGGCGGCTTATTATATCCAATAGAATGGTGCAACAGCTAAACATAGTACGAGTATACCAACGTGTTTGCTTTCAGAATATAACGACTATTTGGTTAAAGCTAATTTGTGTTAAAACAGAGTAAACTCCTAATTACGATGCAAATTGATCGTTCAGATCACCGCATTCATAAAATGGCTTTCATCAAAATATTCTCTAGGTTTACTGTTGTTGCTAACAGGTGAAATAAGTGAAAACAACTTTATTTTCGACAGCGCTAAGGTCCCATTTAGCTTAAATTTTGATATACGTTGAAACTGTTATGTTTCGGTACTGTAATGTGAATGACTGTTCGGTGAATTACTTTACACAAACAACCCTGGTGTTAAAAATAAGTAGACGTTAAATTGGGATAAAGAGGGCCTGTCGGAAAGTGATGTTATTATTTTTGGTACTTGACCTAACGAACCTTAAGTGTCGGACAAAAAGATTGTAATAAATTGAACTTTGAAAAAAGTATGGTGGTTTTGGAAATTGAAACCCAGGAGTAAATTATATGGGCTATTTAAGAACAATAATAAACAACAAATTGAAATAATTTTTGGGTCAAATAAGTACAGGACACTGACAGTGATGACAAAATCTTTCGTAGAGTTTTTCAGGTAGGTACTGACTAAACCGTTAATTATGTATGTGTTACTGGAAATGTATGAAACTTCGAAAATGTATGGAATTCCTAGGATATGTTTTTTTAAACCACCCAGAAAATATACATTTCCGATCGCTGTTTAGGAATTGTATGCAAACCCTAGGTAATGTGTGTAATAACTTATTTCACACATATTCGTGTGATTTTAAGAATCTATACAAATATTATAAGATTTATTTGTTTGTTTGGAATGAATAGGCTCCGAAACTACTAGACCGATTTCAATTTTCACCAAAAGAAAGCAACACTATCGAGGAGTAATATAGGATACTTTTGGTTCAGATATTCCTCCGGGATCGAGACTAACGCGGGTGAAACCGCGGGACGTAGCTAGTTGTATATATTTCGCCACAATTATTATACAATGACGGATTATATTATCCATATCCTGTAACATATGCAAACCTACACAAGTAAATAGAATTCTTTGTCTCCAAGAATCAAAGTAAATGTACCTACTATGTGACGTTATATGCCTACATTTCCACCACTACGGTACTTTCACGAGGCGATTGCATATTATTAAGCTACATATTGCAAAATCCATTTATTAGGTAACCAACAAGTTTGCGTTTCACAAAATTTAATACCCGTCACAATGAATGAAAAATAGTATTCACATTTTGCAAAATGTAGCGCCGCCTCTGGGAGAACGCGTCACAGAAGGGGAGTGAAATCACGAAAGCAAACATTGACACACCAGTTTTTTTTCTCCCTTTACTCACTTTAGTCTAACTCTTTTTGCCTGCAAATCACTCCACAGGGCAAGTTCAATTCTAAAATTCAATGAATGTTTAAAAGTAGAAAGAAGAAGTTATGAAATTTATTGAATTTGTTAATTGCTTTGTATGCAGGAATTTATTGGTGTCACAGTCGCTCGGGAAAATATGGCGATTAGTTCAGATTTATGAGGAAACTTCATTTACGTTTATTTTAGTTTCAATGTGTTGATTTAACTTTATGGCACGTTTGGGGTGATGTTTATTAAATAAATTGTGTTTAAATTTTCATCACGAACTACACGATAAAGAGGTCTTCGCCCAATATACCGAGGTATATTGGCAAAAATACCAATAGGTATGTATGAGTCGAGAAAATTTTACTCAGCGTAGGTAAACATGTTCAGTACTAAATTCAAAGAAATAAAATAAAATTGTTCCTATAATTAAACAAACTCGAGGAATATGTGGACCATATACACATACGGTCGACAAAGTATCTACCTATGGCTTTTACCACTATCTCACCTGATGCTGAGCGACGATGTGGTCTAAGATATTGTACGCTTATCTAGGTGATACCTGTTCACTCGTGATTTGAAGACCCCCTAAGTTGTAGACATCGGGAAAGACATACTCAGGAAGGTAGAAAGGTAATTACTCTGTCGTGTAAGACCTATTAAAGTATCGCTAAGATAAGTAATACTAAGATGTGTCTTAAAGACGAAGATAATTAACAAAACAATAGTAAATTGTCAGGTGTCTAGAAAAATAAATTTTGTTATTAAACTTTAATTTTATGGATCACATACGAAATTCAGTTTTAAACTTTAGCTGCACAAAGTTTCCAATGCATAAATGAGGTAGCGAGAATTACTGCCATTCCAAGTTCGTATTCGAGCACTATTTCTATGCAGCGCCAACCTTACCAAATGCAGAAAGTAATAAAAAGAAACGAGTTAAGTTACAGACGGATATAACCTTCAAATCCATCATTGGAAACAAAAACCGTGGGGTAATCACTCAACTCTAATACCTTAACTTGCGATTTAAACCGAAGACAGAACATTCACTTACCTGGCGTTTGAAGAACGACCTGCATTTAATCTTCTGGGGCTGCTCTGATATCCGCTCATTAACTTGTGTACCCACTTCAGACATCAGCGATTTGTTCCATCGAATTGCGCGGATAGATTGAATGAGCTCAGATTTGAGGCGAAGAACCGTCTATTTAAACGAAGTGGAAACAACGCTTGAGAATAAGCGGTAAATTTGATAGATATGATAGAATGATAGAAGCGAATTTTGATATATAAAAATACATAAATTTATTTTATTATATAAAATTTTGTACAAAATTTTAATCTTAGGTAGAAGTTCCGATAAACCAAATGAAGAATGTTTATAGGAATGCCAAATCGGTTTACAGCTTGTTACAGTAAAGCTTGTATGTACAAATACACTAGTTTTTGTTGTAGTCAAAAATACCTATTCGTTTTGATTTTACAATCATGTAAACTTACGATAAATATTGAGTCTCGCTAACAGTCACGTGACGTCATTTATAAAGCTAATCAAAACGCTAGACAGCATTTATACTGTGTCATCGACACAGATCGCGAGCGGACTGGGCGAGTGTGAGATGACGTCACACCCGAGTACGAGTCCGCATTGTACTTTTACTTCTATGAATCGGAAACGAATTAACGTATCGAAGTAATTCTTTCACTTGTATTTTTTGTTTTTGACAGAGAATATGGAGAGTGAATATTCAAAATTAGTTATTTTTTTCCTCATTGGGTTTGTCTTGGCATCCAAACCCGTAGCTCATGATATTATATCATCCCACAATCACAAAGAACTAACGTGGCACAATAGGCAGCCTTATCGCATGGAAGCGATGTCTTCTTAGTAACAAAAAGATAGCCCAGTTAGTACGAGCTTAGTACGTGTTTATACATAACGCTGCTATAGTCCAATATTATTAAAGATAATATCTTACAAACCCGTCCAAATTGATGGAACAAAGCCGCTAATTAATCAACTTTGTTTGTTTATACAAATTGTTTGGTATTAACAGCGGTAACTTCGACTCTCCGTTCAATACTTGTCTTGTAAACCTATCTAGAGTTTGTGATCTTGTTTACGCTCTCTAGTCTTTACATTTTAATTCTCAAGTCCCTGACTTTCCTGAGAAACATTTTGTTCCTCTTAATTAAGGCCACTCATTTAGATGCTATTATAACGAAACGAGCTTAGCGTTTTTAATCGAAACTGTGCATTCTTATTATCAAACGAAATACAAACGTTACGGTAAGAAATTATACGAGCATATAATCTCCGAGTTAACCACCCTTCACTTCGTCTTAATTAATGAATCCTCTCTTGAAGTTTAACGACGACTAAATCGTAAATATAAAGGTTTCTAAACGAATAAAACCTCTTTGATCCAGCTAAACGAGGCATGGCACAGGAATCAAATTCAACAATCGTCCGTGACACAGATACGGCTCGACAAAACAATAAATATTTGAATATTTCAACGAGAAGTCCCGATAAAGGGATGTAAATGACTAACTCGTCCAATTTGCATTGAACAGATTAACGTCATAATCGGTGCGATTCAATCAGACTTTCTGAGACTGTGGACAGAGGGGGTGAGCTGTTACGTCAGGGGGTTGGAGGGGGCTACTAATAACGACAGATAAAATGCTAATTTTGTGTTCATTCGATTTAGGCGAGGAGATAGGCCGTCATCAATAAGACGCCGATGAAACGCCAGAAACATTTTAATTTATTCGCCGGAAAATGCATGAGAACCTTAATTTAAGAACAAACTTTGACGTTCTGTAATTCAGATAAGATTACAGGAAATCCAATTTGAATATCAAGTTGTTTATTTAGCAATTACGATAAAACATTAATATTTTTTACTAGAGAACTGGAAAACTACTGCAGTTTCCACTTGTACGTCATAAGAACGAGTATGATAGTAAAGTGATTGTCATAAAACAGAAAATCGAGTATAGACCCACATATCCGAAATGAAAAACCACAAAGATTCAAATCGAATTGTCACAAATCCGAAGTAGTTCTTAAAATACTTGTCCCTTGAGAAAGATAAAGCAATTCTCCCTACAAGTTGTACTACATTGTACTATCGCACTTTTACGTACAAAAATTCTGCCGTCTAGATTGCTCTCAATTTTGAGCTTAGCAATCCGACCAACGTGAACGCTTGTCATATTGATTCAGGGCTCTGAGTGTTTTCGGAAGCTAAGATAAGGCGGAACGTGACTCCCGGAGCTACTTTTGGACCAGCTCTAGACGTTACTGCTTAGAAAACCTTGTAAGCACTGTATGGCGCCACGGGACCGTATGAGTTACGACTACAGCGTAACATAAGAAAGATTTTATATAGCTAGTAGAACACAATGATTACATAAAGCCACGTTCTCACTGCCAAAGAGAAATAAGCTAGAAATGGCTGAGCGGATTGGACTTTTTTACATAAAATAGGTTAGCGTTTCCAAAAAGAAATAGAGTCATTAACGTTCTATGTATAATATGGTATGTATTTACAAAAGAAAAATAAATATAAGTAGTATATCCGTTATCTATAGTCACCTTAATACAAGCTTAGCAGCTTACCATGGGGCTAGATGACGCTGTGTGTTGGTAAAAGAATTTAAAAAAAGTATCTGTTCCAACCGAAGAGAAATCATGAAGCACATTTTATACTTAGGTATTACCTGATTTGTCATTACCACAAAACTTTTTGGTATTTCTACACGGTATGAATGCTTTTTATATTGCGAGGTAATCATAATTTAAGAAAGTAAGTAAGTAGCTAATAATAGATTAGCTTCTTTGGCCTTTCTTTGTTCTTGTCGATCACAAGTCACATTGTTCAATACAACTTTAACTCCAAACTTTTAGCATTTTAAAAATGGATTGTCAGTTACAAATCTCAACATTCAAAACCGGCGTTCGAATATGTCGTAAAGGTTGTTATTACAAGGTGTTCGCGATTGAAAGTTGTTTATGTCATGTTTATGTCGCATGATATTGTTTAGCTTGCAAAAAGCATGAGAATATTTCTTTACAGAACTGCGGTTTTCCAGTCGTGCCTAGAGCTCAGTTTTCATAGCAATAATGTTAAGGGAACATAACGCTGAAACTTTAAAAGTGAAACGTACGATAAATAAACTAACAACAAACTGACAGTTAAAAGGTACACTTTGGAAAAGTTTCAGTAAAAAGCGGAGTTTTCGTGGATTATAACTAGATTAATGGCCGGTGACTGGATCTACTTTAGTGAAACTTTCGAACTGAGTGGAAATAGTTTTTTATTTTTTAACGAACGAAAGCGCCTTCAGAATTCATTAGGTTTGTAAGAGGAATCCAAAGACTGCGCTCAATAACGTAAAAGAAAAACCGGTCAAATGCGAGTCGAATTCGCGCACGAAGGGTTCCGCACCATTATCACAATTGAGTAACGAACCCTAAAATTAACACTGGATCAAGCGTAATACTTGAACGCAACATATTCCATTTGATCACTAGATGGCGCCAGTGGTAAAAAAACATCGCGATGTCGTTGCGTCAATTTTATTTTTATTCAAGTTTAATCATGGGAGCCCCCGTAAATATTTGTTTCATTATTTTTTTAGCATTTTATGTTATGGCTGCTACGTGAATGTGTGCAATTTTCAATTGTCCAGCTAGTCCATGAGATACACCCTGGTGACAGACGGACGGACTGATAAACAGCGAAGTCTCAGTAATACGGTTCCGTTTTTACCCTTTGGGTACGGAACTATGAAAATACATTATGTATCGTTTACATAGGGCGATTTAGCGTACGAGTTAGCCAGTTGAGTAGCTAAACTGCTGTAACTCGCACGTATGCACTTAGGAGTAACTCGTTCGTGCGAGCGCTATGTATTACATAACAGCTAAGGCGTAGCTCTGACTGTAGGCAGTAACTCACTCGCTGTGTCGTACTGTGTCACCGAGCTATAAGCTCCACTGATAACAAGTTTTGAACAATAAGAAAATCTTATAATGCCCCCCAGATTCACGTCGAGAACCTCCGAGAACACCCGAGAAGCGTGAATGTAAGGAGTTTCTAGCCATCTCGTTCCGCGTTCGCTTGTTCTCCGTTTGGAGTCAATATTTTTGGCCGAGACAAAGGATTTATTGGGATCACGAGTGAGAAAAATGAGAGCGTAGATAACAGCATTCTCTGACGAGAAGTCTCCTAACATGCCGTGAGTCTAGAATCGGTAAAAAAACTTAGCTTAAAATATAAACACAAAGACAGCGAAGTAAAATTCTAAAATAAACTACCCAAACCAACCTAAAACTACATCTCGAGAGATGAACTACCAAACTCCACTCACGAACAGATCTAACAACCACTTGTCATATTCGTTATTAACACAGTGAGGTAATGTATAACTCAAACATAACTTAGCATAATATTCTAAAGCAAACTTGTGAGAGCAGTACCTACCTCATTATGGAAATCTGCGGCGCTAGCTTATAGTATGAAGAGCCAATGTTTATCAGTCTAATCGAATAGGTCTCGACTAGCGATCCGGCATCTTTCAATTATCTTTACCTACACTTTGATTGGCTTTGAACTGGTTGATTGCCCGATATCTTTGTTCTTTACTTAATTGAAGTGTCGAATCTTTGTAAACTTCTATTGTGAGGAAGTAAGTACTTAATTAATTAAATAGATTTTCGACTTTTCTCTGTCAATATTAGATCGGAATCGTGTAATGAGTTGATCTAATTATTACTTTTAGCTTTTAAGGTTTCATTTGACGCTTTGTTTTGGTTAAATTAGGAATTTAAGAATTTTGGTTCACTTCTGTATTTAAGATTTACGCAAAAGCTCCAACATCAGTGAATGTAATGTAATGTTATTTGCTCTCTAGCAGATTAAATAAATTTTAGTAACAAATAATGCAAAATATTTCTTAAACTTTATTTTTCAGAACAGTTTTTTATACATACAGCATGAAACTATAATTCTATGATGTAGTTTTATACATGATTTTTCAAATAATTAAAATACAAAAATAAAAATTATTTTATATTTCCACATTGCACCATTTACGTGAGAAAGTAAAAAAGATTAGGTACGGAAAAAAATCACCTTAATTTTGTCATTCAAGAAAAGTAGACACGCAAGCAACATTGTTGAAGATGAGAAAGTTTTCAACAATGTAGGAAAACCCGTATCAAAACACCTCCATAACTGAGATTAGTTCACGTTCATAGGCACATAGAGAAATGGGAAAATCCTTTCATAGGGCAAGTACAAATTATGTATTTTTACTGACAAAAAACATTAAAGATCCAAATACTTACTTACTCTCAATTATTTTGTCTGTTCTTTGTAAAATATCTTGTTTTGTAATAATTTGGTACAATAAAGAGTCAATATATTTATTTATTTATACTTACGTGTTTCTTAGAAGGGTGAATTTAATGATGCTTATTGCATGGCCGATTGCAGCTAAAACTAGGTAAAATAAAATAGTTTTATTCTGAAATAATTCATAGATATTCTTATTGCATCTGTCGCAAATTAACAAAGAATCTTTTCAATATTGTCACTACGACTTTGGGAATCTTTCACATTTAAGCAAACAATACATATATATACCTACGTACGTAGTATTTACCTGCCTATTATCCTAATGTATATAAATTACGCGTCACGTTGTTTGTCAGCGATGGACGCAAACTACTGAACCGATTTCAACTTTTTTATTGTGTGTTTTTTTCCAACTTAAGAGACAGGGTACTTTTAATCCCGACATTTCCCCATAAAACCTTAAGACCCTGCTAATGGAATATAAAAATCCGATAATTGAGATTTTTCCATTGTTTATTAACTTTAACATTTAACATTAACAACAAAATAATGTAGGTAGTACTTATAATCAACATTAAAAAACACCGGAAATATATCAATTCAAAAACGAGAATTAACTAAATAAATATTCAAAGTGTTAAGTTAAATTAACCACAAACACGAACGGTCGGAAAAATGGAACTTTAAAATAACGACCAAAAGTGAACATTTTTTCCTTAACTTTATGAACGTTACTTTAGATTTATGAATAAAACCTTTCAGGGCTGATGCGGGACCGCAATGTAATTTAGCGTATAAGGAATAGAGCCTCCGAAATTAGACCGTTATCATTCCACCGATGTCGCTACGAAGATCACCAGTTATATGAGCCAATACACCGAACAGAATAAATTTGCTTTATATCAGACGCTGACCTTCATAAACGATATTGTTGCTGTAAAAAAAGGAAATATTTTTTAATTCCCGAGTCCACCCTGCACGGATTGGCGAGCCCTGACTTTTTAACTTATTTATTTACGATACTAAGCCGATTCTGTAAAAGAAAATTGGAATTCGATGAAGGTAGGTTACACATTGAATATTATTATTTGGAAAAAAAGCGCTAGGTTTTTTTAGGTTTCTTATTTGTAGCTTTACCTAAGCAGATAACGATGATTTTTATGGAATATCTGTTGTTTTTTGACTTCAAGTCTAGACAGTTGAACCAATTTTGAGTTTTGATATATCTGCCTGTGGATAAATTTACACTCGAAAAATAAATCGAGCCAACTTTCTATCTGGACCAGAGACTTAAGCGGGTAAACTGAAAAGCTCAGATGATAGATAATAATGTTATTAAAAAAGAAGGCAAAAAATAAAAATGAAATTTATTCCATTCGTGCGATATATTTCAACAAAAGTGTTTCAGTTTTTATTGGAAGATATATTCACAAACTATTGATTTCCGTTCAAAAAACAGTAACAATACATCACATTGTGCCCGTCAAAAGTGTTCCCCACACGACGTTTGAATAGAAGCATACGGTGCAGTTCCTAAATAAAACGTTCGTAGTTATTCAGCTGAGTTTGTTTGTAGCAAAGTACAGTACATTGCGTTCATTGGTCGCTTTCATACGTAATTCATGGGATTGCGCAACGCATTCCAAATGTAATTTACCTCGCAACTGTCCGCCAAGTACTCCGTGTCCTTTACAATTACGCTTAAGGTTTTGTACAAACCAACGCGCCCAATAAGATAATATTGTTTTGTCAACACAGTAGTTAACCTACCCGACTGATACACATCACAATGCAAGAAAAACGTATAATTCTTTATGAGCTCATTGTTTTATGCAGCCTTAAACCACAGCCGTCAATTCCATTTCGAATTTTCTCGTCATCTAATAGAGCAAAGAATGTAAAATATGAGTTCCATTGAAACGGACTTTGAATTAATAAAAGAAACTCTGAGAGAGAACGCCTTGTCCCCACTAATTAGAAGTGGCGAGTCGAATTTTCAATGCGTTTTCTTTGAATTTTGAACCGGAGAAGTTTATATTTACTGTGCGTGAGCTCTTTCACCGAATGAATATTTATACTTTTTCTCCTTACTTTATTCGTGTAAAGTTAGTCGAAGTTTTTACGGGTAAACTTCTAAGGAAACATTTTCTTCAGGAGTTTTTCTCAAAATCTAGAAGCTGAGAGCGAAAATATTTGATTCACATAGCTAACGATCGTTCTAGGCTATTAATATGCGTAGGTAAATCAAGTATAGATAATGTTACATTAGTAAGATGTCACTACTATACGAAGTGCTACAGATGACTATACTAGAAAACTATCACTTCAAAGATAAATATTTCGAAAACGGAACCCTAAAATGTAAAAAAAATAATTTTAAAAGCGCCTATCTAACGATATTTCACACGATAAAGCCGCGGATAGACGGACAGACGTTCATAACGAAACTATAATGGTTTCTTATTGTCTACGAAACTCTAAAAACGTATTAAAGATCAATAAATGCTTTAAATAGGTACGTATTTCATTGTTTTTTACTGTCAGTAAAGTATCCGTCAGCAAGTAATGCAATATCATCAATTCGCCTTAAAGCGGAGGTCAGAGGTAATTGTTAATATTTGATGGATTAGCATATGTTAGGCGGCGTGATGTCACGTCCGGGCCGCCGCGCCGAGACTGGCGCTCGAATCATTTGTTACAACGGCAATAAAGCGGAGGATTACGTACCGGTGGAGGGCGTTCGCTGCGACAAAGTTTCCAATAAGCCGGCTTCCTGTACCGCGACTCGCTTTACAAGAGTAATGATGGTTAATTTTAATGACGCGTCGCAGAGGCCACTGTCACCCGCGACACCTCCCACCGCCGCCGCCCTAACGCGTGACCAGACTGCCAACCACCAATATTGGAACACTCCACGAAACTCCAACGATAAATTTAGTTATTACTTGTGAAAATAGACGGAAGGAGATCGCTAACTTGTCCTCGCGAGGAGATAATGGATCATTGCCGGGGATGTTTTAGTTACTTTCAAAAAAGGTCTCGTTAAAAGCCCCCATTATGTGGGGAGTTTTCCAATTGCGTTGCGGAGTTTCACGCGTTTAAAACGGAATTGGTTGTACAAATTTTGCTTTAGTGGCTAAAGTTTAGATTATATCCAGATCCAGGCTTACTAATCACCCTTAAATATAATAATAAAGTTTCCTTTCAGATAGGAACAGTTTTATGAAATGTTTAGTTTATTTGATGTAGTTAGTACTTAGATTTAGTTTTATCAATTTTAGTTAATTAACGTGCTTTTTAATGGATGCTGAAAAGGGCATCCAACACATCCTTTTCATCGAAGCACTCAGTTATTAATTCATTTCAATTTTCGAACAATTATATTTGTCGGAAAGTTATGAACAAATCATTCAATTGTAACATCGGTGTATAAATAGAGATCCATATAAGATTAAAGACAGCCTCGAGCGATTGTCGTCCGTTCATCCGCCCATTCATCCATTTGCGGGTCCCCAGCCGTGAATTTTGTTTACGGATACCTCTATACAAATATAAAATTCCATCATACAATTACATAGGTATTTTTTATTTGCATAAATTTACTTTGATGATCATACAATTTTTTATTAACATTCCAAGACTCATGTTAGAACCCTTTCTGAAATTCGGCGATGAAATTGAAAGGCCAATTAACTACCATAAGTCATGATATAAAAGACAAATTTTAATAGTGGTATAAAACCTATGGGTACGGTCGATTTCTATATAACAGCATAACAGATACTATTCTTCAAACTTGAGATATGTTGACACAACGCAAGTAGTAGGCAATAAACGGGTGACAGATAACAATATTTCCTAGCACCAAATTGAATAAACACATCAGCGTGCTCCTTAGACTCTTCAGACTTAAGAATCTTAATGGATATACTTAAAGAAATGCTTTCCAAAAATTTCACACCCGACAGGACTTGAACCTGCATCTCTGGGGATCCGGCCCAGCGCCTTTCCAATTTGGCCAAATTGGAAAGGCGCTGGGCCGGATCCCCAGAGATGCAGGTTCAAGTCCTGTCGGGTGTGAAATTTTTGGAAAGCATTTCTTTAAGTATAGTTATCCAAGTGTAGGAAACACTTTTAAAAATATAACAAAATCTTAATGGATGTTAGAGAGGTACAACTGTTTTGTACCTCTCTAAGCTCATGTTCGCACAAATTCATAGTGCAGGACAATGTTTGAAATACAATCGACGCCGCCAAAACCGCTATCGAAAGCGGGTCTAAACTGTCTAAAATTATTTTATAATAATGATAACAAAACTAAAAACATTAGCTTAAAATCTTTACAGAATTTAACTTAACTTGGCACAAGGAAAATCCTGAAATACAGTTTTGATTTGAAATATTTGTTTAGTATTACAAAATGTATCTAGGAAGTATCTGGGTACGCTGGTTAAGTCCTGACCATAGTCAATGACGACGAGGCGTCGCTGTGATAATAACTTTTCGTCACTCTATCGGTTAGTATCACTAATTTGAAAGTCTGTAGTCTACGGAACCTCTTAAACGACGAAAAGACAAGTCCAATAACGGCCGAGACCCGCAACCGATAAATATTCTACTACGTGCCTCCTAGCGGCAGCTAAGCAGCTCCGTCGGTTTATGTTAGCCTGGTAACTCGTCTACCTAGTTTTCTTTGCCTTTTTATATGAGGCTACATAGTTTTTTTTCGATTTAACAAGATGACGCTCAATACATCTGAAATTCAGCTGATAATTTCAGGCAGTAAAAATGGGAATCTTAAACTTAGACTCCATTGTTCGTCTGTCTGTCTATCGCTCTGTCACCAGGATGTTTTACATGAACCGTGATAGCTAGAAAGTTGAAATTTTCAGAGATGATGTAGGTAATCCTGTTGCCTAAAGTAGTTCTTTAACACTGGACCGCCTAGTGTAAAATTACATACTTTTTGCCATTTTGTGAAATTAGGTTACGCAAAAACTACATAACAAATGCAAGAAAACTTGTTAGTGCCATTTTCGTTCGAGGCTTGTGGCGCCATCTACAAAAGAAATTTTACAGCAAATCGTTTCCCAAAAATTAAGCTTGTCTTCTAAATAGAAATGTTTAATAGGAAAATGATACAATTGTATATCTACATACATTGACAAGATTGCATATTGTAATGGTTTTGCCAGAGTTGCATATTAATTGAAAGGTATTAATATAATTGTATTTTCATATTGAGTATCAATGAAAGCCTTTCAATGCGTGTCGAATTATAAGTGATCTTACGAAATAAATAAAAATAATACAATCAATACATTTTCGATTATATTTTGTATGTTTGTGTGTCAATCACGCAAAAGGGCTGATCAGATTTGGTTTGGCACATACCTAGGTGACTTATTACCTGAATTAACACATAACGGTAACAGGAAATAAGCGGATAAACCCACGTGGCATAGCTAGATTTTTATAAGTTATATTATCTATTCTTTTAAGAAATATTATGCTTTCCAAAAAATGCAACTTACATAGGACTTGTGCCTGTATCTGTGACACAGGTAGGTAGTATTAATATTAAGTATACTGACTGTTTTCAGATGAAGTCTCTACTTTAAACAATCTCTTATAACTTGAAGTTCCTTAGCTGCACATTCGGCTAGTAGGTAGGTACCTACAATTAGCAATTAGCACTGAGTGTACGTGTTCTATCCAGTTCAAATTTAATCCACAAACTGAGGTAACTGCATTAGTACGAAGTTTGTAGCATGCAACTAATGAAGCACAATATGGGACATCGCTAAGACTGCACGTTATAAGTACCCGCAACTAACGAGTTTCATTTGTTTTATCTGTGGTTATTTACCTTTTTTTTCTTCTTTCTTTCTCCTTATTTGTGTAGGAGTGTGGAACACCTAGTGTTAGAGTTTTCAAGTCGCCCTAAGGCCTTTAACTTGACCTAATGACTGCAATCAGCGATAGCAACGGGGACCAACTGCTTAACGTGTCTTTCGAAGGACGGAAGAGGCTGGTACCAATAGAGCGTGCTTAGATTTTGCTAAGCATAAACTTTGACTTAAAACAATTTTGGTATTTATAAAGCGATCATCGCAACGATAAAAAGTTTTTGCTAAGCCAAATCAAAGTTTTTCAAATTTAGAATGTAAACCAATCAAAACTAACGATTGACATGACTATGAAATCTTTTTAATTTATTCGTATTACAAAATGAATTTCAACTCAATTCAAAGATTTGCTTAGCATAAACTTTGCCAAGTTTTTCCTAAGCAAAGGCAAAGCACTATAGATTTCATCCCTAGGTTTGTCCGCGTAGTTTCCGTTCTCATGGGAACCGGAATACCCGAATACAAAGTCTTATGCTAAATTCGTTTTACGTAATTGACACACACACGCACACATTAAAACAACTTTCAACTTTGGCATTTAATAAATGAGATGAGATGTTTATCTAAGCACAATCTCAAACAAAATCTAAATATACTAAAGCTTAATCTTAAGTAACTTTTATTTTTAAAAACGAAATTAGGCGTGAAAATATTCGTTAAATTAAAATAATATCTGTGTGGGCATAATTATTTTATTATAAAAAGTTTAAATTTAAAGTAACTTTATTTATAAATTCAGTTTTGCATATTTAATATCAGATGCACACGTATTTGACACATAGATATCATGTTTCCATTAACTGAGGGTTACCAAATACATTGAAGCGAAATACCCTCAAAAAATGCGTGCTAAAATTGACAAAGAGCCTCCTAATTTTCATATTGAAGAGCTAAAATGGCGCCGTACGCAGTTTGTTGTGTGAATTCCTGTCAGGGTCACGTATTGGCATCCTAATACAATTTGTTCGAAGACGAAAAACGCAGGCTGAATGTAAAGAGACTTAATAATACGGCGATTATTCAGAATTTATTAGCTCTACGTTGAATATATTTTAACCTGCTCATAAAATACGAATATGTGTATAAATTACTAAGGGACTAGCCCCCTTTTCCTACCGTTTTGACAACAAACCACACCTATAAAATTTTACAATAGATAACGTTAAATAATTTTAAAAGCAATTTACAAAAATATCTGCAGTAAGTAATGTGCAAATATTTTTTAAGCCGTCTTTCTAACATAAAATCGGGAAGTTTTACAATGATATGAATCAAGTCTAATTTATAGTTAGTATAATGAATTTCAGATTGTATATATGAGATTAAATTTAAATAGGACAAATTGAAAGTACTATTTTTAATAGAAACTGCTAATTGGATAAAGCTAAGAATGTTACGAACATCTACATAATATGTATAATTTTGTCACAACGCGTAAGATCACAAGTTGAACTCATCAAAAAGAACGATTTATTCTAAGTTCTTCTGTTTTTACCGATATTTAGTAAGTATTTCCTGTAAATGTACTTATATGCGGTTAGACCTGTCTATATTTAGTAAATGAAGACCTTTTCGTCATTTGTTTTTATTGATCAAGGCATATCTACTAGAAATATGTTAAAAGAAAAATTCATCTTCAAAAATTCACTCAAGACGAGATTTGAACTCGCATCTCTGCGTCAGTACCGCAGTGCCTTAACCAACATGGCCACACGAGTTCCCATCTCGAGCGACGAATTTAAGAGTGTGAATGTTTCCCTGTCTCCTATTTTTCGACTAAGGCTCGAAATGAAGACCTTTAAAACACGGCCTACACTTACTCCATGAAGCATGTCAAATTGTTGGCCGGGCTCACATCAACAATAGTTTTAAGTAAAACTAGTGAATGTTTCGTCTCGTGGGAAATCCTTGTTTCGCACTAGTACGGTCCCAAGTTACACTTAAGTAAATTTCGCGTTTCTAGGCCAAGCTGAATGAATTCTCGGAAAATTTAAACCTAAGTAATAGTGTCTGCTATTCCATAAGTGTCTTTGAAACCAGACTGAGAATCAACTTATTTTTACGGCATTTATTTTTGTACCTTTTTAATCATTAGAAATTTTGCTAAATTTGTTCTAGTAATATATTTTCAATGGAATTTTACAATCTTGCGAATATTGCACAATGTTAGTCATATTATTTAATGTTGGGTAAGTAATTAAAGTTAATAAGTCATTACTCATTAGAGATTAGTTACTGTTTTTAGAAGCATTCAAACTTCTTCTTTAACTTTAGTAACGTTACCTAAGTATTTCATTAAGACTCGAGACGCGTACCGTGTCATTACTCTTCCACGAAAATAAAACGTTTATTCCGAGAAATATTAAAATTGATAATCTGAATGAAAATATGACACACAAAAAATTAAATTAGGTAAACACGCACTTGTCTTGTTCTAGAAAATGCAATCAATTACTGTCTCATAGCTATAAACTTTTTCTTTCGTAATTTATGAATGACAACCAGAATATTTTGTTCGTAAATTTAGTTCAATCAAAACAAATATGTATAAAACATTAAAGAAAACATTGGGTTAGGTACCTACGTGTTGCAAATGGATTATTGAAATTTATGTGTTACGCGTGTGACGCATCTAATGTTTGAACAAAGAAAATACTGCGTTCGTAGAGCTTAACTATTGATGGATTTATGGAGTCGCCCAAAATTATGACACAGAACCCAGAGTAAACTTTATTGACTCTTATCTAACTAGATTTATTTGAGTCTGTACATGTTATGAAGTTTTATTTTCACTTACACGTACTATTTGGAAGTTGTTTTTCAAACGCTAAAGTTTAAACTTGGTAGGTAAGCGTTTTAATATTGAAGTATGGCTGCACAAATATTTTGAGCAAGTCTTGTCGGATAATAATAGTAAGGGTACTCAAATAAATTTTTTGACAGCACTAAGATAGCATTTAGGTATCTATTTTACTTTAATTATAATTATTTAAATTTATGGGACAAAATTCACCAATTATGATCAAATTTTTAAATTTGATTTTTATTAAGTAGGTATATTTAATTTAATACTTATTTTATATTCTTATATTTGATTATAATTTTGTCCTGTCCAGGTAAAGAAAGTAGGTAAGTATATACATATTTATTTTTAATAATAAACAAATTCTAAATGTTTTTTATTTTATTTTATCTAACAGCGCGGTTTTATTATAATAAAATCAAAAATTCAAATTTAACGGAAATTTCAGAGTTATGAGATCGATTGTGAAATAACGTTCGACTGTATGGGATTTACAAAATTAGTAAACTTTCACAGAATCCCGTTACAGTAGACTTAGACTATTCATTACTAACAGTTCGCATTGCTAAGATATTTATCACAAGAAACGCAAACTTGGGAGAATAAACTGCTCTACTTTTATTAGTTTACACTTACCGTCTTCAGCAGCTGAAGGGAAATATTTTATTTACACTCACAACACTGACGAACACAACGAAAGAATACGTTGAACGACTACTTCTTAAACAAGATCATTTGAAGAATACAAGTTGGTAGACAGCTCAGACTATATAATAACTTCTAGACACCGCGCTCCGAACAAAAAAGTGAAGCTAAATTCAGTAATACTAAATCAATGACTAATACGTTTCCGCTCCCAATAGACAACCACCTGTTACTCCTAACATACGTCTACATGTTCTCTACTGGTTTTTATACTATTTGGCAGCATGGAAACGTAAAACACGATTTGCCTACTTATAAATCCCGTTCAGTCGCAATAATTTAACGCCCATCGCGCCACAGAGGCCATAAAATATATTTTATCTGGTCTTGTATTTCTTTGTATAATATGTATGTATTTACAAAAGAAAAATAAATATAAGTAGTATATATCCGTTGTCTAGTCACCGTAACACAGACTTAGCAGCTTACCATGGGGCTAGATGGCGCTGTGTGTTGGTCACAGAATTCATTTATTTATTTTATTTATAAATATAAAATATAAATAAACAGTGCAAGATATTACACACATCACTATTTAGCCCCAAACTAATCACTAGGCTTGTACTATGGGTACTAAACAACGAATATACTTCTACATATTATACTTTTTTTGTAAATACGATATCATACATAGGAAACACCTAGAACCAGAAACAAATATTTATGGCCAGCAGCAATATTTGTACCCGGCGGGAATCGAACCCGCAACCTTCTGCGTTGCAGTTCGGGCTTCGCCCGCCGCGCCACAGAGGCCGTCAAATTATTTACTCATAGATTTAGTATTACTGCACTTGGATTCACTTTGTTGTCGGCGCACTCTGTCTAGAAATTATTATAGAGTCTGAGGTTCGTAGACAGATGGTGCGGGAGGTGCGATGCTTACAAACTTTGAGTGGAAAAAGTTCAGTACGGATTCTACAGATTCGCAAGTCTGTGCCCCCGGGATACCTCAACAATTTGTAAGTTATTTATTGCTGCCAAGAAATATCATTAACCCTTTAAATTTAGTTTCAGAGAAAATTTTGTTTGATATCTACAGGTTTTAAATTTCGTTTGAGTTAACTATTTTGTAAATTAATTTTGTATTTAAATTGGAACGTCGATATGATTGGTTTAATGAAATTAAAAGTCAATATTTTGGGTATTTTCGGGTACTTTGACAATTATAGTATTTAGTTTTAATTGTAGTTTTAGTTTTTCACGTAATTGACATGTGAATGTAATGGTATCTTATCAACATGAAAAAATATTTAATAAGTTACTTAATAACGGGATATTTACCATTAAACATGGTAAATATCCCGTTATTAAGTAATTTTGGTAGTGAAAATAACCATGTTAGTTTAAAATCGTATATTTAATAAGTGTCCAATTCTTCTTCTTTTCGTATAGTGGTGTGACACACCTAGAGTTAGAGTTTTCAGGTCGCCCTAAGGCCTCTAACTTGACCTAACGACTGCTATCACAGATAACTACCGGGACCAACTGCTTAACGTGCCTTCCGAAGCACGGAGGAGCTCGAGAATAAGATTTTTTGTCACACAAATTTTCGGTCACCCATCCAAGTAAGGACCGCGCCAAGCGTTGCTTAACCCAGTGTCCAATGCCTCGTGCTGACCCCCTCGATGACACTGTTTATTTAAAGCCTTAGGAAAAATGTCTCGTGTAGTCTTTTAGGTTATATTTTTATTTGTATATGTAAATTGTAAGTAGCATTTTATTTTACAACGAATATTAATGTAATTGAAATATTTGTGTGAATTGTGAGTAATAAATTAAGTATCCAATTGATAAGTTTACTCATTAAAATGTAAAAAAAACCCTTGGCTGGTATTAACGAAACTAAGATTAATAATTTTAAAAACTCGATTCTTGGAAACTTATTTTTACAAAACTATTACTTATGAAAACTGAGTTAACATGCAAATCTGAGCCGTTCTGAGGGTATCTCGAATATCTAAGCGCTGTTTAATACTTTGTGAATACTTTCCCTTCACATTCTTCTAACATAATATTTTAGATCCACCCAGAATTTAGTCAGAATAATAAGAGGACGTCCCCGTACGTCGAGTAAAAAATATAAATTATGGCCGGATAAAATTACATTCTTTCATGAATGTTTTTATTAAGTAGGCGACCACTTCTTTTTTTATAATGCATCCACGTAATCTTGATTTATTTGCCTACTAACTGCGTCCCGCGGTTTCACTCGCGTAATTCCCGATCCAGTGGGAATATCAGGATCAAAAGTAGCCTATGTTTCTCTAGGATAATGTAGCTTTCTATGAATGAAAGAGTTTTTGAAATCGGTCAAGCAGTTTCGGAGATTAGAGTTAATTAAATTATAAGATTACTCCTGGCAGTTTTGGCGGGAACGCGGTTCGGAGATGTGTTGCTAAATTTTCATTTTTGTTAAACCTTGTTCAAATGCGTGTAAATTGTTTAATTTCGGGGGCATATTAATCAGTTTAGTTTCGTGAAAGTGTACAGTTTAAATGAAAGTGAAAATCGGTGCAAAACATAGACTTTAGCGTTGTCTCGAAAGCTCCGTGAACAAACGTTGTAAAACATGGCCCCCATTTTACAATGATTCCCTCGACTTGACTTTAACTATGACGACTTGACTGTTTCGATGCAATGCAAATAACTTCCATAAATTCTGCATAAATTAATCATACTTGACACTGGCAAATGTCCAAATGGAATAAGCCATATATAAACGAGGAAGATTACTCCTAAAACCACGTTTCCTCTTTATAATATTAGTTTAGATTTAGGTTTTCTGCGATTTTGCATACTAAACTCAATGTTTACTCAACTCGGAATACTTGAAATAGACGAATTACATCTCAGTCAACCTTGAAAAAGCTAACTGTAAAGTTAGCGAAAGCTCGGTACTTAGTAATAATGCTGTTATTAAATAAAACGCGAATAAAACCCGGTAAATATTCTATGTTATTACGTATAACTTTGATCATACTGTTCAAGCCCAACCAAATTTCACCCCTTAGTTGTCCCGCTAATGAATCGTAAAATGTATCATTCAAACTCAAAATTAAATAAAATTCTAATGCAAAAGTAAGAACTCGAAAAATTCTGTGACAAGTTTTATTTCACTCCATAACTTGGTGGAATTGTATAAATTGTCACCAAATGTATGCAAATACAAAAAGTTTGTGTTCCAACGAAAGTGGTACTTAAATATAACTTGGTTAGCGGTGGTGAAGTCTTCCAAAATAGGTTTAGTCGAGACCACGGCCAATTGGATTAAGTTAAATTCAGGTAACTTTTCAACGGCATTTGCTCTGAAGGTACTCACTCGTACCTACGTTTCTAGAAAATTTTAATTCTTCACAAAATTTTAACTGAAGCAGTTTTAGAGTAAGTACTTATTAAATAATACGATACAGTGTAGTGTTTGCGACAGTTTCGTTTAGTATTTATATTTCTCTTTATATTTACAAAGTTTTGCGCTCTCACTTCGTTACAGAACAAAAAGAGATGTTAAAGAACTTGAGAAAATCGACTTGGAATATTTAAAAACCTTTTCAATTATACGTACAGTGGGAATATCTTTTATAATTTCGTTTTCATTTAGTACCTATCATGAATTTATATACCTACTTACCTATATTTTTATACACTCATGCTGAGGTCCCAAATTTAGTAATATATAGCCTAATTCGTATATCATTCCCAAACATATAGTTTTAACATTTATTTTCATTACAAATATTATTAAATAACGGGGTATTTACCATGTTTAATTTTTTTTTTACTCGGATCTCGATATTTCGACAGTTCACAAGACTTTACTGGCGAAATATCGAGCTCCGTCAATATATTCTTATAATAAAGGAAGAGGAAGAAAGTCTTTACTTGGAAGTACATTTAAAAAAAAGTTGTTTAGGGGACTAAGATAAGTAGTAACAAAATTATATAATTTTTAAAATTCTTGTCTGTCTGTTTGTCTGTTCCTTATACAATTAAAAACTACTAATCCGATTGAAAACTGGTTTGAATATTGGATAGTTCTATTTTCGAGGTACGTCGTGGTATATTTTGCATCGAAATCCAATTAGTAGAACCCGAGTAATGAACGAAAAAGTGCAACCGCTCGAGAACCGGCCGAGCTTTTCTCGAGCGGTTGCACTTTTTCGTTCCGCGGGTGAAATCGCGGGGCGCAGCTAGTTAATAATATTTGTAACGAAAACAACCATGTAAGTCTAAAATTTATCTTCACGTTTACTTACGGTTCAATCCAAGTCCAGAAACAAAATTACCTGTAACAAGTTACAATACATCTTAAAGACAACAATATACGAGTTAAAAATAACAAGGATCCTAGAGTATGACAGATGAATAGAATGAATAGGATCACGACTTGTGCCGTGATGGATTGTACAGGATGGAAAGCTTGTTGGCTTATTACGTAGTTACATTATACTGAGGAAATTCTCCGTGTGTGACGTTCCATTATTTTATTAGATTAATGTTTTTGGATGGGAAAAAATATTGATTGTTGTGGAAGGAAGTTGTGGAAATTGTAGACGAAGTTCTGTTGCATGTTCAGTTGAAGTTTAATATATACAATTAATGCACAACGTTGTATAATCCCGTGGTAAGCTACGTAGTAAGATTATGTTATGGGTACTAACAAACGATTAAACATTGCATACGTTTAATTTTTCTTATGTACATATATTATATAATACACATCATACATATACAGTCCGAGATAACTTCGACTTGCTATTTCGTCAATTGTCGGGTTTTTACTGTTTTCTACATAGGTGTTTAATTTTACTACATTCACTATTTTCTATAAATAAAATTTAAAACGCGCTGAAATCGTATGACTACTACGAAGTTGGTTTCATTAAAATATCATATCGCTACCACTATCAACAAAATCAGAAAGAGAAATGAAATCTCAGTTATCAGTCCGGGTTAGCTTTTCATTTTCTGTTGACAGAAAAATACTGAAAAATAAATCCAAATAGTGAAACTGCAGAAGGATTGCCAAGGTATAAAAGTTTAGTTCGCAAGTTTACTGCGATAATGGCATGTCACTCATCCGAGCGCTGGATGCTACAGATTTACATTCAAGTGATTTATGGCTCCTTCATAGAGAGGGGAAAAAAAATATACAGTGAAATAGGGAAGGTTGACACGGAGGTTAGCGCTCTCACGTGTGACGGAATTGAATGTGGAGTTTAGTGGTCGTTGAATATTATTTGGAGTAATTTCATGTTGCTGGAAATATTTTTTAATGGATTTTTTTTGCGTTTTGCTGCCGAATTGAGATTGGAAGTCGTGTCCTCTACTTGATTGGCAGGTGACATTGGTCTATATGGTTCGGTCATGAAGTCACTGTGAGATCATGGATTTAACCTTTATGTACGGTTTAGGTAAGCTTAATTTTATTAAATCGAGATATCTTTTAAAAAACCGTAGATAAGCGGGTTTTCTACTTATCAATACATACGTACATGATCATTTGTCTTGACTGACTTAGGTACTTTACTGACGGATCAACGCACAGCCTAAACCGCTGATAATATATGGCTGAATTTTGGAGAGTATGGTCCTTAAATGATTAAAGTCATTAAATTCAATTTCACTTATTTTTCAACATAATGGATTGCGTTCTTTCAGCAAAATATGCCATGAGCATTATTATGGACACTTTTCCTCTAGCCACGGTCTATTTTTCACCCTGTATATCATATTAAAATTCAAAATAGTTTATTTCTTATAGATTTTTGTACAAAACAAGTACATTAGCATTTGGATACGTCTTAAATCTAATGATTTTAGAGTAGCTTCAGAACGCGCCCTCTGATGAGAAGAAGCCACAAGAAACTCATGAGTATTTTTTTCATACTAAAGCAATCGTTCTTCACTATGTTTGAATCAAATAAAATATTTGCGAAGACCAAGGACTGCAGTTTATCGAGTAATACTTTTAGTTCGAAAAAAACAGTATTATCGTTAAACTGCAGACATAAATCGCGGGGATCAGATCAAACGATGCTCTGACGAACAAAATAGAAATAGTATTGAAACGGTAGCAGAATTCAAAAGCGTCGCCTTAAGATGATATTGCCGTATTTTAAAATAGTTTTTGTGTCTGTTTCGCTTTGCATTGAGTTTTTTTTCTTGAGTTTATACGTTCTTTGACTGTCTAAATAAATGTAATAATGTAAAACATAGTTTTAGTTTATATAGTAGTTGGCGTCTTGACTTCTTTCTTCTATATAAATAAGTCGAATAAAAATTTATATAAAAAAATTGTAACCTTATCTTTCATAGACGCACAAGTGAAACCCCCAGGTGTAATGGATAAAATACATCAAAATATTGAATAAAAATCTATGCGTTACCTTTATTTGTAAAAACCCATAGATAATAGAAACATACAACAGCTTTAATTCTGCGTCCAATATTTTGAAAATCCCGGACCTAAAAAGGTCATCCTTTTATCTCACAATTTGCAATTTGAATACTCAGACAAATTAATCCAGCAAAAAATTAACCAAAGAATACACAAAGCGAGCGAACAACGGTCGAGTCCGAAATATGCGACACAGAATAACATTACATTCAGTGCTGAACAAAGGGTATATTATAACAATTTTAGCGAATAGTAAACAATACGACCGTTACATTTCATGCATACGCTACTCAACAGTGTTTCGTAGAAGTTGTTTTAAGTTTCTGCAGCGTGTTGAGCATTATACAAAAGTGCTAAGTTAAAATACAAAGTTAAAAAAAAAATCGCAACATTTTTATAATCACATCATGAATTTGCAAGTTTTTTCTTCCGTTGCAAAAAAACGATGAGCGTAAAATTCTAGACAAGCCAGCAAGACTAAAACAGTCACGCATGTTAGCTCAAAACCTCAAACAAATAACCAAGTATGATATACTTATTTCAACTTTAAATTACCAACTAGAACACGAATGTCGCCACCCGCCGAAAATAATCGAGCCTCGTACCTATTCCGCACACGAACTTCAATTTCGGAGGTGGCGTTTGTTATTTGTTAACAATGAAAATCACGCAACGCATTCAAAGAAAAACAAAGATTTTCCAGTAACTAATTTTCTTTGGTAGTCTCCTGCGAATAGTCGCGGACGCGTGGAAAATATCCGAGGTTGCGTCGACGTGTTTCGGCTCGTTGCGAGATAATAACCTGTCTTGTTGGAGCTCGTCAGCTCGCAGAGGGGGTGTTTTGTCACTAACGCATCATTTGTACTGTTTGCGAGACCGTTATTGGCCTTGTTTCTGGTGTATTGCGACGCCCTGCGCCTTTAAGGATGAAATGAAAAGAGCGTTTCGGTTCCCAGTCGACAATTGGTTACCTTCATTAAGGGTCTCTGTTTGCGCGTCTGGCGAAACGCTGCTATTTCGGCTAATTAACCGAGCATTGTGATGCGATACAGGAAAATAACAAAAACATTAATCTCTCTTTTCTACGGTTTTATTGACTGGTACGACGCTTTCGTCTGTATTTAAAGAAAGTAGTGATAGTTAATTGAATATTGTTTACATTTACAAAGACAGAGATACGCAAGGACCTGTAATATTCTTAGGGCATTAGTAAAATAAACAATTGGGATTAATTTTCTTTTTGTGGTTCAATTTGTGATGAAAATGCGAGGGTTCCAGGCTTTCGCCGGCCAAATGTATATTAATGTGGCTCCCGAAGCACAGCGGTAATATTGTTTTCTTTTTATTCCCTACGACCTCGGAGGCTTTTACTACTAGTGTCAACTATTACCCTTGTTTTACGGTTTGAAGTAATCTCATTGTGTAGAGTGAAGAACAAAGGCGACTGCTAAAGGAATTTACTTAAAATACGAGGTTGCTTAAAGGTTAAAGAAGAAAATCTTATCTAAAAGCAACATTGCAACGTTTAGTTTATTTATTTCCTATGTTTTAGAATGTATCTATTGTATTTTGATAAGAAAAAGTAATTTAGTAACATGTCATGGTAGTACTCGCCGACTTAAGTCGTATTGCTGTTCCGATAAATAAACCAGTGGAGCCGCTATAGAAGAAAGATCGATTTGTTTCCAGTTTCATTCATGACTTTTTAGTTTTGAGTCAACAAGGTGAGCATGCTGTATCTCAGATCACATCATCACTAACCATTTTTCGTGAGGTAGGTTCAATCCTATTGAATAAAAATTAAACACAACTTACAGCCGAATTTAGAAACACAATTTCAAATTTAAAATTACTTAATTAACTTAACAGCTTCTAAATTTAAAATTAGTATGTGAATTTCGGACTTTGAGAGCTGTTTTAATTTTATTTAAGTTTAGTTAAATAGAACTCAAATTTTGTGTACTGTTTCTGTATTCAGCGGTAAGACTTACTAATGATTATTTTCTACGGTTAGGTACGAATACCCTAATCTTAGAAACGCCTCCGAGTAGCCTTAAAAGACCGTTTAGTAATCTAGGTTTGTTGTAAAAGAAGAGTATAAAGGTATGCCTACAATGAACCAATCAAATAGTTAAGTACGGAAAAAGTCTAGTAAAACGAAACTAAACCTTCTAAGAATTCTACGAACTACGTAGTAATGTGCTACGAATGCTCGTAGTACTACTACGAATACAGGTTTACTTTTTTGTTATAGATGGTAATAGGTGGTTCGGGGTTAGCAGATGTAGTCCGCGAGGAATTCCCGCAGACCTCGACACTTGCGTAGCAAGTGATACCGTGGGATTTTAATTAATAATAATAATAATGTTTAATATATTGTCCGCAGGGCACCTTGAGGCGAGGTGTCAGGGAGTAGCGACACCGCGGCTTCCCGAGTGCTCCAGGGGGAAGTCACCGTTCCTCACCTCCGGCTTGCCTTAGTTGGCTGGTCGGAGTGAACACTGACGAGGAAGCGGTCCCCCGCCTTTGGCTTGCCTTCACCGGCCGGTCAGAGTGGAGTCGCGAGAGCAGTAATGCTCGGAGGATGGACACCTCACGTCAGTGATGAGTTGGCCCGCTCCACAGGATCTCGACCTAGGATGGTTTAAAATCCAGTGAGGTCCCTCCATCCTTCAGCCTCTCACGCCCCTGTTGCCCCCTGGCTGTAATTTGCTCGGCTTAATTAGGGTGGCCCAGTTTGTGAGCTGGCGAGTCTCCGTCTGCCATTTTTACGTGTTTGTTGAACATTGTGACGGCAGGCGCCATATTCCCCATAGTTCCCCCCAGTACCCGATCCACTACCAACCCACTTCCATAGCCCAAGTAGTTTTCACCCGTAGTTTATTCATAGTTCTATCCGACCCGGGGGTTGTCCTTGGCTGCATTTTATAGTGCAGACAGGGATAATTGCCGGTTTGGTGTCCATCACATATTTTGAAATTAAAATGTTACTAAAACGGGCCTCTACGTGTTGGCTTCGGCCCCACGCACGCCTTCCAAAGGTCCGGGTGCTCCATAGCCCCGAGAATCCAAAATGGTAACAACAAATAATAATAATAATAAATATTTATTCAATAAACTTTTGTTACATAATAGACTATAGGGCTTAAACATTACTGGGAAGACTATAAATAATACATATACCTGAACTAGGTGAAACCTGTGTTTCAGGTGAAGTAGGTTATTTATAAATTAAATTTTAAAATTAAATCACTTACAAACAAAATACGAAATTTATTATACTACAATAAATGATAGTGCATAAAAGAGTAGGTACAACAAACGGGTAGGTATAAACATTAAACGAGTAGGTATATAACATAACATTTCTTTTTCTAAACAATAGGTATAAGAGGTAGGTATTTCTATATTTATAATTATTTTAGAACAATAAGTAAATTTTCTGTATCATCGTAAGTCATAGATTGTAGTGCTACTTGAACTAATTTTTTAGTTAAGTTATAATTTAGGGGGTAAATATTTAATTTTGCATTTAATCTATTGTACAGCAGTGGTCCAAGAAACAGGAAGAAGCTGTGAGAGAAGGCATGATTTGTTGTCATAATTGGTAAATCTAAGGCCAATACACTGGGCAACTTTACCCCGAGAGTGGCCTGACGGTGCATAAGACGCATACCCACGTAAAAAAAAACAAAAAAAACTAGATCTTAATAAATAAAGAATAATACAAACGTCAAAATATAAGGGCTACAAACTATAATAATAATAATAATAATAATAAAATAATATAAGATTAATAATATTTATTATTATTATTATTATTATATCCCTTTCCTTGCAGCCGGGTAAAAACCAAATGCAAATAAATCCAAAGGGTGATGATGACATAAGAATATTAAATGACTTGGTACCACAAGCCACAAGTCCGCCGGCCGCTGCAAGGATTTACTTGTAATCCCACAGGAACACCAATCACAGCGTTCATTATAATAAGACCACTTTTCATTGAGATCGTACCATTCATTAAAACATACGATTTTTTGAAAGGGGACTTTACATTTGCGGACATTTGAAATGTTAAAAGTATACTTTTCACTCTATTTGTATGATTAATGAAATAAAACTAATTTCCAATTGAAATCTCGTTGCTTTAATTGCAACAATGCAATTCCTACTAACTCCTATAGTAATATCGGAGCCTTTGCAGACTCCTTCCTCCGGATATATGCTGACAGTAAAAATGCGATTATTAAAATTAAATAAATAAATAATATTTCTTAAAAATAAATAAATATTTTTATTTCAGGTATGTACCCGCACGTAAAATGAAATTGAATAGTCACATTAGAATTAGAATCTAAATAGATTACAAGGTAAAACACTTTATTTATCCGGTTAAGGTTGAGTCAACCTTGAATAAGCCAACTGTAAAGTTGGTGAAAGCTCGGTTCGTTTAAATAATGAATAAAAACGCGATACAACCGGATAAATAAAGTGTTTTATTATGCAAAATCGCGAAAACCATAGAAGAAATTAGATTACAAGGTTTTAATTTTTTTGTTTATGAGAGTATGAGAACTAAAACTGTAACACGAGAATTTCAAAAATAAGATTTATTTTTCAGTTACAATTGCGTTGAAAAATGTTTTGTTGCTGTGGTAAAATAAGTAAGATTAAATAAATGTCAGTCTACCCGTGACCAGTTTAAAAATGCTAAAAATAATAAACAAAACGTAATTGACACCGAAAAATGAGTTCAATTTTATATTCAGCATTGCGAAACCTGTTGAAAAATATATGATTAATTTAAAATATGAATTTAGGATACTTGCAATGTTATATATAAATCTCGTCTCATTTTATTTTTGTTTGAAATATGTGACTTTTAGTCTTTTTTCCATTTCTTATCTTTCTAAAGTGTTAAATACAGATTTTTTAGCAATGAACCTTATGTAATTGTACTTTAATTTTATCAAAGGCATTTATATCTGGGCATATAAGTTCCACTTTATGCATCTAGAGACTAATAACTCGCTTTACGTTGATATTTTTGGTCAAATAAAGTAACTATGTAGAGCCGTAGATGTGTAAAGAATTATTTTCCTTTGCTAGTTTGCCAAATATCTACCTATATTTTGTATGAAACGAAAAATTAAATAGAATTTCATTAACTTACTTCAAGGCATCGTAAATTTGATATTTTTGAAATTGCCCTATAAAGTCGATTCTGGTTTAACCAGGTTCGGCCGATCGAGTTTCCTGAAGTTTATATCTCAATTTCGACGTGCGTCAAAACGTATCAAAGGTTTTCCATTTGCTTTATTAGAAATTGTTTGAAATTATACTCATTTTCGGTTTTAACAGTATTGATTATAAAACTTTCATTTTTGACATTTTTAAAGTTGAAAGTCGTTTTGGGATAAGTTATTAAGGGTTGGGACAGTAGGTATCTCACATTGATAACACCTACTGTAAATAGATTTGGAAATGTTTTATTAACCGGAAGCCTGCGTGACACCGCCCTACTTGAAACAAAGTAATTTACCCGCCACCATGAGTGACCTTTTATTTCCCATCTCAACACAAATAAAAAATGTGTAATACTGTTGTTACTACACATTTTATTGAGCAAAGCAAACTGATTTGGCTTTGAAAGTGTAGCAGAAATAAATGTTTTTTCAGCTACACTTTCAAAGCTTTCAAAGTCAAATACTTTCCAATTTCGAAATCAACAAACTTTCATTACACATCGCAGTATCGTGTACGCGTACAGTCTGGCTTATAAACTTAAATTAACGCAGCACGGGGACAATAGAAGCCTGGGAGGGGGAAGGGGGTTGCGATGAGCCGTAGTATTAAATCTAGATTAACGTTTGGCGTTTCCGCTTCACTAGATAATCAACGGGACTGTATTAAAGCTATCAGTCAAGTGACGGATGACGTGACGTCACGGCTCATTCGTGTTGGAACTGCTTTTGCTAGATATAGTTTGTAGCTGTGAACTATTTCGGGTCTTTGTTTACCTAACGATAATATTATAGTCTGAATTGTTAACCGAGTTATAGTAAAATGTATTTGTAAGACTAAGTTAGGTGAGTATACGATCTGCTACACACGACTTTAAGTAAGAGAAAAGTAAGTGAAAAAAAAGAAATTTCACTCCGAAGTTTTTCTAAGCAAATTGCCAGTCGATCAAATGTAAAGCAAGGCAAAACATTTGACAGTAGTTCGAGTAAATACTTTTTTTTCTTTTTCTACTATCTATCAATAAAATTACCATAAATAAGTACGACATCACTTACAAAAAGATAAAGCTTTGAATTACTGTAATCGACAACGTATCACCTTCGATTCTGGTTAAAGATACTCAAGATTTCATTTTATTAATATTATAATCTTACAGTCAGTTTATTATTAGTTATATTTTAATAGCACTACGATTGCAATTATTTTGTGTAGTCTTCAAGCAAAAGGTTCTGCACCCGGTACAGTAGAGATGTCACAACCGCAGTCATATAAAAGAAATAACGGTAATGACATCATTCCTTTGTTTTCTGAACCGACCCGATATGACTTTCCCAGTGTTTGTACACACCATGTACGTACATTAATTTTATTTCATTATTATTGCAGTGCCCTTAAATGGGCTCCCTGTGGCGACTGCCGCTACATTTATGCTTCCACATCAAACAAAAAAAGGTACTTACAAACCTAACCTAACCTAACGTACCTACCAGACACACTAAAAGTGCCACAGTCCCATTTTTCCGTGGCTCGTTTAATCCAAATCGAATATTTGAGTTAAGCGGGAACCATAAAATATGATTAGTGGTTATATGGGGTCAGTCAGGCCGGTGACGCCTAGAGCAAACACGGCGAGCTTGTGCAAACAACCTCCGAATAAACGATTAACAAATATTTATCTGTAAAATTCTTATTGGTTTGGAGGTTCGGAATGAAGCGATTAAAGTTTCGAGGTTTGTGTAAATGTATAACTTTATCAGCTTAGGAGAGACTTCACAGAGTCTCCACTCACCCTCGTTGAAAGGGTCTAGTATGTAATCCAGCAAGGCTGTGCCGAGATGCTCTTGTGACAATTCCCTACATCTTTATGGTTCTAGGTTATGTTATGTGTCTTGAAGCTTCAAATTGAATTCTTGAATAAGATGGAACTGTCTCTCTTGTATTATTTGAGACGTTTTTATCATAGAAATATATTTAAAAAATAAATTTTGTTCTCAGCGAGGTTCGAACTCGTGTCTTTCAGTTTCTAATGAATGTCCTGTGCGAATTTTTAACTATAATATTTAGTAGCCATGACCATTTCTCTATGTTTTGTTTTTTTTGGTCTTCTTACTTTAATTATCTTATAGGTTAGGATATAGGAAGCTATTTTACCATTTCCTCTTAAATAAATTTATTCGTGAAAATAACAATTTTGTTTCATAATCCTATATGTGGACAAGTTCTCGAATCTGCCTAGTTGGTAGTTCTGTTTACCTTTAAACAATCCATTGAAGTATTTCACTAACTTAACTCAAGTAACATCAAATAAGAGAAGCGATCCGTTAATAGCGCTAAATTAATTCCGTATTCAGTACACTGTAAAGCAAGATGCGCAAGTTATCCAAGCCTGTTCCATATTGGCTCTTCATGCATAAACCAATGGACGTGGCACAATAACTCCAGTTTTACATGAATGAAAACAGAAACAAAGAGACTATCCATAACCGTAGGTTACAGATTACGTGCACCAACAATGGCGGATCGTATCTTTCGGAACAAAACACGATCTGACTTTATGTCATAATTACGTCAGTCGGGGTTATCGGAATCGGTCGGCCGGTGGTCGAACAGCTGAACAATATGTTTTTCCGTTCGAAAACATAGGCGATTTTTATATACGAGAATCGAGTTTGTGCCACGCCTATGTTAATTGGATGCGCTGACCGCGCCGATGTCGCGGTGGAGTATTTATAAAGCGATGTATGAGTGGATGTTTACAGGTGAATGGGCAAATTCGATGCGGTTCATCCTACCATTATGATTTCGTGACGGGGTTTTTAACAGGTTAGGTATCTGTTTAAAATTCGATATTCTTTTAATTAAATGCTTTTTAATGCTTTAGGTATAACATAAAAAAATAAAATTCTAGACTTGGAAATGTTGATACAGAAAAGAAAATGATTAACAGATTTATTCTTTGACTTACGATTTTGTATATCATTAGTACCCATAAGTACCTAATAGGTTTAAATTATGGTATGTGCGTTTGTTTTCATTCCTTTAAGTAAAATATTTTTATTGACGTTCGTCTTATTGAGTTGAAATTTTAAGTTACAGAAGTTACTTTTTTAATTTATGAAATTCTAATTCTAAATTTATTTGTGAGAGAAATGAATACAAATACATTATCATTTTGAAATGTCGACTTAAAACTAAGATTTTAGTGTGGTTTCTGAACGCACCGATGAGAAGAAACCACAACTCATGGGGTGAACTTATTTTAATCCGTTATTTGACACAATCGATGTCGTTGGTACTGAATAACTCATACCGACAAAGCAAACCAATCGCTTCATTGACGATAAACTGGCGGTTTGTAATCCGAAGCTCGACTCAATCGCAGTATGAATCGAGATAATTACACTATAAAAGCGGTTTAGAGCGACTGATATTTACCCGAGTAGGATGAATATAAGTTTACGTTTTAATTTTAAAATTCCAATTGTTTGATCGCAACCTAAAAAGTTGAAGATAGACAGTTGTAATCAGCCACTACTGTAATTACGTCAATTACGTTTTACGATAGACGTAACAATATTTTCAGCGCTGTAGCGGCTTTCTATATTTATTTCGGGTTATATGAATAATGAACATATACTATGTTTGTTTCAGACATCACCCCTAGTACTAGTTCATAATATTTTAACAATTGTAATTATTACACTAGTAGCGCCCCGCGCTTTCACCCGGACCCATTCTAGGTCCCCAGCTACATATATTCTAAGTTTCATTGCAATCGGTTCAGTAGCTTTTGCATGAAAGACTAACAAAGGCACATACATATATAAAAACTTTCGCGTTTATAATATTAAGATGACAGAAATCTCTCAATAAGCAAAATTGTACTCGTATTCCTAAAGTTGATATCGACTTCGTTTCAAATCCTGGGAATTTTAAGCCCCCTCCAATGATCGCTGCTTTTCCTTGAGTTGATCGGTAAATTAAGAGCCAATTAAGAAGGCTCATTTCTTTATTTTACGATTTTGATTCTGTTTCTCATCGCTGTCCTGTTAATTTCCCTTTATTAGATTTTTGAAGTTGAATAATGCGAAAGTCTATACATACTATATTAGTCTGAATATTATGTAGATCACACAAACGTTTTTTTGCGTCAAAAACTCAACTTCACGTATCGCAAGTGGCTTATTATTTGCCCAGTGTACTAAACAGACAGACAGACATTTAAAAATACCAGTTTAAAAGATCTTAAGACGCCTTTACTTTTTTGTTGTAACAATTTATCAGACGGTAAAATATCTAGTATTTACGTCTCATAGACCTTAATCATAATGGATAGGTACTTAGATATTACATCAATTTAAATAATCTTTTTAGATTTTAAGTGTGCGACTTTGCACTTATTCTTTTAAAACTGGGTACATAATTCCGATGAAAATTCGGTCGAAAGTTTGACTGATATTTTTTTTTTTCTATTTTTGTCTATGCTATTTTTAATTATAGCAAACAAGTCTTATAAAAAAAGTGGTTCAATATGCGCCTTCTTTTATTTTTCATGGTTAAAATCGAAAAGGACAGCTGTTGAATTAATGTCAATTTATTCTCACCATTGTAATAGAACAAGGCTTTCATGGTTACATTTCTCTAATAGAAGCGAGAGTCAAAATGTAGAGTCAATTTACCTACAGAGTCAATATGACGGTCCGAGAAACTTGAAATTTCCTTAATTTCAACGGAAGGGTTCTGTGCAATAATAATTAATCTCCATGTTAATTACTAGAGAGGCAGTTTCCGTAAATCAAGCAGCTACGTCACTCCACTATTGTTTCTGTTTTTGTCTAAACGGTGCCGATGACTCGGTGTAAACACTAATTAGTTGCCAGACGAATGTTGGATTTTCTAATTTGTTTAATTGAAGTCGAAAAGCGCAGCTGTTTTCATAATTTGAAAGGATTCTCGTAGTTGGAATATTAGGGACTCAGAATTGTTTTTACGGAACATCTTATCACTACATAATTTAATTTTGTAAACGTTTCACAGCCCCGTGGTAAGCTTGCTAAGCTAATGTTATGTTGACTAGACACAAGATATCCCATATTGATTTTTATTTTGTAAATACATTACAGTATTGTACACACATTGAAATAACCACTCAAGCCAGAAACAAATAATTAGTTTGAAGCATAACTACCCTGGTGAAAATCGAACCCGTAACCTGATAGTTTTAAGGCAAGACAATATACATAAAAAATTAAAAAAACGACTTAAAAAAAGAACAAAAAATAATTTAAAAATTAAAAAACCACAAAAAAGTTTGCCTAACTAAGTACAATATGGAACCATACAGCCAGTAAAACTGCCCGACTTCAGATGATAAAACAGATTAATTAGTCGGTGGCGCTGTATGTAGAGGTTATTTTGGTCTTTTTTATCAATTCTTTTTTTTTGTGGTTTTTTAATTTTTCAATTATTTTTTGTTCTTTTTTTAAGTCGGTTTTTTAATTTTTTAATTATTTTTTTATTTCACCCTTTTTAATACCTACCTACCTACTTTCGACTGCCAAATAAATTAACAATACCTATTGTTATCGTAATTTTAATTATTGAGGAGTTTGCTGATGAGAAGGTGGTTTTAGGTGGCCCATCAATCTGTACTTAGTTCTTTAGGGGTCTATTCTTTTTGGTAGAAGTCCAAAAACGAGTAATTTATTACATTCTGGGAAGCTATCCTATCCATCATTCCGAAGATACTCATCAGATCTTCATCAAATTTTTATGGGACCACCTCGGGGCTTCCACCTTTCTATTACAAAAAGAACCATCTTAATCGGTCAAGCCACCTTTGAGTAATCGGTGAACAAGTGAATTGAATCCAGGTTTTTGAGAAGCATTCCCGGTCCTCACTTCGAAGATCCTCATCAGATCCTCACCAAATTTTTATGGGACCACCTCGGGGCTTCCACCTTTCCATTAAAAAAACAACCATCTTAATCGGTCAAGCCACCTTCGAGTAATCGGTGAACAAACATAAAAAAAAATAAAATATATACGCGACGAATTGAGAACCTCCTCCTTTTTTGAAGTCGGTTAAAAAGCGTTGCAGTCACCTCCCCGGCTGCATAATTTAATATATTTTTATATTTTTTTACAATTGTGCTTCGATATATTCGCTTGAAACGTCGGTAAATTAGTTATCATTAGATAAGAAATCGTTTTCAGTTGTGACGACTTTGGATTACATCCTGAAATATAAACTATCTATATTTTTCTTAATATTATCTACTGATTGTTTAGTGTTCTTAATAGAATTGCATTCTTATGCTTTTCTATGTAGAACACCATTACACCAAAGCGTACAGTTAAAAAATAATTATTGCCATTATTTGCATATATTTTTGACATTATTACGTAAAAATTGTACCTAACTTTGAGCATTTTCTTACTCGTTGTTGGTAAATTGGATTCCCTATTTGCTAGTTATTTTTTACCTATGCTTTAGGGCTAATAGCTCCTTTGTGGCCTCTGTGGCATGGCGGGCGACGACTCGACTGCAATGCAAAAGGTTGCGGGTTCAATTCCAGCTGGGTGCAAATATTTATGCTTAAAAATAAATATTTGTGATAAATATATGGTCTGAATGTATTTATATGTATAATATGTATGTATTAACAAAAGAAAAAAGAAAAATAAACATAGGTAGTATATCCGTTGTCTAGTCACCATAACACAAGCTAAGCAGTTTACCATAGGGCTAGATGGCGCTCTGTATTCATTTATTTTATTTTTTATTTATTTCTTCAGTAGAAGAAAAAGATAATAAAAACATTATTATAATATCATTAAATAGTTTCAAAGATAAACTGAGATTACGAATTAATCGGTACACACGTTTGTTTGGCAAAGGTATTTGTAGTTAGTGTTTTGGCTAAATTCTCATTGCAGTAGATACACAAGTCAGCGGTTACACAGAAGTAATATACATAGTTTTGCTCCAGGTAACTGTTTCTACACACGGATGGTGCGAATAAATAGTACTTAGCTATAAATTAACAGTTCTTTATCTTGGTTTCAGAGTATTTCATAGAAACGTGATTGAATTATTATAACCGCCCAAGACCAACAAGCTTTAAGCAAATGAGGGAGTCCTTTGCCCTGCAGTGGGACGACATAGGTAAATTTAAAAAATATAAGCGAATATATAACAAGCCTACTCCACTTAATAATGACAAGGGCACTATAGCGCCATAAATAGCATGGATTTATACAGAGGCTTCCTCTGTATAAATCATCTAAAGTTAGATGATAAACTGCAATTATTAAATATCTTATATTGAAATAGAAGTCGGGAACCCACTGTTATAAAAATAAACAACACCATAACAGCAACCTATGACGAATAATACCAACCAATGATAAATAATATTAATTGAAATAAAATACAATCGAAACGAAAACAAAATACGATCGACATACAAAAAAACTTCCACAGTTTCATCCCGATTTGTCTCATTATGCTGCATATCCTCTAACTTCTTTTTCTTTTCGTATAGTAATGTGGCTCACCTAGTGTTGGAGTTGTTCAGCTGTGGTTAGATGATACCATCCACCGCTAGTAGTTGCTAAGTTGCAGTACATTGCTGCTTTGACGTAACGTGCATGTTACCGGTGAATACTTCAAAGCAGCAATGTAGGTACGAAATGTGTTTTTTTTAAAGTAAATAGCGACTAGTAGCGGTAGATGCTAAATAGATGATATCACTGCTGATCGCCCTAAGGCCTCTAACTTGACATAACGTTTGCTACCAACTGTTTCACATGCCTTCCGAAGCTCGGAGGAGCTCAGATTTTTTTTTGCGCCACACTAATTTTAGGTCACCCATCAAAGTACGCTAAGCATTGCTTAACCTGCAAGATCATTGAGACCGGCAAACGCAGCTTGACCAATGACATCCTCGAATGAAGTGTTTGTACACTTGAGAGATAAGTGTTAGGTATGTTTCAATGAGCTGCCTCATTGAAACATGATATTAACATGATATAATATTTACCGGGTAACTCGTGTGTTATTTATTAATGACATTTTTCAATACCATACCAACGTTTCGTTAACTTTACTAACTTTATTAAGGTAAACACATGGGATCAAAATACCTAAAACTAGACCAAATAATAATATGTTTGAATAAATACTTAATAAATTTGAAAGTTAAAGTTTTAACTTGTGTTTCCGCAATTAGCCCAACAACTGGGCCTTTGTGCGTGACTTTAAGCCGTCGCGTGGATTTTCCTCACGATGTTTTCCTTCACTGTATGAGCGATGTTAATAGCGCAGATATTTGTTTCTTACAGAAAAAGACATCAGTGCGCGGCCAGGATTCGAAACCACGACCGTCTAAATGAAAGTTGGAGTATCCACTGCTAGACCAACACCGCTCTAATATAAATACTAGTTACTCAGTTCAATATGTATAAAAGTCGTATAAACATAAGAGCCGTAAGTATGCCCCGGAATACGTCCTAGCTTAGTGGAAGGAATCTCATAGATATCTCGCCGGCAGATTCCATACACAGCTCGCAGTTATTCTGAACATTCTGCAGTTTGCAAAACTAAAGAGATTGCTTATCTTTGCTGATTTGTTACATTTTAACTTAAATATTTTCTTAAGACAACTATCTTACGTTTGGTTCAATCGCATTCGCATTTACTTAAGCCCCTTCGCACACTTACTTTTACCTCTTTTGACGACCTCTGTGGCGCGTCGCGGAAAGCTTGGCTGCAATGCAGAAGATTGCGGGTTCGATTCCCACTAGATGCAAATATTTATGCTTAAAAATAAATATTTGTATTTGGTCTGGGTGAATACTTGCACCTGGCGGGAATCGAACCCGCAACCTTCTGCATTGCAGTCGGGCCTCAGGCAGCCACAGAGGGGAGGCGGTGGTATCTAGTTATTAATTATACCTCAATTTCTGGTATTTACCTCAATCCATCGTCCTGCTAGCAGGACGTACGTAAAACTTAATACAAAATGATGTTCTGCTAGCAGTACTCTCAAAGTACTTTCGGAAGAGCTTCTAGAAGGACAGTTACTTGGACGATCTATGGTTAATGAAAATTCTTGGTTGTTTTAACACTATTTTTAGAAGTTAAGTAAGCCTATAAAATAAAATATTTAGACCGATTTAGGTATGATTCTCAAACGTAATTTTTTATTATGACAGAATTCCTCTGAAACGATTCACTTTGAACGTTTAAATTAAATTATATAATTAACATGAGTTGCGATGTCATCGAGTGAAAGAAGTAATTTGAAATGAGTTATGGCATAATTTCTTAATAAAGCGTAATTAAAAATAATATCAAATTTTACAAACCTTTTTATTTTGCGGTTCGAATGACAAAGTTTATTACGTTTTTTAAATCTATACATATCTGTACAATAATACATACTTTAATATTACTACATAATATTATAATAAATCAGTAACTAAGCCGTGCCTGTACATTCAATATTTTTTGAAAAAAGTAATCGGACGTGTTGTTGTTATATCCATACAACAGATCATGTAAATATGATTTTTGAAATTATTGTCTGTATGTTTGTTTGTGCGCGAATCACGTAAAAACTACCAAACTGATTTCAATGAAATTAAGTATATAGGCTTAAGCGGCCTGAATTGAAAAAAAAAAAGTTCTTATCCGGATATTCTGTTAGGATAACCGGAAATCAGTAACTTTTTCAAGATGAACAATATCGTTTGAACAAAACTTACGTACTGAACAAGTCTATAGTGTGGCAAATAACTGTTTTTTCCAGATAAATCACAAACACAAACTGGCGGGAATTTTAAGTAAAAACTAGCACACTAGATGTCACCACTGGTAATATTAAATCACGACGATTTCTCAAATTTTTAAAACTTACCACTGACTTTTTTATGTGTTGGAACGAAGCTTAAAGCTAAGCGTCTACCTTTCTACTACTACTTGACTACTTTGTGTTACTTTGAGCTTCACTAAGCGTGGAGTTAGTATAACTAACGATAGCGAATATCATGCTTTTTTGCATGCATGCTTTGAATATTAATGAAGATCACGAAAATAGCCATGAACCTGTTGGGCAACAATACTAGATACCTACGTGCATGCTACAACGCGCACGCACCACACCATGCGTACGAAGGACACAATATCTAGTTTATATAGACAACGCATGTTTTATTCTGACGTTTAGTTCTTAGAATCTAAAAAAAATCGCATTCGAATCGCGTTTTAATTTCGGCATTTAAAACACCAGTGGTTTCGAGGACTTTCAAGTGCCGAAACGAAGTTAAACTCGATTTGAAACTACAGATGCAGTTTTGTTTCTTCCCAATTATAAATGGATGTTTCTTTTGGAGACAATTTGCTATATTTTGTCGTACTTTCCTTTCAAGAGGGGCCCAAAAATTTCTTCTTGTTTGTAGTTTAAAAAATGTTTTTTTTTTTCGACTGTACTATTTCTTTTAAACTTTATTTTATTGTATTATTATTTTGTAATATAAATGTGCTATTAAATTAACGCCACATTGCGAAGAACTTCAAAGTTTTAAGTTGAGTGGCTGCATCGAAACATCACAATTTCCGTAGCGAACTTTGTAAAAAATATCTCAGTAGCCTAATACCGTTGTAAACAAACTATATTCACAAAAAACCTTTAGGCATTTTGTGGGTGAAAACATAAAAAATGATTTAAAACGTCCATGCATAAAATAAAAAAATCCAAACAACCGATGGATTTATCTATATTTTTTTATGGCGTAAAATGTAAAAACTTTGTCACTACATTTTTTTGTTCGAGGGTATGAATAGAACTGTGGCAATTAACAGCTTTGATCCGGGATTTTAAATAACGATCTCTTGGATATTGCAAAAAAAACCATTTTGATTATTTGGCATAGCTGTATGTATAAAACACTTTTCCTAATACCTAGTTGAGGGTTAATTATTTTTTTCGGTTGTATACCGATTATGGCCATTTAGAAAGTAGCCAGTGTCAAGTATTATTAATTTTTGCAAGTTATTTGCAATTTGCATCAGAATAGTCAAGGCGTCGTAATAAAAGTCAAGTCAAAGAAGTCATTGTAAATGGTGGCTCTTTACAATGACGGTTCACGCGAGCTTTGGAGACAACGCTAAAGTCCATGTTATGCACCGATTTTTACTTTCATCACTCGTACACCTTCACGAAACTAAATTAATTAATATGCCGAATTTAAACAATTTAGACGCATTTGAACTATTACAAAATATATCCTACCCCATATTTACAAATTACTTAATTTTTTTGGACGACAAAAGGATGACAAAGCAACGAGAAACGATCTCATAGTAGCGCGGATTAAATACCGATGTAAGTTGAAATTACTGACGAAATTTTGAGCTCTGTATAAAACAAATTTAAACATGGTAAATACTCCGTTATTTAATAACATTCATCGTTTCTTGATTTTTATTTAAAAGTATTTATTACAATTGGAAGAAAAATTAACGAAGAGATGCGTTCCATAATTTCACAACGACAGAGCAAGCACCTGTGGCGCGATTGGCGAGCGCACGACACTGAATGTCGTGGAGGTTCAAGTCCTGTCGTGTGCAATTTTTGGAGAGCATTTCTTCAAAACAAATTAATATTTGTTAGGATAGTGTTTTACTTAAAAATTTTGATCGTCTAAATTTAGAACCAACTATTTTCTTTTTAAATATCGTAGTGACGTTTTTTATTCGGCAGTGTTACATTTTATTTGTAAGATATCTCTTTCTAAAGATTTGAAAAATAGCCCATAAATAATATTTTTTTACTTCGGCATTTCAAGCAGTTTATGGTACGAATTTTTAACATGGTGAAAATTATCCATTACGTGCGTCAAACGGCTTGATACTATTAGTCTTTGAATAAAAAAAGTTAGAGTTCATCCCCTACGTGGTACCAAAATACTTGTTCATGGAATGTGTACCTGTGAACATGCTGAACCAAACCACAAGTATATTATTGTCACGTGAAGAGAAAAAACATCTCTGATCCGTGACAAGCCCCTTCAAGTTATCAACAATAAAGTTTAAATTAGTTTACAAACAGTTGGAGAGGGTCTATCCGATTCATTAGGGAACCGTTTTTGCATCAAACAGTAAAGTCATTGTTCTAATGTCATTTGTTGGTAGTTCCGACTCTAAAATACTTGAGTAAATAAGTACCTCTTTAAATAATAGGAATTTGTCAATTATAGTAAAAACCATTTTTATTAAATACGGGGTTATTTGCCATTTTTAATTTTGGTTTTGACCCGGAGATCAATTTTTCCGGTATTTCAACTGGCAAAAACAATCTACAACTACCACAACAATCTAAAACCACCACCAAAAACCATATTGTAAGTTTAAAATCATATACAAATAATAATATTGATAATTTATTTATTTTTCACCTCACAACCTCGAAAAGATTCTCTTTATCACTAGAAATCAGCGTGCAACAGTGGATTTTTCAAAAACTTTGCTCTACCAAGTATCAAGTTGCTTTGGGTGATATCATTTGTGCTTACGACGTCTATTGTTGCTTTCTGTTCATGGCTACTTAATTTGTAATATTGATTAAAAACACATTTGAGTTTAATTTTATTTTATTTCTAACTTAAACTTATTATTATTTTAGGTGAGGTTACCTTACTAGCTGCGCCCCGCAGTTTCACAAGTCATAAATATCGTAATATCGGATAAAAAGTAAAATATGTGTTATTTCAAGTCTCCAGCTATCTATATTCAAAGTTTCAATAGCAATCGGTTCAGTAGTTTTTGCGTGATTGAGGAACAAACACACATCTTTGTAATATTAGTAGGATTCAGGTTATCAATTAATTTTGAATGAGCATTTTTAATTTAAATCTTATTCAGTTTGTAATATAATATTATTCAGAAGATATATAATTACAATTTTTTAACTGACATTTTCGAAAGAAACGTTCGATTTGATCTTGTAATCGAATTCAAACGCAAGTTCATTTACAGTGATTGCTTTCAAATTTATCTTCGAGAGATTTTACCAGCTCATGTTACGTTGCGCAGGCAGACAAATAAGTTAATTTCCCGATGTGAACTGGCAACCCGGCTTGGACCGCATTGTTTGTGTTTGCTCTGGCTTGATTACTGTCGGGCAATTGGCCCCGTTCATAAACAGTGTAATCAACCACCGATCGATGGTAAACAATATACACAAAAACCATTAGCCGATAAGCGATTCCGGATTGGTCTCTCATCGATTTTGGACTCAGTTGATTTGTTGCTGGCGTTGCTTGTGTTCAATCAAGGTTTTTCAGTTGTTGGGTGTTAATGGTATTAATTCTGTTCTTCTTATTTTAGTTCTACATGAGATTTGAATAGAATCGTTTAATTTTATCTTGAACATAATATTTTACCTCATAGATATATTATCTAAATGCGTATAATGCGCATTGTTTCGTATCGGCATTTTATGACTACTTCTTCTTGGACCAGTTCTACATTGGATCACTTCTACATTGGACCCTTTTACATTGGATCACTTATATATTGGACCACTTTAAGAGTTCACGATCGAAGTAAAAACAAAAGTCGATTGTAAAAGAAACAAAAGATAATCGCAATAAAAACAAAAAAGATCGAAATACAAATGAAAAAGATCGAAACGGAAACAAAAAACGATCAAAACAAACTATCGCAATCTCTACATTTTTAAATCTATTTTTTCCTAACCAAACTGTTTCTAATGGAAAGAGTTGGAAAAACGACCTGAAGAAAAACTACAGGTGAGTGAAACGGTCGGTTAGTCAACATTTGAGTACTCGAGCTAAACCGAGATGAATGAAAAGCTGCCTGTGAGGCCAACTAGCTGTCGCACCTCTTGAATAAAGCTTATAATACCAAAACCTCTAAAGACCCGAGAAATAATAGCGGATGAAGAAACCGAAATATTATACCTATGCCTTGTTTTCAATGAAAACAAATATTACTTTTTATTGTATAGGTAATCGTTGTTCTTGATATTACATGTACAATTATTGCAAAGCGTTTTCCCCAACCACGCCACAAAGAAAGTCGAATTTGAAACATTAACACGAACGAAACTGAATTTTACTTTTAAAAACCAAATGCTGAAGAATATTTGCAAATTTCACTGCATAATGCACCTTATAGAACAAAGTCTAGGTTTGATTCAAAAGGGTTTTCCCATCTAATCAACATTCAAGAAGCGGCCGCGGCTTGCTGTCTCCATAAATTACGTATCAAGTATGTGTGGAGGCTTTATGAAAAATGTTTTCGTTGAGGTTACCCGGTGCTTTGCTTAGAAACTCCGACGGACCGTCTGCATGCGCCTTTATGCTAACAAAATATATTGAGCCTTTGATATCCGAGCTCGTTTACTTTGCTATTAGTTTGGGAGTTATTAAATTGGCCCACAGAGTTTCTGTTTAGATAAACTCAATAGATTGTTTATCCCTGTTGCTTGATTAGAAACTCAGGTAAACAAACAAAGATTTACGCAACTTTTTTTGGCATAAATAAATCGAAAATATTGGAAAAAATTTAAATAGATAATTTTGTGTACCTAATTGCACACTAAAAAAGAAATCTTTTAATAGCACGTTATTTATTTATAAATTCGTCATAAATCTCTATCCAGTTAATAAATCAGGGGAAAACACATGTCCAATGTCCTTTGATTTTTTTTATTTCTTGTTGGATATGGATGTAAATTTGTAAAGTACTTCAAGACTTTAGTAGTAAATAACGTTACTGAATACTCTAAATCTTTTTATTATCGATATCAATTACGTAGCTTGCGTAGATGCATTAAGCGACCTGAAAATTGTAATAATAATATTAGGTGAACCACCACTTAACGAAAAGAAAAAGAATCAAATTTAAATCAGATCCTAGGTTTTATTTCTGTTTATATATTTTTTGTATTTAATTGAAAATAATAGTATATACGGCGGGACTCGAAGGTCGGGGCCACTAACAGAATATCACAAAGAAAATATTTTTTCAAAAACTATGTTTTTATTTATTTATTGCGATTTAGATTAAGTATTATTCTTCTTCAGCTGTTTAGTTCTAGGTAAATGTGTAAAACCATTTTTTACCTTGTTTTACCTAGTAGTTTGTTACAAAGGTGAAGTCGATAACCAATAGAGCGTAATACGTCAGATGGAACACAACTCCAATCGGATTTCGATTTCGATTCCGAGACAAAGGGAAACTTCGATAGAATCGAACCATCAGCTTAAACCCTTGGACACGACATTATACTCTTTGACACTTAAACTGGAAACTACCTTCCTACTTGAAAATTCTTTAGAAGGCTTTATCCAGCCTAGTTTTTAACATAATTCAAGGTAAATGAAAACATTTTTATCTTTTTAAGACAATTCTTGTTCATCCTGTATGTAGTCTATATTTAAGTTAGTAGGAATGTAACGTAGACGTGTAAATACTACTACGTAGATAGAGAGAAAAATACAAGAAATTATTTCAATCAAAATCAACACAAATACAACCACCGTACCTAAACACCGTACTAAGCACTGATCATTAATTGGATCTTTGACATCTGATTTGAATAAACGAATTAATTCCCACCAATATGTCATTACAAGACCCTTCTAATGGAAATAATCAGCAAGTAAATAAAGAAAGATCCTTCGGATAAATGTACAAGAAAAGATTGGCAAGAGTATATTAAATGTCTCTACAACTTCTAATGAAATTTACTCCTAAGATATATCGTTTCCCACACTTTTAAAACCTTGTGTCATTGTCACTGTTTTATCTCGTCATTAAAATATTTTACTACTAAATAAATTAACACCCATAAAACCACAGTCGTGGATGTTGTCGACCATATACTTAATTTATTTTTATATCACAGCTTAAAGTACGAAATAACCGCATCGTTGCGGCATAATGCCTCCTATATGTGTATCAGTATTTGGATAGCGTAAATTTGGTGCGTGTTTATTCAAAGCTTAATCCAAGTACGACAAACGGCACCTATATTGCTAGGTTTAGTATGAGTTGCACATCGCAACTATTACTAGACCTTGTTTGAAAATTATTAAGATTACTTGATTTTAAAATCAAGTAATCTTATTGATTCTACAAACCTGTCCTACGCATCCTCATCTAGAGGAAACGCAGCCTATGGTACCTTTCTGTAATTAGCATTTTACTAAGCAATGTTCGTGATATGCTAAGACATGTCTGTCGACTGTTTTCCTTCTGATGCCATATCTACTGTTAGGCTACGTCCGTATAGACAGGAGGCTGGCTTAGCGCCTGAGGCTAATGAGTTACCTATAAGTCATCATCAACAATAATCATCATCAGCCTGTTGCAGTCCACTGCTGGACATAAGCTTCTCCAATTGCACGTTACCTAGATCTTTTTTCGGCTTCTTGCATCCAGTAAGTAAGTAGTAGTAGTCGCACCTTTAAGTAAGGCGAACGATCTAAAAAGATCGCGACCGGCCCCACAAAGCGCTTGGGGCCTAGCTGTGTATCTAGCCAGAACGCTAGCTACTAGGCACTAGGCGCTAAGCTGTCTGTGCGGACATAGCCTAAAGGTTGAGATCAAAGCAAGACTAGATGATATTACTATTGTTTGCCTTCTTTCTACATAAACCCTACGTGTGAAGAGCAGTACGGACACCTAACATATTTAGCATAATACCTACTTGTATCTCCGTAAACTATCCAAGTTGCACTCTTAACGTGGTACTTCCGTAAGACGTGAAAGATATCCTCGCCTTGGAACGCAATTGGATGACGATGCATCGTATGATACGATCGAACAACAAATCACGGCTTCCAATTTCAAGTCGAACAGATATTGAATTGAATACTGTTTTCAATTTTTAAACGTTTTTTGGCCATGTGTACTGTGCTTCTTTGGTTTCATACCTTAAAAAAACCCCAGATCACTATTTTTATGATTGCTGTGGATGTGTCTGAATACTGGTTCACCAAAATTTTACTTACTGTTATTTTTAAGCCATTGACACGACTGTGGTTTATATTGTAATGTCTGTAATGTATAGGTACCTACAACAAATAAAGCATTTATATGACTACTAATTACCAATAGCTAAGCAAATAACTATTCAGTATTTATCGCTTCAATCATTTCACTATTTTAATTACCGCTCCTCATAATAAAGGCGCATACATAACCGGCCTCATTTGGTCTGCATAAGTGTGTGTCATAAAGACAGGCCGGTCGCAGTGCAGCGGCTCGCGCTCATCAAGCTCTCGATATTTCACTGTACATTACAAACGATGCGGACAACTGAAGTTAATTGGATGCGCTGCCCACAACGCACGCTATGAAATATAGAGCAGGCATTGTGCTCGCAGGTAACCGGGAACGTTATACTGCGGGCAAAGACGATAAAACCAGTTGACTGACCATAAGTATCCTCCCCTTACGAAAATAGTACGTCTTTATAGTAGTACTCTCGTGCAAGAACGGCTAATTACAAAGAGTCTAGGTATAGATGTATAATAAATAAAATAAATATTGCACTACATTGCACACAGCGCAATCTAGCCTCAAACTAAGCACAAGGCTTGTACTATGGGTACTAGACAATGAATATACTACATATTATTATTATACTTTTTTTTTGTAAATACATACATATTATACATAGAAAAACGACCAGACCAGATACAAATATTTATGCATGCATTGCAGTCGAGCGTCTGCCCGACACGCCACAGAGTCCGTCAAGATAGGTAACTCATCGGCTAATCACAATTAGCCTTATTAATGACAACAAACAAAAAATCATTTCATTTCAAGGTAAGAGTAGTGAGAATAAACAATGTTTATTTATTTATTTATCCGTGGCAAGAAATTTCAAAGTTTACGGACAGAAACAAATAACGGAATAACTACTCCTGAGTGTAAGTATAGATTGGTAACGCAATGGTCAATCACAAAGTTTGATTATTACCTCACCTCTTGCTCGTAACGGTGAGTTGTGTTTTGTAGAAAAAAAACAGTATGAGCGATCAATTCCCTTTATTGTCTTTGAGTGCGGGTTACCGTAGTCGGTACCATCGTACCATTGATGTCCTGTCTACGTCGTCGTGACGTTTTGATGCAGTGGGTCCGAAATAGTGTTCAACTTCAGCTTTACAACCTACTAACCTCCATAATACAAGTCCCTTTTCAACCTAATCAGTAAGACGTACTGGTATTTGTTTTGGATCTAGCAATTGCAATTATAGACAGGTCGATAATTACTTTATCTAGGTAAGTATTATTTTTTTCGTTCGTCAATTCGACGCTTCGTTTTAGGTCTACACATACGATGGTGTTTTGTAGTAAATTATCATTCACAAAGAAGACGAATAAGAATCTAATACGTTATCTTTTTCTATGACAAATAAAAAACATGTTTTTTTGCTTCTTTTGAGGCTACTTATGTGGCCGTCTACCATTATGTCGTAAAATGTATGTACTGATTCTACTCACTTCTACCGTAATCTAGACTTGTCGAATACGAAATCTGAACCGCACCCTCAACATAATAGACCTTGTCGTCCGAATGTAACTACGTGTTGATTAGACTGCCCAAACAACTTCCATATCGGAAGAACAAAGGCGGGTTGCACGGCTTTTTACTCGCGACCTAATCAAGCTATGTTCTGTGAGCAACGTTGCAAAATAAATACCGACTATTTTGTATTGCGACGTATACATGTACTACAATACAAAATATTAGTACTTTCATAGCAGTGGAAAGCGTACAATACGTTTGAAACGGACTGTGTAATAACAACCCATCAAAATTAGTACGGTACAGTTGTCGATGCGATCGGTTTTTCGAAATTTTTATTCAGTCGACTCGTATGTCGGTCGGCCGTGTCCGTAATCCACGGACGCTGCTGTGTGTGAAATTGAAATTAAAATTCTATTAAAACGAAACGATCGAGCTAGAACACCGTATCCTATTTTTATACAAAACTGATTAAATGATCAGACCGGTCGATGATCCAGTGAAAGCGTAATCGGTCGAACGGAGGGTTTACTCATTCAGATGTCGATTAGCTGAAATCACTGCTTATTGGCTGCAGATCATTTTCACGAATCGAGAAATCGTTTTAATGTTGTTGTTTAGTTAATTAATTAAAATAGTTTATTGTTTTTAATATTGCCTAATTTATGTACTAAGGTAACATGAAAGCGACTTAATTTGTTTTTGTTTAGGTAAAATGGTTTTAAAGTTATTTTAATATTTTTATTTCATAATTCAAAAATGGATGTTTATTTAACTAAATGATGGATTTTACCTGAGGATTTTCTTATAGCGCGAGCGATTAGAAATTTAGTTAAATTTTTAATTTTATATCGAATTTTTAGAAAGGAATTCGAAACAACATACAATTAATCTCAAACATGAAATTACACAAATGAAAGAATTCCGTTTGAAAGACTGGTATATCTTACACTAGCCAAAAACTATGTGGACACTACAGCCGAGTTCCATGGTGAACAAAGCGAGGTCAGTCATAATAATTCAGTTTAAGAAAAAACAACCGTTTCTACAGTCGAATAACATTTTGACATCGCTCAGCACTACCTAAACTCGACGTGATAGAGCGCCTTAAGAACATACCAAGCTAATAATACTCGATCAACTAAGCAGAATGATTGCGTCAACTCACATTTAATCAACAAAGCAATATTGGATTTTTCTGTATTCTCTTAGAATATTTCGTTGAAATTAACTTATTTACTACGTTATGTATATGAGCCAGACAGACTGGCGCCTGCCTATGTCTGTCCCTTTCTTTTGTCCGGATTACGTCGGATTATTCAGAATATTAGATAATCTACATGTCAAATTATCTTGTCAATCCGACTGACATTTGGGGCAAACTACTACGACTATAGATTAACTAATTTGGTAGAATTAAACATTTATGAGAATAGGTAATACGAAAGCGGTAATGAAAATTAACCAATAATTATTAAAATTTAATTTTCAAGTTAACTATCAAATTTACTATTAGAATTAACTTAGTCGATTAATTAACTGTATCTCTGGTATGAGTTTTTTCGTTTGACAATTAGTTACTGTATAAGTACTAAACATTTGAGTAAATGCCAAAATTGTATGGAAAGTTGAAAAACACCACCAGCGTACGTATGCCGAAGCTCTCTTTCGAGTCGTTTGTAGAAAAAGAAAAAATAGTCGGTCATTTTGCCAACAGTCATTTATTAAGCTTCCTTATCAGTGACAATCAATAGCTATAAAACCTGGAATTAAATGCATTCAAGGGTAAGCTATAGATAAAATTTAAAAAAAAAAACAATCGAAATGGACAAAGGACGATCGATAGTTAAGCGTTCATATCAAACTATGACAGCTAAATAAATAAGTAAGTTTTTACAAAAAACTGCCGACAAATATTATATAATAACGAAGTATTTACAATATATAATTTTGTTTTTACACGGAGCTCGATATTTCTCCAGTAATTTCAACTGGCTTGCACGAGACTGAAGAATGCGGGTAGTATGTGATGACAGTCAGATTTCCATATAAAAAAAAGGTAAATACAAAACAACCATGTAGACATAAATGGTATAAAATCTGGTGAGCTTGAAGAACGAACTTTTTTTTTTTTTTTTATATAAACCAACTACCTAACTTATATTGTTGGACATATATGACGACCATATATGTCCAACAATATAGGTAGACAAATTTCACGTTTTCGCAAAAAAATAAGCAAAACTCTTACAATGAGTAATGTTATCTTATCAGCAGCCCTAGACAACATTCTTATCGATTAACGAAATCGCCAATCGACATATGTTTTTGTATGAAATTGACATAAGTTCGCGAAAAGTCACGGGCTGCTGTTCTCACAAGCCTCAGAGATTCAGTTTTTGTAAACTATAACAATTTTTTTTTTAGTTCAATATGCTCAAAAAAACTGCTTGCTCTTTTTTTTTACAAATTACAGCTTATAACAGAGTGCCCCAAAGCGTCACCACTAAATAAAAAAGTTGGGAAATATTCCCTTCCCAATTAAGATGGAGTCAATAAATTAAGTTTATACCTCCAGACCAATTTCAAGTTTGGGATAAGTTTCGTGCGAAGGAAGTGTCGTAAATACTAATATTAATTTACCATACGATTACATAATAATATTATCGGAAGAATTTGATATGTGGCTAATTTATTTTCATTTTTACTGGGGAGGGAGTATGGGTAAGAATAATAATAATCCGTATAATACGAAGGTATGTTGTCCTTTTTTAAATCGTTTTTTTTAATTTCACCCCTTTTAGTGAGGAGCCTTCTTTCTGGGGTACTGATCCAGGGACAGGGACTGATCAAATCTCGCCGCAAGTTAATTTTTCCTTTAAAATATTTCTAGTTTTTAATAACTTAATAAGGGCCGATTCTTAATATTTTTAATAGGGTCCGATTCGATAATTTAAAAACCATTATATTTGTTCTATTATTTTGGTTATTTATAGTATTTTAATATTAATCTGATTGATTGATTTTACTTTCTGTTCTATTCTCTTTACTGTACACTGTACACTTTACTACCTTAAACTATATAACTATTTCCTTTTTCTTTTAAGGTCTGTCGGGAAAAATGTCTTACAGGGTTAGACTCACCTTAGTATAAATTTATTTTATTATTTGTATAACATCTGTTTTGTAATGTATTTCACTTGTGTACTAAATAAATGAAATAAATAAAGAAATAAATAAAAAACCTCGCCTTTGTTTAGTAGGTGGTATTTAATATATTCATGATGTTGTACATTGCCACTGACTTGTCTGTTATGTAACCTGATGTATTAAGATAATAAGCATCTAAATAATGCACACGAATTGTGAGTAATTTATCTTTTCAGGGCTACATACATCTTGATAGATGTACGCCAACATCATGAATACATCTAAAAAAATCACAACTACCGGATTGAACGCATGCAATCTCATACAGTCGGACGACAATTTTACTGGACTATAGTATCCAGATTGAGTTTTTACGGGACCACGTAACCATGCCAATAAAAGTATTTAGAGACAACGGAACATATCCTACTAATATTATCAAGCTGAATGTTTATGAGGATGTGTGTATGTGTGTTTGTTACTCAATTACGTAAAAAACATTGAACCGATTACCATGAAACTTGAAATATAGGTAGCTGGAAACTTGGAATAACACATAGGCTACTTTTTATCCCGATATTCTTGTGGGAACGGGACTTACGCGGGTGAAACCGCGAGGCGCAGCTCGTACAGAACAAAAGTGAAACTGTGGAGTTAAAATACTCTATGCAAATAGGCTCTACATTGAAATTAGAATTCAATGCTATTTTTATAGCAATACGTGAGCCAAGTTTCGAATAAATTGTACTAAAAAGTTTCAATCGCTAATGACGATAGAATGATGATAATAGATTGGATCATTTTAAGATGGTTAAAGAATGTTCCTCTAAAAGGACAGTAGAATTGAAAAGTTAGCAGGACCCTAATTACTCAGACTCCGCTGTTTACCTGTCTGTTCTTTTGTCACTAGGCCGTCCCATGAAACGTGATAGCTAGACAGTTGACATTGCCACAGATGATGTATTTCTGTAACCATCATAACAACAAATACTAAAAACAAAATAAAACAAATGTTCAAGGAAAAAAGTTCCGTTCGTCCATATGACGAACGAAATTTTTAAAATGTACCTAAACGCAAAGTTACCGCGATTTATGTTAGACTCTGGCGCCATCTAGAGAGACTGGTTCGCGTTGCGTTAACGGATTGGTTGGTTTCGTGTTTATTTTAAGCCGTGTTTTCACTACGTAGTGTCACGAAAGTTATAGTCAACTTCACAAAAAAATTTGCTCGCCACTAGTTTTATCAAAAAATCGCTGGTGCGACGCATTTTCTTTGCAAAGCCGACTATAACTTTCGCGATATTAGTTTTGTAATAAAAACATGAGTCCTACTCGTACTTTGCCTTTTTTTAAGTTGCGAAGGGGCAATGGGTTGAATAGTCTTTGGTTCTCCTGCATGAACCGTTTCTGCGTTTTTAAATCGCAATCAGTTTAATATAAATACCTAGTAAGTACATATACTTAATTGTAGATTTAAGAATATGTCGATTTCCTTGCAAAAAAGTCATATATGCGCTATAAAAGTCGCTTTTACATCGTGTTCAAATAACAGAAAAAATACAAACATAAAATATTTCAATACATTTAGTACAGCAAAACGACTCTATGCGACTAGACAAATTCCCGGCAAAAGGTAATAATGTGCACAGTCAAATATACCGACCGAGTGCTGAGTGTGCACATTTCTATGCAATATTATCCATGCGAAATAGGAGATTCAAGTACAATTTACTGAATACACGATGCGCTTAACAAAAAACTCGTGTTGTTAAAACAAGAGAGAGAATGGTACGGTCCCATCGAATGTCCAAACCGGGATCATATTATGTTATTTACGTTCCCGCCGAGGACAACTTTTTAATGGGACGATAACAGACCATCCGAGACCGGCTCGCAGTTAAATCTCTCGCTCATAAATACGTTATGTAAACCCACCCTAATAATTAGTCGCGGTTACGGCGCGTTGTTAAGTTTTATGGAAGCACAGGAACTAAGTGGGAATGAGAACTCGCACAGAAAAATATACTTTAATTTGTCTGGCAACGTTCGGAGGCGATGAAGCGGAAATTGTTATGTTTATTCGGGGAATCTTGTATTTCTAACCTACCCTTTTATTTTTTTTCCGCCCGTTTTAATGCGATTGGATTTTCGTAGCGCTGTAGCGCCCCGTAGCAGAGAACACATTGAATATGTATAGTTCAGAGTGATATCGAAAGTTGCTTCCTATACCCTTACCTCTGAATACTGAAGAGATCTCCAAACAAATATACTCACTTTGCATACGTATATCCATTACCTTTTTATCATTTACCCATCCGATACTTACCTACTGTTTTATTTTCATTCAATTGCGTGAAGCTTTTCACATACGATCGTAGCAACTTAAACCCAATATGTTGGCAACATGACCCTTTTTTCGACAGTACTTTCTTATTAGTTCGACGAATATTAGACCGTGCGAAAAATAAATAATTGTTTAGTTGCTGTAGGCGTACATCGTCTTCATTCGCTTCAGAAACTTAGATCTTATTGCCTGTCAATAAGGTCGAAAATACCTTTACTTGACAAGCACTTGTAACTCGGCCGGTCATTAAGTTAATGAGTTATCATAACAAAGAGAAAACTTTATTGGATCGAGACTTACGGAAACTCCTTCATCAACGGACAATTTTTATACAGACTTTTGGGACAATACAATAGAAGTTTTCGTGAGTTATAAAGTCATCTATGCATTTAGTAGGTACCTATATGTACAGTCACTTTGAATTTGAGCTTTAAATCATCGAGTTAAGGCTTGAAATATATTGTCGGGCAAGTTTCGACGGAACTTTCGAGGAAGGCAAACAGTGGTCGCGATGCGAAACTGTAGGTAGGTACCTGGCAGTATCGCCGTGCTGCAACTCAGCTTGCACTCGTCACGTCCCCACAAGTAAGAAGATAAGTGTGACAGTTCGGTGGCTGGTTCACGAAGGTTTTCGGAGTTGACCGGCGCGGCGCGGCGGCAAGCGTTGGGAGATATGAAGCGCGTGATGCACGTTCAGCGTACACAGGTTACAACGAGTACAGCGACGAAGCGAGGTACGGAGTCATGCGGTCAGCCAAAAGGACACAAACCTACTGGCGAGCCTGGTGGAAAGGCAGAGTATTCAGGGGCGGCGGGCGGGTGGGCCGCGCCATTGGCCCGCCGGGGCACGCCTACGACGACGCCGGTGCCGCTCTAGCCGCCGCGCCGTCGCCTCCGACCTACGACCTCAACACTCCAACACTATTCTAACTTACACTTCCTCACACTTCTGACTTTCGATGCGATTTGCACTTTTACAACTATTTTAAACAGCGTCACTCGACAACTCTCTGCCCTCGATTATCTATTCACAGCCACCGCGTTCGCGCCAAACTGGAAAACTTATAAATTCTTCTCTAAAACTTTGTTTGATTTTTGCGATTTCAACTTACCTTAGGTAATAGATACCAATTAAACAATTTTAACAAATGTAATCGCGTACTTTTATTTTATAAAACCTTAATATTTCGGAAATTTTTAAGCTCTACCTTTGCTTAGATTAATGCCTGCGACCATGAAAACTAAAAAATACCCGGAACATCGAGATTTATTTTTACCAAAAATTCAATTAACGCTATCATTTCGATTCAGACACATTTTGGTTACATTCTATAAACTAGAATAAATAAAGGTTTTTTTATGTACTACACTATAGATATTCTAATAACCAACCTTCGCAATAAAATAAACGAAAGTGGGTATCCAAAATAAAGTTATGTTATTGGTAATTTATTAAAAAGTCAGATTGTAATTCAACTAGTAGTAAATAAAAACTTAAGTTAAAGGAAATTAAGTTTAAAGTCCTTCTACTCAGCAGAAGTTTTAAAGTCAACGCTTATGATCCAAAACATTTCTTTACATGCAATTTTAATACTCTACGTATGTTTCTATAATTCTGGAGATTAACACAGTATCGTTACAAATTCTTGAAGCAATTAAATCATGGGTAAAATACCTATCTGTACCTTTAATAGTTTATTACAATTACCACACCTATACAATTCGAAGCGAGTACACAGGAACCTATCAATCACACTAATTTACTTGACCGAAGCGCTATGTAATTATTGACAGCTAAGCGCCATTCATTAATTGTTATTATTGTGTATTGTTTTTGCTGACAAACACGAAGAGGTATACACACTTACTACAAGTAGTGTGATGTTTTCAGTTGGGCGGGTGGGCATACTATCTGCTTACTAGTCTGTGACTGTACCTATGTTTCTAGTTCTTTCAACTAAAAAATCGCTGAACTGATTGCGATGAATCTGATAGCTGGAGATAAATTAAATACTTTTTTTGATGTTTTGAAGGTCGAGGTCGTGGGTTTTAATTTTCAGAACGTCGAGGCATCTACAAAAAACTTCGAACTCTCTGTTGTCTAAATAGTATTTTACCTTTTTTTAAATACTTAATAGGCCAGCACTTGACCTCATCTCACCTAATAGAAAGCGACGATGAGGTCGTCAATGTAGCATGCATATCTAGAAGGTACCTAATCACTCTAGATTTGAAGACTCCAAGGTTGCAGTTTAGGGGAAACAGATGAGCGGGCAGCGAATTCCACTTTTTGGCAGTGCGCACAAGAAAGGTGGAGGCGTGACGCTTTGTACGTGAAATTGGAACGATTACCATATCTGGATGGCGATCAACCGTATCCCTCGTGACCTAAATTAGATGTGAAGGTCAATAATATTACTTCACTGTTGATATTCATGACAACAATCTGCTAATGTTAGAAATAGAGCAAATGCATGAAGAATCCAAACGAGGATCAAATGAGGCGCGTTTCAAAATCCGCACAGTTCAGCATCTTGATCACGTACTGAAGATATCGGTGGTTAAATCACCGACATTGTGATCATTGTGGTAAGCAATTCTCTAGAAAATCTTATTTTGAAATAAAAAAACACTTAGAAATAATAAGGAAAATATTCACACGCGGCGAGGTTTGAACTCGCGTCTCTGCGTCAGTACGTAGCGCCTTATCCAGTTAGGCTACACGAGTCCCCCGAGTTCCGAGTTCCGATCCGAGTTTTTGGAGATGAATTTTTCCTTTAAAATATTTTTAGTACATTTGCATTGAGCAATAAAAAAAAAACAAAATACAAAAATATTTAAAAATTATTTTTCGGTATAAATTGCGTTGTTTGAGGAAGATGTCCGCGAAGGCAGCGAAACGTAGGAACGGCAATGCATAACGCGATTAAAATCGGAAAATGAGGAAAAGTCGTAAAAACAAAAAACAATTTTTTGTATTTATTTTGGTATCAAAAGGAACCTTGTTCTTCTTCTTCTTCTTTCGTATAGGTACCTAGTGTACCCATCTAATATTGGACTGTTTCGTCGCACTAACGCCTCCAACTTTACCTTACGACTGTTATTAGTGATAGATAACAGTGAAACTTTCAATGCACGGAAGAGCTCGAGATTTTTTTTCACATTATCTGTTTTCCATCTACGTAAAATATATTTTAATCCACTATTCAGACCTAATTTTATTACTCGTAATTCTGTGAATACTAAGACTAAAGCATCAATGTGACTGAAAATCGGTAGATAAATAGGACTTGTACAGGAAATGCAACATACTGACAGACGGACTTGAAGCAGAGTTGCTCCGCTCGCTCGGTCAATTATATTTTCACCCCCGTTAGTTTTATGCTGCGGAAAACTCCAGACAACAACTTCCTATTGTCATACCCACTGTACGTTCGAAAATCGTTGGATTGAATGGTAGAACTTTCCGGACTATATCGACGGAACGTTTCAGTCTTTGGGATTAACTGCTCGAGTTCTACTTGTTGGACTTCGATGTAAAAATATAAGACAACATTCCATTAAAACAGCCTACCCAATAGTTAAATCAAAATGTGAATCGGTCCAGCAATTTTGAAATGCAGTACCTAACAAAGAAACGAACAGACAGGCATGAACCTTAAAAACTTGAAGTTCATAATCTTGCTCGTTTTTTTATGCTGTCTATTATTAGAAGTCATAAGTATTTTTTTCTCCTAATCCAACTTCCAACAACTTATCCAGACAGGTAGGTACCGGAGCAATGAAACCGCTCACCATTCGTACCTCAGTAAGGTGTAAATGAACAGGCTGGCAGAGAAGCCACCTCCCACATCTCCAGTGTGGTACCGGCGCTGTTAATGGCGCTCTCAGCATACATCCTCAGCTTAGCCGGGGATACGGTGTCGCGAAGGACACTACCCAAGGTCTCATGCCTTGTACACACGTCGCGTATGAGGACGACCCCCGGTCACAGACCAGACCAGAGAGACAAATGTGCCGCCCTCTGCGACTGCAACCACAACCACCACGAGTCCCTAATCAGCCAAACAATAAATGCTGCCTTTCAGGGATGCCGGGCGGAGCCCAATCCCGTGGTACCCTAGTCAAAGGGGAGATCCGTGGTCTTCCCGCCAACCCGACTGCTTGGAGTTGACGGGTAGACCGACAGTGGTAAGAAACGTGCCCGTTCCCGAACTGAAAAAGACCTGGAAATATTGTGTGACTAACCTTTACAACACGCCCTAAAAGCCACGCAAAAGCCCTTTGTTTATAAAATGGGTATAAACAACGACTATATCACCGAGCTTCGATAAACAAAAAGACGATGAACGATATTACGTATGTTTGCGACCGCAGCGTTCGTTATCGCGTAACTTTATTACTGCAATATACGTCGTCACGAAATCCAGGATAAACAAACTTTAGTCGACTTGCCTTCAAATTGACAACCCTCGCTAGGCTTACAGTTACTCTTAATTATTCAGTCTAAACAATTCAAGAATTTCTCTAAAATCTTGCTCTTTTGTAAGCCTCAGAATTAAGGTTACAAATTGGAAAATGTTTGATTTGATATCTTTGATTATACTCTATATCAAGTTAGAGCACGTTGTGACCTATGGTCATTGCTAAAGGAACTTCATTAGATCTTTCTGCGGTTTAATATGTATTTGTATAGGTGTATATGAACATTCAAAAAATACTTTAAGTATATAAAATCTCATTTCTTTGATTGAAAAATGAAAAGTAAAGGCTGATTTACATTGATACAGTGACTGGATCTAGTGACGAGGCAATCTAGTGCTAGAATGAAAAATTCCATCGTGTAAATTGAATCCAGCGCTGCACGCTGTGCTGGAATGGCTTCAGATTAGTTTACACTATTCCAGTATCATTCCAGCACTGGATCATCACAAGATACAGTGGATCAATGTAAATCTGCCATAATAAACCATGAATTTCCACTACATTACTTTAGCCAAATTAACTTTTATGTACAAAGAGGTAACTATGTAATTAAGTGAATTTATTGAACTTATTAAGTACTTTATGATTAAAATATTTTCAACATAGTCAAAATTATAATTAATTACAAAGTCAATCTAATAATTAAAGCAATAGACCGTCTTCAAGCTATTCACGCAATTCTGCCCAAAATGCTAGAAGTAATCCCATGCTAAATCGCAATGAATATTTGCCGAAGGAATGGCCCAGAACGAACATCATGTCTCGGCTACTGAACATTAAATTGTAAGTTTTTCTACTATGTATCTACAAAATAATTAAACCGAGGTGTTTCGAGAGAGAAAGGAGAATCCGTAGACTTTACTAATAGTTGACACGTTTGCTCAATCCGGCGCTGCTCCAGCTTTTCTATGAAATAGTTCGATAAAAACGTTCTGTTCTACTTCGGAATAAAGTCCAAAGTAGCTTAGCTATCAGTATCACGTACGGGAATGTCAGACCGTTTGTATCCACAGCTTATTATGTCTGAGGGTGTTGTGGACGGTGGCAGAGGATAGATCGGGAGTACATGTACTGTTATTTTGGGCTTCATTTTGAAATAGGATAGAGAACTGATATCCGCTAGTCATGAGAGTTAAAACTCTTCTTTGAAGATCAAAAAGCTTTTAAGAAGTAGGGTATGGCAGCATTTCAAAGAAAACAATTCGTGCAAACCGTCCTTTTAACCTCAGATCAGTAAGCTTGTAGCTAACTAATTTCTTCCTTTTTCTAAAAACGCTGAACATGTGGAGTTAATAAGCTTGCACTTTGAGATTTAAGGCTTTATAGGTGTGCAGAAAACTATCTTGCTAAGTATGTTTCACCATTTACCAGGTCAGATAGTAGTCAAACGCTTATACTTATCTATCGACTATAAAAAAAAACACGACGAAACCACAGTCTTCATCAATCACGAGCTTTTTTATAAAAACATTGAAGCGTTTTGCATCCAGCTTTTAAAATGAAGCTTTTTAATTAAAATTTCAATAAAGACTCAAATATTGTAACGTTTTCTTATTCTTATAAAACGAAATATAGGATCATTGTGGTAAAAGTTTATCAACCTCAGATTTAAGTTTTTTGTACCCATCATGTACCATGTATCAGTAATTAGTTAAGAAGACATTAACTAAACAATGATCTTAGATTAGCATCATTTCCATTCAACATTTTGAATCTTAAATATTTTGGGAATTCAAAATTTTGGCATTAAAGGGTAAAATTACACTGGCTATTTACATAAAAGGCGAAATACGAAATTAAAAAAAACTTAAAAATTCAATGGGTCATTTTTGGAGTTTTGGCGGGAACGCGTTGAGGAGATGTGTTGCTAAATTTTCATTTTTGTGAAACCTAGTTCAAATGCGTGCAAATTGTTTAATTTCAGAGGCATATTAATCAATTTAGTTTCGTAAAGTTGTTCAAGTGAAATTAAAGTGAAAATCGATGCAAAACATGGACTTTAGCGTTGTCTCCAAAGCTCGCGTGAACCATCATCGTAAGGAGTTTTTACTATTTACCACCATTTACAATGACTTCCTTGACTTGACTTTTACTACGACGACTTGACTGTTTTGATGCAAATTCCAATACTTAGCAAAAATTAATGATACTGGCTACTTTTCAAATGGAATTAAACGGTTCACAACCGATAAGAAACAAAAAAAAGAAAACATTGTTACTTCCAGTGCTGCCATGCGGACTCGGCCCAGTTTTGACAGCCGGTGGAGCCACTAAATAACTTGTTATATCTTTGTACCTACTTTAATATGTGACAACACAACCTGAAAAATGATTATTTGTTTAAATTAGTAGTACTTATACGTTTTCGTGTGGAACGCATGCCTGTGGGTTTGTGGCAAATTAATAACTGCTAAACTAAAAAACAAAAAAATTAACCTAATTAATTCAATAGAATTTTACAATTTGTCATCTTAATCCGACGGCGTGACGGCGAAGGGTTATCTATTTATGTTGTTAATATGTATTGCGATTAGAATAATACAGAAGATGGTAAGTCTTACAACAGGTGAGCCAATTTGGGAAACATCCAAATACTTGCTATTCTGTAGTTACATTATTTGTTATTTAAAATAAATACCAGGTATTTTAAATATTTAAAATTGCGTGTGTTTAATCCTATTTATACATATATTTATCTACATTCTTTCGTCATAACATTTTTTTTCATGTGAAGAATTATGTGAAACTAAGGAAATTAATATGTTTGTTAGGTACTTCTTCACGCAAACACTATTAAAACGATTGCGATGAAATTTGGTGTGCTAAAACTGGAGATCTGGATTAACTTCTGATCTCGATATTCGCACGGGATCAGTACCCATATTATCTATCTGTTGACGTCTGACAACAGTGGAAAATGACAGGCACTATGCAGTACATTGTTGCTTTAAGGTAATCACCGGTAATAACTACTTTACGTCAAAGCTGCACTGTATTGCATAGTGCCTGTCATTTTCCACTGTTGTCAGACATTCAATAGACAGACAATAGATAAATGAATGGGTCCAGGACTTACGATACGAAACCAAGATGCGTAGCTACTTTTAAAAACCATGCAAATAATGAAGAAAAAATAGTGAATCAAAAATAAAAGATTTTCTATTCTATTCTTAATAGCACTGTCAAAAAACAGTAGAAAACTGTAATGCAAACTATTTTAGACTTGTACCACTTTAAGTTTCAGTTCCTTCATTTTGCATTACCATTTTTACACGATGTTAGTTTAAACTGTCTACAAGCATGATACATTACACGGACCGTTAAGTGGTATGCAAAATATATTTATACTTTGTACTTCCTTAAGTCGTTATGGCAAATTTCCAAGTGAAACAATCTCTCCTAGGCCGCGATAACAGCCACTCGTGATTTTATTACGTGACATCAAAAATAAAAATATAATAAACAAAATTTTAATGTACTTATTAATAGTTTTATTTATTGAAATGTGACGTTTTTGTAGTTATTAGCGGTAATATGTTTGTTTCATCGCGTCTGCGGTTGTAAAATGATTTCAATTAGTTATAGGAGAGGATTAATAATTGTTGTATTTTCAGAACTCTACAACAAAGTATTTGAGCAAACAACATTTTTCTCATCTCGATTCGTATTGAATCCATGAAAAATTCAACTTGTTACATCAATTGGGAAAATCGGTGGTGACATACATACCGCTGGACGAGCGATTGATCTATAATCTTAAAAGTTATTTTACCTTTTGAAGTACCGAACCTTAAATATGTACGGTAGACCACTTAATTGTAAACCCACCTGAAAGGTCGTTTAGTATAGGCGCTTGTACGTAATTTTACAATACCGACTGGAGGTACTCAAGAAGACAAAATATAAAACATAATCATTCTAAAAGGTACACAACGTAAGATTACCTGAATGAAATTGCTTCCAGCGATAAGGCCAACAATTTTAGTCTTTACTCTACTCTATACCTACAAAGAGTACGTATTTGTTTTCTTGTTTAATATTGTACAAATAAAGATACCTATCTATCTTAAATTGATTCTGAAATTCAATTCCATAACGCAAAAGTAAATAAAGAATTTCTACAAGCGAAAATAATATGTAAAGTAAGCTAACAGTCGATTGCGTCCGATCACCGACATCACTCCACTTCTTGACATCATCAAAAGCCTCCAAAGATTCATATAAAATAAATTGGTTCACAGTTGATACCAGCGAGGGGTCAATGAGGCGTGACTTTGACGAGGGTTCTGTACCAGAAACTAGCAATAAGGTTCCTATGCAAAGAGTTCCATGTCTGACATCACTCCAGGTGAACGGGTGGCGTGTAACAAATTGCATGGGATAGTTGTAATTGTTTTAACGGTTCAACACCTTTTTTTTTTAGTTTGAATTTTTGTTTGTGACGCTATTCTTTTAATGTAGGTATAGTTGTTTGGATTACTTTGAATTGGCTGATTTACTTTACATTATATAGACAGGAAGTCACAAAGCCACGCCGCAGTTCTTTACCGAGTGGTATTGTGGCTCAAGAAAACTAATTGGTAAGTACAAACAGACATACTTTTGTTGTTTTCTCACTACTTTTTACAAAAAAATTGAGTATCAATGTGTTAAAATGATAGTAATTAATGTCACTGATTCAATAACAAATGAAGAACAACATTGAATAACAAATGAAGAATGGCATTGAATGACAAAAATGAAGAATTGCATTGAATGGCAAATGAAGAATAGCATTGGTACGATTTAGTTAGTAAGTTATGTAAGATGCGTAGTGAGTAACAACAACAAACTATATTAATTAATAAAAGCTGTCTACTTTAGCTTTTGTTTACTATCATAATAGAACACACCCAACAGATTTGTCAGAGACAAGTACCTTGCATTTTGTCCTGTAAGTGCTTGGGTTAAAGCATTCTACACGGACGGATTTGGTCCGACGACGGACCGAACTCAAGATAAAACCAGCACACGCGTATTTAGTATGTAGGCACACGTTCACACTCGCATGCACCGGTGTCCGCCTAGCTCATCAAGTATAAGTATTTTGTACTGTAAGTAATTGAATAAAAGTCTCTTCTTTACAAACGAAAAAATTACGAATCTGTTAGTAGGTATAGTAGGAATTATGACAGAGCCCTTAGTATGAGTTTTGATAGTTTATCGTCTCGATGAAACTGGCAGTTTACTTCATACATTTTCCATCAGCGCCCCTAGCGGTAACTATTATGAACTAAAATAATGTATGGAAGTAAACTGCCAGTTTCATCGAGACGATAAACTATCAAAACTCATACTAAGGGCTCAGATATTTCGTTCGTTCGTAGAAATATAGTACATGCCCTGCTGCGTGTCTGTTACGACAAATCCGTAGTGGGAAGGCAGCTAAATTCTAAACAATTTTCGATATTTAAGTTCAATACCAAAAACCAGTTTCGCGACCCGCGGTTTCAGCCGCATAAGTCCCCATATTCCGCGGGAATATCGGAATGTAGAGTAGCTTATGTTACTCCTCAATAATGAAAGCTTTCTATGGGTGATTTTTTGTTTCAAATCAGTCCTTTAGTTTTGGAGCCTATTTGTTACAAATATTTCAGAAGAAATATTGACCTCTTAATAAAATAAATGATATTAAACCAAGATGCATCAAGATATTTTTATGGATGGCCAAATAACGGACCCTTGTCACTGTCAATACGTATTATCTGAATTTCATATCGAACAGCAACTGCATCACATTCTCCCTTTGTGAGAGAGATTTGTTCTTTATTTTTATTTATTGGCTACAGTTATGTTTTATTGAAATAATTGAGGACACGTACAAGCTGTAAATCTTTCCTTCAACAAACTATTTATGATATTTTCAGTAGCTACCTATATCTGTTTTGTAGCTGGTAATTTTGCTTTGTGTAAATATAATTAATTACATGAAATTAGCGATTTTACACAAAATGATCATGTACTCGTTGTACAAGAATCTAAAGGAAAAAACTATTTGAACTATTTGAAATTTAAATTGAGTTAGTAAAACACCAAAGTTAAAATGAACCTTATTTTCCCGTTTTAATCGCGTTGTTTTAAAACCAAAAAAACATGGGTGCGTACAATTAATAAAACAACAAAATGCCGTTCCTATATAAAAGTACGCCATTAATACCACGCCCTATCCCGTAGGATTGTCCTCAGATGCTGGCAGCATTCCATCTATGTACTTACGAGACTAATACGTTAAATTCAATAAGATGCCCCGATAACTCCTCAACATTTTAGTCTGTTTACGAGTTGTCGGTATAAATAAGCCAGTATTAGGCAATCTAAACATAATATTAGGGAAAATGCATTTACAAATTGCACCCTGCGGTGAGAATCAAATTCGCATTACTCCACGCTCCAGTTGAATTCTTGACATTGTAAAATTATGTAGATATATGTATTTACCTGTCTTTAGTAAGTACTCGTACCTACCTACGTACCTATTTTAATTTAAGTATTTACCTAACATTAGACTTCCAACGATTAATAAATCTTAAACTTAGTAAACGAATAGAATAGTAAAACAAAAACAAAGGGTTACATGAGAAATAAATATTTTATCCGTTCTAAATAGACGGGCGCATCTACTTACTGAATTTTCATTAAAACCTTCTACGTTCTACAACACTCTTACATAAAAGAACAATTTTTCCCACTTGGAAATCTCAATGCAGCCACATTAACGTTTTGTTTGTTTTCTGTGTACCTACTGTAAAACTTATTATTATTCTACTCGGGTGTCTGTAAAATTATATTAATTTCTTAGTGCTGTTTACAAAGACTATCTGCGTCTTGGAAATGCTTAGTGTAAATAACATTGTTGTTAAGGGACCTTACCTATCGTGTATTTTCATACGTTTATAGAAACGACGTTTTTACGTAATTACTTGTAAGATGAAATCTGGAGACACTTAAGAAAATAGATCCTTTATTTATCTCCTCTGTGGGATAGAAAGATAAATATTACGCACTAGCTGCGTCTCCAATGTTTATACTAACATTTATCAAAATAGGTTCAGCATCTTGTCTTTCTTAAGAACCTTCTCCTGAAAAACACAACAAAAAAAAAGAATTAGCGAAATCGGTTCATCCGTTTACGCGTGAAGCGTGACCACTTAAAATAGTGATTCATTTTTATACAATTTGTAACAGGTAAGTCCTTTTAATCCGAAAGGGTGTTGTTCTAGATGTCTAGGCGAACAACTTTTGTTCTACGACTTTTGAAAATTAAAACTTTTTTTCTGAAAGTTTTGAGATTATGTTTCACTGAAAAAACAGCTGCTTTTAAAAATAAAGATAATTGAAGTTTTGATTGTAAACCATCAAACTAAACAAAAGGACAACATAAGGTGAATGATCTCGAATTCTCAGAAACAGCTGATTTTCAAGTAAACTTTACACCTACATTTTTCGAAAAGTACTTTGAATTTCCAAAAGTCGTAGAACAAAAGTTGTTCGCCTAGACGTCTAGAACAACCCCCTTTCGGATTTAAAGGGCTTACCCGTTACACCTCGTATAATATAAGACAAGTTAAGATATACGGCTCTACCATGATGTCTTATAAGTCGTCGCGAAGTCGTCAAAACACATCAAATAATTAAAAAAAAAAGAAATCAAACTTCTAAAAAAAGTGTTTTTTTTTGTCTGTGGTTTTTAAAGTAGTCGGAGTATTTTTTATTTCAAATTCAGTTTATTTTTTTTGAGCGACAAAAGGACGACATAGCAACGACAAACGATCATGGTAGCATATTATACTTATAGATAATTTGCCAAATATAATTAGCCTAGACGCATAAGTGGTGTTGTCTTCAAACCTCGTTATCACACTTGTTATACTTATTTATATACCAACCTAAAGAAAGACATTTTCCATTTTTGATTTTCAATTTATTCTATTGTATAGGTAGCATAAGATTTATGTAAGCAGGAGGTTTTATCGTTAAAAGCGATTTATTTCAAGCAAAGTTTAGACAGTTTTATAGGATCCTGTTTTTTTTAATCAATTTTTGAATCCACTTACGTTCCTATATTCCTTAAAAAATATTTCTCTTGGAACAACAACAAGAAATAATACCCCAATTTTCGACGTTTCTAGAAAAAGCTAAGACTAAACGATAAAGTTCTAGGCTTAATAAATGACATGACGTAACGTATAGACATATTATTACGTCTGGGTCGGGATAAGTAGAAAATATGATAGGATATCTTAAGATATTTTCCCCTTGCCAATTGTTACTGATTCTTAAATAAAATTAGTATTACGTTTGTACGAGCTTAAAAAGCTAAAGTTAAATGGTTCTTTAATTAAACTTTCTACATAGGCTATAATAATGATTTAGTTAATTATGTATGTATACTATAATCTATACATTTACCCCCTTACTTATAAACGCTAATTAATGCGCTGCATAACTATGCATCGTTTGTCTTTACTGTCACACGAAGTTTAAAAGTTGACAGACAGAGACAATATTTTATAAGTAAGGGAGTTAAATTTATACTCCTGAGGTATGTATCAAAGCACAGCTCAATTCGCTTCCTTTTCCTTGCTAATACGACAAGATCGAAATTTGGACTTGGGCGAAACTGCACGACAGAACTTGTCAGATTATAACAATTTAGGTACCTATATCCAATCTATACCACCAATCGAAGACAAGTCGACGATATTGTACTAAAAATTGTAATACCTTTCCGGATACCTGTGGGGACAAAAAGGTAAATGAATGTGCCTCACTAATTAGGTCGAAGAAGTGATTCGACTCCTTCAATTGTTGTAGAAGTCCCTGTTATCTTCAAACCTTGTTATCTCAACCAATCGACGTAATGAAATAAGAAACATTCTTGTGAGATTAAACCGATTTTAAGGGGTGAAAGATGTGTGTATGTGTGTTGTGTATACAGGTGTGTTTTGTGTCTGTTGTAACTTTGTAACTTGCTGGTTTGTAACAGTCAGCAACCATCGTGTGATTCTTGTACCATCATGAGTTTTTGTAGTTTGTTCCTCCGCCAACTAAACTAAGTTAGTAAGCTGTTAAGTTAAACTCGCTTCTTTTTAAACTCAATTGACTGCTGATGTTGACTCAATTATGTAAAGTTAAGCTAATCGAACATGATTTAATTTTCTGCTGTATTGGGTAGTGAGTTCAAAACCATTCACACATATATAAAACTTTTCAATTTATGCACTAATTAAAACAGCAGAATCAAATTCATTTATTTCTGGTCTATGTGTTATTCCTGATCTCAACCTACCTTTATTCCAAGATTAATCACAAACGGTTTAGTTGTTTTTGCGTGACCGTGTAACAAACATACATATATTACATACTTACAAACTTTAAGCTTCATAATATTACTATGATTTTATTTCATTTTAAATAAATTTCTACCTACTTTATATTGATTGAGAGTAAATAATTAAACACCATTATTACAATAAAAATAATTGGGATATATCTACCATAGTACCACTTCACCTATTCAGATTAAATGAGAAAATGATTTATTATCATCAAATTCAAACTGTACCTCATTATCATAATTGGTCTTGTATCATATTGTATTTCAGTTTCCGGATGACAAAATACTACATAGGATACTTAGCTAATTAATCTACTATCGTAAATCATTGATCAATTAAACTATCAATATTAATGTTTACACAATAAATAATACAGAATTTTTTAGCTGGGCCCCGCGGTTTCACCCGCGCAAGTCCTGAACCCCTGGGAATATTGGGATAAAAAGGAGCCTTTGTGTTATTCTAGCCCCCTACCTACTAGCTCTTGGGCTAGTAGGTAGGGGCCTAGCTATACCTATATTCTAAGTTTCATCGTAATCGGTTCAGAAGTTTTTGCGTGAAAGAGTAACAAAGTCACATACAGACATACGTACAAACGTTCGCGTTTATTAATATTAGTAAGAAGTAAGATTTGCGCAACCAACAACAATTACCTACAATCAGTTTACATTAAAAGTAAGACAAATACACAGAAAGCTCAAAAGTAAAACGTTGCTTGTACTAATGAGCGATCTTATCGCTTAAAGCAATTTCTTCTAGATAACCTTTAATATATTATAACAGTTTAGTATATAAGAGTCGACGAGTATCGTCTAGTTAATTAAGAAGCTGCTACGGCAAACTCCGTAGCAGCTTCCGGGGGCTCCGAGTTCAAGCCTTGCCGCAAGTAAACTTTTGAATAAGTATTTTTCCTTAAGACCATAATGTATTTTTTCATCCCGATAAATAAAGGGTAGCTTATATTCTTCTCCAAGTACCCATCTATCTCTATCGCAAAATTCATCAAAATCGGTTTAGTTGTTTAAACGTGAAAGCATAACAGCAGACAGACGACAGAATTACTTTCGCATTTATAATAGTAAGGATAGTAAGGATTTTGTAACTCAGTAAACCTAATTAAAGAAAAAAATCGAACAGTCGAACACAGACTACTTTAGTACTTTACTTACCCAGATTTATTACAAGAATAAAAAAAGAACAAACGAAAATGGTCTAAATTAAAAAGCAATGCCATGTCGAGGTAGAGCGAGCGGAAACAAAGAACTAGGGAATTCATCAAGCTCTTTTGAACCCGAGGCATTGTGATAGATATTCATAGACTCATTGGTGGAAAGAATATTTTCCCTAGAACGCCACTCTTTGACGCCCTGATGCAAAAAGTAAATCTCTTTTCCAATGAATACTGTATTCCATTACTTTCTGCCCTACCATGATCTTTTTTTTGTTATTTTATCGTCCTCTTATAGCGCGAGAACATGCCCGCTAATAAAAAACAATTTTTTTAATAAATATCGTAAGGGGGTTGTTCTAGACATCTAGGCGAACAACTTTTGTTCTACGAGTTTTGGAAATTCGAAGTACTTTTCGAAAATTTTAAGTGTAAAGTTTACTTGAAGATCAGCTGTTTCTTAGAGTTCGAGGTCATTGACCTTATGTTGTCCTTTCATTTAGTTTGGTCTACTACAATCAAAACTTTAATTACCTTTATTTTCAAAAGCAGCTGTTTATTCAGTGAAACATAACCTCAGAATTTTCAAAATTCGTAGAACAAAAGTTGTTCGCCTAGACGTCTAGAACAACCGCCTGTTACACTTTGTATAAGAAAATCACAAATAATAAAAACAATCTTTTTTTTAAGTTAATTTTTAATTGTTTGTCGTTATTAATTTTTAAGTTTTTTAGCCGAACGATTTAGGCCTGCAATAAGGAGATCTTGATAAGTGACCATGATTTTTTCTTATTATTTCATCGTTCTCATTTAGCCCGACAAAAAGCTTGCTAATAAAATACGATATTCACAATAAAAATCCCGACTACTTTAAAACCACAAATATTTAAAATATAAAGTTGTTTTTTTTGTAATAATTTGCTGTTTTTAATTTTATTTTTTTAGCTAAACGATTTATGTATTGTAATAAGGGAATCATGGTAAGGGCGGTAATCATGGTGGTGATCTTCTCTCGTCAATTTATCGTCCTCTTTTAGTGCGACAACAGGCCTGCTAATAAAATACAACAATTATAATAAAAACCCCGACTACTTTAAAAAACTGCAAGTAATAAAAACAACACATTTCTTTAATTTAGTTTCCCGCTCCAGCTTGTTTCTGGGGCAAAGGTTTAGCCATCGCCATACAGCGCTGCAATGCTGCAAGTGTGATGGGAATCTTGGCACCAGAAACACTAAGAGGCGCGTTATTTGATTAATTCAGTATTACCTAGTTCAGGCATAGATAAAACAGTTAGGTGTATTTTGTAAAAACTGACTTTTAAGTTTAAATAGTTCCTAAGTTTTTCGAATAAATTTATTTATTTATTTTATTATTTTTATTCGTTTTTGGTTTTTATTATTTAAAATTAAATTTACCTATTAAACTTTACCTATTTAGTTATTTATTTATTTGTTATTATTTGATGTTTTTTTTTGTTTTTTTTTTTTAGCTGAACGATTTAGTCTCCCAATTAAGGGATCATGGTAAGGGCCTATGTAGGAACTACGACAACCCCACACGGTATTGAAGGTTTTGAAACTGAAAGAGACTTGTTGAACGTGGGTGCTTTTGAATAGATTATGCGAAGTTAATTAAATGGTTTTTCCCCGCAATGAATTATTAACGTTTCCGTATAATATGTTATTAAATTTTCTTTGCTAAATTAAACCGCTATCGACGAATGGGGACTGATAAATAAAACTGGTTATACTGGTTATGTTTTGGTTTCTCATTCAGTTTTTTACACGACTGTCAAAGAAAGTGTTATTTAATTTTTGGCTTATATTAATTGACCTTTTAAAACTATCCATCAGTTGTCTATGCTTCTTTTTCAAGGAATACTTTCAATAGACGTATTTAGCTTTAAAAACAAAATAGGAATAAAGTCGGAGTAATAATTCCGCTTTTTTCAAACTTTGAAAGTTCTTGTCACGGAAATAGACAAAGCATGTACTCATTACTCCGACCTTATTCAACTATTATTAATAAGGCTAGTAAAGTTTCATATCTGCCTACTTATCTATTGCAGAGCATTTAACAAAGTCCATTAACACCCTGAATATTATTCAAAATGGTGGCGTCTTACGCGTAGCAATTTCATTCATTGTCCATTACAGTATTTGCATAGGAATTCCATCCGAACATTGCGTCGTATCCTCGTAGTATGCATTCGACGGACGAACGTTGAACGTCCCTAGCGACCGTTGATGGAGATCGATGCATTCGGGAGATACAACCGTTTGTCCAACATACGACTAGCTAGGTATATGTAGTCATGTATATGTAGGTAGGTACCACAGACAATATGGTCAATTGACTGCTTATACTGCGATTTTTCAACAAAACAGAACTCACCGTTGCGGCACAGTACATAGAGAGGCTGGGGCCTGGGGCACAGCAGTATGGAAACTACTTACAACTGCTCGAAAACGGCTTACTCACACAAACATGCGAGTCGACGAGCCCCTAAAGGGGTTTCGCGTAGATGTCAGTACTGAGTGCCGAGCCACGACCGCGTTACGACGAGTGTGCACATGCGTGTGTGCAGTTTCCAAATTGTGTACAGTTTCCTTACTGCTCCTTCTATGTACCTACTGTGGTTGCGGGCAGGGGGTGAGGTAATAATCAAACTTTCTGATTGGCCATTGTGTTACCTCTCTATACTTAGACTCTTAAAGCACAATAACTACTCCGTCCTTACTCCCCGTAAAGACGGAATAGTTATTCTGCTTTTTGTTTCTGTCTGTCAACTTTGAAAGTTCTTGTCACGGAAAAAGACAAAGCATATTCTCCACGTTCATTAATAAGGCTATTTGTGACTGTCCGATGCGTTGCCTATATATACCTAGACTCTTTGTAATCGGCCGTTTTTGCACGAGAGTGCTACTAAAAAGACGTACTATTTTCGTGAGAGGATACTCATGATCAAGCAACTGGTTTTATCTTCCGTAGATACCTAGTTGAATAGACACTATCTCGTAAACTGAGTATTCACTGTCTTATGTTTTTTGTTTGTCTGGATAATCCCAGTGAATGCGATGTAGGTCGACACTGGCAGGAACCCAAATAAAATCCGTACAAAAAGGCGAACGCTGTTTATGTGCCTAGTTGGTACGACTTCAGGCCATAACTCCAACAATTAAGTTTAACTAGAAAAGACTTTAATGCTTACAGATCAATAAAAATGTCAGTTTCGTAATAAAAGTGTTTTCGGTGCTCTGTCTCGTACCAAATTTCGTGGAATTTTAATATTAAACTGATTAATAATAAAGCTTTGCATTCTTAGAAGTTCAGAAAATTAAATTTTGTTCAATTTAATTACGGTTCATTCGTTCACCCGAACAAATTACCCGTGACGGCCTCTGTGGCGTTCTGCAAAGCAGAAGGCTGCGGGTTCGATTTCGGTAGGTGCAAATATTTATGCTCAAAAATAAATATTAGTATCTGATCTGGGTGTCTTTCTATAAAATGTATGTATTTACAATAAAAAGTTTAATCCGTTGTCTAGTACCCAATGTGCAAGCCTAGTGCTTAATTTGGGCCGAAATCAAGCACTAGGCTGAAGGAGCTAGATTGAGCTGTGTGAAATGTCGTGCAAGATGATACTATAATACTAAATCTTCCTTTCATATAGTGGGGTAGATCACCTAGTGTTAGAGTTTTCCAGTAGGTAGTGGCACTAACTTTTCAAATAAAAAAAAAAAACAATAGTAGAACTTTAATAGTTACAAGTTGCATAAAATAACAAGACATAACTGGAAAATTTGGCAATACTGTTGCACGTGTATGTCAGTTGATTCAATTTATTAAAGATAAACGGAACAAGGAAATCGGTTCAGTGCATTTGGTCAGGCGAACCTGAAGGTAAAACTGCTCGTTTATGTCGGCCTTTAGAACTCGTATACCTCTAAATCTGCGCCAATTAGGAGTTGACGACAGAATCAATCAAGAGTCTGAAAGCAAATTGAAGCACTAGCACTTACTCATTTTATTACGTCGTCGTAACTACCTATATAATGTTAGGACCATACTCCCAAAACTAATCTCATAATACTACCTGTCTAAGTATTCATGTCTGGCTTCCCATCACGAGGTAATTTATTTACCTTACGAGTGTATTGATGGCATTAGAGGTAATAAAATGAGAAAAGTTGGTCACATAAATTACGGCTGCCTTTTCACGGATGATGAGTTTGTTCACCTCGCTTATAATGTTCTCTTTGAAAAAAATAGGAATATTTTCCTAATTTCGATGTTGGTTTTTTATCCATATGGGGCTCAGGAGTACTAGATAAATCAAAGGTCTACCTATGCCAACTAAGTTATTCTTCTTCTTCTTTTCGTGTAGTGGTGTGGCTCGTGTTAGAGTGTTAGACTGAGTCTAGTGTTAGAGTTTTCAGGATAAGGCCTCTAACTTGACCCAACAACTATTATCAGAGATAATTATTAATTATAAGTAGTATATCCGTTGTCTAGTCACCGTAACACAAGCTTAGCAGCTTACCATGGGGCTAGATGGCGCGGTGTGTTGGTCACAAAATTTTGTTATTTTATTTATGTATAATTTTAACTATAGGTAAGTATTGTAAACTCTTTTAGACCAATATAATATTCAGTGTGTAAGACTGATTGTTAGTAAAAAATTAAAACCGAAATATTACTTAAAATTACGTATGTAATATATCCAAATAAAGGACTTTGTTTTTGATTTAGCCAATTGACTCTACTGCAGTAATATCAATAAATAAATAAATAAATAAATCCTGTGACGAACACACAGCGCCATCTAGCCCCGTGGTAAGCTGCTAAGCTTGTGTTACGGTGGCTAGACAACGGATATACTACTTATATTTATTTTTCTTTTGTAAATACATACATATTATACATAGAAATACGCCCAGACCAGATACAAATATTTATTTTTAAGCATAAATATTTGCACCCAGCGGGAATCGAACCCGCAACCTTCTGTATTGCAGCCAAGCGTTCGCCCGACGCGCCACAGAGGTCGTCATCAATAAAACAAGTACATATCTACAAACCTAGCCAGATTTAGACGACGAAGATGAGAAGACAAGTAAGTATAAGTTATTTATATTTATTTCAAGTTTTCCAAACTTATATAATAGTATTTAAATTGGCTGTCAACCTTGAAAAAGGCAACTGTAAAGTTGCCGAAAGCTCGGTTCTTTTAAAACCATGAATTCAACCCGATAAATAAAGTGTTTTCTTAAGCAAAGTCGCGAAAACCACAGAAGAAATTATATATAATAGTAACTCAAAAACTACGAATCCCAGAAACATTAGCTACTGAGCATTTCTTTTTGTCGTAAACATGGATAAAATAGGTGAAGAACATAGGAAAGTAATAAGGTTCAACGAAAGCTGAAGAGCATTACGCAAAGACAAATGTCTCTGAGACAGCATTAACATAATCCAAGAGTGGGGAACAAAGGAAGTGACGTGACGCAGGGGGGTGACTTCCGACCAGTGTAACAACACAACTTGTGACTCGCTTTATGTTATTTAGCTTTCAACTGATACACACAAACGATTAAAACTAATGTATCTCGTCAACTTAATTTGAATTAGTTTACATTTCCTTAATATATATTTTTTCTGAAAGATATTCAAATCGTTTGTTGCAATAAATGTCCAAGTCCAAATTTGACGGCCCCTGTGGCATGTCGACTGCAATTCGGAAGACTGCATGTTCGATTTCCGTCGGGTGCAAATATTTATGCTTAAAAATAAATATTTGTATCTGGTCTGGGTTTCTTTCTATGTATAATATGTATGTATTTACAAAAAATAGTATAATATGTAGTATATGCGATGTCTAGTACCCATAGTACAAGCCTAGTGCTTAGTTTGGGGCTAGATTACGCTGTGTGTTTTGTTGTGCAATATTTATTTATTTATTTAAGTCTCTGCTTTTCAATTAGACAGAACGTTTAAAACTTTAATAAAAACTATACTGAAAATCTCATAATTATCTTTTACATTATTTATTGTGTTTAGGCCAGCGTTTGTCCCATCTGATGTTAAATGTTGAAGCAGTGTAAGATAAAGCACGCTGACTTCAAAATGGTCCAAATACAGTATCAGGTAGCTGAATCCAATTTCTCGCAATGCGAATGAGGAACGATGAAGCGAATCGCTTAGTCTCGGGGACCTTCACCAAATAAAGATAATATAAAAACCATAAACCCCTCTAATTTCATTGAACCAACCACTCTCTTGGCTAAAGGATTGAAGTCCAGCTAAGTACATTATCGCCTGCAGGGTCTGTCTCGAAGGCTTTTGTTTTTGTAGAGTTACAAAAAAAAACCCGTATAACAAGCAATTAAATTACCCACTGAACGTGATTTATAAACATTTAGGCTTAACTTTTGATCTACATTTAATTTTAAGGTATACTTATTTCCCACAATTGGAAAATTTACTGTGGCACCCAACGGGATTTGAACCTGCAACCCTAGCAAATCCATTGTAATGCATCTACCTGGCGCTTTACATTTGGATAAAATTATGCATTGCATCTCTTCTTGTGTTTAACGAACCATAAAATATACTTTATCTGTCGAATTTATGTAAGATGTCGTCATTTTTATACTTCGTCATTTTTTTTTAAATTAATATTAGTATGCTAACCCAAAAATACGTCAAATTTCTTTAAAAAAACTTACTCCGCCCTATTTTTTCATGGTTGCATTTCATATTCATATGTTATGGTAGGTAGGTAAGTATAGGTTCGTTGACTCCGCTTCTTGGAAAGACGACCGCAATGGCGTGCAGTGTCCGCACACTGTACTTAACTAAGTCTCGAGGGAATAGGCTCATTATTTGAAAATAATAAATTCGTTTTTCGTAAGTTTAGTTTAGTTACAAGTGTCAAAAGACGGTGATTAGTTTCTATTTTCTAAATAGAAATGATTAAAAGGGACAATTTACTTATTTATCAATGTTTACCTAAACCTAACTACATTTAGCGTTGCCGGTATCGTTGTCTAATCACCATAACACAAGCTTAATAGCTTACCATGGGGCTAGATGGCGCTGTGTTGTTCACAGAATTTATTTACTGATCGTACAGTTTTGCATAGCAAAACTGTAATTATATATTATTTAATTTATTAATTTAATTTATTAATTTAATTTATTAATTTAATTTATTAATTTAATTTATTAATTTAATTTATTAATTTAATTTATTAATTTAATTTATTAATTTAATTTATTAATTTAATTTATTAATTTAATTTATTATTTAATTTATTTATTATTTAACAATAAATTAAATAATAAATTGTTGATAAATTGTAAATAAATGTTTATGAACACAGCGAGGGACTAAGGGTGATTGATTGATTAATTGATGAATTCTTTATTGCAACACACCAAAAATAAACGAAATACAATAAAAAAGAAAATTAACATAAAAAAACTAAAAACTAGGTGGCACAATGGGCGACCTTATCGCTTAAAAGCAACCAGGCAACCTTTTAATGGAAAAGAAGTGAAGCATGATGAAAGGTAGGGTGAACAAACAGGAGAAAAAATACTTGATAAGTATTACAATAATAGTGTGACCCATACAAATAGTAATAAAATACTTAAGAAAATTTTGAATAAACATACAAATACCAATAAATAACACATACTTATACATATTTCAATATAAATAAACATATACAATATATAAAATACACATACATACATATACATATATACCGATATACAATAAAGATACTTAATTATACTATGATCAACTTATAATTTAACTATAACGTTATAAGTCGATGAACTTAGGTTCAGGCTTATTGAAAAAAAAAGTGCCGAAGCGATCGTCTGCGAAGCAAATAAAAGAAAATCAAACACTTTATTTATCCGGTTTTATCGCGTTTTTATTCATTATTTGAACCGAGCTTTCGCCAACTTTACAGTTGGCTTTTTCAAGGTTGACTGAGATGTAATTCATAATTCGGAATCATAATTATTTGCAATAAAAACGAGGCGGAGGCGGTTATGAGGCGGTAGTTTACTGTAACTTTTTAGAATGTTAAAAATAGACAAATTACATCTCAGTCAACCTTGAAAAAGCCAACTGTAAAGTTGGCGAAAGCTCGGTTCAAATAATGAATAAAAACGCGATAAAACCGGATAAATAAAGTGTTTTATTATGCAAAATCGCGAAAACCATAGAAGAAACTAAAAGAAAATCTATAAATGATGTAAAATACCAAGCATAAAATAAATCTCGATGCTTTGTAGGTATAGAGCCCTCCGAGCTATTAGAAAAATCATGAATTTCAGAACAAAATCTGCGTCTCATTTGTAATCTAGCTGGGTTTCCTTTTTCTCTATCCGGCAAAGATCTTTAACGTCCCCCTCGTAACAAAAATATATCTGAAAATTAGACGTCTCAGGATTTTCAGGTCTTTTAACTTACGAGGGATTTGGAATATACCGGACGGAGCGCTTCAGGTAGATTTTTGGGATTTTTCGGGTAGAATTACGTTTGGCGTAAAAACATTGAATATAGTTTATTTTAGATAATCGGTTTTTAGGACCACCAGTTGAAGTCGCTAAGCGAGATCCTGCTTAGCTCTACCAACTCAATCCGAAAATAACGACTTAACCAATTAGCTCACCTTCGTCGGTGACTCATACGTCGAATTTTTGCTTCTGTAGTTACCATCTACTACAACTTATACATATTTGTGCGTGGTAGTTCTGTTTTTTTATGTTCTTAAAAATATTTCTTCCTCAAAAATATTCCATTTTTTTTTGCTGTGGGAAAACCCCAGTTCGCTGTTCGTGATATAAGTTTGCCGAATTGAATTGGTGGCCAGGTAAATAGATGGTATCGTGCGCTATCGCACTGTAATAATAGTTGCAGAGTTTGTGCGTTGTAATACGGAGGGTAGTCTGCAATTACCAGCCGTTAGACCGAGGCGCCAGGTCACCTGACGGTGCATTGTATGCGCCTAGACTTTCAAACAGGCAATTTAGAAAGTATAAATACAGAAATTGGTCGACTAGGCGGATTTAATCTGCTTTGTGTTTTTATGTTTTATAATTTAAACTACTTAGGTACTAAGCTTTAGCGTCTAAACTCTTTTCTAAATTTAGACAAGTAAGGTACATTTTTATTAGATATTTATCAAAAATATAAATAAAACCATCCTAGATAAATACCTACAGTCAACATTAATTAACATATTCAAAATGTAATGTCGTGCAATGTGCCTAATTATTTATTTTATTTTAATACAAGAACAGTAAGTCTCAATCCATAGTTAGTAAGTAAACAATCCGCCCTCCTATGATTCGCCGCTATATCGTTTAGCTAAAAAAATATAATTAAAAACACATCAAACAATAAAAACAACAACTTAAAAAAATCTGTGGTTTTTAGAAGTAGTCGGAGGTATTTTTTATTTGAAAAATAACTTTTATTTTTAAGCTACTAAAAGACCACAAATCAACGAGGACCAATTATGGTAGGGTGGATTATGATACGTAGAAAACACCCAGACCAGCAACAGTTATTTGTTTTTAAGAATAAATACCTGCACTTGGCAGGAATCGAACACACAACCTTCTGCATAGCAGTCAGACTTTCGCCCGACGCGTACACAGAGACCGTCACAAGAGGTCACCACAATAAAGGATTCAACTTTAATATCGACACAAAATTCTAAGACAAATCTATCTCTATATCTATATATATAAAAGAAAGTCGTGTTAGTTACACCATTTATAACTCAAGAACGGCTGAACCGATTTGCCTAAAAAATTGGTCGGGAGGTAGCTTAGAACCAGGAGAAGGACATAGAATACTTTTAATCCCGCGGGAACTGAAACGGGAACGAGACTTACGCGGGTGAAACCGTGGGGCGCAACTAGTAAATAATAAATGAACACACAATTTTTCACTTTTCTTAATTGAAAAACTTGCAATTTATGCCAAGACATCAATTATTCAGTGAAAATACACTCCTAGTCCAGTTCATATACCTTTCCACTCGTAACACGTTAGTGTTAGAATTTTAAAACCACTTGCACTAAGCGTGATATAAAAGTAACACAAAATTTTAAAACCCAACGGCCCAACCACTGTATGTTTAAGATTCTCCTATTGTATATCTAACCTTACAGTAGGTAGGTATACTCGTACAATGCAGAATTTTAAATCAGAGGTTCTTGGTTCAATATCTAAATAACACACTAATGTAGTTAGCGCTAAGAGTATTAGTAGTTAGGTATTTGTTGCAAGATTTTTTTGCGTGTTTGACTTTATGCTTGTCTGATATTTTGCGAGTGATCCAGATTTTTGCGTTTTTCAACTATCTTTCCACTCGGAAAATAACTTACATATAGCACAGTAGCACACTCACCTAGAAAGTATTTGGTGTTAGTCTCGAGTGTAGGCAGAAGTTTTTACCCGACTTCTTCATTTTAAGACGCGGGTTTCCTGGCAATTATTTCCTACATCGTAAATGCGATGTTAATAGCACACATATTTTTTCTCAATGTAAATGACCGGGATGCAAACTAAACTTTCAAAAACCTTGTGTTACCCATACCGCTTTCCCGTTTTTTCTAGCGGTGTTAGTGGGTGGTATCTAGAATGGTTACTTTCACTACATTTTTTTAATAGTAATTAATTACACTTTTCGATATTTCACTACCATTACATGCGTCAAATTCATGAGATTTAAAATATAGAACCGCAAAACCATTATAAATATCCTTGTACTTTACACTTACTGAATACTATACACCATAATTATTACATATACACTTAATTATTCAAAACTAACTGCGCTCCGCGGTTTCACCCGCGTAAATCCCGTTCCTGCGGGAATATCGGAAAGAAAAGTCGCCTATGTGTTATTCCAGGTCTACAACTAACTACCTTTCAAATATCATCGGAATCGGTTCAGTAGTTTTTGCATGAAAGAGTAACAAACTCACATACATACAAACTTTCGCGGTAATAATATAAGTAAGAAGATAAAATAATTAAAATTAATAATTTAAAACAAGGGTTGTTACCCAAAAAGTTTGGCGGAATTGCTTGTTTGGATTACAATACCCATTCGTTGTCTAAAGTGGCTGCTACTTTGCTGCTGCCCTTTGGTCACCAGAAGGTTAAACTAATAATTAAAAAAAAAATGTTTTTTGCAACCATGCTCTATATAAAACACGAATGTGCCCTACCAACTTATAGACAACACATTCTATTCTTTAAACATCGTTACGTCATTCGAGTCGTACGACTAGACGACCACTTTTTCCAAAGTCTTAAAGTTTTAATCTAACTCCAAATTAAACATAAAAACATTCCGTCAGCCAAGAAATAAAGTTGAAATGTACCTCTCAAACAGCTAATTAAAACAAAATTGCTACACGGAAATAAATTCGCAAAACAAAATAAACCGTGTAACAGTTTCATTCAGTGCTATGTGTTAAATTTTCTTCCTAAATTTATTTGCAGCCAGTGAGAAATGTGTTTGGTCGAAGTGCATTTTTATAGACTGTACACCACGTTTAATGTAGGTATAGCGTGGAAAAGAACAAACAAAATACTGGTGAAAGATAAAATTGTTGAAGTACGAAAATAATGGTAAATTCGAGGATATTGCACACCCTGTTCATCTAATATTAGATGATTTATACAGCGCAAGTAACTTTTAATCCATGCTATTTGTGGTGCTGTAGCGCTCAGGATACAATAAGTTGAAGTATGCTTATGCACAATATATTGTCTTTTAATTCGTGGGTGAATATTCCATCTTGTGTTTCTCCAGATTTAAAGTAACGATGTGGTATAAATAACACGTTTACCCTGAAGTGACCTGTTGGTAACAATTTAGCCCATTTTTAAATTTTTAAAAAACTGAAGTGTTGTTCTATAAAACTTGAAGATCACTATACTAACCACTATCGTCTTCACTCACATTGCCAAATCTAACAAAACGATTGAAAACCACCTCGGATTCACACTCTTACTTACCGCGTAATTCGTGAGATGGCCGTGGGTTTTCTACAAAATCAATCGTCTGAAACCGATAGAGTTCTACGTCACTCAATCAATGTAAATCAACCCTTTTATCACCCCGCCCCTTACTCATAGTCACCCACCCAATTACGCACACTATACCCTCTAGTTAAGTTATCAACATTCACCTACGATTAAAACAGCTAGAGATTGTAAAATATACACCGTAATTAAATTCATGAATCTGTATACAACCTTGTTTAAGTTGCACAACATTTATCGCATGAACTAGGTAATGTCATGATATAAAGGGGTCATTAAATGGCTATAAGTAAATAAAACCCGCATACACGACTATAAAATTGCGATCGTAAAATTCACAACATTTAGTGGCTTCTAGAAATTCTTATGAATGGTGTTGGTATAATATTGTACGCTATGAAATGTAATTAATGAAATATTAGAAATATTTTTAAAGGAAAAATTCATCTTCAAAAATTCACTTGCGGCGAGATTTGAACTCGCGTCCCTGGATCAATATTCCAGTGCCTATACCGCTCGGCCACGCAAGTTCCCCGTAATGAAATATTGCTTGGAAGACTATAGAAAGTGCGTGAATTTTGTGATTGTTTTTTTTAAATATAAATTTATTAGAATTTCATCTTAATTTTTCAATCTTAATATTTTAAAGGAAAAATTAATGTTCAACATTTGTTCCTTTAAAATATTTCTATTAGAAATGCCTTGAGCAAAAAAACAAATTACGAATTTTTTTTTTTAGTTTAAGTAGATTAGAATGGACTACAAAATATGCTCACTTATACTCTATACCAGAAAATATGCTCGAAAGAACTCTATACTCGGGAGCATATTTTCTAGCAATATTTCTACTGAAATTTGACCTAGTTTTATCAATTTTATTACAACTTTGTGTTTAGGCTACAATCTTATTTTTTTTACGTAAGTAATTGATATTTATTATGTAAAACCAATATGAAAAATTTTACTAGGAGTCATGCAAAAAAAGCGAGACTTATACCTCGTCTTATAAATGCCTTCCTAGCTATTCACCAATCAACCCATCCCATTCTAATAATTATTATTTATTAAAAGCCTATCGAAACACAAGTATGTAACCAAATATATTACGAAAGTTATAAAGTACAAAACACAATAAATCAAATTTATTTGCTATTTAAAATTTTCAAGGTCTGTGGTGATATAGTCCCACTCGTAATAGCTCAGGTTGGTATAGCCTCATATCAAAAACTGAAATAACAATTATATTATAGCGTCCCCACTGTACAACCATCCACAGACATTCCCGGCAGGGTCCGCTGTACTATCAGATTACTCCCACGAGCACCATCCGTGGTCGGTTATAGACAGATCGTGTCCCCAAAGCTAGTAGTCGGTTCTCTATAAAGAAGAGCTGTCGTGCCCAAGTGACACTACTTGTTGACTCAGGTTGGTACAGCACCCACAACTGATTAACTCTACATATAATATAGTGTCCCCACTGATGGCCATCCGCAGGCTAACCATGCGGTGTCCGCTGTTTCTTGCAGGATACTCCGTGAAGCTACGTCAGGGATCAGTTATAGATTGATCTAGTCCCCATTGCTAGATTGATTTTTATAGAGAAGTATAGAGAGTAACCTCGTGCACAAGTGACACTAACTACCCTACACTACTTACAAATGCTATTTTTAGCCCGGTGTGCTTGGTCAGAGTACACCGGACTCAAACTCGACCATGTTTCGACACGAAGGCTGCTCGGCCGGTGCAAATAAGACAAAGACGGGATCCAAAGGAAGTCAAAAGTCTACAGCGCTTGACTTCTTGTTAGTTGGTGTTACCTTTGGGCACTTTATTTAACACTTGATCGTACTCTGTTCAGATAGTATACTATTACAAACGCTTACTTAGATACATCTTATTATTCAGATCAAGATATATAAATGGTGTTATGAAGTGTAGAAATCATCTGCTTTACATAGAGTCTAATTTACGTTACGAAACTAGTGTCATGCATAAAAGATAAGAGTCAATTTCACAACAGCAGTCATGCATAAATAGTGGCATTCAATTTACCTATAGCAAATAACTATAAAGTGGATGCCACTGCTTTCGTAATGTAAATCCCGCTTTATTATTTTCAAGTTGGATTTCTGTCGTTTAAATAACGTAATAATGGTTTGTTAGAACAATGGTTTGTTAATTATTAAGATTTTTGGAACTGTTTTATTTTAATGTCATTTTAAATTGAATGATAGGGTTAAACAAAGATTTTTCACTATAACTTTAAACATTTTCTTCTCACTGCAAAAGCGTAAATATTCTAACCCCAAACTTTCGCCAAAGTTTGACAATAAAGTTCTTTTAAAAGCTGGTTTGGATCCAAACTTGTGCATAATTGAGGTGTACTATAACGAAGACGGGGGCAAAAGCTATATATTCATGAATTCTTAACTTATTTTGGAATGGCAAATAACACAGTAGGTTCGTCAGGTAGAGGAGGGATGAAAGAAGGGTGAGTAACCTGTGACGTAGTTGGTGAAAATTTGAGTTCGATTATTACGGGTTCGATTCCAGTCGTTGGAAACATAAGCATTATAAACTTTTTAAATGCACACGATTATTATTTATTCTCTTGATGAACCATGTTACAATGTCACTTTTGTTCTATCGCCACCATGATAATTGTTACATGGTTGAAATGTCGAGGTAAGAAAATAAATATTAAAACACGGTACAATATAACTAAAATTTAGCATTATCATCGGCAACTAGTAAGTTTTGGCCCTCTGTTCCTTTTGGGCCAGAATCATCATAAATGTTTCATTCACTCCATTTCAAGGTAAAATAAAAGCATAAATTGGTCCATTTGATATTTTTTTTATTATAAAAACAAAATAAGACAATTTGGATATGTATTTCTTCTATTCCTGTAAGTAAATATTCTATGTAAAAAAACAATCTCTTCAACATTGTTGTAGGTGCCAACGAGTACAATCAAGAAGAAAAAAACGTTATATTTTCAAATAAACAAAAACATTCAACATTCCACCCGGATTTGATTAAACAACAATTCATCTTTGTTCGCGATTGTACATCATAAAGCCTGTTCGTGTGGATCAAAAGCTCCAATATACAATTCAAAAAGTCATTGTACAATAATTGTGTGTTATTTTCACAATGGTGGTGTTTCCGAGAAAATAGTCTGCATTCGGTTCCATGGCGCCGACGCGGGTGAATGACTGCATTTTCTAACTTTACCTAGTTCTTTATTGAAGCCCGGTTACACCGAACGCATCCAATGTCTTTGTCCCTTTAACCCTAATTTACATTATGAAAGTGTCATCCTACTACATATATATCCTATCCTATCCTACTTCCTTCCTACTAATATCATAAAGCTGAAAATTTATGAGCATGTGTATATGTGTGTTTGTTACTCAATCACGCAAAAACTACTAAACCGATTGCGATAGAACTTGGAATATAGGAAGCTGAATACCGGGAATAACACATAGGCTACTTATTATCCCGATATTACCACGGAAACGGGACAGTTAAGCAATTTTATTAAATAGTTCAATTGTGTCTATGCATTTTTAACCGACTTCAAAAAAAAGGAGGAGGTTATCAATTCGTCTGTATGTATAATTTTTTTTTTTTTTTTGTATGTTTACCGATTACTCGAAGACGGATTGACGGATTAAGATGATTCTTTTTTTAATGGATAGGTAGGAGCTCCAAGATGGTCCCATAAAAATTTGATGTGGATCTGATGAGGGTCTTCGGAGTGACGAACGGAAATGCTCCTCAAAACGCATTAATCAATCCAGTTGTTTATCGATTACTCGAAGATGGCTTGACCGATTTTGATGATTATTTTTTTAATGGAAAGGTGAAAGCTCGGAGATGGTCCCATAAAAATTTGATGAGGATCTGATGAGGATCTTCGAAGTGAGGACCGGGAATGCTCCTCAAAACGCTGTATTCAATTCAATTGTTCATCGATTATACGAAGATGGCTTAACCGATTGATATAGTTCTTTTTTAATGGAAAGGTGGAAGCTACGAGGTGGTCCCATGAAAGTTTGGTAAGGATCTGATGAGTATCTTCGGAATGATGGACAGGATAGCATCCCAGAATTCAATAAATTACTCATTTTTTGGACTTCTTCCAAAAATAATAGACCCCTAAGTACTAAGTACAGATTGATGGGGCACCTGAAACCACCTTCTCATCAGCAAACTCCTCAATAATGAAAATTACGGTAACAATATTGTTGATTTTTAGGTAGGTAAGTATACTAAAAAGGGTAAAATAAAAAAATAATTTAACAATTAAAAAACCGACTTCAAAAAGAAACAAAAAAGAATTTAAAAAACAACAAAAAAAAAAAAATTGGTAAAAATGACCAAAATAACCTCTACATAGGTATAATACAGAGCCACCGACTAATTAATCTGTTTTATCATCTGAAGTCGGGCAGTTTTACTGGTTGGTTCCATATTGTACTTAGGTTGGCTGCCCGACTTCAGATGATAAAACAGATTAATTAGTCGGTGGCTCTGTATTATACCTATGTAGAGGTTATTTTGGTCATTTTTATCAATTTTTTTTTTTTGTTGTTTTTTATAATAAGAATGATTGTATAAATTGCATGCCACTTTTTTAGATTCTTGGAACAAAAATGTAAACAGATTTTGTATGTTTTTTACCCGACAAGTAAAGGGTTATGTTTTTTTGCGCCTATCTTGTATGTATATTTGTAATATTTTCCCTCAGCTCGTATCTTCCAATTTGAATTAAAGTATCGTTAGATTCGTCTCAATTCTTTAATAGTTCATAGATAGGTGACATAATTTATTATCATATATTCAACTGAAAGTTTTCGTAAATAAATATCGATTTCGTTACGTGACGATTTTTAACAAGTGACACTACACTTACGAGGCACGTTAAAGAACTTCATTATACAAAAAAACTCTCAGTGAATTTATGATAGTCAAATCCATAGAAATAGTACAGTGTATTAACTAGACAGCTTACTTCGTCAAAAAAGGGTCCCGCTTGATGTTAGAAAGACCCCAGTCAGTCCTTACCCCAGTCAGACCCCAGTCCCCAGTCAGTCTTTAGATAAGGACAGACTCCAGTCTGTCCTTATCTAACTAATCGACCAATTGACCGACCAATTGTGCAACTGGACCGTTTTGGTATATCAAAGCAAAAACCACCTTAACCTTAGATAATACGATTGGAATTTATATTTCAAAAGTTGTCAAGTGCACAGTCCTCAAGGAGCGAAGACGACGATGTAACATATCTCTGGTCATATCTGACTCGAATTGACCCGCAAAACCCTCTTTTACGAGTACACCCTCGAAACATAAAACCGCATTTTAAACAAAATATTATTATTTTAAATGCCCTAAAACGCCCACGCTATAAAACGTTTGTGTTTTGACATGCCCTGAATAAAACAATGATTGAGGGAAATCTCTTTCATTCCCCTATCTGTATCGTGAAGATTTTCTCTAGATTCTGTCATTTAGTGTTAATGCCTTTTGTGAGACGAAATGCGTACGAATTGTCGTATTTTCTGATGCTTTCCTCACCTTAAATCCCGTGTTTCGAATGAGCCAATGCATCTTAAGTAAGGCCTTTTTGTTTAGAATAGTCGTTTTGCGTGTGACGAAATCCGGATGGGAAGCAATGTTTAAAATTGGATTGTCAAATTTTCTTTTATTATATTATGAATGTTTTGTTCGTGTTATTTCTTTATTTTATGTTTTAAATGGTTGTTGGTTTTTTTTAATTTAAATTATGAACAGTGAAAAATAGCCACATTCGTTTTTTAAAATCTAGACTCGGTCAATGCCTTATTATTATATCTTATTGGTTGTGAACCGATTATGACCATTTAAAAAGAAGCCAGTGTCAGGTATTATTAATTTTTGCAAGTTATTTGCAATTTGCATCAAAACAGTCAAGTCGTCGTAGTAAAAGTCAAGTCAAGGAAGTCATTGTAAATTGTGGCTCTTTACAATGACGGTTCACGTGAGCCTTGGAAACAACGCTGAAGTTCACGTTTTGCACCGATTTTCACTTTCATTACACTTGTAAACCTTCACAAAACTAAATTGATCAATATTTCTAAATCAAACAGTTTACACGTATTTGAACTACGTTTCACAAAAATGAAAATGAAAACACATCTCCTCCACGCGTTTCCGCCAAAAACTCTCCTTATTCAGCAAAGTTTCCATTCGTTTGACAAATTTATACCCAAAACTAAAATTTGACATTTTTTGCAAGTTTCAAACATTTAATTTTGACGAGTTTGGAGTTTTGGCGGGAACGCGGTTAGGAGATGTGTTGCTAAATTTTCATTTTTGTTAAACCTAGTTCAAATGCGTGTAAATTGTTTAATTTCGGGGGCATAATAATCAGTTTAGTTTCGTGAAAGTGTACAAGTTTAAATGAAAGTGAAAATCGGTGCAAAACATGGACTTTAGCGTTGTCTCGAAAGCTCCGTGAACAAACGTTGTAAAAAATGGCCCCCAATTTACAATGATTCCCTCGACTCGACTTTAACTATGACGACTTGACTGTTTCGATGCAATACAAATAACTTCCATATATTAATAATACTTGACACTGGCTAATGTCCAAATGGAATAAGCCTTATAAACGAAGAAGAAGAGGACAATATTTAGTCACTCTTTGTGCCATAATTTTATTGCTTTTAAAATTTGAAATGTATTTTTAACACAATTAATTACCATCGTAATTTTATGAAATTTATGAAATGAAATGTGACTTGAAATGAATTTATTACTAATAAATAATATAAATATAAATCAGCAATCGTAGTCGTTCATTGTCTTAAAAAATTTAGTACATATTTTTTCTTGTTCTAAGTACTTACTATGATTTACCTAATGGTTATTTTATACGACAGTTTAATACTGAATTCGATGGTAATGACAACAATAACGTTATATTTTTATTTGACGTTTCAAACAATAAAAATGATAGAGTTTCATATAAAATTATTTTAATACGTAGCTTAGATTTTTACTTTATTCTGTTTCTTGAAGGTTTTGGTAACTACACAGTGAAGTTAGTCAGGTAAGTGAAGTTAGCCTTTAATATTCTAGTAGAGGTCAAAAGCCTCCTTTTGAAAGGATATTAGGCCCTACTATGATGGGCATAATACAATAAGTCGTCGCAAACCAGCCGCATAGCAGTTCAGCTAAAAAAAACACATAAATAACAAAAAAAGATTAAAAACAAACTTCAAAATAAAAAAAAGATTTTTTTAATTTATTTGTGGGTTTTAAGAGTAGTCGGAGTATTTTTTATTTAAAATTTACTTTATATTTTTGAGGACAAAAGGACGACATAGCAACGACAAACGATCATGGTAGCGCGAATTATTTTATTTAAATAAACTCTGTATCATCTAGCCGTAGGGTAAGCTACTAAGTAGTTGTATATTTGTTTAATAATTTTGTTTTTTTATTTTATTTATTTTAGTTCTTAATATTATTTTATTGTTAAATAATTGTAGATCGTAATTATATTGGCGTTTGTTGACTTATTCTAAGTTGTCGATTTTCGTCTGTTATTGCAATGTAAACGATTACTCCTTCACGCAAAAACTACTAAACTGATTACGATGAAACGTAGTTTGCAGATTGATGAAGATCGAGATTGACTTTTTATACCGATAATCTCACTGAATTTGAATTGACGTGGGTACCGCGGAGCGAAGCTAGTCCTACTAATATTATGAAGCTGAAAGTTTGTGAGTATGCGTGTATGTGTGTGTGTTTGTTACTCAATCACGCAAAAACAACTGAACCGATTGCGATGAAACTTGAAATATAGGTAGCTGGATACCGGGAATAACACATAGGCTTTTTCACATACTTTTTATTCCGATATTCCCGCGGAAACGGGCCTTACGCGGGGGAAACCGCGGGGCCCAGCTAGTACTACATAAAGCTACGAACTTGCTACGAACTGCGAACTTGGAGTTACGGGCTACGGCTACGAGTACGTACGACCTAATTGCTACGAAATTCTATTAAATTTATTGAAACTATCTCAGTTCATAGTTTACAAATTATTTGGCGGTTTGAATGCAATTTAGTCAAATGATATAATATTTAGAATAGTACAAACTAACCAACTAAACGTTAGTTAGTATGAACACTCAAAAACATATTTAAAATACAAAGGAACTTATTCAAAAATATCGAAGTCTTCGTGACTTGGCAGCGAGCCCAAAATGCTGGCCGCATTGCCACGCTGAATGGCAATGCTTATTTTTTGTGTCAAGTACTTTCGTAAGTTAGTTAAGTTAAGTAAGTTCGGACAAATACTGTTATATTAATTTCTTCTATGGTTTTCGCGATTTAGCGCGATGAAACCCGGTAAATAAAGTGTTTTACTTATATATTGCCTGTGCCCCTGGCCCCCATGGTCCCAAAGTTTCCAATCCAAAATGCCGCCAAAATGCCAAAATGCCAAAATGTGTTGGAGCCGCCGGGCCTTTCCCGCACTGATGGTAGGAGGCCGGATGGTCTTACTCTGGTCCCTTAGGAGAGGGGCAGGTGCTTGGTGTGGGACGCCACGTGTGTTAATACCTTTGCGGTGAGTCACTTGGCTCGTACTTCGAGGGAAGCCGGAGCCGCCGCAGAGGTTGCCGCTGCGTCCAAACACGTTAAGTATGCCCCTCTTCAACAGCGTTATTTGTTTGTCCCTTTCGCTGTTGAGACCTCTGGGGCTTGGGGGGGTGAGGCCATCAGTTTCATAAGGGAGGTCGGGCGTCGACTTAGGGCTCGGGGTTTGGACTACCGTGCTGGAATGTACTTGGTTCAGAGACTGTCCATTGTCATTCAGCGGGGGAATGCAGCATGCATTCTTGGGTCGTTTGTGCCGGGTGCTTCGCGGGGCGGGCTTTTTGATTAGGTTCGGGGTTTGGGTTAGGTTTTTTTTTTTTTTTTTTTGTATTTCATTTTATTTCTTTTTTTTTATTGATTGTTTAGTTGTTTCCAATGTTTTATTTGTTTTGTATTAATTTTTTGTATTTTAATTTAATTCTTTGTGTTTTGTTGATTTAATTTTATTTGTATTTAGATTTAATGTATTTGTATTTAGTTTTAATTTATCCAAAATGCTCAAATATGTATAATTCATAATTATTCATTTATTGCGAATAAGGGTACATTCAAGCAATGCCCCGACGAACAGAGCATTGGCCTTGATAAATGCGTTTTTGCAAGACTTCCAACAGATCGACATATTTGATGATAAACTGTTTTTAGTTAATAGAAATCTTAGATTATACCTTAGTAGTAATTTAAAATAGTGGGCGTGTTGGTGTATACTGTAAGCTACTATTTGTCTTAAATAAATAAATAAATTATAATTTTATTGATGTTATATAAAAACAGGATCTTCTTACTGCACCAAATTTTGGCATGCAACATTGCTGTCAAGCATTTTTATAATTTTTTTTTGTTTTATTAACCGACTTCAAAAAAAAGGGGGTTCGTCTGTATGTATAATATTTTTTTTTGTATGTTCACCGATTACTCTAAGACGGCTTGACCGATTAAAATGATTCTTTTTGTAATGGAAAGGTGGGAGCTCTAAGATGGTCCCATAAAAATTTGATGAGGATCTGATGAGGGTCTTCGGAGTGATGAACGGAAATGCTCCTCAAAACGCATTAATCAATCCAATTGTTTATCGATTACTCGAAGATGGCTTGACCGATTGAGATGATTCTTTTTTTAATGGAAAGGTGGAAGCTTTGAGATGGTTTCATAAAAATTTGATGAGAATCTGATGAGGATCTTCGAAGTGAGGACCGGGAATGCTCCTCAAAACGCTGTATTCAATTCAATTGTTCATCGATTACACGAAGATGGCTTGACCGATTAATATAGTTCTTTTTTTAATGGAAAAGTGGAAGCTCCGAGGTGGTCCCATAAAAGTTTGGTAAGGATCTGATGAGTATCTTCGGAATGATGGACAGGGTAGCATCCCAGAATTCAATAAATTACTCATTTCTTGACTTCTACCAAAAATAATAGACCCCTAAAGAACTAAGTACAGATTGATGGGGCACCTGAAACCACCTTCTCATCAGCAAACTCCTCAATAATTAAAATTACCATAACAATAGTGTTGATCTTTAGGTAGGTAGGGATACTAAAAAGTGCCACCGACTAATTAATCTGTTTTATCATATGAAGTCGGGCAGTTTTACTGGCTGGTTCCATATTGTACTTAGTTTGGCTGCCCGACTTCAGATGATAAAACAGATTAATTAGTCGGTGGCACTGTACCTATGTAGAGGTTATTTTGTTCATTTTTATCATTTCTTTTTTTTTTGTTGTTTTTTATTATTCAGTCAAAATTTCTTATTATTATACACAGTTTCACTTTCTAGGTACCTTTATTTTATTAATTTACAAATGTCAATCATATAATCCGCGCTACCATGATCGTTTGTCGTTGCAATGTCGTCCTTTTATAGTACATACTTTCGCGTTTATAATATTAAGTAAGATGGTACAGAAACGCCACTAGAATTTGGGTACTTAAATAATTTAGCAGGAGAGCTCTACTATAATTCTACGAACGAACGTCGCCCAGAAATACTGGCATTTTACTGATAATACTCAACAAAAATTTCGTAAACCCTGCACTTACTAAATTTAAAATTAGTATCGGTTTTTTGAGTTCGAAAGGTAATTTGTTTAAAGCTTATATTTTGAGTAGCGTAGCTCTATCTGTATTCGGCGATCAGAACATTTTGCTCTAGTATTTTCTCAGTGTCCTATTCATTGCTCGTAATTACACGAAGCAAAGATTCTTTAGTCTGGAATTGTGGTGGAAATAGCGTTCATTACATTAAATATTTCGGAAAATTAGTCTGCGTGTCGACGGTGATAACATTCTGATATTCTTTACACCTTTGAATACTTTATATTGTTTATTATTATTCTATTTTAACACATTTTGTTAATGTATGATGTAAGTTGATGTAGTACGTTTTGCGGCAGTAGATCGGGTGTTTGTGTGCACCTGCCTATATTATCAACTTCTATGTAACAATTAAAATTAAATAAATACCTAAAAAATGCAGGAAACTCACGAACCAGTGTTTCAGTTTTTTTAAACTATCTTCTACATTATTCTTGCAAGTTTTTAAATATTTTGAAATAGAAATACCTGGAACTGTTCTTTTTTGGACCACAAAGATCCTACTAACAAATTCGGGGACCGAATCGTAACGTTTTGTATTTCACATAATTCAACATGAAGCAAATAGCGAGTCTAGGTTCGCATGAAACTTGTATTGAGGTAGTCGAACTCGATCGATCGCTCCTAACAATAGGTACGCGAAATCAAATTTTATGGAGGTTGTCGCTTATCCGTCACTATTTTGAATTTTGATGAAGGCCTCGCGCTCGCGAACCTTTCGTCCATGACCGATAACAATTAGGTAGACCTCCGGTGCAAGTCGCGGATATAAAAGTTTATGTACGCATATAAATTTGGATGTCGAGACATGTTTTATTGTAGTACTGTCGTAAAATTTTGGGGCCGGAAAAGACCGACATATTTATTAAATACGAACCAAATCGTAAACTCGAATGCAAACCTCTTCGTGGCATCGATAATATCATTGTACTATTTCTGTCGTTCATCAGTACTTGTCACCGATATCGATCGTTCTGGTTACCAGGCTTCAAATGGCGAATAAAACTGTTTGAAATAAGTTCATAAGAGTACCTGTGTATCATACAAATGTTATCCATTCATCGCAATAAATGCTTCAATACGCGTAACTTCACAAAATGGCTCCAACAATATCGTGAATCCTCTTAACTCGCAGTCGCCTCGGGCGCGGGTTTCCCGATGACTCGCAAGGATTCCCCACATCCGCCTACGCCGCGCCACACCGCGCCACGCCGCGTTCTATCGCCCTATTTTCCTTAAGGTCGTCATACACCAGGAGTTTTTAACTTTAGCTTTGGGACCTAGTCTGTATATCCAACTTCTGTTTCTTTATTATAATTGATAGGTAAGTGTTTGCTCTATGCGTACCACTATCTTACCTGATGGAAAGCGACGATTTGGTCTAAGATGTTCCACGCTTACTTTTTAGATACCTGTTTACTCGTCACTTGAAGAACCCAAAAATAAAGATTATAAATCCATCCAAGTTCCGTGTAATTCATAAATATACCTAAGAAAGATTTGTTTGCCTTGTTAAACGTAGGTCATTGTATCTACGAAAAACTAATGCAGTTTTTTTAAACAGAGAAACCATCTTTCAAACTGATAGATATGCATTTACCAATCGCAGTCTAGTCTTGTTACACGACTGTTTTGTTTTTGCATTGGTATATATTTTTTATGTTTATTTATTTTTAACATCTTTGCAGACTATAGTATTAGCGTTGTACAAACCTTAGTGGCTCACTATCCCAGTTGGATGCTAACGATAACTTCACTGAGGTCGATCAGACGCCATCTCCCTACATTTCCAGAGACAACTTTTAAGCAGAGCAGTTTATGTATTATCGCTATCAGTCTTGAGATGCTTAGCCCCAACTGACGCAGGTTTGCCTGTTCAGTTTTACTTCGGTATAAAACACACAAACCGAAAAATATGCAACCTATAAGTTAAGCAAGCAGGCTGTACCTACGCGACCAATATTTTATTAAATGTTAAAAACAATTCCAGCAATTTAACCAAACCGAATGCGGACTTAGATTGCGTGTTTTCTGTTTAGTGTGGTCATACACTAAAACTCGCACCTCTCTTTTACCTTTCGCCTTACTTATGTACTGAATACTATTCTAATAAATTTAATAAAAGGGAAACGCGTGACAGAAACCTAACACTTACGAATGAAACTTTTTTCCCGCGTGTCATCCGGCTAAACATATTCGAATATATTTACGTTGTTTTATCGTTTCCAATAACGCATAAACGGCAATAAAAAATTGCCGCCTCACCCGCCTGTAAATTTTCTAAAGAGCACAACATCTACAGGTAGTTGGCAGCTCTCCAGTCTTTACATAAATAAATACGTGTTACATAAAAACTTTGAAACATATGGTTAAATTTTACGATCTTGTGTGGTGCTTTGGGCCAACACTAGTATGTAACAGAAAAGATTACGGGTTCGATTGCCACCCGAAACAATGTATTCTATTTAACCAGAGACATGTTATTACAGTTCTAGGTGTTTTTGTGCGTACTCGTTCACTAGGTGTGTCAGACAACCAATAGACCTATTTTCTATCCTATTTATAAGAGAAATTACCCCACCGAATTCGTTAAATTTAAATTTAGTTACGTCCTACTAAGTAAAATATTTGTTTACTAAAGTGAGTTAAGTAAAAAACTTTATTAAATTAAATTAATATTTTTGGTGATTTTGACTATTTATGTTAAAAGTAAAGTTTTATATGACTAAATAATTGTTCATACGTTTAATAACGTTTATAAAAGCGTGAGTGAATATAGTTACCGTCATAGAAAAATACCGCTAGAGTCAAACAGTGTTGTTCCGAAGATGAAATAAGGAAAAACAAAGGTAAACAAAATAATATTGAACAACAACGACTCATCGTCGGCGAGTGGGACATGACGGTAAATCCGCCTGTCGCCGGCAGGTATCGATGGACGGATTAAAACACCATTTTTACTGACATTTAAACCCTTTCGCCAGTATCATTTTCATGTTTCAATTATGAGATTGGGGCTGCGACATTGTGGCACTGCGCCCTATGTTTGTGTTTTTGACTACCTACTGTTCAGTCGATTGATCGACAATTTACTATTATGATAATTCTTTTGCCTCTTTTTTTTCTATATACTACTTTTGAATAATGCTGTATCTGTATAGAGGTGATAATTAGTAATTAAGTAGATAGGTAGGTATATTATTAAATGCTGTAAACGCAATTCCATCATGCAAGTATTGCAAGTAACTATCGTCACATTCTAAATTACATGCAACTGCGTTTTTTGCAAAGGTTCATGCAAGACTTACCCAGACGAATGGAACCACGGCATAACAGCCGTACTCAGCCCTTTTTACATTACCATGTAAAAAACAGAACCATGTAATCTTTCACGACTTGGGACAGTTTCGCAGACTAACCACATTAACGCTTTGAAATCCACGTATTGATACCATTTTTGCATTTTTTGATATACTTTGATACTTTTGATATTTATTTATTAATATGAATCTTTCTAAACATTTATCAAATTACATTAGAAATTGTCCCAACACTAAGCACATAAGCTTGTATTGCAGGAACCGAGATACTAATATAATAATGTATAAAACATTTGATAATCATTCAAATTGTTAATATATACCTTACAGACTAACATACATAATCTATAGTTACTTATAATAATAAAATATATAGATCTAAAATTAAGTTTTAGGGTTTTCCATCTTCGGTCGCGCTTCCCTAAAGCGTCGGTAGACTATGCCAGCTGGCTAGAAGTCGGCGGCAAAGAAGACGTCCCTAAGCGGTGCTGAGAACCAAACCACGAAAGATTTAAAGTATGTTTTCCTTTGTGACTCCAGTGCTTCTAGCTCAAAACCACCCGAGAACTGTTTCTCGCCATTGGTCTGTATATATTCCTGTAGATCTTTGCATCTGCACCTTGCGTCCAACATTCGTCGATTTGCTCTCCGATGTTCTTCTCCTCAACGGACATACTGCACGTAATACTGTAGTTTGGTATTTATCTAGGGAATTGGTTGGCAACTCTATAAAACTGTAAATAATAAATATTCGCGGTCATAAAATTTTATGTCGTAAGGAGGGTGGGGGTTGTATTGACGGTGCGGAGCTCGCTTACCCTGCGCCAGGGCACGACTCATCGTGATCGACATGTCACATAAATAAAGCTACAACGAAAATATATGTGAAATAAAAAATGTTTGAGGAGTAAGTACTCGTATTTGTTATCTCTTAATTTAATGAACATTAATGACAGCTGTGTAGGTAAGTAGTTTTCCATTATTTGTTTGGGATGACTTACGGCCACACACGCATTTTGATATTATGTAGGATTAATTGTTCTCATCATAAGCCCGGCAACCGATTGGGGGCAGGTTTAGAAGTAGGCAAGTCGAAAACAGGTAATTAATGACACAAATATTCACAAGTAAGTATGTAAGTAAATAAGTAGGTATATTAGTGGGGACCTGAATAATTACATTTCTGTGCTGATATTCCCGTGGGATTTAGACTTACGCTGGTTAAACCGCGGGTGTTGGATGGCCAGTGGTTTACCCACTAAAACTCCACCGGTTCCTCACACGCCTTTATGCCGGGGACTACGGGAATGTTAAATCCTCCGCGGTACTCGACGGCAGTGGTCCTTTTGAGGGCGGACTCCTCTCCAAATCTCAATATAGGTCGTCTGACCCGATCCTCTTGAATAAACCACCTAACGATTATCTAAAATGACTATAAGTAAAGCAACTAAAAACATAACACTTCCTTTGGCAGTCGTGTAATAAGGGGCTTAGGGTTTAACTTGCGGACACAAAAAATCTCATCCTCGGCCGAGTTTCCTACTTTAATATTTTGATGTAGGCTGAGAAGCCTACATCCCTAGCCTATATGGTATAGCCTATGATACCAATGATGGCTGATGAATGATGCCAATGTATTATCTCAGTGCCCGAGATTACTTCGTTCACAATTTGAACTAGTAAATTCGGCCGTTTGGCCGAAAAGTTCATGTTTATGAACTTTTCGAGGTATGTCCGTACAGAACTTACGAGAGTAGATTCGTACATAGTGAAGGAGCACTTAAGTACGAATTGTAATATAAGTAGATTTGACCGCCCAGTGCCACCTGCTGTCGTGTCCGAGTGTCTGACCCGTCTAACCAGATGTCCGAGTGAACTTTACTTGAGTCATATAATACCTGTACTTGGCAACGTCTTGAACTTTTGCCTTGTGAAGTATCTACTTCATTTTCTATTATAGTTTATGAATGCTGTGGTTCTTAAGTTTAAGCAAAGCCATCGATTTCGATTGAGATAGATTTATTCAGTAACTAGCTGCGCCCCGCGGTTTCACCCGCATAAGTCCCGTTCCCGCAGGAATATCGGAATAAAATGTAGCCTATGTGTTATTCCCGGTATCCAGCTACCTATATAAGGCTATATTCCAGTTCCAGTTTCATCGCAATTCAGTAGTTTTTGCGTGAAAGAGCAACAAACTTACATAGATACATACATACAAACTTTCGCGTTTATAATATTAGTAACAGTAAGATGAGAAGTAAGATAAGATTAGAAATATATTAATGTTTTTCAAAATATTATAATTATTTTATCACTTAAAAATGTGTTGCCATTAAAATACTTCTATGAACGCCCGATGCAGGATTAAGTACTTAAAATAAAAGTAGAAGAATATTAAGAGATTGTTAAAAAAGATAAAACACAAACAATAACCAAAACCAATATTCGGAAAGCAATCTTATTCGATTCAATTTTATCGAAAAAATATTTCTCTTTACGGTTCTCTGATGATGTAAACCAATGGATTTTTTAACACAAGTCTCTACCCCACTGAATTTCAACGGAACTTTAGGTCCCCCACGGGAACCTTACAACTTACAGGATAAAAAATATCCTATTATGTTAATCTGGGTAAGAAAGTACATTCACAGAGAAAAGGTTCAATGTATTATACGCAGTTATGGAGGGGACTTACAACAGGTTTTCAAGGTAACTGATAAGAAACAACTTCCCACATTTCTTTCAAGGTAGGTGTAAGCTACTACATCACCGTGCTTCATTTTAGTTCCCATCAACATTTATCATCAGGTGTGATATTGGTCAAACGCTGGTACATAAATAATAAATATATTTCACTACATTGCACATAGCGCAATCTAGCCCCAAACTAAGCACTAGACTTGTACCTATTATGGGTACTAGACAACGGATATACTACACATTATACATTTTTTTTTGTAAATACACATATATTATACATAGAAACAAATGACACCCAGACCAGATACAAATATTTATTTTTAACCATAAATATTTGCACCCGACAGGAATCGAACCCTCTGCAGTGCAGTCGAGCGTCCGTCCGAGGCACTACAGAGGCCGTCATATCTATATATATATACTATAATATTATAAATATGAAAGATTTATTTGTTTGTCTGTAATGAATTGGTTAACACCACTAATAGAAAGCTCATTATCGAGGAGTCACATAAGCTATTTTTTATCCCGACATTCTTACAGAAACCTCGGGAAACAGCTAGTAGGTACGCTATTAAAAATGATTTTATGTAAAACTTAAAATGAAAGGAAATACTTGTTTCAGTATTAATCATAGGCTACTTCTTGTCTATAATCTCGTGGAACTCAGCTGATACTCTCTATATCTACGTATTAAAAAATTAAAATGCCCAAGTAAGCGACTGAAAAAAATAATACTTTTTTCCACCAAAATGCTTCTGAGGTAAACGTATAAGGACGTAGTTTAATTAAAAATACCCGGAAGAGCATCGTGTTACGGACTAAAAATGGAATAACTGGCTGAAATTTCCCGTAAAGTTCAACTCATGTGGGATTTGACTCACAAACAAAGCATAAAGTAGGCAAATAAAGTAATACTTTACCTTGTGAATATAAGTATTTCTTGAATATCATTCTATCTTTTGGTTTTTACTAAAAACATATAAATAAAAGAAATATGACAGACTTTAGTTCATTAGTGCATACGTAGTGGTTTTAAGTATCTTTTTATAAACTTCATATTTGCAAAGATATTGCCGTCCGAGCTTCTTGATTAAATTTTGTACTTTTTATTCAAAATACCCTAAGCTAGTTTCTTGCGGTTTATTTGCATTAGTTCCAGTCCCATGAAAATATTGGAAAAAACATGTATGTAATTCCACTATATAATTCCACCATATATAATTACTTACAAGGAATTCACGTTGTACCAAACGATTTTCTTGAACAAAGCTATAAATTTAAATGCAAATAACATTATCCCCGTAATTAACTACCGTTAAATTTAGCAATGCATTGGTACAAAAAGTAGACGGCCTATTTTTCAGAATACCTACCTATTTACTAACAAAAAATAAACCAAACCGTCTAAATGAATGGGCGATTACACCGGGCGACACAACGGCGCCTCGCTTAAAACTCGGGCTAATTAAATAAATGAAAACGAAACTCCAATGTTTTCATTCCATTTGCAGTTCTGTTCGTTCCATTCGAAAGGAATATCATATGCAAACTATAATTCGAAAATAACAGTTGGATGGAAACAATTTTCGACCATTAGCTGCGATTAAATTTTCATGTAAACTATCGCCTATGAGTGATGTAAAATTCAGCAAAAAAAATAGTTTTGATTATAATAAAAAAACGATTCGCAACCGACCTGAAACTATTCTGAATTAACAATCAACTACACTGTAGTTTTAAAAGTCGAAATATTTCAAAATAGATCTGTATGAAATGCACAAAATAAATTACGTCAATATTTTAAATTCTCGTACTAATATACCGTCGGGAATGGCGCCATCCAACCCGGTTCGAAAAGTCATTTGTGTGATTATCTGTCTCGCGGAGCGCGTATCCACAGCTATTGTATGCAAATTGAATTAATGACGTGCTCTCGAACTCTCTGCACTTTATAAATCATGTAATACTTTTTAAATGCTATTTATGTAACATTCGTTTCGCTTACGTCTGAGTTGTGAATTGAAAACAATGGTTAATTACTAAAACTTACCATTACTATTATTAATGGATATTTAGAATTACAGCAGTGTGTGATAGCGTCACCTGTCACTCTTTCCCATGTGGTTAATTAAAACTCACATTGCTTTTTCCCGGTCTATCGAAAAACAGCAAAGGGAAAGTGGCGAAGCGGTAGTGGGTTTATGTATTTCACTTAACGCTATATTGACCTACTAATAACGAAAAACCTTCGTGCAAACTGATAGATATGAAACACTTCAAATCAACCGTTCTTAGTTTTTATAAGACAATGGGAATAGATCTTTGGAACGCTTCTGGGAAATACCACAAACCGTCAACATACTTTGTGTCGCTGATTAAGTATATCAAAACATATTGCATGCGTTTGACCACTATCAGATCTAATGGTAAGTGATGAATTGGTCTAGAATGAATTACGCTGATCAAGAAGTTTTAAAAAACACTTTACTTCGATGCAGGTGTCGTAATGAGGTTTTATAACACTGGTATAGGTAAAATTAAAGTAGTTAATGTATCACCGAAGATAGAGCAAATAAAGGAGACGTAGATATTCGATATCGATCACAATAAGCACAGACAGGAACTAAACTAAGCTCACCAAAGTATAGAATCTCGACTCAATTAAGGATAACAACGTCCGACATAAGGCTAGCAATAAAGAAACAAGGTACTCATATCTAATCCATTACAGTAAGAAGTGAACAAGACGATCAAAAACTCGAGGAGTCTATTATCCGATTTTATTAGGATGCCTAGCTGTGCCCCGCGGATTCAAATACATCATAGAAAATCTTGAGAAAGTTAGAATGGAAAGTGACGTAAAAGTAGAAATGATCCGTAGTCCCAAACAAATAATTACTCACTTCGGGGGGGATCCGTGTTGATCTAGTGGTAAATACCGAAATTCAACGGAAGGTCGTGGTCGAATCTCTGCCAACCACCGTGGTTTTTTTTCTTAAAAAAACATATTATGTACCTATGGTATTGACATCGCTCTTACGATGGAAGAAAAACGTCGTGAGGAAATCAGCGTCTTTTAAACACTTAGAATGGCCCAATTATGAGACTACCTTTGGAAAACGTCATTTAATTTTCATGATTAAGCAATAAAGAACTTGAACTTGAATTTTCTTACGTTTTTTTAAACGTAACATTTGTAAAAGCTTTTATTTAATTATCACAAACTTTTAGCTCATAATATTAGCAGGATGACTTACTTTGAGTATCGTGATTTAAAACGTAATAAAACTTTTAATAAAAAAAATATTGTATTAAATTTCGTACACTTACAATACATAATAATAATTTTCAAGTTATAAACTAGACCTGATAAAATATATCTTCAAAAATTATTAGTCAATAAAATAACAATAAAATCACTAAAATAATGGGCCCTACCGTGATGTCTTATAAGTCGTCGCGTTGTCGTTTAGCTAAAAAAAAAAAAAATTAAAAACACAACAAATAATTTAAAAAAAAACTTAAAAAATAATAATAAATTGACTGGTTTTTAAAAGTAATCGGGGTATTTTTTATATAATTTTTTTTTTGAACGACAAAAGGACGACATAGCAACGAAAAAGGAGCATGGTAGCGCGGATTATCTCATTTAGCGAATAAACATGTCCATAACGCCACAGATATTACTAACATCATACGGACGATCGCGTTTATTATTAGTCTAATATAAGATATGGTCAGCAAAGTGCTCGGTCTCGGAGGGACCGTACTAAATCCTACCACTTTACTCGGTACGAGGACTATTAAGATTATGAAATTATGAAGCCAAACTACTAGCCGAGATTTTGTAGGTGTAACTGTTCAGTTGATTTAATTAAGATGCTCTTAACTGTAACTAACTGCTGCTGGATGTTTGCAAGTGTTTGATGGAAATTCGAACGGTAAACGTCTTGAGATAAATGTAGTAGCTCTCCGTTTTTGATATGTTTGTTTTGTGGACTAGTGTTTTGTTACGGATTATTTGAATTTGGGATAGTTTCTCTTGGCATTTGATGATGTTATTATGTGTAGGTATTTGTATCTACTGTAGGTACTATATGAGTACCAGTGATTTAGTTACCTAATTGCTTTTTGGTTTCTTGGTTAAAAATTGAACTACTAGGGTTAGTTAATACTTCGAATTTCGAATTTACTTCCATACATTTTTAACATTTATGTGTCAAAATTTACATCTTATCTTACTAATAGACAACGTGAAAGTTTGTATATATGTATGTGACTTTGGTACTCTTTAACGTAAAAACTGCTTAACCGATTGCGATGAAACTTCGCAATATATGTAACTGGAGACCTGGAATAACATATACGATTCTTTTTCTCCCAAAGGCAACAGGACTTGCGCGGGAGAAACCGCTCGGTGCAGCTAGTAATATTGTAAAGTAGCTAGCAGGTTACAATTATTCACACAGTAGGTAACCCATAGCCAATAGACAGCTCCTCGCATGCCAGTAGCTCACACGTACCAACACCGGCACGTACGAGTTACTCGAAAGTTACGTTCAAACAGTACTAGTTACTGCAATGCTACTGTAAAGCTATACCATACGCTATATAACTCGCATTGTGTTAACAAGCCATTCAAATCAAATTTAATCCATCCAAAAACAAAGTCACAAACGCAATAAATTACATCACAAATTGTAATTTACTTCTGCTCTTATAACATCAATTTAGTTCATGATAAGAATCTTTTTATACGAAGCAAAAAGGTATCTTTGTGGAATCGAACATTCTCGGGTTGATTACTAAGCACCCAAGAGGCCCGATTTCATGTAGTCAATTGCCTTTCACGCGTTCAAGAAAGTGATCACAGGGGTGATATTATTTAAATGTTATCTTTTTTCGATACTTTTCAGCCTTCTCGCTTGCGTAGGTGCTACGAAACATGTTTGATACAATCATTATTTAAGGTTTGTAATGAAGCAGGATATCCTGAATTATAAGGTACAAGAGTTCTGCATGTTTTCAATCTTCCTTGAAAGTAAATCAATAAATAAATAAATTGACCAACACACATCTAGCCCCGTAGTAAGCTGCTAAGCTTGTGTTACGGTGACTAGACAACGGATATACTACTTACTTATATTTATTTTTCTTTTGTTAATACATACATATCATTCATAGAAATACACCCAGACCGGATACAAATATTTACTTTTAAGCATAAATATTTGCACCCAGCGGGAATCGAACCAGCAACCTTCTGCATTGCAGTTAAGCGTTCGCCCGACGCGCCACAGAGGTCGTCAAGTCAGTTCACTGCATATTTATCTGCCCTTTTCCCAACCTGATTAATCGAAACATTGCGAGTTACTGCAGTGCAATTAGTTTTTTTTTTTTTTCGTATAGTGGTGTGCCTCACCTAGTGTTATAGAGTTATCAGGCCATATGTTGAGCCATTGACATGACCTAACGACTGCTATCTGAGATAACACTGCTCGGTACGGTCATCCAAGTAATGACCGCGCCAAGCGTTGCTTAACCAGCACGATCGTTAAACATCGTTTGGGGCAGTTAAGCCAATAAGCTTCTAGTAGTGCAACTAGTTGTCAGCTTGACTCGTGCGCTAGCTCTCACTGTGAAAACGAGTTATAAACGATATTGACCAGAAAGGCCAATTTCTATATTATTTCGGTAAAAATTAAACCCATAATGCAGGTTTTAATCTGTTGGTCGAAATGGTTGTTTGTTATGGCATAGTAGGTAATCGGTCGCGTGCCAGCCTTGCGGGCGCCTACGAGTGTGTCAACGAATCGCACGCCGATACTGCTCGGACGGTTGGTGCAAAGCGCACTGCGGTACAACAGTTACAGACTTTCGTAAATTACTGGTCATTTCTGTTCGTGTTTAATTTTATGTAATGAAATAAACTAAGGAAGAAACTATAATTTATATGGACCTACTTACTCTTTATTTCAAAGCTCACTTTATTGTAGTAATAAACACAATCCAAATTTTAATAAGAAAATTTTGGCGTCAGTGTTCAGTTGATTTTGATTCCAATAGCACCTACTTTATTTATACTGTAGTGGCACTCTCTTCATTTGATTAGTGAAAATAAATAAAGCTAAAAAAACGCATATAATTAGTAAAAAGTAACAAAAATAAACCCTTGTAAATAAATACATACAATACAATACAATATATAAAATAATATTTATCCAATGGCACTGTGGAAATAACCCCAAGTTTTCAAAATCGGTTCAGTCAATGTGTTAAAATCACAACTGTTTAAGGTCGCATAATAATCCACTTACCTACTTACCTACAGCATAACATACCTTCAAGATAAATTATTAAACCTTCTGCAAGCGATTAAAAATAAAAATCTCTGAACGTTTGAAAGATTAAAAAAAAACAGATTAAGTGGCCATATGTTGAGTTTCTCATAGGTGCCGTTAATATTGGAGAAGAAGAACGAAAAAAAAAAAAAAAGAAGTAGATTGAGTAGGGAACAATGAACGTTCTCCGTTTGCAAGGCACATGCAAATTCATTATGCAAATAAGCGCCATTGTGTCCTACTTTATCACTTTATAAATAGTTGGGAAATAGTGATTTGTATTCAAAGGGTCGCCTTCGAATATTATCACAGTTTGAAAGCAGGGAGTTTGAGAATTTGTAATTTCATAAAATAATGGATAAAAAACGGTTGGGCCGCATGTTTCTGACACAGAATAGAGCTTTCTTATATGTTCCCGTGATGGGTGTACAAAAATTATTTGTTCCACTATATATGTATACCGCGACCGCGTGGAGACCGCGTCTCGGCAAACGTAGTGTAGGACGTCCTCAGGCACGTTGGAGCGACGATTTGCGCAAGACGGCTGGCACAAACTGGATGCGAGAAGCCGAAAATAGATCTAGGTGGCGTGCAATTGGAGAGGCCTATGTCCAGCAGTGGACTGCAACGGGCTGATGATGATGATGATGATGATGATATGTATACATCAAAAACAAAGATTAAAGCGACTTAGGGGTCTGAGGGAGACTAATGAAACTCGAATTCTACCGCTTTCCACAGTAAACTACTTGGTCACAAGAAGGTTGGTATCTGGCTTTTAAATATTGGCAAAACTATGTGCCGATTATGTGTTAATTCGAATTAATTTGGGGTAGGTACAAATGTACCCTGGGTTAGCTCAGGGTGCACTTGTACCCTCTTTGCAGTCGAAAGGGATGCAATCAGTCCGATGAAAAGGAATCTTTATTTTAAATTGATGTTTCATGTGTTGTGTTGCGTATTTACAAAATTGTTACATATATATATGTAATTAAATATTAAAAAACGTATAAAATCTTTTACTCATACTCCTACAAACAGACGAAATACTATGACCCATGCCCATCTAAACTGATTGAATATAAAAAAAGAAAAAAACAGCAAAAAAAAAACTCCTGTAAATTCAATTTATTGACCATATATCAAAATTGGGTAAGCCATTTTTTATTTACGGCGTTTTAATGGCATTCGTTGTAAATTACAGTCAACTGTTGCTTTTAAAGGTTTTTTAAATGTATGAAAAACGGCTGCAAAATATTTTATATAGTGCAGTCCAATGCGGTAAGAATTTCCGTACATTGACTTTTGATATGCAACCACATGGAGAAGTAAATGTTATGTACGAAAAGTCCTTTACAAGAGGTGTAGCTGTGTAGCTGAATAGCTAGCTTAGTTACAATTTTTAAGTAGGTTACTTACCCAAGTAACCTACTTAAAATTTTTAACTAATTAATCGGTTTTCATCACGTTCCATTCGTGATTTCAAGTATTTTATCAGTACCCGACTCCTCGAGGTTCTCGAGGATTACAGAGCCCCCTGGTCACGGGCAGACTTTGATGTAATTTATCAAACTTACCGAATAACAATCGCCTTATTTTAATATCACATTAATCATTTTAGTTTATTCAGACTTTAGACTGAAACTATTTTTATTCTGGTTGCCAGGCAGTGATCGACTTACAATAAGCATGATTTCTAGAGCTCTTCCTATTGGTTATAGGTATCGTAAAAACTGTAGTATACTAATATCGATTCTTTGCCTACTTGAACCTACACACATTCTACATTCTCATGTAAACGAAAACAAGAAAACAAAAGCATGAATATAAAACGCGTATAATGTAGGTAAACTTACAAATAAATATATAGGGAAATGGCAGAGATCACGCCACGTGCACGCCGTTAACCACAGACTCTCTCATTCCGTACCACGAAGGTTGTTGACACACGCCTATCAATTTAGACCGCAGAAAAACTCCTCACATCTCCCTGTTGACATATTATATTATTATAATGAACCAAGCAATGTCCGGATCCATTACATTCTTTGCACGTAAAAAATAAAATCTCAAAATTCTGACAGTTTTTTTATGAGAAAACAACATACGTACGAAACTTATATGTAATTTCAAAGGCCCGTGTTCGTGTCTAAGAAATTGTTAATGTATAAAAAAGATACATACAAAGACCTAAGCTAAGTAACTTGGCCGCAAAACGTGATTTCACTTCAAAGTATTTTTATTATCTTTTACGAATAATAATTCAAACAGAGAAAAAAAGCAATTCCTTTATATAACGTGTTTTCGTTGTTTAGAACACTCGAAACATTTGAACATAGCTTGAAACATTGTTTAAATTAGATAATAAAGAACCAATTGTGTTTTATTAAAACCTCTTGAAGTACAAAAGGATTTGTGAAGAATAATTTTGTATTCGAATTTTGAATGCGTATTTTACCATCGTTTACTGAAGTAGCGTTTTATTTGTAAACATGAAAACGGCGCGGCGGCGCGGGCGTCTTCATTGTTCCCAGTATAAAGTTGAGAACGTAAAATATGTATAATTTCCAGATGAACAAAATTATAATAGAACAAACAGCTAGCTTTTATAACAGTACTTGTATCTACTTACTTGAACTAAATAGGAAATATTAGGAGAATTTAATTTGTAATATATGTGTGTGTGTTTGAAAATAAAATTATTTGATAGTTGCAAAAAAATTATAATGTATCAGTTTCAACATTTTTACGGTGATTTTCAGTTCATCTGTGGAGGACGCGTTCCGAACACACACACACTCTAAATCATGTAACAAGACGTTTCAAAATGATCATAAGCGTATCTTATTGAATATAGAGTGCAGTGAAAATAAAAATACTAGTGCCAAACACGAAATTAGCACGTTACAAACAAATTTTCCATGGGGTTGGAGAAAAATCGTCGCCATTTTTTCTGCAGCCTTCACGCATTGAAAATTACTTTAAACGATTACAGTATTTTAGTGGTAGTATACTATTAGTTCGTGAAACTGGCTAAATTGTACTATATTGCTGACAGAAAGCCATAACTAAGAAAATGAATGAATAAATGAATGAATTTTGACTTTGACATTATGGTTACAGGCATGTGATTAGATTACTTACATAATATTACCTATAGAGTGAACATTTTAAATCTCTTCGATGAGTATGCAGTTTTGTTGCCGCAAATACATATTGGACAATAGTATCAGGAGCATCAATTCCCTTTCTCTCTTCAAAATGAAATTATTAAAACAAATTAGTTTAGCAAACTCGACAAAGAGAAAACGGGCGCGCAGCAAAACGATATTGCCTGTACTTAGCAAAACCATCAGGTATCTGTTTCTCATAAAGCCAACTCTCATTTTCGTTACGATGTTAATAAAAAGAAATGGAAAAGTTTCTCGTGTACGCGTCAAATGAAAAAGTTATGGAACGTGATGATACTGCAAAGACAGTGGCACCTGCCTAACGTATACCAAACTAATTACAAACTCCCCAACTTCCTGAAACACTAAAATATTCCCCAAAAACGTCACCTCGAAGAGACACTCGAACAGAATAATAAATCTTACTTTCATTTGTTTCTATGAGGATTAATATCAAACAAACTCGGGTGGTAGACAAATGTTGTTATATCCGCTCTGGCAAAATGTACTTATTTTACGGTTTCCTTCCACCTACTCGTACTGTCTGTCACTTTTTAATTTATCTGAAATAAGTATGTTTATGTTTTACTAGCTGCGCCCCGCGGTTCCACCCCCGTAAGTCCAGTTCCTAGGAAAATATCGGGATATAAAGAAGCCTATGTGTTATTCTAGGTCTTTAGGCACCTTTACTCCAAGTGTAGTCGCAATCAGTTCAGAAAGATACACAAAAATTGCAAAGTTTCGCGTTTAAGAAAAATTGAGATAAAAAAAGCAAGATTGCGATTTATATAATGTATGTTTCAACCCGTTTATTAGAGTTTAAAAGTAAACAAGAAACACGTACTTTAGTTTTATTTTCTGTAGGATCCTACAAAAAAATTCAGCTTATGTAAATTAAATTCAACTGATTAGTTGAAACTGTTTCTACTTAATAATATTTGACTAACACCCATAACTTAGATAAATAAATAAGTCTAAAAAAGGTTCTAAAATTCTGCACCCGACAGGATTTGAACCTGCAACCATTACAAATCCATTTAAATGCGTCTTTTTGCTTCCGCCACAGTTGTCTACCTCATCGAACTATAACTAAAACTCTTAGCGAAATCCTTTGCAGATTATCAGCTTGTATTTTTGTATTTTTTTTCTATTTCTATACTATTTCATATACTTAAATGAATAAATACAACATTGACATAATATAGTTTTCCATTACCATATTTGTTTTTTTTTTGTAGGTATGTGTACGACATTTGGAAACTATAGTTTTTGTAAAAATTGGGAACCAATAAACCCTAAAAAGGGAGTCTTGTAAAGGCTCCTTCGTCATTCCAAAACGGCATTGCAATACTGTTGAAAACAATTAAAATAGAATACAAGGTCCCGAAAACAGAATAAGAAATTAAATGGAAAACACTTAAAAAATGTATCAAGAAAAAAAAATATAACAAAATCATAGTGGTACCTCGGTTACTGCGATACAAGCTTGTGCTTAGAATCGATGTCTGATATATGTAATTTAAGAAATGTCTAATAATTGTCATAGTTATTAAATAAATGTTTGATTTGATTTTGATTTAATAGTTATAAAGAAATTACAAGAAAAGAGGCAGTTTTTTTACTAAATAAAAGCTAACCTATCAATAATAGCAATCTCTAACATCAAGTTCATGGAAATAGTTAGGTACAGAAATCCTTCAGAATACTTATTTAAATTCTCTTCGTTGTCAATATTAAAACGGAGGTTTCAAGGAGCTATAAAATAAAAATTGCTCCTAAAATTGATAATATTCTTACTGATACCATATTTTCTTATAGCTTTATTAGGTTATCAATGATACAGATATAAATGTTTAAGACCGCTACGTAGGAAGGTAAGTGTTCGGCTATAAGAACGGAAGGGTTGTTTAAATATGTGATATCACCATTAATATGAAGCTTCGTTCAAACTAAAATGGTTGGTTGCACATGCACAAGCTGGTGCTTTGTTGAATTTTGTTTATTGATACGAGGGTAATTCTGGTCGCTTAAATTGCGGCCACCTATAGTTAAAAAACAATTGTTTCAACAGATCATAGGCCCTACCATGATGTCTTATAAGTCGTCGCGTTGTCGTTCAGTTAAAAAAATTTAAATTAAAAACACATCAAATAATTAAATAAAAAACAATCTAAAAAAAAAAGATTTTTTTTAATTGTCTATGGTTTTTAAAAGTAGTCGGGGTATTTTTTTATTTAAAATTTACTTTTTTTTTAACGTCTAAAAGTTTTTTGACGTTGAAGTCAAAAGGACGTAAATCTATTTATTGGATTGGAACAAAAAAAACAAGATTAGATGATACGTAGGTATCTGTGGTAGATTAGATTCCATGTACCTATCTGGCTTTATTTAAAGGTAGAAATCGCGCAGCAAATCGGCTTGTCTAAACAAAGCAACCAAGACCTTTTCCTCCAATTTTACCTTAAAATGCACGATTTAATATCTTTAAGTGTATACAGAAACTCTCACTCGAACTTTCTTGTTATCGTGATAAAATTTCTTTGCCCAAATTATTGAGTAAAACGTCTTATTTATCTACAAAAGTATCGACCAAAGAGAACCGGAAAATCTCCTAATAGTCATGAACCTTGAAAGTATGACTCGGGCTCTAACCCAAGAGAGCTATGACTCAAGTCAAAATCTCATTACTTCGGATAATCTGACGCTGGTTTGTAAAAGACGTTTCTATATTAAGACGAAAATAATTTTACTGTTTGTTTATAGTCGTGGCGAATTTGGGTCTGATAAGTTCTATTATGTTGGTTTGTTATTTGTGTGGGCGCAAATCTTAACCTAGACTAAGGCTACGTCTGAATAGGCAGGCTAGCGAGTCACCTAACTAAAAGGAACGATCTAGAAAGTTCGCGACTGGCCACACTGACGCCTAGATTGTATTTAGTCAGAATACAAGGCGCTAGGCGCTAAGCTGGCTATGCGGACGTAGCCTAAAGGTTTAGGTAAATATACACTTATTACGGCTTAGGTTGCGCCTACATAATTGTCATGTTAAACTTATTCAAACTTACACGATTGGAACTCATATAATTTAGAGTCCCCTCGAGGCCAAGATCATTGTTGCGTGATCGAAACGTCGAGGTAAGGAAAATTAACAAGTTAAAATAACGCGATTTAGACCCGGGATAATGTGTACATGTCATGTTAAATTATAGGTAAAAATCGTGTGGCCATCATAACTGAATGAAACCATGATATCTATAAATTCCTTTCCTTTAGCCGCATAGTCGGATAAAATACATGATTATGAATATAATCAAACATAACATCCACCGAACAACCTAAATACATTCAGTAGACACGCCCAATCACGTAATTGAAACTTTTCAACAATTTAAGTTTCAATATGCAGAAACGATAAGGCCGCTCATTGTGCCACACTAGTTTTAATTATTTTTGTTATGTTTGTATTAAGTAACTAGCTGCGCCCCGCGGTTTCACCCGCACAAGTCGCGGTACCGCGTTGTTCTTACACATACCTACACATACCATAAATCCACACTTAAACGGACGACCAGGGAAGCACCGATGATGCCAGGCGCGGTAGCGCCTGGCTTCAACAGTACTTCGATGTAGGTGAAGTTGGGTAAAATTTGTATGTCAGTAAGTGATGATAACGATGGATGACGATCGATGACGATGGATGCCGATTATTCATAAACAACGAAATTACGCAATTTTTATGTTTTATCCGGATATCCGGACTTGATATCCGGATAAAAAGTAGCCTATATGACATGATTTGAAATGGACGCACGCATGTATGAAAACATAGGTCAACTATCAAGCTAAGCTAAACTAATTTAGTCGGCAGTGGACGTTCGGCTACGAAGGTCTTTCAGGCCACGACTTTCCCCCACACCGCCGTGACTTATCACTACGCGTTACGCCTAATATTCTACATTAATTTCACTTACAATTTTATCTATTTGGAAATTTATCTTTTTTTGTACCTAGATTACTCACTCATAAGTTCCAAATCAAAATAAGTACTTCGGTATAAAACTTTGTATCATAGCAATGAGTCAGATAAAACAGAATAGGTAGTGAATTCTCTGAACCATCAAGATAAGGAGTTTCGTCTGAAACACTGGATGGAGTTGTGCGAAATGAAACGGCTAGCTTTTCTGATATTGACCACTCATCTGGTCAATCTACTTTAAAACCAATATCCTGGTTCGAGTGTTTAATCTTTGTATTGATTTTTTGTATAGTAACGTTTAGACTCTTAAGGCTTCTACGCACTAGCGGTTTGACGCCTAGACGATTCATTTAAGACGGCGATATATGATAATTATCGGTCCTTGTCCGATTGCATAAAAATGAGCGAGATGGAATTGCATGAAAAAAACTTTACTAATTTCTCGTAAAATCAGTCATTAACGATAATTAAAATAATATTTTTTTTAAAGGCGATGAGGAGGTTCTAGGTGTTGTATTTTTTAATAATGATGATACTTATAAGAAAATATAAGGTTAAGGATTTAGAAGAAAAATTGTTTTATTTTGTAAAACAGGGGTAACTTTGTCTGTATAATAGTGGTATTTATAGGTATTTTATATTGTTTTTAAAATTAAAGGGACCCTTCTTCTATCATGTACAATTATATAATATATTGTTTAAAGATGTCTTTGATGCTGGTTATGAAGAAAAATATTTAATCTGAAGAATTTTCAGCTTGATTCACATCAATCGCATCCTTAAGCGGTCGGCTTTTGAAATTTTGCGGTGGTGAAGTGCGTACTACTATAAGCGGTTGCATATTATAATATAAAAGCAACTAGCCGCGCCAGTAGCGTCTCACGGGGTTGAGATAATGATTGAAGCATTTGTAGATTTCAATGTTAATTTATCTGAGTAATTTCAAAACATATGAAAACTAAATCTGGGTATTTAATACCTCTTACCCGCGCTACGGCGCTATTCGTAGCGGAGATGGAACGCAATAAACCACTATTTACTATTACTATGTCAGTATTATAATCTTGGATAGCCTTATTGGGCCCTACCATGATGTCTTATAAGTCGTCGCGAAGTTGTCGCGGTGCCGTATAACTAAAAAAAATATTAAAAATACATCAAATAATTTAAAAAATGAAAACAAACTTAAAAAAAAAGTTTTTAAATTGTCTGTGGTTTTTCAAAATTATTTAAATAAAATTTACTTCATTTTTTTAAACGATAAAACGACGACATAGCAACGACAAACGAGCATGGTAGCGCAGATTAAATTCGGAGTAGTTATTCCTCTTTTTGTTTATATCTGTCGACTTTCAAAGTTCTTGTCACGGAAAAAGACAAAGCTACTACTACACTACTCCGACCTTCCCGACTTTTATTAGTAAGGCTGCAAGTGTTACATTTTCACAATCAACAAACGAAGGTCTTCTGTAAGCGAGATATTCGATTAGGCAAGATGTGTATGCAACTTGTACGGAAATGACGTCTTACGTAATCTTACTTCTTACTAATATTATCAAAGCGAAAGTTTGCAAGAATGGTGTCTGTGACTTTGTTCCTCAATCACGCAGAAACTACTGAACCGATTGCGATGAAACTTGGAATATAGACCTGGAGGCCTGGAATAACACATAAGCAAGTTTTTATCTCGATATTGCCGCAGGAACGCACGCCCAGTCGCCTACATACACACAGATCACAGATACAGGAATTGAAGATCTAATTTACATTTTCAAATCATAAAAACAATGAAGAGGAAAGATATTTTGTTTGTTTGTAATGAATAGGTAGGCTACAAAACTACTGTACCGATTTCCTAATTTATTTTACCAATAGAAAGCTGCATCGCTAGTTAAATCGCGGGGCGCAGCCAGTATTGTTATACCAGTTTGTGAGGGAATTTAATCGGCGTCATATTTTTGTGCAAATTGCTTACAATAATTGCCAAGTGGAAGTAGTCAGAGCCTAACCCACTGTACCTCTATCAAACTAAAACTGAACTAATTATCTATTAGTTTCTTCACTAACTAACGCTCACCTTGATGAAAGGCGTATTATCACGCTACTCAGTTTGCATATTTGGCAGTTGGCACCAGCAACCGACTTGTTAGTTATTAAAATTATTACACAAAGGAATATTGAATAAATTGTTATTTTTTTTATATAATTAGTTTACTTTAAAACTTATAGGGGCATGTCAGATATAGATTTTATGGCATAAACAATATGTTCCAATATCTTAAACCATAGAAATAGTACAAGTAACTATAAAGCATACTTCGTCAAAAAAAGGGTCCTGCATGATGTCAGAGAGACCCCAGTCTGTCCTTTTTTCACTTTAGTGTTCGTCGGTTAGTTAGATAAGGACAGACTGAGACCAACTGGGTTCAACAGGACAGTTTTTAAAAATCATATCAAACAAATACTATCTTAACCTTAGGGAACATGATTGAAATTGATATTTTAAAAGTTGTCGAGTGCACAGTATTCTATGAGCAAAGACGACGATGTAACATGTATCTGCTTAAAAAAGAGAGGAAACAGTTTGTAATAAGTATGAGTATTTTCCCTTAAGGGCCTATACAAGATGTAACAGGTAAGCCCTTTTAATCCGAAAGGGGGTTGTTCTAGACGTTTAGGCGAACAACTTTTGTTCTACGACTTTTGAAAATTCGAAGTACTTTTCGAAAAATTTAGGTGTAAAGTTTACTTAAAAATCAGCTGTTTCTTAGAGTTCGAGGTCATTGACCTTATGTTGTTCTTTCATTTAGTTTGGTCTACTACAATCAAACGTTCAATTACCTTTATTTTCAAAAACAGCTGTTTTTCCAGTGAAACAAATCTCAAAATTTTCAAAAAAAAAGTTCGAATTTTCAAAAGTCGTAGAACAAAAGGTGTTTGCCTAGACGTCTAGAACAACCCCCTTTCGGATTAAAAGGGCTTACCTGTTACATCTTGTATAACCCTAATAGCGTGACAGGGATAAAGCTAGCGAATTTCAGATGTGTAAGTGAAGGACGTAAGATACGACTATGTCAAATTTTATTGCGTAAAACAAACAATTGGTAGTTTCAAGATAACTAAACGTTAATCTTGAAATTCAAAACATTCACTGCCTGTATTGAGCTAAGTTCAGTTCTTATACAAAGTTTTATTAGTTTTCGTACTTTATGACTGAGTAATATCACTTATTTGTACAATTTAGAGGGAAGTTTGGATTATTGTTCTATCGAGAAAATTATCAGGAATCGTGTTTTCACGACATTTAATTTAATAAATATGGTTTCAAAAACTTTTATTTCAAATAACTTTTGTAGTAATTCACCCTAGAAACATCAGTTCTGGCCTACTACGGCCCCTTAATACAAGTAACTTAGCTTTCATTAGCCGTGGCCGGCTTTGCCTTTAATATGACGATTGAACTTCAAAGAGCGAAAATATTCGTGTATTACGCACAAAAAAAACTGGGTTAAAAACTGAAACAACTCTTCCAACTTCACCATTACGTCGGATTTCAATACTTTTAAATTTAATAATTATTTTGAACGCATACTTAATTAATTTATATTTTTTTCTAACGGTGGAATAATTTCCAAAAATACTTGATTAAATTCTAATTGACAATGAAATTATTTTTGTCGTTTGGATCAAGTTTTTTAATGAAATATTCGAAGCCATCGAGACATTTTAGGTCGTAAACCTCAATTTTATCGGTTTTTAAGTTATTCAACATCAACATTTGGAAAATTCAACGAATTTATTGAAGAGAAAAACGACAATTAAATATCGGAATGATAGAATAAGAGCGGTGTTGGTCTAGTGGTAGATACCCCGACTTTCATTCCGAAGGTCGTGGTTTCGAATCCCAGCCAAGCACCAATGTGCGTTTTCTTTAAGAAAAAAAATGTGTGTGCTATTTACAACACTTTTACGGTACAGGACAACATCGTGAAGAAACCCACGGCTTAAAATCACGCACATAGGCCCAATAATATAGCTATTTTCGGAAACACACAGTTAAAACTTTAACTTTTAACTTTATCGGAATGATAATGAAATCCAAATTCTACGAATGAAATAAAGGTGAAACATTGTGATCAAGTGTGTTTGTTACTCCTTTGCACAAAAACTACTGAATTGATTTGGTATGCTTGGTATGCAAACAGCTGAAATGATGTTACTGTTACATAATTATGTTACTTTTATCCCGATATTCCCGCGGCATCAGGACTTAAGCGCATTAAATATCTGTAGGTCTAAGAAGAAAAACGTGACTGATTCATTGATCAATATACCACTCAAACCGATACTGGTTTCTAGCCAGCTTTTTACCATTTTGTATTTATGCCCGCAATGTGCGTTCATAGACGTTGACATGCCTAAGTTGTGGTGAATGGAAAAAATATTGAAGCGATGATTCGGCGTATGAGTCACCGCGTCGATAGACTAAGAGGCATATTCCCCGGATTGGGTTGAGATGCGTTGGTTCGAATCCCGCCTGACATAGATCGTGCGCTGTGTTTTTGTGGATATATCTTTTCTTTAAAAATAGTTCAGCTTTTTACCAGTATACTTAAGCGAGTGAAACTGCGGTACACAGCAATATATAAATGTTAATATACTTCTCGTTGTAAGTGCTTTTACTATCTTTCGAGACGAACAAACAACACACAAATACGATAAGGAACTTGTACAAAAAGCTCCTTTATTAAAAGTAAATGAGATTTCGGTTCGAAAAGAAAGTTTGAAACCGACGCCCTCATTTACATTTCAATCGGTATTACCTATTTTTTGGCGAGGGTACCGTGCCACGGGCCGTGTACGTTGTGTCCTAAACAATTTATTACATTCTATGCACGTAAAATATAATATCCCTACCCACACTCAGACCTACGCGTAGCGAACAAATATCTAAATGTAATTTCCATGCGTTGTCCTCGCAATGTTTTCCCAGAAAATATTAACATGGAACGCAAGGGGCTGAATCTCTCCTAAGTAAGTTGCAAAAAATGTACGTGATTTTACTTCAAAGTCCCTTTTGTCTTTATGGAGGAAAGGCATAAAAGTACAGGCACGGGAATGGCACATACGAAAAAATTACGCAACGTAATGATGATGTGCCCGTACTTTTCTTAAAAACAAAATATTTTCTTTTTACAGTGACAGAAATGTATTCAACGAGTTTTACCACTACGTACACCTGACGAGTGGAGTGATACTAACTTACTGAAATAAAAACGTTTTAAATCGTACTTTAATAAACGACAGACGATAGACAGAAGTGGATATTCATTGTGGAGATTAAAAAGCGCTATGGAATGTTTTGAATTCAAGAAAATATTTTAAAAGACAACTCTTGGTAAATAACTTTAAATTTTTACTCCCTTACTTAGAAAATATTATTTACACATGACAAAGTTATGTGACGTTTGTCTCTGTCTGTCAACTTTGAAACTTCATGTGACAGTAAAAGATAAACGATGCATAGTTATGCAGCGCATTAATTAGCGTTTCTAAATAAGGGGGTTATTATCTGTACCTTAGATTATCATAGATAGCGAGTCTTCTAACAACAACGTGAGAATTGTGTTCCAACTTTTTTAACTCACACACATTTTCGAAAAAAAGTTGACTTTGGAACTGAACAAGGTTGGCTGTCTAAGCCGAGTTTGAAATGCTTCACTTGTCAAGTGGCCATTCACCTTCTAGTACGTTATAAATAATTCTCGAAGTTTAAATGCTTTAATTTAGTAAAATATTAACTTATAGATTGCAAATTAAAAACTTGTTTCTTTAGGATCTATTTGTCTGAATTGTGATGTAGGTTGGATTGTGTTTAATAAAGTATTTTCCTCATACTATAAAATGTTTTTTTTTTAAATGCGTTTTTAACAAAATAATAGTAAAAATAATAGAAAGTATTCCAAGTAAAAAGTTTTGGGTCTTTCTGTATATTTCTTATTGTATATAATTGTATATATGTATATAATTCTGTATATTTTCCTAAATTTCTCTTTTTTATACTACTAACGCCATCTTGTACAATGTTAGAGAATCTTCAGGATTTACAAGCTCCGACGTTTTTGTAGTAAACGAGGGCCATGATACGATCCATGCTAGGTCTTCGGTATACTTTGTTCTAGATGGTTTCTACTAGGTAGTATGTAATTTGCTACTTCAAAGTTGCATAGAGGCATAACATAATGTCATCCATCCTTAAAAAACTGGCTCAAAAAACTAAAATTTTGGCCAGCACTACCGTAAGCGAGCTGTTAGAAGAAGGGTTTTAAGACAAATGGAAAATCCCTAAGATATATTACAAAACGTTTTTTTTTTTCATTAAAATTGTACAAAAAATAAAAATCATCTGGTAAATTGTCTTTTTGCTCTCTCTCTAGAATAGAAAGTTCAATCATTTTGTTTCGATACCTACTATATTCAAAGAACATTTTTAGAAAAAAAAAATCGCCTTTACCACTTCGGTTGATTCTATTTACTGATAATATCGGCAATAAAAGAAAAGTGTGATTACTTGAGACCGCGGGAGGTCATCGAGCCGCCGCGGGGTACTACGTAGGAAATTGTCTAATGCTGTTACTCAAACATTCTTGCTAATGCACTTGCTTTTATTCAATTACTGTGTAGTTTGCGATTTTTTGTTGACAACTGTATTTGGGAGGGGTTTTCTGCTAGTAGCTATTTACAATCAATTCACCCACCACGATGTCTTATAAGTCGTCGCAAAGACGCGTTGTCTTTCAGCTAAAAAAATATATTCAAAACACATCAAATAACAAAATAATAATTGAAACCAACTTTAAAAAAAAAGATTATTGAGGAAAACGTTACTGAAGCTGTTCATATTATAATTAATTATCATCATTACTTATCTTACTTCATACTATCTTACTAATATTAATAAAAGGGCAAGTTTGTATGTATGCATGTGAATTTGTGACTGTTTCACGTAAAAACTACTGAACTGATTCCGATGAAACCTGGAACGTCGACAGTTGGAGCCCTGGAATAACACATAGGCTACTTTTAATCCCATATTCCCGCGGGATCGGGACTTACGCGGGTGACCCCGCGGGGTGCAGCTAGTAAACAATAAGTAACACATGACTAAGAGGTTACAAACGGCATTCATAACTTATCATCGTTTGTAATAAGTAAATGATATATAATATTATGAATGAAATTTCGACAGCTAGTAAAAAAAAAATGATTTATGTTGTGTTAGTGCGAGCTTTTTACCAAGACAGAGGTAAATAGACGGACAAAACAGTGGCCTCTTAGTGTTTTCCTTTTAGTTACGGACCCCTTTTTTCTTCTTCTTTTCGTGTAGTGGTGTGGCTCACCGGGTGTTAAAGCTGTCAGGTCACCCTAAGGCCTGAAATATGTTAAAAACTTTGAATTTTACCCTCAAATTATAAATGACATAACGCAATTTACTTATCCTTTACATTTAACAGAGTTTATTTTTATTAGGTCGGATACATGGTCGTAAGCTCTATAATACAAATGGCTTTTCACAATATTTACTTACCGGGTTTTGCTCGCGTTTTATTACAAAAGTACTGAGCTGTCGTTAACTTTACAGTTAGCTTTTTCAAGGTTGAAAAAGCTTACTGTAAAGTTAACGAAAGCTCGAGACTTTTGTAATGATGCCGTTATTAAATAAAACGCGAGTAAAACCCGGTAAATATTGTGTTTTATTATGCAAAATCGCGAAAACCTAAGACAAAATTAAGTAGCTTTTCAGATTAATCTTCGTAGCCATTAACGCGATAAATGTTGGTGTTCTGTGAGTGCCTAAACCTACGGTATCTGGTAGCAAAGCTGATTTCATTACTTTATTAAATAATGGACAGTTTGAATTATTTGACTTTAATTAGATATATTGTTTCTTATATCATGTTTCTTTGTTTTGCTTACTAAAGCGATGGACAACGAAGATACAAGGTGAAATATGGTTTTTCTAGACGTCTAGGCGAACAATTTTTTTGGAATTGACAACTTTTGGAATTTGACGCTATTGATCCTTAGTTGCCCATTCTTTTACATTCATACTGGCGAAATACAGTTGATTTTCAAGTAAACAAAAAGTATAAATTTTCGACATAAAGGTTTTTTTTTCGACATAAATATTCCCAGTCGTAGAACAAAAGTTGTTCGCCTAGACGTCTAGACCACCCTTTTTAGGCTTAAATGGCCATCCTCGGAACACCTTCTATATTAAATATTACATTAAATACAAATACATAATGAATAATACAAAATTAATAGGAAACACCTTAAAGCAGACACAAACATTTATATGAAAAGCATACATTTTGTCCTCGGCGGGAATCAAAACCGCAACCTTCTGCATCGGAACCGGGTGTACGCTACACACTTTATAAAGACTGTGCTGGATTAATCCATAATCGAAATTATCCTGTGAAATGATTTCTCTGCATATTTGCCTTATTTGGGTATGATTAGTAAGACTCAAAGTACAAAATAATTGTGCGTATTTCACCATCTTGTTATAAGCCTATGAGTTATACGAGTATAACCATTTATGCCATGCCGATTTACCCTCCTTCATCCAACCTGTGTGGACGGCACAGTATCTTAACCTTGAGCTCCAGACAACTGACACATATTTCATTTTGTATAAGCTTGCACACATGATACTCGTACCTACCTACTGCTGGTCTAATCCACCGGATCTCTAGGGTCATACATATGGCATCAGGCCACAAATACACTAAGCCCAATTTGAGTTTACGAGGCCGCGTATCTTAACTTTATGACGACGGCGAATGTTCAACTCGCACGGATATAAATTTACTAGAACAGTAATGCAATGGGACTGTGCAATAATAATAAATCATAGGATTCTGTGCCAAGTTATTTGTCCAGTTTGAAGGAAATTTAGTTTTAAGGTTTTAATCTTAAAAAAGGGGAAGTTAGGCTTGCTCAGCACTATAGAGTTAACTCCTTCAGTTTAGTTAACCATAGCCAGGGAAAAGACTTGGTTAATACGCCAGGAGCTAACTAAAGAATAAAGAAAAAGACGTAAATCACAGAGAAGTTTTTGGTTTACCAGAATTTCATAGACTGAAAAAAAAAAGAATTTGTGATTTTTAAACGGCAATGTTAACACACATAATATATACATACATCTGTCATAATCATGGTATTAGGACGGTTAATTAGTTTTGATACGTTTTTTATATTATTGTTTACCTGTATTAAAGTATCAATATAATATAATCTGATTATTCAAGGGTTGCTGTGTACATTTTTATTTAATATATTTGCCATCGGATTCTGGTACACCTACTTTTTATTAAAAGTTCTGCTACTCGGTCATTTTAGTAATCTTAACTCTGTGTTCTTAGGGCTGCTAGGAATGCTGATTCAACTCTACAACAGTATTCTTAATGGCGAAACAACATCTTGCGACATACGACGTTTTCTTTATGGTTATGGAAAAAATATTTACTTTATTTTATAGATCCTGATTCTGACGCATACAAATCGTTCCCTACCAGCTGTTTAGTATAAAATAAATAATGAAAAATGTGCTTTGCGTAATTGGAAAATAAGTCGGTAGATATACTACTAATTAGTATTTTAGGATAAATGCTTTTGTTCCAAATCGCAATGCTCTCTGCGAGAATTGACCCCTCGACTTCTGTTCTATTATAGTGGCGCGCGTTAACAACTACACCAAGTGTGCCCAAGCCGAAGGGTTGGATATAAGGGACGCATTATTCTTATTGTTTAAACACCATTTAAGACGATTTCTCTTTAGAAAACCTACAGTTTACTGTTTTCCAATTACTCACTCTGAAAATATGAGACTTATTTTGACTATAATACTACTTTTTTCTTGAAAACCATTTCTACACCACAATACGCTCCACACGCGCCACTCACTCAACTATTTAACTCTAGGGGAGACACGATAGTGTCACAAATGTTTGCAAGTAACACCGTGTTGGCAAACCCTGGCAGTTAGTTATTTGACCCAGTCTAGCTCAACCCGCGTTAGTGACAAATTTCAAATTCGGTAAAATAAAAAAGGGACGAACCAAATTATTCCAGAAAACTTTCCGCCAAATTAGAAAAATACCTCAAGGTAAAGAGGCGAAGTACGTTACACGTACACACGCGTCCGGTTATAAAAACGTTCCTGGAAGTTCCTGCGAGAACGAATGACCGTAACTAGATTATCAGCCCTGCACGGTATCCTCCCACAAGCCCACGGCCGTCGTCGGTTTCGTTTAAAGAAGTAATTACAGCAAAGTTCGGCCCTGCCCATCCTTGCGTTAGTTACTTAGTATGCGACCGACGTCTAGCCCGGCGAAGGCGATAACGCAAATTCGTTTGCCCGAACATCTCGCTAATAGAGTTTCACTAATTTTTAAGACCGTAAAGCTTTCTTATAAGGTCGTCCACAATTACAGTGGTTCGGCAGGAATTCTAATGTCCACATTTGAGGAGTGCTGTCGTGTGTATTTTTGATCTCATTTTATGGGTACATTGCACTTTAACTAATGTTAAGGATAGGTTTCCAAAAGGTAACATGATTTTTAAGCTTAATCTTAGGTAGGGCTATTAAATTAGTCCTCTTCTTCGAGATATCTTTTCTGTTGCATCTAACTCGAGAGTCCGGCATCCGCTTCAAGACTTATGGTAAGTCTTATTGGCCATAACTTCTGCAACTAGATTTGGAAATGTTTTTAGATCCAACCGCCTGACTCGGTGGGACCCTCAGTCCCTCAGATCTCAGTCGCCTTTAACAACTTCTACGCGTCTACGAGATGGAGTAGCTATATTCTACGCCACCTTTTATTAAGTGTTTTGGTAGAAAGCTCACTAAATAAAGTAAAACCAAAGTAGAAAGAAAGTCACGAGGCGAAAATCTACTAGGTATAATGTGGTTAAACTGGGTTAAACCTTCAGTTAGGTATTTTCAAAATACTGTAAGTGAACAGAAAAACAGAAGTGAGATAAACAAATTTACCAAATACCGTCTTATTTGTAAATGTTTCAGGGCAACAATTTGTATAATAATTCTCCAAAATCTGTTCATAATTAAGTGCGCTTACCTTCGGGTTGAAAGATAGAGCTCCATCAAATATGTAGGGGATCCACACCAAATCCCTTTTACGTTAGCTGCGGACACTTTAATTTATAGGAATATGGGCTATATTACTTATTTCTCGTTAACAATTAATTTTTCGTTTTGTTAAGTAAATTCTGTACCTAGTTACTTTTAATTATGTAGTTACTAGCTGCACCCCGCGGTTTCACCCGCGTAAGTCCCGTTCCCGCGGGAATATCGGGATAAAAAGTAGCATATGTGTTAATCCAGCTACCTATACTCCAAGTTTCATCGCAATCGGTTCAGTAGTTTTTGTGTGAAAGAGTAACGACCTCACATACATACATAGAAACTTTCGCGTTTATATTAGGGGTTAAAGTATGAAATTGCCGATTTGTACTGAAAATCTTAATTGTTTATTTTTTAAATTTTTAACAAATTTATTTAATCAAAATAGTTGCCATTATTATCTATACATTGCTGCCATCTAATGGGAAGGTTATTAATGCCTTTGCGATAGAACTCCGACGATCTAGACTGCACAAACTGTGTGAAAGCATTTTGTACTGCCTCCTGGGAAGAAAACTTCTTGTCACGTAGATAATTGTCCAAATCACGAAAAAAATGGTAGTCCGTTGGAGCAAGGTCTGGTGAATACGGAGGATGACGAATGGTTTCTAAGTGCAGTTCCTGAAGGGTCAAAATGGTTTCTCGTGCTGTGTGAGGTCTCGCGTTGTTGTGGAGCAATAATAGTGAAAACCGATTCATGAGTCGGGGCTGTTTTACTGCTAGTTTTGTCAACATGGTTCGGAGTTCGGCACAATAGAAATCTGCCGTAATTGCTTGATCAGATCGAAGAAAACTTTAGTGAATAACACCATGCTGAGACCACCAAACAGTTACCATTACCTTTTTATTGGTAAGTTTTGCTTTAGGACACTGTTGTGGCATTTGACCTGGGGTCAGCCATTGCATTTTTCTTTTCCGGTTATCATAAAGAATCCACTTTTCATCACATGTTACAATTCGATCCAATATTCCTTCATTTCTGTACCGGTTCAACAAGGCAACACAAGTTTCAACACGCGTTTCTTTCTGCAGATCAGTCAAATCATGAGGCACCCATTTTTCGTATTTTTTTATTTTATTGATTTGACGCAAGTGAGTCAATAAAGTGGGTAAGGTAACGTTAAACCATGCCGCTAATTCCTGGGTAGATTGACTAGGATCGGCTTCCACTATCTCTCTTAATTCATCGTTATTCACCTGTGTGGGCGGTCTTCCTCCCGGCTCGTTCTTTAAGTCGAAATTTCCATCACGAAAGCGTTTAAACCAAAATCGCACGGTGCGTTTATTAGTAGGCCCCTCTCCAAACGCAGCATTGATATTGCGGGCTGTTTCTGCCGCGTTAGTTCCGCGTCGGAACTCGTATTCAAAAATCACTCGAATTTTCGCAGTATCCATCTGTCTTGTCTAAATTGAATAACAAAAACAATTGAAAGTCGATATTCAAATGTTTCACATTTTTTAAAAAAAGAACATCACAGAAACCATTTGAAAAAAGTTTCATTCGAAAACCTCAAACCATGAAGATTCTATGTCAATTCAAAGAACCTATTGCAATAAAACGGCAATTTCATACTTTAACCCCTATTATTATTAGTAAGATAAGATTAAATTAGGTTGTTTTTTTTCGCATGTTTTTGATAGATGGAACATTTGTCACATAAAGGAGGCGATGTCTCCGGCAAATAAGTTTCGATATTATGTAGCACACTTATTATCCAGATTCTATCCGTCTTCCGGAACACCGTCGAGTCCGCTTGGAGTTCTTTACGACTTAGACTGGTGAGTACTAATAAGCCGCGGCCGAAACCTCCCATCAAGAAATCTATTGGTTTCCAATTTTTTTTTAGACCTGACCTAGACCTGAATTGATTGGTTTTCAAATTTGTTTACACCTGGGCAGGTGGGTTTACAGGTATTCAAAAAATTTTAATGTTTTTATAAAGTACAGACAGAATACAGATTATGTATCCATGTAGATATCCATAACTACAGCTATAACGTCCACTTACAACAATGTCTGCGTTAGAATATCCGACCCAAGTTTAGTTTATCAATTTAGTTACAAGCATAGCTAACAGGTGTCGCTACTAGCGCAACAAACAGCAAAATAAAAACTTTATTACCTATCAACTAGGATGGCAACTTGTAATTTCAAATTCATATTCTAAATATTTTATGATTGACAATACCGTCAATACCTATATTATCAAATTACAATAACACCAAATCTTTAAAAAAATTTGAGGAATGAATGGGACTCGAACCATCGCATATTGAATCTCAAAGCAAGGTAGTTAACCAGTCTGCTAATCCAACTTTAACAAACGTAATGAAATAATGAATCTATACCAGCAAACGGCTACTTGTGTATCTACCTACAAAATATTAATATAATGAGTAAATTGTGGGTAGTTGTAACATAATTTTAAATAACTGACCTTTTTACATAAAATCATTTCACACAACAAACGAATCAACCATTGTGGTTACTGTCCATTTCTTTCGTTTTTTTAAAGTTTCATTTAAAATATGTTGTAGTGTTATGTAATGAAGAAAACAATTAAATTACATTCGTTAAATCTAACGGTGAGTTAAAATATTGTTGGGAAACTATGATCCTGTCTATTCAATGTCAAAAAGAAGCATTAAAATTAATAACCTGGTTTATCTACTTACAGAGAAAAACAATCCGGCTATGGGTAAAAATATATGGAGAACCGGAGACCCAGTAACGACATAAAATAGCTTGTGTGGTCAAATGACTTCAAACTGGGACTTATCAGTGGTCAAGCGAAACAAAAGAAAATCTCCAGAATCTAGTGACATCAACTATGGAGTGGATGAGTGGAAACAATTTGTGCCACAATATGGTGAATAGCATGAAAAATAGACTTCAACAAATAATTAAAAGTTAAAGTAGGCCTTTACTTTATTAAAATATTGTTCTTAGTGTTGTGTTCTGAGTGTTATGTTGGGTGTTTTTATAAAAAGTGTTTGCATTTTAAAAAATAAGATGTCACAAGTGATGTTATTGTGTATTTGGTAGAAAATGTATGATATAAATACGTTTCTACCTATACCATACATGTAATTCACGAAATTGGCATTATTGCAAAGTAAGAATTTTTTATAGAACCACCCACAATACAATAAGTCTTGTAAGGCGTTGTTTGTAAGAATAAAGTGTTAAAAATCATTTTGTTTTCGTATTTTTAAGGTTAAGTGTAACTTATACTAAGATAAATCATACAAAAGCAAAAATAAATATATAAGCTATCACTTAATACATAAATTTAATCAAAAAGAATTACTGCAGTCAGGTTTCGAACTCGATAGTGTCTGTCACTCAAATCCATATAAGATACCGCTTCACCAACGGATCATTAGAATTATGGTCTAAAATAACTAACTGTTGATAAGCCGTTTCGTTGTAAGTAGACGTTAGCTGTAGCTATGGATATATATGGTGGTTACTTTAATCATATTCCGTCTGTACTAGCTGTGCCCCTGCGGTCTCACCCATGTAAGACCCTATATTTAATAATTACCATTTTTCCTTTCATAAGAACCTTGTCCTGACAATAGCAACCATAACAAAAAAGAATTAGCGAAATCGGTTTAACCGTTCAGGCGTGGTGCCGGGAATCATTTATATATATGAGATTTTAAATAGTACACAATAATAAGTAGCTATATATATATATATATATATATAAAATAAAACAACAGTTGGTTTACTAGTCGAGAGTTAAGTTAATGAGAGACTTTCTTAATTAAAAGCTCGATGTTTTGTAAGTTTAAGCCGCAGAACCCTGCCACCTGGGGAGCTCTAAATTAGCCATGTACCTAGCTAAAAATAACGAAATATGTATGTAACGTATGTTAAAAATTTTAATGTTTAGTCTAGACATTTATTTTATTTAAGGTAATTTTGTTTTATTTGTAATATTTTAACTATTTATATTATATGTCTTTAGCTAACAGCCCGTACTGGTTTTGTACATTTGTAAAAATTATATTAATATCAAAGTCTTATCCACTGTTTAATTTCTTAATTTAGCAGGGCAGGAGGGTTTCACTCGCGGAAGTCCCAACACCGTCGGAATATTGGAAAAAAATATTGTATGTGATAATCCAAAACTCTAGCTTCCAAACTATACTTTTCTGCACTTCTTTGGGGTAGGTATACAAGTGGAAAACTGCTTTATTGTTTCGGTCTAAGTACCGCTCCGAGCATTGGAGTTGCTGGTATATCGAGAGATTTGAGGCCCTAAAGTCGATTTGCGTCTCCAGTATTACTTGCCACAAATACATAATATAATAAATCTGCATTAGAATTACAAACGTTCGCGTTTTCCTACTTTTAATGTAGTGGTGTGAGTTAAGACTTATATACGAGCTAAACTGAAAATCCCAGTCGGGTTCATCGAAAAATGTTGATTGTTTCATGATGTCAAGCAGTTGAATATTGATTCAAGTTTGGATTGTAGGTGGCATCGTTTCCTATATGGATTAGGAGTACTGTCAGCCTGCTTTTATCCCTATATTTTAGGGTCATATGATTTATGCAGTAAAAGGGCGACGCACTACTCTCAAGTTATAATTACCTACCTATGAAATCTTTAGATACATTCGATCCCAATATTTCCGATTTCAGCTCAATTCTAGAAAGCATATCCGTCGGTTCCACAGAGCGTTCTAACTCGAATTTATATCTGACCGGAAGTACCGTTAAAAGTGGGCCGGAAATCGCATCAAGACGCCATTGCGGCCACTCGTTGCCCACCCGCTATGAGAATTTATGCTCTAAGCATTACATACCAGCACTTACAAGAGGATGCTATTATTTGATAGCGAGCAATGTAATAAATGTGCCGTAATTACTCAGTGGGAGTTTCTTAGTTTAACAGTTGGTGTGTTGGTTAGAATTTGAAATTTATTAGATTGGATTTCAAAGGCTTTTTTATTAGAACCAGGTAATGAGCGGTTTCCAACTGTAAATATTGGGGTTGTGAAATATTCGCTTTTATTTATTAATATTAAAAACGTTTATTGTTTACTATGTTATTGATAATTTTAACATTCAATAAGTTATATCAACAAACTTTTAAAACTGTCATTTGAATTTAATCAGAATCTATTGAAATGGGGTATATTTGAATGAATTCTGAAACAAACAGATAATATTTTACACAAATATCAGTGATGAAAATAACCAGTTTCATAATAAAACTCAATGTTTTTAAATTAATGAACAATAAATCTAATACGTACACAAAACTAGTCTCAAAGGAATCTACAAAGTATAGTTTTCCCATGACCTTTACTATCACTCCCTGCCCCAAAATGTATACAATGATGTGACTGTTCAATACCCATTTTAAAACCCACAATCCAAACCTCAGAAGACTTTGACGAGGTCGCGCGAACCACTCGGGAAACCCTATCAAAAATTGGATCTCAAAAATTCATTAATGGAATTTATATTTTGTTCCGTACAATGCCAAAGAATTGCGTCTGAACAATTTTTACCGTAGCATATGTTTCTAAGTTCAGTTTCTAGGAAAAAGTTTTTCGAATTTCATTTAGATATGAAGTGTTATTAAATTCACATAAGTGTCGTTACACGTTGCTTGAGCTGCGCCGCGTGTTTACAAGGGGTGGTATACCGGACAGGGTGAGCAAGGCCTCTACCCTTTATTCCAATAGTTCGATTTACCTGTCTCCCGATAGTTTTACTTCCCTGTAATACGGCAGCCGATCTAAATTCATATGAGCGGAAAAACATTTGTGTCTGGAATACTTTCGCCCCCACTAGCTGTACGAGCAACTGGCTAGTTCTGTTCGTTTGAGACACAATTGCGCGTGTTTGCATTTTATCTACTTGTTTTCGTGAGGTGAATATGAATGCAGTCTTTGTTTGGGCTATGCAAAGGTAAAATATTAATATTGCATCCGAATTGTCTTCGACCGGCAATATTTTTGTATCTTAATGTTGAAAAGAGATACTTCAATAGAATATGGTAAGAAGGTAGATGCAACTGCATATTTATTTTTTATTTTCTATTTCTAACGAAGTGTATTATGTACTGGAGGTATTTTCGTATAGTAAATATCATTAAGAACCTGTTTACAAATGATCATTTTAAACCGTTTAACAACAGTAGATGTGTGGTTTCGCCCTTCGATGAGAAGAATCCCTAGACACTCTGGGGTTATCTTTTGTTTTTTATTTCAATCAAAAGTAATCTTAAAAAACAATATGCAGACCAAAAATCACTATGATTTCTGGAATGCTTAGGCTAGTACCTACAGGTCCGTGGACTTATCTGAATCGATAAAAAAAAACAGAATTTATACAAAAAAGTAGCATTTTACAATGCTAAATGGTCAAACAGGACAAGAGGACATGTATAATTATTATTGTTCTGTGTGTTCTTGTGAAATTTGTTGTGATATTGTGAAATATGATAAGATATAATTCGTACTACCATAATCGTTTGTCGTTGCTTCGTCGTTCTTTTGTCGCTCAAAAAAATAACATAGATTTTAAATAAAAAATACCCCGACTACTTTTAAAAACGACAGATAGTTTAAAAACTCAATTCAGTTTATTTTATTGTGATGAAGTTGGTTGTTAATGTTTTTTATTATTGGAAGTGTTTTTTTTAGCTGAACGACAACGCGGCGACTTCGCTGACGACATCACGGTAGGGCGGAAAGACTATGCAAAGTATGTCATTTCTATCTTTACATCAGTCAAGTTCTTCTTTTTTTTCCAATACAACGGATAGCGGCGTAATTCACAAAATTTTATTAAAAAACTACTAAATAATTAAAATATTGGCAGTATCAGTATCTTTATTTGCCAAAAACACAGGTGAATAAATAAGATGGTTACAATATTAAGTTCCAATATGTTCTACCTTACAAAGGCATGCAAATGTTAAATGTTAAATGCCATAAAATGTAACATGTCTAAGGATTAATACATTTAATTACATAGTAAAATCACAATGTCTATTTCAATTTAAAATAACATGTCAATTCATTAAAAAAAAAAAAAAAAAAATTATATAATAATATTGGAGTAATTATTTCATTTTCAAAATTTAGTTCTAGTTTCTAATTATTAAGTAATGAGAAAACAGTCAATCAATATTTAAAAACTCATTAACCGAATACCAGCACTTTTCACACAACCAGTTATGGAGCTTGCGTTTCATTTGTTGTAAAGGGAGATCTGCAATGTCTCCCGGAATATTGTTATAGATTTTTATGGCCATGTGAAAGACATTACGTTGAGTCAGCATCAACCTGGCTCGTGGATAAAACATTTTATCAGCTAACATCGTTCTTTGATCTCGAATGTACTTATCTTTATATTTTACAAAGAATTCTGGATTTTGCTTTACAAATATCACCAGTTGTTTAATGTAAAGAGACGTTAGAGTCAAAATTTTATGCTTTCTGAACAATGGCTTGCATGAATCTAGACGCTTAGCTCCGCACAAAGCTCTAACACATTTCCTTTGAATTACTGACACTTTAGGAGCCTCAACACTATTACCCCATATTATTAGTCCGTATTGCAATACCGATGATACATAGCCGTGGTACGCTTTTAATGCCACACTTATTGAAGAAATATCTCTAAGACGACGCAATACGTACACAAATCTATTCAGTTTCTTGCGCACTTCCTCACAATGAGTTTTCCAACTACAAAATCGATCCAAGTAAACGCCTAAAAACTTAACAGAGTAGACTTCTTGTATTGTTGCGCCATTATATTCAATACAAAGGTGTCGTGGTTTGGCTTGCATCGTTCGAAATTGCATTAACTTCGTTTTATCCACGTTTACTTTCATGTTACTCCTATTCAACCAAGAGACAATTTCAGTCACAGCCCTATTAACGTCTGTTTCTAAATCAACACCTGCTTTTCCCTTGATAATTAGCGTAGTGTCATCAGCAAATAAGATTGATTCATGCAGTGTACTGTTCGGCAAATCGTTTATGTAGAGCAAGAATAGCACCGGACCCAAAACACTGCCCTGTGGCACTCCACTTTCCACCTTCCTATAATCTGATTTAATTTTGGATTTGACAGAGTTATTTTGAATCTTTACTATTTCAGTACATTGATATCTATTGCGTAAGTAGCTACCAAACCAATCATTCGCCGTGCCTCTGATACCACACTTAAACATAATACTTAAAAGTTTATCGTGGTTAACAAAGTCAAATGCTTTACTTAAGTCGAAAAATAGTACAGCTATTGGAGTCTGTTTGTCGATGCATTCAATTACAGAATTAATTAATTTAAATATAGCTAAAGTAGTGGACTTATTTTTTCTAAATCCGTTTTGTTCCGGTCTAATTATGTTAAAATGATTTAAAAAGTCGTTTAGTCTCTTTAACATTATCCTTTCTATTACTTTAGATAGGACCGGTATTAGTGCCACTGGTCTATAATTATTGACATTTGCTTTGTCTCCTTTTTTAAAAAGCGGTTTGACTACAGAATATTTTAGTTTCTCGGGAAATAAACCTTGCACAAACGACATATTTATGAGATGGCAAAGTACATGGCATATATGGTTGGAACTCTTTTTAATTATTTCAGTTGTAAGCTCATCATATCCGCATGATTTCGAATTCTTAAGTGACATAATTGTTCGGTGAACCTCAAGTGGAGAAGATGGTTTTAAAAAAATACTTGAAGGAACACTAGGAGATAGCACCGTTTTATTGAATTCTGGTGTAGACCCCATTGTTATGTCTATAAAATGGTTGTTAAAAGTTGTCGCAATACACAAAGGATCCGTAATTTTACAATTATCAGATTCTATTTCATCAATAACATTACCCCGATCCAAATCATCACCCAATGTCCCTATCAAATTCCAAGCCGCCTTACACTTATTTGAAGCCTTATTAATTAACCTTAGATTTCCAATCGATTGAGACTTCAAAATACATCGTTTCAAAATTCTTGCATAAGATTTATACTTCTCAGAGTGATAAGCCCTGTTTTCAGCTGTAATTTGCGATACGAGATAAAGTCGTCTCTTAACCAAAGCAGATCTTCGTAATCCTTTGGTCATCCAACGTGCTTTATTCGTCCTAGTTGAGTTTTTAACTGTAATTTCCGGAAAACACAAATCGAATAGTAATTTATACATGTCATAAAAAAGATCAAAAGCCCTATTAGCATCCCCTTCAGAGTATACCTCAGAGAAGGTAAGTGATGCCAGATAGCTTAGGAACTTCTCAGTATTCTCCTCACTGAAATCTCTAACCTTCTGAAACCAAATCTCCCTAAGCCTCCTCAGACGCAAGTGCAGACCCAAGATCTGCCCTGTGTGGTCACTGAGGCCTAAGTTGTGAACCGACCCTTGTGCCCTTGGGAAATTGCTAGCTATATGATCAATGCACGACTTGATTCTAGTAGGAGTTTTTATATGCAAAATAATATTGTGCAGATGCAACAGTGCGATTAGATCTCTAGAATACTTGTCCACCTTTAAGGTATTAATATTGAAGTCACCAGCTATAACTATCTTGCGCTTAGACTTTTTTGTCAGCAACCTACTTAACAGGGTTTTTAACTTAGTCATAAACAGTTCCAAGTCGGATTTCGGGGTTCTATATATACATAATATCACAAAATCATTGCTAGGTATCTCAATTCCGCAACACTCGAAGTGTCTTGGTACAGCAAATTCTTTAATTACATTATTGATACAGATGCAGCGAATATTTTTCCTAACCAAGACACAAACGCCTCCCTTCCTTTGATATGTCCGTGAATAATACGAGGCTAGGTTGTAGCCGTCTAGCTTAAGATTCTGCTCTTCACCTGATATTATATTTGTTTCAGACATACAAATGACGTCTACATATAACCCTATTTCATTTAGTTCCGTTAAGGCCATGTACAATTTATCTCTTTTATTTATAGCCCCTGCGATATTTTGGGACAGTATTCTAAAATTTATTTCTCTATTTTTGGGAACGAAAAAACAGTTTTTCATTGATTTTTTGAGGCTCCGCTGTTGTGGGATCAATAGATTTCTGTTTTACTACGGATTTTTTAAAATAGAAAGGTATGGTTCCCCTTTTCGGTGATGTTGAGTAATTATTGTAGTTAATTGATTCACTACCTTTCATCAAAACAGGCTGACTATCTGTACTTTTGTTCCTCGAATCTAGCTTTTTGAAATAAAAAGGGATTGAACCCCTATCTGGTGACATTATCAGCGTCTCCTTAGATTTAGTTTTATACTCCGGTTTATCCGCCAAAGAACCTCCCAAATAAAACCTTTTACCCCTTACCCTTGTGTAATACGTCGATTCATAATCGTAACAATCAATTAAATAGTTTATCTCCATTGTTAATTTAGTGGCAAAGGTTAGGGACTCATATTGTGGTTTTTGTAAATTCAGAAATGTGCAGTTTGTATGATTTTTAGCTAGCAACATTAACTGACTGTTCAACATACCTACATTTAAGTAACGATTATATTTTACAGGAACCAAATAAACGGTAAAAAATCGCAATTTATATAATGCTATAGACAGATCAAACATCACTTTATTTGGATTACAGTCATTACACCCTACCCCTAATACAATTTTGTCGCTCTTTAATCCAGTACTACATATATAGTCGCAAAAAGACAAGATCTGCGACGTGTTTGCTTGAGGTTTAATAAATGCAAATGGAATGTAACTATTATTCCAGTTATTAATTCTTGAGTTAAGCAACCGTACCGACAATCCGGCCAAACTTTCAGACCCCAATACAAAAATGTTTTTCTTGACGCTACTAGTGGCGCCATCTGTCGAATATTTTACGTCACTAACTAATTTTTGTCCAGATAACTTCGTTCGTCTACTTATCTCATTCATGTCTTCTTTTTCAATAAATGTTTGTAAATTTGCGTTTTCTTTAATAGGATCGGTCGTCATCATTTCATCGTAGTGGTTTGTCCTCGGGGAAGCTTCGCTGTTATTGGACCTTGCTGATGTGTCCTTTGTGGTGTCGTCAATATGGGTAACATGCGAAACAATATTGGAGAATTTAGTAGACAGCTGATACCGTGGTATTGTCCTAACAGGCCCTTTTATTTTCTTCATAGTGTTCTGAACTGTTGGGGAAAAATAACCTGTGTCCATTTTCGGAGTCGATGTTCTGCTATTTAACAATCTGGAACCCTGTATATCATCCATGCATACTGTTTTGAATATTGATAACTGTTTTTCGTATTTTTGAATTGTCGATTGTAACTTAGTATTCGTACTATTCAAATTTTCAATTTCTTCGTGTGCTGCTAAAAGCTCTGTCTGTAAATCTATAATTTGTTCTTTTAATTCTGTGACCAAACAGTTATTATCAACTCTTGAAGCATTCGGTAAGCTTTCTGTACTGTACTCTGAATTACTTGAACTCGTTCTATCTCTATCTAGGGTTTCGATATTCGATAAGTTTTTACGTGTTTTGTTGCGTAAAGTAACATAACATTGCTGTTCATCCATTATAAATTATTTTAAAACAAATGTTCCCAACAAAAAGGCAGTAGGCTATATTACGTGGATCGTTCCAGGTTCGAACCCCCGTGCAGCTGATTGAAAAGCGCAGCTCAGGCCACTGATCTAACTAGACGATACAAACATTATCGAAATAAAGAGTAGGTTCATAACTCGAGTAAAAGTGTAGTAGGTGGTTGGTAGTGGTCAATCCGGTTTCGGTAGATCAGCTGACAGACACAAACGACGGTTATTTTTATTTATGCAAACTTAAAACCACCGTCATTTTACTACTTTTCTTGGTGTAATTCGCAAATTATTCTTATTAAAATTGATTAAATGTTAATATTGTAGTGGCTATAATAAGTAACACTGCTGAAGCACTAATTGTAAAATTTTGTCCCGTGAAAAAATGTTTTTGTTGTAGGTCAATTTGCTTTTGATTTGTCAATATCCTTTGCTCCCAAGTATTTAGCTCCAAATAGTTCACTACATTGTCATAATTTCACAAATAACATTGTCACTATATATTTTGTAACTTATTTTTAGTCGTCATTAACTTTTTTCACGAATTTAAGTAGTCTAACTAATTTTTAAATATTATAAACACGGAGCCGATAATACGCGCGTTCGTATTTGTCACCTGCACGGCGGGCACAAGTACAATATGGCACGCAACCATAAACCAACTATTCATTTTGTAACACAGAAAATCCAGCCAAGAAACATTTTCTTATTTTTCTTAAGTATTTCATGGTAGTACTAGTAAGTAACAAACGAGTTTTAAAAGCTATACTCGTAAACTTGTAGTAGAAACGAGTAATTAACACGTTGGTACCGATTTTGTCGTAAAAACGTGGTAACAGTTCGTCGTGGCCCGTGTAGTTTTATAATCAGAATTTAAATATTTTCAATTCATTAATTTGTAAATCACGTTATGAAGTCACATTTCATTTACCTGTTTTACTGATATTATTTTTCATTATTGCAAAACATCTTATAATTCTAAGCTTAAATACATAGTACTCTTAAACCACTGCCTAGGTTTAAAATAAAAAATAAAATTAATAAATATTGCACAACAATATTGATCTATTTTTGGTTTTATTTTAAACCTAGGTTTGTTTATAAGTACTGAGTACTCACACTAAATTTACTTATCCATCATTATATTAATTGTATAGATCGATCGATCACAACGCACCCCTAAACATGCTTGTAAGACTGTGTGCACGAGCATTCTGTCATACAAGTTTGGAAATGAGATATACACTGGTTGATTCAAACAACAAACTTGCGGTGAGTGAATGTGTTGAATAGTTATGGGCATTAGCACCCACCCTGGATAGCTCGGTGCCTTCTCTAGGACAAAAAACACGTAGCCCTGGAATTACCAAACGCATCGGCAAGACTCTTTCAGAAAAACCTTACTTCACAGCCCCAACATAGTAAACAGATAACTGCTATATAGGTCTTCGTACTTTCATAGTTACTCCCGAATAAATAAAATGGCCCCGTATAGTTTAGAGATGAATTTTCATTAGGCTATTCCCGGATTACCTGAACTATTCCCATTGTATTAAAAATGCAATTTAAAGAATAATTCGTAGAGAAATTTGTTTATCTCCTTTTTTCTAATTTTTATCTAATAATAAATGTAACCGGAACCCTCGGCGAGTAAGTCAAATTTGCACTTTGTTACCCACAAACACCTCTTATCGTAAACATCAATCTAATTGCTACCTAATTAATGCCTTTTGTTCATGAAATACAAATCTATTTCATACTCACATCTTCTCCTAAAAAGGAAACATAAAGCTAATGTGTAACAAAAATATTACCTTTCTTATACTAAATTTCTTTTACGATGTCTTTTACTTGGAGCCAACCGACTAATCCCACTATTAATCTGAGCTCACCTTATAAGCACTCCTATCCATCAACTTTTATTGCATTCATACATCAAATATCAGCATTAAAATAATAAGAGGTACCGGCATAAAGTACAGTTACGGACATAAAAAGTTATCTGGTTTAAGGTGCTAATTTGGATCTTATCTTGTTAATATAAAAGTTGCGAGTGTTCGTAATATTTTGGTCATGAGTGTACTATATCTTTAGAAGAGTAAAGGTCGGTCGCGATGCAGAAAGATTTTTGTACATTTACCTCTCTCTGTGTATATGTCGCTCACATCTCGCTTTAAAAAATACACAACACAGTAAGAAATAAAAAAATCTTACTAAGGTGAATTATTATCAATACCAAAAATACAAGATGTTCCAAAATAACAAACAATATTATGACTATGACACATAAAAACACGAAGAACCAAGTATTTCTAGTCATCCTACTAATATGTATAAAGCTGAAATTTGGAGAGTATGTGTGTATGTGTATATGTGTGTTTGTTACTCAATCACGTAAAAACCGCTGAACCGATTGCAATGAAATTTGTAATATAGACAGCTAGATACCTGGAATAACACATAGGCTACTTTTTATTCTGTTATTCCGTGGGAACGAGACCTACGCGGGTGAAACCGCGGGGCGCAGCTAGTTTTATAAATACTTATTTCTGGCAGGAACCGAACCCATAATATTCTACGTTGCAACCGTAGGCGTACACTCGACGCACTGTAGTGACCGTCCTGGATATCTTGCTCATAGCAAATGCCCAAAAACAAAGAAAAAGTAAATATACAGATTTCTTCCTACATCGCGGCCGCTCTTTACGTTAGTTGTTCCTGAAGGCAGACCGTCACGTCGCGCCATCTCTCGTCTCCTGCAATAATATCATAAAACTTTTGCACTTCGCCAAAAACCTTCTGTATCTTCGTCTAGAACTCTCTGCGGGTAATCAGAAGTTAATGAACCGCTCCGCCACCCAAATTTTAGGGGTCACGTAAAATATTAAAACCGTCGAGATGAAGTGGCCAGAGATTCATTACTTTTCCTTGTTTTTATTATTCGTAAATAAGAAAGCGTCGAATACGTTGTTCGTAACGCAAAATGAGCCGGCAGTAAAAATGTTTGACGATTTTAAACCTCGAGGATGTTGCTTAGCTGAGGTAGGTAGGTTACTCGTAGCTTCACAGAGATGTTTGTTTAATTTAAAAATATTTCGTGAATTTTATGACAATCAAATTCATTTTTATTACAGAGGATTTTATGTTTTTTATTTTATTTATCTAATTAGGTCAAAAAAGGGTAATTAGTAATTAAGTAACGAATAATTCTTACTAACTTACTTTAAACCTTTTTCTAACTATAAAATTAATAAATAAATATTGCACGACATCACACACAGCGCAATCTAGCCCCAAATTAAGCTCTAGGCTTGTACTATGGGTACTATAGACAACGGATATACTACATATTATACTCTTTTTTTTGTAAATACATACTCTATGATAAATACATATTATACATAGAAAGACCAGATACAAATACTTATTTTTAAACATAAATATTTCCACCCGGCGGGAATCGAACCCACAGCCTTCTGCATTGCAGTCAGGCGTTTGCAAGACGCGCCACAGAGGCCGTCAAATCTACATTTTTTTCAATTATATCATTGATTTGTCATAAAATAAAGTAAAGTCATATTAAAATAAAGTCATATTATAAAGAAGTAGTTTTAGATGTCATCATCATAAATATCAGCCGTAAGACGTCCACTGCTGGACATAGGCCTCCCTCATTGATGCACATACAATTCGGTTCGGGTAGTTTTAGGGATGATTTATATTAGACCATCAACGGGCCGTACCGTACTCAGCGAAGCAACGAAGCTCAGGCTTCGTTACCCATTGCTCGGTCACCACTCGGTTGCAACAGACCGATCGACTTTTCGCCGAGCAATGGACAACAAAGCTTGGGCATAGCACGGCCCGGATGGTCTAATATAAATCATCCCTTAGAGTGCTTTATATGTGCCTTCTGTCAATTTCTATGAGTACCAAAAATCAAGGTAATTAAACCAATCATTATTTTGAGTTTGAAGTGAGAGCGAGACGATCACGAAGAATGAGACTACCAATATAATGCAGTGTGTATTTTATACAAGTTTTTTTTTTTTTACTTTTTTTAATATAAATTTAAATTCAATATTAGTGTAAGTATTTAATTCAGAAGGTATTTTAATTGTCCGAACCCGTGGTCATCCTGCAAAAAGATCCTCGACCTTCAAGTCAGTGCCCGAAACCTAAGCGCATTTTGCCAGTTTCGTTTTTTTGTTTACTACAAAAGGAGAACCGAACATCACGTAAGATAAATTATTTAAAAAGATATTAGAATACCGAAACCGGCATAATCATAACACGGCATACAAAATTACATTGGAGTTTATTTAATTTGCTTACATTAACTCCAGAGATTGACGTGTAAAAGGGCGGTTGAATACTGAGTTTTATTACAATGTGTTATGGTGTATGTTCGTTTGTCGACTAGGGTGCGAAAATTCAGCCGTTATTGTACACAATCGTATCGAGGTGGTACGCGTGAAAGTTAAACGTGTAATAAGAGTGGTGTGTTTAAAATCTTATTTTGTTTAGGCTGAGCCCGTGCCTTTTCTACAATTATAATTCGCCTTATTATGATGTCTTATAAGTCGTCACAAAATCGCCGCGTTGTCGTTCAGCTAAAAAAAACACATTAAATAATGAAAAATATACAATCTTAAAAAAAACTGTGGCAATGATGTCTTATAAGTCGTCGCCGCGTTGTCGATCAGCTAAAAAAAACACATTAAATAATGAAAAATATACAATCTTAAAAAAAACTGTGGCAATGATGTCTTATAAGTCGTCGCCGCGTTGTCGATCAGCTAAAAAAAACACATTAAATAATGAAAAATATATTATCTTAAAACAAATGTGGCAATGATGTCTTATAAGTCGTCGCCACGTTGTCGTTCAGCTAAAAAAAACCACATCAAATAATGAAAAAAATAAGGTTTTAAAAAGTAGTCGGGCAATTTTTAATTTAAAATTTATTTAATTTTTTTGAGCGGCATAAGGACGACAAAGCAACGAGAAAGGATCATGGTAGCTCGGAATGTCTCAAATATAAATAAATAAATGAATATTGCACGACACTACACACAGCGCTGTCTAGCCCCAAACTAAGACTATGGGACTGATATTTTATGCATCAGGTCTCTTTTTTATCTTTTATTCGGAATCGGTACATTTTTTTTGCAGTTGTCGTTTTGCATCTTACTATTTTGCAAGAAGTCACTAAAACTTCAGGCCCTTGCTAATAAACGTGGAGAAAGTATATATCGGAGTAGTGAGAACATGCTTTGTTTTTGCGTGACAAGAACTTTCAGGGCGACTTGCATAAAACAATTTAAAAACATAGTTAACTAAATCAATTTAAAAATAATTTATGGGAAATCGAACATTGGACTCTATTTCATTAAGTGGACGATTGATAATAAGTTGCCACACATGGACAGTTCTTGAAATTCTGACAGATTTTAAACACGTTTAACTGCTTAAACATGTTTAGGAACCGTTATGCAAGCCGGCCTTAAAGCTGACCGAGTTAAGCTAAATTTTGAAACCATATCACCAATTGATATTGTTTCAAGCTTAGATGTTAATAAATGAGGCTATAATAATTGGGGTGTTTTGGTTGTTGAAAATATTTAATGAAATGTAGCAAGCAATGAAATACAGTATACATTAATTAGTGCCTACTATAGAATAAGTTTTTATAATTCTAAAACTAAATGGTAGCTAAGGAAATCTATTCTCGTAGTGCTACGAAAGTGCTACGAACACCAACGAGTTCATGCAGTTTCAATATAAATATGATTTTTACACTCATATTTATATACACTAGCTGCGCCCCGCGGTTTTACCCGCGTAAGTCCCGATCCTGCAAATAAAAATAAACTTCTGTTACATTTATTGAGATGTCACAGAAAATTTATGTTCCATTTTTATTAAGCCTTTTAAGTTAATAAGTGCAGTAATTATTTCAATAAAATGCAAATTGAAATAGTAAAAAGCTGAATAATATTGCGTTTCGCTTATACATTCACTTTGAAGTGAATTAAAAACGTGCCCAGCACTATAATATTTGGTAAGCCATTATTTCTCAGCATATAAGGAATGATGATGAGCAGTGTTGGTCTAGTGGTAGATAGCCAGACTTTCATTCCGAAGGTCGCGGTTTCAGATCAAGGCTTACCGCGCACCAATGCCTCTTCTCTTACGGAAAAATTGTGTGCGTTAATAACATCGTTCATACGGTGAAGGAAAACGTTGTGAGGAAACCCATGTATTAGTTAGCTCCAGACGTATTGACCAGTTCTTTCCTCTGGGCATGCCTTACTAGGCTGGGAGGGTAGTGTAGGTGCTGGGCTCCTACTCCACCTGACAATGACCCGGGAACTACAACGCCATCAAAAATAGCATGGATTAAAAGTTGCTTGCGCTTTCATCTAAAATTAGATGAAAAGGCCAAGCCGGGACTGACATATCAAGACAGCTTTTGTTTTGATTTTCGAGATAACAACTATTTCCAGAGCATAATATGCAATATTATTCTCTCAAAATGGTTACCATATTCCACCCAACGATATTCCGAGCTACCATGCTCGTTTGGCATAGCAACTATGTCGTCCTTTTGTCGTTGAAAAAAATAAAGTAAATTTTAAATAAAAAATACACCGACTACTTTTAAAAATCACAGACAATTTAAAAATATCTTTTTTTTTCAAGTTTGTTTTTCTTTTCTTTTTTTATTTGATGTGTTTTCAATTATATATTGAGTTTTGGCGGGAATGTGTTGAGGAGATGTGTTGCTATATTTTCATTTTTGTGAAACTTAGTTCAAATGCGTGTAAATTGTTTAATTTCGGGGGCATATTAATCAATTTAGTTTCGTAAAGGTGTACAAGTGAAAATAAAAGTGAAAATCGGTGCAAAACATGGACTTTAGCTTAGTGTTCTCTCCAAAGCTCCGTGAACAAACATCGTAAAAATGGCCCCCTTTTTACAATGATTCCCTCGACTTGACTTTAACTGTGACGACTTGACTGTTTCGTTCTATGCAAATAACCTGCAAATATAGATAATATTAGGGGTTAAAGTATGAAATTGCCGATTTGTACTGAAAATCTTAATTGTTTATTTTTTAAATTTTTAACAAATTTATTTAATCAAAATAGTTGCCATTATTATCTATACATTGCTGCCATCTAATGGGAAGGTTATTAATGCCTTTGCGATAGAACTCCGACGATCTAGACTGCACAAACTGTGTGAAAGCATTTTGTACTGCCTCCTGGGAAGAAAACTTCTTGTCACGTAGATAATTGTCCAAATCACGAAAAAATGGTAGCCCGTTGGAGCAAGGTCTGGTGAATACGGAGGATGACGAATGGTTTCTAAGTGCAATTCCTGAAGGGTCAAAATGGTTTCTCGTGCTGTGTAAGGTCTCGCGTTGTCGTGGAGCAATAATGGTGAAGATCCATTCATGAGTCGGGGCTGTTTTACTGCTAGTTTTGTCAACATGGTTCGGAGTTCGGCACAATAGACATCTGCCGTAATTGCTTGACCAGATCGAAGAAAACTATAGTGAATAACACCATGCTGAGACCACCAAACAGTTACCATTACCTTTTTATTGGTAAGTTTTGCTTTAGGACACTGTTGTGGCATTTGACCTGGGGTCAGCCATTGCATTTTTCTTTTCCGGTTATCATAAAGAATCCACTTTTCATCACATGTTACAATTCGATCCAATATTCCTTCATTTCTGTACCGGTTCAACAAGGGAACACAAGTTTCAACACGCGTTTCTTTCTGCAGATCGGTCAAATCATGAGGCACCCATTTTTCGTATTTTTTTATTTTATTGATTTGACGCAAGTGAGTCAATAAAGTGGGTAAGGTAACGTTAAACCATGCCGCTAATTCCTGGGTAGTTTAACTAGGATCGGCTTCCACTATCTCTCTTAATTCATCGTTATTCACCTGTGTGGGCGGTCTTCCTCGTGGCTCGTTCTTTAAGTCGAAATTTCCATCACGAAAGCGTTTAAACCAAAATCGCACGGTGCGTTCATTAGTAGACCCCTCTCCAAACGCAGCATTGATATTGCGGGCTGTTTCTGCCGCGTTAGTTCCACGTCGGAACTCGTATTCAAAAATCACTCGAATTTTCGCAGTATCCATCTTTCTTGTCTAAATTGAATAACAAAAACAATTGAAAGTCGATATTCAAATGTTACACATTTTTTAAAAAAGAACATCACAGAAACCATTTGAAAAAAGTTTAATTCGAAAACCTCAAACCATGAAGATTCTATGTCAATTCAAAGAACCTATTGCAATAAAACGGCAATTTCATACTTTAATCCCTATTACTTGACACTGGCAAATGTCCGAAAGGAAAAGCCATTATAAAGAAGAAGAAGAAGAATTATATATATGTTTTTTAGCGGAACGATAACGCGACGACTTCACAACGACTTATAAGACATCATGGTAGGGCCCAATGTCTTAAGTCGTCGCGAAGTCGCCGCGTTGTTATTCAGCTATTTAAAACTCATCAAATAATAAAAAGAGATATTTTTTTTATTTATCAGTAGTTTTTAAAAGTCTTAGTAGGTATTTAAAATTTACTTTATATTTTTTTAAAAGGACAACAAAGCAACGACAAACGATCATGGTTGCTCGGATTATTGTATTAGTAGGTTACAAGTAACAAGGTACTTGATTTTTATTTTTGGAAAAGAAAAGAGTATATCAAGAAAAGAAGGTAGGTAGATATCCTATCTATTAGACTTCAGACCTGCACACTACAGACTTTTAACCGATTACTCTCTGCCGATAGTTTAGTCAATCAGTGTCGTACGTTTCATACATGTTCTTACTGTTTTTTATTTATTTTAAAGTGTTTCCTACACTTACTACATTTTCAGGCGAGAAAACGTAGAGATAGGTCCAAAATGAAAATACAAGTTTTATTGGATGCAGATTTTTGGAAAGAATTTCTTTAAAGAAAGGTTCTAACTGATCAAACAATAGGCAGACTTTCGGCAGATAGCTTGTTCGAGTAAAAGTCTGTACGTTCTTAATTACTTCGTAAATCATCGCTAAGGTACCATTTTATCTTTTATTAGGTTCCTAAACTACCGAGATAAACGACGCCTTTGTCATTGAGACGTTAAACTAAAGGCAAATAAGGTCGATCGTAAACGCCATTAAACTGCATTCCCCTACACTTTATTATTTATGAATTTATTAGTTGAACCCAAACGAGACGCCATTTAGATAACTTAAGTGCTATTTGTTAAAAATTTATTGAATTTGCTCATATTTTGTAAATAAAGTATTTTTTTACTAGTATAATATTTTTCAGGTGATATTTTGTAAAGTGTACAGTACAATGACATGCTACTAATATTATAAAACTGAAAGCTTGTGAGTATGTGTGTTTGTTACTCAATCACGCAAAAACTACTGAACCAATTGCGATAAAACTTGGAATATAGGTAGCTGGAAACCGGGAATAATAGGTACATAGGCCACAAAAAAGAACTTGGAAAGCAGATAGCTGAAGATTTGAATTAACACATAAGGCTTTTATCCCGATATTCCTGCGGGAACGGGACTTACGCGGGTGAAAACGGGTGTCGCAGCTAGTTCTAAATAAAGATAACTGGTGGCCTGTAATGACACGTAGGTTACTATACCACTATAGCTCTAAATATGCGACAATGTGTCACATAATCAATGCAAAAGAACATTAAAAAAAACCTGATTTGTTTTTTGTGTCTTCTTCTAATTGGATGTCGCGTTCCGAAGACAACGATTTGAAACGATTATGTGATGATAATCTTATGAAATAAAAATATTTTGACTTGACTTGACTACTACAGTACGATTTTAAAGGATACTTACTAGTGATAATATATATACTTATAGTCTACGAGTAATAGGAGGAAGAGGAGGAGAATGAGGAGCTCATTGGCCTAGCTGTACCAGCCGATCTTGAATGGTTGTGCAGGTTAAGCAACGCTTGGCGCGGTCATTACTTGGATGGGTGACCTAAAATTTGTGTGGCAAAAAATAATTTTCTCGAGCTCCTCCGTGCTTCGGAAGGCACGTTAAGCAGTTGGTCCCGGTTGTTATCTCTGATAACAGTCGTTAGGTCAAGTTAGAGGCCTTAAGGCGATCTGAGAAACTCTAACACCAGGTGAGCCACACCACTACACGAAAAGAAGAAGAAGAAGACGAGTAATAAATAGAATGGTGATCTAACTTCTCTATTAAATTAGAAAAAAACATGTTCCACGGTCCCACAGCAGCAGATGCACACACTAACATGTTCCGTACAGTATTACGTATGATTGAAAAATTTTGAATGGCGGACGATCTTTAGTGATAGATAGGCGGTCGAATCATCGTTCTAGTTAGGCCACGCAAACACCGTTTACGTGGAATATTTTTTCAAAAGATTCTACTTCCATTTTTATTCGAGTTCGTTGCTTATAGTACCTAAGTCAAGGGCCGCAACTAGTTCATAAAATTATTAAAGGCTATAAAAGTCACCATGAAATATCCATCAAACAGCAGATACCCATCCTATCTGCACTCCTACAACAATGAATGCGTTTCAACGTGATACAATAAAGCGGCTCTTACTCTGAAAACAATTTAAACTGAGTTATTCGTCGTCGTCGGCAGTAAGTCCGGACCTTACGGGCCGTATAATGGTATGACACGACAAACAGCTTTAAGTGTGTAAAATATGGCCGTGACGTCAGCCAAGCGCAGCAACACTAGCTTTATTGTAGTCTAGGATAGACCGGAAGCTGGGGACTGGAGACCAGAGACGCAATGCCGGTTTGGCGTAGCACTACAACACTGGTTCTAACACTTGAATTGTTTACTTGTTGTCTATGGTTACCATTAAGCTGTCTACGGCTCTGCCTTACCTTCAAAGAGAGCAGGGATCGTCCAATTGTAACACTTGATTACTTTTAGCCGCTTAGTTATCTAAGGCCTGATCTTTCCATAGATAAAAGATATCTGGCGAATAAGTTCGAACCCAACTAAATTTAAAAGCCTTCAAATTTTGATTTTCTAAATTTAGATTAATTTCTTTTTTAAATATCATAGTGACGTTATGTATTCGGTGGTCTTACATTTTATTTTTCAGATATCTCTATCTAGTGATTTGAAAATCAGCCCTTAGACTCGTATCTATTTTCAAAATACGACATTTTTTTCCGCTTATGACAGTATCTATAAGTGTAACATAGTATTTTTTACAAATCTGTCATTTTTTATATATTTTTTGTAAAATTTTCCATTATTTAGGTAGAGCAGTAACTAGTATAATTATTTAAGATACCAACGATATTTTCTCTATAACACCGCATTTGTTACGAAAATAAAATAAATACGAAAATGAACGAAATACAAAATCAGTAAGTGTTAGAAACAATGTAGTTAAACTATAGGCTTCACAACTTCACCCTTAGTTCTCTTTACGCAATACGACCTAATTCTAGTAAAATCTAATTTTGACTTCTTGCTAAAGTGGCTTTATATCAAAAGTTAAAAAGGGTGTATGATTCAATGTGAGTTGCTAGAAACTTTAGTCGTAAATACATCTTTAAAATATTGTTATTTATTCACGTTAACTATTTTCAAGAGTTTCAAGATTTTCAAGTGTTTGAAAGCTAACAAAGTGGAGCTTTCAAACATAATAAAATTAAAGAATCCTTACTAAACCGATTTTGATCAAACTTGATATACAAGGTGTAACGGGTAAGCCCTTTTAATCCAAAAGGTCGATATTCTAGACGTCTTGACAAACAACTTTTGTTTTACGACTTTTGGAAATTCGAAGTACTTTTCGAAAAATTTAGGTGTAAAGTTTACTTGAAAATCAGCTGTTTCTGAGAGTTCGAGGTCATTGACCTTATGTTGTCCTTTTATTTAGTATGATGTTTACAATCAAAACTTCAATTACCTTTATTTTCATAAGCAGCTGTTTATTCAGTGAAACATACTCACAACATTTTCAAAAAAAAAGTTTGAATTTTCAAAAGTCGTAGAACAAAAGTTGTTCGCCTAGACGTCTAGAACAACCCTCTTTCGGATTAAAAGGGCATACCCGTTACAAATTGTATATCTCAACTTGAGTAAATTCGACTATTTTTATCCTCTGTTCTGCTGTATTGCCAGAATTCTGCAATGAACCCACGGGCTGTAACTGCAGACTTTTATTAAAAGCGAGATTTAAAAAAAATCTTCTTAGGTACCCACCTACACCTACTCATAAATATGTAAAATAAAATGAACTACCTACTGCGCTAATTTAAGTTATTATTTTAGATGTGTATAGAACGTACGGCCATCTCCCCTGGAATCACCCTATAGGTATCTATAACTTAAGTAGGTTAGGTTCTAAAAATCTTTGGGCCGATTAAGGCCGACAAGCCTAAAAAGGCTGAATATCTTAACTTCTCAACTAAAGCCAATGTTCCCAAAACCCAGACATGTTGGCGCTTCCCGACGCAAGCGTCCTGTTCGAGATTACACTATAATTTGCTAAACTTACTCAAAGTTTTCGATTCTCTTACGAATACATAAAATTTTCTAGATTTAGTTCGTTTTAAAATTTTCTTAATCCGCAAATTTGACGTACCTAATCTCTGGGTTTAATCTTTTAAACGGCATCGAGATCCGAATGCTGAATTACTTTAGGGTGAAGCATTGATAATCTAACAAGCTACCCAACTCGAATAGCGACTTCGTAAGCGTCAAAACAGTATGAAGCATATTAAAATTTGGTAAAACTGTTTATTAAAATGCAGGTCACTACTAATGAATACAGAAAACACTAATGTTCAAATATGTCCCTTTTTGGTTGTAAAATGAAAATATATATTTTTAACGAGTAGTATATTTTGTGTTGTAAAATTAACTAATTGTGTGAAAAAACAGTTAGGCACAATCAATTGTATGTACTCGTACACAGATATCTATATGCTATTCGGTCTACCCCAGTTCGATTTATGAACACTTTGCTCGTACGTCATAGCACACCTCTAAACATTATGTGAACATATCTACTCATAATGTGCGTGTAAAAAGATACGACTATCATAAAATTCCTACTGAAAATAATTTGAGAGATGTTACTCGCTTTTCGCGAGACATTCGGTGGTAGGACCCGCATAAAAGTTAAACATCAGACAACCTAATGGATTAGAAGAATTGCCTCCAATCGTAAACTCCGCCCCGAGCATTGAAGAAAGCCTACAGAGACAATATAGACCGTAATCTGTTGTTGTCTCGTCTAGGCTGCGGCGAGTAATATGTTCCTTCCAATAATAGATATAGCCATGGCTGCCCTATTTGGACTTAAATAATTTAACGTTCGTGTATATACATAAGCAAATTGTAGATGAAAGTACCGTCTTATTCCTGCTTCCTATTTAGGATTCGGTAAGGTTTAACTTTAAGATCTTAGGAATCATAATTTTTTTTCTTGAAGTTCATTCCGGTGAGTGGTTCTTAATGGTAATGCAATGCAAATGTAATCCTAAATAGCCTTATTAATAAAAGGGGAATAAAGTCTGAGTAGTTATGCCGCTTCTTATTCTGTCTATCCACTTTCAATTTTCTTGTGACGGAAAAAAATAAAGCCTGTTCTCACTATTCTGACCTTACTCCACGTAATAATATCTACATTGAAAAATTAGTCAATGGTTGCAGTGGCAAAAAAAGTGCACTAACATTTATTTAATTAATTAATGCCAAGGACTTTTAGGTTTTTATGGTTAGAATGACATTTTCCTTTTCACATTAAAGAAAGCCAAAAATCTAAGCTAATTACCACAAAATCCATGCGAGAAAATCTACGAACAGCAAGCAAAAGCTTCTTTCCTAAATAACCCTTCTAAATGTACAAAGGCTTAATTAGCCCCTTGTAATTTTTACTCACCGACCGTAAGTAAGCCAGAGTTAGCCAGTTTTTTTGTTTGATCTGGGTCATTCCCGGCAAATGCGTCCCAGTCGATTTATTTCCACTTTTACTGCAATGGCAATGGTCCAAATTCACAATCTACCACCATGTTTAACAAACGAAACATGTTTTTCAAAAAGTGCACCATTTTTTATGGGAGTCATGAGTGCTTTTGCTGTAAGTGTTCTTTGATATCTTAAGTTTTTCGCATTAGAGGAGTATAATGAAGATATAGTGGAATTAAATTCTTATTATGGCTGTTAAGAAAAGCTGGAAGGACACTGGACACGGCTGAAGAGCGATGCTATACCTAAAGTGTAAGTTGACAAACTTTAACTTTTTATTAAATTAGGTATGAGTAATATTTTGTACATAAAAATTACCTACTTAAAGTTTAGAGTTAATGCGTGATGAGTATTTACAATGCAATAGTAAAGATGTAAAAAAACTGTACCAATTTCTTTTATTAGTATTAGGTAAGGAAAAATAACTTTTGTACTCAAAGTATAACACCCATCTTCTTACTTTACTGCTCATAAAACAACATTCATCCCATAAGTAGTAGGGGTTTATAGTTAAGCCATTCATAATAGGCAAGATTATGAGGAACGAAGGCTCTCGTGCATCCATCATGGCCGTTAATGGACACTCCCAAATCACCCACGTACGTATTGACTCGCACTTAACCACAACATTTTCATAAAGAAGAAAAGCGACCGAACCCGCGCTTATAGTTCTTGGCACGTATACTCGGAAATAAGAAAATGTTCACGCAATGTACACGCCTTAGCGCGATTTATGCTCGGAACACAAAATAGGATTTAGATAAAATAAGACGCTACTCGCTCTCACAATAACCTCGTGTTTTTGGCTCAAACTCATAATTTACATGATGTACTTAAATACGTTATTATACAATGTAATACGGCCATTGTGCTCTACGAGCCTTGGTATTGCCTTCTATGGGATGACCGTCGTTACTTTGTCCATACTGTCCTTATTGGAGAAAAACACTAAAAACGTGGTCTATTTGTAAAATTAGAATACGGTTCTCTTTTCTGTATAATAATATTATATTCTACATCAATATGAGAAAACAAGGATAACAATTCTGTAATTGGGAACAAAATACACATATAGTTTAGGGACAAAGTTGTAAAAATCGTTTGCGAAGATTGTTTTGCGGCAGGAATTAAACCCGTAATCTTCCGCATCACAGCCAGATGTTTGTCCGAAGTAGAATAAGATAGTGAATATATTTATGTTAAATTAACTTATTACGACGATATCATGAAACAGCTCGTTACGTTACACAAAATTAGACTCTATTTCTCAAGAGTTAGAGCTAGGTAGCAAAAGCGCTAACTTAATTTCATAAATCAATTAAGTCCCAATCGCTATGTAGAAATTAAACTTCAAGAACTTATTTGGGCAAAAAATATTAAAAAATTATTCGCCCATCAGAAAGCAGGAGATGTAGATTACCTACTTGCTATATGACTGCAAATTGAATCCCTTACTTATAAAATATTATTGTAACATTACTAAGTTATGTGACGTTTGTCTTTGTCTGTCAACTTTGAAACTTCTAGTGACAGTAAAAGACAAACGATGCATGGTAATGCAGAGTATTAATTAGCGTTTATAAGTAAGGGGGTCAATGTTTATGAAGCGTCCAAAAAGGAAAGCAATTGGAATACAAAATACTTACCTACTGCAGGTTTAATAAATACAAACAACAAACTGATAGAAATTGATTTACAGTAAATTAATAAGACCAAAAATCAAGCAGGCAATATCATGGGGTACCACAAATTACAAACAGTAATTGTATACTTGAAGCAAAGCATAGCATAGATATATGTATCACGTATAACTTGATGTTGTTCGAAGACGCATGCTTTCTTGAATCTGACATCCTGAATTATATAGGAGCAACGCGTCACTTGGCAAGAAGAAAACCTTCAATTTGCGGTCTCGACACTCTGAATAAATAACTTTTAACGTCTGCGCAGTTTTACAAACAAATTAACGGTATAATGTTGTTATTTTAATAAAACTTCCTTGCTCTAGAGTTTCATTTTATGACTTGACATTGTAGTCGTTGTGGGATTGTTTATGTTTTGAAATATTGGTGTCTAATTTTCTATTCTTCTTTTTACCCACGACGGAACGGAGCAGGGTATATGCGTTTGAGGTGAGAGGTTGTGTGTTATGTAGTTTTCTTTCTCTTAAAAATAAAATAAAAGGTTCTAGATGGAGTGGTGTTGGTCTAGTGGTAGATACCTCGGATCTCATTCTGAGAGTCGTGGTTTCGAATCCAGGCCGACCGCGCACCAATGTCTTTTTTTTAAAGAAAAAGTAATATGCGCTAATAACATCGCTCTTACAGTGAAGAAAAACATCGTGAGGAAACCAACATGTCCTAGAACTGACGACAGCGACGGTCCGAAGACATCGCCAATCCATGGTAAGCTCCCGTGGCCTCTTATAACTGCCTAAGCGCTCTAAGAGGAGGCCCTTGCCCTGCAGTGGGACTAATTAACGGGCTGATTATATTATGATTGTGTTCTAGACATCGTATAGTATCTGCATTTAAACTTGCTTCATGTATATTATATTTATTGGGCCCTACCATGATGTCTTATAAGTCTTCGCGAAGTCGTCGCGTTGTCGCTTAGCTAGAAAAAAAATTAAAAACACATCGAATAATTAAAAAAAAGAAAAGTTTTTTTTTTTTTTCAAATTGTCTGTGGTTTTTAAAAGCAGTCGAAGTATTTTTTATTTAAAAATTACTTTATAGTTTTGAACGACAACAGGACGACATAGCAACGACAAACGAGCATGGTAGTGCGGATTATCTCTGTCAGCCTAACTGCAGAGCAATTACAACGATAGGTATCTAGTTTGTTAGTTTTTAGAATTATTCAGTAAAAAATGCGCAAACGAATATTTTTATATAAAACGAGCTGCGCCCCACGGTTTCACCCCCATAAGTCCCGTTCCCGCAGGAATATCGGGATAATAAGTAGCCTATGTGTTATTCCAGGTCTCCAGCTACATGCTCACCATACTAAAACTTCGACGTTCTAGGAATCACCGTAAACGGAACCATTCCTATATTCTAAGTTTAATCGTAATCGGTTCAGTAGTTTTTGCATGATTGAATAACAAACACACATGTACACATACTCACAAACTTTCAGCTTTATAATATTTGTAGGAAGTAAGATAGGATAGGATATACCAGCAAAGTTTTTGCAGTTTTTATCTACAAACAAGCTCCTCAGGGGCATTCGCGTGCAATGTAACTTTACAGATTCGTGCATCATATCGGTGAAAGAAGTAAGCCGACCATGTCAGGTAGGTAGTATTGTAATGTAAAGCTCAAAGTTGAATCTCTAATGTTACATTACAAGTAAGAGAGTACCTTTACGATATTATTTTAATAGTGGTTATCTATTTCACTTACTATATAACTACCATAGGTAAGTACAACCTGAGTCAGCAGCAAGTGCGTCAGACGGAGGCAGCGGCGCGCCCTCTTCACTTAAAACTGCTTATTTAAATTTATGGCTGTCGAGTATTGCACTGGATATTACTTCCGTTGCAGTTTCGGGGACCGGAAGAACATTTTATGGCGTTGTAAACCATGAGCGCCTTAGCATAATTGCTGTGTTACATTAAATTAGTTTACACATCAATTATGTCTTTATGCTAATGTTGTTGTGGCTATAAAATCTGGTTTGCTAGGGTTGTTAATCATTAATTACACATGTTTATGTAAAAATGGGTTCTTCTTAAATTGATTAGTTTCCAATTAATAAAGTGCAGAAAACATCAAGATAGGGAAAGTGATTAAAAAAATGACTTTAAAATTCATTTTTCCCGATGGGATTTGAATTTGAAACACTGATATTGAGTTTTAGTAAAACAACAATGATTTCAATTTTTTTTGTACCAGTAAAGTTAAAAATTAACTCCTAGGGCATAGAACTGGAATAGTCCTTTATAAGCTGGAAGGAGAAAAAGCTGTCGGGTTCGACTCTTACGCGGATGAAATCGTGGTGCACAGCATCTAGTTTTGTATAGATTTTTGTTATGACTGTGTAAAAACAAAACGTCGAAGCGTCGCAGTACAGAGATATCGACGAAAAGTTCTCGAAGGAACAAAATTCGATGATAAGTTTCTTGCAGCAGATATCTCCTATAGCGCAAGTCCCACTTCTTGTAAATATGATGTAAAAAAGTGAACCTGTATGTACCTGTAATACGTCTAATTCGAATGTAAATGGGCGCAGCAACAGATGGAAACGACGCGTCCACCAATTGTCGCGGCAAACACTCGTAATTTTAAAAAGCAAAACGAAATAGCCCGTTTGGTCGCAGTACATAAATTTTATGTTTGCTTCGGCCGGCGTACTGGCAGCGGATATTAATCAGAGGATATTGAAATATGTTGTTTTTTCGGGCGATTGATAAACGGCTCACTGCGCTCCGGTCGGATTAAACATTGACGCCGCGCCACCGCCCGCTCAATTATTACCGTATTTGCATCTATAATCAAAAATCATCCTTGAAAAATATACCTTCATTACTGGTTACTGGTTTCATGAACGGTTACCGTACAGCTTCGTTTTAATAAGCGATTTTGGTAAATCATTTTTATGCGACATATTGAATTTCAGAATCATTATCAGAAGAAAAATCGAGTAATTTGATGGCAAGATTGTATTGAACGAGTAGCGTTGGGAACATTGGGGTCTTGGCAAGATTGTAAATATTAAACGAGTAGCGCCGCTACTACTGTACTGTCTGTACTACACTGTTAGTGTGTACACTAAGAGACAACACGTAACACGTAACGATAACAGACGTTAGGTCAAGTTAGAACTTGACCTAACGTTTGTTATCAGATATAACAATAAGGACTACCTGCTTAACGCTCGAGATAAAGATGTTTCGCAACACATTTATCCGTCACTCATTCAAGTAATGACCACGCCAGCCGTAGTTTAACTAAAAGATCGGCATTCAGTGTCGTAACCAGGCCAATGTCGGTATAAAAGTGGCCTAAGTGTTATTTGAAACTTCTTAAGTACGTGAAAGAGTAACATCCTGACATCTCTTCGCAATTATTTTTCAAAATCTCCAACAATCTTTTCATACGATTATAGTTTAGAAGGAAATTAAGCTAAACCAACAATTTTCATTAAGTATTAAGGCTGGGAACGGGAATGCAGGTTGTCGCAGCGTCTGCGCTCTACAAGATTTATGGTGCAGCCAACAGGCGAATATTGAAAATCTAGAGCACTCACGAAACCGCTGGATGGTTTATGAAGTTACTGTATAAACAATATTGAAATACAATATACAGTTCGTATGATCAATGTGCTTTTGATGTATAATTTTATTTATAATTATAACTAGCTGCGCCCCGCGGTTTCGCCCGCGTAAGTCCCGTTTCCACGACATTATCGGGATAAAAAATAGTCTATCCAGCTACCTACATTTCAAGTTTCACCGCAATCGGTTCAGCGGTTTTTACGTGATTGAGTAATAAACATGATTTACGTGATTGATTATTGGTTGACAAAATAAAATAAGGCATATGGATTATCCCTAATATCAGCGGAGCTATAGTATAGTTTCTCATTCGCTGCACACACTGGCTCATAACACGTGGAAGCAGTGCAGATAGTACATACTTTGCTATCTCTCTCACTATGGGTATGGTGCGCATTATTGCTATAGATAAGCGGTATCGATATAGCATAATACAACATGCTTACTTCTTCAACCTTGCTACGATTTATGACCGGTGTGCAACGAGTTTAAAATTGTAGTAATTAGGTAGATTTGTCATTTTAATACTATTTTCGAACTGGTTCATAGCAACTAATTCAGTAGCGACTTATTTTAAATTGCAAATCGATTTCATAACTCCCTAATACCCTACTTACCTTGTCCATAATAAATAATAATCGCTTTCGGCTGTCTTAAGGCGAAGAATTGATAAACTAAAAACTCATACTAGTTTATGAGTAGTTAGCTTGAGTTGCGACGCGACGTCTCGTGACAGGCAAAACAGTATTTTTCGTTTAACATTAATTATATTGCTAATTAAGTAAAACTATTACCAAATATGAAGTGCAGATTACTACTAATCAATACAAAAAAAATAATGTTCAAATATATCCCGATTTGTTGTAAAATAGAAAACTCGACCCTTTTAAACAAAGGGTTCGTTTTTTTTTGGTTGTAAAAGTAAACTAATCGTGTAAACAAAACTACTAAAGTGAAGGCAAAACGAGGAAAAATATAGTTAGTTTTGTAATGTTTTATATTTTATTATGTTTTATAATTACTAAGATACATTGACAACGAAATGTACAAATTCTTCAATGTGTCCTCTTAACTTGTGAAATTAAATTTAAATCCGTTCCGCGTAACCGGTAATATTTTAAGGTACATTTATTCACCTTTGTGAATACTTTGTCATCATTTGCGAGGGCTATTTCACTCGGAGATACAGTGGGGGCGGACTCGACACAATGTCTCATTTGTTAATGATTTATTAACCAATACAGTTTTTCGTATTTTCCCCTTTTAAGGAAAATTGTCTGTGTGATTGTTATTTATATGTCTGTTAATGAATGCGTGGAGACTATCATTTGTAAGTACCTACATATATTTTTTACTAGCTGTTACCCGCGACTTCGTCTGCGTAGAAATAGTGCATGGCCGACTTTTTCGTTCATTACTCAGGTTCTACTAATTGGATTTCGATGTAATGTATACCACGAGGTTCCTCGAAAATAGAACTATCCCAATATTGAAAACCAAATTTCAATTGGATTAGTAATTGTATAAGGAACAAACAGAAAAACAGATCTAACACCTAGACAGAAATGAATTTTAAAAATTATATAATTTTGTTCTACTACTTATCCTAAGTCCCCTAGACAATTTTTTTTTAACTTACTTCCAAGTACAGACTTTTTGTCCTCTCTTCCTTAATTTTAAGTAATAGATATAGATAGAAAAAAGATATATCATTATGTCTAGATAAAAGATACAGATAAGGATTTATTCTTTTCTTTTATGAAGTGCTAAGTATAGCTCACTTCGTGTTAGTTTTCAGGACGGTGGTCTCACAATCAGCTACATTATACATTAACTAATATGCTTTATTTACACAAATATATAAAACATGTTGTACATCTGTATATGAAGGTAAATAAGTATTGACTACACTATTAATAAATATCTGTGTCATTTTCACTTTGACCACTAGAGGCACCCTGGGTCAATCGCGGGCTCTGCTTAAACTCGTTATTTATGATTTATACTGATTTTACTAATTAAAATAGCCGTACGGAAGTATATCCATTCTTTTCACACTTCGTTGACCATATGCCAACCTACTAAAACATTAATAGTCACGATAATAAACTTAAGTATTTACAGTATTTAGTCTGTAAATAGCCGGCCGGCGGGACTAACTACAGGGTTTTGTGGGACGCGGGAGGTAAACGAAGAAGTTAAACTAGTAGATATATACCCGTGTTACCCCATTTAGTAATTTTGCATTAATAATAACATTAAAAACATACACTATTATACTAACACCCGTTTTTATAAAACCTACCATAGGTATAAGTACTACGAGTATACATCTAATTTCCGAGGATTAAAAATTTCATTTGCATTTCAAGATTTTCGGCCAAAATACTTGATTCAAAAACAAAAAAGACCTCTAATGACCACTTAAGTAATCCTGGGAAACGTAACTATATTGCGTAAAAACATTTTAACAAATTTTCCCCTGTTTTCGTAGGACTTTTCAGTAAGCATCAAAGAGTAAGTAAGAGGCCCTTTTGTCGAGCACCTCCGGCGTATAGTGCGCTCAGTGCCGCATCATTAATCTTTTGGCAAACACTTTCATACCCTGCCTTCGGAGCGATGCACTCGCAATGGATATTATAGAAAAAAAAAACAAGAGAATATCGATTAAACTGACTCAATTGTCCGTTTTGTAAAGTTTGATCAGTCTTTACTTGATCGGTTTTATTTTTAAGCCCAGACGGAAAAAGAGGGGTATTATAAATTTGAGGTGTCTGTCTATGTGTCTGTGTTTCTACCTTTCAAACTGATGAGTACATTGGTCGATAGGTGACTTACATTAATACGCAAGTGTTTTAGCTATGTTGATCGAAATCAGCTCGGCTGTAGTATCATCTAATTAGCATCCACCGCTACTAGTTGCTATTTACTGTCAAAAAACATATTTCGTATTCTACATTGCTGTTTTGAAGTTATCACCGGTAACAACCACGTTACGTCAAAGCAGCAATGTACTGAAAGTTAATTACTAGTAGCCGTGGATGCTAATTAGATGATACCACAGCAGCAGTCCACAAGATATGATAAAAATAAAAAAGTTCGAGTGGGACTCCCGAAGAGCGAAGGAACGATGTACCATACCATTGTTGCAAAAACGACAAAAAAATCACGTTTATCGTATGGGAGCCCCTTAAATATTTGTTTATTTATATTTTAGAATGTGTTGCAGAATTATGGTGACAGACGGATAGCGATGTTTCAGTGGTCCCGTTTTAACCCTTTGAATACGAAACTCAAAAAAAGTATACACAAAATTATCGCGCTTGTAAAAAGTATAAGCAAAAGCTTTAACACGCTCGCTTTAAAACTCTAGTTACTAATTGAAGCTATAAAGAACGAATTAAATTGATTTGTTTAACGATAAACTGCTGTTGCATTATGCAAAACTCTACTTTAATTACGAAAATTGCGCTCAAGGTTCGACACAAACTCTGTATAAAAGTTATTTATAAAGAATTCAATTCTGTCGTGACTACAATCATTAAAAAAGTCACCTCGATCAAACATTTTACAAAACTTTTATAATTTGGAAACGAAGAAATATAGGTACCTAGGGATTTAACTATTCATATAGTGCATGCCCTCTTTAATGTAAGTATATTTTTAAACTTTCGATATACAATTTGTAACGGGTATGCCCTTTTAATCCGAAAGGGGGTTGTTCTAGACTTCTAGACGAACACCTTTTTATCTAAGTACGACTTTGAAAATTCAATCTTTTTTTTGAAAATTTTGAGATTATGTTTCACTGAAAAACAGCTACTTTTGAAAATAAAGATAATTGAAGTTTTGATTGTAAACCATCAAACTAAATAAAAGGACAACATAAGGTCAATGACCTTGAACTCCCAGAAACAGCTGATTTTCAAGTAAAGTTTACACCTAAATTTTTCGAAAAGTACTTCGAATTTTCAAAAGTCGTAGTACAAAAGTTGTTCGTCTAGACGTCTAGAACTAAAAGGGTCCCTTTCGAATTAAAAGGGCTTACCCGTTACACCTTGTATAGTAATAAAATTACATACATCAAGTCACAAATCGTTTTCGAGTTTCTGTGTTTCTAAGATACCATACTTACGTACTTATATCTAAAATATTTAGTTTAATTTTAAAATAAGTGTAACTAAAAATAGTAAGTAGAAATTGAAGACTCAAACTCGCTGGGGATCGCATGTAACGATGTTTTATCGGAGTCAGAAAGAAACTGTAAAAAAATAGTTGTTGTTTTTTTAAGGTAACGTATTTATTTTTACGTTTCGACAACAGTAAAGTTTCTATTTTGTTCTCTTGCGTCACGTACGTGACAAACGGTTCGTCTTAGGGATCGCCAAATATCGTTTAGTACGTGCGAGAAGAAACCAACTCGCCGGGTAAATAAAATAAATCAAATATAAAAGTAACAGTCCGTTCCCGAAGTAATTCCAAAAGCACTATTTTATTCCCATGAACGTTTACCATCATTCCGGATAATACTCTCAATAGTCTTATGGCACGAGGAAATAGAATACCAACTATATTCCATCTTTACGAGTACTTTCATTTATAATTCTAAAATAATTACGTCACCTTTACTGAAAAACATGAGTAAGCAATAAAAATAAATTAAATTTTCATACAAACGCGATTTTTGCTACAAAAGAGGTGACTTTACTTTATATATAAAAATTCAGAATAAAGTCACACTCATCCAATTTAATACCTTAAATTTTCCTAACATCACGCCTAAACGTATCTTTTTGACGCTAAAGCTCCGTCATTTTTATAACATTCGGGTATAAAGGGCGAAGTAATTCGCGACTGGTAAATAACATAATGTATATGACATTAGCGTGTGTCGGCTAACAGTAATATTATCATGTTCCTTTGTGTCGCAGCGAACGCTAGCCCCATATAAATAAGGTTCTTACCGTATTTTTCAAAGACGAGCTATGTTAACACGTTTTCGTGAGTTGGAAACTTGGTACTGTCTTCGGACTGGTCTAAATGAAATTTACCCTACTGACATGGATGGATTTACGAAAATACGCTAATGTGTATTATTTTTTTCTCTAGATTTTACACTTAAGATTTTATTACAGCCAGAAATATGTCGATGTCGTCATTGACCCGCTCGTACTTACACACATCCACCAGATTGAGTACATTTACTTTTACTAGGTTATAGTAACCCTACTAAAAATCTAAGAATACAGAAAACTCACTTAAAATTTGAGAGATCATTAAATAATTTCAACTTCTAAATTTAAAGTATGAGAATTTTAGAGTTTGAGAGCTGTTTAGTTGTTAAGTAGAACTTTAATTTTGAGTAGCGTTTCTGTATATTTGGCTGTAAGCTACGTAATACGTAGCTTAGACGTGGGTAGTAAGCATGCAGTAATACTAGATACCTGAAATCTGGTATTCAGACTAGAAATTAAATATTATTTCACTTTTTTCAAGGTCTTAAGTTTCTATAAAATTTTAATTAAACATATGCTACACAGATGTCGTAAATAAATATTAAGTAACAACATCAAATTCTCTACTTATATAAATCATAAGAACGAATTTAATGGGCAAGGTGACAAGGCTACGGACATCACAGGAAGTGTCGCATCTGGGTTGAAGGGTATTTTGATTTGCAAAATATTTGATAACACCTTTACCTTAACACCAGTATTTATGGACAAGTCGAGTAATTACTCTGCCTAAGTAAAATCTCTGTCACATTTTCGCAGACTTCGAAAACTTTAGACAAGTGCGAGATAAAATGCATTACTTTGCCAAAGTAATTACTCGACTTGTTTATAAATACTGGTGTAAAATGGTTTTTTATTCGTCTTACCAAAATTAAGTATTATTTTATCTTGCCACATCCAATATAATTCATTACACGTGTTAAGGTTGTAAATACACGTGCCGCCCCGCGCCGCACCGGGCCTCCGCCTCCAGCGAAAATTCACTCAAGGCGCCTCCGTCACACTCCCATGTGTTTTTATTGTTTTAAATGCGTACGTTATTTTTCGCAGCAAAACCTTGTCTGAAGAGAATTTTTGTACGAAGTTATGTTCCTGTACGTGGTTCAATTACGGGCAACAGGAACTGAAGTATTTGTTGCTACGTGCTTGCTTTGCTCCTTGTTGTTTAACCAGAAGATTGTATTAGGGCAATAAAAATAAAATTGGAAACAAAACTTAGATAAAAAAACACCTTAATGCCTACGACTAATGCGAATACTACAGGGTTAGCGAATCGTTTTTATCCGCACCACATCATTCATATTCGCCATGTTTTTCAGGAATGTAATTCCTCATATTATAAACAGGTATTTGGGATAGATGTCGATGGCGATAAATATTAAAGCGACAAACAGGCTTCGATTAGGCGGCAAGGCACGTCGTTCCCAAACTTTCGATTCGAATTCGGTGTCAGTCGATATTAAATTAAAATCACCCACGCATTCCTCCCGCGTCTTTTTCCTGTCCATTTGCGAGGTCCGTGTAGAAACCGGGGTCACATCCCGTTCCGAGCCGTCTCCTTGTACGAGACAACATTTGTGGATACGACTTGGATACGACCCATTAATTCCCTTTTCTTAGTGGTAGATACCCTGACTTTCATTCTGAAGGTAGTAGTTTTGAATCCAGGCTGTCCAATTTCTTTTTTCTTGCGAAAAAGATATGTGCGTTAATAACATCAGGAAAACATCATGGGGGAACCCGTTAGCTAACTTTGTTAGCTCCAAACGTATTGACCAGTTCTTTCTTCTGGGCAAGGCTGACTAGGCTGGTAGGGAATAGATGCTGGGCATGCAGGCCACCTGACAACATCCCGGGCACTACAGTGTCATAAATAGCATGGATTAAGAGTTGTTTGCGCTGTATAAATCATCTAAAATTAGATGAAAAGGCGGCTTTTTTGGAACCTTTACTTCATTTTATACTTTGGAAACTAAAACAATAGGTAATTTAAATTAGATTAAAAAATACCAGATATGTACCTAAATTACAATGTATGAAGTATTATGGAAAATAACGTGTATTTTTTAGTATGTCCTCAGTAAGACAACGAGTCTGGTGAGCAAATTTCTAGGCAAGCTAGTGAATGGCGACGCATAGTTGAGTGATGAAGGACTTTTTTATTTGAATCGTGTGCGAATGTGAGCATCCAAAGGGCAGCGAGACGACGAGACATATTACCTACTTACAATAACGGGATAGACACGGGACCCAATAAATGTTTTGTCGGTAAATCGCCTTCCCCAAAATTAATGAACATTTTGTTCTCTTGTAAAGTAACTACGTCGTCCAATTAATCTTGGGAGTTTGAGAAAAACAACTTTGAAAAGAGAAACATGATGAAAAACGCGGTGTGCGCATAACTTTTTTACCTTACTTTATGACCGTCGAGGTAGTTCGTCGGGAAGTTTTGCTGTAATGTTTAAGATTGTAAGTTGATAGAGTCGCCAGACAGGTAGGTATGTTATGTAGATTTGGAGCATTCTACCGAGAACGCATTCCGGTTGAGTGTATTCAAGGAGGGTTTACGTTTTTATGTTCGCATGCATGTTTTATTAGAGAGTCTTCGTCCTCTCGGTCCCGAGTATTGAGGGAGAATAACATGACAGTACAAGGTCACGTGACCGACTACTGAATTTTAATGCAAGCATTCCTTTGATAGTCGTAAAAATGATTTCTTAAAATTGTTTCTCCGGGTTGTTTTCTTTCGACATTTAACAGTCGGAATAATTTTGTAGACATTCTAGAACATTGACCTGTCTTTCTTTATAATGAACTCGAAAATAGTTTGTATTTGAGAAAAGTCTATAGTATTTCATTCGCGGAAAACTACCAAACCACCAAAAACATTGCAGGCGATGAATTTTGAAAAAAAGATCGGTAGAGAATTGAAATATTAAATAGCCCCGTTACTATTTATTTCCCGAATCATCATCATCAGTTGAATTTATTTTATATCAAATTTTTAGATAGGTATCTCGTTATGTTGATGAAACAAGTACGAGTAAACCACCCCAGAAGATGTCTTGAATGTACCTATTTCCTCCGAAACATCTATTCGATCGAGTCGATACAAATGAGTTGTATATAAAAAGTCGTGCAACACCGATCTTATTTTCTGGTGGTAGTTTCAGTGCGGCACCGCTAATAGATGTGTCACTAAATTTGCGTTTTCAATTCGGAGTCTGAGAGCGGTTTCAATCAAAACAGGCACGCACTCCTGCCACATCCGCACCACCGTCGCCTTTTAGAATAAGAATTGTCTTTTTCAGAACAGTCTGCTGTGTTAGAAAAGTATGGATACGGATTCCATTATTCATGGTTTTTCATTTTACATGAAACGTCGATTTAACTTTACAAAATTCAATAAATCATCCTACTAATATTATCCTACTATCCTACTTAATATTATAAATGTGAAAGTGTGTGTGTTTGGATGTTTGTTACTCAATCACGCAAAAACTACTGAACCGATTGCGATGAAACTTGGAATATAAGTAGTTGGATACCGGGAAGAGATCGCTTTAAGCGATAAGGCCGCCCATTGTGCCACCTATTTTTAAGTTGTGTTTGTTTTCTTTATACGTATTTGTATTTGGTGTGTAAAATAAAGAATTTATTCATTCATTCATTCGCTCAATAACACAGGCTACATTTTATCCCGATATTCCCGCGGGAACGGAAAAAGTAGTTCTAAAATAAAGCAATTCTGTTACTTATAACCCATAAAATAATCGAACAATTTCTTGTAAATTCAAAGTAAACACATAAAAGTACCGACAAAATTATTCTTAGCGTAAGTTGAGGCAACTTTGCGAGCTATTCGGCGGCAGCCCTGTAAATTTGTACAATCTGTCGCTATGTTGTAATTAATTGCATAATTCCGACAATTGTATCTGGTCGGCTTCCATACTAAGGCGCTCGGCCGTCGGCGTCGTGCGTCGCCCGAGGCCCGTGTCCGCCCACCATGAAATTAAAACCGACTCGCGCCGAACGAATGATTGAATAATAAACGAAAGAATTCGCGTCCTGCCCTTGTATTACGTATTCATGACGACTGCTCTCGTGGACATAGCTACGGAGCGTGTGACGTGCCACGCGAGACGATTCCTACAACACGTACAATTCTTTTTTTTTTTTTTTTTTTTTTTTTTTTTTTTTTTTTTTTTTTTCCTGTGACGAACACACAGCGCCATCTAGCCCCGTGGTAAGCTGCTAAGCTTGTGTTACGGTGGCTAGACAACGGATATACTACTTATATTTATTTTTCTTTTGTAAATACATACATATTATTCATAGAAATACGCCCAGACCAGATACAAATATTTATTTTTAAGCATAAATATTTGCACCCAGCGGGAATCGAACCCGCAACCTTCTGTATTGCAGCCAAGCGTTCGCCCGACGCGCCACAGAGGTCGTCAATTCTTACCTATCTTTATTGAAAAAAATACTAACTTACATGTCTTTCTAGGCTTGCATAGCTATTCGTTTACATGGAGTTCCCAACGCTACGTTCCCTAAATACTATTCATCGAAAGACGTTTACCCGATGACAATTAACCGATAGATTGCTACATTATGCTCTGTCTTCCTAGTGACGGAACATTTGGAAAAGAGAATCCAATTTAAATATTCAAAAATACTTGACACTGGCTAATTCACAAATTGATATAATCGGTTCGAGACCGAGAAGAAAATGAATAACAAATTATGTGTAGGTACTTTTAATCACCCCTAAAATTATTTTAATAGAGTTTATTTTTATATTTCTTTTAAATTGTTATTAAATGTAAGTACTTGGTTTAAATGGTTTAGTCCAATATTGTATTGAACCCGTAATTTAGTTGTTAAAGAGATTCTATTTCTGGCCTAATACGATAAATCGGAAGAGCGGCGGGACGGTGAATTGCAGGGCGTGGGTTCAAGGGTTTGAACCCACGCAAAATGATAAAATTTGGAAAATCATTCGACTCATAAAATGTAAGCTTATAAGTTTTACTGGTAGATTGCGCCACAATCCTTTGTCTAGTAAAAATAGGTTTTAAGCACTTAATTTTTACTTAACTCCTTTAAAGTTGTTGGTATGAATGTAGATACTCAATACGGAGGAAGTAGGTGCAAGTTACGTCCTCCGAGCCCTACCATGATGTCTTATAAGTCGTCGCGAAGTCAGCTAAAAAAAATAAAAAAAAAAAAAAAAAAAAACAAACTAAAAAAAAAAGTTGTTTTTAAAAGTAGTCGGGGTATTTTTTATTTAAAATTTACTTTATTTTTTTTGAACGACAAAAGGACGACATAGCAACGACAATCGAGCATGGTAGCGCGGAATATTTCGACTCCGATTTCTGTCTGAAGGTTTCTGGTAACGGATTTAGGTGACAAAAGGAAGCGCAAAGACGCGACCTACGTCAGCTCTAACGACAATTACATTTTTAACGTCAACTGTATTACAAATAGGGCTTCCTCTCGTCCGAAATATTAATCATTCTTTGTCTCCCGACCTTCCGCCTATTCATTTATCATGGTGAAGTATTTTTGAGAACTAATTAAACTTACCGATGCGACTGAAATATCGTAGTCTATAGGTACAGACAGTGTTTTGGTCAGCAATACGTACCTGATTCATGTTTCTGTTAGTAAGTGTGTTGGTTTCTAATTATTTTATGTTACCTAGGTATTTTTCAATTTGTTGTATGTTAAATGACTTAGGTAGGGTCACTTGTAGTTATGATTGAAAAAGTTTAACCGAGTGAGCAAGCCTGGCAATATTTGCTCTCGTGTGTCAGTATGTTTGTTTGTATTTTTGTATGTTGATTCTTGTTGAACAGCTCGTATTTCTCATCTAGGTTATAACAGGTTTTTGATTGGATTGGACACAAAAGAGACTAATCCATATCTCCGCCAAATACGAACTGTTCGTTCTTTTTTATTTGAAAGAGGGTAGTTTTTATTTTAGGGACATAATTATATTCGTTACAGATATAAATAATAATTGGGCAAGTACGTGCCTTGTTGGGCCACGCGCAGTGTAGGGTTTCGTAGTTTCCAATAACAGGGATTGCAATCTGGAAAAGTCTTAACAACTAACACCTACCTAGGTTTGTATTTACCATAACAGTTACATAGACATTATATTGCATAGAAAATCTTAAATCCCATATGGCAAAATGCCTTACAATATCAATGCTCACGCAGTTTCACCCGCGTAAGTCCCTTCCCGCGGGAATATCGAGATAAAAAATAGCCTATGTGTTATTCCCGGTATCCACCGATATTCCAAGTTTCATCGCAATCAGCTTAGTAGTTTTTGCGTGATTGAGTAACAAACATCCAAACACACACACTTTAACATTTATAATATTAGTAGGATAGTAAGATTCTCTAATAGTACTAAGTTTATTAAACAGTTATAAAACGGCTTCGGTTTGTAGTTAGTGATGTTAACCGAATAGCCGGCCACCGGCGGGCGGTCCTAAGCCCGTAACACTAACGTATCAGATACAAATATCTGAACGCGTATCCAAATCCCACAGGGTCCGACCACAGAGCAACTTAACCTAAAATTAAATCAAAGAGGGGCTTAACCAATCAGGCCGAGTGCTATCATTGAATCGGCAAAGGAACACTAAAATTACTTCTTGATGCGGAGAAACGAAGATTCATCGTAAAAGTGGTGGGGTGGGTAGGGTGAAGGGGTGTCTGAATGGTTTTCCGTGTTACGCAGACGTCCACGCTGCCCGATTACCGCGCACGTAGCGAACGGACCAGTCCATGGCTCACGACGCCGACGCTTTGCCTCGGCCCTCGACGTAAGGTTCGGTTCACAAGGCGCGGCGTGGCACCGCGAACGGACCAGTCTATGGCTTACGACGCTTTGCCTCTGCCCTCGACGTAAGGTTTAGTTCACAAGGCGCGGCGTAGCACTGCAAACTCATGCGTGATTCTGACGAAAAAAAATACCTTGTTTTATTTTTAAAGTGTTTCAAAACTAGAAACTGTCAAGGGTGCAGGTTCAAGTCATGTCGGATGCAAATGGCTGGAAAACATTTTGACAGAAATCAAAATAAATAAATATATTTTATGAACATGAAGTAGGCCCAATCTAACACAAACCACCGAAAGAGAATTTTGATAATGAGAAGAAAGAAGAAACAAAGAAATTTGATAAATGTTCACAATGACGTCCGCTGAAACGGTGCTACTCAGATAAGCAACGTGTAGCTAGATTCGTGCGGGGTAAAAAACACTAGTGACCAGCATTTCCTCATTAATTGACATAATGTGAATAATTTGGCATCTTGAATAAATATTTAGGTTTACTAGCTTCGTTTCATCTGCATAACTCCCGAACCCGCCGGAATATTGAAATAAACTGTCTATCTAGATCTCTAGCTATCTGCATACTAAGTTTCATCTCGATCGGTTTAGTAGTTTTGGCCTGAATGAGTAAGAAACATACTATTTCACTTTTTACTTAGTAGAATTAGACGCTGGGTCGCTGTTCAGCGGCCCTAGCCAACATTCTTATCGAATAACGAAATCGCCAATCGACAGATTTTTTTGTATGAAATTGACATAAGCTCGCGAAAAATCTAACTTGACCTTATGTCAATTATGCCGGCCGCGGCGCAACGAACGGCGCGGTGGGGCGTTGCCACTTCACCGCGCCATATAAACCGGCTCTAATGCTGTATTTTAAACATGAAAAACCGTTCCGGTAATACTAGTATCTACTAAAATGTTAACTCCGAGATTTATCCCCTTTGTATTTTAACGGCTTCTCTCAGATGCTATGGTTTACGGCGTCGCAGACGCTACATCGGTGTAGAGGTCGAGATAATTAAGTGTACTTGTACGTGACCTTTCACCGGGAAATGTCAATGTTTATAAATCTTTTTGAAAAAAAAACTTTCGTATTTTACGTGTAAGGAGTACGGTATACACCATACACGTAGTTCAAGTAGGATTTGAGTAACGTATTTTTTTGCCTCCTAAGGTTTATAAATTATACTTAAATGGATAATCCAATTAACTATTATTTTCTTAGTTAAAACATCCCTATCTACCTAATATTACTTTAAAAGATCTCTTTTTTATTTTTGTCAAAAAATAATGAACGCTACTACATAAATTTACTTAGGTACCTTAAATTACAAGGGATACCCGTCAAAATTCCAACCATTTTTGTAAAGGAGACGCCCTACAATTTGGCGTGAGTAAAATTTTAAATTATGAATGATTATTTTACAGTCAGCGATCAAAATTAAACTCTTCCAACTCTTTTAGCCTTATTAATAAACGAAGAATAAGGTCAGTGTAGTGAGAACATGCTTCGATTTTTCTCGTGACAGGAACTTTCAACTGTTTTTCAAAGTTGACAGAGAAAAACAAAAAGCGGAATAACTACTTCGACCTTATTTCACCGTTAAAACAGCTATAAATGTGTGTTTAAGCTTAAACGAAACCATGTATATAATTCAAACAATGAATTAAAATGAGTTAATTAAATGCCGAAAATCCTATATCTCCTTATACAACAAGACATATATATACACAAACCATACTTATGCCCTCTTACTTATAAACGCTAGTTAACAGCTGCATAACTATGTATCGTTTGTCTTTTACTGTGACATGAAGTTTCAAAGTTGACAGACAGACAAACGTCACATAACTTGGTCATCTGTTAATCATCGTAAGGAGCTTAATGTCAAATTAAATTGAAACCAGACGGCGGAATATGGACTCCTTGGCATAGGTTGTAGGACATTACTTAAAATTAAAACCGTTTGCTAGAAATATTTTTAAAGGAAAAAATCATCTTTAAAAATTCACTTGCGGCGAGATTTGAACTCGCATCCCTGGATCAATATTCCAGTGCCTATACCGCTCGGCCACGCAAGTTCCCGAACTTGCGTCAAGCCGCAAGTGAATTTTTGAAGATTAATTTTTCCTTTAAAAATATTTCTAGTAAATATGCCTTGAGCAATAAAAACAAATTTACGAAATAAAAACGTTTGTTCAAAACCCCCTGTTAAATAATTCAATTGTAAAATCTGTCCTTTTTTATTCCCGTCAAATTGGAAGCAGCGTTTCCTTAAATAAAATAATCTTAATCTTAGTTAAGTCTCCCAGCCAAACACAATTAAAACGAAAGCGGTTTAAAAATTAATACTTATTGTTAATACTTTATAGTCCCAATTTAATAATTACGAAAATCCACCTTAAGTAAAGGAGCGTAATAAAAATACGAAGGGTCTACAATTTACGTGTGGTGGCGAGTAGCACCTGGGTCATGTCTCCTTTTACTTATCCCGTAAAGATTAAGTCCCCAGAAATTCCCCTTACGCTAGGGTAGCTATGATAAAGAAAACCTTGACGGACTTTTTGAAATCTAAATTCTACAATAAATAATTAAAATAAATATTGCATCACATTGCACACATCGCAATCTAGCCCTAAACTAAGCTCTAGGATTGTACTATGGGTAGTACCCATACAATTTAACGGATATACCACATTATTATTATTTTGTAAATACATTTAATTATACATAGAAAGATACCCTTTCTCTACATCCTGCGGGATCGAGACTTCCGCGTGTGAGACCGTAATTACCCATTTTTAATCAAGACTACTGACTGGATAGGACTGATTTAGATAATGCTCAGTATCAATATAAGTAGCTTAAGACTTGAATTAACCCGTACATAAATCGTTTTATATTACGATCTACGTATTAAAAACTCAAGGCCACGAAAAAAAATATTATAAAAATAAGCCTACGTAAGCTAAAATGAAAAAGTATAAATTGAAATATAGCCCAAAACAAACCAAAATTCATTGCGAATTAAGACCGGCAAATTTGGATATAAATTTTGATACAAATGTCCACAAGTTATGTGTAGTTTTTCATCATCATCATCATCATCAGCCCGTTGCAGTCCACTGCTGGACATAGGCCTCTCCAATTGCACGCCACCTAGATCTATTTTCGGCTTCTCGCATCCAGTTTGTGCCAGCCGTCTTGCGCAAATCGTCGCTCCAACGTGCCTGAGGACGTCCTACACTACGTTTGCCGAGACGCGGTCTCCACTCTAGAACTCGTTTACCCCAACGGTTGTCGGTTCTACGGCTAATATGGCCAGCCCACTGCCACTTCAGCTTGCTAATCCGGTGAGCTATGTCGAAGACTTTGGTTTTCTGACGGATCACCTCATTTCTGATGCGATCCCTCAGAGAAACGCCGAGCATAGCTCGTTCCATAGCTCGCTGAGCGATTTTGAATTTGTGGACCAACCGTGCCGTTAGTGTCCACGTTTCGGCTCCGTATGTCATGACGGGTAGGACGCACTGATTAAATACCTTCGTCTTTAGGCACTGTGGGATTGACGATGTAAAAACTCGACGTAGCTTCCCAAATGCTGCCCAACCCAACTGAATTCTCCTGTTCACCTCGCCCTCAAAGTTGTTTTTTCCTAACTGCAATGTTTGCCCTAGGTAAACATATTTTTGAACAACTTCGAGAACGGCGCCGCGTATCGCAATAGGTTCCGGTAGAACATGTTCGTTGAACATGACCTTGGTTTTGTCCATGTTCATCCGTAGGCCAATGCGTACAGAAGAGTCAGCCAGGCATTCAGCATCCGTTGTAGGTCCTGCAGCGTTTCTGCCATGATGACGATATCATCTGCAAATCGCAAGTGAGAGATATACTCGCCATTAATATTAATGCCACGTCCTTTCCAGTTCAGCGTCTTAAACATATCCTCCATTGCATTTGTGAACAATTTCGGGGAAATAACATCCCCTTGTCTCACTCCTCGATGCAACGGTATGGGCCTTGTTTGCTGATTCTGTACTTGGACGGACATGGTGGCGGACTCGTAAAGACATCTCATCACTTGGATGTACCGCCAATCTACTTGGCAGCGCTGCAGGGACTCCAGAACAGACCAGATTTCAACCGAGTCAAAGGCTTTTTCATAGTCCACAAATGCTAGACACAGGGGCTGATTATACTCTTCGGTCTTCTGTATAATCTGCCGCACTGTGTGGATGTGGTCTATGGTGCCATATCCGCTCCGAAACCCAGCCTGCTCCGGTGGTTGGAATTCGTCGAGTCTTCGCGCAAGACGGTTCGTGATCACTCTAGAAAACAGCTTATAGACGTGGCTTAGAAGGGATATGGGTCGATAGTTTTTCAGCAGAGTCTTGTCTCCCTTTTTGAAGAACAGGACGACCACACTCCTACTCCACGCCTCTGGAGTTCTCCCTTCGAACAGGACAGCGTTAAAAAGCTTCTGGAGCTCCCTCAGTACGGGTTTACCTCCTGCTTTCACCAGCTCTGTGGTAACGCCATCCTCTCCAGGGGCTTTTCCATTTTTGAGCTGTCTAAGAGCGATCTCGATTTTGTCAATAGTGACTTCTGGCAGGTCTTCGGTGAAATGGCGTGTTAATGTTGCTCTAGGATCCTCATTTTCGGGATTCGGCTGAGATGCATGCGATGCGTATAATCGGGCATAAAAGTCTTCTACCTCCGAAAGGACTGCCGGCTTCGAAGCAACGACTTCTCCACCTGCAGTGGTCAACTTTGTCAGGTGGCTTCTTCCAAGAGATTGTACAAACACTTTTGACCCCCGGTTCTGCTCGATCGCTCTTTCAATTAAAAGAGTATTGAAGCGCCGGAGGTCGCGTCGTACGTGTTTGCTGATCTCTTGGTTTAGAGTCCGCTTTTCTGACGAAGTGATGGGTGGGTTTACACGTCGTTCCTTCATTAGCCCTAGAGTCCCTTCTGAAAGCTTAGACTTTTTGCCCTTACGCTGCATATTACAAAATCTCGTACCTTCTTCCCTGAGGATCCGAGTCACATTTTCGAGGTCCTGGTTTACGTCTGTTATGGTTTCCACGGCAGCGAATCGGTTCACCAGGTTTGACTGGAACGTTTCAGATCCTGCCATGATTTGGAGCAGAGTTGGTCGGAGTCTGGACTTCATCAGACGGACACGTTCGGCCTTAAAGTTGATATTCAGAGAGCCTCGGACAAGTCGGTGATCGCTACCGGTATTGAACCTGTTGATCACGGAGACGTCTCTGAATATATGCTTCTTGTCCGTCATGATGAAGTCGATCTCATTTTTAGTCATAGAGTCAGGGCTTCGCCATGTCCACTTCCTTTGAGGCTGTTTCTTGAAGAAGGAGTTCATCAAGAAGAGCCCCTCTCATTCGAGGAAGTTGACGAGCATTTGCCCCCTATGATTCCTGCTTCCAAATCCATAGCATCCTACTACCGATTCGCTGCAATTCTGTACTCCCACTCTTGCGTTGAAGTCCCCCATAACAACGGTGTACTGGGTCTTTGTAGTGAAGTGGAGGGCCCTCGATATGTCATCGAACATATCCTCCACTTCGCCGTCCGAGTGTGTCGAGGTCGGTGCGTACACTTGCACTACCTTGAGGCTATACCTCTCGGTGAGCTTTACAATAAGGTACGCTACCCTGTTCGACACACTCGATACTTCCACAACGTTGTCAGATAGGGACTTATTCACCAGAAACCCAACGCCACCTTGGGATAGCTGGTCTCCCTCACGGAAGTACATTAGGTGGCCGGATTCCAGGGTTATGGTGTCCTCCCCCTCTCTTCGGACTTCGCTCAACCCCAGTATATGCCACCTAATTTTCCCAAGTTCCACCTCGAGTTGCGCCAGATGCGAGTCAAGCCTTAGCGTGCGTCCGTTATACGTCGCCAGGGTCAGTCGGTTATGGTGGCCTCCCGTAGCCCGGAGATTCTTGGCACCCCCCGCCCCGCCGTTATCATGGTCGCCACGATGACCAGGAATAGCAGGGCCGCCGACAACTAGGGGCCGTGGCTTGTGGTTTCTCTGCATTTAGAGGATTTGCCCATAATCGCCTCGCTGGGCATGCGGGTTGGCGATCGCAGGGCGTAACTACTAGAACCGGTGATGCTGCTGCCCATCACCGGTCTGTTGCATTTAGTTACGCCTCTTGGGATGGATATACCGCCATCAGTCGGTCGCCAGAGCCTCGTCCGTTAGTCAGCAGGATGCACCGCGTGCAGGTGAGGTTGGCTGCGGCGAAAGATGCTAGTTCACCCCTTACATCCTTCATCCATCGTAGTTTTTCATGGACACCCTACTCTAGGTATGACTATACGTGCGTCTCGGCTCCGGAGTGAGTCATTTAGCCCCTGTTTACTAGATTAGGGGATTTTTTTTACAACAGCTTTCTACCCCAGACTGTTTAGATGTGACACAACACAGTATATGTATTTTATAGCAATTTAGAAATTTATGAGCTCGGCTGTACTGTGGTTACACGAGATTTTTGTTAGATGTAAGATTTAAGGCTATGTCGGCAGTTATTGTGTCTGGAAAAGTAAACATATACTATGGGTTTCGGCAAGGGTAACATAATCCATAAGAAAGGGGCTGGTTCTAGACATGTAGGTTGTGTAGCTTTGGAAATTCGTCTGTTCCATAGAAAAAGTTAAGTTTACGCTTGCTTTTACCCGATCGAGCTGTTTGGCGACTATTTACCATTTTAGTTTGAACTGTATGAACAAGATTAATAAGATGAATATCGTGCATGTGAAGCAAATGATTGTTTGATTTATGTTGTGTAGTTACTTATTTATTTTTGTTAGATCTCTGTATTATGTTTTATAAAAAATCAGATCAGTCCATTGACTTGTACTTGCCCTTTGCACGCCAGACAAATCTTAGTGATTTTAGCCGGCATTTTGTTTTTAAAAATTATTTATTTGTTTTTTAAATAAATAAAAAAATAAAATAATAAGTGTGAAAATACGCACTTTAACCAGATTTGGTAGCAGTCGATATTTTATAGTGATTAAACTATCGACAACGAGTTTGATCGAGGCAAAAGTCTTTAGTGGACATTTACTCCAAAAGTCTCAATTTTAAAATGTAGGCCAAATATTTTTTTTTAAATCCATTCCAAACAAAATATGAAATAAATTTCTGTGGTTTTAGCACCATAAAATATAGAAATATAATTGTTAACGACAGTTGGTAAGAGGCATCAAACTATTTCAACAACATTAATTTGGAACCTATAAAAAATTCATAATTAATCCCTATTTGACTACGACAAAACGTAATTTTAATACAACGTTTGATTACAAGAACTTAAGTTTTAGGTCCAAAATATATTACAAAAATCTATCTAAAACTTATTAAACATTTCCCAAAAAACTTATATTAAAAAACTAGATGCGCCCCATGGTACCCGCGTAAGTCGCGTTACCGCGGGAATATCAGAATAAAAAGAAGCCTATGTATTATTTCAGATCTCTAGCTATCTATATTCCAAGCTTGATCGTAACTGGTTTAGTAGTTTTTACATGATTGAGTTACAAACTAACATCCATACATACTCACAAACTTACAGCTTAGCTTATTAGTAGGATATAAGTACCTACTATAATTATAAAATAGTACAAATTACAACAAATTAAAACAAGATAAAAATACTTAGTAATGTGCAATATTCATTTACTTTTGTCAATGTACAATTTGCTTATTAGGTAGGTACACCAACATACTTATATTAAAATAAAATTAATTAAAATAAAAATCCAAAAATGGGTCCATACGTAACGTACCCAAAAGGCAATATTTTTTCTAAATACTTAGTCAAATATGCCACCTAAGATCATTTCTGAAACAAAGGAGCCTAAAATGCCTCGCATTACCTCGCTGGGTGGGATGAACTTTGTACCAAAATGAACCCGAGCGACTATCCGAACCGCGCACCTTGAGCCGATAGCCAATCTCCTGGAGGAAACCTAAAGCATCGGGTTTATCGGGCATAAGCAAAGATACAGTTAATGCATCAACCACCAACCATCTCACAATATAAATATACCAAATGAAAATTTTTAAATAAATAAGTTTATACAAAATTTAGAATATGTACGGTTTTTTCGTCGTCATTAAAAACTAAACGCCTACGCGTACGCTTCAAATAAAAGCAATCTCTAACCATAACAACCAATTAGAACAACAAACTAGATTGTTATCTTGTTTTTATCTTCAATTATATTTAGCATTATGCCATATTAACTAAAAAAAATTTAATAATATATTTCCTTGAAACAGGATAATTATGAGAAGAATGATTTAATTTTTTATTCTTGTTTCGCGACCTCAAAACGCCGGGCGTTAAAGAAAAGAAACGCGACGCGGCGAGTTTTAAATATAAAATAACTATTAGCAAACATAGTTATATTTTATGATTAACGAATATAACTGTGTTACAATAATACAAATGTTATGAAACCCAGTGCGTCCATCCGACACCAAGAATATGTGAACCATCATTAAACGAAGGTACATTTGTTAAATGTACCTCCTACCGCCTACTAATCACCTAACATGAGCATAATTATACATTTCAAACCCATATTTGAAAGTGTTAATTGTCCATTAATATGAATTACAATTATCGTTCGAAACTTCTCACAAACGACACATAAACACGTTAACTACGTGGATACTTAAAACTAATATTATTCCCTCGGGTACACTTCCTTATTATCCTGCCAGACGAAGCTGTCTGCGAACTTATCCCAAGTATTTCGGAGAACACAGTTCAACAGTCACGCATCAGCCAGTCTCAATTACTAAGGAACCCGAAGTCGGAACGTAGGCGTCGCGATGCAAACAAATCACCTAGATAAACAGGGTTCCGCAGAACAATGCATTGTCAACACAAGATGGAATATAAAAGCGCTCGCAAAATGACGTCCTATGCTACAGTTTCTTTCATATCATACGATTTTTGGGACTGAAATCGTCCATAGCTTAAATATAATAAAACAATCTGCAGTCAAAATTGAAAAAGCCAACTGTAAAGTTGGCGAAAGTTCGGTTTAAAACCATGAATTAAAACGCGATAAAACCCGATAAATTAAGTGTTTTATTATGCAAAATTGAGAAAACTATAGAAGAAATTAGCTCTAAATATTTTATCCACATTAATAGCTACCTACCTGGCCTCAGAGAGAAAAAGTACAGTAATACTTTTATTTGTGTTGGTATTTTTACAAGAAAACGTATAAATTTACCGAGTAATCTATAACTTTTTGAGTATTTTACAATTATAGAGTAAATTGACAAGTGCTACGAAATAGCTACGAATAGTCGTAGACTATTAATAAAGGTTAGGGGTGAAGTCGTCCCCCTCGAAACTGGTACCAGGGACCACTTGTACCCTTTCAAATTTGATAATAGTCAACTGGGCCTAAAGTAAATCATAAAATTAAATTTTCGATTTTGTCGTTTTCTGTGTTTAGTTAGTTCTTGCCAGTTTGACCAACAGGATTATTTTTCCCGCAGGCCAAAATGTCTAAAGCTAAGTCAAATACATAGGGATCCTAATTAACACATAATTACAACGTTTGCATTGTTTAAAATTGCCGGCGGAGTGTACATTTATTTGATTTATTTACCTAAAATATAAATAAAAAATTAATTTTAAAACTATACTTATTACAAACACTAGTTTAAAAATTTTGCGTCCGACTTGTGGCACAAACGGGAAGACATGTCACAATGTGATTTGTGACACAATGTTGCTATTCACATCCTGTTGGGTACAGAATTATTGATAAAAAAAAAGTTTTTCTAAACTAATTTCAAAAGTATAAGAAACACTTTAAAATGATATCAAGGCAAAGAAAACCATTCACTAAAATCGTATCGTGTAAAAACTCAGAGATCAGCGTGCCCCAAATCCAATCAGCTATTGAATTAACCCGGTCCGTGTGACGGGAATACGGATTCGGGCCGTCCTCACGTCAAATGTTTATCTTTCATCTGGCACAGCGTTAATGTAAGTGCGAGTACAGTGTGTAATAGCCGAGCGGGGCTCATCTCACTCATAGATCTGCTGAGTGGGGCCCGATTTCGGGATTACAAGCAAGTACTACGTACTACGACCCCAATGAGGTGAAGCGATGACAATTTGCGAAGGAAAACGCTCGTTCTGTCAAGATAAGTGCTTATTAGCAATGCGGTCTTTGAATTCGGAGGTTGTGGCTTGGAATGACGTCCGATGTTCTTGTTCTTACAACGTGTTAAAGTGGTTGTTTAGTTTTATTTGCTTTCTATTTAACTTGATATTACTGTTAGATTGTATCGTTCTTTAGGGGTCGTATGCGTACAAGTTTTTGCGGATGTGGAGCTCTAGGAGTAAATATCTATTTGACTAAATCGCTATGCAGGACTGGACAACAGATGTAACTATTTCGATCACTTTAAGACTAAATGTCGATATAACTAAATTGTATAAAGCGAATCGCCAATCGTTTATTAATTATTTTGTCTGTTTATTTGTGATTTCCTGTTTTGTAATGTAATAATTTGGTGCAATAAAGATATTAATCTATCTATCTATCGCATTAAGGTTACATTGCTTTTGGACTACATCCCCAAGAGCCTAAAAATGTAACGACTAAGGGATGATTTATATTAGACCGAGCTTCGTTGTCCATTGCTCGGCCGCTACTCGGTTGCAACAGACCGATCGACTGCTCGTCGAGCAATGGACAACGAAGCTCCGACCCTCGTGACGGCCTGACATAAATCATGCCTAAGTATGGTCTTATGTGTTCTAAAATACAGCTATGAAAATTAAAGCTATCTAGTTTTTAGTAGTTAGGTACTTTTACTATTCAACTAAATGTTTTATTTACTTATACCTAAGTTTAAGAGTACTGACATTTTCTTTTTAATTGTTAGGAACCTTAATATAGATAGGTAACGCAATACCCAATCACAAAAAGTCTAATTATAGATAGGTAACGCAATGGCCAATTACAAAGAGTCTAAAAATAGATAGGTAACGCAATGGCCAATTACAATGGAGTCAAAGTATTGATAGGTAACGCAATGGACAATCACAAAGAGTCTCATTATTCATAAGTAATGCAATGGCCAATTACAAAGAGTCTAAGTATTGATAGGTAATGCAATGGCCAATCACAAAGGGTCTAAGTATAGATATGTAACGCAATGGACAATCACAAAGAGTCTCATTATCCATAAGTAATGCAATGGCCAATTACAAAGAGTCTAAGTATTGATAGGTAATGCAATGGCCAATCACAAAGGGTCTAAGTATAGATAGGTAACGCAATGGACAATCACAAAGAGTCTCATTATCCATAAGTAATGCAATGGCCAATTACAAAGAGTCTAAGTATAGATAGGTAACAGGTTGTAATAGGTTGCTAGCTGATATCTGCCTGTCAGTCCCGTACATCGAGTGTGGTTCCCAATGTGTGGCGATTTTATGTGTGACGTCGCACAACTAACAATCGCACGATTGCGTCAGCTTGGACACCTATTTAGGCAATTATTACATGCTCAAGGAGCTCCCTTACCGCGAGCAATCACTGTAATGTAACATTATAGATTCGACTCACAAAGTGCGCTCTGTATGTAATGCTGAAAAGTAACGATGATGTAAAGAATCATTCATTCATAATCAGTCGCTGCTGGGACTGACGTATAAGTTAACTACTCATACGATGACTGATCTTACTTATATTATAAATGCGAAAGTTTGTATTTATGTATGTGACTTTGTTACTCTTTCACGCAAAAACTACTCTACTGAACCGATTGCGATGAAACTTGGAATATCGGTAGCTGAACAGAAATAATACATAGACTACTGTTAATCCTAGTATTCCGGTGAGAACGGGACTTACGCGGGTGAAACCGGGGGGCGCAGCAAAACAAACGATAATTTTGTTTAAGGTTTTTGCGATTTTGCATAATAAAACACAATATCTATCGAGTTTTACTCGCGTTTTATTCAATAACTTCATTATTATCAACGACCGAGCTTTCGTCAACTTTACAGTTGGCTTTTTTAAGGTCGTTGACAAGTCGTTGATAATAATGACGTTATTGAATAAAACGCGAATAAAACCCGGTAAATATTGATTGATTGATTGACTAACACTTTATTGTACCAAAAACACAAATAACAACAAATTAGACATAGAAAAACTTAAAAACTGAAGTGGCACAATGGGCGGCCTTATCGCCTATGGGCGATCTCTTCCAGGCAACCAATGAATGGATAATATTGTGTTTTATTAAAACAAACGATGACAATTAATAGCTAGTTGTAGTAATTTACGAATGCCGTCGTACCACTAATCGGTGTACGGTGCCTAGTCTACCCAGCACTCATATCATATGATAATATTTTTATAGGTTCTGATTCCAATAACTTTTGAATCTAATATTGCTAGTTTCGATACCGGGAAAGGCACATATTTTCCGGGTTAGGCCAAACAGGGACCTCTACCGAACAATATTTTGCTCCCAAGTTATCGGTTTATTCAAATGCTTCGTGTCCAGACCGAGCTCAAAGAATGAACCCGAATATTATTATACGGAATTCGATATCACATTTACATAGTGTATTTAAAATTCAAAAGTATTTTGTTAGAGGATCTATTCACATGATTTCACATCTAAAGTTCTTGAGGAGAAATAAAACTACAAATTAACCAATTTGGCAGATTCTACTTCGTTTTTTGTCGTTCTTGAATAAGTAAATTACAAAAAAATCTGAACGTAAATAAAATAGTCAGAAATAGTCTTTCTGAAATACGATTCAAAAAAATCTTTTGTTATGTTCCATAAGAACATAAGAAGGTAAAGGATACGTCCGATATTTAAAAAAATACATTTTAAACAATGATAATATATTATTTTATAAATACAGCCCTACTATGATGTGGATGTCTTATAAATACGATTTGTAACGGGTATGCCCTTTTAATCCGAAAGGGGGTTGTTCTAGACGTCTAAGCGAACACCTTTTGTTCTATGACTTTTGAAAATTTTGAGATTATGTTTCACTGAAAAAACAGCTACTTTTAAAAATAAAGGTAATTGAAGTTTTGATTGTAAGCCATCAAACTAAATAAAAGGACAACATAAGGTCAATGACCTCAAATTCTCAGAAACAGCTGATTTTCAAGTAAACTTTACACCTAAATTTTTCGAAAAGTACTTCGAATTTCCAAAAGTCGTAGAGCAAAAGTTGTTCGCCTAGACGTCTAGAACAACCCCCTTTCAGATTAAAAGGACTTACCCGTTAAACTTTGTATAAGTCACGAAGTCGCCACGTTGTTGTTCAGCTAATAAAAATAATTAAAAACACTTTAAATAATAAAAAAAATGAAAAAATAAAAACAACTTAAAAATGGTTTTTTAAAGGAGGCGGGGTATTTTAATTTTTATTTAAAATTTACTTTTTTTTTGAGCAACAAAAGGTCGACAAACGATAAACGATCATGGTAGCGCGGATAGTCTCTAAGCTGCGATGTAGTGATAATTACAAAATTCAACCGTCTCCTAATCACAATTACCTATAAGCAACTTATATGTATTTAATTGTTGCAGTGTTTTAAACTGAAATGGACTTGAACCCATAATCTACGCATCATCATCGTACCGCTTTCTCTTTGAGCTACGTGAGATAAGTAACGCAAGCTTTCTTTTATTTGCCAGAAAGACTCGTGTCACAATATAACTGAAATACGTATAAATAATAAATAAATAAATAAATCCTGTGACGAACACACAGCGCCATCTAGCCCCGTGGTAAGCTGCTAAGCTTGTGTTACGGTGACTAGACAACGGATATACTACTTATATTTATTTTTCTTTTGTAAATACATACATATTATACATAGAAACTACCTATACGGATTCTATTGTATAAATAAGTCGATAAATTCTAATCAGAAGAGATAATTAAATGTTCATCACGTACAACTCGACGAGTTTATTAACTATACGACATAATAAATAGTTAGACAGGCTATATCCCCGCAATAATTCAATGATTCCTATCAGATATCGCATGATCCTCTGGGAAATATCTTTGTTATTATGATATCGCTGCGATGCGACGCTACAAGTGACGGACTGACAGACCTAACCTAATTATATCCACACATCAAAGCTCCTATTCCTTCAAATGCAAAAAAAAAAGAAAATGTTACATTTACATTTTTATTGGTATGCTGGGACACCGCATGGTAACTTTGACTTTTCCGTAACGTAAGTGATTTTGAATTTTCTGATGTGTATTTTATTATCTGATTTTATGTGTGCTCAATATGAGATTGTATTACCATAGGAAATACATTACAGTCACGTATACTAAGACCTTCTCTATGTAAATGTGTTACTTACTCGGATGTAAACTTGTTATCTTTTTCATATTTACTTTTTGATCTTGCCCGTGGAACATAACTCATTATTTTGTTATGAGAAGGGTCAATGCTGAAAAGAAGATATGCTCTTTGCTACGGATCTGATACCAGACGTAGAACGTGACTTGGAATTTGCAAAAATACCAGTCCTTGATGTTTTTCCATTTGATTATTCACCATGTTTGCCTAGTACTTTACCTACCCAAAAAAATAAAAAACAAGAAATTATATGAGTTCAATAAAATGTTATCTCAATTGTTTCACTGTTCAAACTCTTCGATTAACAACAACTTTAAATAAGAAGGTTAGTTAAATTAAACAGCTTTCAAAAGTAGAATGGGAATTTCGGAATCCTTTAAATTTCAAGTTTACCGTTTCAGTATTAAGCCATATTAGTTTCTAAAACCATAAAGTAGTTGCAAATAGGTGCTTAAGAAATAATGAAATGTTCTAAGTCGAAAAAAAAACAAAAAGATGGAGTAGGTTTATGAATTTTATGGAAAGCTATTATATTAAGGAGGTATTGTTTGCGCTGTCTGCGTGGAATGTTTCGGCGGCTTATGATTGATTTCGGTGTAATTTCCATACGCGTGATCTACTCATATTAGCCACTTTGTACACTCACCAACGTAAAGTGACCTACGCTCTTCAGATTTTCTCTCAAGTGCTTCTAAGGACCTGGATAAACTTCAAGAGTTCAATTTAGGCTGGCCACCATTCTAGATATACAATTGTACAACCGAGGCGACCTCGCGGCGCCTACTGAGTCACGAACATATTTATTTTTTCAGACTCCATTTTCATATTACAACTAACATATCTTAAAATTCTTCTGAATTTAGAACAGTCGGACAAAAAATGTACTACATTAGTATATGCAAAAATTAATTTCGTACCTATGTAAATTTTCACCATTTTGCAAAAGGGTAGGAAAATTGTGAAATTTGATGCATTCAATAATTCGTATAGTATATCAAGTATGGTAATGCGACAATTATTTATAACAAAGACTATAAATTTGTTTTATAACAAAGACTTGTAATTGTTATAGACAAAGACTATTTATAACAATTACTTATATTTATAACAAAGACTATAAATTTGTTTTATAACAAAGACTTGTAATTGTTATATACAAAGACTATTTATAACAATTACTTATATTTATAACAAAGACTTGTAATTGTTATATACAAAGACTATTTATAACAATTACTTATATCTAAAACAAAGACTATAAATTTGTTTTATAACAAAGACTTGTAATTGTTATATACAAAGACTATTTATAACAATTACTTGTATTTATAACAAAGACTATAAATTTGTTTTATAACAAAGACTTGTAATTGTTATATACAAGATGTAACGGGCAAGCCCTTTTAAGCCGAAAGGCGGTCATTCTAGACGTCTAGGCGAACAACTTTTGTTCTACGACTTTTGAAAATTCGAACTTTTTTTTGAAAATTTTGAGGTTGTGTTTCACTGAAAAAACAGCTGCTTTTGAAAATAAAGGTAATTGAAGTTTTGATTATAGTAGACCAAACTAAATGAAAGGACAACATAAGGTCAATGACCTCGAACTCTAAGAAACAGCTGATCTTCAAGTAAACTTTACACTTAAATTTTTCGAAAAGTACTTCGAATTTTCAAAAGTCGTAGAATAAAAGTTGTTCGCCTAGACGTATAGAACAACCCCCTTTCGGCTTAAAAGGGCTTGTCCGTTACATCTTGTATAAAGACTATTTATAACAATTACTTGTATTTATAACAAAGACTATGACAAAAATATGGAAGTAAGAAACATCCACAATTTATATATCAAAAATTATTTAATTTTATTCCCTGGTATTAATTAATATTTATCCCTGGATATTAGAAAATCAAGTCACAAAATAAGACTTTATTTGAAAAAAAAAGTATAAGATTCGTTTACTCAACAGTGGACACAAAAAATGATTAAAAAAAAACAAAGTTCACAATGGTGAATATCCTTCATCATCAAAGCAATGGTCGTCAAAATCCCACATAATGATAAAATAAATTAGCCGAAGCCGGAGTGCCTTTGACATCGGTTGTTTGTGGCTATACTAATAACATCGACCATGTTGACAGGGGGCTGCCACCAAATATTGTCGTCAATTTGTTATCACGTAACTCGCACGCTCGCTGCTTAGGATGCGGAAAGCGCCCTACCCGGCCTCCCCGGCTTATGAACACACACCCAATAAGAACAACTAAGTTGAGATGTCCGACGATTAGCCGCAAGTCACGTTATCATCCCTTTTTACTCTCCCCAATAAATAACATTTTTTTCACAAAGGTGTCTCAGCCTATAAGGACAAGATTTTGACATAAATTATTTTAGAATTTCGACCCCTTCTAAGCTTACAAAACACGATCTTCTAAATTAAGTATGCGCTATCGGATTAATTATTGATGAGTCCGTGAGAAGGGACGGTTTCAGTTAGGTAAGTAAGTTAGAAGTTACATTTGACAAACTTTTGTAATTAACATGTAAATTCATTTTTCAAAGTTACTGAAATAAAATGTAAGTATAGACACATTAGGTATTCCACAGCAAGTTTGCTAGGGCGCCGAGAGAGGCGGTAGGGGGTAGTAAGCCTTATTTGAGACAGGCGACAGGCGCGCGTGACGAGAAACTGGAAACTCAACTGTCGCGGCGCGTCTTGTCGTCTGAATTTCTCATCAAATCATCCCACGACAATGTCGTTGCAAATCCCAACACGAGATCAAAAGATATTAGAGCCAAATTGAAGTCAAGCAGCGATGATCCCTAATTCCAATATTGTACAGACATCTTTGCTCGCGCAGATGTCGAAACGCTATCAACGTCCATACGATTTGAAAGCCTAGTCAGAATATTATATTTGCCTTATAGTGTTGTTCCTAATTAAGCAATAAGGTTATAATATTATTCTCGTAGAACATTACCATTTTAATCTGAAATCGATCACAGATTCGCGGGAATTTATGTAAATTAGATAGATTAGGAAATACCTTAGCAACAATGCTTAAAGATCGATTTTGAATTTAACAAAGTTGTTTTTCAGAGTGACACTTTGAAAAGTGTTCACAGCACCTGTGAAACGTCAGGTTTAAATTATCCCTAAGGATAAAAAGTGACTAGATAACACAATGAAATCCGTCGAAGGCGGCTATCCTCGCGAATCATTAATTTTAATTCGTACCCCGTGACGACGCCCGCTCTAATGAATTATTGGGAATCGCTGAAGTGCCCCCCTTCGGCCTCGGACTTCCTACAGTTTTTCTTCGGGACTTAGCATAATGTGAAAAAATGTTACGCGACCTCGCTGCATACTAATTGCTTGTTGTGTCGCCTCTCTTTTAGTAATATTCAGAATTTACCGAGCGGAACTTTGGTAGCGCGAGACAAGATTAACAACTTTTACCCCTGATCGATCACTTAGCATCGTCGTTTTTATGAGCTCCAATTTCAACTGCTTTTATTCAGAACTTCAAAATATGAAGTTAAATTGTACTAAAAGAGAATACTTCGTAAGTAGCTGCTTATTATGCACTGGATCTTTGGATCTTTTAATGGGTTTTCTCATTCTTATTCCGAGATTATAGGTCGCGGACATCGAACGGCATACCGATTACAATTTCAAAGTAGATACTTTTTGAAATCGTGGTCTGTTGTAATGTAATACATGATCTAAATGGTCGGTTGTAGGCAGGTTTAGAGTGTAAGGAGTTGCGAATAGTCCCAGAGGGTCCGCGAGTACGTGCGAACGTTGTCATGTATTCCCACGAGCCGTGGAGCCGGGCGGTAAGAAAACTTGTATTTTTTAAACTTTTCCTTCCCGTAAACCGGAGGAGAAAAGTTACAATTGTATTCTCCCTCCTCCTTCCTTCAATATGTGACCTGCTTATTTATTGGAGAGACGTCGGCGGAGTTCGTAGACAATATGTCGAGTGGAACCCGAGTAAACGCACGCCACGCCGCCCGCGCCTGGCGAACGACTTATACAAAACACAATTTAAGCGGACGGGGAAAGTGAAACTATTTGATTTATTAAACTTTTAGCGTTCACTTTCACAACTTATGGCTGTCATTGATTTTATTATTATTGAGACAATGTTTCAATTTTAAGCAGCATATCTTGTAGCAGTATTAGTTCATGTAGACTGTTCGTTTATAGAAACTGCCGTTCAGTATTCAAAGGGCAGTCGTCATTAGCCCGGCCAAACGTTGGATTTCCAACAAGCAGCACAAATGCACATATCTTCTAGTCTTGCTGAATAATGACAACATTACAGAAACTCTATTTCGAATCGATTCAAGAACGTCGTATTTTAAAGATTACCATTATATTGAACATATATTGTTCGTTCAAACAAAGTCCTCTTACTTTATCTAATCGTAAAGAAGTCAAGAATATTTAAATGCGACGATAGACTTTAGGTGAAAGCTTTCCTCTGATAGCAATTTGTTCTCGTTATTTTATTATAAGAGTATTTATCAGCAAGTCTTCTCCATCTAACAATTTCGCAGACACTACAGGTTCATGAAAAACATGGATTAAAGGTTTCATGGGCGATATCGAAGTCATTTAAAGTTAGATGTAAGGTCAATTATTATTATTAACCGACTTCAAAAAAAAGGAGGAGGTTATCAATTCGTCTGTATGTATAATTTTTTTTTTGTATGGTCACCGATTACTCGAAGACGGCTTGACCGATTAAGATGATTCTTTTTTTATGGATAGGTGGAAGCTCCAACATGGTCCCATAAAAATTTGATGTGAATCTGATGCCCTCATCGGAGTGATGAACGGAAATGCTTCTCAAAACGCATTAATCAATCCAGTTGTTTAACGATTACTCGAAGATGGCTTGACCGATTGAAATGATTCTTTTTTTAATGGAAAGGTGGGAGCTCCGAGATGGTCCCATAAAAATTTGATGAGGATCTGATGAGGGTCTTCGAAGTGGGGACCGGGAATGCTCCTCAAAACGCTGTATTCAATTCAATTCTTCATCGATTACACGAAGATGGCTTGACCGATTGATATAGTTCTTTTTTTAGTGGAAAGGAAGCTGCGAGGTGGTCCCATGAAAGTTTGGTAAGGATCTGATGAGTATCTTCGGAATGATGGACAGGATAGCATCCCAGAATTCAATAAATTACTCATTTAGTCGGGCAGTTTTACTGGTTGGTTCCATATTGTACTTAGTTTGGCTGCCCGACTTCAGATGATAAAACAGATTAATTAGTCGGTGGCACTGGCCTATGCAGAGGTTATTTTGGTCATTTCTATCAATTCTTTTTTTTGGTTGTTTTTTAAATTATTTTTTGTTTCTTTTTGAAGTCGGATTTTTTTTATCTGTATGCAGACTGAAGAATATCATCTTTAAAAAACTGAAAGATATTTTTGAGTCACAACAGTTTTTAAGCAATAAACCGGCCATACTTTACGCAAAGGTTTATATGGGATTAAGCAGGTGGTGAGAAAATCTACGGCCACCAAATGCCTTATGCACTTAACTTTCGCCGTTGTTTTACTCAATACTGAAATTTAAATACAGAATCCATTTTGTGTTCAAATGAGTTTTCTGAATAGCCAATTAGTTGTTAGCGCCCGGCCTCCCTCGTTCGCTTTCATTAGACTATATAGTTTCCCAAATATCTGGGCCCCTCAGATATATATCTTTTCGGTTGCTTCTCCATTTTCTTTTAACAGTTCGCTTACGGAAAGGGCGGGAACAACTCAGTTGTTAAATTTTAGTGTTGTTTCGCGGTTTGTTTGCGACTCTTCAACTAATGCTTCTACAAAATTACTCATTTCAAAAATCATATTTTCTTTATATATTTTTAATATGATTTTTAGAGTTTGTTTGAATTTACATTAGATATACAAGTTTATGTTGTTAGTTGTACAATTATTTTGCCAAACAAATAAAAGAAAATACAGTTTTAGGTACCAATAAAAAAGTTAAACAGAACACAATATTTACCGGGTTTTACTCGCGTTTTATTTAATAATCTCATTAATACAAAGTACCGAACCTTTGCTAACTTTACAGTAAGTTTTACAAGGTTGACTAAGATGTCATTCTTCTGTTTTAATATTTTTTTACATCTTAATCAACCTTGAAAAAGTTAACTGTGGGTAAAGTTAGTGAAAACTTTGTAATAATGCGATTGTTAAATAAAACGCGAGTAAAACCCGGTAAATATTGTGTTCTGTTTTACTTTTTTACCATTTGTAATTTTTTTAGAAAACAAACTTACCTGTTAATTACGTTTAAGTGGTTTAAAATTATATTTTTCAAAAATATCTACTACTTATCTAATGTACTAAAACCAGCTGAATTAATTAACTACTGAAATTCAATTGTATCGACCTCATCAGACACCCTAAACAATCCACAAAACAAGCTTCCCAAAATGAATCGCAATGAAAATCGTATCCAATTCGCCGACTACGGAGTGCTACCGCTATATTTATCCAAAAGCAACTCTTTCAACTTGCAATTCCTTTCTTATTTCATAACGCAATCTTCTCCGGTTCTTATCTAACAACGAACATATCTCGCCCCCGCTCTCGAGGAAAATCGTCCAATATAAAATCGGTTTAATTTGCGCTTTTCGCACTCAATGGGATGGAATAATATCGGGCAATTTGGTTACCGCCGGCATAAATATAGCAGGCCGCGCTGTAATTGTAACGCGGGCAATTCACGCCTCGTAACGACCGAAGAAGAAAACTTCGCCAGTTATGGAGGCTCGATAGCTTGCGGGGAGCGCACGACACACAACCTAGTACTACCCTACCTAGGACTAAGTAGTAGCGAAGCCCTCTCTCTCGCCTCGAGCACGGTCGGCATAAACGTGCGCGTCGCGTTAGACTTAACCCCGATTCACAGCCACTTCTATAAATTCTACTTGACATTTAGTGCTAACTTTTCGTCCAACTATAATTTCCCTCGTAGATCTAATAAATTAACTGATTCTAGTTAAAAAGCGTTAGTATTTCCTGGTGGAAAAGAATATATTTTTCCTTAAGAATCTAATGCACTAAAAATTTAGATAAGAAAAAATTGGGCAACTGCGTGCCTTGTTGGGCCACGCACAGTGTAGGGTTTCGTAGTTTCTAATAACGGGGATTGCAATCTAGAAAAGTCTATACAACTAACACCAACACAAATTCCATTAAAAATAAGTATGTTATTTTTAATGGAATTTGTTCGAAATTTAACTTTTTTATTTCTTTTAGTTACCCATGAATTTGAAAAGACAGCTCAGTTGTGATAATTTTTCATGAAACTTCATTATAATATATACTACTTTTGAAAACGGAACCTAGACTTAAAAATTGTTTTAGAAAACCCACGAGAGCTATCCCCACATATTTTTTTATAGTCCTGTTTTCTTGCTGTGATCAGTATGTAAAATCATGCTAAATTACAACTTTCTGGTACAAAGCGTCTCTGAGCTAAGCCGCGGACAGACGGACGGAAAGACATAACGAAACCATAAGGGTGTCTTGTTGACTACGAAACTCTAAAAACGTAAGATATTGGTCAAACTACCCAGATTAGAATCACATACTTTCATTAATAATCTCAATTATATACTGTTCTGAACCGACATTGATAAAACTTGGCATGACAATAGCTAGATCCCTAGGATACTGTAGACTACCGTTTGTGCTTTCAAGATACACCTACGTAAGTGCAGCATGTATAAAAGTTTTATGTAGAAGCTCAATAGGCCGATGAGATCATGCTGTATACAACAAACTCTCACAAAAGTAATTATAGACGGAGGGCTCTTCTTTGCCACTTTGCTTAACGTAATAGAATAATGAATGTCATTTTCTTTTAGCCTGACCCTTCCGCGGTTCGCGCGGGGAATGCAAAATTCCCGAAATTAGAGTGAATAAACCTACATTTGTAATTAAAGTCGGGTGCCGGGCGCGGAGCTCTGCCCGCCCATCTTTCTTGGCTGGCCTACGAATTAAGCACCGAATTGCTTTAGTAATTTCAAGTATATATTCCTCGCTCTCAGTTAAATGTAAATCACTTTTACTGTTCCGATTTTCGCCACTTAACTCCCTAATCTTCTAATATCTTTTTTTCTTTACTATGTAAATTTGAACTGTTAGCATTCATTATACTTTACTTTGGAGATAAAATGAGTTTAAATTGGTTCATACAAATTTTATTCGTGTTCAATTTAAGGTTAGTTGCAGAGTAAAGCCGGCGACAATCAAGCGACGCAACAGTTAAACTTGGAACAACCCTCGACCACTTCCGCTCGACCAATGCCGCAGCCGCCCAAACTCGAGCAAATACTCTTCAATTGGCTTAGTGTTGTCCAGTCGTCGACTACGTTATTTTTATTTTATCGATTTCTTTCATTACTTAATAACAAATTCATACAGATTACTAAATATGAATTCATAATTATTTTAAGCAAGTGTAATTAACTGATTTTAAAACTGATCTTCTTCTTCGTGTCTCGTGTCAACAGCGGCGTCAGCTTATAGTATTTTTTGCAACATTGACTTATAATCTAGACAACGTTTACGATAATCCGTGCTCGTTAGTCGTTGCTATGTCGTCCTTTTATCGTTCAAAATAAATAAAGTACATTTTAAATAAAAAACACCCCGACTACTTTTAAAAACCACAAACAATTGAATTTTTATTATTATTTTTTAAAAGTAAGATTTTCTTTTTTAATTATTTGATGTATTTTTAATTTTTTTTTAGCTGAACGACCGTGCTCGTTAGTCATTGCTATGTCGTCCTTTTATCGTTCAAAATAAATAAAGTACATTTTAAATAAAAAACACCCCGACTACTTTTAAAAACCACAAACAATTGATTTTTTTTTATTATTTTTTAAAAGTAAGATTTTCTTTTTTAATTATTTGATGTATTTTTAATTTTTTTTTAGCTGAACGACAACGGTCCGAGTTCGCGACAACTTATGAGACATTGTGGTAGGGCCCATTATCTGTGGCGCTATTAAGGTCAGATGCGGAGTCTGTTAACTTATGTAGTCAAATGCGTCATTTCATGCAGCGCTTCCACAGTCGCACATGGAGTTCAGACCGGAAAATCTCCTTACTGAGATAAAAAAAACTTGTATTCCTGAGTTCTTCTTGCAGTGTGTAAGTGGCGCAAAGCATATTTTAATAATTTATGAAGGTTTATAAAACATCTCAGCAAAAGATTAGTATGTAATAAAATTCTTATCTACACAATAAAATGAAACCAAAAGCACCACTCAATGTAGGTGTTAAAACTTTAAATCAAAAGACGTCATTATCTCGCCACTTTAAACGAAAGTGAATGACGGCAAATTATCGATAAACTGAAAGTTCAACACTTACCAGTTTGTGAAACGTCTGATTGCTTTGATAATCGCTGGCTGAGACGTTACAAATGACGCAAGTACATTGTCTCAAAAGGGACTGGTTTACAAGACACATTATTAGGACATTCCTCTTTGGCATGAATATTTTATCCAATCTCCTTTTTTATCGTTTGTTCTTTGAGAATTAGGTACCTATCTATAAGTAACATAATTATTATTTTTAGTTTTTACGTTAAGTCACAAGTCAAATAGAGATTTCTTATACAAGTTATGTATACTTACTTAGCTTTAAGTGACATGTATGCTATTATGAGAAATAAATAAGTTAAAAAATACATACACGACGAATTGAGAACCTCCTCCTTTTTTTGAAGTAGGTTAATAAATATGTGTTAGCCTACGTTGCTTGTAGGTGTCACTACTGCGGAAATGCCTACTTGATATTTTTTCGTGAAGTTCAGTTCCGGGCAAGGTTTGGCCAATCTTTATCCACTACCTAATGTTAAATTTGGTCAATAATTTTGCCTAATACCTAAGTAGCAAATTATATTTATTTTGCGTAGCATCAATCACTCACGCTGTTATACGTTTCTCGATCAAATTATAGTAAGCCAATAGTTTGATGACGATCGTATATGGATTGCGTACGCTGCATCGATTTGGTAATGGCCGAGTGTTCATATTAATACAACTATCAGGCCAAGAGTTAATTGGGTAAAAGCCGGTAATGTTTCTTACTAATAGCATGCACATATAAAATACATAGTACCAAGATACATTATTACCTAATTTGGGGGGCAATGATTAATTTTGTAACTGCATTACGTAATTATTATTTTTGCTAACAAACTATTTATTATATTACACAATTTAAATTGAATACCGAAGTTGGAATTCGAAAAAAGTTATCGAAAATCAAATAAAAACTAGAGTTATACAAGTATTTCCAAAAATCACGACAAAAACTTCATAAGAACTATTCGAACAACGTAGTGCAAGCTACAAATGAAATTGAGGTTCAAAGCGAAGTGACAGTGTGAAGTATTCGCTAAACTACATTTCAGAACTTAGTAAGACGGCCAATCGAAAATAGAAAGTTTCCAAGATCGAGGCTAACTGAGTAACTGGTATTCTTCGCAAACTTTAGGTGAGACTTCTTTCGAAAATTTATTCACTTCAGTTTGTTCACTCAATTCTATTGTTGTCCAGAAATGTTATCATTGTTAGTACCTACTCTACTCCCCTTGTTATTTGAATAGTTCAAGCGAGTTATTTATAAGTTAACTTGCATCTTAATTCAGTGGACATTGTTACTTATTATAGAATATTTTGTTCAATGTTCTTCGTCACTTCATTCAATAAATTTCTGGTTATTGCATTATTTTATAGATTAATATATTATATAGATTTCCTTTAGTTTTCTTTGTATTGAAATAAAATTAATTTTCGGTATCAAACAGTGTTGTTTTTATAATCAGCATTGTTGCAATGTCGTTCTGACTTTACAGAGTCATTTCTCAAAGTAGGTAGATTATTATTTTATCTTCCTTTTTACCCATTAATTTTCTTTACCCACCTTCCGATTAATTTCGTACAAGCCGTTTCAACGATGCCACCTCTACATTGAAACATGTATTTTAAAGGGCAATATAAACAAGGATATTCCTTCCTGCAGACGGTTTTACACACCCCAAGTCATTCATGTTTCATTACCAATAGCTCGTACCTTATCACTTATTCAGATAAGGCCAGGTAACGCATTTTAACATTCAATTTGTTACTTGAAAGAACGTTATGTCCGCTGTAAAACTACGGAGAGAGGTACTAAACGTGCTATTTGATTAGACTTGAGAAAAGTGTATGCGTAGAAGGATATGTAAAATATTTTGTTTGTTGTATTATCTGTTGGATATTTGTTTTCGTTTCGGTTTTATGTCTTAGCCTCAACGTAGATCGCCTATGTGGTACCTCCATCCTCTTTTATTTCTGACAATTTTATGCTCTCACCTTTTAGTCCATCTTTTATATGTTTTGTATGTTAGTCTATAAGGTATATTGATGGGCCTTTCTAGCCTGAAATAATGAAATAAATGAATTTATTTATTTTATCGCACATATATTTGGCCAACACAACTCCACGTTGGGTGAAAGCGCCCTGAAGAGTCGCAGCAAATGCAAAGCGCAAAATTCCTAACTACAAAATAGCCAGAAAGGGAGTCCTTCGCAATACATTCCTAATCAATACAAACTTTAGTCTCAGATACGCTTATTTACTAAATTATAATTTAGAATAATAATAATTTAGCCCATTATTTTTACCAATGCAGGGCAAGGGCCTCTATTAGAGGGGTTAGGCAGTAAGACGCCACGGGAGCCTACTTTGGATTGGCAAATGCCCCATGCCTTTGGACCGTGGTGAGTCCTAAGGCATGTCAGTTTCCTCACGATGTTTTCCTTAACCGTAAGAGCGATGTTATTAACGCACATAACTTTTTTCTGAAAGAAAATGACATTGGTGCTTTATTTAAGTTTAGTACCTTATTTAAAAAATAATTAGTATTAACTAATGCTTAAAAGCTACATAAACAATTACAAACTATGCGAGTTTCTATTGTAGGTACCAATCATCATCATCATCAGCCTGTTGCAGTCCACTGCAGTGCTGGATATAGGTCTCTCCAATTACGAGCCACCTAGATCTATTTTCGGCTTCTCGCATCCAGTTAATTGACCAAACACACCCTTTAATTGTTATGTCTGTTATACGTCTAGTATCACGGGGCTATGGAGCCCCGGACCTTTGGAAGGCGTGCGTGGAGCCGAAGCCAACACGAAGAGGCCCTTTTGAATAACAATTTTACTCGCAAACAATGAAGTGGACACCAAGCCGACTATTATCTCTGTCTGCACAATAAAATGTAAAATAATTATTATTTACTATTATGGATTGTCTACTTGTGAAATCTTAATAATTTCATTATTACGGTGTGATCTATACCTATTAAAGCTTTGTTATGACTGAATAAATAAATAAAAATAGCACGACATTACACACAGCGCTATCTAGCCCCAAATTAAGCACTAGGCTTGTACTATGGGTTCTAGACAACGGATATTAAATATATTACTACATGTATACTACATTTATTATACTTATAGTAATGGTTTAACCGGGTCTTACTCGCGTATTGTTAAAATATTACTATGAGTACAAATCGTGTGAGTTTAAGAAGTTTATTTATTATACTTTTTTTTAAATACACACATACGATACACAGAATACACCCAGAACCAGAAACAAACATTCATGGTTAGCAGAAACATTTGTTTCCGGCGGGAATCGAATCCGCAACCTTCTGCGTTGTAGTCCGAATGACTAATAAATCAACGCCCATCATAAACCACTACAAGTAGAAACCTGAAATGGAGATTGCGTTATTAAGATCCATGTAGGCATAGGATAAAAAAGGGTTTTTCGAAAATCTTACGTGATCTGGACTTACACGGGTGAAACCGCAGAACGTAGCTGGTCGCATATAAAGTATCTACATAGAAAGATCAAACGACAACAGCTAAGCTAAAAGCCACATTGTAACTTCCATAAACTAACACCCTGAGAGCGACCCACAGCACAGCGGTAATAAAACCAAGAAAGTAGTTTTAAGGAAGCCCGCGACAGCTATACTGGGTCCCGTATTACCCGCAGCAAAACCCTCCTTATTACACGAAACAAACAAGTTATTCGTTTCAAATTGAAAACTTTCCACCCCACTAGCCATGCTGGGGCTGTGGCCCATAAATTTCCGCCAATTTTGTTTTATTTCACGATGCAGGCGCTGTAATAAAAGTAAGCTGGACGTGAGACAAAGCCTCTAGTTGGGATTACGCGGCCATCGCAATGGATCACAGCGGCCCTGATTTCGAGTCTAAACAACGCCACCTGAATGACTCCACCCTTTCATTTATGTCAGCACATTGTAAAGTAATTTTCATTATATTTAAAATTTGACGAACATACGAGTACATAGAAATAATGTAAATTATGTTATACCTAATAATGTAAGAATCATAAAATTGACCAAACTCAACAACTCATAAAGCCTAATTTACATTATGAAACTAGTGTCATGTATTATAGTGTCAATTTCATAAAAGCATTCTCGCAGTAGCAACAGTAGCAATTTTAACAAATAAATAAATGTTAAAAATTGCTTGCCACACTATTTCGTAATGAAAGTTCTGCTCAAGAGATTGTTTCATATCTACTTACCCAGTTTTTATTAAGCCAATAATTATATTTCACAAACGACTAAAATTATACAAATAAATAGTATAAAAGTGAATATCTTATTTCATAAGACGTCTGTGAACCTTTCAGAATATTTTTATAAAAGCTCGTCCCAGTTTATAGCTCTACCGAAACGCCGTTTACCAAAAACACCTTGTTTCACAAAACAGATAAATCTTCAAAGTCGACGCACTTTCAAAATCATGTCCATAAAACTATACTTGGAGTTTACGACTAGATACCTACATAAAAAATATGTGTACCTTCACCGTTCACGAAATTTACTTAAAGCTTTTTCCTAGGCGTATAAAATCTGATACCTTCACTGCGACGCTACTTTAACGGTCATACTTACCCGAAATATACACTTCTCTGAAGCTAAAGGAGTATTTTATTATATAAACTTTACTAATAACTTTTCATAAGTAAAAAGTTGTAGCGTTCCGAGTTTTTCTGTTAAGAATATTTTTCAAATTGAGATAGGTAAATAAACTTTCGGTTTGTTGATCTTTGGTTTAATATTTTACTAAAATATTTTTTTAAAGTAATTCATTAGATAGATTTACTTGATAATTAAATATTTTTCAATAATTATGACTTTTAGGAGAAAACTCAAGTTTCATAATGGAGATTTCAAATGAAATTATTGACTAAATCACAAAAAATAGAAGGAATCACTCATTGAACGCATTTAAACGACCGACTTCACAAGTCTCATTTCTCGCAAAAATAATACTAAACATAAATTTTCAACTTTTGCAGTCTAAAATATTATCATTTTTGTTGGAAAACTTTGCGCAAGGGAAGTATTAGGACAGGTGCATATCCTTGGAAATCTTCAATCTCATCAGGCCTGGCTTGGCAGTTGGCACCCGCTGAGACGCTTATGTGATCTTTGTTCTGCAAGTAGTGTTTACTAAGCTGAATGAAAGCCAATACAAGACTTGATGTTATTTAAATACTTTAGTTGGTCTTCTTTAGATAGAGTTTATATTTAATAACTAGCTTCGTCTCGCGGCTTCACCCGCGTAGAGTCCACTTCGCCCTACGACCTTGGTCAGTTAAAATTGGTATTGACAAACTATATCATAATTAAATCTCTCACCATGAAATTGATATTTTTCTTTAAACACCACCCAGAGATCACGAGGTCCTACAAGCTGTTTTAGCTAAAGAAATAAACTTCAAGAACTATTGTTATCAATTTTACTAAAAAAAAATGTATATTTTTTGTGTATTTGTAAAATATACCTATAAAAATGACAAACACACATATTGATGTATTTGTCATTTGTAAACACAATGGGAACCCCATAAAAAGGTTTTGTAAAAGTTACAACTCAATGTTTACTGTAAAGTACTTATAAATGTTTTGTAGACGTCCCCGTCGTATATGGGTAACCAACGGGCCCGCCCTATAGCCGGAGGCGAAACACACGTACGAGAAATACCGGTGGCCGTAAACAGCTAAAATCTAAATTACAAAGTTTATAGGACAACAAACGCAAGAGTCCTAATGAAGTGTGTCCGATCGTAGCCGCAAGCTGCTTTAAGAACTGCCAGGTGCGAGAGTTCTTTTATGGGGACTAAAATAAAATCGGTACGCATGAACTAAGGAGTATTCCCGATGGATGCAGCCTCGACCTGAACTGCCACGTTGAAATGAACCCTATCACGATGCGGTTATGTCCAACTTTGATTTATAACATTTTGTGTGAACGAAACAATACCGGTTTAAGGATAGGATTGCAAACAGTTGCTCTGTCCAACGGTTATGATCCGCCATTTCAGCAACACGCCAAATTTGGTCCCCTCATAAAATAAAAAGTAGTCTGGTGTAACACACACTGAAGCTTATTTATGCCAGACACATTGAGTATCGTCTTGGAAAAATTTACACACAGCTATATAAAGTAGGTTTCTACATAGAAACTTTAAAACAGCTTTTTATGTCTGCTCTTCAGAACTAGTTTACAGCTGCAAGTAAAAGTATCATATTTTATCTACAGATCATAGTTAGTATACATAACGGCACGTCCCATGGTCGGCCTTCGCATGCACTTCGCATTTGCAAAGACGCAAATGGTTCTCAACAAATCTTAGTACAGCACGTATAGATGGTATGCAGGGACAGCTGCATCCAAAGCATCCACCTCAACGTCCTCTACAGCATCCACCGCTACATACCTTAAAGAAAGGGGTAGTCTTACAAGGGTCCGAAATAAAGAGTGGCGATTTAAAAAAACATATGGCGTTTTTAAAGTTTATATTGCAAAAGATTTAGGTGTACTGAAGTAAAAAACAGTTGATTATCTAACAAAAATTAAAGTAGGTACACCGTCATACATTTATATAAAATTAAAAATCTAAAAATTGGTCCCTACGTAAGGTACCCAAAAAGCTGGCTGCATTGCCTTTTTGAATTGCTATACTAATTCGTTGGCCAAAGTAGCTGCCACCCTTTTGTCACCCGAAGCTAAAACTAATGATTTTGAAATTTGTTTGTAAAAATCTAATGCTTCGGTACTGAAGTATATTATTATTCAATGTCCACATGGTATTCTAAACAACACCTTTGCAATAAGCCCTCATATACTTAACGTAAGCCAAGACACATCGTGGGAGCCAATTAATTTTTGCTGAGACCACGGTTTATGTTTCCCAGATAAATAAGGAGATTTCCTGGGGAAACCGCGAGCCGGCTCATAAAATGGCTCGCTCGTAACACACCACCCGTGACCAAACCCCTAACTAACGAATCTCGATCAAAATAATGAATAACTTACTCTCAATGTTATTAAATTGTACCATTTTTATTAGATATCAGTAAGTTTTTTTTTTGTTTTTTTGAATTTAGTTTCTATATCATTTTACCATTATTATTATTATTATTCAAATAATTGTATTTCTTTATATATGACAGTTATTACCGTCTAGCTAAAGTCCCGTTCCCGCGGGAACATCGGGATAAAAAGTATTCTTTGTGTTATTCCAGGACTCCAGCTACCAATATTTCAAGCTTCATCGCAATCGGTTCAGTTGTTTTTGCCTGAATGAGTAACAAAGTCACAGGCATACATAGATACATAGGTACTTGCAAACTTTTGCGTTTATAATATTAAGTAAGACGGCAAATGTCAATAGAAAACTGGTATGTTTTCCCGGATGTCTGGTGAACAGGTATCTCCTAGGTAAGCGTGTAACATCTTAGTCCACATCGTCGCTTTCCATCAGGTGAGTTAGTGGTCAAACTTTTACTTAACAATTAAAAAAAATAAAAAGCACTTTCAGTTTGGTTCCTCGTAATTCAAAATCTACAAATAACAATTCCCACATTAATAACATTAGTAGAACGATGAAATAAAATTCCAAATTATTTGAAGAGGTAATTTGAGTACATGTACGTGGGAATGTAATATTGTCAACATGTTTTAAGTCAAATTCAATAAAAAGAGAGCAAGAAAGTTTCAGCTCTAAGCAAATAAGTTTCTTTCAACAATAAGCGTCATAGAAGTATAGTTTTATCAGAATCTACTGAGGAGATAGTAGGTATAAATTTTTATTTTCTATTTAAAGGCAACTTTCCTTTTACCTCCCACATAAGTATAAAACTTTTCAATAGAAATATAATAAAGCAAGTTACGAGTGTAGCACGGAGTGTTGTGGGTGTTTAAAGTGCATAGTAGCAATGCGCAGGAGTAATTCGGGTGCATTTTATTTGTCGGTGGAGAGGTAGGCGGTATATGGCGAAATGGTGGGATAGGCGAAGGCTTCCACGATGACTAAATAATGACCGGAATAACGCAGCTTTACTGCCGGCTCCGTGTAGCGAATATATAAATGAACCCTCGAGGGAGTGTTAAAGACGCCGCCAAAGAACTCGTGTCGAAACAAGTCGGGTACACTGAAATGGCGCAGTAAACCTCCCCATCCGCTGAGACGTCATTTTGCTCTTTGTATCGAACTATTTTGTTAAGGAAAAAAATAATAAATATTTGTCCTCCACGTGAATAATCCAATAAAATGCGAACTTTATTACTTATTATGGAGTAAATATTGAGCTATAGAAGTGAGTCGTATAATCCCAAGTAGGTTAATTTTATGTGAAGGTAAAATATTATTGTGGTTGTAAGTGAACGCAATCCAATTGAAATGGTTTGTTTAGCGAGCTTTTATTTAAAGTCTCGAGTATTTTGCTGTTGTATATACCTAAGTGTGTATCTTATTATATTACCCACATAGGTAGGTACTTATACAATTATTGTTTTAAGGCCAATATTTTTAAACCACGACTATTTTTACGGAAACATTCGAAGTAGAACTTCGTACTTTGATCTTGTTTTTGATCCACAAGTTCAACTGGAAGACCAGTAGCAGCAAATACCGAAGACCATTCTACTGCGCCATTTTTCGATGAAATTTACATCCCCTACGACGCTTCTTTGGAAATTATTTCTGTGACCCGTGGCTCCCGAGAGACATGCACTAGTGAACATTGCTCGAATGATGATGAATTGATTGACACCAGTTAAAAACCACTTAACAGCTAGAAAGCATACTACGACTTATATTATATACTTATATTAATTTTCGTACCTACATAAATACCTAATTATAAGTCTCACGGAGCGGCGGCAGTTCAAATACTGATTTCACAGTGTTTAAATATTAAAAGTTTAATTGTATCCCGACGCTCCGACTCTTACTCGCAGCTGTAAAGAAACGAGCCGACGCCGACGCGCTACGTTGATACACTATTAATGCAATTGTTCGAAAACAGCGAGGCTATAAAATTTAGCTTTCGTGTAGAATAATGTGTACCATTTCGCAGAGTTTTTTATCGTTAAAGTAGGAATACGATTTTTTTTGTCTTTATGGCGTTTGAAATTAAAATTCTACTTCGGTTGAAATCAAAATAGAAGCCAAGTGGCTAACAACAAGGCTTTTAAAAAACTGCTGTTCTTTTTCTTCGTTTATTTTAAAAGTTCCAATGCCGCTCGAATATCAGGATCTAAAGTAGCCCTTGGTATGGTATCTAACATCTATCTTTATACCAAAACTTATCGACATCGGTTCAGCGGTTTAAGCGTGAAAACATAATCGACAGAAAGACAGACAGACGAATTACTTTCCCATTTATATATTATGTTTAAATAATATATCTTAAAAAAATCTAAAAATATTATCCAACGCCAAAAAAAAACTAAGATTTGTGTGCCGTATTATGTCATTGGCTATTATATATTTGGCATTTCACATATCTGTAACAAGTAGAAGCGAAGATTTCCTACTTAGTATTAAAAACGCGAAATTTGTGTTTGTTGCTACTTAACGCCAAACCGTTAAACTGATGGCTATGAAACTCAGCACGTTTATAGACAGCCGAAGATCTTTTTTTTTTTTTTTCTTTTATTACCAATTTAAAAACTTAAAAAAACATTCAATACTTAACCTAGTATTGTAAACCACTAAGGTTTTTAATTAACTAGGCATATTTACATCGATCTGTCAATATAGTATAGACATAATAATAAATATTTATTTATCTTATGCAAGTAATATTATAATTTAACTATGTGTTACGAAGGCAACTAAAAAAATATCTAAAATAGCACAACGACTACTTGGGTCCTCAATATTTCTCAATAATTACAAAAGATTCGGAAATAATATTTTGGTATTTTATTTATTGTTCTCCCATCTTCATATTAGTAGTTTTCTTTACACGATTGGTTAACTTTTATAACAAAAAAATGTATCTAAAACAACTCGTTTAAACCGAAATTTTAATTTTACAGCTAAACGTGACGTATTCAAATCTCTATTTCTTCTGTAGAAAAGCTAACATACACTTGAACTTGAAATTGGAAGAAAAGTTTTACTAAATTAGCAATAGATATCTTCTAGAAATATTTTAAAGGAAAAATTCATCTTCACGCAAGACTTGCGTGGCCGAGCGGTACAGGCACTGGAATATTGATCCAGGGACGCGAGTTCAAATCTCGCCGCAAGTGAATTTTTGAAGATGAATTTTTCCTTTAAAACATTTCTAGTAAATATGCCTTGAGCAATAAAAACAAATTTACGAAATATTTAATATAGGTATATCTTGTTATTAGGAATTGTTTGATTTTTTTCACTCAAATATTGCATCCTTCTTTTACTCATCTGAAGTTTGCTAGCCCTATCCCTGTCACGTCATTAGGTGAGTATGGGGCCTTAAATACTAAACCAGTAGGAAATTAGACAGCAGCATTGTATAAAAGTGCTCCTTCACTTCCGCGAGCATCTACTTGTAATGTAACATTACAAATTCGACTCACAAGGTAAGCGCTGTATGTAATGCACGAATCTCTAACATATTATATACATTACACGTGAATGTTCGTGGTAAAACAGCACCTTTACTAAATATAGATAAGATTCGCTCTAGCGTAGAGTCATTTAAAAGGTGCATTTTAACCGCAAAACAAGAAGACAAAAAAGAACAGCTGTCGAGTGCTAGTGACAGCTTGAACGCGTGATCCACCGTCTACGCGCTAGAGAATAAAGCAGGGACGAACTAAGGACATTCTTGAAGATGAATTGGAATTTATAGTCGAAATAACGAACTAAGTACATAGTCATAACGGAGAAGCAAAGTTTGGGTCATTATTTTTATTGGTTTACATTCTTAATTTTAAAAACTTCGACTTTACTAAGCAAAAGATTTGGATAGTTGCGGAGATAGCTTTAAAATACCAAAAATTGTCTGAAGTCAAAGGTTTTGCTCGGCAAAGTCAAAATAAGGACTATAGATTTCAGCCTCTATCTCCAACAAGATTAAGCAAACAATGTACATACAGGTAAGCGCAAGTCTACACATCGCGGAATCTTGGTACGAGTACTCCAAACTAATCCCTTCTATCACTAAAGCAAATACGTCCCTTGTGAAATACAAATGGCAAATGCACTCCTGCATCATCGTTTCCGTAGGCACCCAACTTACCGGATTGTCTTCGCTGGAGATATTTCGCTTTAAACTTCACTTCACGCTCATTATTTACTTTTATACCAAAGGATTGACTGAACTGGCTAAGTTTATATAGTAAAATACAGTGAACAAATGTCTTTCAAACTCTTTCCTAAAGATTGTTTTTATATTTTCGCGATGTTGTATTGAAATTAAACTCAAGAGTCTACCTTAAGGAAGGAGTCTGGATAGACTCCAAAACCGAGCATAGGCATTGCAATAATGCTGAAAATTAAATAAAATAAACGCTATTTAAACCAGAAAATTAATCTTATTCATTCATTCATTTTCTTAGTTATGGCTTTCTTTCAGCAATATAGGACAATTTAGCCAGTTTCTGTGTACTACCACTATTATACTTTAATCGTTTTAATCTCGATTATCTAAGGAACGCGTTCTACATCTTAGACAGAGACGTCTCTTACCATCTGGTAACATTGACACAAGCGTAATTTTTAACAATTTTCAAATATGATAGTAGGTCTGTACCTGTTGCAGACATAATTTTTTGGTGTGTAAATATGTCAGAAAAATACTAGGCTTATATTTTCACCCTAAATTGAAAGTTTAATTTCCTTGAAATGCATAGACCTAGTTATTTTGTGACACCATTACACGAAAAACTACGAAATCGAATAATGTTCAAGTGTAGATAAGAGGTATTTCCATAGTAGGTACAATCGATGTACGATTAAATTAATGAAACAGCACTTTAAATTTTAATAATTTCATATTTCCAGGTTAAATAACTCTAGGACACTTAAAAGACACCTCCGTAGATAAACAAATATTTATGAAATTGATATTTTAATTAGGTAGATATTATGGATTTACAAGGTACAAAAGTAATTCAATATTTTAGTTCTATTACCTATATTTACACCAACGTATTGATACTAAATATCTATATTGCAAAAGTAATTAAAACATAAAATAATGACTGAAATTTAATGATTAACATTAGCTATACTTAGTGAAACCTAAATATAAATAGTGATCGTCGTATTGCAAATTATATTTTCCGAATTTACCTATATTTTCATTATATTTGAGTATCGTAAAAAACACTATATTTTCAATATTGGTTTTAGAATTTGAATTGCATATTTATAACAACGATGATTTTTCAAATTGGTACCACAAAAACATTAAATGTTAAACAATTTTAGGTTCTCAAACATGGTTATAAGGCCTATCATAATAATCTCTTAATGCTTGTAACCTTTCTAATCTATCTGCACAATATTATAATGTTTAATACCAAAGAAGTTATACTAGGACATTATATATAATCTTTATATGTATAATTTCTTTGTTTAATACCTCTACGTTTATAAAATATACTAAAGTATTAAATAATGAACATAAAATCTTTGGAAAAATAACAATTTTGCTTATTTTTTAGTTGTCACAGTTCATAATTTCGATATCTATTAGATAGGAATTGCTTAGGTAATCGATAAAGAAAAAAATAAGAATAATGTCTAATATTTTCTTAAGACCAATATACGAAACTAGGTTTGTTTATAAAGAAAAATATTTAAATGCGTTTATGATGACATTTACTAATACGAAAAATGTAGTATATTATACTATTAGTAAGAACTAGCTGCGCCCTGCGGTTTTACCCGTGTAGGTGCCGAAATATCGAGATAAGAATGCCTATGCCTAGGTATATTCCAGGTTCCCAGCTACCTATATTCCAAGTTTCATCGCAATCGGTTCAGTAGTTTTTGCGTGTAAGAGTAACAAAGTCACATACATTTAAACATACAAACTTTCGCGTTTATATAATGAAATGACACGATGCTTTATTCGTTTTAAAGGTGGACCTTTATTTGAAGAAAAGTACACTTTTACTGGATTAAAATACGAATAGTAGCTATGCTCGTTGTTAGTTAAAAATGTATAATTTGATTTTATATTTTATGGATCTCATTCTACCGTACAGTCAGGCACAAAAGTGGTTATCCATCATAGAGTTTTGAAACTGTCCATTTTTTTAATTATAATCAACCAAAGGAGGATTTAGGAGTTTGTTGAAGTTTCTTCACTCAAACAGTAAGTACTTTACTACTTTCTAAATACTTTTCTATAATACAAATCATTTTAATAATAGCTACTTATGTTGCCGATTGTATCTTCATTATTGCCTATAAAATATATAGGAATGTCATGTTTCCAATATTTATTAGATAGCACTATTTTCATTCGCAGTACCATGTTGTTCGGCGATATGGTTTATCACAAGTTCTTCGGACTTCACCGGGAACGCCGCGAAGGGAATTATCTGTAACCAAAAAGTAAATTAAAATTTTATATTCACTTTATAAATTAACAACATTTACAAAGAGATAGTTCTGTCTTAAAGATTCCCTTGAATTTATCAAATAACCCTTTAGCTTCACTTGCCAGAGCTTGCTAGACCGAAGACTACGTAACTATTTCCGCGCTAATTTGACATTTAACGTCAAAATCTGTTAGTACAAGATTAGTTAATCCTTGTACTAACAAGGTCTGTAAGTGAGTCTTAGTTTAGAAAGGAGCAAGAAAACAAAAAGTGTTGTGTGCTATTTCAGAATAGCACACGTAACGAAAAGTTATAGCATACGGCATTAATTAAAGTTACCAATTTACCCCCTTACTTATAAACACTAGTTAGCAGCTGCATAAATATGTATCGTTTGTCTTTTACTGTGACATGAAGTTTTAAAGTTGACTGACAGAGACAAACGTCATATAACTTGGCCATCTGTTAATCTTCGTTTATAAGAGGGGCTAAATTATAAATTGAATTTTAAGGTCAATTTTAAAACTAAATTAGGCAGGCTGATTTTTATAGATAATTAGATTAATTATACTTTACTCAATAGAATAGGTACATGAAATCAATCTAAAAAATAACCCACCACCAATTACAAACGAATGCCACAGCAACCAGCATGCTTAGATTAGAAAATATCATACAAATACCATTTTAGAAATACAATAAACATTAGCTTCGCTGTTCTCATTTAAGATTTTAATAGGAAAAAATATATTTAAAAGATATTTGTCGATTATTATTTCGCGGGACTGACTATTCGAATATAAACATTATATTCACCATTTCAATGTTTTTACTTGTTATACAAACTCCTTCATAAAATACAAATAAATTACATTAAAATACAAATAAATTAAATCTAAATACATACAATATATTTAAAAAAAAACATATATTTTCAAACCAACCAGAAGAAAAAACAAAGCATAGAATTAAAACAATTTCAACCGCCAACCAATTAGATACGTTATAGGTGGTAATAGGTACAATTATGAAGTAATTAGAAACAATCACAATGATCTGAAACTGTTCTAATAATATTACTGACCTACAAAGCAATCACTGGTTCAATTTGACGACTACGAAACCATTTAACAGACCTGAGGACAGATGGTGATGAAGCCAGTTAATCATGAGTTAATAATGGAGTCGATAATAAAACATCGAAATGAAAAACATGTAGGTTTGACTTTACTAACAAACACATGTTAACAATTTATATCATTTATCTTTCTAAGTAGATATTAGTATGACGATTGTAATTTAACACGTGATAACAAAAAAGAAAAACCCTAATGAGTTTCTTGTGGTTTCTTCTCATCCGAATACGCGTTCCGAAACCACACTATAGTTATATTATCAAAATGATCATTTGTATTTGTATACAAGTTCTAATTGTAATAAAGTACATATTTGACTGTTGACTGTAGGTATATTTGACTATAGACTATATGCACCTACAACAGTCAAATCTCATAAATGGACTTTAAAGAAATTAAAGTCGAACAAAAGACTTGGGATAGTACTGACTTCGAAGTTTTAATATTATGTTAGTTTACTAAATGCAGGAAATACTACAATGTAGGTTGACAAACCAGTTATTATTTTACATAAACTGTTTCTGGTTAACAGGGTGTGGTATTTATACACAAGTGAAGAAATCACCATATCTCTGTTAGCGATAAAATCCACAATAATTATTGGTGTAAAAGCTGGTGCAAAATGCTTGACGTTTTACGATGTGATAAGATTGGTGTTAGTATGTATGGGTATATAGGTAGAGATACTTACATTTATCATTGCTTTTCTCCGATTCCTCGGAACCTTGGCTGTTCATTGATATCATTGATATGCGTTTACTGCTTTGTTGTTTGATCATTTCTGAAATCAAATGAAATGGAAATTTTAATGACTTAGATACGTACTGAAAGTAGTTAAAGCTACTAGTGATTTAATTCTTAGTGGCCAAACTTAACACTGAGCTATTGCCCATTTGTGACAATGCACTCCTGCTCCACTTGACTCCAACTTTTTCACCCTTCTAATATTATAAAGTCGAGATTATGTATGTTTGTAATAACACATAGGCTACTTTGTGTCATTCCTGGCTTCCTGATATTCCCGTGGAAACACGACTCACGCGAGTGAAACCGCGGGGCGCAACTAATACTTTATATAGGTATTGCCTCATTCGTTCACTTTTAGCATTATTAATAGTGGTATTTTTTGTATGTAGATTAGGTACTTTTCTGGCTCAGTCCAATAAAAATATATTTTGCCAAATATTTATGCAATATAAAACCTTTATTAACATATTTTAAAGTTGATAAGGTAAATTCTATAGACCCTGAACTGTACAATATTTAGTCAAAACGATCTCATAATTACCTAACAATCGCTTCTCGTGTGTAACTAAGCATTAAATGTTAACACAACTATTTATCTAATAATTCAGCTGTTTCAGGCCCCGTTACGTGGTATGTATAACATAACCTAGCCTATTTCAAATGACTAGGGATTAAGTAATACTAGCAGCGCCCCGCGTTTTGACCCACGTAAGTCCCAATCCCGAGGGAATATCGGAATATAAAATTACTTATGTGTTATTCTAGGTCTCCAATATCTATATTCTAAGTTTCATTGCAATCGGTTTAGCGGTATTTGCCTGAAAGAGTAAAATACATTGTGCGTATTAGTAAAATGAGTAAAATATGACTTATTAAGTAGAAATACGCAGTACCCCACTTTTAGTTCGATTTCGGAATCATGTCTATGTGCTAATGTTCCGTCTATCATATTTCAATAAGTATCTTAAAAACGTTAAAGTCATCGATTCATTAATTTAGTGTGTAGTTAAGGTGTGTAAACTCCACAGACAGGCATCAGATAAACTGATTTAAGTACTTGCGCTTTCAAAACTAATAATAGTTAATTAATTAAACTAGGTTTTACGATGACATAAAGTAATTTACTGGACAGGATCGTATTGTAGTTATTTCCGAGCGCCTGTCGGGCGACACGGATCGCTATCGTCGCGACGGTTTGCTGATAAACTGAACGACAATAGGACATCGGCTCGAACTGAGACGACGACTCAACTACAGAATTATTGCTATAAACTCCGACGATCACGGCGGCCCCACAAACAATAACAGTTACTGGAACTTAGTCCAACTCTAGCCGCCACGGAACATCGGCATCGTTAAGATAATGTCAACTTAATGACTCAAAATGGACCCGCACAAATCTACAGCCCTTATGTCTCGGTCACACACGCATGATTCACATACCGTCAGACACCTAAGCGTATTAGACAAAAGCCCATTGTGTTCGGCAAACGGATATCTCTAAACATCTTTATAGGCGACAAAGAGACGCGTTACCGGCAAGATTTAAACGCATTTTCACCGTTATCGGTGTAATCTAAGCGAAGAATGTGGCGTAACAGAGAGAACTCTAAACAGTTACACTTTCGTCCCCCTGTGCCGTTCTATCTAATTATCCGGAAGGTCGTTCGAACGAATACGTTTATGTAGAAAAAGATAAGGATCTTCGAGCGTGTGAAGTGTGAAATATATTTTACATGGAGTACCGAACAAAGCCTTGCATATGCGATTGCGTTTACAAAACAACAACGGGACGTAAAAGAAATATGTGGAGTTCCTGGCGTTCCCACAGTATAGTGCACTGCACATGCAAGTTGCCAACGAGTGTCCAATAAAAAACTTGAGTCGTCGACCTCGAGTGCGTCAGGCACGATAAAGAGAGGTCTCCTTCCGTCACGTTTGAATACGGGCCGCAGATGATCAACAATTAAAAAGTTTGTTCGGATTAACTAAGCGAGAATTAGTTAGGCTTGCGTGCCAGATGGGACACATTACTCTATCGTTTAGTTAATGTAACTCTAAATCAACTTCAAGTAGTTTTATTGACGGTTGCACGACTCGACTCTTATTAACAGACAAATGTAGATCGTTAATTAGTTTTCTTCTTTAAACGACCACACGAGAAGATCAATGTTTATTTCCACATCCTAAAAACCTAAGTAGGTACCACAATACGAGTGCGAATGACGTAAATATCGACCAACCTACAGCAAATTTCGACTAGAAGTGCTAAATAGAGATACTCGTCTTTAAACACGACAAAGAAAAACAGAAATTCCAAAAGTAGGTATCTAACAATATAAATAAACAAGAAACAGCGGATATGATTCAAATCGTTCTATTACATAAAGGCGGTGCATCGCTATGCATCGTGTAACTGTGGTAGGAGTACAGATTCTAGTGTTATATCCACGTATGTAGGTAACTACTGGTTTTGCTACCTTCCCCGATCATTTACGAACGCGTCAGTTAAGCGGCTCACATTTGCATGAATAGTTTGTTCATGCATGTTACCAAAGAGAATATCATCACTAAGTTTTACATGTTACTACTCGAAGCAAATAACTTCGACATCTATTACTTAGAAGGTGCTCGCTATTCCCGTTAAGTTTCCGTTGCCATGGGGATACAGGGATAAAAAATTGTGTTTTCACATCTATTTATATTAAAATAACTATTTGTGTGTTCAGCCGTTTTGAGTGATCTCCTTATTAACCGACTTCAAAAAAAAGGAGGAGGTTATCAATTCGTCTGTATGTATATTTTTTTTTTTGTATGTTCACCGATTCCTCGAAGACGGATTGACCGATTAAGATGATTCTTTTTTTAATAGATAGATGAGAGCTCCAAGATGGTCCCATAACTTCAGATGGCAAAACAGATTAATTAGTCGGTGGCACTGTACCTATGTAGAGGTTATTTTGGTCTTTTTTATCAATCCTTTTTTTTTGGTTGTTTTTTAAATTATTTTTTGTTGCTTTTTTGAAGTCGGTTTTTTAATTTTTAAATTATTTTAAAAACGATGATTAACAGTTGACCAAGTTATGTGACGTTTGTCTCTGTCTGTCAACTTTGAAAGTTCTTGTCACAATAAGAGACAAATGTTACATAGTTATGCAGCTGTTAACCAGCGTTTATAAGTAAGGGAGTAACAGACATACATCCAAATAAACATCAAAACTTTCGGTTTCTAATATTAGTAGTAAATGCCGTAACAAATTATTTAAAAAAAGACTTGAATTCTTTTGACAACAAACTTAAAATATGATTTAATAAGTCTCCTTGGAAACTTGATAGTCATCTTTTAGAACTAGATCTAGTCCATCTGATACCATAACCTGGTTTTAAGTCTAATTCTGTGGATGAAACATACTTTATTTACCTATAAAAGTTAAAGCTGATATGGATCTAAAAGATACGCAAAATAAAACCAAGACAAGGTTTACTCGAATATTTCTGAAGACAAAACTCGATGATTTTATTATAAACTAGCTGCGCCCCGCGGTTTCACCCGCGTAAGTCCCGTTCCCGTTTCAGTTCCCGCGGGATTAAAAGTATTCTATGTCCTTCTCCTGGTTCTAAGCTACCTCCCCACCAATTTTCAGACAAATAGATTTAGCCGTTCTTGAGTTATAAATGGTGTAACTAACACGACTTTCTTTTATATATATAGATAAAATAGATTAGGAATATAAAACTTTAGGTACCTATCAATAAAAGAGAGTCAAAACGATATTTATCCATACTAATATTAAAAAGAGAAAAGATTAATTATTTTGTTTGTAATGATCAGGGTCCGAAACTGAAGGACCTATTTCAAAATTCTGTCACCTATAGAAAGCTACATTATTGAAGAATATCGTAGGCTACTTTTGGTCCTGATATTACTACGGTATCGGGACTTACAGGGGTCTAACCGTGGGTCTTACAAAGACGTAAAACTATTTAAAACAATGGAGTAGGTATATATCATCTATAGATATATCGGTAAGTAAACAGACACTGATTTGAGACAATAAAACTCGAGTCGTTTCGTCGGTCTTCGTTTAAACTATCACATTAGTCATTTAAAGCATTGTTTCGTATTTCAGTGTTATTTGTAACTGTTGGAGTCGCGATTTAACAAAAGAAAGTTTTGTTTAACAAGACCCAGTATCAAATATATCTTTTGTCTTTTGTTCAAGGCATTTTACAAGGATCATCATCATCAAAATTTCTGAGCAAATATTCGAACTTGTGGCCCTTCCTTGCCGGCTTGCTTGCTTTAGTTTAAAAAAAATACAATTACCTACATATTTATTTTCATAATATTTATGACGAAAACCATTCTTAATGAATAACTGTGTTTAACTAATTACGAACCGGTCTACAGAATGATAACGCGAAAGCATCAACGAACAAAGTCATAGACTAAAAAAAATCAAACACGTAGGTATGGCCTAATTAATATCCAATAGTTTATAAAAATAACTTATTAGTAATTAGCAGTAATCTTAATCCGCCTTCCGGACTTTGTACCTATATCTAAACAGTATGATTCATAATTCTTGACAATGATAATATGATGAAAGAATATTGTTTTCACTGAAATTCATTTATTTATTTACTCGTAGATGATAGATAAGACATGATAATATAATATATGTATGAATGCATGACGGATGCATTAGAATAAATTTTAAGCTGTCCATAATGTATTTGTATAATAAGTAAATGCTTGGAAATTTCAGCATTATTTCGACAACCTTCTTCGAGATAAATCGAACTTGCTGTACTAGACGAGCAGCGTCCGGCAATTAGTTGTATGAAAATCCATATCTCTTGTGTTTAGCGGCCAAATAAATTATTATGTAAAATCATATTTGTCGTGTAATTTAAAAACGGAACAATTTTCTACTCCGCAAAATGGCGACCAAAGAGGTAACTTATCAAAGGTTTAATTTAAATTTCGAACTGGCTTGCACATAGAAAGCTATTTAGTGAAAAAAGATACTTTGGCGCGTAAAAAACTATTGTTATTAGTTGTTCGTCAACTTCGTCATTGGTTTTAAAGTTCTGAATTTTAGTTTTACTACTTAGTTTAATTTCCGCGCATTATTTGAGAAAAGTAAGGTACAAAGTATACAAGACTTGGCCGCAACTAGGCATTGATGGACTTACGTATGTGTGTCTCGGCTTCGCCTCGGTCCACATTCACACGTTCGTCCATCAATGCCTCTCTTGCCGACCGCTGCAGTAAAATGTACTTATGTAATGTAATTACTTTCCCAAAAATTTACAATAAAAAATTTATTATGTAAGAAAATCAAAAAAATTATGATGATATGTTCCTTAGTCGACATTAAGTTTTGAAACAAATAGCAATAATTATAAATACACACAAAATTAAGGTTTACTTGAAATAGGTCGAGGTCGAACGAGGCTGCTTAGCCAGCAGCATTTTTAACAGCTTAAAGCCGATTTTTCATTCCAACGATAAAATATAAGTGGAATAAGTTACCCAACCAAATTTAAAAGCCTTCAAATTTTGATCTCTAAATTTAGAATATTCTCTTTTTAAATATCATAGTGACGTTTTTCATTCGGTGGTGTTACATTTTATCTGTCGGATATCTCTATCAGGGGATTTAAAAAATCAGCCCTTAATCTTACTATATCTTATTACTATCTTACTAATATTATAAACGCGAAAGTTTCTACGTTTGTTTATATGTGACTTTTTTACCCTTTCACACAAAACTGCCGAACCGTTTGCATTGCAACTTGGAATATAGTTAGCTGGGGACCTAGAATAACACTTAGGCAACTTTATATCCCGATATTCGCGCGGGATCGAGTGCTACTCGGGTGAAACCGCGGGACGCAGCTAGTAATAAATATGAATCAAGAGTACAAGCTGCCGCACTTGTTTTTATCCTTGACGGTATTTGTTCGTACGTCTCGAGCGGCTTTGTGGTTAGCTAAATACAAAGTCGTTTGTCATAGAGTCATAGCATACCTACCTACATTATATTGTTAATAAACATTTAGTGAAAATATGTTTTGCGTAAGTCTGGCGTCTGCTAAATGCAGTACAAAAACATGTAAAAAAAAATAAACAATAAAAGAGCGATTGACCACTATCGCACCTGATGGTAAGTGATACAATGTATTAATGTCTTAATGATTTAAGATGCAGCACGCTCGTCTAGATGATATAAAGTCGGTAGTGAAACAAGATCCAACACTATCCATAACTTGTTAAACCTTGTACTAAATCTTCTTCGTGTTCATGGCACAGAAGATATTGATTGAATCGGATTGAATGAGATAGCACAATGGCACTTAAATAGGTTTAATAAACGTTTATTAATACGGTAGTAAAGCAGTAAAGTAAAGCAGTTAGTAATCAGTCGAGGATTCGTCAATCACTGGTTACAGAATTATTAACTTTACTTAAAAACGCTTTCAATCGTTCTTTAGAATTTTTTGTGAGGAATCAACTGTCTCATATATTACAGGTGATCTTAGTTTAGGAGACAGGTACTCCACGTTTTAATTAAGTCTGCATTGTTAAAGTATGAACCATTTCCCATATTTATCTTTGCCATAGCATTATATAAGAATTAGTTATTATAATCAACTAACACTGTTTAAGATAAGTTCAGGGAATCCTTTTTCCCTCCTTTGTTATAACAAATTGTAGAAATTATGAAATAAAGTTATTATTATGTCTGTTATACGTCCAGCATCACGGGGCCATGGAGCCCCGGACCTTTGAAAGGCGTGCGTGGAACCGAAGTCAACACGTAGTAGAGGAGGCTCTTTTCAATGACAATAATTTTACTTGCAAACAATGAAGTGGACATCAAGCCGACTATTATCCCTGTTTGCACTATAAAATGCAATACCGGATCGGATAGAACTATTGAGAAATCTACAGGTGAAAACAAAATGGGCTATAAGTGATGTGATGGCAGTGGATCGGCTACTGGGGGAACTATGGTTTTTATGGCGCCTGCGCCGTAACAATGTTTAATAAACACGTAAAAATGGCAGACGGAGACTTACTCACAAATTATATGGGGCTATGGAGCACCCGGACCTTTGGAAGGCGTACCTGGGGCCGAAGCCAACACGTAGAGGCCTGTCTTAGTAACATTTAATTTTAAACTTTGCGATGAACACCAAACCGGCGATTATCCCTGTCTGCACTATAAAATGCAGCCAAGGACAGCCCCCGGGTCGGATTGAACTATGTATAAACTACGGTTGAAAACTACTTGGGCTATGGAAATGGGTTGGTAGTGGATCGGGTACTGGGGGGAACTATGGGGAATATGGCGCCTGCCGTTATTATTAAAGTATCCTACCTCTTTTCTGATTTGCCTGTTCCCATAGAAGAGACGTGATGTCATCGACCCACGCCGTCCTCAGGGCTTCGTCAGTGGTCTCCAGCTTGTAAGACTTGAGATTTCTATTCTTATACCATATCGTGAACTTGAACTTGTCCTGCTCTTTGGCTGTGATACCCAGGTCGTCGACAGATATGTGGTCCTTGTAGATGAAGTACTCGACGCGAGGTTGCTGTGAAAGGGAAAGTATAACTTTGATGTAACCAATCAGATACAAACGAAAATGTGTCATTACACATTGTCTTGTTAAGGAAACTGTCTTTCTTGTTTTACCACATCATCACTTGCCATCAAGTTAGATAGTGATCCAACTCTCGTTCATCTATTTATATATCTCAATACTTATAATAAAGGAAGAGGGGACAAAAAGTCTGTACTTGGAAGTAAATTTACGAAAAAAGTTGTCTAGAAGACTTAGGAAAAGTAGTAGAACAGAATTATATAATTTTTAAAATGTCTATCTGTCTGTCTGTTTATCTGTCTGTTCCTTATACAATTAAAAACTACCAATCCGATAGAAATTTGGTTTTCAATATTGGATAGTTCTATTTTCGAGAAATACTTTACTTTCCATCGAAATCCAATAAGTAGAACCCGAGTATGAACGAAAAACTGCAACCGCTCGAGAACCGCTTGGCCATCCGCGCCCGTGACAACGCGTTTTTCACTTCCGCGGGTGAAACCGCGGAGCGCAGCTAGTTGTTTATAATAATAAACAAAATATATGTATGCCAGTATATACAAGCAATTAGTATGTAATTCCCGTATCTCAGATAGTGGGGGGAGCGGGAGACGTGGGTTTAAGTCCGACACGATGTCGATTGCTAACCTATTTAATTATGGCAATAGCTACTGACTATAATGGGCCAGCTAGCCTACTAATTATTTATAGATTTTATACATAGAAATAGCCCAATTCACACGATTTTATTTTTATTACAAACAAGATAAATAGGATACTAAATTGACGGCCTCTGTGGCGCATCAGACGAACCCGGCTAAGACGTAGAAATTGGTAGGTTTGATTGAGAACAAAAGTATTTATGCCTACCATAAATGTTTGTGTCTGGTTCTGGGTGTCACTATATTATGTATCAAATGTATGTATTTACAAAATAAAGGTAACATTATACTTATACGTACTACGTACAAGCCTAGTTAGTTAGTTTGGGGTCGTATAACCTCCTGGAATATTTCATTTTATTTATTAAAAATTAATATAACAGTAATATTCTGTAAATAACCACACGAAGACCTCAATTTTTGCACATGGCTCCTTAGCTGTATCTTATTAAATTGGTTAATTTATGTAATGTTTTTATTTTTATTCATTTATGTTTTTGTTTGTATTGTTTTAATTTATCTTTTTTTTCTGATTCGTTTGACGGTGTGCATGTCCAAATAAATGTTTCTTTCTTTCTTTCTTTATATTTCACCTACCTACATAAATATGACATTGAAATATTCTCCAATGAAAGTTTATTGAAACTATATAAATAACACAGAGTAACAGATATTAATATTCCAGATCACAAACAAACAATTAGGTGAAACGTAACACAACTTCGTGCTACAAATAAATGTTAACGAATAGACAGTATGTGGGAGGAATTTGTATGGAAAGGTCGATCTATTTTTGTACTGTTATACGAGTAATCTGATCAAGGTTGTGGGTAATCCCTGAACATAAGGTTTATATAATGTAATGGTTTTTAAATAAAAAAATGTATACGCTTAAGAGTTTTCTATGCTTCTTCCGATTTCTCTACTGTAGCTAATACTTAGCTAATTATTGGCCTACTAGCTTTTGCCCGCGGCTTCGCTCGCGTTAAGAAGTATTTTCTTTCATCCCCTATTTTATCGCGGATGCCTGCGTCATAACATCTACCTGCATGCCAAATTTCAGCCCGATCCATCCAGTGGTTTGGGCTGTGCGTTGATGCACGTTGTGCACTATGTCAGTCAGTCGGTCACCTATGAGTTAAGCTTCTCCCCGCGGCTTCGCCCGCATTTAGGAAATAGTACTGTTAGTAGTTAGTATATCAATAATTATGTCTATCGATTAGGATAATAAAAAGGTTAAAAATTGGATGCAAAGTCAGCATAGAATCAGGATATTATCGGCATAGGATCAGCATAGGTCCAACATAAGTTCAGCATAGGATCAGCCTAGGTTTAAAATAGGGTCGGCATAAGATCAGCATAGGTTCTGCATAGGATCAGCCTAGGTTCAACATATGATCGGCATATGATCAGCCTAGGTACAGCATAGAATCGACATAGGATCAGCATAGGATCAGCCTAGGTTCAACATAGGATCGGCATAGGTTCAGCATAGGATCAGCATGTGATCGGCATAGGTTCAGCTGGTATGGCATAGGTATGCTGAACTGCTATGAACTTATGTTCAGCATAGATCCAGCATAAGTTCAGCATAGGTTCAACATAGGATCGGCATAGGGTCAGCATAGGTTCAGCATTGGATCGGCATAGGACCAGCATAGGATCAGGATGGGATCGGCATATGATCAGGATAAGATCGGCATAGGATCTGCATAGGATCAGCATAGGTCCAGCATATGTTCAGCATAGGATCGCCATAGCATGAGCATAAGATCAGAATAGCTTGAGCATAAGATCAGCATAGCTTGAGAATAGGATCAGCATAGGTTCAACATAGAATCAGCATAGGATCAGCCTAGGTGAAACCGACACGGGAGACGGATAAATATTCGAAAAAAAAATCGGAAAAAAAATATGCCATAGATACTTTCATCCCCAATTTAACACCCTTAGGGGATGAGTTTAAAAAAAAAACTTTTGGGTGCTTCACCTACGACTCCATAGCAATCTCTGTGTTAAATTTCAAGCTTGTAGGTCAAGCTTAGCCAATTTGCATAGAGATTTTCTTCCCCAATTTAACACCCTTAGGGGATGTTCTAAAAAAAACTATTTAGTGCTTCACCTACGTCCCTACAGCAATATCCGTAGTAAATTTTAAGATTGTAGGTGAAGCGGTAAACCAATTCCCATACAAACTTTCATCCCCAATTTAACACCCCTAGGGACTGAATTTCTAAAAAAAACTTTTTAGTGCTTCATCTACGACCCCACAGAAATCTGTGTGTTAAATTTCAAGTTTGTAGGTCAAGCGACTTGGAAGTTGCATACAAACGTTTTTCCCCCCTTTCCCCCCTTTAGGGGTGGAATTTCGGAAAATCCTCACTTATCCGACGCCTTCATCACATAACGGACACACCCTCCAAATTTCAGCTCTCTACTACCAGTGGTTTAGTCTGTGCGTTGATCCCTCAGTCACTCAGGACAAAGAGTTTTATATATATAGAAGATAGATATAGATATATAATAGTTTATCTTCTGTTTTCGCGATTTTGTATTGTACTACATCCAAAAAATAATGTGTCATAAAACACATTATTTTCCGAGTTTAACTTGTGTCTTAATTGCAATGCAATGCTGTACCGACGTTTCACCGTCTTTACAGTCCTTACAGTCTAGTCGGTGAAGAAACCGTCTGTAAAAACTGTGATACGTCAGTACAGCATTGCAACAATGCTCTTAATAAATAAAACAGTGAGTTTTGTGTTTCATTAATAAACTGTCTTATATTAATAGAACCTTTATCATTCTTAATCCAAATTGATAATTATATTTGTTAGTGATGTACCTATTTAATGTTATTTTTAGATATCTATCAAGCATATCCGGTTATGAACATCTGTGGTCGCCGGTGCGTGGTAATTAGCAAAAAAATCAGTAACAAGGTCGTTTAACTCTTCCAAACAATAGGTAGTTACACAAATAACAGTATTTTTGCTCAAAACACTGCGCATAAATCGCTTGAAACATTTCGATCGAATAATCCGCCGTTTATGTCAGAACTGCTTATCGAAAGGACATCAATATGTATCACTAAATGTTGTCTGATATTGATAACTTGATATTAAAATATTTGAATCTTATCTTTACTAATCTTACTATTATTTAGTTTTTATGTAAGTATGTATGTATGTGACTTTGTTACTCTTTCACGCAAAAACTACTGAACTGATTGATTGCGATGAAACTTGGAATATAGGTAGCTGAGGACCTGGAATAACACTTAGGTTACTTTTTATCCCGATATTGCCGCGGGATTGGGACCTACGCGGGTAAAATCGCGAACGCAGTATAGTATTATAAACACGAAAGTTTACTTGTATGTATGTCTGTGAGTTTGTTACTCAATCACGCAAAAACTACAAAACCAATGGCGATGAATCTTAGGAATAACACATAGGCTACTTTTTATCCCAATATTCCCGATATTGCCTATGTGTTATTCCCGGTATCCAGCTACCTATGTTCCAAGTTTCGTTGCAATCGGTTCAGTAGTTTTTGCGTGAAAGAGTAACTAACTTACATACAAACATACATACTTACATGCATACAAACTTTCGCGTTTATAATATTAGTAAGAAGTAAGATTTATTATTTATTTATGAGACAGATTACCTATCTTTCTTGATGACAATTTATGATTTATTCGTTGGTAGAATTAAAGAAGGGTTCCAGTATATACCTACCGACTCGTAATAATTATACAATGACATAAAATATTAGTATACACAAACAGCTACACTTTAAAACTTTTATTTCAAACGCACTCAATTTAAAAATTCTGTGGAAAAAATTGTGAAAACAACAATTAACAATTCGGAACTAATAGCCTTGTTAATCACTATGGATCCATAAATAACATTCTCAACAGTATTTGCGTTCTATTTTAAATGAACAAAAGTTGTAATGTGCAGGGTAGAAGGTTCTGTAGTGGCGACGAGACGCCACTGAGTCGCGTCGGGTCGTCGCAATAAACCTCTTGCGTAATATCCTCTACTACAATATCTCATTATGTGCGAACTGCAGGCAACTGTACTGCAGATTAATTTATATGAAAATTTGATACACTGTATATCTACATCAAAATAAAGTTTACTAAGTTAATAGTCACTAAGGAACACATCGAATCTTGTTGAAAAAGGAAGACGGCCAGTGTCTTCCTTTTTCTATATGAAGTGTGTTTAACACTAACTGCGCCCCCGCAGGTTGACTTGCGTAAGTCCCGTTCCCGCTTGAAAATCGGGATTAAAATTAGTATAAGACCTTCTCCAAATTCGCATCTGTCTCTATACCAAAATTCATCAAAATCAATTCAGCGGTTTAGACGGTAAAGCGTTATATTTTTAATATTAGTATTAGATTCCACCTACCTTCTCGTGATATACAAACTTTACTAATCAGTAAAGGAATATATTGCTTTTAGCGATAAAGTCGCCCATTTGTTCAACGTTTTACTTTTAATCTTTCTGTGTCTAATCTATTTGTCTCACTTTTAATATATCTACTGATTGTCATTGTTGGTTAAGTTAGTTGTTGTTTGCCAATATAGTATTAATCTATGTATCTTTATAGTGGTCAAACACTCATCCATCCTGATACAATATAAAATAAAACAAGATCCATTTTTTTTTAAAGATTTCAACCAACGATAAGCAAAACCTACTAAAACTGTAAATAATAACAACCATAAAACAACAACAACAACAAAAAAAACCCGCCAGTATCAAATTCATTCAGTAGCCTAAACCCGTTTCCTCTTATCGTATCAGTACCAGACAATTGTTTCATTTATACATTTCATATAACAAGCGCATTGATAATAATGATTCATTAAAATGATTCATCCGAACGACAAAACACTTTTAGCAAAATGGACATTAATTATCGGCTTTCAATTGCATCGACATTTTGATTGAAACCAAAATGTTGCACTTCTGGATCATAACGTCAATAGCTCAGATCAAAATAAAACCTGTATCATTATGGGGACAAAGATTCATTAAATAATAAAATATAGACAAAAATAACATTTAGCAAATTAAATTCCACTACAAATTATAAAACTGCACTACAAAATACGTGTGTGTAGGTATAATAATATGCATGTGTGTGAATTTACGATTTCCTGAATAGATTTTGTATATTATGTTAAAATTTTCAAATTACATCCTCATTAAAAAATATTATAATAAATAAATAAATATTGCACGATTTTACATAGAGCGCTATCTAGCCCCAAACTAAGCCTAGGCTTGTACTATGGGTATTAGACAACGAACATAGTGCATATTATTCCCTTTTTTATAAATTCATAAATAGAATACGCCCAGAACCGGAACAAACATATTCGATTTATCTTGATGATTTTGTGACTTAATTTAATTCTATATAAGATCTGTCATTAAAAACATACATCCATACATAGACTGCCAAAAGCATTACCCTTACTTTTGGCTTCGCGGCAGTTGGGTAAAAAGTAGTATAGCATCATAGGAAACTGAAAAAAATATAAACTTTACTAACCTTTCGGTAAACAGCAGTGATTAGTACAAGTTTGTCAAACAGGAATACCCTCATGAGTTGCCGTCGTCTCCGGGCGGTATCCATCGCAAAGAATTCACTCTGTCTCAGAAGCCGACCTTGGTTTAAAAGGTTTAGATAGTGCTAAAACAAAATGAAAGACACGATTAGGTTAAATAATAAATTTGATAAACCTTATAACTGTAAATTTCTTTAATGGTTTTCGCGATTTTGCACACAAAACACTTTATTTTCCGGGTTTAATCGCGTTTTATTCATGGTTGACCTTGAAAAAGCCAACTGCAAAGTTGGCGAAAGCTCGGTTCGTTTAAAAATCATGAGAAAAACGCGATTAAACCCGGAAAATCAAGTGTTTTCTTATAACAGTAAGTTTTTATTTAGTAATTAGCTAAAATCCGCGCCATTTTAGCCGAGCAAGTCCTGATTCCATGGAAAAATCGAAATAAAAAGTAGCCTATATGTTTTTTCAAGTCTCCAGCTAGTTACATGCCTAGTTTCATGGTAATCAGTTCAGTGGTTTTTACGCGATTGGGTAACAAACATACATAGGTAAAATTTACATTACTCACAAACTTTCAGCTTTTATAAGTATTTAGGATAGGATTATTTTATTATAAGTATGTATAGATTAAGTATAATGGAATTCAAATAATACCCTACATAGATTTTAGTACTTAAAAAGATAGATTTATCAAACAAATAAAAAGACTATTTGTACTAAATTACACAAAAACTTTGGAATCAGACAGTGAGAGTAAAAGTATTCCTTTTATATTTTTATTTATTAACATTTTTATCTCCTTAAATAAAAATGTTAATAAACAGAGACGATACTTGAATGGCACAATTTCCTAGTAAGTATATTTATCAAATCGATACATAGATAATTCTAGTTATCGGTACTTTATGAATTGTAAAAATGTTTTAATCGATATAATTATCAGTTTCGAAATTGCGATAGACATTAAATGTAGTAAATTTAGTAAAAACGATAAAACGAAATATTTTGTTTTATAAAACGCAAGCTCGTATGGTAATTAAAAATACCATAAAAGCAGATCATCGCATTTTCCTCAGACTCCGAGAAGATATTAAGATTAAAAGTAGTTCTATGTCTCCATATTAAAAGTTTCATCGCAATCGGTTTTAATAGCTGTTGCGTTAATGAGCGACAACACACAAACTTTCATTTGTGTATATATAGCACTTGCTGCGCCTCCCGCGCCGCGTATATCGCGCGGGAATGTCGGAATAAAAAGCATATGTGTTATTCTAGGTCTCAAACTATCTGTAAACCAAGTTTCGTCGCAATCGGTTCAGTAGTTTTTGTGTGATTAAGTAACAAATACATACAAACAAACTTTTGCGTTTATAATATTACTAGCTGCGCTTCGCGGTTTTACCCGCGTAAGCTAGAATATTGGGATAAAAAGTAGAATATACGTTATTTCAGGTTTCCAGTTACCTACATTTTAAGTTTCCTCCCAATCGGTTTAGTAGTTTTTACGTGATTGAGTAACAAAGTCACTGACATATTATATATGTCACTGTAAAGTAATAACGTAAATTTATAAATTTACTAAGAAATTTATAAGTTTTCGTAGGATTCTGAACGAGAGACAAATTGTATTATTTTACGAACACATTTTCGTGAATTTATAACCTCTCTGATTTATTTTAAAAGCTTACTGTTCTTGTAATTTTCCAGTGACATATACAAACTCACGTTTTTAATATTAGTAAGATTAATAGAGTTTGTACGGAAGCAGGAACAAAGGTTTTCATAGGTTCGTGGGTAGGTATTCATACATTGACTTACCGGACAATCAGTAATATTTTCCAACGCCATTATTTCATCGACCGCTGTCAAAACAGTTTCTATCATAGTTTTAGCTAATTTCAGACTTTCTAGGGGCGTTTCTTCACTGTCCGACGATTCTCCATTACTGCCACCGGTCTCGTCGCTGTCCACACTAAGTTTCGATATTCTCGACTCAGTTTCACACCTTTCGTTTTCATAGTTGTTGTAAGTTTTCACGAGGTCGGCTAAGAATAGTTTGTACCTCGGTATCCTCTGTACTGGTTCTAATAAGTAGCTAGAAAGGTCTAATCTATCTCCTAATTCTAATTGTCTCTCCTGAAAACGAAAAAACAAATTTTATCTTAAGTTGAAGAATTGATAAACTAAGAACTCATACTACTGTAGGTAGCTAGCTCTACAGCCTTATTTTTAAATCGGTCGTTGCTCGTCAGGCGATTTAAATAATTCAATATCTGCTGGTTTTCGTTCGATGTTTGACTCCTGCGTCGAGTGGTTGAAACCACTCGTTGCGGCCATGCGATTCACATAGAAAAAATACAGAAAAAGAAAGAAAATCGGCAGAACTAGAGGTATTAAAGTCACTTGAAGTGACGCGAGCGATTCAAAAATAGAGCCCCTAGTCTCCTAACGAGAAATACTGTTTGGTCTCGTTAGCGCCAAAACAGTATTTCTCGTTTAATATTAATTATAATGCTAATTAGGTAAACCTGTATTACCAATTTACCCCCTTACTTATAAAAGCTAATTAATGCGCTGCATAACTAACTACGAATCGTTTGTCTTTTACTGTCACACGAAGTTTCAAAGTTGACAGACAGAGACGTCACATAACATAGTCAGGTGTAAATAATATTTTTTTATGTAAGAACGTTTAAGTGCAGACTTCTACTAATGAGTGCAAAAACAAACAATACTCAAATATACTATACGATTTTCGTTTCGATGTAAAACGAAATGTTTTTAAAGTGTTGGTTTTATTTTTTGTGTTGTCAAAGAAAACTAATGTTGCAAACAAACTGTTAAAATGAAGATAACAAAAGGATGAATTAAATATCAAAATATGGGTACCGTATATTTTGTAATAACATTCTGAGAAATATTGACATCCAAAACTACAAATTCTTAAATTCGTCAACTTAAAAAGAACAATCCAATATTAGGTAAGTAGTTAGTTTTGCTAGTACCTATATTCAAATTGGTGGTAACAAAATATCTAAAAATATGTTAGGAAACATCTGAAGCTGCTTTGGTAATCTACATAAAATATAAAATATTAATAAACATCGAAAAATATTCCGCTGTTATCTAAATCATCTACGCATACGTAGGTTAGAACTAATAAAATTTCTACATCTTTCCTACCAAGTTTGTATAGAAAAAGCTAGGAGGACTGAAATAGGAACTTTTGCGTTTTAATATGCATCTTATCTTCTCTTTTTCGTAAATTTGTTTTTATTGCTCAAGGCATATTTACTAGAAATATTTTAAAGGAAAAATTCATCTTCAAAAACTCACTTGCGGCGAGATTTGAACTCGCGTCCCTGGATCAATATTCCAGTGCCTATACCGACTTGAGTGGCCGAGAATCAAGAATCAAGAATCAAGAATCAAGAATCAAGAAAATTTATTGAATAACTGTGTACATTAAGGTGACATTAAATATTAAAGGTATCAACAGTTTGTCCATCCCGGACATACAATATAGAGTAGAGGTACTTAGGTACTTAATTTAAGCACTTCTTTAAAATTAAAAATAACAAAGCAAGTTATAGTAAAGTAAACATCTAAATATAAATATAAATTATTTAGATGTTTACTCTACACTTCTTATGTAAAGTAAACATCCAAATCCAAATATTTTTTGACACTATAGAAAGCTTTAGAGATTAACCATTTTCTTAATTTGTTGCAGAACAATTTGCCATCTAGCATTTTTATTTCCAGCGGTAGATTATTAAAAATTCTAATAGCAGAAACGAAGGTACCTTTTTCATACATAGCATTATTTATTTGATGGTAACAAATGTTGTACTTAAACTTGTGACGCAAGCTATTAGATCTGTATGATGATTTATTAAAGAAATAAGTCTCATTATTTTTTACAAAGTGGCAGATTTCGAAAATATATATAGAAGGTACAGTAAGAAAGTTTTCTTTTCTAAAAATATCCTTAAGGGATTCAGTACTCTGCATGTTGTATATTGCTCGAAGGCATCTTTTTTGGAGAATCAATGTTGATTTAATGTCAACGGAATTGCCCCAGAATATAATTCCGTATGATATATGAGGGTAAATGTAACCATAATAAGCTTGTTTAGCAATTTTTCTAGAAGATATAGAACTGAGAACTGAAAGAGCATAACAATACTTTGAGATTTTCCTATTTACTTTTTTAACGTGCATAGTCCAATTTAAATGACTGTCAATTGTTAAACCTAGGAAATTGGTTTCATTGACTTCTTTAACTATATTCTTATTATTTATTATTTTTAGGTTTATTGGAGGTGTTTTATGATTTTTGAATCGAATCATGTTTGTTTTATTTATATTTACTTTAAGGTGTAGAGAGGCTAACCATTTTACTATAGTATCTAGAGTTTTATTTATTTCTTTTTCGAAAGCTTGAGTTGGTAGTTTATTTCGGGGTATGTATATAGTGGCATCATCAGCAAACATAACGCACAGATAATGAACTAAGTTGGGCAATTCATTAATATAGACTAAAAATAATAACGGGCCAAGGATACTTCCTTGCGGCACTCCAGTTTTTATATTTTTTGGGTTAGAGTATTTCCTTTCTATTGTTTTGTTGTCTTTGTTAAAGTAATCTATCATTGTAGTTTGAATTCTATTTTTTAAATAACATTTTAAAAGAGCTAATGCTGACCCACGTATACCTACTCTCTCTAATTTATCAATAAGAATGCTATGTTCAACACAGTCAAATGCCTTAGACAGGTCTAAAAATATAGCTACTCCAGTATTTTTCTTATTTGCACTATCCCATACATCATTTAACATTTTAAAAACTGCTGAGGTCGTGTTTTTGTGTTTTTGGAAACCAAATTGATTATTATTAATTATTTTATGTTTATCTAAGAACGAAACAAGTCTGTTGTATATTATCTTTTCAAATATTTTGGAAAAACTAGGAAGAATAGATATGGGCCTGTAATTTTCAACATTATTTTTTTTACCTTTTTTAAACAACGGCTTAATGATGCCATGTTTTAGGTCATTTGGGAAAGATCCATTTTCGAGAGTTAAATTAATAATATAAACTAGATGTTCAACTATAATATCTACACTAAGTTTAATAACTTGAATTGGAATACTGTCATGTCCAGCAGTTTTTTTGTTTTTAAGTTGCCTTATTACGTTTCTTACTTCATACTGATCAACAGGAATCAAAAAGATACTATAACAATTTCTATCATTTATTGATGTTGGACCAGTGCCTATGTAACTATCATTATGTGGATCTGAATTACTTATATTAATAAAGTGGTTATTGAAAGTATTTGCGATTTGACTAGGACTTTTTATTTCCTCTGTACCTACTTTGATAGTGTTGATAGTTGTCTTAATTGAATTATTTGGCATAGAATGTTGCTTAATTATTCCCCATGTTGCTTTACATTTGTTGGTACTATTATTTATGTATTTGGTATTTAATAGTTTTTTAGATGTTCTTATAATACGTTTGAATAATTTACAATATGTTTTATATTTATCATCTGTATCTTTGGAACCAGAAATGCTCTTTAAGTAAAGTTGTCTTTTGATTTTACTTGATACCATAATTCCTTTAGTTTTCCATCTATGTCTTTTTTTGCAAGTGATTTTAATTTTCACCACAGGTATGCATAGGTTGAAAATAAGGCTAAACGTTTCAATAAAGGCATTATAGGCATCATTTGGATCTTTGTGATTATATACGTCGGAAAAACTTATTTGAGACAGATATTTAAGAAAGATATCTATATTTGAATCTATAAGTCTCTTCATTACGAACCAATACTTTTCTCTAAAGCTTAAACTAGTTTGGATACCAATTAATTGAGCTTTGTGATCAGATATTCCGAGATCCAATACTTGGGTACTGCAATGTTTGAAATTAATTAATATATTATCAATGCAAGTTCGTGACTTATCTGTTATACGAGTAGGTTCAAAGATAGTGGGATTCATTTTAAATAAACTCAGTGTAGTTAAGAAGGTTTGACTTTTTTTATTGCTTTCTAAAATATTAATATTGAAATCACCACACAAGATTATACGTTTTTTGGAATTTCTGGGTGAAATAACTAATTTGTACAATAAAGATTCTAAGGTGACTTTAAATAACTCGAAATTACTATCTGGAACCCTGTATAGGCAAATTATAATGTAGTTAATCTCAGGCAAGAAAATTCCACAGCATTCAAAGTGTTTTTCTATTGACAACTCAATAACCCAGTCTAGTTTTACATAGTTAAGGGAATATCTTGTGAAAATACAAACTCCACCCCTCGATTTTTTACGTGAGTAATTAGCAGCTTTATTAAAACCATTCAAGTTATATAATTCAGCATCATTTTCGTTTATAAATGTTTCGCTAAAACAACATATGTCAATATTTTTATCTTCAGTAAATAAATCTAAGTCATCTAATTTGGATTTAATACCACGGACATTTAGATGGATTATTTTAAGATTAGTCTTGTCCGGGGTCACGAAAAAACTGTGAGATTCGTTTTTGGTGTGATTGTATAGGGGATGATGTTGATGACACTTCTGTCAGAGAGTCAGTATTTGTACTGTGATTTTTGGAACAGGTTTGTGGAGGGCTTAATTTCTTAAAGTAAAATGGTATTGTACCGGGCTTGGGTTTGTTATTGTCATTAATGGTTGTAGTCTTTTTCCCAAGATTTTTAATATTTTTATCTATTCTAATATAGTTTTGAAAGTAATAAGGAATTGTGCCTGGTCTGGGACTGGATATGCTTTGTTTAACAGTTTGTCCTAAAGTTTTCAAAATATTTTTGCCAATGTATGCATTTTCATAATCTTTAGTATTTATCATATTGTTAATAGTTTTTATGCAAATCTTTTTGCTTAAATTTTTGAAAGGCATATTTACAAAGGTACAGTTTGTTAGACTTTTGGCCATGGATTCTAAGTTATGGTTCAATTTGTCCTCATTTAGATAAGGGTTGTACGCTACTCCTAATATTAGCAAGTGTGACTTGGAGACAGTTCTTAAATTATTTGACAATGTTGTAAACAATGTAGTAGGGTTTTTATCATTAGACCCTAAACACATGACTAACCAATCTTCGGAACCTAGATTAAGTTTTTCAATTTTAACATTTTCTAGTATATAGTTTATCGGAGCATAAGGGTAGCAAATGTTGACGACAGAATATTTCTTGGTACAGTTCTGTTCGGAACGTTGTTGTATGAGTTCTTGAGCATAATTTCTGCAGATTTGATCTCCGAGTATTACTATTCTTGGTACAGTTTTCAAGTGAGGTCTATAAGATGGTGCTTTCCGAGTGAGCACAGGATCCTTGTACATTTTTCCTGGTGTAATAGGGGCCAAGATTATATTCGGATTTGCTGTAGCTTTTTCTTCTACAATGAGATTTTTATTAGCCGTAGGCATTTTCTCTATTTTCCTTTTAAATGTGACTTGTGAATGTGACTTGTTCTGGAGTTTTCACGACCAGTTGCGGAGAAAGACATTTTCTCAAGATGTCATTTCCTGTATTCGGTTTAGCCATATCATTTTTCTCTATAATGAGATTTTTCTCTATTTTCCTTTTATAATATGTGACTTGTTCTGGAGTTTTCATAACCGGTTGTGATGAAAGGAATTTCTTCAAGTTGTTGTTTTCCGTATTCGGATTAGCCGTATCTTTTTTTACTACAATGAGATTTTTATTAGTTGTAGGCTTTTTCTCTATTTTCCTTTTATATGCGACTTGTTCTGCAGTTTTTTTAACCGGTTGCGATGAAAGACATTTCCTCAAGTTGTCGTTTTCTGTATGAAGTTTGTTAATTTCTTTTTTGGCATTGATTAGTTGCTCCGTCAGTTCGTCAATTTCTGCTTTGAGTTGAACAATATCAGAGTCACAAGTGGTATCTTGTATGGTCATGTTGTTCACGGAACTATCATCAGGTGATTTTTCAACAGAGCTTATATCTAGCAATATTGTCTCTATGTTGGAGTGTGTGGGTGTTCTATTTCTAGGTCTTGGTTTTCTAGTTGTGACGTTATTAATATCTTCATAATTATCAATTTCTGGACAGCAGCTAGTATCATCTGGTGAATTACTGTTCTCACCAATTTCTCGTTTTCTGTTACAATGACAAGCTGGACATTTCCAGTTAGATTTATGTTCTGCGGTCATAAGGTAAAATCTTTGTTCTGTATAGTTCGTACACATCAGATCATAGGTTGAATTGCAGTAAAAACATAACAAATATTGTCTACCTGTTATTGTTTGAAAACATCCATTACATTTACGAGTGTTAGAATCCATTTTTGTATCTTTTTCTTCGAAAAAACCAACAATATGCACTATAGGCAACCCGCCATTCTGACGGTGACTAAATGATTGTTATTTCTGTTGAAAATGAAGTGTTTTACTGTAGATCCAATTGAGGATAACACAAATATAAGTTCAGAGAGCTCAATCAGGGTCACAGGAGCTTACATGCAGCGTGCAGTTCAAATTTCGAAAACGCAAGCGTCTATTTTTTAGAATGTTAGGTTAGGTATAGTATTGGCTTTTTCACTGGGAATAATCACACCATGCAATGTTTTGTACACAAATTGAGTATTTGCAATGTTTATGTTGTAGCAAGCATTTTAAATTAGATAAAGCAATGTTTTTCACTCAGTGTGGAAGTTTTTTTACAACAACATTCACTCCAAATAGTCTGAAAAGTTTACAGTTATTTTTTGCGGTAATTACAATGAATTACGTTACACCAACACTAATCTGATTGAATCACGATTATTAGTTACTATTTATATCACTTTATTGTTATAAACTGTTTAATTATTATTTTAAAATAAATTTTATACGTAGATACACTACATTTTTCTAAACACGGCGGCCATTTTTTTCTATTGTCATAGAAGCGGTATAGGCACTAATTTTTTTCTAAATGATTGCTACTTCACCCATATACGTGGATGCAATTTCTAGTCTATGCTCTTTTAGACATTGATATATTACATAGAAGTAGGCACACGAAATACGAGGTAATAATTACCAAAGTATATAAATAGACTATACAGTCTAGAATATACAGTCTATACTAATAGACTTTTGAAGATGAATTTTTCCTTTAAAATATTTCTAGTAAATATGCCTTGAGCAATAAAAACAAATTTACGAAAAAGAAAACCTATAAAACGCACTCTATCTTACATACCTACCTATTATTTGTTTAACTATAATATAAATAATAGCTACCTATCTAATAAATGTTGTCGAAATTATAACAAATCAAAACATTTATAATGCGTCTTACGTATAATATTTATACTTGAATCTAGTTATGTCTCAATGAGTATGAGTAATGTCACCAATCAATCCACAACTGGTTCGAATATCTAGACTGTACCTATGTGTTCTAATATTTATTATTTTAATATACGTATCGCCTTTCACTGGCTTTCAAAAGTTATTTAGGTCGGCTGATATATGATCTCTAGCAAGCTAGGATTAGTGGAGCAGAATTTTACTAACAACTAGACTGAGAACATTTAGACGTAATAAATGGTGCGAAACATGTGTGTTCATATCCGTATTACTTGTATTTATTAAATAATATCTTTGTTTGTTTGTTAATTTGTTTTTAATGCTCAAAGCATATCTACTAGAAATAATTCAAAGGAAAATTCCATCTTTAAAAATTCACTCGCGACGAGATTTGAACGCAAAGACGCAAGTTCTAATCTCCTTTTTTCTTAAAATTTTCCTTTTAAAATGTTTCTAGTAAATAATATCTTTATTAAAAATAACTCCCGATCTTGTAAGAATATCAGGATCAAAAGTAGCTTATGTTACTTCTGGGTAATGTAGCTTTGTATTGGTAAAATGCTTTTTGAAATCGATCCAGTACTTTAGAAGATTATCTTCAATATATAGATTACCTAACTTAAAATGTTCAGCACGTTTTTAAGGATAAAGGATTTTATATAAAAAAAACGTGCTTTAACAGAACAGAAAGCCGTGGAATTGTGCGGTAACAATGACTGAACGTAAGGTAGTAATTATATTACAACATAACAGTAAAGTTGGATATGAACAACTGAGAATGTTTCAATGTATAACGGGTGCCAGGTGCCTACAGTTAGCTGGTTTTCTACAACTCATGCTAAGCCAAAACCGTAAACTTATTATTTGGGAAATTATAGTCATATGCTAGAATAATAGTCACTAGTATTCAGGTTATAACAATCAATTGTGACTCGCCGCAAACTACCACATATTACTCTATGGTAGTTGAATTTAATAGTTCGGTATTTCTATTTCTGATGGAAAATATTACGCTTGAATTCGTGTTTGGTCTAGTGGCATTGTTTGTCAACACTCAATTAAACAATACTCACTAGCCGCGCGTCTGATTATTCATTGATAATATTTATAGATTCGGTTGTAATAACATTAGGTAATAATTATTGATCAGGCATCTAGAGCTGAAATCTATAGTGCTTACTTTGACTTTGCTCAGACTGAGTTTAGCAAAAACTAAGCATAAACCTTGAATTGGAATTTATAGTCGAAATTCATTTTGTGATATACGAATAAAATTAAAAGAACTTCATAGTCATAATAGAGAAGCAAAGTTTAGGATATTATTTTTGATTGATTTACATTCCAAATTTAAAAAACTCCGACTTTACTGAACAAAAACTTTGGATAGTTGCGAAAATCGCTTTAAAAATATTAAAAATTGTCTTAAGTAAAAGTTTTTGCTTAGCAAAGTGAAATTACGGACTATAGATTTAAACCTAGGAGTTCGTGCGTGTTGTTAATATTATGTAGGTGCAGTTAGGAAGTTCCGCTAGAATATATTAGTTACGCAATAGTCTACGTGCATTGCTATAATTCGTGACGATGCCGACGAAGTGCAATGTTGTGTAAACATAATACTGTGCGAATTAGATTCACTTACAAATTGTTTTGACGAATTGTGTGCTTTGATATGAGATATTTCTTAAACAATAAATTTGAATACTTTAGTTCCTTATTGTAAGGTAAGTATATTATGATAGGACTCACATTATAGTTCAATTCTATTTAAGTACAAAGCATCAGGCTGTGGTCGCAATATTCAAAATGGATCTCATTACTTTTTTTAATAAAAAGGGACTCACCTGAAAGAACGGTTTGTGCTCGAATACAAGTCTCGTGGCTCTCTTATTATTCCTAGAGTACATTACGTACATATTGAACCTTTTTTCCTGAAACAAAAACGTGCTCATTTCGCCAAACGAAAATCATATTATTGTTGTTCGAAGTAAATTCCCAGTTCAACAATCAAACATCACGTTCAATAACCACCGGCTGTGTACATATTTGATTTTCTGCCTTCAAAACGATCATTTTGTTAAATTTCTGCACTTTCACAGCGAACAGTGTATCGAATGTAAAACTATTCACGAGGGGCAATCTGCTAGTGACGGTAGCTCTGAAGAATCGTGCATTACTAATAACCTTGCACGTCCACTCTAGACAGACCCCTAGTTAGATGAAATTTCTATGATCATATCGTTTAGGTGTATAATATTGAACGGCGAAGTTACGATCATTTAATAATGGTTGTCGATAAAATATAAAACCGAGCAGAGCGGTCTGTAAGTCCGTGACACCGATGTTTTTACACGACTGCCCAAGGAAGTGTTATGTTTTTGCCGTGAGTGTATGTATGTATGTATGTATGTATGTGACCTATTTTTGTGCCGTCGTAGGGCCTAAACGGCTGGGCCGATTTACATAAACGATACGTCGTTAGATTCGTCATGACCGTGAGAGTGACATAGGGTACATTAAAATAATAAATAAATAAAAATAAAGATTTAAAACGCTATAAAGCAAGATTTGTCTTGACCATAAAAACCGAGCAAAGACAACGGAACGTTCCTTAAAAACTTTTCGATTTGACTTTGACGCCGAGTTTCAACTTTTGAAGGAATTTGAATGTTTGATTTGTCAGTTTGTCAGAGATAACATAAATAACAATTACTATGTTTACAATAAGTAATTAACTAAATATTTGAAATGTCGCGCTATGGATAATGGATAGCAAGGCTAATCCGCTAGGACAAGAAACCGCCAGCCTTTGTATCATTAGTCGCAACGAAGTTTTCGGATTTGGTAATTATATTTTAAGATGAATACCTGCCTACTTCATAGCCATCTCAGCAAAACTCAAAAAGAATAGCTATTATAATATTGAAGGCTTTTAGATAGCCTATCTTTAACCGATTTCGAGTCCTCGCTACTGGAGTATACACATCCAGAGTTAATGAGTTTCTCTGGTGTAATTGTATCTAATCTCTAATAACTAAAAAGCATTAAATAAAAAAATATTTAAAAAAATAAAAAACCCGACTGCCGTTAAAACTGAAAAGTAAAAAACAAGAAGATACCTAAAGGTAAAGAAACCTTAAAAATCGTTCGACGCATCTAGGAGCCTTAAACAATTGTGGATGCAGTCGGGTGGGACTCCTTTTAAAGGTAAAGTATAATGACACCAAATTGTGTTGAAGTCCCACCCGACTGCGTCCACAATTGTTTAAGGCTCCTAGATGCGTCGAACGATTTTTAAGGTTTCTTTACCTTTAGGTATCTTCTTGTTTTTTACTTTTCAGTTTTTATATTAGTCTTTTCTTAATCGGTCATTAGACGACACTTGTTTGTAGAACTCGCAGACGCGATTTCTTATTATGTACTTGTCTACTTATAATTTTCTTAGTAGGTATCTATGTTTAAGGTTGTTTACTCTTAGTTAAGCTAAGTCTTTTAAAGCACGAAGGACCTCATAATATGGTTTTTGGCATATAAACGTCGGGCGAACGCCTGACTACAATGCAGTAAGCGGCGGGTTCGATTTCTGCCGGCTGTAAATATTTATGCGTATAATAAATATTTGTTTGTGGTCTTTCTATGTATAATATGAATGTATTTACAAAAAAATTATAAATCATCCTTGAAAGTAAATAAATAATAAATAAAAAGCATGTGACCAACACACATGCCATCTAGCCCCATGGTAAACTGCTAAGCTTGTGTTACGGTGACTAGACAACGGATATACTACTTTTATTTATTTTTATTTTGTAAATACATAGAAATGCACCCAGACCAGATTCAAATATTTATTTTAAAATGTAGTATGTCCGTTGTATAGTACCCATTGTCCAAACCTTGTGCTTAGTTTGGGGCCAGATTGCGCTGTGTGTAATGTCTTGCAATATTTTTTATTATTTATTTTATAATGTTCGGTGACCCATCGAAATTAAGACCACGACAGGCGCGTTCATAATGTTTAAAATCTAGATATTACACCCTATGTATGATACACTTAAGTAGGTACTTACACCAATGCGGATCGGTAATGATTACCTAAGTAATAAATGAAAGACTGACAGGTGGAAAGTAGGCAAGCACTATGCTGCTCACATCCGGGACCACACTTAGCTATTACAATAGAATTAAATAATAAAGAATGGTTATAATAGAAAGCTATTTACTAGTAAGCCTCTAGGCCATTCTAGCCGTTTATTTCAAGCATCAATGAATATTATATTTACGCGTAATATTATGGAGACATTAAATTAAGAAGAATAGAAAATCAAATCAATTGAAAACATTACTTCGAAATTGAACCTCTATCAAATTAACCTATTTAAGTTTCTTTAAACGAATTAGTTTTACAGAGTTGAACGTTGAACATGGAACATTTTCGAACTATATCGAGTTTTATTAGTTAATTGCGCCTCGTGGTTTATCTGTGTAAATCTCAGGTTTAGGCTAAGTGTTTATTATGTAGTTGAATCAGTCAGACCTTATGTGCATAAATCTCTTCTCCAGAAGCTAACCATCTAAACACATATCAAATGTCATCGGAACTAGGTAGTTCTGTAGTTTTTGTTATTGCCAGTTTTTAACCGACTTCAAAAAAGGAGTAGGTTCTCAATTCGTCATATATATATTTTTATTAGATCGACACACATGGGTAAATAAATAATTTTAGAGTACCTAAAGACATGTAGTTTCCTGGCATGTCCACTTTAGAGTTTTAAAATTGCATTTTGCAGGTTTTTTGCTCATGTAATGTACTTACTATGTTTAAAGTTTTAACAGCATTTTAATGACAGCAATTTTTGAAGACGAAGATTTTGTCGCCAAAACGCAAGTAGGTCATTCATGACGACGACATAATGTATGATCTAATTCCATTTCACTTTCATAAATGCGAAAGTATAGATGTTTGTGTGTCAACGACGCGAAAATGGCAGAACGAATTTGACCGAAATTTAGCACACAACTAGCTTATAACCTGGATTAACAAAGATACCTGTATTTTTTGCCCAATTTCCTCTCGGTGGGAATTAGAATAAATGCAGATAAAAACCGCAAGGCGCTTCTATTATATAAAACAAATCTGTACTTACAAATCTTCTAAAACACTGGCCCAATTTCCTGAGATCATTTTCACAGTCCCTCAAAGCGGGTAGAAATTCCTCCGAATGAAACCTGAATATCCTCTCGATATTGCTGAAAATGTCAGGTTTTAACGATCTGAATGTAGCCGGGAGATCAGGACGGTTCAATTCAGGAATATAGTCTTCGACGACGTGCCTTAGCCGTTCCACGTAGACGTTTTCTGTATGAAGTAGTTCGTTTACCCTCTCTGTTAATCGTCTGGAAATAAAACAAGTGTGTAAAGGCAAATCTACGTAGTTGAGCCTTAACCTATAATTATGTTAAACAGCTATTGCAGTTGTACGTACACACCAGTCTTTACTTGACTATTTATATACGTTATAGTGTCGTCACATTCGAGACCCATTATTCGAAAGGTTTATGATGATCTAGATTCTAGACATAATATAATGGATCCCGACTGTTAAAAGCTGTGTTCCTTGTCTACTGGACTTGTTTTCGTTTTTATTTCATTTTTTTATGTTACACTTTTTAGTCATCAATAGATGTAAGACAGTCGGGGCCCATTATATTATGTCTAGAATCTAGATCATCATAAACCTTTCGAATAATGGGTCCTGACAGTAACAGTTAAAGTAGCAGTGTTCCGCTAACGTAATCTTTAGAATAATGGGTCTTGACTATTGAAGTAGCTGTGGTCTGTGACTACTGGACCTGTTTTCTATTTATTTTTTGTTTTAGTTTTATTTTTTGCGTTCGGATTTTTTAAATTTTCATTTCCATTTTTTATTATTAAGTATACTTTTTGGTCATCAATAGGTTTAAGACGGTAAATTATATCAATTGTGTTTTAATCGCATCATTTCAATGACTAAGTTACTAAGTTAGTTGAGGATTATTCATTAAGTTGCGGTAGACTTAAGTATGAATGTCTGCTGACCAACTTTAAACCATTGTAAATCTTAAATCGTATCAGATTGAAAAACCCTTAGAATGATTTTTAAACACCTAGGTATTCAATGATATCCCACTCGACATAGTCTATATACTTTTGTTTTTTTTTCTTTATGGCGCCTATTAATCGCCATTTTGTTATTATTTTTATGTCACCCATCCAAGAGCCATTGGGGAAATGAGACGAATCTAATAATATCTTAAATAAAGAAATTCATGGAATGGTTTGAAAGGTAAGAGGGAATTAAGAATATTACAAACAACAAGATAGGTGCGAAAACCATAACCTTAACCACAACCTTGCCTTGTAGCCGGGTAAAAACCAGACGATATTTACAGACGTTAGACGTTTAAATATAAGAAAGCCAGGAATACATTCTTGATATAATATTAAGGTAATAATATCTTACTAATATGACAACTTTATTGGCCACTTATCTATTTATTTTGCATTTAGTACTTATTCTAAAAAAATTAAAGAAATTCTTTTCAATAATTCGCACCCAACAAGACTTGAATCTTTGGGGATTCCATCCTGTTGGGTTGGATTTTAGCATTTCTTTGAAAATGTGTGAAAATGTGTGTTTTGAAAATATGTGTTCACCCAAGTGTAAGAAACACTTTAAAATATATCAAAAAGGTTTAGTGTTATTTATTTTATTATATCTTAACCTTTTCGTAGTAGGTACCTATTCAACATCCCACAAGCATTTTTTTTTGCTGTAAGTAAGTACATATAAGTAATAAGTAAATTTGTTTTACATAAGATTAATAATAATAAGACAAATATTAATAAATAACGTAGTATTTACTATGATAATTGGTAATATGTGTAATGTTTTCTATTGTTATTTAGGATTTAACTGATATTAAAATAAAAATATAACAGAACATTGTTGAAATGATTTCGATGGTAGGTATGACCACTCCTACTCGTATGTAGATGATACATGTGATACAAATGCAACTTTGGCATCAACTCTGTCCATCATCGCTTCAACCTACAGACCTGCCTATACAAATATTACATGACGTCACATTGAAATTAAACATAGCCACAATAGATATAATAAGAACGATCGCGATTGTATCAATAATCACCTACTACTTAATATGAAAATCAGCTGGTATTATTTACACAAACCACACTGACCCCTTCCATCCAATGGTTGTCTGGAAGAAGTCACTTTTAGCGAAAAGATATTTTTTTATCCTTTCGCATCGAAAGGACATTTAGGCACAGCGCCCTATTAGCAGAATATCCTAAAAGCAAAATAATAACGTCAAAGTTGATTTTGTGTCTATGGCTTACTTTTGGTGTAAATTGTTTTTGTAAATGTAATCGTTTTTTGTGTTAATGAAGCATATTGATCTATCTATCTATTATTTTGTACTTCTTTCTTTTAAGAACATTCATATTCATAGCGACTTGTATCGATAGATTTAAAAATAATAAGGTTTATTATTAAACATTAATTTTACCATATCTTCGATTTAAGCATGACTCACTTTGTTTTTATCGTCATTAAGTAAGTAATACGTTTTAACTATACAGTTAAAAGTTATCGAATAAGTTCAAAGTCAATGTCAAAAGTCTAGTTTAATTTAAGGTCATTATCTCTAACCTCCTCGTTACGATAGTATATTACCTACCTACTTTAATTATTGTTTTACTTTTACGTAAGGTTGTCGTTGTGACTCATCTTAACTTACGACTTTATTTTTATTTACGAAATACACGTGGAACTTTCTCCAAGAGTTTTTTTATTAACATTAACTATGAGTACCTACCTAATTAATATTATTCAACTACCTGTTGCTTGCTCTCACTCAGCCGTCATTACGATATTTTCTACAAAAAAAAAACCTACATTTAATATTATTAATATGCAAAAAATCTTAATTTTGCAACGAACAATAATGAAGTCTTTGAAATATTAAACTTTGAATAATTGAATTAATCTATGTTACCTACCCACTAAAAGTTTTAACAAAATTATCAGTATTCTGGAAACTCGTTTAGTATAACAATTTATGCATTATTAAGTAAATATAGATACATATAAAACTTATATCTAGGTAAATATTAAATGGATCAATACAATAGATATTACAATAAGTTGTTATACTCCAATTATTTAAAAATGTTACATTATATACATTTACATATACCGAATACATTTAAAAATGTATTCGGTAAAATATGTGTTTACATTATAGTGTAACTTCAAAATAAATTCAGTTTGGGAAAATCACAAAATTGACAATTTCATTGATACGTAGCTTCCTAATTGATAATTATTAAAGGTAGGCATTATTACAATATTAAATTATTAAACACAAAGAATTAATTGATATACCTACATATATACTTCTTTTTCCTTCCTATGACGACAAATGAATGAAACGACTTGTATTTGTAGGTATATAAAAATATATTCAGTAAAAGGATTGTATTTATGAAGTAACTGAATCATACAAACTAAAGAGTTAACGCTGAGATTTCTATTTTATTATTTCATTTCGTAAATAAGACATAAATGTTTCTCCAAAAAAAAAACTTGATCAAAGATCGACGATTTAGTGTTAATACAAGTGCCCCGCGGGATTATCCGAGTATTTTCCGTCGAAATACCGGGATCAAAAGTTATAAACTACTTAAATGGTAATACAAGTTATAAACTGTCTATGTGTCAAATTTCGGACAAATCCGTTCAGCTCTTTAAGCGTTTGACACACAAACACTGAAACAAAACTTTCGCAATTATGTATAACTAGCTGCACACCGCGGTTTCACCCGCATGAGTATGTATGTATGTAACAAAGTCACATACATACATACATGCTTGCAAACTTTCCCGTTTATAATATTAGTAAGATATTAGTGAAAAGTAATATGGGATTCACCCCGGGGACAACTGGGAGTAATCGGATAACACGACTACGCAAAGCAAGGAAAGGCTATCTTGAAAAGTACTCAAGCAAGTTTGTTAACAACTATATTAAAATAATAAATAACTATATTTCATAAAACTAATTTGAAATTAAAATATTGATATTAAATACATGATATTAAAAATTAATATTTAGTCCCGATACCTGAAAACTGAATATTAATTTTTAATATAGTTGATATAGACTTCCGAAAAGTAACGCCTAATACAATCAATTAAGTTTGTAAGCAATCTCACGCAATCTCACTCATCGCAAGTAGTCGCACGATTGATCAAGAAGTGAACAAAACAACAGATGACCTTGCTGTATCTGCCCACCTGCAGTAAGAATGTAAATAAGTGTTTAGCTGTCAGTATGTTATATGCCTACTCTAAAACCTTAGTACATGCGATGCATAGTATTTGCTCTGGAACTAAAATAAATATTTACTCTAGAACTTTTGGTAATATTGTTGCCAGACCATTATTGTTAGTTTTTGTCATCAGTCGTCATCTGTCATCATTATTTTAAGCTAATAACATTTCAATTGCGTCTTCAGTGTCGTCAATTGGTATCAAGATTATTTTTAAGTACCTATGGTTTATTATACAAGTCAGTGTTTGAGGATCTCATTGGCCTACCTCACCAGCCGATCCTAAATGATCGTGCGGGTTAAGCAACGCTTGGCGCGATCATTACTTGAATGGGTGACCAAAAATTTGTGTGGCGAAAATCATGTTCTTGAGTTCCTTCGTGCTTCGGAAGGCATGTTAAGCAGTTGGTGCTCACCTAGTTAACACTAGGTGAGCCGGCTCCACGAAAAGAAGAAGTGTCTGAGAGTTTTAGAAAGAATATCCATAAGACGATTCTAAAGGATCTTTATTTGTATAGTACTATATCTAAATGTACGAGTATATACATATACAATAATTGATAATTGTATTAAGTATCTTCATAAACTTCAACAACTAAATTATTAATTAATGACAGTAATTATTGACATTAATTAATGACAGTTTACTTATAAGAACTTTTGTCACAGCGAAACAATAAATATTTACTTTACTTTACTTTACTTTACTTTAAAATAAATTTCAACCTTGAATCGTTGTGAAACTCGTACATATAACTATAGCCACCAAAACAAACCTAACTCGCCTCGACTGGCGACCATATGAATAAACATCAAGGTAAAACCGCCAGTGACATACGCGATATACAGGGTGAACCATTTCGATGGGCTCTTAGGGGGATATCCTAAACTATAAGAATAGCGAAAAATGCTGAAAGGTGTTGGGGCCCCGATTTTAACAAAAACTTAAATGGAATTATTAGATTTTTCAAAATTTATAACCCTAGCCAGGAATCAAACTTTGTCTTTTTGCAAAAAATAAACACCGTAATCGTACTGATCGATAGTGTTGCTGATAGGAATCAAATCCCGGAAACAAACATAGTGTGTTAAATGGATAGAAATGCCTTTTTAGTACAGTATTTGTTACACGGCTAATTTGCAGTTATAATTACGTTTCAATATCATAAGATGCAATGTGATTTCTTTCATATTTATGTTATTGACACCAATTGTAAAAGATTCCTATCAGTTTGCATAACTGACACTCAAAATCCCATTATTATTACGTTATTGGTAATCAGAATTTAATTGTAACAGTAATATTTAAATAATTATAAGAGTTATATAAAACTGTAAACCAAACGCTAATTTGAATCACCAGAGTAGGAACAAAAACCACACTAATCATATCTTTATCTGTACACGCACTCGCAAGGCTAAGATAACGTTATTGATAAGTGACAAAGCTAACGATATCGCAAATATTTTCCCTTTATATCTAAAAAATGTGAAGTGACCTCACCTTCGATACTTCTCCTTTTTCGATTCCACCGGTAACAATACCGGTTCTGTGATTCCGGACTTTGAAACGCACCACTCGTTCACTGCACTCACTGTTAGGAACTCAGTATCTGGCGCATGACACACTTCTGAACCAAACTCGTCTGAAGACACTGTAATACTGTCATATTTCTGGTAAGGAATCATATCAAACGAGGATATGGATTTGATGCTGACATTATCATAGTTGCTTCGGGTACCAGACTCCCCAGAACCGAGGGACATATCGTCGTCTCCATCGTTATTCTCCTCGTCTTCATTTATTAATGTATCTGTTGAATGATCAGTAGACACTGTATCAGTCCTCCCATCGTCGACTCCTACTATGTATTCTTTACCACTATTTTCACTGTTTTCCGAATTAGAATCAGAATCTGAATCAGAATCAGTCTCTTGGTCTACTACAGTTTCTGGTAAAGCTTGTCTCTCTTCCTTGGGTTCATCTTCAATATCGGAGCCTTCTGATGATTTAAGTCTTAATAATTTTTCTAAATCACTTTGTTTTACTCCATATGACCAATGCGCCTCGCCTCTTAAGTGACCATGGTTCTCAGCGTTTGACTTTTTTCTCATTACTGGCGGTTGTCGACTTCGTCGTGCTACAACCGGTGACGTATTTGGTGTTGCGAATGAAAACCGCCTTTCTATAATAGAACTCTCCTTAGGAGGTGATGGAGGGCTGTTTTCCGTGCTACTGTTATCTTGAAATTGTATCGGTGGAGGTGGAGCAGGTCTATGTGGTATTAACATCTCAGCTCCTGATTTCCGATCCGAGACAAAGCCCGACGAACTAGATTCACAACTATTTTCCGACGCATTTGATAATATTGAATTCACTGAAACGTTCGAATTTCTGTCTTGAGATTTCGTCACTGGGCATAAATGTTGAAAATGTGCTTGAATCGGGTTAACTACACTCGTCAAACTCCCCAAGTGAGAGTCCTTTGATTTCACCAAAGATTCACTAGAACCACGAAAACTACAGCTGTCAACATTAGTTCGTTCGAAACGCAAAATCATTTCGCGAACACTGGCCCTGTCCCTGACGACGATGTCTTCGTCATCGGAAGGGTTAGCGGAGGACAACGGTGATTCGTTGTCCTGCCGGGAATGGTCCACTTCTTGCGTCATTACTCGGCCTGGTAGGTCAGCGGTTGATGCGCCAGCGGCTTGCCGCAAGCAGGCTCATAATAGCAAACCGCGCACGATAAGAGCGCAACACGGACGCGCGCGCAGCTCTGATATCTGGACGAGACTGGCAGCGTACGCGCCAACCGATTCGCTGCTCGCGATCTATTATCATGGTTTGAAAAAGGAATGTGATGCTCGCATTACACTGATTTTTTAAAAACAATGACTTTCAACAATGACATTTAAACACAATTGAAAACAAAAGGGATAATAAATATTATTGTATATTATTTTAATTTAATGTCATTCTCTCTAATGTAATTTCTATACTTATTTTAAGAAGGAAAAAAATCCCAATAGAAATTACATTTCCATTTCATTCAAGAAATGGATGTAACCTAACCTACAAATAGTATTATGATTTTGAAAACCCTAATAATACAATATTCTTAACTACCTCATTACTTTAATATACCTTCAAGATAGCCTCGTTTGATTATAGTTGATAAGATACTTATTTATAGCACAAGTATATTAGGTAAGTATATAGGTACTATCGCAGAATATAATAGTAAAAATAGTACTGCTAACAATTGAATTACAAAACCTAGATTATGTTAGTACCTTAATTGATTGTGTTGTACTGAAAACCTTAAGACGCATTCTTAACAGTGCACCATAGTAAAAAATTTACTAGATATTTGCGAATTACTCGCTATTCATGGTACATACATACCCAATAAAATTATGGAAATCTAGATAAAGATTAATTCGGTATATAATTATTATACATTGAATATAGTATTATAATATTCCATAACCTATTAAGCGTCCATTGTGGCTATTTTAAATTTGACATAATATTATTATGTGGCGTCCACTTGCTCACGACGATCAATATACGGACGCCAAATAGGAGGCTGGTTGGAATGTTATACTATTGCTTCTTCTTATAAACGTGAAAACACGATAGTTGAAATCATTCTCAATAGAATAATATAAATATGAAAAACTGGTGTTTTTGAGGTGTTCTAGTGAATATCTTTAGAACCCTATAGTTTAAAAAGTAATTATTATCTACTAGGTTTTTTAACTATTTCCTGAATATGCTGTTTTTAATTGACTGTCTAGTTAACTTGTAATTAACTAATGTTTTATTTGCTATATAACTTTGCATAGAATAGTCGCACCGTACGTCTATACATATCATAATTTGACGTTATGGTACCCTTTATTCGCTTTACGGCAGAATCGCTTTATGGCAGATTCGGATATATCAATATAACGTCTTATAAAATGTATAAAGGGGTGTACTACACAATAAATAAATTCATAATTTCCTAAATAACTAAACCGAACCAATGGTGAGACATCTATCCATCAAGAAGTAAGACAAAAATAAAAACACATGTTGTTACGACATTCTAAATTCTTTATTTTGTACCTTTCTAGTATACCTCGGACTAAAATATCTACCTAAGTTATCAAAGTTAACTTCAGTTTAATATTTTAATAATAAAGTACCTTTATTTTAATACCTAACTAGCCTCTTTTATCATCATCTATGTCATTTAGATTCGAGATTCTAAACAAGATCTTAGACTGGAATCTATAGTGCGTACTTTGACTTCGCTCAGACTGAGCTTAGCAAAAACTAAGCATAAACATTGAGTTAGAATTGATAGTCAAAATTCATTATGTAATATACGAATAAAGTATTAACAGAGGAGCAAAGATTAGGTATTATTTTTGATTGGTTTACATTACAAATTTGAAAAACTTCGACATTACTGAGCAAAAACTTTGGATAGTTGCAAAGATTGCTTTATAAATACCAAAAATTGTCTTAAGGTAAAGTTTTTGCTTAGCAAAGTCAAGATACGGACTATAAATTTCAGCTATAGACAACACTCTATTTATTACGTCTGCATTTTAGATATAAAGTATTATTTCTTTTACATAATTTAGATTCCAACAGCCTTAGACACAGCATGTGATCAAACATTTTCCGTATGCCAGACAACTCATACCACTATCCGGATACGGCATTATGGCATTATGTACATTGTACATATCGAATTTACAGCATAACAAACAACGTTTCATCGAAACAGTAACTTAAATCTGTGACAAAACATAGGACCTTCACACATAATATACTTTGGAACGTTTTACAGCGAAATATGGTGAAATGTGTTGATATAACAGGACCAGTGTAAACACACATTAGTACAAGTAGTACAAGTTGTTGATAAACGTGTTCTACGGCGGTAATTTTTTGCCTTTTAGGGTAAGAACTTTTAAAGTCAACAACAACACAAACACTACAAAAGTCAACATTGCGAAAATAATAAATTCAAAAATAAATAAGGAACGAAAACGTCAATTTCATAAATATATTAAAAACTAAACAGTCTAGACTAGTCAGATCTTAAAACCGGTTTATCAATAAGTGTGTGTAAACATCCAACTCTAAGATTTTCATGATCATTAATCGACTTCAAGTTTTCTAAAAGATCCTTCAAGACCGAACACCGTCGACGAATTCTTCGGATTGTCCGTCCGCTTCGATTCATCAGACTTCACGTCTTCCTGCTCCAAGAACCAGTCTCTATAGCTCTCTACCTTAGCCTTCCAAAAGTCTGGAATAAATTTTATCACTTGAATCGTTTAATTTGATAACAAACAATTGGATACTGGGGCTCGATTCGGTACTGACATAGCATGCGGAATGCCGGCGGAACGCAGGCGACGTGCAGGATATGTACGTTATTTCGTATTCTGTAAATGTTATTTTACTTAATTGCCACTTAATTAGTTATAAGTAGTCTACAAAATTAAGGGCTATTTAAGCACTATATGTTATACATAGGTATAACATATATGTTACTTTGCACCTATATGTTACTTTGGAACTAATAAACTTTCCAACGAGTTCCTAGTAGGAAATCTGTAACAGTTTCTTTTAAAGAAGTTTCTTCAATTAACAGCTTACTAGATATACATACCTATGAGATCGTCTAATGACCCGTCTTCACCACCATATTCAACTGGCAACACCGTCTTTGGTATCGACTTGTACATTCCCTCGTAATTCTGATTATGGACTCGGATCTGTAACATCAAGTTCATAATTACAGAAAAGGTAAATGAGGTTATTACTTATTAGATTCCTCATATTATTACAAGGGCACGTTTTATGGGGCAAAGTAATTGCTTTTCATCGGGTGGGATATTTGAGATTGTCGCTTTTGGTCATAAAAAATCAGGCAGGTAATATAAGCAGGGTATTTTGCAAATCTTTGTAATAAAACAATGTTGAGGGATTTTTCGCGGTCGTATGGTTTAGTTAGATAGGTAGGTATATTTTATTTAGAATTAGAGGTAAGAAATGGGTGACTTTGAATGTGAGTTTTTCAATTTCAGTTCCTTGCTCTGCAATTTCGATTTTCGACTCAGTAATATAATTATGGTTAAGTTATTTAGCATTTATTTGTAAGCTCATCTGCACTACCATGCTCACTTGACGTTGCTATGTCGGCCTTTTGTTGTTAAAAATAAAAGTAAATTTTAAATAAAAAATACCCCGACTACTTTTAAAAACCACAGACAATTAAAAGTCTTTTTTTAAGTTTGTTTTTCTTTTTTTTTTTAATTATTTGATGTGTTTTTAATATTTTTTTTAGCTTAACGACAACGCGACGACTTATAAGACATCATGGTAGGGCTCAAAATATATAAATGTTTGCTATGTTTAGTTTTGAATATTTAATGATCAAAGGTAATTATAGGAAATTATACCTAAACCTATACATATAAAATTAAAGTTCTGACTGACTGACTGAATGATCAAAGCAGAGCCCAAACTGCTAGTCCTAGAGACATGAAATTTGATGTGTTCTTTTTAGCGTTTACTAGTGTGGACTTAGTCAGTGAAACCGCGAAAATCTACTAATAATTTAAAACACTCATCTTACTTACTCTGTTCTTCATTTTTTCTCCCAAAAACATTTTCAATATAGAGTAAACTGTTTCAAATCCGGTCGGTGTATTTAATATATGATTTCCTTTAACTCTGACTGGAAGTGCCTTTTCGAAGCATGTTATCGACTTTTTCGCTAGCGCCGGGGTCCACTGGCCAAGCATCGTCACTCCTATATCTTTCATGTCCACAATCACTTCCTGGATACATAATAAAAATAGTTAGCAAAATAGTTAAAATCGTACTTTCGAATTTGAATAAAATGAGTAAACTGTTGAATCGTTATACTAATGTAAGACCTTTAATGTACACAGTTATGGCAATAAAAATATTCTTATTCTTTTAAGAGTATAGGTACATATTGCTTAGGAACACTAATAATTAGCATTTTCATTTAATTTTAGAAGATTTATACGGACAACATTTTACAGTTTAAAATTTAAACCATGCTATTTTTATGGTGCTGTATTCGGTTTCTACTCAACATGTTCCATTTTTTACCATTTTAATTTAAAAAAAAAGGTAAATTAGAATTTAATTTAGATTGACGGCAACATTTAACGTCTACCTACTGCTCCATCAATTTTTTTCAATATTGATTTAAAATTAAGTTCCATGATTCAGATCCCACAAACATACTAACATTTCTGGTTAAATAATATAAAAGTTTATTAAATAGCTATTAGATGATTGTTTTAATAAAATAACATTATAAAACACTTTGTTTAGCGGGTTTAATGGCGTTTTATTCAGTCAACCTTGAAAAAGCCAACTGTAAAGTTAGCTAAAGCTCGGCTCGTTTAAAATCATGAATAAAACGCGATTAAACCCGATAAATAAAGTGTTTTATTAAAACCATATTATAGAAGAAATTTAAAAAAAACGTTGATTGATCGGTTCCTCACCTCACCAGCTACGGTAAAGTTGTCGTCTTCCATCATCAATATTTCGGTGGTCATCAATGCAACTTTTATTAAGTCCGACAGATGATATTTAGAGTTGAAGATTCCAAGTCTCATGATGCAGGTTCGAGGAGAATCTTCTTTATGACATTTCTTTAATGGAAGGAAAGCTCTAGAAAAAAGATGAGTTATTCCAATAAACTCTGTTGTGTTTACCTACCTTTCATTTATGTACACCGGTAAAACTAGATTGCACCATTCATAGGTAATACTTGGTTATAGGTATATTCTTATTGTACCTAACTTAAAATTTATCTTATTTCTTTAACTGGTACCGTAACCTGGGGTCGATTCGGTAAGGACATAGCATGCGGAATGCCGACGGAATACAGGCGACGCGACGTGCAGGATATGTGCGTTAATTCGTATTCTGCTTATTACTACTTAATTAGTTAAGTAGTTCAAAATTAAGGGCTACTTAATTATTTAAATAGGTCCCCTTGTACCTCATCCAATCAGTACTTATTAAAAGAAGTTATAACAAATCGACTTCTGCAATGCTCATGCATCCCGCCTGCTTGTCGCATGCTATGTTTTTAGAGAATGAGGGCCCAGTCCATTTCATAGGTCCAACACACTGTTCCATATTTGTACTAGCTGTGCCCCGTGGGCTTACCCGTGTATTTGCTAATCGTGATAATATATCCTGCTTGTTAATCCAAAGATATATACAAGGTGTAACATGTAAGCCCTTTTAAGCCGAAAGGGGGTTGTTCTAGACGTCTAGGCGAACAACTTTTGTTCATACAACTTTTGGAAATTCGAAGTAGTTTTCGAAAATTTTAAGTTCAAAGTTTACTTGAAAATCAGCTGTTTCTCAGAGTTCGAGGTCATTGAACTTATCTTGTCCTTTCATTTAGTTTAGTCGACAACAATCGAAACTACAATTACCTTTATTTTCAAAAACAGCTGTTTTTTCAGTGAACTATAACTTCAAAATTTTCAAAAAAAAAAGGTCGAATTTTCAAAAGTCGTAGAACAAAAGTTGTTCGCCTAGATGTCTGGAACAACCCCCTTTCGGCTTAAAAGGGCATGCCCGTTACATCTTGTATAGTAAATTTCAGCCGAATCAGTTCAGCCCGTTACATCTCAACAAGCAAACATTTAAACGTTTGCATTTAATTTACTCGTAATATAAGTGAGATTAGTCGGATTTGCTTATTCACTTACCCTAATTTTAGTATTTCTTGAATTTTAGGATTCAGTGGATCTCTATCAGCGTAAAATTCGGGAACTAAAGTTTTCATTGTGTAATACATGTCGAATTTTTCTTTACTTCTTTCTAAACTAAATTTTCCGCCTCTCAAAAATGCTATCAGCCACTGATCCGCTGCAAAACGAAAAAATTTTTTTTTTATTATTTCTTTACAGTGCCATCTATGTTGTACTACTAGAACTAACTAACATTATAAACGCCGACAACTGCGAGGTATTTTTTTACTAAGCATTTTCTCATATGTTACACAGATGTCGCTATTCTAAAGATAAAATAAATTATAGTTATACTTATAAATAACGCTCACTTGGTTTAACTAAATGTAAATGTGGTTGCTTCTTTAGCCATTCTCTAAACGCTTCAATATCTTTGCTGGTCCTTTTAGAATTTTCGTTAATTTCTATTTGGGCTTTTAATTGTAGAGCCGGTTTTAAAGTTCTAATGGAAGTCATGGCTGTGATATCCTGAAAATTAAAACATATATCGATATAAACACCGGATTTTTAATATTTATAATACTGAATTTCTGCTTAAATACTTTATAGGTCGAGTAGGTACATACTTTTATTTTATTTTAACTAACTGCATAAGATACCTACTCAGATTTAGAGATGGGTTTTTATTAAAAGGTGGGTCTAGGTACTCTTTGGGGTATGTATACAGACTCCACATACCAGTCACAATAATTATTGTCCTTCAAAAACAAACGAATTAAAAGTCACTTTGCAAAATACAGGAATAAATTCAAGATTTGACTCTTCAACATGCCTATACCTACTTACCCTTTTTACAGAAATTTAGATCAAAAATGTAAGTATAGAACTGTCAATTATCTAAGGAAAAAGTAAAAAAAAGAGGTCTCACTTTCCATCAAATATATGAGATTTTTGTTTACCTTTTTGATCTAAGTTTCTGTATATAGGTCTTCATATAGGGTATAGGTCTGCATACACCAACTAAACATTGCACAATTTAATTTTACTACACTTAGTGGAAACACCACTCAGAATTCACACAAAACGTTTTGTTAACTTACCTAGCTAATTTTAGTACATAAATTAAAAAAATTATAATTACTGACGTAATTAACGATTACTATACACGTCAACATGGACCGTAGCTCAGTTTAAACTACTTAAACAACTTGTCTCATTAATACCTTGAACAAATTTCCTAATAGGTAGGTTACTCATTTCTCTATAGGTAGCTAAATTATTAGAATGATGAAATTCGTGGTTCATTAAACTCGACCACAGCTGATAAGTATACATATAAATAGAACATTATTAGGTAAACAGCTACATAACTGTACCAATCGTTATCACGTTTGGCAGTGGTGGCTATTCTGCTGTCACCAAAACACATACACACATACTACACTTTCAGCTTTATAATATTAGAAGGATTCCGCTAGCGCGCTAAACAAACTATTTTTAATACAATTATATAGTACCGTTTACGCAAAGTTAATAGAAACGTTTGTTAAATAAAAAATCCCCCACTGGGCTCTCACATGTGTTAACTAATCATCAAGGGTTGTTACTGTTTAACTTATTATTCGACGAAATTTTCACTCTCTAAAACCAGTTCCTTTCTATTAGCGGTTTAGGCAATGCGTTGAACCATCAGTCAGTTACTCAGTTAGAACAAAGCATTTTAAACATAAATATAACAATGGTTATTTTGTAGTTTATTCATGTAGTCAATCTAATGGATAATAAGTTAATTGCTGTTTTATGTGAAAATGAAGAGTACACAGGTACCTATGTAGGTACTTAGTAAACATTTACTTTACTTACCCCGTGGAACACTGGCTGTTTTAGTTTCGATAAACTCAAAAGAACACACGTATAGAACTTTCACCTCGAATCTAATACAGTTTTACAGTTAAAGCGTTCAGTACATACTGCCTGAGTGATATTTGTGAAAGCAGGCATCTATTTGGCTGCGAAGCTAGAGTAATAACGTCGCATCGTCGTCGTGGTTACATAGTTAATATCGTTCATTCAGTTAGAGATTAGATAGTGGAGTTTAACTCGAGGTTATCAAGGCAAATTACTTTCGACTGTACGACCTATTATTATATACTGATAAGTTGTAGATTACTGTGATTTTACAGGGAAAGTACCTTAACTTCCTACTACATTTATTTCGAAATTAAAAGACAAATAAAAATAAGTACTTATATTTTCTTACATTGACAAAAAACCGCATAAGAAGGTTACTTACATAACATTTATGCTAACTATAACACTATAGGGTGAAATATGAAACCTACTTCATGAAATGCATTCATTATGGGAGAATGCATATAGCAACAAGCTAACAAAATTAGACTTGTCTTATTATGACCATCAAGATAACGCTTGCTTATCTCTAAATTGAATCTACTTACTTAAATTGTTTTTATAATCATAATATTCTAAGCAAAAGTAGTGAAGAATTTCATATAAATAATACGAAGAATGGAATGAATTTCTCAGTAACACTGCACTATTTATTATTGATGATATCGATTTTAACTTAAAACACTTGTTCAACGTCTAGTTTACGTGTTGTTTCGTAATGAGTGACTAACTAACCGTTCACAAAGTACTTACCTTCATCTATGGAGTCCTTATGTTTCAGAATGGCATTGAAAATTAGTTCTGTTTCGTTTTATTACGTCATTTATTATAGTACGGCCGAACTCAGACACTTTGCTAAGTGAGACGACTATTAATGCTAAGTCACAATTTGGTTTTGTCCAATGTGACTAACAAGAACGAGACAAAACATTCTGTAGCTTTAGTCTAGTTAGATACCTACATAGCAAAAGTGCAGAGTGCAAATAGTCATTTCTGTGATTACTGAGTGTACAAATAGCTGATTCTCATTTAGAATTAAAATCAATACTATGTAATGTTGATAACTATCTCATCTCCAATGTTTGTGTGTTACATTATTAGGTATGTGATACACACAAACATATTCACAAACACCAGCTATTCTACTAAACTACTGCACCGATTACATTGTGAAATGTAAATTAGATCGAGTGATTTTATTCATAATGTTTAATAATTTTAATTTTGATACTTTTATGAAATCGGAAAAAAACAAAGCTACCAGGCTATAGGCTTGTAATATGTATGAAGTAACGTTAAAAAAAACAACAAATGAAAATCGTATCAACTAATTTACTCTAGAAATCTATATTGTCCTTTATTGATAAAAACATTTTATTTTTTCCTTTTAAATTGAAATCTTTTTGGAATCGGCTGTTATCTCATCCTAGTTTCTGTAAGTTTGCGATGGTAAAGCGTGCTGCATTTCATTGTACAACACCTTCTAATTAGGTTTTTATGCGTAGACTTCCGTTCTAAAATGAATTGTGGTCAATTTTTATTGCCTGAAGATTCCCCAGCCACCTGATTTGGGTCGTTTAGTCTCATCAGAACTCGAATTCTCGTCTGTAAACCACTCCCGATAGCTTTCAACTTTTTCCTTCCAGTAATCTGAAATATTGGATTTATACATTAAAAACATGTTACATCTTTTTTTTTATACGTAGTAGGGTAGCATTTGACCTCATCTCACCTGATGGGAAGCGAACATGAGGTCGACGATGGATGAAGCATGCTAACCTAGAAGGTACCTATTCACTCTGGATCTTACATCTGGTATTAAACTTAGGTACCTACTTTCTGTACCTCTTACTTTAAGAATTTCTAAAGAGTTTATTATAACTCCAGAGAACGCAAACAGCGAAAGAGTTTTAACAGGTCCCATAAGAGACTAGAAGTTGAATGATCGTTTTACAAGTGACGCGTTTCAAACTCGAACTAGAGGCCTTTATCAATTCCAAAGTTAAAGTGTTAGGTAAATTACTCACACACATTTAAAAAGTCAGAACAAAATTCGAAAGTTGTTATAATATCCACTATCTATCTTCTATATCTATACTTATAATAAAGGAAGAGAGGACAAAAAGTCTGCGTACTTGGAAGAAAAAAAAAAGTTGTCCAGAGCAACTAGTCTATGATAAACTATAAACCTCAAGGCTTATAACATTACCATGTTGAATGGCAATACTTTTGTTTAGATACGTAAAGTACTATCAGGCTACGATATCTGATCTCGCGTTATGTCCATAAATCCTACTAATATTATAAAGGTGACAGTTTGTGTATATACTTCATTTTTTAATTGAATGCCATTTCACACTTCTTTCTATAGAAAATTTTTCAAAAACAAGTAACAAAAATGTCAGATTATAGCCTGAAATTAATAAACGGAGTATAGGTATGTTAGTCCATCATGCAAAAACTACTGAACCGATTGCAATGAAACTTGGTATGTTGGAGATCTGGAATAACTCAAGGCGATTTTACTTCGACATTCCCGCGGGATCACAACTTACGCGGGTTTAACCTCGGGGCGCAGCTAGTACGACGATGAAATAATTAAAGTAAGGTTATTTTATTACGAATCAGTCGATCAAGGCTAAGTCTGATGACCTTTCAATACATAGACGATGTACAAAAGGACCTTGATTTTTAGCTTCATCTCGATAACAGATTTAATACATAATAAAATTAATCGAGGCTCAAGTCATGTGGGTGTAATCCATGAATAAAGCGTGGCAATATAGCAATAATTGTTTCATAGGTGTAATTCAATTATTGTTTTAATAAATCTGTATTTTCTTGTATATAAGCATGGAAGTGTTCCTTACGCTTCAAAATGACACCACTTAAAATAGTGTGCCGCGACACGAATCTGTCACTTCGCTTGTACTCGGATCGGGTCATTCAAAAAACCTATCACGTTAGAAAACAGCGTACTGCCGTCGCGCCGGGCCGCCGTCCTCGTTGTCAACACACAATTAGTGAAAATATAAACAAAGGTCCAATTGCTTAGCTAGTAGCGTGGTGTGTAGTTTATGTATGCATACTTGGTAATTGAGTAAGTTTTGGCGCTATTATTTGAGGTGAGTTACCATGGAAAGGCTTCTTCCATGCCTGTGTCATTTCAGTTCTTAGGCTTTTCGCAAAATAATTGGCTGACATTTATTTCGCATTTATTCTACCAAAAATACAATATTGGGTGATGAGATAATATTTATCTATCGATCTGTCAATAATATTCGACAAATTTGTTGTAATACAATATATTGTATACTTCCTGCCTGATACTTTATCATAGATAAATAAACTTCTATTTAAAATTACATTCCCTACCGGTTAATTCTTGAAGCGTGCTTTCTGATCCTCCATATTCTTTTGGTAATATGGTTGTACTGACATGATCGTAGACTGTGTCCTTGTTATGTATAAATATCTGAAATATAAAGAGTAGAATTGAATACAAAGTCTTGACCTACAAAAGTAAGCAAACCCTAGCAAGCCCTAGAATACCACATAGGCTACTTTTTATCTCGATATTCCCGCGGGAACGGAACTTTTTTGATGTTGCACGTTGAATGGGATTTTGAATCAGGAACATTATATTACACGCGAATGCTCGCGGTGAAGGAGCACCTTAATACTATTTTACTTATTAAGTACTTCATTCACGGGTAAACCAAGAGATACCATATCCCTGAAAAATAAGTATAAAATCTACGTAACCGGGTCTTATTCGAATTCACGGCGGGCGTCGTCCTCTATTTACATTTATGTAGGTTATATGTATTAGAAATATTTTTAAAGGAAAAATTCATCTTCAAAAATTCACTTGCGGCGAGATTTGAACTCGCGTCCCTGGATATTCCAGTGCCTATACCGCTCGGCCACGCAAGTTCGCAAGGGAAAGGAAATTCTGGCCGCAAGTGAATTTTTGAAGATAATTTTTTCCTTTAAAAATATTTCTAGTAAATATGCCTTGAGCAATAAAAACAAATTTACGAAATATTAGGTTATATGTAAACTTGACCGTTCAGGGGGTGATTTTCCACATCAAAACGAATAACTTTTGTTCTACGATTTTTGGAAATTCGTTTTTTTTTTGCAAATTTTAAGGTTATATCTCACTGAAAAAAGACGACTGTTTTTGAAAATAAATTCAATTTAAGTTTTTATTGTAGTAGACCAAACTAAAAGAAAGGACATCTTAAGGTCAATGACCTCTAACTCTATGAAACAGCTGATTTTCAAGTAAACTTTACACTTAAAATTTTCGAAAACTACTTTGAATTTCAAAAAGTCGTAGAACAAAACTTATTCGTTGTGATGTGAAGAATCACCCCCTGAACGGTTTTGGATTCGAAACCCATTACCCTGTATAGATATTTTGTGTTTATGTAGGATAGGTATTTATTTATGATATTAATTTCACACTTCTACCTACCACTCAAGCTGTCACAGTTCTAATCCATCCAAAGGTTGCCTGGAAGAAATCACTCTTAGCGATAAGCCGCTCATTTTGTTCAACTAATTTTTAAGCTTTTATTTTATTATTTTCTGTTGTATATGTGTTCGTTGTTTAATATGTATATGATGTGCAAATAAAGATATAAAATAAAATAAATAAATAATTTAAAGCCGGTGTCACTAGTACTTATTGTCCAAAAAATATGTCGGTAATAAGACCCGGTTAAAATATTACTATGAGTACAAATCGTGTGAGTTTAAAAGTTTAAAATCATCGTAACTATTACCATAGTTGGCGCAGCGTAACTTTTACCGTTGACGCTTCAGCGCTTCATACAGTTGCCCAAGCTAGACTTTATACAAATTAATGCCTTGGAAAATATGTGAGATCCAGTGGACGGATATATAAGCATGGTAGTATTACTTATGCTTCAAAATAACACCACGTAAAACACTTACTATTGACACTTATTTTTCATTTTCAGAAAACAACTAAGTTTGCTTACTATAACTTTTTTCGACTATGATATTACTTACTCTTGTCTTCATCTTAGAACTTAAAAACATTTTGAAAATGGCCACTGCTGTTTGTAGTCCGTACATTGGATTTACAACATGCAAACATTTTAACCTAATGGACAACGCTTTCTCTAGTCTGGTCATCATTTTCTTAGCTAAAGACGGAGTCCATTGGAATAGGAACCCAAAGGATATATCCTCTGTATCACAAAAAGCTTCCTGAAAACACAAAAAAAAACAATGTAAATATCTAGTCGTAAATGCATAAACTCGTACTACAATACTGCTGCATTGGCTTGTTTGAAACAAATAGAACACTCACAATACCGATTAAATAACCACTGTAGATATCCATAGCTACAGCTAACGTCTACTTACAACGAAACGGCTTATCAACAGTTAGTTATTTTAGACCATATTTCTAATGTTCCGGTGGTCCAATGGTATGCTCTGTCGTTTTGCGTGACAGACACTATCGAGTTCGAAACCTGACTACAATAATTATTTTTGCACTATTTTTGAATTAGGAATGCCTGCATATTGGCTATCGGTTGGCACACTATAACATACTTATACTCGTATAAATAGTTGAGTAGAAAGGATGATCTGATCATGTCATAACTTGCAGATCAATACTTACTATGGAGTATTTTGGTCTTATACCCTAAACTAATAGGATCTAACCTCGTAGGATCTGGCGATTAAAGAACTTAATGACGGCGCACGATACAATATTAGTGCTGGAGCCACTGCTGCTAGCGGCTAGCTAAAACTGACCTCGTTCCGGTTCTTATCGAAGCACCTGTGTAATTTAAAGCTGACGACGTTACTTTTAAATTCTTATAAAAGTAACAATATTTAAGTAATACGAAATTTAAATTAAATCATGTTACAATGATCTTGGTCGCGAGGGGATCAAGATCATTGTAACATGATCGAAACGTCGAGGTAAGAGAATTTAAAAGTAACAATTCGCGAGTAAGATCCAGTTAAAATATTACTATGAGTACAAATCGTGTGAGTTTAAAATTTTTATTAGGAACCTCAGAGTTGTTATTGTCAATCGTTCACTAGATAGATAATACGAGTGCTGTGCGTGAATTATTAGTGAAAAATGTTTTAATGGTTACGCAAATCCGGTCTTGTGTTTTTGTATTTTTCCTTTATAATATTTCTTTAATATCCTAGATTTTATCTTTGATTCTTACTTGTCTTTATTCTATGCAAATGCGGCTGTGTCTTGATCCAGTCTCGTAGTATCTTCAGATGGGAGACGATTTTCTCCGGAGTCTCGTTCAGCTCCTCCTCCGCCTTCTTGCGGAGAGCGGCCGAGAGTGGCCTGATCGAGGTGTCTTCGGGAACCATGCTTAGAGCTTAGAATTAGATATTCTGGAACTTGTGTGAAGATGTTTTTTGCAATAATGACGCGGATACATCAATCGTAATATATATGTATCGTCCGCAGCTCAAACCGCGTAATTCCTGATCCCACTGGAGTATAGGAATAGAAAGCAGTGTTAAGGTGACCCGTGACATACTCACGGTATTATTATTATTATTTATTTATTTACGGCAGGAATCTCAATATTTTTCAGTAATTACAAAACATTCGGAAATAGTACTTTGGTATTTAATTTTTCATTGTCATTGTTACATACGATTGGTTAACTTTTATTACAGATTTTTTTTAAATATAAAACAACTCATTTTTTGCTAAACGTGACGTATTAAAACCTCTATTTTTCTGTATTAAAGCATAATAACAAACACTTGCAATTGGTAGAACAGTTTTACTAAATTAGCAATAGTTATCTTGGTATAAGGTACTTATTTCTTTGATTTTACTCACTAAAATATTGCATAGTCGCATCTTGCGTCCTTCTTTTACACATCTGGACTTACATCACATTTGCTAGCTATATCCCTGTAACGCATTAGGTGACTATGGAGCCTTAATCTAGATATATAGCTTTTTTCATACCAAGTTTCCATCAGTTCAGTGGTTTTTGCGCAAATTGGTAACAAACATACCTACTTGTTTATTCACATATAATACTAACACACACATTCAAAATATTAGTATGGTTTTTCAGACACAAATTCGAAACATCAAACTCCAAGTGGTAATTAATCATTGCATTTTATAAATATTTATTAAATATATTTCAATATTTATTATTAATGACATACCTAATAAGATTAGACCAACATCAAAACCATAATGTAGTTTCATACTAGCTGTTACCCGCGATTTCATCTGCTTAGAAATAGTGCATAGCCAACTTTTTCATTCATAACTCGGGTTTTACTAATTGGATTACTATGCAAAGTATACCACGACCTTCCTCGAAAATAGAACTAACCAATATTGAAAACCAGATTTCAATCGGATAAGTAGACAGACAGACATGAATTTTAAATATTAAATAATTTTGTTTTACTACTTATCCTAAGTCCCCCACTTTTTTCAATTTACTTCCAAGTACAGACTTTTTACACTCTCTTCCTTTATTAAAAGTATAAGTATAGATCTTACGCGGGTGAAACCGCGGGGCGCAGCTAGTAATATTCTGAAAGTAAGAAGTTAAATTTTAAGTAACACACAAAGAGATACAGCGAAGTGAAGAGTAATAAGATGGTTTTGACAACAATATATTCAAATTCAATAAATTAATTACTTACAAAACAAAATGAGAACACAACAGATCACTCCAATGTTCGGCACCAAATAAACTTAATGATAAAATTCAAGATTACGTGTAATCTACTTAGAGCTGATTGTTACAATGGTGTGTTTTAGAACACTTTGATGTTTGATAAGTAAATTCTCGGCATTAAAATAATTTGGTCGAATATTCATTTTTGCAACTTTTCAAGAGAATGAAATCAAATTTTCAATACAATATTTTGTTCAAAGTACGAATCTATAATTATATAATAATATGCTCATATAGTTAGGATTTAAAACCGCAAATTTTTAAGCCTATTCCTCTAATAAATCCAGAGAAGTTGTAGTTTTCTGTCTGATGGTAGTCACATAGGTATGTTTCAATATTTTTCTTTGCTGTTAATTAGGTGCAGAAAAAATATATTGTTTCCTACTTAGCAAAAATGGAGTTCTAGGCTGTAAAGTTTCTACTGTATATTTTCATTCAAAAGCCTTTTGTTAAAAAAATGTGTAATTCTTTTTTCAATTTTCGGAAGACTGTTGGCAGAGATACTGGATGCAGCAGGTTGCAGGAGGTTAAATACAAGGTCTATATTGCTCCTAATATATCCATCAGTAGATTAAAATATTCTGATGATGATGATGAATTATTCATTAGACTAAACAAATATTTCATTTAGCTATCCACACACGCTATATTGCTTGCTAAGCAATGGCTGAAAGTGGGTGATACCAAGCCCTGTGTTGTATCTAGAATTATCAGACTCCTTTATTAATAATTTCTTCTATGGTTTTCACGATTTTGCATAATAAAACACTTTATTTATCCGGTTTAATCGCGACGAATCGCGCGCGGTTTAATCGACCGGTCGAATCGGCGAAGGAGTCAACCTTGAAAAAGCCAACTGTAAAGTTGGCGAAAGCTCGGTTCAAATAATGAATAAAAACGCGATTAAACCGGATAAATAAAGTGTTTTATGACTCCTTTATTGCCTAAAAAATCCCCCAGTCAGCAGCTTTAGGTCGTTTAGTCTCATCAGAGCTAGAATTGTCTTGTAAAAACCACTCCCGGTAGCTTTCGACTTTTTCTTTCCAGTAATCTGAAATATTACACCACAACAATTACTTACCAGCTGCACCCTACTTTTTCACCAGCGCAAGTCAAAAGCAGAAGGAAAAATCTTCATTTGTAACTGGATCACCAGGAAAGAGCAAATTTGTTCATAGGTAACTGATTACCAAACCTTGGTTACCATGGCGGCCGAAAGGAAGTCCTGATACCATGAAAGTACCGTGGAAAATATACCTCATTTTACTTCCAAAGTTGTAATATATCTTTATTATTTTATATATATATCGGTCTTCCACGGATAGGCTGTCTTTTCATTATTCCGCCCAATTAGAAAGCCATTATTTGAGTATTGTAAAATGTTTCGAAGTAGGCAAAAACATCATGAAGTATTGGTATCTCATCTAAACTCACCGGTTAGTTCTTGAATAGTACTTTCTACTCCTCCATATTCTTTTGGTAATATGTTTGTACTAACATGATCGTACAGTGTGTCTTTGTTATGTACGATTATCTGAAATGTTGAAAAATAAATTATTAATTTGACGTCTAATTTTATCTATATCTTTAATAAAATAAACGCGCTAAGTTAAATGCAATATCATATCTTTGCAACATTGAGCAAACATTAAGTTCTCCTCGCAGATGTCGAATAAACTTCTTGGTCCCTAGTAGGGTTGTTGTCAGGCAGGTGGTCGATCATAAAAATATTTGCAGTACGTGTGGTCAATGATGACAAAGCTACTGTGCCAACACCAAGTTAATTTGGAGTCCTGAGAGGGATGCAACCGAGGACATCGCTCAGATGAGATCACTTAGTAACCCGGTTCCGAGCTTCGTTGTCCATTGCTCGGCGAGCAGTCGATCGGTCTGATGCAACCGGGTGGCGGCCGAGCAATGGACAACGAAGCTCGAACCCGGCAGGTGCCCATGATTGTCTCATCTAATATAAATCATCCCTTACGCTACCGGATCCTAATAGGATTGTAAACTTACATGGAATAATTAGGTAAGTTTATAATTTCTTCTATGGTTTTCGCGATTTTGCATAATAAAACACTTTATTTACCGGGTTTAATCGCGTTTTTATTCATGGTTTTTAAAACGAACAAAGCTTTCGTTTAGAAATGTTAATGTTATGTAAGTTTATAATGTTGGTAAAATAAACACAGGATATACTTACTCTACTCTTCATCTTCGAAGTTAAAAACATTTTTAAAATTGTCATTGTCGTTTGTAATCCAAAAAATGGATTTATCATATGCAAACATTTTAACCTAACTGATAACGCTTTCTGTGCGCTGGTCACCACTTTCTTTGCCATCGACGGAGTAAATTGAAATAATAAACTAAACGGTGTTCCATCTAAATCAATAAAAGCTTCCTGAAAACAAAATAAATTACACTTGAAACAATGTTAGTCTGTACTTTTAGTGGAGTTTTGGCGGGAACGCGGAAAGGACATGTGTTGCTTAATTTTCATTTTTGTAAAACCTAGTTCAAATGCGTGTAAATTGTTTATTTTGGGGGCATATTTATCTATTTAGTTTCGTGAAGGTGTCCATGTGTAGTGAAAGTGAAAATCGGTGCAAAACATGGACGTTAGCGTTGTCTCCAACGTGTGAACAATCATTGTAAATGGTCGTCGGTTCACAATGATTCCCTCGACTTGACTTTAACTATGACGATTGACTGTTTCGATGCAAATAACTTGCAATTAAATATTAATATTAATACTTGACATTTGCTAATGTCCAAATGGAATATAGCCATATAAAAGAATAGATGCGATGCCATTCTTTTCCACGGTCAAGGTATAAAATAAGTTCATATCCGTACGTATCGTATGAATAGTTTAGTCAATAAAATCACAAAAATAATAAAAAAAATTGACGACCCGTCATAAAGAATTCGCCCAAGTATCATAATGCTTACGCTCAGGCTATACGCTGTGGCTTTAGGTCTAAAAGTATATAAATAAATTACCTCGCCGCATATAGTAAAGTTGTCATCTTCCAATAACAATATCTCCACAATCATAAGGCCCACTTTTAATAAGTCAGTTAAAGGCAAATTTAAAGCGCTGAACTCTCCTGACCTCGTTATACACAGTCTGGCGTCATCATCTTTTAAAGTTTTTCGCACCGGTAAGAATACACTGAAAAATGATAAAGTAAACCATTTTATAAGCAACACAGATGAAATTTTTGTGCTGTTTTCGCAAATTTTTAACTATTTTTTTTTTTTGTAATATTGCTCGACATTACACACAGCGCTATCTAGCCCCAAACTAGCACTAGCACTAGGCTTGTACTATGGGTACTAGACAACGGATATACTACATATTTAGGTTTTTTTTATGTAAATACATACTTATTATACATAGAAAACACCCAGAACCAGAAACAAACATCTATGGTCAGCAGAAATATTTGTTCCCGGCGGGAATCGAACCCGCAACCTTCTGCGTTGCAATCCGAGCTTCGCCCGCTGCGCCACAGAGGCCGTCAGAGGCTAAAATTAAGTTTGAATTATAAATTTTATTTACCCATGTTCAAGTATTTTCTGTATGTTTGGATCAAACGGATCTCTGTTGCCATAAAACTCTGGCATCGTTGCCTTGATCGTATAATAAGCGTCTAACTTATTTTTAGCCTTTTCGATGTCATATTTACATCCTCGCACAAATGTGATAAGCCATTGGTTTGCTGAAAATAAGTTTTGTATATCAATAATTTTAATAATTCCATCAATAATTTATGAATATTTTCATAAAATTTTCTGCTACATTAATAAAAATAACAATTTTTTTAAGAAATTGTGTAAGTAAGTATAAATTAATTTTATAATTCTGAAAACTGTTGCTATGAAAGTCAAGTCGCCAATCCAGAGGCGATTTTGTGACATCCTAATTATCATGAGAAATAACCTGGGTAACAATGAATTGTAAAAAAACAATACATTACAAATACTACCAAATAAAATGATAATTTCTGACCAGTTTCTGACTAATAAATAGAACATAATAATAACAATATCGTTATCTACTTTTAATATGACAAACAAATATTGTAATAACCTCGAAACAAGTGGCCGATTAAAAATAAGAATCAGACATTCAAAGTTCATCTTTGTGTCAAAAGCCATATAATTTATCATTGTTAGTAATGACTTTGAAAAAAAATTGATATTGTGAACATATAATATAAGAAAGGCCTTCTTAAAAACCGGCTCTTTATTTCTTTTGAATACAACCTAAGTCTTACTTGGCTCTATTCTATGCAAATGCGGCTGTGTCTTGATCCAGTCTCGTAGTATCGTCAGATGGGAGACGATCTTCTCCGGCGTCTCGTTCAGCTCCTCCTCTGCCTTCTTTCGGAGAGCTTCTGAGAGGGGTCTGATCGCCATGTCTTCGTGAACCATGTTGAGAATTAGATACCTACTCTGTAATGTATATCCGAATAATAGTATTTGATATACTCCGAAGCAGATTCGTGTAGAACAAGGAGTAAGTTGATACTATCAGGTTTGACGCAGACTGGTATCAGCGAGGCTGCTATGAAATGAAAGGTAAGGGATGATAAGCGGCACGGTGCCGCGGCGCCGTCGCCGGCGTTCAAGGCGGTAGGTAAGATCGGAATCACAGACAGATCGAAAAAATAGGATTTTGATGATTTGTTGAATCGGAAAGGAACTTCTAATTTTACCTATAACTCAACGCCCCGCACCTTTGATTTTAGTTTCTTTCTTAAAACTTTTTGAGTATCAGTAAACAGTCAAGTTATCTCAAGTAATATAATAAGACTATTTTTAAATAATAAAATAGTGTCAAAGCCCCAGACAGAGATAAAAATAAAATTATAAAAATTCCAATCAGGTTATCAAGTTGTACAAGGTTCAATCTCAAGGCATATATATTTTTCGAAATTGACTAATTTTATATGGTGAATAATATATTTACACACATAGTTATGTTAGAGGAAGATCTGAGGCGAATAGGGAAGTTAACATCCTGCTGTGGTATCACCTAAAATTAGCATCCACCGCCACTAGTGGCTAACTTGCAGTACATTGCTGCTTTGACGTAACGTGGTTGTTACCGGTGATTACTTCAAAGCAGCAATGTAGAATACGAAATATGTTTTTGACAGTAAATAGCAACTAGTAGCGGTAGATGCTAATTGCTAATTAGATGATACCACAGTTGGAGAAAGAAGAAAAGGCGAGTGATCGGACGAAATGGAGAAGGATTGTGGAAGAGGCCAAGACCCACAAAGGGTTGTAGCGCCCCAGGAAGTAAGTAATGTATATGTAATTTCACTGGTTACTGTTCTATAACTAAGTAAAATAAGAGTTCTACAGGCAGCATCTCGTTCTCTCATTCTCATTATTGGAAAGGAACAATAGCCAACAATCCCAAGCAATCCCGTTTTCAGTTTTGTCGTTCTTAATTCTGTATTATCATGTTCTTTATATAGGTAAACTCAGAAAAAACTATTAAATTTCAATCTTTGGCGGTTTGAAAATTCTCAGTGACGGAAGTAATTCGAGGCAAAAGTATAGGTCTCAACCCTTTTACCATTCTCAGTGGGTAAATCAAGTTTGATTTTATCTTTGGTTTTAGCGATTTTAGCGAACACAATATTTACCGGGTTTTACTCGCTTTTTAATTAATAACGGCATTATTTCAAAGTACCGTTTCACTTACTTTACAGACCATTACATCTCAGTTAACCTTGAATAAGCTAAAAATTTTGTGTTTTATTAATTAAAGTTTTGGAGTTTACTCCTTAAGAATCGATTTTCATATATAAGGCGCCCGGTATGAGAAAAATCCGAGGGGTAAAACCTACTAACAAGTAACGAAAATCGTGTAACGTTTTTGGTGCGCACCTTTAGTGCGCAACTTTCTAATTTGGCTGTGAGTGTATTAAGACGTACATATGGTATGCTGTATAGGCGACTATACCTATATACTATATGTTATTGGGCTTGTTTGTTTTTTCTATCAGTGTCGATGTATTTATATTGCTATTTTTGTTATAAATATCAATAATTAATATTGTTATTGTGAAGTTATAATTTTTATCATTATACTGGCTAAAGTGAACTAAAAGTATTTTGAAATAACTATGGCAGAAAGGGGTGTAGATAATATTGCCGGAACATCTGACGAATACGTGGGTACAAGGTACGTTATAATTTATGTATTATATGCATGGGCATGTGCGATTTGTATTTATTAAATATTCAATAATTATCGATGTAGTTCATATAAATATATATTTGAGAACAACACATAAAATTAGATATTTAATCCAATATGAATTATCAAACGCATCCACGTAAAATAGACAATTTCTAACTTAACCAAAAATTATTTTTTTCGATGTCTATAAATTCCTCCAAGTTACTATGATTTATTTTATAAATAACTAGCTGCGCCCCGCGGTTTCACCCGCGCAAGTCGCGATCCCGCGTTGTTCGAACACCTACCTACCGCAATGCAATAATCCACACTTAAACGGACGACCAGGGAAGTACTGATGATGCCAGGCGCGGTAGCGCCTGGCTTCAACAGTACTTCAATTTTTGCACTGCGGTAGGTAGGTGAAGTAAGTTAAAGTTTGTATTTCGTCAGTAAGTGACGATGATGATGATGCCACTCTACATCACTTATCCTACCCCTGTGTCGATTTTCATTCATTGAATGGTTATCACCCGCGTAAGTCCCGATCCTGCGGGATTTTCGGGATCAAAAGTATCCTATGTTACTCTCCATCATTTAAACTATCCCTATGCAAATTTTCATCTAATAAATATTATCACCCGCGTAAGTCCCGATCTCGCGGGATTTTCGGGATCAAAAGTATCCTATGTTACTCTCTATCACTTAAACTATCCCTATGCAAATTTTCATCTAAGAAATAGTTATCACCTGCGTAAGTCCCGATCCCGCGGGATTTTCGGGATCAAAAGTATCCAATGTTACTCTCCATCATTTAAACTATCCCTATGCAAATTTTCATCCAATAAATATTATCACCCGCGTAAGTCCCGATCTCGCGGGATTTTCGGGATCAAAAGTGTCCTATGTTACTCTCTATCACTTAAACTATCCCTATGCAAATTTCCACTAAGAAATAGTTATCACCTGCGTAAGTCCCGATCCCGCGGGATTTTCGGGATCAATAGTATGCTATGTTACTCTCCATCATTTAAACTATCCCTATGCAAATTTTCATCAAATAAATATTATCACCCGCGTAAGTCCCGATCCCGCGGGATTTTCGGGATCAAAAGTATCCTATGTTACTCTCCATCATTTAAACTATCCCTATGCACATTTTCATCCAATAAATATTATCACCCGCGTAAGTCCCGATCCCGCGGGATTTTCGGGATCAAAAGTGTCCTATGTTACTCTCTATCACTTAAACTATCCCTATGTAAATTTCCACTAAGAAATAGTTATCACCTGCGTAAGTCCCGATCCCGCGGGATTTTCGGGATCAAAAGTATTCTATGTTACTCTCCATCATTTAAACTATCCCTATGCAAATTTTCATCCAAATCGGTCGAGCCGTTTGACCGTGAAGAGGGAACAAACAAACAAACAAACAAACAAACAAACAAACAAACAAACAAACAAACAAACAAACAAACAGATTTTCGGATTTATAATATTAGTAGGATTTTTAAATATTAATAATTCAAGTCAATAATTCGATAATATCTGAAAAATCAACAATATTTCTTGATTATGATAATGTTTTTATAAATTTTTTTCAATAATTTGTGAATTTACCCTTTCATATGATATTAATCTTTTTTCAGTTGAATAAACTCTTTTTGCGTATGGTTAGATTTAGATACTCGTACTTAAGGAGTAAACTCCAGTCGTGCGTCGGAGCTGACACACACACTTTTTTTTACATAGACAAGACCCACTATTGACATTAAAATTTATGAAGATTGACGTTGATCTTACTATCCTACTAACCCTACAAATATTATAAATGCAAAAGTTTAGTGTGTTTGTGTTTCAATCACCCAAAAACTACTGAACCGATTGCTATGAAACTTAGTATGCAGATAACTGGAGATCTGGATTGAACCATAGGCTACTTTTTAACCCGATATTACCCCGGGATCGAAACTTACAAATCGGGGCTAGATTGCGCTGTGTGTAATGTCGTGCAACATTTAAAAGTAAAACCGCGGAGCCCAGCTGTATAAAATATGTTGTCAAAAACATTTAAAAAAATTTAGTCGGGTAAAGAACACCAATAATTAGGTACTTACAATAGTAAAGTTAAAATTATTTTAACATATCACGTTGGTAAACACAACACTACACTTGATGATTCGATTCGTAAATGCTGTTTTATTTGATAACATTGGCGATAAAGCTCAAGGTTACTCGAGAGAGCCGATTTTTCGTTCCACGCGGATAAAAGTTATCTATCAAATAAGTTCGAATCCAACCAAATTAAAATGTCTTCAAATTTTGATCTTCTAATTTTAGATGTATTTTCTTTTTAAATATTATCATAGTGACGTTTTTTATTCGGTGGTGTTACATTTTATTTGTAAGATATCTCTATCTAGCGAAATACTTGTACTTGTTCCTTTTCTAAACAAAACTACTAATTGCCACTGTGGCGCGTCGTCGGGCGAACGCTCGGCTGCAATGCAGAAGGCTGCGGGTTCGATTCCCATCGGGTGCAAATATTTATGAATGAATGAATGAATGAATGAATGAATGAATGAATGAATGAATGAATGAATGAGTATAATATGTAGTATATCCATAGTCTAGTACCCATAATACAAGCCTAGTGCTTAGTTTGGGGCTAGATTGCGCTGTGTGTAATGTCGTGCAATATTTATTATTATTTTTATTTTTTGATTACTGATTCCTAAATATTCTGAATAATATTCAGAATACCACAACAGCTTCTCTTTTTTCCCGATACCAACCCTCCTTGGGACCAAGGGAACTTCAGTTTTGCTAGTCCAATTACCTTAGCCCCCTTTACGCCACGTACGGGAAGAGAGGTAGCCCAATTATATGCCGGGGTAAACTACCAAAATATCTTCTTTTATCAGGATCATTTATAGGCTCACAACAGATATTTTAGGAAATAAATCTTCAGTTTTAAAATGATATACAAAAAATAAGTCCTCTTAATAATATATTGAAAGATTAAAAAAAAAAGAAACAATTATTTATTAAAAAATATGACACAGATATTATTTTAAAATTAAAACAGGTTGGTACACTGAGGCTACTGTCTACCCATCAAATTATCCTATATCGCATTTTAAAAGTACCTATTATAATTATGAAATTGTGGACCAACGTACTTGATTGAAGGTACCTAATATACAATGGAATCCATTGTAAATCATATTATTTTTACAATCCATATGTCCATTATGTCCATATATCCATATTTTGTCTAAGGTTTTCGCGATTTTGCTTTGCATAATAAAACACAATATTTACTGGGATTCACTCGCGTTTTAATTATCAACGGCATTAATACTAAAGACCGAGCTTTCCCTAACTTTACAGTTAGCTTTTACAGGTTGACTGAGCTGTAATGCTAACTGTAAAACCCGGTAAATATTATGTTTTATCGCACAGGTTGTTACTCTTTCACGCAAAAACTACTGAACCGATTACGATTAAACTTGGAATATAGGTAGCTGGATACCGAGAATAACACATAGGCTACCCTTTTTATCCCCATATTCCCCCGGGAACGGGACTTACGCGGGTAAAACCGCGGGGTGCAACTAGTTAATCTATATATTTCTTTGTTGTCTAAAAAATCCCCCAGCCAGCAGCTTTGGGTCGTTTACTCTCTTCAGAGCATGATTTGTCTTCTATAAACCATTCTCGGTAACTTTCTACTTTTTCTTTCCAGTAATCTGAAATAATAGTATAGATGTTTTATTATTTAAAAAGAAAAACACAAATAGACAACACAAAACCTAACTTAAAAATAAAAAGCACATTAAGACACAAAATAGATAAGAACTAAAACTAAAAAAGACCCATCCCCAAGCGCTCCCGCTGCAAAACTGCCCAAAATGCAAAAAACTACTGAACCGATTGCGATGAAACTTGGAATATAGGTAGCTGGGGACCTGGATTAACACAGAGGCTACTTTTTATTCCGATATTCCAGCGGGAACGGGACTTACGCGGGTGAAACCGTGGGCGCAGCTAGTAAGATATATTTCCATAATTTACAATTTAACGATGACCAGTCTGATTTTGTTTAATTCCTGTCGTTCTTCTCCTAGATGAGCATGCTACATCTTACACTTACCAACAAGTGTCTAGTTGTCAAACGCTCAACTATCATTAAAAGTTACACTTCTACCCCCTTACCTACTTTTAAACGATGATTAACAGATGACCAAGTTATGTGACGTTTGTCTCTGTCTCTCAACTTTGAAACTACATGTCATAGTAAAAGACAAACAATACATAGTTTTGCAGCTGTTAATTAGCGTTTATAAGCAAGGGGGTGACACACAAAATAACTTGAAAATCCAAAAATGAATTCTTAGGTAAAGTACTCAGAAGACTGTATTAGCTTCAATACAATTTTTGGCAAAAGCACTCAACAAATCAACCATGGTTCAGCATTATTAGTTTTTTTATTGAAAACCGTTCTACTTTTTTTTTCAGAAATTTTGAATTTGAGAAACAGAAAATGGTTTACCTAACCATTATTTTGAATTACCTATCTACTTATTACTCTCGATCATTGACAATTATAGCTAACTTTATCTGTGCCACGCGGTTTCACCCGCCTAAGTCATGTTCCCGCGGGATTATGAGTATAAAAAATAGCCCGTGTAATATTCCCGGTATCCAGCTGCCTATATTCCAAGTTTGATCGCAACCGGTTGGGTATAGTTTTTGCGTGAAAGAGTAACAAAGTCACATATACGTATACATAGCATACAAACTTTCGCGTTTATAATATTAGTAAGATTTATCCGTTAATTTATGGGTCCAATTACCGGTAAGTTCTTGAATAGTGCTTTCTGTTCCTCCATATTCTTCTGGTAGTATGGTTCTACTAACATGATCATACAGTTCTTCTTTGTTATGAGTAAATATCTGAAATATAGGCATTTTAAACTTAGGAATATTCGTTTAGAATCCTGACATGAGGATTTTTTGGAAACATATTTCCTTGCTAAAAATATTTCTAAGTATATTATGGCTCTTTATTAGTGAGTTCATGTAACCCATAGGTTAGAAATTTTTGAAATTAGTCCAGTAGTTTTGGAGATTACCTCCAATATCTATACATACATGTTACCAACCAACGACACGTCTTTTTAATATTAGTATAGAAATATTAATTATATAGTTCTTACAATAGCCGAATCCGCGTAGCCCCAGCATAAAATAGGACTACCCCCGTCTCTTCACGTGGGCAATGGCGGATAAACCACTTGCACCCAAGAAAGATTGATATCAGGGCGGTCGAAAAATAACAAAATTTATTTGCAGTTTTTGTTATTTTTTGGACCCTGGAGGTCTATCAAAACCTACCGACCGATCTAACCGAACATCAGTAGGTAGTTAAGGTTCGTTCTGAACCAATAATTACTATACGTTCAAGACGAAAAAACAAAGAATATCTTGAGAATTATTGGTTTAGAACGAACATTAACTACCTACTAATGTTCGGTCGGATTGGTCGTGTCGTATAGTAGCTCTTCTGGGCTCCCGATAAGCATGCAAACGGGAAATTGATCATAAGCGAATTTTTTTGATATCTACTTATACTATTTCGTAAATTTGTTTTTATTGCTCAAGGCATATTTTTAACTTTAACTAGAAATATTTTTAAAGGAAAAATTCATCTTCACAAATTCACTTGCGGCGAGATTTGAACTCGCGTCCCTGGATCAATACTCCAGTGCCTAAACCGCTCGGCCACAGTTCCCGTGAACTTGAGAAGATGAATTTTTGAAGATGAATTTTTCTATTAAAAAATATTTCTACTTACCCTATTCTTCATCTTAGATCCTAAAAACATTTTAAATAGTGCCAATGCCGTTGTTAGCCCGTACAGTGGATTTATGATATGCATGCTCTTAAATCTAATTGACAAAGCTTTCTCTGAACATGTCATCACTTTCTTCGCTAAAGGCGGGGTCCATTGGAAAAAAAATCCGTAAGACAATCCGTGCAAATCAGCGATAACATCCTGGAAAACAAAAGGTCTTTAAATTCTCAGGCAATACCTATGAGACTAATACTTTTCAGTTGTTATCAGACATTATGCTTTTTTGACATTCGTTTTAATAATTATGCCACAAAAGCTTTAAAGTCAGCTAAAGCCTGATTTTTAAATGACTATGTCATAAGAAGTTTAAGGACGCGACTCTTGTGAAATCCCTTCCGATTGAATAGTTTTATTCATAACCGGTATCAAATAGCTCTTTGAACAATGTTTAATGTTATTGTACATGATACAAGAAGTGTCCCCTTCATTTCAAAAACAATTAAAAATAACTTTAAATACCACTATTATACGGGCAAAGTTACCCCTGTTTTACAAAATAAATCAATTTTTCTTCTAAATTCTTAGCCGCTATATTTTCTTATAGGCATCATAATATTAGAAAATACAATACCTAGAACCCCTTCATCGCATTTTATAAAAATATTATTTTAATCTTCGTTAATTATTGATTTTACGAGAAATTGTAGATTTTTTCACGCAATTCCATCTCGCTCATTTATATGCAATCGGACAAGGACCTTTGATTATCATCTATCGCCGCCTTAAAGTAAGGAAAGATATAGAAAAATAATCATCGCGAAAGGACCTCAAACGGCGCGGGCGCAACGTACTCGTAGATTTACGATAGCACACATAAACAAACATGGGTTTCATAAGTCTCGCATAGGTCCAGTTCCCGCGGGAATATCGGGATAAAAATGGACCTACGTGTTATTCCAGGTCTCCAGCTACATAATATATTCCAAGTTTGCTTGCAATCGGTTCATAAATCGGATATAAACCCTATTTGAACTTTGCAAGTATATAAGTAGGTATATACTTGCAAAGTTCAAATAGGGTTTATATCTACCTATGCATACCTATGCATAGAGAGAGTACCTATGCATACCTATGCATAGGTACTCTTTCAGGCAAAAACCGCTGAACCGATTGCAAGCAAACTTGGAATATATTATGTAGCTGGAGACCTGGAATAACACGTAGGTCCATTTTTATCCCGATATTCCCGCGGGAACTGGACCTATGCGAAAGATTGCCTGGTGGAGATCGCTTTTAGCTATAAGGCTGCCCATTGTTATTATAATAATTAGCTGTAAGTTTTTGTTTATGTAATTTGTTTTGTAGTTTTTTGGTACAATTAAGTTTTATCTAATCTAAAGTTTCGCGTTTATCATATTAGTAAGATTGAAATAAAAACCTACTAGCTGCGCCCCGCAGTTTTACTAGAAAGTCCCATTTCCGCGGTAATATCTGGACAAAATGTAGTCTATGTGTTATTCCCGGTATCCAACTACTTATATTCCAAGTTTTATCGCAAACAGTTCAGTAGTTTTTGCGTGATTGAGTAACAAACATCCAAACACACACACTTTCACATTTAAAATATTAGTAGGCTTTCTTTTAGGAAGTCAGTTAATAATTACCTCGCCACCAATGGTAAAATTGTCATCCTCCATTAATAATATCTCAATAATCATAAATGATACTTTTATCAAATCGGTTAGCGGTAACTTAGAATTACTGAATACTCCTGGTCTCGATATACACATTCTGGCATCGTCATCTTTTAACGTTTTTAGTACTGGTAGAAATACTCTGGAAATTAAATTTATTAATTCATGTATCAAATACAAATAATACAGTAAAGACACTTCATTAAAATAGTGCCACATAAACTGAACCGAGTTTTACCGGGCCCTACGATATTGACTTATCTTACAAAATACAAACAAAAAAGTAATATGATTTCATACTTCAATCTATGTTAATCAATTCAAATCTCAAAAAATAGTTTAATCCAAATAAAACGTTAGATACTTAACATTACAATAGTCAATAATAAAATAACAATAATAAACAAAAACTTACAGCTAATAAAAACAATTGAAAACTAATAAGTAACAGAAAATAAATTAATCAAACAACCCCCCTGGACCACCCCCGCCGCAAAGGAACCCATCACACTCGCATTACCCCGCTGAAGGTTAGATAAGATTATAATGATTTCGTATCTAAATAATCATTATCAGCAATAAGAAGTTACCTAATAGAATTTCTTTTTGTTACTGAAGAAACGCTACCTCAAATTTCATGATATTTTTGACGTTTTAGTCGTCATTCATCATTACATTTTAGACCCGCAGCGAATGTCTTTTCATTCTTATGATAAAGAACATGGAATATGTTTGAAACATCATCTCTAGTAGTAGGACATAATATTTCAATGCCAAGTCAATATTCAAATACTTTATTTCATTAAGAACTTGTATACAAAAATGACCATTTTGATACAACAACTTATTCAACTTAATAAGTATTATTTCGTTTAAAATGTAATTTTGAGTATGTTTATGTCCAATACATGTTTGTATACTTAAATAAATTCTGTGAACAGTAGGTACACTGCGTCATCTAGCTCCATGGTAAGCTATTAAGCTTGTGTTACGGTGACTAGACAACAGATATAGGTACTACTTAAATTTACTTTTCTTTTGTAAATACATACCTACATGTTATACATAGAAAGATAGGCAGACCAGCTACAAATATTTATTTTAAGCATAAATATTTGCAGCCGGCGGGAATCGAACCTCCTGCATTGCAGTAGGGCATTCGCAAGCCACGCCACAGAGGTCGCTGTGACTTTAGTGTTATTTCGGAACGCGCCCTCCGATGAGAAAAAAAAAACATTTATGTTGCAACTAACAACAGTTAGTTGCTGCATTTTATATAGCTCCCAAAGATTGCTCTTAATTTAATGGAACAAACACTTTGATCACTAAAATCACCAAGATTTTTTAATAATTTAAACTTTGCATACCCCATCTTAAGTATCTTCTGTATGTTTGGATCAAACGGATCTCTGTTCTCATACAACTCTGTCATAGTTGCTTTATTTGTGTAAAATACATCTACCTTCTTCTGAGCCTTTTCAATGTCATATTTACATCCTCGTAGAAATGCGATCAGCCATTGATTTGCTGAAAAAGAGGATAAAAGTGTATACAGTTTAAATCTTATCTTACTATCTTACTTATATTATAAACGCGAAAGTTTGTATGTATGTATGTGAGGTTGTTACTCTTTCACACAAAAACTACTGAACCGATTGCGATGAAACTTAAAATATAGGTAGCTGGGGACCTGGATTAACACATAGGCTACTTTTTATCTCGATGTTCCCGCGGGAACGGGACTTACGCGGGTGAAACCGCGGGGCGCAGCTAGTGTACATATAAAGCCGATTGTCACCCACTGACTAAATAAGTTAGATTAGCTTAGCTTTTTTCAAACAGGTGAGCCTAGCTGGAATTCTTTGAGCTGGATGCACGACAATGCACATATAATTATACTATTCCCTTATTAATAAACGTGGAATAAGGTTAGATTATTATGTATTCAGTCAATTTCTAAATATTATCGTTACTAAGCTCACACTGAAAAAAATAATGGCCAAACAAGTAACAATCTTGCTTGTTTAGAAAAAAAGTCATTGATTCATTCAAAAAAATATCAAAAACAACAATTTGCGGTTTGTTGCCCCAATAAAGCTAAAATGATTGAATATCTAATAAGATGAATGTTTTGAATTAAATATGTTCACTTTGTCAATGTAGTATCCCATCATCAATTTATTCAGATTTATCAAGTTGCTTTATTATTACCACACATTTACAATAGTTAATCTAAAAAAGATTTTTATTTATTTAAATTAAAACATATCTAAATCAAATATTATAAAACTTTTGATTTCATAGTTTCTTAAATTCATTATATCACTCAACTTATTAAGAACGAAAAAGTGCCTATTTGAAAGAATTAGCTAAGTAGTTAATTCTAATAACTTTTTTGATCGATTAAAAACGTGTTGCATTTCGGTCGTCCCTGAATGCTAGTAACGGTTTTACATTGCTTGCAGTCAGTCGATGTCGGTGTCCTTTCGTTAAGTTTCGTTTGTTTGCCAATTTCACTTTTTGTGTGTGTGTGTGAGAACGAATATAATAAAAACATCTAGTTACCTAGTGCAGTGAGTAGTGAGTTCGTAAGTGGGTACCTACTGTGAAAATGGATCTACTTAGAGCCTGGGGGCTCCCAGAGCTAGTGCATTACAAGCAATTTATACCTACAACAAATGGATAAAAACTATAAAAGTGTTGTTTACGGAAGAAATAATTACTCCTTATTATATTCCGCCGTTATCACACATCAAGCAAGAGGCAAATTTCTCAACCCATTGACACGGCGTAAATACCTAAAATTAGGTGTTCTGGATTCCAAAGAAATAAAACTTCAAAGCACAGGGTCTCCTTCATCTCCCTCCCATTTCATACAATTAAGACTACCAATAACACTGTAGAAGATAATTTGGCTAAAAAACAGTTTAAACATTGTAGAATCTAAGTGGAAGGCTACTTCGTCACAGCATCTAATAAACTGAAGAAAGCCAGAATATTCCATAGAACTATACTTTGAGAAATACCCTTCATTACAAAAGCCTCAGGGATATAAAAATGGTAAGTGCATATTATATAGTACCTATCACAAAATCCTATCTTGCTAACTAATATTATAAATTCAAAAGTAACTCTGCAACTCTTCATCATAAAAAGATGTTCAAGAATTTGATAATAAATCTAATTATTACATAAGTACATAAAAGTTGTTGTCGATGATTAAATGAAAAAATATGATTTTGTGTACCTACTTACGTTGTTTTCTTTTTGTTTCAGCTTGTAAATGACTTTAATCAAAGCTACCCTGAACTTGTCAACAATTTTTATTATTCAAATGTTCCTATCACAACAATAGACTCATAGAGTTGATGTCAAAGAAAACAACAAAAAGTGACTATACTCAAGCGGTGCAAAAAGTGATCCAACTAATCTCCAATAATTTGGCAAAAGGTAAGTGTTACTTACTATATAATATAGGTACTTTGTTATGAAAACATTAGAACAATAATTAGATTTGAATTAGAGGTCATATACCTAACTTATCGAATACATAGAATTACATACAATTACTATGATCTCGATAATATCGAATTATCGAGATCATAGTAATTCATTAAAGTGAGCGCATTTAACTTTGGTATTATAAAGGACACGACATTTATGTTAATCTAGTTGCGCCCCGCGGTTTCACTTGCGCTATTTCAAAATCGGTATAAAAAGTAGGCTTTGTCCTCCAAGTTCCCATTTATCTAATAGCCTCCAAAGACACTTTCCCTATTTTTTATTGCTTTGAAACTGGCTCTCTTGTCCCAGTAATAAAACACACTATGGGTATAATAAGTTTGTTTTTTAATAACGATATTTGTGATTTCAGACACGAATGAAGAAAATAGAAATCTTGCGGCTGTACTAAATTTGTCTGAACCAATCAGCCCAGGCATGGTAGTACTGCTCGGTCAGTCTAATTCAAGCCCTAGCGACCCTCCATCATCTCAAATTATTGATAAATAAGAGACATGAGAAAATTCATCTTCGACTCTGACTCTTAGAAATGGCGCAAAATCTGGGAGCAGCGCGGTAGCTTTGCTGTATCGCAATGCTTCCGTGCTGCTCCCACATCACAGTCGTATTAAGTCATAAATATCAATTACTTAATTATTTAGGTATTTATTATTTTCGTTTCGTGATAAAAAATAAATCGTTGAAATGTCATTTAATGTGTTTTCATTTAATTTGCACCAGGTTTCTCAGAAATACCACATCTGAGATACATAATATGTGATCAGTCAGTGAAACTTTACTTCCAGAGTTTCACTGACTGATCATATTCTGACGCTTTGATCTGGTATTTCTGGGATATCCTGCATACTAGACCTAACAAAGTACAATATTGGAATATAGCATTTACTTAGTTGATTCTAATAAGAGCACTTGATTACATTGAAAGAGATAACATTTATTTTTATATTATGGTATGTTAAAATCAAAAAACTATACATATTGAACACAATAATAAACATTTATATATATTAGATCTATTATGCATCTGTATAGGCATAACTAGGTTTCATTATGAAAACAATTAATTTGTTCATTTGATTTTACATTCAAAAAAGTTACTTGTTTACACTATTACTGTACTTAATTGAAGTAAATATATGACAGTATTTAGGACTATCAAGTCTTGGTAACAAACACAAAGAACAGTTGATAAAAATGATGATTATTCTTGATTAGGCCGAACATAACTTGTTTGAATGTGCTATGTCTATTTGTTCCGTTTCTCAATCAAGAAGACTTGATTCCCTTGATCATATAACTTTATGCGCTCGTATATAAACATTTAACTTGATAGCAATAAATATTTTTTTGATGTATTTTAACAAGTTTTTTTTTCAGTGCAAGATTAGACAAATCAGCCGATATTGGAAATATATTTCTAAGTATAGGTATATATCATTAATAGACAAACTTGAACCTCTTATCAAATACCCAAATATAAATGACCTTCAAAACAAAGATACCGATAATTATATTGTAAAGTCCAATTATTTTTATAGTCTCAACAAAGTAGGTTGCCCAATTTATTTGACAACCCAATTTATTTGACCTGATGACCCAAACAAATAGTCCAATATCAAATTGATTATCTGACCAAATACTCTATTTCCTGGTATATAATTATTATCTACAAAGAGCTAAACTAAACTTATAACCTTTCTGAGTATTTTGACCATAATCTACTAGTCCTACTAATATTATAAATGTGAAAGGGTGTGTGTATGGATGTTAAGATGTTTGGATGTTTGTTACTTAATCACGCAAAAACTACAAAACCGATTGCGATGAAACTTTGAATATAAGTAGTTAGATACCGGGAATAACACATAGGCTAAATTTTCTCCCGATATTCCCGCGGGAACGGGACTTACGCGGGTGAAACCGCGGGGCGCAGCTAGCATAGCAAATATTTCAGACCAATGTACCTACACAGTTTGAACAACAAATTATTATTATTCTTATAACAGAATTGGATTCATTAGAAAAATAGACAATTCATTTTAACAGTCATATAGATACCAATCCTCATTATGAATCTACTACAGGCGTAGGTATAATTTTGATAAATTTAATACTGAAGTTAACATTAATTATAAACAATAATGGTAATTGACCCCTTTACTTATAAACGCTACTTAACAGCTGCATAATTATGTATCGTTTGTCTTTTATTGTGACTTGAAGTTTCAAAGTTGACAAAGTCACATATCTTGGTCATCTGTTACTCATCGTTGAAAAGTAAAGGGGCTAGTCATCAACTACATATTATAATATTAATTGCATTCAAATCCCTCATTTAATTTATTGACAGTTGTTTAGGTTATGCTTAGAGTATATATTACTACAAGAGGTTATGTGTCAATATGAGTAGATAATGCAATACAATAGACATACCTTATTATAATAAGCAATTGTGGGTCCAAAACGTACATGTGGTCTTTATTTTTGGTATGTTTTGCGGTTAAGGTTCTTACTTGGCTCTATTCTATGCAAATGTGGCTGTGTCTTCATCCAGTCTCGTAGTATCTTCAAATGGGAGACGATCTTCTCCGGAGTCTCGTTTAGCTCTTCCTCCGCCTTCTTCCGGAGAGCTTCTGAGAGGGGTCTGATCGACATTTCTTCGTGAACCATGTTAAAAATCAGGGCCTGGAATAATATGCTCCGTTATGGTGGGCGAATATCTTTAGTAGGTACTTTAACCGTAGGAGTAGGTATAGTATCGTCTAAAACTGATGACGTAGTCTATGTTAGCAACTCGTTTAAAACGCATCTAGGAACCCTTCTAAATGCATCTTAAAACGTAAATGTAATCGTCCTGTGATTCCGCTTTTATGCGAAACAGCTGATTTTCTAGGTCAACAGCCGCTATTAGGGTTGCATCAATAAGTGATTCCTAGGTTTTTTGCGTGAACTTTGAAACTGAATAACTCTTAAACCGTGAGAACTATTTAGATGCGGTTTTTACCAAAGGATTCAGGACATCACCCGCAAGCCCTGGACTTCGGATTAAAGGGGTCTCCCCGTTACAAATTGTATATTTTTTCAACTTATACTTACACGTTTTAGAAATGTTATTAATTTTCCGTTATTTTAATAGTTTCAGCACTCAGATAACGGTCGGTAGATCAAGTTAGAGGCCTCAAGACGACCTTAAAATCTAAAAGGTACCTAAGCATTACCCCAATTCGCAAAGAAGAGAGTGGTCATTAGATAACAAGACATTAGAATACCCGATTCCTTCAAAGACACTCATCGGCCTACGTATTCTAAGTTATCTTCTATCTATATTATACTTAAATTACTTATTTTTTGCATGCATTTTGGCAATTTTAAGCAATATTTAACTATAAAGATATACATGGGGAGAACTGTATTCCCGGGCCACAGCTCACGCTATTCTGGGAAACAGGGTAACTTGTAATTGTATTGTTTGATATGTGCTAATAAATCATTTTTCATTTTTTTTTCAAGTATAATAAATCTGTATAATAGAGTGGTGAATTCTGTACATTGAATATATTTTTAAAATAACTATCAGGGGGTGATTAGTTATCGATACTGATACCAAAAATGCAATCAGTATTTTTTTTGCCTGTCTGTCTATATTATTATGTTCATTATAGAAACAAAAACTAATAGACGGATTTTAAAGAAACTTGGTTCATACTTCTGGGTACTTCATACTCCTGGGCAGGGTATAGAACACTTTTATGACGCTGCGATCAATAGGAACGGAGCAGCTAAGAGAAATGTATAATAAAAAACAGAAAAGGTACTCCATTTTTTAAGCTTCCGTCGCGTGTGCAGCCTGAATGGTCAAAGCTACACAGAAATGATGTATGACGGATTTGTACTGCTTTATCATGAAATAAAAAAATATCCTGCGACAGCATATTATTATGTCTATCTTTTATGGTTAACTCACGATAACACATAACTCCTGATTCCTTAGCAGTTCAACAAGGAGTTGCACGCGGGCACAGTAGTTACATAATTAAAGTAACCAATAACCAATAATGATAACACGAGCTTGCGATAAATAAACAAAGTAAACGGATACTCAATACTCAACAAAGTATGAAATAAATATACCTACCCCTAATAATAAAATGTACTAATCCATTAGATTTTATTTAAATAAAAATATTTAAAAATTAAAAACCGACTTAAAAAAAAGAACAAAAAATAATTTAAAAATTTAAAAACCTACCAAAAAAAGGAATTGATAAAAAAGACTAAAATAACCTCTACATACAGCGCCACCGACTAATTAATCTGTTTTATTATCTGAAGTCGGGCAGTCAAACTAAGTACAAAATGGAACCAGCCAGTTAAACTGTTCTGTAAAAAAACTGTTCTTTTTTAAGTCGGTTTTTTAATTTTTTAATTATTATTTTATTTAACCTTTTTTTAGTATACCTACAATATTGTTACTGTTATTTAAATTAATGAGAAGTTTGTTGATGAGAAGATGGTTTCAGGTGCCCTATCAATCTGTACTTAGTTTTTTAGTGGTCTATTCTTTTTGGTATAAGTCCAAAAATATGTAATTTATTGGATTCTGGGATGCTATCCTATTCATCATTCCGAAGATACTCATCAGATCCTTACCAAACTTTTATGGGACCACTTTTGAGCTTCCACCTTTCCATTAAAAAAAGAACTATATCAATCGGTCAAGCCATCTTCGTGTAATCGATGAACAAATGAATTGAATACAGCGTTTTGAGGAGCATTCCCGGTCCTCACTTCGAAGATCCTCACCAATTTTTTATGGGATCACCTCGGGGCTCCCACCTTTCATTAAAAAAAGAACCATCTCAATCGGTCAAGCCACCTTCTTCGAATAATCGGTGAACAACCAAAAAAAAATAATACGCGACGAATTGAGAACATCCTCCTTTTTTTGAAGTCTGTTAAAAATAACTAACAACCCACCTCAGGATACGTATGGCTGTCAGTGTACATTGTAGGTGGGTTTTTTAAAATTCATCCCCTAAGGGTGTAAAATAACGGTTGTATAAAACTGTATGAAATGTTGTTTTCAGAATTAGACAAATGAAAGTTGTTATTTACATGTATATGAATAACACTCGGTATACTACTTTTCAACTCCCCTATCATCATGAAAGGGGGGATGATACTCTGTATTAAAACACGCTGACATTATAGTTTGTAGATGGCGTTACTTGTAAAATTAGATCGCACTGACGATTAGATCACTGATATTATCTTCTCTTAATGTAAGTATATAAAATTCTTGTGTCACAGTATTAGGAGTATGAGAATACTCCTCCGATTTTTATGAAATTTTATATTATATGCATACCTATTCAGTAGGTCTGAGAAAATGGGCTACTATCTATATTTCGTACACCTAAGTTATAAGTATTGTCCACCCCTAACATATTTTCTCGGGATCAGGACTTACGCGGCTGAAACTGCGGGGCGCAGCTAGTTAGATTAAATGACTTACCCAACAATATTAATTAACTTAGTAGATATAAGAGCGTAATCATAAACACAACAGATTCACTCCAACGCCCGACTATAACAAATATAAACCGATTGAATAATAGTCAAATACTTAAGCAATAGAGCACAAGATTAGGAAACACTAACACGTGCAGCTTGTACATCATGGTCAAATCCCACTAATATTATAAAGCTGAAAGTTTGTAAGTATTATGTTTGTATGCGTGTACTTTTTATCCTGATATTCCCGCGGGAAAGGGACTTACGCGGGTAAAACCGCTGGGCGTAATAACATCTAAAAATCATGCAATTTTTGTAGGTACTTTTAATTTGTTATTTGAGAAAAATCGAACAATGCTGAAGCATTGTTGAGTGAGACATTTTAATAATAAAAAAATTTAAGTACCTACTACCATATTTTATTATCAAAAAATGCAAATCGCGATTTGAATCCTAGCGAGGCCATTAAATTTTGAAGAAAAACATTTTCAATTACTAGGTACTTACTCTTACCCTCTTTGTCTAGAAGGTTCGATGTTCTGTTCGTATAATATACGAACATCAAACCTACTAATATACCTACCTATGCAACAAATACTGCTTTACCACATTATTATTAGGGTAAAGCAGTATTTGTTGCATTACTACTTATTATTTCTTATCGGTTGTGAATCGATTATGGCCATTAGGAAATTAGCCAGTGTCAAGTATTATTAAAATAATTTGCAAGTTATTTGAATCGAAACAGTCAAGTCGTCATAGTTAAAGTCAAATCTAGGGAATCATTTGTAAACACGGCGGCCATTTACTAAGAGTGTTCACGGAGCTTCGGAGACAACACTAAGTCCATGTTTTGCACAGATTTTCAGTTTCATTCCACTTTTACACCTTCACGAACCTAAATTTATTAATATGCCCCCGAAATAAAATAATTTGCACGCATTTGAACTAGGTTTTACAAAAATGAAAATTTATCACCACATCTCCTCAACGGATTCCCGCCAAAACTCCGCATTACTACTTACCATGAAAGATTACAAGCCTTATTAACCTTGCGCTAATCACGTTTCTTAACCCTTTGTTATTTTGTCCCTAAGTAAACTTACTACCTACGTCTACAATAACAACAGTACAAAAATAATATTATCGGCATTGATAAATTTTCATTTATCGTTAGGTTGGTACATAAAGAAACTATAACACACGTGTTTTCCTATGCTACGCTTTGCCGATTTGATTTTATAATATAGTTTTCTTACTTTTGCTAATTTTAAGTTGTAAGTAGTTTTAAATTATTGTTTTACATCAAGTGAAATCACCACTTTGAGAAATCAAGCCCAAATGTTTTTAAACGCTCACCTAGTGTTAGAATTTTTAGTAGTGCTATTCTCTAATGTAACAGCCTAAAGCTCGACGCTGTTTCAGCGTAGAATCTGAACAATACGACGCTCTGATTGAAAGCTCACTCTGATTCGACGCTGAAACAGCGTCGAGTTTTAGGCTGTTACATTTAGAGAATACCACTGCAGGTAATTATAAGGCCTCTAACTTGACCAGTTGGTCAAGTTAGAGTTAGTGCTTCGTTGAAGGCACGTAAAGCAGTTGCTTTACGTGCCTTCAACGAAGCACTCAAGTTTTTAAAACAAAGTCGTCTTAGTTCCAAATAAGAAAAATGCTAAACATTATGCAAAATGACATTGACATTGTGGTATATTCCTAACATAAATGTATAATGTTGGAATAATTACATTCATAAAAATTATGACATTGAAATTGAATTTTTAAATACTAAAAATCAATGTCAATCTCCTTAACTATATGTTGAACCTTGGAACCTTCAAGTCAAAAGTGAATAGGTTTTTTTCCATTAAGTGAGATGAGATCAAATGCTAGTCTACCCATATAAATAAAAATAAAACTTTCAAAACTTAATTCAAGAGGATATAAATGATTATTGATACAAACCCATGGCCCATAATATTCCAATGTCTAGTACTAACAGATAAATGTCTGTTGGAACAACACGTCGACGTTCACACACTTCGCAAGACCACACACTACACCGACTAAAACTAAAAAATTAGGCAAGGGCGTGCCTTGTGCTATGGACTACGCGCACTGATTGGGTTTCGTATATTCATGAATTGCTATTTGGAAAAGTCGATGCAAGTAACAAAGTAACAATCGGTTCAGTAGGTTTTGCGTGATTGAGTAACAAACACACATGCATACATACACACATACTCACAAACTTTCCGCTTTATAATATTAGTAGGATATATAGGATTATCAGCTAGTTATTTGTCGCACTGCAGGGCAAGGGCCTCCATTTATAGGGGTTAGGAGGTGTAACCAAAGAAGTTATAAAGAAGTTATAATAATATAAAGTTATAAACTAGAATGCTCAGGTAGAATCAAAAAAGGTGTTTCAATACATTGAGCATGCTAATTCTAATGTAGCGTAATTGTAATGTAATGTAGCGTAATGTAGTGTAATACTAACACTATTAGAAAGGGACGGCACGCTACATTGTAGCATGCTGTCCCTTTCTAATAGTGTTATTAGAAAGGGACAGCATGGTCAATGCAGCGGAACAGTTTTTAGTTCTACGTTAGTATTTTAGTTCTAGTAAAATAACTTCTTGGGATGTAACGGACAAAATGATGAAACTGTAAGGCGTAAGGTATCTTATTCTCTACGAAACCCTAAAAACGAGTTTCTATTACACGACACCGGTACCTAGTAAAGTTAACTAGATGGAGCTGATATCAATTTACAGATCCACATGGGTATTGGAATAAAAACTTATTAAAGGATAATTACAGATAGTCTTTAGTCTGTAGATAAATAACTAAAATGTGTCTAGAATGGTTAAGCATGGTTTGATTTTTCTTAAAAACGGTAGTCAGTAAAACAGTAAAAAATTCCAACACTATTAAACAGTCTTCCAGAAAAACCTGACTAAATGCCTATGCTGTCTGGTCTAGGTGTATTTATATGTATAATAGGTATGTAATTTATTTACAAAAGAAACATAAGTATAAATGTATATCAGTTGTCTATATAGTCAACGTAACACAAGCTTAGTAGCTCACCATGGGGCTAGATGGCGCTGTGTGCTGAATTATTTATATACTTACACAGAACAGAATTATTTATATATTTATTATATTGCAGATAGCGACAAATCATTTCTCTATGAAAATTTATGATGATTTCTAGTTTGAAATTATTGATTGAACTCTGAGGATTGAACACTTCGAACGACTTCCTCATCATCATCACAGAGCTTACGATTTCCAATAATAATTTTATGTTGTTATAATGTTTAATGTTTACCACAGTTTCCCTAATAGTTGGCGCCTCGGCGCTTGATACAACGTTTAAACGCTGGGTGGGGAATGTCGAACCATTTTCTCATCACAAAACTCCTCAAGTCCCTACCTTCTTAATTATATACCTAATCAGAAGGGTAGGTACTTCTTTTTTTAAGTGAATATTAAAAATTAAGTGCAGGAATAAAATAGATGTTTAAAAGGTATCCCATACAAGAAACGTGATTATTTAATTATAATATGGAATCTGTATACGAGGAATAATCGTTTTTTTTTATGCTATTCCATTTCGGTTTAATTGCTAATGTTGGAGGCTATGGCACTATAACGTCCTGCAATCAGAGATATGTAAAAACTTCTAGATACGTCATAGGGCAAATTTCTTGGCAACACAAATGCAAGCTAGCTAGCCAGAGAAGTCTTAGTTCCGTCCCAGCTCACGTCACGATCACCCGCTTGTTATCACACAGTACATTTAGTTCACTTTCACAACATTATTCACAGACAACAATGCCTTCGTGCGTATTTAGGCGATGCACGAATTATACTCCAAAAACTGGTGAAAATATGTCATTTTATACGCAAGTAAAACTGTATTTATTTATTTTAGTTTATTTATTCAAAAAGTTTTTTTTCCAAAAACTCAACGAAGTTTTTGACTTTGACGTTTTATCATTCTCTTCTAACCACTATGAGATGTCATAATAATATTATGAGATGTCATAATGATATTATGACATCTCTTTCTTACGTCATGCAAGTAGCATTGAGTCTTATGTTTTTAGAAAGAGATAACAATAGTTTCGTCTATTTCTTCTTTAAATTATGTGAATGAATATAAATAATGAGGTTGTATAGCATACTTTGGGCCGCCTTTCAATAATGATTTGTTCTGCAATGGCGTCTCTATAACTTTAATAGACTCATTGCCTGCAATAATAATTTAACTTCTTACTCAATGATTCATCAATCATCATAATCCAATGTAAAAGATTATATTCCTTATCCTTTTTAGAGGTGAACTAAATGACAAAGTATTGTTATCAAAGATACACACTGTTCATAGGTGTTTGTTGTTGTAAATTATCTCTGTTTTGTTGTGAGCCGGAACTACCGTTGTATAGGTACGTGAGGTACCTTAGACTTTAGAATAAGAAATTTTTATATATATAATTACTCGTAGATAGGTACAAAGTAGATACCTACTGCAGCACTTAAAACGTACTTAAATGAAATTTAAGTTAAGGTGGCGTTGCTTGATAATTTTACACCGGTTCCAAGTCTTTGTCAACCGCTGTCTTCGTCGTATTCTCGGTATTCACTGACCCGGGAAAATCTCTAACATAATAATAATAAAAATTGGCCTTTTCATCTTATTTTAGATGATTTATACAGCGCAAGCTACTTTTAATCCATGCTATTTTATGGCGCTGTTTGCCCGGGCATTGTTAGGTGGAGTAGGTTTGCCCAGCACATATACCACCCTCCCAGCTTAGTCAGCCACGCCCAGAGGAAAGAACTGGTCAATACGTCTGGAGCTAACTAAGCTGTGGGTTTCCTCACGATGTTTTCCTTCACCGTATGAGCGATGTTATTAACGCACATAACTTTTCCGCAAGGAAAAAGACATTGGTGCGCGGCCGGGATTCGAAACCACGACCTTCGGAATGAAAGTCGGGGTATCTACCACTAGACCAACACCGCTCTAACATAGACCTGTGAGAAAGAAAGTCGCGGTTTATTCGCATGTCGACAACAGTAAACGCCGACAAGTGGAACTGGATCAGCCACATGTGGGGGGGGGGGGGGGGGTGGGGGGTTCCGAGCAAGCCTATACTGAAATCTCCAAGAACAGCAGAAGCGTGGCCGCCCGAGGCATTCCTGGGGGCGGATATCATCCCAGAGGCGGCGGCTATTGACAAGCACGTGGAGCGAAATAAAACTTGCCCTACAGTGAAGCTGGCGACGCACTGTGGACGCCCTCTGCCACATCTAAGGACTTAAGGCTTTAAGTTAAAGACTTGATAATTTCATATCTTACATAACTGGCGCTGACATCATAGGTCACGTACCGTTAAAATTTGCACGACTTATATATATTCTGTTCTGTTATTTTGCCATAGAAAAGTGAATAGAGAATAAATAGGGAAAACATTGCGGTTTAAAAATTATTTGAATGTATTATGTAAAATATTTAAACATTATATTTACAGCTCTATATTAATTAATAGATTATAGTTTAATAGGTAAATTTTATTTTAAATAATAAAAACAAAAATTAAACTGTTTAATTTAAATAATTCAAAATATCGGGTAGAAAAGGCTTTTAATATTAAGATCACATGTTATCCAGTCAGGTTGTTGAATTTTTCAAGGCTTTACAACCGAATCATATCTTGAAACTCCGCAGTTCACTTTTTCATCCAAGAACCAGTCTCGGTAGCTCTCTACTTTTTCTTTCCAATAATCTGAAATTAATATTTTAAATAGGTTTATGAAATACACAGAAGTTAAATCTAAAGTAATAAACTATTAAAGTAATTCATATTTAACTTTTTTTTTACGTTTTTCAGTTGGGTTGATTTAGTTGTCACCTGCGACTTCATCTGCGTATTATATAGTGCATAACCGACTTTTTCGTCCATTACTCAGGTTCAACTAATTGGATTTCTATGTAAAGTATACCACGAGGTTCCTCGAAAATAGAACCATCCAAAATTGAAAACAATCTTAGAGTTCAATCTGATTAGTAGTTTTTAATTGTTTAGGGAACAAACAGAGAAACACACAGACAGACTAAAATTTTAAAATTTAAATAGTATTGTTCTAAGTACTACTTTTCCTAAGTCCCCTAGAAAACTTTTTTTTAATATACTGCCAAGTACAGACTTAGTCCTCTCTTCCTTTATTATAAGTAGTATAATAGATAGAAGATATATATTTTGGGAACGGTCAAGGGATGCATCATTGTGACGCTTGGCCTTAAACGGTTATGGTACGCTATAGGTAGAGTTGCCATGTTTAAAACCGAATATATTACTAATTTGTCTTAAAGTCTGACTTTATCGCACTTTTTCTTGATGAATCTACAATTTTTTAAAGAATGCTGTCCAATAACTTTCCAAGTGTAGAATTAACTTTAAAAATAATGGTTTTTGTAACTCAATTTTGGCCTTCCCCCTGAGTGAGGAGGCATTAAAATTAATCAAAATGGTCTCTTTAGCTTTAAGTCGTAGATTTAATTGTTAATTTTATAAAGGTTTTGTGTAACTTTGTCGAGGGTGACATTGTCCATGTGGATAAAACCCTCTTACTTAAATAAAGATTAAAAAAAAAAAAAACTTTAAAAATAAAAACAAGATAAGTATTTAAAAACTTATTTTACAATAGGTTGCTCCGTTTAGCCATTTCTAGTTCATTCCTCTTTGGCGGTGGAAAGGTAAGTCTTAGGAAATTGAAAATGATAATAATAATAATAAAATAATCTTACCTATTAAATCTTGTAACTTGCCATCAGTTCCTCCATATTCTTCAGGAAGTATGGATTTGTCTACATATTTGTGCAAGGAATCTTTGTCGTGAATAGGTATGTATCTAAAATTTAAACATTCATACTGTACTAAACTTTTTAATCATCACGAAATCATTTTAAGTGATAAAGCAAACAAGATCTAGGTGGTTCTTAGTTTTTTGTTTTGTTTTTCTTTTTATTGTTGTTGTAATTTTAATTTATGATGTCTACATAGGTACCTATAATAAATTAAGTAATCAATGAAGGTTCTAATTTCTTCTATGGTTTTGCGATTTTGCATAGTAAAACACTTTATTTATCCGGTCCGGAAGCTCGGTTCGTTTAAAACCATGAATAAAAGGGCGATTAAACCGGATAAATAAAGTGTTTTATTAATGAAGGTTCTCTTCAGATCTATACCAACCTAATAATATGGGACCAACTAAAAATTGAACCATTTCAATATAAATAAAACCATTTGTGATCGAATCTCTAACGGCTGGGAGGGAACCCGGAAACATAATTATACACACAAAATATACAGCGAAATAGACCAACATTCCCCTTAAGAATTTAGACAGGGCTTTCATATGAGACTGGAAGGTTAATGGTCGCTAGACGGTGAAGCATTTTAAACTCGGCTCAGACGACCGAGCTTCTTCAGTTACAACATATAATAGAGTTATTGGTTTCAACTTCACATTGTTCGGAAAATTACTCGCATAAAAAGTCAGTAAAAAATGTAATACAAATCTAATAGATAATGGATAGGTATTCTTATACCCAATTTTAATACTGAACCCACTATCTATCATGATAAGCATTCCTCCATTTTTTAAAGTATGTTTATAATACAACTTACTCTGTCTTTAGCTTTAGTCGTCATAAATAATTTCATTATCGCCATTAGATATGATAATCCGAAAGGTGGATGCACAACTTGGAGACTTTTAATTCTAACAGATAGAGTTTTCTCTATGCAAGTCATCGCTTTTTTCGTCAGAGACGGTGTGCATTGGAGCATGTAGCTGAAATGCATTCCTTGTAGATCATTTAGACTGTCCTGAAACAAGTAAGATATCGTATTTTAATTAGGAAAGTGAGTGTATATTTATTCAATAAAACTATTTGTAAATATACAGGGTGCTCCGACGGCGGCCATTTAAGCAGAAACGGGGTTGTTCTAGACGTCTAGGCAAACAACTTTGGTTCTACAACTTTTGTAAATTCGAAGTAGTTTTCAAATATTTTAAGTTTAAAGTTCAAATCAGCTGTTTCTTAGAGTTAGAGGTCACTGACCTTAAGTTGTGATTTAGTTTAGTTTGGTCTACTACAATCAAAACTTTTTTAATTGCCTTTATTTTTAAAAACAGCTGTTTAAAAAAGTTTGAATTTCTAAAAGTTGTAGAACAAAAGTTGATCGCCTAGACGTCTAGAATAACACCCTTTCGGCTTCAAAGGTCGTAGTCGAAATACCCTGTATGTACGAATTTAGAACTTAAAATCACGCTGGCAATTGCAACTGGCTTATGAGCCTCATTATATCGTGAACACTTACTATAAACATACGAGACATTTTTCTCGTGAACGTAGGATACCACTGCTATCCGGGGTGTCTGGGTATCTATCCGCAAAGATGATAATGAACATTATTTTTCTATTTACCGATAAAAGATAGAAAGATAGATAACTGTCGAATAAAATTTAACACAGCCAAATATAAATGGCCTTCTAAAGTTTGATTTCTTTAAAAAGTTTGTGAGTTTTTATATAATTGTGTAACAGATAGAAAAAATAGCCCATTTAATTAAATTACCTGACCAGCTACAACGAAGTTATCATCTTCTAACAATACGATTTCCATGACCATTAATGTGACCTTTACAAAATCGACCAAAGGGCGTTGTGACTGACTAAATGGGCCTGATCTTGATAAAACTACTCTTGGCGCATCATCACTCATCGTTTTCCATACAGGCAGGAACACACTGGAATCAATTTCAATTTGTTTTGAAATTGTACTAATTAGACTCGACAACAAAGTTTCTAAAATGTGTTCAAGCAGAGATTTTTAATTATATTAATTTTTAAATACTATCTAAAACAAAATATCATCTACCTAAATCGGTTTAGTTGTTATCCTACAAATATTATAACGCTGACTGTTTTATGAATGTGAGTATATTTGCGATGGAATATAGGTAGCTGGAGACTTGGAATAACACATAGGTTCCTTTTTGACCCGATATTCCCGCGGGAGCGTCATAGTTTACGCATAATTCACACTTCTCCTGCTAATCATTGTAATCGGTTTTTGACCCGACTACGGCAAAAGAAGGGTTATGTTTTTGACCGTGAAATTTCTTATCGATTTCGTAACATACTTCTTGAAAAGTAGTATTTGCAAAATCGCCCTCTCAACTTACCCAATCTTTAGTATTTCCTGTATATCTGGGTCAAACGGATCTCTGTTTCCGTACAATTCTGGTATCGTCGATTTAGATTTAGCGTACATTTTCAACTTGTCCTTTGCCTTCTGTAGATCATACTTGCACCCACGAAGAAATTCAATAAGCCATTGGTTTCCTAAAACGCAAAAAAGACACCTAAGAAAAACTCTATGTAGGCTGTTCTCAATAAAATTTATTACCTGTATGATTTAATCTTAATTTACGAGTTAATTAAAATTGTACTTTTGCTTTATACAATACTAGCTGCGCCCCGCGGTTTCACCCGCGTATGTCCCGTTCCCACGGGTATAACGGGATAAAAAGTAGCCTATGTGTTAATCCAGGTCCCCAGCTACCTATATTCCAAGTTTCATCGCAATCGGTTCAGTAGTTTTTGCGTAAAAGAGTAACAACCTCACATACATACATACATACTTACATACAAACTTTCGCGTTTATAATATTAGTAAGAAGTAAGATATTATATTGAGAAATCGTTTAATATTAGGCATTGTTCACTACCTAAGCTCTACCTAAATCAGTGAAATATAGATAGATTTCGTTTCGTTAGAATCGTTTCTAGGTACCTAGCTAAATTTACCTGTCTTTATTGATTGAAGATCGGGCTCTGTCTTGATCCAGTCTCGTAGTATCTTCAGATGGGAGACGATCTTCTCCGGCGTCTCGTTCAGCTCCTCCTCTGCCTTCTTGCGGAGAGCTTCTGAGAGAGGCCTGATCGACTCCGTGTCATCTTTCACCATGACGGCATATACTTATGCGGAAACCTACTCCTGGAATTAGGTACTTACTATCGTTCTGAAAATATCATTACCTATACGAGTTAAATAATACAATACTCGTAGTATAATACTTGTTCTTCTTCTTCATGTCAATGACCAGAAATTTGACATACCTACCTATTCACCGCGGTTTCAGTGCTCTCCATCAAGTCACTTTGTGACGGTAACAAGGCAATGATGAGGAAAAAACCGTTTGAGAAAAAATAAATAAACATATGCCTACTAAAGCTCAGATGAGACATATATATGGGTTCAAGATGCTATATGTACCTATTAGAGTCGCATTTATGCCCCATGAAGTATCCCCTTAAACCAGCTGATTTATACATTTACTCAATTGTTGTTTTCATAATAATTTAACTCAACAACCTTGATTCAATTCTAAGTGTAGGCACACTTTGATGACTAATTCTTGAAGAAATACTTTTAAATTTGCACCCAACAGGACTTGAAACTGCACCTTGGCATTCCCAGTCAATAAGTTTACTAACACTAAAATATATAGTCCGCACTTTGACTTTTCTAAGCAATAACTTTGACTTAAGACAATTATTGGTATTTATAAAGCGATCTTCGCAACTAGTTATCCAAAGTTTTTTGTTTAGTAAAGTTGAAGTTTTTCAAATTTAGAATGTAATCCAATCAAATCTCATATATATAAAAGAAAGTCGTGTTAGTTACACCATTTATAACTCAAGAACGGCTAAATCGATTTGTCTGAAAATTGGTGGGTAGGTAGCTTAGAACCAGGAGAAGGACATAGGATACTTTTAATCCCCGCGGGAACGGGAACGGGAACGGGACTTACGCGGGTGAAACCGCGGGGCGCAGCTAGTCTATATATACAAAAGAAAGTCGTGTTAGTTACACCATTTATAACTCAAGAACGGCTAAATCGATTTGTCTGAAAATTGGTGGGGAGGTAGCTTAGAACCAGGAGAAGGACATAGAATACTTTTAATCCCGCGGGAACTGAAACGGGAACGGGACTTACGCGGGTGAAACCGCGGGGCGCAGCTAGTATTATTATAATAACCTAAACTTTGCTTCTCTGTTATGATGACTATTTTGGTCCTTTTAATTTTATTCGTATATTATACAAAATGAATTTCGACTAGAAATTCCAAATTCAAAGTTCATGCTTCGTTTTTGCTAAGCTCAGTCTGAGCAAAGTCAAAATAGGTACTACGGACTATAGATTTCAGCCCATAGATAACTTCTGTTCTAAATTATACCTACGGTATTGAAATCTGACCAAGAAATAAGACGGTAATTAGGGTAAACTGTGTTTTTAGTAATTGATTGATTGATTGATTGATTAACACTTTATTGTACCAAAAAAAACACAAATTATAACAAGTTACATTTTAGAACTTAAAAACTAAAGTGGTACAAAGGGCGGCCTTATCGCCTATGGGCGATCTCTTCCAGGCAACCAATAATAATAGTAATAAGTAGGTTATCAGAATATGATAGTAGATAATGTTGCAGTGCAAGAAGATGTTGTATGTACAATGTTGCTTGATTAGAACAAAGAACTAAATGAATATTAATTTAGCTGTACGAACAGCTGCATAAAAGTAAACTTCAAGTTATCGGTCAAGATAAAAAACTCTAGACTGTCCAAATAGAGTAGGTAAGAATATTATTCTAGAAAAACTTGTTCTATTAGCTAATCTATATGCACGAAGACAGTCAGCAGTCTTTGTAGCAAAATATAAGTTATTGTTGGTTTTAAAAAATACTTGATCTGAATAGTAGGCACCTAGTATTACAAGCAAGTCTATATTTTCTAAAAATTTTAATGATAATACAAACCAGGTCCACAAACAATAAGGTTTAAGGCAATAAACTATTAATTTGATATCAATATTCTAAAACCGGCACCTTATACGCTACTGACGTATATTCCAAAACACTACTGGACGTATATTCTATAGGTACACGTCAATACTGTTTTGGTATTTACAAGGTCACTGGGCTGTATGTTTCGATAAAAACTTATTGTGAAGATAATACTTACCTACCTTATTCCAATGCTATAGCATAGATGGCGTTGACAACACCAAATAGGTTTGTGCGTGCCAACCAAATGCTAATGTTTTCTGTACTAAGGATAGGTGAACTAATAGTAGTTGTTAAAAATCTAGACGTTGTTAAATGGATTTCGATAAACTTAAGTAACTTCGAGTGTAACTAGGATGAAATGAAGGTCTGTAAGCAAGTGGCAAATACACAGGTAGGTACTCAAACTAAATTTAGGAATTTGAACGACAAATTAATATTAATTAGTTTAATTCAATTTATGTTTGAATTATTTAATTTACTATTTGTATCTTCATCTACAAACCAGTATCGCTCACTTTCAACTTGGGCTTTCCAGAAATCTTAACTAAAATGAAGATTAGTTATGTAATTATTTTACCAGAATTCTATGGCAAAAGAATACTGTAGAATAACCGTTGTATTTTTTTTTTGTGCGGTGGGAACACAGTATTGCAGTTCTTCTGTCAACGTACCAATAAGTTCCTGTCTTGTTTATATGCAAATCGAAGGCTTTATTTTGACTAAAACTTTTTGCCTTGCCTTTTTACAATGATTCCCTCGACTTGACTTTAACTATGACGACTTGACTGTTTTGTTCAATGCAAATAATTTGCAAATATTGAAAATACTTGACACTGGCAAATGTCCGAAAGGAAAAGCCATTTTTAAAGAGGAAGAATAACTTTTTGCCTTACCCATCCCTCGAAATACAAATAGAAGAAAATAGCCCAAATTTTTATTTATGTCTTATGTCTAGGTGGCCAGTTCGAAATTGCCGAATGCTACCAGAACCATAGTTCCAAATTTAAATTACTTTATGCCCTAGGTGTATATTGTAGGTGCCCTATTGTTTTGTTGTTAATTAGTAGATCTTAAGATTTAGATAGAAATAGTCCTGTAAGTTGGTTCAAAATTGAATGATTGGTTGGTTGGTAAGCTTGGTGGTGAGTGAAAATATTGTACATTTCTTAAAATGTAAGTTTTTTTTTTCACTAAACAGCTTTCTATGTGCTTGCCAGTTCGAAATTTAAATTAAACCTTTGATAATAATAATATGTTACCCAGGGCTGCGTTCGTAAAGCTCGTCCGACGACGGATCATCACTCCAAGGCGCGCGAACGTTCGTCATCGGACGTTTACGAACGACACTGCGTAACTGTTGCTGTCACAATCGATTTGACGTAATTTTTGCTAACTGTGAAACTTTAACATACAATATCTTTTAATTTAGCGAAAATAAAACGAAAATGCTAACACTATGGCTTAAGATCACGTTAATCTATTGAATAATCTATATTTCTTTATTTAGTAATAGTTGTTTGAAGTGCAAAATGTGTTATCTGTGGAACATGCCTGGTCCATTTTGAACGGTCTTCTTAGAAAATGTAAACAAACAAGCCGTGTCAACTGTCAAATAAACGTCAGGGCGATTTTCGTCCACCAATTTCGTGGGGCGACCGGTGCGTCGTCGGGCGACGTTTACGAACGGCCATTACTGATCGTCGGGTGATCACCCGGGTGGTTTTCGAACGCGTTCTATGTCACCGAGCGTCGTCCGACGACGTTTACGAACGCAGCCCTGAAGTTACCTCTTTGGTCGCCATTTCGCGGAGTAGAAGATCTTTCCATTTTTAAATTACACGACAAATATGATTTTACAAAGTAATTTTTTTGGTCGCTAAACACGACAGATATGGATTTTAATATAACTATTGCCGGCCGCTGCTCGACTAGAACAGCACACAGACTAATAAGAAGATACTAAAGTATGTACAGCAAGTTCGATTTATCTCGAAGAAGGTTGTCAAAATAATGCTCAAATTTCCAAGTATGTTTGAAAAAAGTATATTTAACATATCTGTGCCGTAGTGCATAGCAAACCTTAGAGTATACTAAGGAAGCTATAGAGCGCGCCTATGGGTATTTGCCTACTGCGCAAAGTGTAAGCAGATCCTCTATACATAGATATTCAAATGTTGTGGTTGAATAGTGATCCGCGAATCATTTTTACACCGCGGCAATGAAAATTTCACCATAATTATTACTAGAATAAATTCTAACGAGAGAAACAGTCAATTCCCGTAACCCTAGATGACTGATGACATACCAGCGCTCTATAGCTTGCTTATGTATACTCAAAGATAGCAGACTGTCTGCTGGCTTCCCTTTACTAAAGGACGGCCTTACTAAGAATATAAAGAATAGCAATATTCTGTGTTTAGTGTAGTGTGTGTGTTCCTGTCTCAGAATCTTTGATAACAATGTAAACATAATAAATCAATATTAAAGGAACAGCAACGCAATTAAATCCAAAAGATAGTTTAATTTCCAAGTATATATAATTGATAAGAGTAACAAGCATATTATTATTTAATAATAATAATTGGCCTTTTCATCTAATTTTAGTTGATTTATACAGCGCAAGCAACTTTTTAATCCATGCTTTTTATGGCGATGTAGTGCCCAGGACATTGTCAGGCTTGGCCAGCACATACACCACCCTCCGAGCCTAGTCAGTCAGCTATGCCCAGATGAAAGAACTGGTCAATACGTCTGGAGCTAACTAAGCCGTAGGTTTCCTCACGATGTTTTCCTTCACCGTATGAGCGATGTTATTAACGCACATAACTTTTCCGCCAGGAAAAAGACATTGGTGCACGGTAAGCCGAGATTCGAAACCACGACATTTGGAAAGAGAGTCGGGACATCTACCACTAAACCAACACCGCTCTTTAATAGATTTAATTCTTTACTTTTAAAATTTATTTTATTTATCGTCTTTCGTGGTACTCGTATCTTCATTAATAAACCAGACTCGATAACTCTCAACTTTTGCTTTCCAGTAATCTGAAATAAGAAAACATTTCGAAATCATAATATTATGAAATTGTTTTGAATTCATAAGTTAGTTTGTTCAAACGTAACCTAATTAAAACCAGTTGCAGTGCAGTGTAGTTGACCGTATAACTTAGGAGATATGCAAAGCTAAGGCTTTAGCTTTAACAATCCTTTGGAACCGACAAACGTTTTATTACTCTTGACTCTTATTTTACTAGCTGCGCCCCGCGGTTTCACCCGCGCAAGTCGCGATCCCGCGTTGGTCTTATACCTACCTGCCGCAATGCAAAAATCCACACTCAAACGGAAGACCAGGGAAGTACTGATGATGCCAGACGCGGTAGCGCCTGGCTTCAACAGTACTTCAATGGGCGACCGGTGGGCGATTGCGGTAGGTAGGTGAAGTAAGGCAAAATTTGTTGATGACGATCGATGACAATGGTTAAAAAACAACAAAATTACGCAATTTTTATTTTTTATCTGGATATCCGGATAAAAAGTATGTGTTAATCGGATATACGTTAATCGGAGTTTTAAGCTACCTGCATACCAGATTTCATCGAAATCGGTCTAGCCGTTTCCGAGATTAGCACGCACAAACGCACAGACAAACAGACAAACGGACAAACAGACAAAAAGTTAAACACGGAAATGGGTTCTGTTACGTTAGTACATACCCCTAAAAATAGTTATTTCAAATTATTTTTCAAAAACAGATACCGCCAAGTTACGATTTTATTATAAGTTTAGATAAGTAAGATAAGTAGATAAGTTATAAGTTTGCTTGGGACTTTGGGTCGAAGTGCCTTGGAGGATGACCTTTTTTATTGATTTTATTTTGTTTAATAACTTAAATAGACGAAGAGATTTTGTAGTAATACTTTAAGTGCAATGAGATTATATATATTAGGTAAGATAGTGTATTTTCTTACTTTGAGCTCGGAGTATAGATTATTTAGGAATACAACAGCTATTACTGAAGTATAAATTAACGTGTATCACCAGTAAGCCAATTATAGGATCTCACGAACAAAAAACAATGTAGATGTACAATGTAGGTATGAGCTTAAATATGAATAATAACCAGTGATCGGAGTAGGTAGATTGAAATGAGGTCAACGATCTGAAACGTACATGTTAATGTGGACATTCCTCTGAAAATCCGGAATTGTAATTTTATAACCCGGAATTAAAAAATTGAAAGCTGTCATATAAAAACTAGCAGAATGCTATACCTACTGAAATGAATAAATACTTACCTACCTACATTCTGCCTATGTAAATTCTCGTATTTATTATTTGACATTTTTTCAAAGGAAGCCGTCCGCACCTGCCGTGGATATCCTATGATCTATTCTAGGAAAAATATCTTTTGTTCCAAATAATTGAATAGAAGGCAGCTCGATTAATACAAGTGTAGCAACAACAACCCTAGCTTGACAAAAATGTTTCTCGGTCTTTGTTTTGTTTAAAAATATGAATCGCAAGAGTACGCGCTCAACATAGCCCAACGTCCAATCAGAGCACAGGAACGTGGATGGTGCACTAACCGGTTATCAAAACAATGGGCGGGCTGTTAACATGCCAGGTACAGATTGTATGTATGTCACTCGTTTACGTAAAAAGGAACAGGTTGAAAATTGAAAATATAGAGAAACTGATAGTCATTTATTTCAATTCTGTCGAAGATTACGAAAATGATGAAACAATGACGGAAGATGATTAAAATGTGAAAAATTATTAAAATATTTTTGTATATTTAAAATAAACGATGGTGAGTTTTATCTATATATTGGTTTTATTTAACCTTTGTTGTTAAGGAATAATATAAAATGTTTTTTGTTAATGTTACGACTAAAAGCAATGTGCGGCAACAACAAGTTTTTACCCTATAGAGGCATTAGATTATCCGATAACGTGTGACAGGCTCCATCTAGTTCAGATTGTTTTACACGTCTAACACACTAAACAGTAGAAAGAATACTTTGCCGCGCCGCTCCACTACAGTGTAGCTCTAGTGCGGTTCGACCTTTAAGGTAAATGACCTCTAAATATAAAAACAATAATTCACTTTCATATTAAATCCTCCGTGCCTTTTTCGGTATATACTATAAAATTATGCATTATTCAAAAGTTATATTATAGTTTGAATGTACTTATCTACTTACGATTAAATAAAAATAAATAGCTACTGAAAAAATATTCACAGCAAAACAGAAAACTATTTAAATTACGTTGATTCCTTTCAATGGTTATTCAAACTGTAGTAATCTACCTAAACCATCTTTGATTAAGCCTCGAAATAACGGGATGGCTTTCCGGAAAAAAGGCTTATCCACGTTAATTTTTCTATGAACATTTCCGTTTACAAGTACCAAAATCAATCTACCTACTCCGATCACTGATAATAACCAACCAATTCTTACAAAGAGTAGGTAATCAGAATAAATAAATAAAAGTAATCCTAAACATTAACAGATAATAAAAAAACAAAAAACCCGACTGCGTAAAAAACTCGGTTAAAAAATACGCATAGAAACAACAAAACAACCAAAAAGAAAAAAACAAGCCCAGTAATTTGAAATTACGCTAAGTAATAATAGTTTTGTAATCGATACACACAGAACACATAATAAATGAGTAAAAAATTACTCACCGTCGGGACCCATTCATTTTTCCAATGGGTCCCGACTGTGAGTAATTTTTAACTCATTTATTATGTGTTCTGTGTGTATCTAGTCATGTCTTTAGTCACACTCGCCAGATTAAGACCAATCGATTGACGTAAGAATCATCAAAATCGGTCCACGTGTTTGGCCTCTAGAACGCCACATAGAAACATCCATACATATAATACATACATACATAGACCGATAAACACATTACCCTCCTTTGCGTCGCGCAGTCGGGTAAAATGACTCTTCATTAAATATATTTTTATTGGTGTTCGTTGCATCACTTAAGAGTATCAACTAGCTGTTACCCGCGACTTCGTCTGCGTAGAAATAGTACATAGCCGTTTTTGTTGTTCATTACTCGAGTTCTACTAATTGGATTTCTAAGTCCCCTGGACAACTTTTTTTTAAATTTACTTATATGTACAGACATTTTGCCCTCTTTTCCTTTATAATAAATATATAGAGTATAAATAGATAGATGGAAGATTTAGTTACCTGTTAATTCCTGCAGTGTCCCATCGGTCCCTCCGTATTCTTCAGGAAGTATGGATCTGCCTACTTGGTCATACAAGGAGTCTTTGTTGTGTATCATTATCTGGAATTTAAAGAAAATAATATAACTCAATTATTAACTAAGTAAGATAAAAAATGAAAAGTGTTAGAATACAAGAATATCACATGTATTAGAAATTAGAAAACAGTCTATTTACTTGATAAAATCTTACTAATATTTTAAAACGCGAAAGTTTGTATGTATGTGTGTGACTTTGTAACTCTTTCACGCAAAAACTACTGAACCGAATGCGATGAAACTCGGAATATAGACAGCTGGAGACCGGGAATAACATATAGGCTTTTTATCCCGATATTACCGCGGGAACCGGACTTACGAGAGTGAAACCGCGGGGCGCAGCTAATATTTTCATAAGCCTGATGTAAAGTAAGTACCTACTTATCCCAGCGGTTTCCCCCGCATAATGAGCCTTTTACTTTTATAAGTTACCTAGTTACTTTTATTCCAAGTTTCATTGCAATCGGTTCAGTAGTTTTTGCGTGATTGAGTAACAAACAACCAAACACAACCACTTTCACCTTTATAATATTATTAGGATTAAAAATAAAAATATAATTTATAAAATCAATTTTTGTATACAAGATGTAACGGGCAAGTCCTTTTAATCCGAAAGGGGGTTGTTCTAGACGTCTAGGCGAACACCTTTTGTTCTACGACTTTTGAAAATTCGAAATTTTTTTTTGAAAATTTTGAGGTTATGTTCACTGAAAAAACAGCTGTTTTTGAAAATAACGGTAATTGAAGGTTTGATTGTAGTAGACCAAACTAAATGAAAGGACAACATAAGGTTAATGACCTCGAACTCTAAGAAACAGCTGATCTTCAAGTAAACTTTACACTTATTTTTTTCGAAAAGTACTTTTAATTTCCAAAAGTCATAGAACAAAAGTTGTTCGCCTAGACGTCTAGAACAAACCACTTTCGGATTAAAAGGACTTGCCCGTTACATCTTGTATACTATAGGTCCTGAATATAGGTACCTAATTTAATTTGAAGTTCAAAGATTTATATAAATATTGATATTGATTGGCAGACTTACTCTGTTTATTGCTTTTGATTTCATGAACATTTTTATAATTGATAATACAATTGATAGTCCATAAGGTGGATGCAAAACTTGAATAGTCTTGACTCTAATCGATAAAGTTTTCTCCATACATGTCAGTGTTTTCTTTGCGAATGATGGTGTCGCTTGTAACATAAAACCAAACCCCATTGCTAAGAGATCGTGTACATTGTCCTGAAACAGATTATTGAATCATTTATAGTAAAAACGGAAGTGTAAGAGGCGGGTTATTTGATTAATTCGTTTTTCGTTTATATTATTTAAAATTATGATTTTATTGAATAAATAAATTAATAACTAATTATAAAACTATACATAACCTATAAGTACTTATTATAATCCAATTTATACAAAGTGTAACGGGTATGCCCTTTTAAGCCGAAAGGGGGTTGTTCTAGACATCTAGGGGAACAACTTTTCTTCTACGACTTTTGAAAATTCGTATTTTTTTTGAAAATTTTGAGGTTATGTTTCACTGAAAAAACAGCGCTTTTGAAAATAAAGGTAATTGAAGTTTTGATTGTAGAAGGTCAAACTAAATGAAAGTTGTTCGCCTAGAAGTCCAAAACACCCCCCTTTCGGCTTAAAAGGGCTTACCCGTTACATCTTGTATAGGCTTGTATTATAAGCAAAGTAAAAATTTAAAACTAAATGAACGACTTAACCCGAATTGTACCCGGCGCAAGGGAACCCATAACACTGGCAGCATTGCCACGTTGTATGGCAAAGGCCAGCCTTTGCTCCAGGTACGAACCGGAGCGTGGGTCACCTGACCTCTCCCGCAATCTACGCCCTATCTCCCCCCACCAGGTCCCCCTCCATTTCAAAAGAAATTTACTCTTATTAATAAAAACTTATAAACTTTAAATTTATAGTATAATACAGTTATGTTTATTTATATACAATTAAATTTTGTATTTCGTCCCGCAGTGCTTCCTCTTTCTAGTATAGCAATAGTTTTTAACCGACTTCAAAAAAAAGGAGGAGGTTATCAATTCGTCTGTATGTATAATATTTTTTTTTTTTGTATGTTCACCGATTACTCGAAGACGGCTTGACCGATTAAGATGATTCTTTTTTTAGTGGATAGATGGGAGCTCCAAGATGGTCCCATAAAAATTTGATGAGGATCTTCGGAGGGACGAACGGAAATGCTCCTGAAAACGCATTAATCAATCCAATTGTTTATCGACTACTCGAAGATGGCTGGACCGATTGAGATGATTCTTTTTTAATCGAAAGGTGGGAATTTCGAGATGGTTCCATAAAAAAATGATGATGATCTTCGAAGTGAGGACCGGGAATGCTCTTTAAAACGCTGTATTCAATTCAATTGTTCATCGATTACACGAAGATGGCTTGACCAATTGATATAGTTCTTATTTTAATGGAAAGGTGAAAGCTTCGAGGTGGTACCATAAAAGTTTGGTAAGGATCTGATGAGTATCTTCGGAATGATGGACAGGATAGCATCCCAGAATTCAATAAATTACTCATTTTTGGACTTCTACCAAAAAGAATAGACCCCTAAAGAACTAAGTACAGATTGATTGGGCACCACCGCCTTCTCATCAGCAAACTCCTCAATAATTAAAATAACGGTAACAATATTGTTGATTTTTAGGTAGGTATACTAAAAAGGGTAAAATAAAAAAATAATTTAAAAATTAAAAAACCGACTTCAAAAAGAAACAAAAAATAATTTAAAAAACAACCAAAAAAAAAGAATTGATAAAAAATACCAAAATAACCTCTACATAGGTACAGTGCCACCGACTAAATCTGTTTTATCATCTGAAGTCGGGCAGTTTTACTGGTTGGTTCCATATTGTACTTAGTTTGGCTGCCCGACTTCAGATGATAAAACAGATTAATTAGTCGGTGGCACTGTACCTATGTAGAGGTTATTTTGGTATTTTTTATCAATTCTTTTTTTTTGGTTGTTTTTTAAAATAGTTTTTGTTTCTTTTTTTTTAAACTTTTAACAACGGTAACACACTCCAAACTATATGTAAGTTTGTATACTCGTCCCGTTCCCACGGGATATCGGGATAAAAAGTAGCATATGTGTTATATGTCATGTGTGTGTCAAGTCTCGAGCTACCTATATTCCAAATTTCAACGGTCAAATCAGTTCAGGGGCTATTTTTGAATTACTTGCGCCACTTCGAGTGATTTTTAAACCTCTATTTCTACTGATTTGCTTTCCTTTCAGTAATTTTTCATTGTGAATCGCAGGACCGCAACGAATGGTATTAACCACTGCCAGCCAGACATCGAACGAAAATCAGCAGATATCGAATTATTTAAATCGCCTAACGAGCAGCGAGCGATTTAAAAATAAGGCTCCAGTAGTTTTTGCGTGTCGCCGCAGGAGCCAGACATCGAACGAAAATCAGCAGATATCGAATTATTTAAATCGCCTAACGAGCAGCGAGCGATTTAAAAATCAGGCTCCAGTAGTTTTTGCGTGACACACAAAATTTCAACTTCATAATAGTAGTAGGATAGAATTTGTTAGGAATACGTCATCGAGTACCAGCCCCCAGATTATCTATCCAGTGGATGTTTGACAAGAGTGGAAAATAACAGGCATTATGCAATACATTGCTGCTTTGAGGTAATTACCGGTAATAACTACATTACGTCAAAGCAGCAATGTACTACATAGTGTCGTCATTTTCCACGGTTGTCAGACGTCCACTAGATAGATAATCTGGGGGCAAGATGAATCTCGGTATACTTATGTAGCAATATAACATTATGGACCTATAAATATTTTAAATTCACACGATTTGTTAACATATTATCTAGTTACATTTTACCGGGTCTTATTCGCGTATTATTATTTATTTTCTTAGCTAGAAGTTTCGATCATGTTAAAATGATCTTGGTCGCGACACACTAAGAGGACGACACTCGCCGCAGCTCTGGGGACCAGAGCTGCGGCGAGTGTCGTCCTCTATACAAGGTGTAACAGGTAAGTTCTTTTAACCCGAAAGGAGGTTGTTCTAGACGTCTAGGCGAACAACTTTTGTTCTACGACTTTTGGAAATTCGAAATATTTTTCGAGAAATTTAGGTGTAAAGTTTACTTGAAAATCAGCTGTCTCTGAGAGTTCGAGGCCATTGACCTTATGTTGTCCTTTTATTTAGTTTCATGGTTTACAATCAAAACTTCAATTACCTTTATTTTCAAAAGCAGATGTTTTTTCAGTCAAACATAATCGCAAAATTTTCAAAAGAAAAAGTTTGAGATTTTAAAAGTCGTAGAACAAAAGGTGTTCGCTTAGACGTCTAGAACAACCCCCTTTCTGATTAAAAGGGCATACCCGTTACAAATTGTATAACCGTTGGTTAGTCCGGTGGTGGGTAGGTGAAGAAATTATTAAAGCAAGAAAGTAAGGTAAGAAAATAAATAATAATACGCGATCAAGGTCTTATTTTTCATTGTACGGATAAAAGATATCTATCGAATAAGTTCGAACCCAACCAAATTTAAAAGCCTTCAAATTTTGATCTTCTAAATTTAGATTTATTTTCTTTTTAAATATTATAGTGACGTTTTTCATCCGGTGGTGTAACATTTTATTTGTCAAAAATATTTCTATGTAGGGATTTGAAAAATCAGCCCTAAGACCCGGTAAAATGTTTTTATGAACCTCACCTACTTTATTTAAATATGTACATTTCTCATGTTCATTTCTCGTACCTCAAGGTAGATAAATATTTTTATGTACTTTATTATACGTAATAGCATCTAAATTAGCTAACCCACCTGTCCTGCTACGCCAAAGTTATCATCTTCCATCAATAGTATCTCGAATATCATAAATGCCACTTTTATAAAGTCTACTAACGATTTGTGTTTCGAACTATAATATCCTTCTCTGCAAAGAATCATTCTAGGGTCATCCTCACTCATGGTCTTAAGTAGTGGTAATATTGCGCTGGAAAAATTGAAGTGTTAATTGACAGTTATGTTGACAACAGCTGTGGTATCATGTAATTAGCATCCACCGTTACTAGTGGCTAAGTTGCAGTACATTGCTGCTTTGACGTAACGTGGTTGTTACCGGTGATTACTTCAAACAACAAAAAATGCTTTTTGACAGCAAATAGCAACTGACAGCGGTGGATGCTAATTAGATGATACCACAGCTGATCGCGCTCTACCAACAATTTCTAATCTAACTTCTATCTATATCTAATATTTTATGTATTTATACTTAATAAAGGAAGAGAGTATAAAAAGTCTGTACTTGAAAGTAAATTAAAAAAAAAGTTGTCTAGGGGACTTAGGTAAAATAGTAGAATAAAATCATATAATTTTAAAATTCATGTTACGTCTTTCTGTTTCGCGGTTTGTCTATTATACAACTAAAAACTACTAATCTGATTGGAATCTGGTTTTCAATTTTGGATAGTTCTATTTTCGAGGAACCTCGTACTTTACATCGAAATCCAATTAGTAGAACCCGAGTTATGAACGAAAAGTCGGCTATGCCCAAGCGTAGAAATATCTACGCAGACGAAGTCGCGGGTAACAGCTAGTTACAAATATATTCTGCATTGATCGGTCATTTTCGTTTTTACAGTTTTTCAGCAACTATTTTGGTCTTTTCGCATGACCTTTTTGTGTTTTGGTCGGTCATTCAAGCGTTGATAAGCGTTGATTATAAATATACGTACTGCCTAATGGTAATAACTAATGACGCTATCACCGTCTATATTCCTATCTCTCACAGAAGCTTAACACAACCTAAACTTTTTAAATTAACACAATGGTTGATAATAAAACACATTATTTATCCGGTTGTATCGCGTTTTTATTCATTTTGTTCACGAATGAATAAAAACGCGATACAACCGGATAAATAAAGTGTTTTATTATGCAAAATCGCGAAAACCATAGAAGAAATTACAATGGTTGGTGTCTGCATGCGACCAAGACTATTGTAAGCATAGTTTAAACGTCGATGTAAGAAAGTAAATAATTAAGCATACGCGAGAATACCCGATAAGACCCGGTAAAATTTAACTTATCTCTCATGTAATCAAAAGTAAGCACAGACAACGCAGTAGCTATTGGGCCATGACTCTGTAGCAAAGAGTTTGACACGAATAAGAAGAAAAGTAAGCAAAGCAAATAAATTTTAATCTCTCTTATCCGTACCCTAGTTTTAGTATTTCCTGTATGTTTGGATCAAATGGATCTCTGTTAGCAAAGAGTTCTGGTATGGTTGTCTTACATGAAGAATACGTCTTTAATTTTCCTTTAGTTTTGTCGATGTCATATTTGCATCCTCGTAGAAAAGCTATGAGCCATTGATTTGCTGTAACACAAACAAATGACTATAGTTATTTATTCTAAACATTGACAAAATATCTCTTTTGTTGTCTTACATATAATGTTGCCGCATAATATTATGACAAACCGGTGAGATTGAAAGGTCTTTAGGATGGATATTGTTAAGTTGTTCCAAATATTCATAATACCGAAGAGCTTCGGGTTATTTTACTCTTTAACCATTGGACTTTGTAGTCTCACCTCAATCAGACCGATTTCAATTTTTTATTTTTTTCCGTAAATTAGCATTATGCAGAAAAAAAAAACCTTTAAATTTTATCTAAATGAGCACGTACGAATTCTATACTATCTATGTATAAGAATTTGCAATACACAGTACTTAATAATAGTATGCAGGCCCAATAGTAGGGCTAATTGCGGAAACACACAGTTAAAACTTTAACTTTTACACAGTACTTACGACACTTACGTGGTAGGTACATTGAGTTAGTATCCTAAACTCAATGGGTAGGTACTTTGGATTTCCTTTATAGTACAATATTCTGGGTACAAGATAATCTTAATAAAGTATATTATTATTTACTTACTCATTTTCATTGTTCGTAGATCAGGATCTGTCTCTATCCAGTCTTGTAGTATCTTCAGATGAGAAACGATCTTCTCCGGAGTCTCGTTCAGTTCTTCTTCCGCCTTCTTCCGGAGACCGGCCGAAAGAGGCCTGATCGAGGTGCTATCTGTGAGCGCCATATTGGAAATCTGTAATTTCAGTGAAACTGTTATTAATTACCTTCTTGTCTTTCTCGGACCGATTTAGCAACCGTAACCAATTAAAATAATATTTCGTCATAGGTACCACATTCCCAAGTGTGAGAAGAAAATTCGTATTTATATACGAGTTAGTGGTTCGATATTGTCCAAAATAATTATTATAGGTATGTATGCATAGTAGGGTTCATAGTAAAACTTTCGTTTCTAATTGCGGTCTGCTGAACTGAAATTTTCGTACATTTGATCGTCCTAAACAAAGTAGGCGCCCGGTTTTTTCCAGTTAGCTTCCCCTTTTGTACAAAATAAATTGTATAAAAGACGAAGCAAACTGACAGGACTTACTGTTAATTTTGTTCCAAACTTTTGAAATATTATTCGGTACTTTATACACACTAAATGAGCCACACCACTATACGAAAAGAAAAAGATTGAGTAGTTACTTATTTAAGACGCATTGTTTGAAGTAGGTACTAATATTATTTTAACTACTATTAAGTACTCAAGTCGGTAACATTTAATGTAATAAATAAATAACAGACTCACTTATTTTAATTAAACCTAACTTTAACTCCTAATCTAAAACCAATTGAGCATTAAATGGAATTGATAGCGTGAAAACAATTAGGTACCTGTACATAATATTGCATTTAAATCGTGTTTTTGCATTTAAAATTGCGTAATAAAAAGATTAGAATCAAAGTATTAATGATAAAGCAATTTACAAACCTTTCCTGCTTAAAACAACCAGCATGTACCACAGAGTCTGTATATCCGTTCACTACGTCTACAGTGTTTTGTAATTACAAGGCCACTAGTGGGTAAACTACTCTACGACGACTATCAATTTAGGAGCGCAGGGCGCCTCTATTATCTACATTGACTGGTCAAAATTCCTCCTGATGTACATAGATGGCGTTGTAAACATTATATAGGTTTCTATGGATATGTCTATTCCTAAGTTTAGATAATGTAAATCTCTAATAATAATCTTAATCCCTGATTTAGAGTGTTATGTTTGATTAAACTTATTGTTTCAGTTCAAAGCAATATGTTATTAGTACTAAAATGGAGTTTGGGGCTAATGCCCCAAACTAGAAAGAAGAAGGTAAACGTAGAGGTAGTTTGTTGTTTTAAATCTCGTCTGAAATTTTATTTCAGCCATTTCGGTTATTATAAATACATTCATACATCATTATTCAATTCCTCAGGTATGTTTCGACGTATATTACTACAATTTTCATGTACGTCACTAAAATTTCCATTCACATTACTATTATTTTCATTTATGTTAGGTAACTAGAAAATAATAATATTAAGTATACAACATATTGTTATGTAAAATATGATAATATAATAGTTATTATCATAAAAAGTCAATGTAATCACCTTCTAGGAGGATAATCTTGAGTACACTAGCAAACCAGTAGAGAAGATAGGTTGAATCTAGGAATGTGGGTACATAAACAGAAACAATGGAGATAAATAGAGCGTAAAATTTACTAAATTGAAGTTCATTCATAAATAGATAAAACATATCCAAAATATATCATAGTGATTTTAAATCATTTTGATTCTGCGTCTTCATTATTTTCTTCCACAAACCAGTCTTTATAACTTTCAACTTTTTCTTTCCAGTGATCTGAAATAAATTCATCAAATCTTATATAGGTTACAATCATCATAATATTGCATATTGCAACATATTGTATCAATACACATACGATAGTTAGTTACAATTGAAATAGAACAAAGTGGGCACTTTATAATATAGATACTACTCTAAATATTGATACTCGTAAAATGCATCAATAATATTAAAAATTAGATTACCTATAAGGTCCTGTAATTTACCGTCGGAACCTCCATACTCTTCGGGAAGTATAGATTTGTCTATTTGATCGTACAAGGAATCAATTTTAGTGTGCATGTGTATCTGAAATAATCAACTATTTATAAATATCAGTATAAGTATTATATATATTACTAGATGCCAAAATTGAAAGGACTTTTGCCTCGTGTAAATAATATATCTTTATTTACATGATAAACGGACATAATAATATTGATAAATAAATGATAATTGAAATGTTGTTACGTATTAAATTAAAATATGATAATGCGAAGGTAAAAGTACACAAATTTATTAAAGAGAGCTTGATTTTTTTATTATTCAAATAATAAACCTACTGATTCGTAAAGTACTTACTCTGCTCTTAGCTTTAGCAGTCATAAATAATTTCAATATACTCAATCCATATGAGTATCCATAAGGTGGAAATAACATTTGAACCTTTGCTAGTCTAACAGATAGAGTTTTCTCTATGCATGTCATCGATTTCTTCGCTACAAATGGTGTCCACTGCAGAATGAAACCAAATCTCATTCCTTTTACGTCACAAAGACTATCCTGAAACAGATGGAGTAAGACTGAGTGAGTTATAATAATAAATATTGCATGACATTACACACAGCCCAATCTAGCCCCAAACTAAGCACTAGGCTTGTACTATGGGTACTAGACAATGGATATACTACATATTACTTTTTTTTTTTGTAAATACATACATATACATAGAAAGACACCCAGACCAGATACAAATATTTATTTTAACCCGCAGCCTTCTGCATTGCAGCCGAGCGTTCGCCCGACGCGCCACAGAGGCCGCCGTTTGAGTTATGGTACCCACGTAATGGTTATGGTTACGTAATGGTTATTACCCACGTAACTAACTTGTCAATGATATAATACGTTTGAGCAGTCATTAAATTCAATGGTTTCAGTGTAAGGTACAATCAGACCGAACCGAATTCACAAAGTAATTAGATAAATGTATACCTGGCCTGCTACAACAAAGTTGTCATCTTCGATCAATAGAATTTCCATCACCATTAATGCCAATTTCATGAAGTCCACCAATCGTCGCTTTGAAAGACTGTATGGACCCAATCTTGACATACATACTCTGGGAGCATCATCACTCATAGTCTTGCGTAAAGGTAGAAATGCACTAAAAAAATAATGTTAGGTAACATAACATTTAACAATATTTTCAGTTTTAGAGTTACCTTCTAAATTACTATTTTTGGTTGCTTATAATATTCGACCGTTCATTATATCTGCTTTAATTCTTAATTCTCAAAGGACAGTCGATATTAAAAAGAGATTTTTGAAAGTTTAAACTTACCCAAGTTTGAGTATTTCCTGTATGTCCGGGTCAAACGGATCTCTTTCGCCATAGAATTCTGGAATGCTCTCTTTGTAACCGGCGCGCATTTTCAACTTTGATTTTGCTTTTTCCACGTCATATTTGCAACCTCGAAGAAAAGCGATTAGCCATTGGTTTGCTGAAACAAAATAGCATGGCTAAAAACTCTGGTAAATAAAACATAATAATGTACAGCTAAGCTGTCCTACTATCGATTCAATAGCCCAAATTCTACCAATTTTCGTTCGTCGTCGAAAATTTTCTTTAACTATGTGAATCGCATGATAACTGGTAGGGAAGACCAGTTGTTGCCGTCGTCGCGGCAAACAGCGCGAAACAATAGTCAGTAGAAATTAGATATAATAGTAGTAATTTATGCACCGAGGTACTAAAGCCCTGTCTTATATAGCGGGCGTCATATTGAATCCAAAGCGTACGAAGGACTCTAGAGGGTTAACTCCCGAGCACAGCGAGGGTGTTAAAAACTTAACTCCTGAGCGAAGCGAAGGAGTTATGTACCTAGAGTCCTGAGTGAAGCGTGGGATTCAGCTTTTATTACCGAGGTGAATACTCTACTGTACACATCTACTGCGAGACAACAAAAGACCTACAAAAATAAGCATTTAACTAACAACAAAACAATAGATTAATGCTACGCGTATGAAATACTAGCTGCGCCCCGCGGTTTCACCCGCGTAGGTCCCGTTCCCGCGGGAATATCGGGATAAAAAGTAGCCTATGTGTTAATCCAGATCCCCAGCTACCTATATTCCAAGTTTTATCGCAATCGGTTCAGTAGTTTTTGTGTGAAAGAGTAACAACCTCACATACATACAAACTTTCGCGTTTATAATATTAGTAAGATATTTACAGCTTATATTAATTAAATTTAACAATGTTACATCAAAATGACGAAACCACACATCGGCCTTAGCTGGTGAAAAAAAAAGTTGGGGCTTTATATTAACTAAAACTTTTTGCCTGACCCTTCCATCGAAATAAAATAGAAGAAAAATAGCCCAGTTTTTATTTTTTTTATGTATTTTGTCTAAATGGCCGTATGCTACCAGAACCTTAGTTCCAAATTTAAATAACTTTATGCCCTAGGTGTATAATGAGCACTTTATGCTCCTAGGGAATAAAGACTCGCTTTACGTTGATCTTTTTGGTCAAATAAAGTAACTTTGTAGAGCAGTAGGTGTGTAAAATAGATTTAAAATCTGCTTTAGAAGAAGCTAAATATTCCGTCGCTCTCGTATTGGTAGTTTGTGTCAAGATTGTTTTCATTGGGACTTTAATCGTCCTATTTTGTAGATTATAACACGAATACGAGCTTGACACATTAACCTACGACATTCTTACTAGAATCGTAAACTAATTAATTTTCGTTCAATTGATCTATTTAATATAAATACATAATTAATTGGTCATGGTTTTGAGTAGTTTTGGTGTAAAATTTAGACATTCAAATTAAAACATGTTTTATTCTATCGTATTCACTAACGTATTATCTGAGATGATTTTGGAGCGAAATCTCGAAAAGAAATCACAAGAAACTTACGACTGTGATCATGCGCATTACCTACTTTTGGGTTCTTCAACGAATAAACATTTTAAACTCACACGATTTGAACTCATTATTATTTTAATAACGAACTTGTGACATCGGGTATAAATAGAAGACGACGCCCGCCGCAGCTCCAGTCCCCTCGCGACCAAGATCATTGTAACATGATCGAAACGTCGAGGTAAGAGAATTTAAAAATAATTATACGCGAATAAGACCCGGGAAAAATAATAATGAGTTCTTCAACGAAAGTAATTCAAGCTCTTAGTTGAAGCTCTGATTGGTTGTATAAATGTTTCATCCTGTAACTACCTAGTGATAGATTATGAGTTTGACAATCTGATAAAAAGTACCTACCTAGGTATGCTCTGGGTTACTATCTGTTACAGATTCAAATAATCGATAAAACAGACTGATAAAATTATGAGTACCTACCCACTAATAAATAAAGAGAATCGTTTTATTTATGTTAGTTAATAATGTGTCATTCTAACATCCATTGACCGTTTTCGTAGTTATACGACTCTTTCGCACTGTGTGTACGATCATTGGATGTTAAACTGCAAAATTAACTCCGCACCGCTCAAGGTAGAAACGTGGCTCAAAGCTGCGTTTGACCAGAGATTTGCAAAGAAGCAACCTAAGGCTAGGATCGTTTGATTTTGAGACTGAGACTGAGGTGAAGATTAATGGAGCGAATCTATTTTATAATAAACCTAGGTATTATGTTATTTTATTTTATTATCCTTCAGCTTGACAGTTCGATGCGTCATTAGAAGGAGCTGCCGGAAGACCGGTGTTGTGGTTTCTTTTGGAACCACAACGTATACCGAGGCAAATCCTCGTTGGCAGCAGACACGCGGCTCCTTGGACGTTTTTAATTAGACTATGTTTACGTTTTTGTTGTTATCCCTTGTTTTGTATGTGAATTGTTGTTTTTTTATTTATTTTGAGTCTTTGGTGTTCTTCTGTGTGTTTGCTGCCAATAAATGTTTTCTATTCTATTATATTCTATCTCTAGGGATCCTCAAACATCTCTGTTTACAACGCGGCCCAATGGGGTTTCTCAGTAAACTCTTGCATGTTTTATTGGATACCCAGGTAAATAACTACCGTAATAATTAAGATATTTCGGTAGGTGTTGTATTTATATTGCTTATTTCTTCAAACATAGAAATACTCACGGTTTTTCTTCTTTTGCAGATCAGGCTGCGTCTTGATCCAATCTCGTAATATCTTCAAATTCGATTCAATTTTCTCCGGCGTCTCTTTTAATTCATCATCCGCCTTTTTACGAAGAGCGTCCGAGAGAGGCCTGATTGATGTGTTATCTTTTATCATTTTGAGAATCAGTACCTACCCTGAAATCGTTTGATTATTATAATTATTGTTAAGTTTTCTTTACTTTATCATTCATTATTAACGAACCTGTGTGCAGACGATTGAGACCTATTTGATTAAAATGCTCTACTAGTAGAAACAAGTAAATAGATTAGTACTCTGGGAACTTATCGTTCAAATATTGTATTTGAACTAGGAAGATAAGACGGATAGGTATTTAGTAGATGAATAACTTAAAGTATGTATATAATCATTGCGAACGTAATCTGAGGACATAATTGTTTAAAGTTACAAATATTCGGGGCGTTAGAAAATAATTGATTCACAAATTAAATGGCACATTGAAATATGGTTAGAACTGTCCAAACTTTTAAATAATCGAATGTACCTAAGCAAGTTGTGCTAATAATCATTACTACCCAATAGTCATTTTGATTGTTGGCTGCTACCGTTTATCAGCAACGAACGTCAGAAAGGTACGAATAATACTTTCAAAATTAAAAAATGTTAGAGATACTATAAATAAATAAAAACTACTAACCTAGGCTCCGGTAATACAGCAGCAGGATACAATCGAAATTATTTTCATAGGTATAGCACGAAAAACCAATACATACATGTACGACGTGCGGCGTTTATTTACGTTTTGCAAGGTCATACCTACGCACAGTAGGTACCTACAAATAATAAACTGTCTAATCTGTACCTAGCGGTTTTAGGTGAGTTTCGAATACTACCTAAAGATGGCGTTGTAAGCAACTTCCAGAATAAAAGATAAAACGCGACTAATATTGGATTTGACTTGTGATTAGGTTCTATCTAATAATAGTAATAATACCTAACTACTGATAAAAAAATACCAATTAGAAAATTGAATTCTCTAATCTTCTACGTAGGTATTCCTACAGTTTCACTCCCGTAAGTTCTGTCCCGTGGATCCCTAGAGCATTTTAAAAGTCCTTTCAAATCCGATGCCTACGTGATTTTTAAAACTCACTTCAAAGAAGGCCGTTCAAAATAGACCAGCTATGTTCCACAGATATAGCACATTTTGCACTTCAAACAACTTTTATTGCTTTTTTTTATTGAAAAACAAAAGAAGAAATATGGATTATTCAATAGGTTTACGTGATCTAAAAACACTGTGTTAGTATTTTCGTTTTATTTCTATAGTTTCACAGATAAGAGCACTACGCTATTCTCCTAGGTTAGGAGAGATTGAGCCGCCAAAATGTCCAGCGGGTGCAAATTGTCATGGTGGACATTCTGGGATATAGATCCCAGAATGTCCATATCCCAAAATATCCAAATCCCAGAATGTCCACATCCTTAAATGTCCAAATCCCAGAATGTCCATGTCCCTAAATTGATAGTGATATCGCGTAACTAGTATTATGTTATGTCTTTGCGCATAACCTAGATCCTGAGACATGGATGTCAGAATACTTTCGACAATTAAATTTTAATGTAGCCAGCTTTTAAGAAGAATCTTCACTTTCCAAAAACCAATCCCGATAGCTCTCAACTTTTGACTTCCAATAATCTGAAATAGTAAGGTAATGTGGAAATTATCATCATAGACACAGTGATCTACCTGGAATCATCATCCAAATATGTTTCAACTGGGTGCCTACGTAATTTCGATTGCTATCGTGGCGACACACGCTGTTGTGAAAAAAAATGCACTGTCTCATAGTTTCGAAAGTGTTATATTAGTTAATGTTATACAGCATTTATCCTTCCTCGATAAATGGACTACAATACACAAAAATAATTTATTTCAGTAGTTCCTGAGATTAACGCATTCAAACAATCTAACAATCAAAGAAACAAACTCTTCAGCTTTATAATATTAGTATAAATAAATTAAAATTACAAGCATTAAGGCAGGGCCGATTGAGGCAGTGAAAACGTTTTTCGTGACTACATAATTCGAGTTCACAAGCTTTCGAAACCATGAGGCAGTAAAACGTTAATCGAAACAGCGTTGTTCGCGACTACAAAATTCGCATCCATCACATTCGAAACTATGAAACAGTGCATTTTTTTTTCGCAACAGCGTGTGTCGAAACTACAAAGGTATCCCGAAACAACTAACCAATGAGTTCCTGTAACGTGCCATCCGTCCCCCCCAACTCTTGTGGAAGAATAGATCTGTCTACGTGATCATACAAGGAGTCTTTGCTGTGTAACAGAAGCTGGAATTACATATAAGCTTTGATATAAGTATAAGTAAGAACGGGTTACTTTTCCATAAAATGTTCAAGATTCTAGTACTTATATAAAAATTTGGTAATTTCCTAGAAATTCCAAAATGGAATCAAATTCGTCTAGGAACTTTTGCATTTATGAATTACTAGCTGCGCCCCGCGGTATTACCCGCGTAAGTCCCGTTCCCGTGGGTATATTGGGATAAAATGTTGCCTATGTTTTATTCCCGGTATCCAACTACTTATGTTCCAAATTTCATCGCAATCGGTTAGGTAATTTTTGC